>CM036905.1:179206450-180635200 GCA_020800305.1 Porphyrio hochstetteri | reverse complement strand
CATTTGTAGAGAGTTATTAAGCCAGTCTGCCTGGGAAGATATTTCCAACAACTGTTAAAGAAAGATAAACGAGAAGTATGTAAAAAAATATACTATTGCTTTGTAAATTTATTAGTAGTAATCAAAATTAAAATTCAAATTCTTTTAGATTAATTAGAGAACCTGAAATTGTTTCTTGTTTCTGATTGTTGAAGTGATATGCACAAGTATAGTCTCAGTCCCCATAGGTCATTATATAAAAAACTACTAATGGGAAAATCCCTTTTTTACCAGCCTTGGGTGTTTCTACTCCATTCTGCATGGTTGAAACCACACTAAAACAGAGAAGTAATCTGTTTTGTTTTGGAATCATAATTACATATTGACAAGTTAAACTGTGAGACCTAAATCAAGGGGATTTGGGCTATTATGTGAGCATTCTCATGGGGCAAACCTAAAGGGACATAAATTATTTTGCCACAACCTAACTCCTTTTCAATTTTCCCTTTTTGATTGGCATTAAATACTTGGAGAAAAGGAACTATAGAAATAAAAAATGCAGTGCAAATGTAGCATGGATGTTAGAAAGAGTTATGACTTATAATTAAAATAAAGATAGATATGCTTTATTAGGAAAATGTTCATTGAAAAGCATTTTTATTACTGCAAAATATCTCCTCTTGTTTCTTAATTATTTTTCTTTGGTTTTTTTTTTCCATCTTAAATAGTTTTGATTATGTTACTAAATCCTGACCAAAAAACTTAGAGAAAGATCTAATTTACTGAACAATTACTACTGCTAAATTATTAGTCCGAGTGTTTTCAAATCATTTACTAGTTGATAAAATGGAGTTTATTAATAACATACAGTGAAGAAAGGACTCATTATTTTTTTCTTTTCTTATGAGCTCAAATAATATGGAAAAAATTAAAAATATATTGCACATGGTCAGGAATAGCTAAATTATTCCCTCTTGACATACTGTAAAATCACTCATTAGGAGCCAATTTTTAGATCAGCTTAGCCTCTCTATGTTCATGTTCCACTTTGACTACCCATATTTTTCATTTAATTTCAAGAACACATCTATACAAAAGTAAGAAACATCAACTACATAATATCTACTATTTACTCATTTCAAAAAAGAAATCTCACTACCAATTTTTGGCTTAAAGTTCTAAGAAAAAGGTCAAAGAAAAGTGTCAAATACGACAGATTCAACAAAAGGAAAACAAATAGAAAAATATACTCCTATCTAAGTTTTCACAAAGCGAGAAAATCTTTAAGTTTCTGAAGAAAAAAGTTCAGTAGAAACTTACAGGAAGAATATGAGAAAGCAGTAAAATAACTTTAGAAATTTGTATCTAATCATATGAATAACATAAAAGCGTATTATTATGTATGGTTGCATTATTTGTTCTTCTGCGATATTTGATCTTCTGCAACTAAATCTCAAAAAGAAACAAAACACTGTAAGCCCTGTTGAAACTGGTTTTACTGAACTCGTATTAAATTTACTCTCCAAGCATAAAAGTATATTGCCTATATGAAAATTCAGTGCAACTACTTTTTTAAGGCTGTTTTAATTACTGCTTGAAGGTTTGGGTTTGGCTGTATGGGAATGTAAGATCCCTGAAATACATGTTTCGCTGGACACTAGTCATAGAGACACTAGTCTCTATGAATGGAACATGTGAGATGTGGTGTGTCATTGCTCATGTCTGCATTTTGATTACTTGTCAAGCTCCATAGCAACCAAAACAGAAGCAGCCTGTTCTAGCAACAGGAGATTGCTTTCATATTTTACTAAGATTGGGTGTTCCACTTGAATTGTATAGTAGTGGATGACTTACTGGTTTAAAGAAAAAAGAAAAATGTTTACTAAGTAAAAGTTTTGATTCTTTATAAATCTAAATGTATGACATTCAGCAATCTTTGCTGATGTCCAGTAAGGTATCAGTTTCAGGGGGAAATATCAAAAGAAGATGATATGGTTGCATATTAAATGACCAAACTTTATGGATTCAATTTAACTAAAAGAGGGAGAGTGAGCATGAGTCTAAACCAGCAAAGAGAAACATAAAAACAAAACACCATCAACAACAAAAAGAGAAGCAAAATGACACAATTATAAAGTGGTTGCATAACAGTTCTGACTTTTCCTGAGGAAAAGTAAGCAAAATCAAGTAGATGAATGAAAACCTTTCCCACATGGAATTTTTATCAAATTGTTCCTTAATGAGATTGTAGTTTGATGACTAAAACCTTTCCTCCTCTCCTCAACTATAAATAGCAAAAACAGGTTGTTGAATGATTTTGAATTCTGTTTCTGACCTTCTTGGCAGGTTTCTACACTGACTGCAAAGCTCTCTTTTATCCTAGAAGATATATTTACAAAGGGAATAGTGAACATCCACAATTTCTTTCATCCTTGCTGTTTCTCTTCAGCGCAGTGAAGCCCACGGAGGAGTTTGGTGTGGTTAGAACTGAAATAGTTGAAGCAGCCACAAAAGCATTTAAATTCTGTTTATCTAAGCTGTTTAATGTGGGACCAAGTAACAAATAATTTCCTGCCTGAAAATCGAAGGCCAGAGGGGACAGTCATTCCCCAGGCAGACAGTACCAGGATGCTGCATGCATATGACACAAATTCTAGTTCACTCATGCCTGCTATGCCTCATGATCAGTTAGATGCCTCCAAGTGAGAGCTACATGACCATGTCTTGAAAACTGTAGATTGCTTTGTAATTTTCTGCTTGTTAAGTTTTGGTCCTCATTCTTGGTTGTGAACCCTGTCTTTACTGTTTGCATCCTTGAATTGTTATAGTTTAAGTCCTGTCCTGGGGAGTTCACATAGGTTCTAAGGTAATACTACTTGTTAGTCTAGTATCTCCTGATTAGTTGAACTTCTAAATTATTTGGCTTTGCACTGAGGTCTTACTGTGCCATAAAACTATGGAACTGCTGTCAGTGGGTTGGCCAATCTACGTGCCAAGAAGGTAAACTATAAAAAAAAAAAAACAACTTGAAAACTTTTTCTAGATTTGCTGCATCTTATCTGTACTCAGGGAATTGCACTGGTCCTCCCCACTTATTGCTTTGTTGAAAGTGTTTATTCTCTACTATGCATGCCCAGTTCTTTCCATTATTCTTCCTCTTGAATTTGCTTTCCAGATTTCCCCATGTAGTGAAAAATGTGAACCCAAGAAAATACTCCAGGAGTAGAAATAGGATAGGCTGGTACTTCTCTTAAAGCTTTTCCTTATGCATTGCATCTTTATGGTTAAAATGCATCCACTGGTCTCTCTAAGACCACAGAAGGCAGAAGTAATCACCTGTGGTTGGACAGGGCTCCAGTATCCAACTTCTTTTAAGGGAATTTTTCAATATATTGCATTCCTTCCCTAAAGCAATCCTCCATGCAGTCCCCCACTCTTTTTGGGGAATGCTCCATTCAATAGGCTATTAGGTAAAAGGAAAAATTCCTTATTTTCTTTTCCCAGGATTATTAATGCCTCAATACTTATTCAGACCCACAGAAGCTATTTAAATATAATTCTAGGAATGCACTGTTCATTGTGAATCACAACCTCACTGTAGAAATTTAATCTGAATCAGAAATGGACAATTAAGTCTAGTGACATAAAGCATCTTTGTTCTGGCCATTTCTAATTCCTGATCTTAGTCAATTCTTTTCCTCAGCATATGGAACTCTTAAATGATGTTCTTCGGTAGCATGAGATTGCTAAAAATTGTAGAAACTAGTTTGCAAAATTCTCAGCTTCCTGGGATCAGGTATATGCCTCAGCTGTTTTCTAGCTCCTCAGCAGGGCATCAGTTGTGTAAACTAATGGCTAGCCACACAAAGGAAACGGTGATACACAAGAGGAGAAACTAAAAGAACCATGAAACATTCCAACTGGTGCCTATATCAAAACCTAAGAAAACTGGACCTTCAATGGTACAATCGTGTACCCTCCCATCAAATTCAGGTGCCTAAATTCTCCTTTATACTTGTGGATACCTAAATCAAATATCTAAAAAATTGATCTCCATGTTACTGTTCAAAGATGTGATGTCTCATTCCTGTAAATATGATCTATGCTTTAAACTCTATTCACAAGAGCAACATCTTTATTCAAAACATGAATCATGTGAAACTTTCGAATTGAGTTTCATTTTGCCATTAATGAGCATGTCCAACTCCAGAGAACTTCAATACTGCAAACGAGGACAAAATGTATCCCTTAAATAATTAATTGGAAGTCACATTCATAATAAATACTGTAATTTAAAGTTTGCTGTACAGCTATTCATTGTCAATCAATATCATACTTGCTTGGAAGAAACAGATATTATGTTATTATTAATAACGACTTGATGTTGCTATTCTTTCCATTCAATAACCACAGTTTTAAAACATCCCATAAGGGGCAATGGCCTCAATTGGTTTTACCAGGCATTTTTATCTAAACTATGAAAATACAAAGCAAAAATCTCTTATGTTGATACATAGATGCTGTAGGTGGGATAATTTATTCTGGGTTTAATGTAAGCACAAATCTTCCATAGGGTTTCAGTGTGCAAATCTATGGTTTTAAATTAGACAGAAATTATTTTGAGTGATGGCTCCTCTTAACATCAGGGGAGTGCTTACCTTTCTCACTTTACTTTGTACGTGGCAGGCCTCCAAAACTCCTACTGTTTAATCTGAATTAAGTAGCCTTAATATGTATGATATTTAACATTTTCAGAAGCTATGCATTAAATCTGTAGCCTAAAACTGCTAGTTAAGGAATGAATCCAACACTTCAGGGCTTTACGTGCATTTCTTTATCTTTAATTCCGCTAGCCAAGTGGATGTTTAAGTGCAAACTGTATAAAAGTTCACATCACCTGGATCTGTTTCTGCAAGATTAGTGGAGTAACATCTTAGTCTGAAACTGATCTTTTTTTTCCACATCTTTCTAGTTTCTGAACTCTGAGGCTCATATTAAATATGAAATAGGAATAATGAGTTTTAATTTTTAAAGACATTAAATACTCTGAACAAGCTGGTTAAGAATTGTAGAGTGACTTTGTCACCAAAAAAAAGAGCTTAGCAGATCCAGTGAAGAACCACATTAGTTTTCTATATGCATGATATTATATATTTGCTGTTATGAATTTCTGAGAAAGTGTTCATTCCTTGGAATTTCATTTCTTCTGAACAATGTTAGATCATGAATGAGTGAATGAAGTCCCATTTACCCACCCAACATCTTGCCACTACACTGCAAGTCATACTAACCCTTCATGTACTCTTCTGCGAAGGTGTTTACATGCTCTGAACATGTATGACATTCAATAACTTTGTTGTCAATATGAGTTTTTTTCTTGCTTCTATGATAAAAAAATGGATTCTTTCTTCACTAATACTTTTGTAAGACCATGATATAATTAAGATATCAACATAGATTCAATATTATAGTAATTTATTTTCATTCATTTATTCAGATTTCTCAACATGAATTTATATTCAGTTTCACAGACTCAGTTGGCAATCAAAATTACTTTAATTAAATCTCTAAATAACAACTATCAATAATTAGGTGTTTATTTAGAGGACAATGTATCAAGATATATATAGAAGCATCTCCTCTGAGAAAACTGATAATGTGTGATAATCACACAGTCACAGACCAGCACTTTTCCCCTTCACCCATAATGTCTTTCAGGACTGAGGTTTCTACTGACAGTACTGTGGTAGACCTGGAACTACCTTGCATCAGTGCCTTATGAAAGCTCATGCTTCTGTTGGCAAATTACTGTGACTTTGTTTCTATTAATACCTATTTTTTTGTGAAAGATAGTTAACATTGTAGAGAAAATAATGAGGTAAGAACCGCTGGTCTGAAAAGAATAAACTTTTGATTTATTAGTGTCGTAGGTTGACTTTAGCCACCAGATGCCCACCAAGCTGCTCTATCAATCTCCTCAACTGGACAGGGGGAGGAAATGCAATGAATAGGGACAGGAAGATTACTTATAAGTTACTGTCACAGGCAAAACTCGACTTTGAAAAATTAATTTAATTTATTGTCAATTAAACAGAGTAGGATAATATGAAATAAGAACAAATCTAAAAACACTTTTCCCTCATCCCTCTCTTCTTCCCAGGCTCAGCTTCACTCCGGACTGACTTCTCTACCCCCTTAAGAGCACTGCAAGGAGAAGGCAAATGGGAGTTTCAGTCAGTTCATAATGCTTGTCTCTGACAATCCTTACTCTTCACACTCCAACTGCTCCAATATGGGTCCTTCCCATGGGATGCAGTCCTTTAGGAACAGACCTGATCGTTTCTCCACAAAGCCACAGCTTCTACCATGAATTTGCTCCAGTGTGGGCTCTCTGCAGGCTACAGCTTCCTTCAGGGCACATCGACCTGATGTGACATGGGGTCCTTTATGGGCCTCAGTGAGGACATCTACTGCCCCATGGACCTACCTGGGCCGCATGGGGACAGCCTGCCTCACCATGGCGTTCTCCAGCGGGCTGCAGAGGAATCTCTGCTCTAACATCTGGAGCACCTCCTTTCCCTTCCTTCTCCATTGACCTTGGTGTCTTCAGGGTTTTTTCACATTTTCTCACCCCTCTCTCCCGGGCGTTCTTGCATAGTATTTGCTACTATTACTTAAATGTCAGGATAAGGACAGGGAGAGATCATTCTGCAATTAGTGTTATGGCCAAAACAGACTCAACACAGAATAAAGGAAAGAAAACATTTATTACACTACATTACACACATAGTGAAACGAGAGTTGGATAATAAGAAGTACCACAGAAGTACCTCCCCCACCCCTCCCTTCTTAGCAGACTTTAGCAGACTTTAGTCATGATTTCTCTCCCTTCTTCTCCCCTCCCACTGTGGCATGGGGAAGGTCTAGGAATGGGGGAATGGGGGTTTCAGTCAGTTCCTCCGGAGTTGTTTTCCTTCTTAGCCAGGGGGGCAAGAGGGGAGGGGATGTAATTCCTCACACCCTTCCCCTGCTGCAGCATGGGGTCCCACCCATGGGAGACAGCAGTCATCAAACTTCTCCCACCTAAGTCCTTTCCCACGGGGCTTCAGCTCTTCACCAACTGCCCCATCATGGGTCACTTCCATGGGGTGCAGTCATAAAATCACAGAATGTCTCTCAGCCTCTCAGGCCCAGACTGCTCCAGCCTGATCCCCCATGGAGTCACAATTCCCTCCCCACCCAGAAAATCTGCTCCATCATGGATATCTCTCTCTCTCTCTCATTCTCTCTGTGCCTCTGTCTCTCTCCATGGGCTGCAAGTGCTGGGAGACATTTGCTTCAACATGGGTCAAAGCATCTTCTGTATGTCTCCACCTGCTCCAGCATGGGGCCTCTCCATGGGCTGTACATGGGATCTCTGCTCCCCGTCCTCTTCCACAGGCTGCAGGGGGACACTTGCTTCACCATGGTCTTCTCCACAGGGTGCAGAGGAATATTTCTCTCCAGCACCTGAGGTGCTTCTTCTCCCCCTTCTTCATTGACCTTGGTGTCTGCAGTTTCTTACAGCTAACTCCTTTCTGTGGTGGCAAAGAGTGGCTGCTTGTGCTTTTTTTCCTCCTAAATGTGATTCACACAGGATCTATGACCATCACTGATGGGCTCAGCCTTGGTTAACAACTCCAGCCTTGAGCCAGCTGGTGTTTAATCTCTTGGGCATGCAGAGAGCTTCTAGCTGCTTCTTGCAGAACCCACACCTGCAGCTACCCCTCCTGCATCAGAACCATGGCATGTAAAAACACACCACCAGTGGCAGATCCCTCTTGGAGGCAGCTGGAACTGGCTTTGTCCAATGTGGGGATAACCTCTGGGATCTTCTTACAGAAGCCACCCCTGCACCCTACTAGCAAACATTTTCACGTAAACCCAATGCAAGCAGCTGCAAGGATATCACATGATAACAAATTATATAGGAAGTGGTGAAGATATGGAAGAATATGTCTACATTAAGTAAATATCATTCTATGAGCAAAATTTAAAGGTCTTCCTACATTAAAATTTATTGTCCCACAGTACAATTTATTGCACGCTATATATTAGAAGATGGACTTAAAATGGCTTTTCTCACTATTTACTTGCAAATAGGATTACAACACAGGCCACACTACCTACTATTCTCTCTAAGCAATACCTTAAGGCAAAGTGGGAAAGAAAAATATTTTTGATGCCGAAGACTATCTTAATACCCATTTTCCATGTAACTGCTGTCATCCTAACAACATATTTCCAACTGTGAGAATACAGATAGCTTCCTGCCGAGCTTCTAATCTCAGGGCCATTTTGCAAAGCAGCCAGGAGGATGTGCTCACGTAATGAGAAAGCTGGTAACTACTACCTAGAGATATAACACTTCATGTCTGCTCACTTCTCAAGCTCTGTTGGCTTGAAACAGGGATCCTAGCTTGGCTCCTAAATCTTTCCTTCCCTAGAGAGCAACACATTATTCTCACACCAGATAGCTTAACTTACTGGCTGCCTACAGAGCCCCTGAGATCCCTTTTAATTATATACAAAACTAACACACAAGGTCCATAAAACACTTCTGAGTCAGTCACAACCGCTAACTACTTGGATCTGAAGTGAACATGCTTATGGTTGGATTAAGTTGGTACCTAAGTTTACACTGCAAGTGAACACAGAATATTCCAAAGATCAAGGTGGAGTACTATGCACAAGGTTGTACAATGGACTTCAAAGTTAGTGTCCCAGATTTGCTTCATTTAAAAGACAACATAGGGTTATTTTCAGGAAAAGATTCTGAAGTACGTAAAGACAGGATACTATTTCAGTACTTTTTTCCCCAAAATAAGTTTAAAAAATCTTCTTTTTCTTGACATAATTTCCCTGTGGCATTGTGCCACCTCCACATAGCCATCCATAACTCTTCTCCTGCTTGAAACAATCTTCAACATGCCACTCTTGTTAATGACTGAGATACCCCCTGATGGTGCTTAACATTTAATAGTGCTAGAGCTCCACGTTTGCCCAAACAACCTTTTCCATTTACCTTACCTCAAAGGCGTTCTAATTTTTCTTGAGAGACAGAAATCCTTTAAGCCCATTGTATCCTAAGGCTACAAATTTACTGAGATTTAGGTTTCCAATAAGAGCACTGAGATGAATGCCACCTTCTCATTTATGAATCAATTTTTGCCCATCGGCTTTTCAGTGTTATTACTTTTTATTTTATTTTACACTCAAAGGGGAGAACCTCAGGAATACATACATACATACACACACACACACACAATATTGGGGGAGGGGGGAGAAAGAGGACAGACTTAAAATCAGAACTGAATAAAATATATGACACCTTCTCTTCAAGATATGCTAAACACAGAAATCTCACATAACATGTAGTCATAGATACAGTATCTTTCTCATCTTCAGGATGCTTGTTTTTATCATCAGCGCTTACCATAAAGGCAAACATGCTCTTTCTTAGCTTCATGAGCTGTTTCTATATAATGCTTGTGAGTGGCTAAAGAAGCATTTTTGATTCACCACAATTCTACTGACACTGTCATCTATTTTCAGTAATTAGCATGTTTTTGGTCTCAATGCAGACAACACTGTATTTTGCAAAATCCTGTGAAGAAGGAGTAGCACATGAAAAAAATTTCTTTTGCTGAACTAACTAAAAATCCTGTGCCCCTCCTTTGTAGCTAAATTTTAAATAGGTGAAGCAATAAACGGAATAGTTTAGAAAGCGTAGTTTCAACTTTTTCTTTTTTTCAAATCAATGATTTCTAAATTCTGTTTTATTTTAATAAAGTTTTGACTGAAATGAATATTGAACTTCATGTAAAGCCCAACAGGCTAAAGAATTCTAATTAGAGAATTATGTGGCCATGGACATTGCATCAGGTCTAGACAAACTATAATCCAATTTTAACTGCTTGCTGGCATCAGATACTTTTCTTGCTGTATGGCTCAGACTTCAACCCGTTTGAGGAAAGCCGTGAAGATCAAGAGACGGAATCAATCTTCTATCAGAAGGTAACCTGTCATGACAGAACTCTCCTTGGCTACAGAAACATCCCATGTAAAAACAGAATTGTCATATTAATCAGGCAACACATTTTCCAAATCCTGATGGCAGGTGCAAATTAGAATTTCAATCGTATTTATGACAGCTGTAATATTACCTTTAGTTACATCATTACATCATAACAAAGTATTAAACAACAGGAATAGGTTCAGTGAATGGTAAGGGAGTTATCTTGAGAGTTCCTAAGTTACCTACAGAGTTCTAACTACTAAGCAGAATCTTTCTGGAAGTGGGAATTTACCTCTGAAGATTTTAATAGAGAGATGGAAAACATCTTCCAGTTTAGCTGAACTACAATATTAATAAAAACAATAATATTGAATTCAGTATCATCTATATATATGGTTAGAGGATACTCCTGGTCAGTGGGTGACTAGGTCTCAAAAGACTGTGCAAAAATTGAGACACATCCCATAGGATGTACTGTAACGTGGACACCCTGACTGCCTGACTGGACTGCTCTATTTACCTCTTACATTTTTTTTTTTCCCCTACCACCTGCATGCCTTTATTCTGTTCACTTTATTGTACATCTGGATTTCCAGTTGCACAGACAGAAGGTGGAAGTGATGTCGGCAGTTGTGGGCTTACACCCCTAAATATGCCTTGTAGTCAGATTAGGAAAAAGAAAGAGGAACAAAATCAAAGAAAACCAAAATAAAACAAAAGAAAAAACCCTCTCAAGAGTGCTGTTGCTTGCATTTGGAGAACAGGTCTTGCATAGCAAACATCAGGAAAAGCCATTTTCAAAGGTTATCTGAACTCATGTTAAATAGTTGACTATTCAACCAAGCGAAAAATAGATCCAAAGGATGAAATAATAAAGCACCAGGGACAAAAGATCCACACACTATTTAGCACAGAATGAGGCTCTCTATAATGGAAACATAAGCAGAGTCTCTTACAGTACTTTGAAAAAAAATGATTGCAAGCAAAGCCTTGTGAAACATCAACGTATTCTGTGACAGCTGTTTACAGTTTTTCCTTTTAAGCTGTTCACAGTTGTATGTCAGGGCAGTAATTTTGGGAAAAAAATAAAGATCTGAATGCTTTTCCAGATACAGGCATGCAATAAAAATATACTCACCTGGAAATAAATTATAATGGTATTGTTGGGTTAAAAAAAGTTTTGTGCAATGTGAATTGAAAGACTCTAACCCTTGAGTTTTCTAAAATGCATTTTTCAGGTTTAGATATGCATTATTTAATATTCAGAATTCATTTTCACAGTTTCTGGATAAGCCATTCAGAATGGTAATGTATTATTGTTGAGAGGGGAAGGAGGGTAAGAGAATACAGTACAAAGCATCTGCAATGTCTCCTGCTCCTTTTTCATGGAAAAAAACCCCCAAAACAACAAAACACAAGTATGAAAACCCAACATTTTTTTGTTCTGCTGAAGCAAGAAAGTGACATTCTTAGCATAATGTATTTAAAATAAAGCTAGATACCAATTCAAAAATTAGCAGTGCTACACATTTCATATCCATATCTTAATTTTGGTTTATAACTGTAATGCAGGACTTATGTTTTTATTTATAGCTGTTATTTTGTAAGAACTGAAATGAAAAATATCTTTTAAAATTGATATTAATATTCCGAAGCATTGTTGTTATACTCCACTGCTGTGTAAACTAGTCTTCAAAATCTCTGGGAAGCAGTGAAAAGGAGGTGAGTGATAGCACAACACGGGTCACTTGGAAGCTGTAGCAGCTTCTGTTGTGCAAAGAGGATTGGCAAATGCTGTGGGTTTTGGGGTTTTTTTTCCCAGACTCCCTTTTACTTATATGGAAAGCAAAATCTTAAACTATGGAAGTGCTTTATTTTAATGGTATAGTTACAGCCCTTTTAAAGGGCTGAAATGGCAAAGTGACTTAAACTCTCTATAGCTTCTTCACATAAGATAACAGGAAAACGATCTGTGCTTAACAGATTCTAGTTTCTCGCTGCTACCTCTCCCCGCTGACCCTACTATAGGTGAGACACGGCTTATTATCTTTGGCTTTATGACTCCAATAATATGCTCATATGTCACTAAGGAAGCTTGCCTTCCTAGATGGGAAACACTTACAGAATAATACAGCTCTTTTAGGAGAAAGCTTGATGTTCCACATGGAAAGATTTTGTTGAAGAATCAAAGGCTTGAACAAAACCTCGGTTGGAGGCAGTGGGAGAATAGTACTTCTTTCAGCCTAATTCCTGTTGTGAAATTTTATACTTAGAGTTGCTTCAGTGACATGACAAGATCCTTCTCTGAAATGCAAATATACATACATTAAAAAAAAAATCCTCAAAACTTCATTATGTATGATTAAGAAGAGTTATGACATCTTCCGTTCAAAATTCCTCACATATATCTCTATGGTAATGTCAGAGAGTCAGTATCTGACAAATTTCACTTATATGAAATTATGGACTGGATAGACTAGAGCTTTGTCAGTAAGGTAAGATAAAATAAGAACTGAACCATTGGAAACGTAGAAATTAAAATAATATAGGATAGATTAAAAATTGGCCATAACATTTGAACTGGAAGCTTCAGTGGTAAGGGTGAGTATTTCTGATTTTTTTTTTAATCTTTTTTTTTCTCTAAGCTCTGACTCTATTTACCTAGGCAACTAGATTAAACTACCACTTGTGGTGGGTTGACCTTGTCTGGCTGCCAGATACCCACCCAGCTGCTCTCTCACTCCCCTTCCTCAACAGGAGAGGGGAGAAAATAAGTTAGAAAAGCTCATGGGCTGAGATATGTACAAAAAAGACTGTTTAACAATTACCACCACGGAGAAAACAAGCTTGACCTGGGGAAAATTAATTTATTGCCAACTAAAATAGAGCTGAGATGTGAGAAATTCCTTAAATACAGTTTCCCCAAGATACCCCACCTCAGCTGGGGGCTCAGCCATGCCCCGCAGCAAGTGGGTTGGAGCCAGCTGGAACTGTCTGTGTCCGGCTCTGGGCAGCCCCGGCCTCTCCTCACAGAGAACATTGCATAGAGACAGACTGAGTAATGAAACAGAGACTTTATTTAGCTGTACAGAATTTTTCATATATTTTTTTGATTTACAGTCAAGATTAAACACTAAAAATGAAATATTTATCTTTTTAAAATCTAGTTGAAACACTTGAGCCAGAAAGGTTAAAAAAAGTTCAGGCTACAATCACACAAACAATTTAAGGCCATGATTTATGTAGCAGGTTCAGAGTGATAATGAGCAAAACTGCTAATCAGTGCCCACAGATATTATATAATAAATTCAATAGGTTGAAATGGGTATTTGTAGTGCAGCAAACATTAGCCCATTTATTGAATTAATCTTAGCACAGATAAATTCTTGGATGCCAAATTTGTTTGCCACATGACATGCTAATGAAGATAAAACTGGTAGGTCTTTATCCTTGTGAATTATAAGAGTTATTTCAGAAGAGTTGAAAGGTCAATAAATGATAAAGTAAGAGACACATGAAAAGATTTCAGCAAACAGGAGATGCCAATTGATAAGGTATTCATTCTTTATTACACTTTGTAAGGCTGAATAGAAATTATTCGATTAGTACAGTGTATCAAAGAACATACTATGCAAAACAGATCTAGAAATAACCAAAGTGCTTCATAATTAGTTCATCATTCTGGTACTTCCTAAAACCCCATTTGTTGGATAAGGAGGAAAATCTCTGTATATCTGTGCAAACATGGCTGGAAGTTTAGATCTCTATGCTAATTAACTTTTTTATTCCTGATCATCAAACAAATGTGCTTACGATGATAACTAAGGATAACTTTCTTCAAATCTCTTGCCTGAAAAGGCAGCACCTTGAAGAAGCCCCAACAATGAAAATCATTGCTGTTCTCTCCTTTAAAAATGACCACTTTCTATCATGGGGCACAAGCAAATATTACAGTAGAAAGCACTACTTTCAAGTTGCTTGCAGTTTGGCCCCTTAATGCACAGATCAATGGCCTAGTCTGACAAACCTTTCTAAAGACCCTCAACTACAGAAAGCAGTGCAAGATTGTTTTAAGTGGGTTGTTTGTTTCTTTCTTCGTCTGGTTGGTTTTTAAACTGGTCATCTTTCAGCTATTTTAAACTGGGACTTTACTGAAGTATCATTCAGATAAATACAATTAGGTATACCAATCCACCTTTTTAAATTGTGTTTGGCTGATTCAACTGATCAAGGCTGTGGAACAAACTCCATCAAAACAAAAAATGGTAATGACTTAGGTAGACACTAAACCCAAGTTTATAGTCAGTTATCTGTTTGGTAGGGAAGAGATTTGATTTTTTTCATCCAGTAAAACAATTTTAAAGACCAAATTGTTTAATCTGGGCTAAGATGTAATATATGCCAAATTTATTTGGGGGAAAAAACCCAACAAACAAACAAAAGCCACATTTTCTCATCTTTACCACATTTTCCTAAGACTGAAGATACCACTCTGTATGTCTGCCATTTAAAAAATATTAATTTGCATATGAATTGTAGTTTAATTTCAGATGCACTGAACAGAACGTACAGAAATTATACACATTTGAGGAAGAAATACAACATAAGATATAAAACCAAAACAAAACAAAAGGAAAAACAAAACAAAACAAAAACCTGTTCCTATACTACTCTTAGTATTAGCAGGGATGTGCAATATGCAAATATTTCTTCTCTCCTCTTAAGCACTGCATCTGGCACCATGATAATTTAACACCATTGGTTAGTCTAGACATGCTCCTCAGATCTCATAATCTCAACTGAATTATATAGATTTTAATGGGCAAACAGGGTAGAAAAGTAGAGTGAAGTAGTGCTGTCAGTGAACGTCCAGATTTATGAGATGCCATATACCTTGTAGCAGAATACAACATTGAGTAGGCTGGTATCTTGTGATAGGCAAACAGTTGACAAGACCAAAAAGGAAGGAGGCTGCATTAAGCAATATGACATTCATCTTTTCCCTCAATGAAGAGCGCACTTCCTCTGTTTGGCTTTTTTTCCAGTTTGCTCTGGAATTTTGCAGTCTTCTGAGGCCAAGCATTCTTCCCTTCAAATTTGTTCAGTTGACAGAATGATTCATGGACATTTTTGAGCCATAAATAAAACAGTTTCTGACTTCTGAGCAGCACAGAGCTGTTCTAAAAGGTTTTCATGTACATGGAAGAATTACCTATACCAAAGTCAGTTCCCAGCACTCCATTTTTCATATACCATGCCTACACTGTTGTGCATGATCTATTCAGCTGGCAGTTTACCTGACACCTTTCAAGTCATTCCTTTCTCCACTTCTCCAGTAACACCAGTCTAATCTATCTCCTTTTCTTTCCCTACACTTGTGCAACAGAATAGGCAATATCAACAGTCACTTCTGGACCTGCCCACTCTGGCTTATCATCAACACAAACACTGATTTAGAAATGAAAGACATAAGAGACAGACAGATGTCAACGCACAGTGCTTTGAGGATTTATTCTTTTACTGTGTGAAGACACACAGCAGCTGAACTATCTTAGACAGAAGAGGAGAATATAGTCAAAAGAATAAGTCATACAAGCAAGCAAGAGATAGAGACTTATATAAAGGTCACAGAAAATGTTCATCCAAAAATAAAAGACTGTGACCCATGAGTCTCTTTCATCCTAAGATCTCTTCCAAGGGATCAAATTGTTATTTCTTAAATGTTTCTCTAAAATTGATTGTTCTTTTATAAAGATTTTTCCTCTTTTTTAATTTATTCATGTATGTACTTGTGGAACCAACTGATCACCCTTAAGCCTAAAAGTAAATAAAGCATGTAAAGCAATTTACTGTTCTGTCATTCTTCATTATTTTTCCCTTAACCAGATTTCTTGTCATGCAAAACTCTTTCATAATACTGTTGTCATTGTTTGCAAAAAGAACATGGATAAACTCAAAAGTGTCTCTGAAGTTGGTTTTTTTCATCTCATTTCCCTCTTTTAGCATGACCCCTTCTTCCATCATTTACAGAGAGTAGCTCTACTGTGTGTGTGGCAATTTTTTGGTAGCAGGGGGATACAGGAGTGGTTACTGTGAGAAAGTGCTAGAAGCTTCCCCCATCTACAATAAAACCAATGGCATCCAGCTTTAAGACACACCCACCACTTGCCAAGGCCAAGCTTATCAGTGATGGTGGTAGTGCCTTTGGGATAACAGACTTAAGAACAGGGAAGGTGGAAATGGAGCAATTTGCAGCCAGAGAGGAGTGAGAATATGTGAGAGGGTGGAACAAATCTGCAGACACCAAGTTCAGTGAAGAAGGAGGGGGGAAAAGGTATTCCAGGTGCTGGAGCAGAAATTTCCCTGGAGCAGACCGTGGTGAAGCAAGCTGTGCCCCTGCAGATCATGAAGGGTAATGGTGGAGCAGATACCCACGCTGACCCCTGTGGAGGACCCCAAAATGGAGCAGGTGGGCATCTGAAGGAGGCTGTGACTCCATGGGAAGCCCACGCTGGAACAAGCTCCTAGAAGGACCTGTGGGAGAGAGTAGCCCACAACAGAGCAGGGTTGCTGGGGGGGGACTTGTGATCCCTGGGGGATGCATGCCGGAGCAGCCTTGTCCTGAAGGTCTGCATCCCATGGAAGGTATTCATGCTGGAGCAGTTTATGAAGGGCTGCCCATGGGAAGGACTTGCATTGGAGAAGTTTGTGGAGGACTGTCTCCCATGAGAGGCACCCCACACTGGAACAGGGGACAAGTGTGAGGAGCCCTCCTCCTCCTCAGGAGGAATGAGTGGAAAGGACAACATGATGAACTCACACTGAACCACAACTCCCATTCCCCATCCCCCTGTGCTGGTTGGAGGGAGAGTGTAGAGAATTCAGGAGTGAAGTTAGTCCTGGGGAGAAGGAAGGGGTGGGGAGAAGGTGTTGTAAAATTTGTGTTTTTATTTCTTATTATCCTACTCTGAATTAATTTGTAAGAATTGATTGGTTAATTGTTTCCCCAAATTCATCAGTAATTGGTGAATGATCTCTCCCTGACCTTATCTTGACCCATGAGCCCTTTGTTATATCTCCTCTCCCTTGCCCAGCTGAGGAGGGGAATGATGGAACAGCTTTGGTGGGCACCTGGTCTCCAGCCAGGGTCAATCCAGCACAGTAGCTCAAAAATGCCATCTTAATTTCAGAATAGAAAGTTATTATTATTACATATTTTTAATGCTGATGTATTTTGATCTATTGGGAAGCATTAGTCTTAATTGTGCATAACACATGATTAGGATTAAATAGACTATTTTTGTTAGGTATCCCACAGATGAACAGATCAACCACGCTATGGCAAACACAGCACTCCATGTATTCAGTAACAAAGCTTGTAAGCATAGGCTTCTAAACAGAATTTCTTGAAAATGTGACCCTAAGAGTCTGATTAGACTGCACAGAGTATAAAGAGAGTGTCAACAGTGATGTACCAGGTTACTTTCAACTGTGTCCACCTTTAAGATCAGTCTGGCTCTTTAAATGCTGAAGGTAAGTTGGGTAGCCAAGTTATTATCATTAGTAAAAAGCAAGATTATCTGAACTCCTCTGCAACCTAGCTGAATGTGTTATATCTATGCATGTCAGTATGCATAGATATGCATATATTTATCTGTCACAGCTGGCACAGTGACCTATATCCATCTATAACATATGTTAAATATTTTTATATTTCTGTAAAAAAATACCATTAATATGTATCTAAACAGTGTTGGTTTTCATGCAAATATAGATTTATATTACTATTTGCAATTGAAAATATATGATATCCATTCATAAAGAAGCAACCATAAAGGACATGTACGTATAGCATTAAAAAAAAAAAAAAAAAAGATGTGGAGTAATTGCACAAAGCAATTTCCTCACACTATTCCTTTAATTTCTCATGAAAAGAAATATATAAACTGTGAAACTATCATCCAAACAATGAATCCACTGTGGTGTGGATTATTATTTTTTGAGTCATTTGGCTCCTCTTCTGAATGATCCAAGGAATCTTCAGTTAAATCAGCTGAAAAAGGCAACAGTGCAAGGAAATTTTTGATTACACTTTTAATTTCAGAAGCTAACCTACAAATGACTTTAAAATTTCTGGTAACACTACAGTACTACTAACCACCTACACATTTTTATTGAAAGACTGTAGCTACAATCCATTACTTAATGACTATGCTGTGCTTGCCAGATCACATTCACACTCACAACAGCTAGTAAGTGGCTCGGTTTCAAGGGCCTTGCAATAACACTACCAATTAAAACCAGCCCCTTTTGTTAAATTTTTAAAAAAACTAATATACTTAAGAAAAAAAAAAAGAAAAACCCCAAACACTCAAATTGTATTGGCTTCTCTACTGAGAATAAAATCTATTTTGTATTCCTTTGCTGTTACAGTCTAAGTCTTTAGCAATATTGAAATATGTGCTTGCATATTTTAAGTACGTCTTAAATTGCAACAACTTACGTGTTTTGACTAGTAAATTGCTTTCCCTTAAATTCAGTAACTGACCAATGCTCTTTAACAGAAAAAGATTTAATATTCTCTAGAAGCTAAACATCAAAACTGGTTAGTTATTTCCTCACACTGTAATGTCAGTCAGATGCATTATATTTCATAACCAAAAAAAAGATTTTTTTCTTTGTTGATAAACATGCCCACCAAGAGGTTTTTTGGATTAAAAAAAAATACACGATTATAAAGTTGAGGTTTTCATTTTTTCCCAGTTGTTTTAGATTGATGAATCATTTATAACTGATTCTTTTGTTTAATATGAAAGTAGCTATCTCCATGACATTTTTACATAAATGCAGCTATGCAATGAAATACTTCAGTACTGTTCAGGAAAGATAAAGTGAAAGAAAGAAATTATTCAATCTTTCTCAACAAACTTAAACACTTTCTTTAGATCCTGAAGACAACACAGATCTAATCTAAAAGGGTAATTGGGCATACCACCACAAAAGCAAAAAAGAGTCCGTCTCCTAAATAGTAGGCATATAGAATTTAATTTCCAGTGTTATCTTGAAAATCACTTTTTGGTGGGTTTTTCAGGGTGACGAAATTTAAACTGCCATAAATAGACTGGAAATATTTAAGCATGCAGTATTTGGAAAATAGTTCAGTAATGTAAATTTCTTTAAAATGATACATGATTTGGACAACACAGAGAAAGAAATTCATGTTATTAAACAGTATGTCTACATTAACTTTCATGAGTGTACTTCTGACACAAATCTCCTAGACATCTCCACTTGACACACTTGGATGTGTGGTGTAAATCACTTTTGGAACACAAGTGAGATTCCTTTTGGATAAGATTAAACTAGAATTACTCTCCAATAACTAATGGGTGATCGGTCCATGGGACCACACAAGTCCAGAGTAAATGTCACTCAAGTTTATGGAGGAAATGATGCATCCTTAGCACCAGCTGCTTCATACTCAGACATATTCCTATTGTGCTGTATGTTACTTGCTAATGTAGCTATAAGCACATGGATTAACGTATAAAAATAATACATAGCCTTATGCAAGAATCTTTTTCTACCTTCTCCCAAAGAGGAACAGGTGTTCCTAAACAAAAAATGTTTGGTGTTTTGTTTTTTGTTTTGTTTTGCTTTTTTTAATTTAATGGTGCATAGACTATGTATTGAAAATCTTTTTTGCTAAAGCAGCAATTTTTTCTAACCTTCCTGAAGAATTAAAGTCTTATCTATGTGTTTATTTATCTATTTAATTGATTGCAGATGGGCAAAAACAAGGTTTCAGACTTTGGCAAAAATTTTGTACACATTTCCCTTTCCTTCTCAAAGTTTAGTAGCTTATGATGTTACCACCTCTGGATGACTTCTCTCCAGAAAGCATGCCTTCACCTTGTGACCAAAGAAGAAACAAATGTGACACACTGTGCACAGTGAACAAAGTATTCTATGATTCTATTATTATTTTCATTCTCTCTACTTGGCTTCTTTTAACGTGTGTTTACCTGGATCAGTATGAAAAGGGATGAAGTTTTAGAGCTTTAAGAAAAGATTCAAAATTTCTAGGTTTACTTTTATATGTTTTAGACTGTAAATAACATTCCTTATTTGTTTTCAATCCACTTAATTCATCTTTCCTCCCCCTTCTCAGATCAAGTTTATGCATAGAAACATAAAGCATTCCTTGAGAAGGCAAATATTTGAAAGAAAACAGAATATTCATTACCTACAAAACAGGTAACTTTCAGATCTTACTCAGGGTACCTCCCTTCATATGCATGGATTTCTCCTTAGATTTGCAACAAAGAAGCAACCATAAAATACGAGACAAAAAGGAAAAGCCATAAAATAAATATAATAACAAATTTAAAACCTAGTCTGGACAAGAATAGGTCAAATCTGAAGACACTGATATAGAAGGGTTTTTCTTAAGATGACACACATTTTCTGCCAAAGAACTGGATTTCCTTCTTGGAAAGGAAAAACTTATCAAGCTATTTGCTTTTTGGAAGGAAATCAGTATCCTGTGACTGGATTCCATGAATGTCCCATATGTACATTCTTAAAGAGACAGTCAAAATGCAAGATCTTTACTTCAAACATGCTGTTTTTCAAATTGGCATGAAACTACTGCCATTAAACTACTTACAAGCCAGTATTTGGTCGTTGGGTGGAAGAAGGAAAACTGGTTAGGGAATAAAAACATTATTAAGAATTATTAGTACTTTAAAAAATAGGATGTTTTAACATAAGTTAAAGCAAAAGAAAAGAAAAAAAGTAAAAGAAAGGGCAAGGAAGAGGAAGGTATGCAAATTGGTATTTGTATTCAATTAGTAGTTGGTTTTGAGTTTTGGGGGTTTTGTTTTTGGTTTGGGCTTTTTTTGAAAAATGTTATTTGCAGGTATGTAAGAAGGACGGTCCAATCTCCCAAAAGATAAAAGCATTCCCTTAGCAAAAAGAACAGCTGGGATTCACCTCACATAAAAGGCTGGATTTGTTGGGAGTCAACTACATTTAAGTGTCTAATCTTTCCCATACACAATGGCACTCCAGTCAATACAGCCTGGAAAACTATGCCTGTCCCATTAGAGTAGACACACGTTTGGTAACTGAATGGATCTCTTGACTCAATTATGATATTGATTAGGTCTCCACTCGCTACAATTGGAGCTCAGACTACCTAACTCACATCTAAATGAGTTATAGATACATAGAGAGGTTACAAGTATAACACCTGCAATCATACCAGTAGTCACCTAAATTTATTTTTCTCCTGCCTAACCATTAGCAATTTGCCCACATTAATAAGGTCCTCCCTAAGCCTTCTCTTCTCTGGGATGAGAATCATCTTTGTAACCCACCGCTGGACTCGCTCCATATTTCCACTTCCCTTGTGTACTGGGGAGCCCACCATTGGTCTCAGCATTTCACATGTGTCTCACCAGTGCTCAGCAGAGGGGAAAGATCCATCAACCCGCTGGCAACACCCTTCCTAACGCAGCCCAGGAGGTTGTATTATTTTCTTCAAAGGTGCATTTCTGGCTCACTAGAACACCCAATTCTTTTACTGCAGAGCTGCTTTCTAGCTGGTCAGGCCCAGGACTGTGCTGGTACAATGGTGTTAATTCATCCTGCACAGAGCTATTCCTTTTATTGGAGCCATCAGCAATTCTAATTCTACTTACAATTTGCAACCACTTGAGTGCTGAAATTAACAATTCCATGCTAAACGCAACACTTTTATTCTCACAACTATAATCTTTCTTTTAAACAAGTAAGTGCTTGCCATTGTGAATAGGAGTTACACTGCTAAGACTGTTAGAAACAGAATGTGAAACATCAGAAAATTAATCTAAGTATCAGTGTAACAAAGAGTCATAGCTGGCAATAATAATTTCCATTGAATTTCAGAAAAAGCAACCTCAAAAATCGCAAACAAATATTGCTGCCATAATCACACTACCACACTTTTAAAAGGTGTATTGTCTCGAATGTCGCTATCTGATAGAGCACCCAGAATGCTAAAAAAGCCCTTATAATATATTTAACTAAGATATATGTATTCAGTTGTGCTTTTTACTTCTAGTTCCCATCTCTAAAGAATAGAAAAATTCAGTTGCTGTTCTATTGCTAGAAAGCACTGTTAAATAGCGTGCTCTTGAAGCATGGAAAAGTACCCACTCAGGTCGAAACAATGAATGATAAAATGAGAAACTGATTTTTTAAAAGTCTGTGTTTTACAAGAGTTGTATTCATTTTTCTTATTATGAATATTTAACTTGAAATTGTTGACTATCTGTAAGAGTGTTATAAAGGACCGAATGATTCACCATTCTTTTGTGTTATGGCCAGGTATATTCAAAAAGAGAGAGGAAAAAAAAGTCTTCAACGACAAAATACATTGCAATATTTAAACTACTACAAAAAACTAATGTATTACAGATCCAAGATAGCTTGACCACCATGTCTAAACTATGGACACCAAACATCCAGTTTATCAAGTAAAAGATGAAAAGTTGATTAAATGAAAATCAGTAAACATTGGAATACTCTTTCCTCTGTCACTGAAGACCATTAAATTACGAAAACGTTCTGAAACATATTGTGTAGATACAAGGATAAGATATGCACTTTTTGTAAGTCCTTGGCTAAGATTTCTGACCTGTATCATTACTAGCCAAAACAGTCCCCTGGATCTCAAATATCTATACACTTCCAGAAGTCAAAGTCTTCCTATTGACAAAGGGCTCCACAGTCTCAGAGACAAGAGCTAGAAGCTGAAAATAAATGCTTTCAGACTGAGAATACGATACCCATTTTAACACTCTGGTGGGTTAACCTTGGCTAGCTGCCAGATGCCCAAGAAGCCGCTCTAGTACTCCCCCTCCTCAGCAAGACAGGGGAAGAAAATAAGATTGAAAAAGCTTGTGGGTTGAAAAAGGAATAGGGAGATCACTCACCTATTACCATCACTGGCAAAACTGATGCAACATGGGGAATATTACCTTAATTATAGACAATTAAAAATAGGAGTGTCATAAACAAGAAAAAGAAAACTAAAAACTTCCCCCCTCCCCTTTTTCCCAGACTCAACTTCACTCCTTCATTCCCTACTCTTCTTACCCTTCCTTCTCCCCCTGCCA
Source organism: Porphyrio hochstetteri (assembly GCA_020800305.1). Classification (NCBI taxonomy): domain Eukaryota; kingdom Metazoa; phylum Chordata; class Aves; order Gruiformes; family Rallidae; genus Porphyrio; species Porphyrio hochstetteri. Next base: position 180,612,001 of record CM036905.1, on the reverse strand, counting down.
CCCCACTCCCTGTGAGTGGTGCAGGTGGATAGGGGTGGCAGTTTCAATCAGTTCTACCAGTCTCTTATCACACTGTTCCCCTGCTCCAGCATGGGATGCCTTCAAAGGAATACAGTTCTTCACTAAGTGCTCCAGCATGGGTCCCTTCCACAGGGTCCAGGTGTTTGGGAACAGATTACTTCCAGGGGTTGCAGTTCCTGCCAGGAGCCTGCTCCTGCATCGGCTCTTCACAGGCTGCAGCATCCTTCGGAATGCACCTGCCTGCTGTGGCATGGGGTCTTCCACAGGCTGCAGGGGACACCATGGTCTTTTCCATGTGCTGCAGGGGAATTTCCACTCTGGCACCTGGAGCACCTCCTCCTTTTTCACTGACCTTGGTATCTGCACAGCTGCTTCTCTCACATTTTTCTTACTCCCCTCTTCCAGCTGCTTCACAGCTCTGGGCTGCAGTAGGTCTGTTTTGCAGCCAGCAGGAACTGGCTCTGCCTAACGTGTGGCCAGCCACTGGCCTATTTTCTTAGCAGCAGCCCCTGCAGCGCAGCACACACATCCCACCCTCCCCCAACCCCTGCAACTTTGCCCAATACAAACACGAAGCAAAATAAATCACTGGAATATTTTAAAACACAGACTTGATTCAAGAAATCGTGTGTGAAATTCTATGAACTATGCTATGACAGAGGTTTGACTAGATAATGATAATGCTTTAAAACTTAAAAAATCTGTGAATCTCTGCAGTAGATTTGGGCTTGCTGTGATAAGAAGAAAAGTCTTATGAGCAGATAACTCTTACCGATAGGAGAAAATAACTCTTAGCAATCCTTAAATCAGTCTTTTGTTTTAGCCTGCGCCACTGGCAAAGGATCTGTGGTTTTAAACCGTCCTAGGTATCAGCAGCCCTGGCAGTCACAGGCACCAGCTTTGACGTAATGTGCAACCTTCCACTTCCTTTAATTCTCTAACCCTTCTAAATTTTTCTTACAAGTCTGAACAGTCCCCATGCCCCATCTAGTCTTTTCAGCTCACTGTGGAGGACCTGCAATTTCTCGCCTTGGATGGCAGCAGCAGCTAGAAAGTTCAGACACGCTAGGTGTTCATCTTACAGAAGCGATGGGACAAGTTGCCCTGTTGCTGCCCGTTCAATGGCTATGCCATTCTGATTTACACTCCAATTAGCTTTGGCGTATGGGGGGGAAAAAGTGGGTAGAAAAGGACGAGATGTAGCACAGTGGCTTTTCTGAACCAAGACAATTTAAAAATCCTCGCTGTAATGAGGCAGCAAAGAGATGTAAAGAGATAGAAATACCTCTTATGCCTTTCAGATCTTATTTATCTTTTTAAAGAAATAAGTGCATGAACTAAGATTGAATTCAGACTTCAGACTATTTTATAGCTCTTCAGTAGGCTAATTCACCAACTTGACTCCAGTTTTTCTTACTCCTACTTGCCCCTAGCTAAATGTGACAGTGTTAGATTCTGTGTGAGGTATGAACTTGTGTTTAATGAAATGGAGGAAATGACTCAAAGGCAAATGTTCCTATTTTAGTTCACATAGAGTCTCGTATTATGAAAACACAAGAATAACTATGGACAGTGATTTATCTAGAGCTAAAGCATTAACAGAGTAACATTTCTTCCTGCACCTTAGGATGTTCAGCTATGGACTCCAGCGTTGCCAAGAATGACAAGAAATTTTTGAGGCAGCAAAATGAAAGGCAGGATTAAGCAGAGGATATGCCCACAAGGTTAAACCATCATCACCCACTGGGTGTAATGATAGTGACACTGTAAAACCAGAGCTCTTTGCATGAAAGGCTTAGCATCTCCACATGGGACCCTATCATATGACCAAGTGTAATACAAGACAGTCTTGCCATTACTCTGAACTTTAATCATAATTAAACCACTGCCACAGAGATATTCCTACTTATTACTGGAATTATAGCATGATTTAATACCCCTGACATCACTTGACTAAACCACCACAGTATTAGGTTTATTAAAATGTGGGAACTCAGGTATTTATCAACCACATTTATCCATACAATTTTTAATGCACTACAAAGAAAAAAAAAAGCTATCCACCAACATTATTATTGGTAGAGAGCATTGTGACATTGCTTTCAAGAACATGGAATAGCTTTGGAATTTGCAATTAATAACTTAAGACATAATAGAATATTCTACTTAATAAAAAGGATGACCTTCAAAACAGTGCTTTTGTTACAACCTTTTCTACAGCTCCCTGCTTTTATCAAGCTTTTACTTTGCGTTAGGTAACATATATTGATACTACTTATTAATGAGGTGTAGAAATTAGGCAAGCATTTACTTAGCTTCATAAACATGTATCAGAAGACATAAATATTATATTTCTGTCTGGTTTTAAACCATTGAAATTATTGCATAGATTCATCCACAGTGTATAGTAGGCTTTCTCCCCAGAGCAGTTCTAACACTCCACTAAATATATGCTATTCCTCTTTATCTCTTTGAAGAAAAATGAATCACATCCACAGCTTGCAGCTATCAAAATGTGATTTATCAAGCATTTTCATGAAAGTGCATTTTCCCCCTTCTTTACACTAGGAGGCACATTTTTCCTTCATACAGTTCTATTGCACAGCTCTGTTGAATGAAACCCTTAGATACGTTAACAATTCTATTCTAAATTTAAGTCCCTGAAAACCTTGACTAAACCACAGTAAAAGAATAATTCTTCACTAATAAGGGTTTCTTAGTTTTTGGGTTTTTTTTCCAGGCCGATGAAAATCACACTTACAGTAATGAAAACAGCATTCTGCACCTGACTGCTGGCAAACCAAAATATAGTTTTCTTTTGACTGATTACTGAAGAACTAATTCAAATTAAAATACATCAGACACCTCTACACTTTTAATGTAACTGATTATAAAGAAGATGATTGAGTTAAAAGTATGCTTCCTGACATGTGCATTTATAAACATTAAAAAGCAGGATTTTTTGGTAGTAAGAGAGGCTACAGAGTCATACCACTAAATACTTTTTTTTTTTTAAGATCCTAAAGAAACTGTTTTCTAAATTCTAAATATGGTACAAGGTAAAGAACTTTAATCAGCTGATTTATCATTGGAATGTATTCCTGTAGTTTTTACAGGAAGTTTATTGTACAGACCCTCCAAATGCAAAAGATTGTGCTCATTTGGAGAACACATCAAGTCAGCACTCCACACACCAAAGCACAGTTCTGATTGTTCCAAAACATAAGTTTCCAAGAAATTACAGAATCACCTTTGTTTTGTCATTTGTTTCTTGTTCTTTCTTTTTGTTTTTTTTTTGGTTTTTTTTACAGAATCTCATGATGTGTGATTTTCCATTCTTTCTCTTTTATTTGTCATTTTGGTGACAAAGAATGTAGTTAGGTCATATCATACTGCTTTCCTTTTCTCTTGGCCCCTGTTTCTGGCAAAGTCATGGTCAGCAATGCAAGGCTGAGGTTGTTAATCACTGCATTTAAATGCAATAAAATATTGTAACATACACAAGGCTTGCCTTCCAAATCAATATTGTATGCAAAATTAAATCATCATAAGCATGACTCCTGAATAATGAGACTTCCTGTAGTAAATTTGAATTACTTGTTATTATCATTTAATAATGCATAACAAAACCACAGCACTGGTGTCACTCTGTAGCATCATGTTGTTTTTAAACATAGTGAAGTGTTGCACACTGATGGAGGAATTCTTATGAAGTGCATCAAGATAAGACAAAGGTGAAATATGAGGAAGTTGCATCTGATAGGTTAAGATCACTGTCCTCTGACGATCACTTAACATAGATTATTTAACCATGGTGAAATGGAAGATATCTAAGCACACTAAATGAAACCCTCAGGGGTTAAAAAAAAAAAACCCTGACATACAAAGAAGACAGGTTTGAATGATTCAAAACCAGCTTGAACTCTACACATCACTATTAAACTTCTTTTAAACTTTATTTTTTACTTCATATTTCTATTTTGTTGCCTTTCTCTCAAAACACAGTGACAGTGTGTGGCTGACAAAACTAGTTATTGGCATCTCTCTTCATCTCAGTTTCTCCCAGTGAAAGAGATAACTGTTTTAAGATTAGCTAGATGAATGTACTCTCATTGTGTATCTTTCTTTCATTAAATCACATAATTGTAGTTCTTGTGAATCTGTAGAGCTAATGATTGCAGAAAAATACAGCAATAAGGTTTCTCACACCTTTGTGTAATAAGATATAAAAACTTTTAGCTTTTTTTTTCTATTTCAAGTTTTGAAGATCTAGGCCTTGGTCACTCTTCAAATATAATTAAAATAGCAACATAATACTATTTGAGAAACAATGGCTGCATTTTTATTCACACAACTTCACAGTGTACAATAATAAACCACACAACTCACTGAGCATTAAAGCCATTAACCAAAATTGCTCTCACCATGAGGCAAGGACTTTACAATCAAGATTAACATTATATTCCCATGAGCTGAAGAAAACCTTTACTTAGAATGAACCTTCATAAAAGTACAGCAGGACAAATATGTATTTTTTTGCAGATCTTATTCTTGGAGATCATTATAAAATATTCCCATAAGCAATTCTCATTCTCTTCAGATGAAACATGCAAAATCAAAGTAAAATATTGTTCTGCAACATGTAACATCTAAAACTGGCAGTACTGTTATCTACATGGTAATACTACTGCTCTTCAGTAAAACTCCTTTGCTTTATAGCTGTATGTTTTACCTCAGCATGCCCAAAATATTTTCATAAACAGTAATCCCTTAAACAAACACTGCAATGAAACTACCTCTACTGATGTATACAACTTTTTAACATTTCACTGTAATATAGCTAGAAATTCAGCTTAAAAGTGTCAAAGAATGCAATGCTGAAATGATACTACAGCAGTTATTTTAACCATGAACATATATAAATACCCACAAAGTAATTTTGCCCAGTCACCAGATAATATAGTGCTTTTCTGTAAACTGCCACGGGATCTTCAATAATCCTAAATTGCTTTAAACTCTGTTTCACATGTCATCCAAAAAAAATGTGCCTCCAGTAGCAAAATAACTTGTGAAACAATGTCCAGATATAAAATTCACATCCATCTAATGGGCAGCATCACTCCCTTCCTGCCATGGGATCCTCAGGATGATTTCTGTCACAATAATGACCATATCATTCCCTTCTTAGTTTGTGAGTTCTGATAAGGTATGGAATGCACTATTTCAGTGTCTCTCCTAATTCAGTCTGATAAAAGGTGAAAAAACGATACTTCAATACTTTGCTAATCATTAGTACAACTTGATGATTAGATTTTCATAAATTTTCTGTGAATTTAGCATCCCCAAGGCTAAATCAGAGGTAACCACAGACAAGTAAAACTTTCCAGACAGCTTTTAAGAACAATTATTCACTCTGACTAATCTGCTATTAGTCCCTGTGTTGAGGATGAATAGATCATCATGATTAATATACTATGTTTGCACAATGTGCTTGACACAAACTTTCTAAAATCACACTTTTAGTAACTTGGTTTAAGGTAACTAAGCCCATGATTTTACCACCTCTCCTGGAGTATTTTTATGCTACATTTTGAAGATGTGAAATTCAGAGCAAGTGAAGCCAATTGTGACAGTGCCAACACGCAATGCTGCCTTAAAACTCCTCTCTGATCTTGTTAAATCTTCCACAAGTCTCACACGTGGTCAGAGAATTAACAGGTTAATTCCACTTAAGCTCCTCACTTGCTTTAGCAGACATACATTCTTGTTCCGGAGTCAATCCATTCATAGTTGCAATTCTTTTATAGCTCTTTGTATTTCTACGCATTTAAGGTTTAAGATCATAGTTCCAACAACAGCTCTTAGTAAAGAAAATAAAATTCAGGTGTCATAGCCACAGACAAGGAAAAGGAGAAAAGGGAATAGGAAAGCAGAATACAACTCTGAGACAGTAAAGCATTTCTTTGTAGAGTTTCACCTAACACACCCTCTTGGTCTTCACATAAGAAGTATGAGAAAAATGCTTCTAAGATCAATATCCCACAGTTTGCCTTCTCACCTGCCATGATTTAAAAGTCGTAATTCAGAACCAGCTCTGCCCAAATGAGAACATGGTCCTTAATATTGTTCATCAGATCCGAAGGCCAACTTCTCTTCTGGTTTGTACAGGCCCAGTGACAATCTAATCATCTATACAAAAGGGAGAAATGCCAAAGGGAGAAACTAATTCTTATTTCTGTACTCCTGGGATGCAAGAGAACTCAAGTTCAATTACCTTCCAGGAGCACAGATAAGACTTTTAACCTTTGTCTCCACATTCTAGACAGAAAACAAGAGGCTTAAGGGCTGTGTTACTGCACACCCTCAGAGTTTTCAGAGTGTCCAAGTCTCCACATTTCAATGCCAAAATACAGTATTGGTTAAGACCTTGCTTCAGCTTTTAGTACTGTCACAGTCACATTATAGAGAAGGAAGGAAGAAGAAAGACAGAAATTGCTGTACCAGACAAACTGCACATACCTAATATTTGTATCGAATCACCTGACAAAAAGCAGAATGTCAGGCTATTCCAACCTAACAAAGAAATCCTGTTTCTTACTTTTAGAAGGGGGAAATGTGGGTTGTTCTGGTAATCTGGATTTTAAAAAAAAATTTCAGTGCTTCACTGAGTTGCTGTTCTCTATGTTAGTCAAACACATTGTGCTACCTCCATTTCTTTGCTCTTTAAATTTGTATTTAGAATGGCTTTCCTAAAACAAAGCCCATTGCTGAACAGCAACATCACCACAAACATCAAGAAAAGCTTGCTGCCTTGTAGGACTTCCTTCTTCCCAGCTGTTCTCACTTACTGTGCAATTTGTATGGAGCAGTTTTTTCTCACTGGATATATTTTTGTTTCTACAGTCAAATTACAACATGAGGCATTTCAGGCAAACTACATCATTTCCTGCCAAGTGTTATGAGCTACATGACCAAATACTCATGCATGTGCTTAAAAATATCTCTACCATTGCAAAGCTCAAAGGGATGAAAAAGAAAGTAACCAAGTCACCAAAACAACTCAGATAAGTGGAGCAGAGATTTTGACTCACCCGAGTTGGGGTCGGAGTTGCCATCAGCTTCAGTCCTCTTGTCCGGTGAAGCCTGGTCGTAGAATTCGTCCTGCGGCTGAACCAGAGGGAGAGCGTGTGAGATCAGGGTTCCACCACCCACCGGCTCGTGGTCTCCCAGACCACTGTCACTGCAGCTTTCCTGGGAGCCATCGGGGAGGTGAAATGTAACACGGCGCTGGGACTACAAAGAAGAGCACAGGACACGCTGATTAGTGCTCTTCTTTTCTGTTCTCCTGACTTCTTTTTTAACTTTTTTCTTTCCCTCCCCCCCCCCCCCCCCCCCCCCATTTTTAACATACAAAGAAATTCCTGGCACTGTTCTTGAGAGGCAATTGTTATTATTGTCCTTGCTTGATATTTTTTTGGCCTTTATTTGTGTACTTTAGAGCAACCCAGGGAAGATGGCAGCCAGATTTCAAAGGTTTGCATATGCTCATCTCTGAAGCTTCTCATAAGAAAGTGATTACCACATAGCTAGGTACGTTTCTCATCGTTTCAAACATACAATCTAAGAAGCAAAAAGCATTGAAAACTATATTATAAAAAGCAAATTACACCAGAATATGTAATAAGTATATATATTTCTGAGGGGAAAACCTGTATTATCACTCTTCATACTAGAAAAAAGAGTCCACCAAGTTAAAGAAACAAACCAAAAGGTGGTTGTTATCTTCCAGGAATAAAAGGTATATAAATATATATCCATAAGGGTATTTCATTGATAGCAGTTCTCTAAATAATATGGATAATTAGGACTAACAACTTATCTGTGAAATCACAGTGCTCAGCAAAGAATGATAGAACGCAATGTTGGAATAAACAATTATCACTCCTGTAAGAGAAATAAAAATAAACAGCACATGCTTTGTTCAAAACAACACAGCGAATGACAGTCAGAATTACAAATTTTCCTGAAGTTCAAAATGAAACAAAACACAGTCATCTCAAAAAAAAAAAAAAATCTACAGTGTACACTTGGTTTAGTTAACCATTATTGATTTTGAACCTCTCTCATCTGGAGAAATAACCTGACTTTGTGAATTGTGGCCACAGAATGATACAGTGATTCCCCATGAGCTCCAGAGCCGAGAGCACTGCTGCAAATTGTTTAGCAACCACGACTGTGGGATTCATGAAAGGAATATTACAGGTCTTCATGGATCAAAATACTGCATCTTTGAAGCATTGGAAACAACTAGTTCAAGAGCAGCTCAAGAGAGCGGTTAAATTAAGTTAAGCACATCTTCCCACAAAAATGAGTTTCAGCAGCAGCAGGGAGCCTGAGTGATCTGGTTAGCTAGATTGGTTTAGAATACAGAAGAGATTTAGAAAGTTTACATTAAGCTTGATAATCATGTACTTTGGTGGTGACTTTCTTATCGATATTAGCTATGTGAAAGCTATGGGTTATGTCTAAGCTAATCACTCAAGATTTTTACAGAAAGGACCATCAGGAAGATACCACATCAGGTATCTTTCAATAGTTACCTCGTTTAAGTAGTTAAAATCAGGTGTCTTTTATCCATCCCAAATCAAGTAAGTTAATGGAAAGTTCCTGAAGTTAATGGAAAAAGCATCAGTCCCTGACTTTTCTTACCTCTTTTTTTTTTTTTTTTTAAATGAGAAAAACCTCAAGTTGATAGTACTAGCTCTATGTTTGCTTATTAAAAACTATTTGTTAATGGTAATTGCCACCATTTTACATGATGATCAATATACTCTACCAGGTTTCTTTTTCTTCATCTCCCTTGGGTGGACATAGATAGTTGATTAAGTCAATTTTGGATTACTCTGTAATTCAGTATAGAAATAAATGTAATACTATTTGCTCTTGGCTGTGATTTTATAATTAGCATTTTGCTTTTAAGTTCCTATTCTAGCTTTAGGATTAGAATCCAGCTGTAGCAAAACCAAATAGATCCTCTGAGTCATTGGGCTGTATTCGCTTACATCAACAGAAGACCTAAGTCTATATATTATCACTAAACAAATTTTTACTTCACTTCATTACTTTTTCTTTCGGAAATTGGGAATTTTTATTTATATTTTTAATTGGTTCTTTTCCTTGAATAAGAACAAAATAGAAATATATCTATCTACACAGCTTAAAATCTTCTCTTCCTACATTTATTTTCAGTAACTCAAATTGAGAGACCTGTTTTTCCAAAGTAAGAATTTTTGTCACTAGTAAAATCAGTATGAAGCACAGGGAAAGGAAATTTCTTTCATTCTTTTAAACAAGACTCTGTGAAAGTAGATGAATGACTAGAAAATCCTTAAAGTAAGGGGGGGAGAGGAAAAATTAAATTTAATTTTCTGAAATAGAATTAAATCACTGTAACTAATTAACTGCCCAAATATACAGAAAAACACATAATTACAAAAAAAAAAAAATAAAAAAAACCAGTTTCATGAGTTAGGTAGCAAAAAAACCCCAAGCTCCTCATTCTAGAAAAAATCTGCTCTGACTCTATACTGACAGGCAACCAGTTACCCAGTAAAATGGCACAGGCCTGACACTAATACTGGCAACTTCTTAGCTGATATTGCTATAAATTTTTTAATCCATACTTTGAATGATAAGAAAAAAATATATCGCCTTGGCTTTCTGAGCCTCTCACTGAGGACCCCACAAATCATAGAGGATTATAAAAAAAAAAAACACTAAAGGTCATATAAACAATGATCCAGTTCCAGAGATGATGAACGGACAGCATGCAGTCTGTCAAGAAACTTTAGACTTAGCTGTGACATCAAAACAATGAGGAGAAAAAGCCTTCTGAAAGAGAGACTCAAAGCAAGTGCTTAAGATTAGGCATATCATATTAATTGCAAGGGAAGACTGCCACTCAGCCTTCTGGGAGCTTGTTTAGGGTGTTCTGTGATATGTGGCCCCCTCCTTCAGCCACCCTGATTGAGGACCCTCCTGCCTGGTTGCTGGACACCAAACCAGTGCCTGGGGACCCAGGGTGTCTGCTTGAGTTGAGGGGTGCTGCTGCTACTGTCCCCTGAACAGTAGCAAATCTGCTGCAGTGCTGTTCTGGGCGTGTAACCCATACAGACAGACACACACAGGACTAACGGCTGTGGCTACAATGCCAGGCCCAGAGAAGGTGCTGCCCCCAAAAGCTCCCACCTCCAGGACTCACCCCAGACACAGGCACAAACAGCCACGTCCCCTCCTCCTCCTGGGCTGTGGCAGAGGCAGAGGTCACCAGTGCAGCACACGCACCACACTCTGCAGGTGCACAAGCACATGCACATTCACAGACCCTCAGAGCCCCACAGGCACCTGACTCACTACGTGGCCCAGCTGGTTGCTTGCTGCAAACATGCAGTCCCCTCAAATACCAGCATGGACCCTCTACCCACCTGATACCCCAGCCCAAACCCAGGATCTTATAGTCTCTGGCTGGTCCATCTTAGAGTTTGCCAGTAAATCCACACGTGCACCCCACATACACCCAGTCTGGGGAAGGTATAGACACTTGACCCCAGCAGCTGGCACCCAGGCTGTGACCCAGTGCTGAACCCCTCACTTATACATTGAATTTCTTCTCTCTACAGTATTATCAGGGACTGTTCTTTAGGAAGAAAATCCTACAACATGCTTAGACTGTATTAGTATTTATCTACTCCTTTCTGCAACCAAATGCAGCTTTCAATTCTTTTCACCTAAAGACAGAATCAAGCTATTCTGAGTAATGAGGTTTGTAGTTGGTACAACACTGGGACTAATGATAACAAGTAATTACAATTTCAATTATGCTACAACATATGCAGGATTATATACAGCATGAGGTAGGGTTATGGTTCAGGTCCACAACACTTGGCCAAAATTCAAATCTAAAATCTGTGACATATTCAATCACAAACCATTATTTGAGGGTTTTTCCTCAAGTTCTAAAAAACATCCACTCTTTATGTTTAATCAGGAAATATCACATCATTGTTATGTGAAACCCAACATGGAAAGGAAAATTCTGTTTAAGCAACATCATTTTAACCTCTGTCAAATTAATTTCAATACATAATTTGGAACAATTCAACGTAATACATTGTTGAACCTGGGCTGAGTTTAAAAATCTGGAGAACAATTGGTATCAGTTACATGGAATCATTCTTTTTTTAATCACCTATTGCAGCAGATTCTTTAAAGCTCATCCAGATGAAGCATGACTTCACACCCACAAGATATACAGAGAGGAATTAATTCTGTATCTTAAATGTCAATAAAGGATAGCAAACTCTGGTGCTGATAAAAGGACAGTTCAAGCATAATAGGAACATTTTTTTTGATTGTTTTCAGACCAGGTGGTCAGCCAGCCAACACTTTTTTTAATCATACTAACAACCAGCATTATATCAAATTGAGATTGTATGAAAACAGCCCAGCTGCTTTTTTCCTGCTACAACAAAATGCACACCTAGTCCTGTCTAATAATTGCAATTTGTGGAATTACTGGATATAAGTAATAGCTGTGGTACTTGAAAATGCCAATAAAAATATCAACAAGATCTCTTGGGTGGAGGTAACGGGTGGGGATATTCCTAATCTTATTGATCAAGGCAGAAGAGTAGTCCCTGTGCTTGAAATAGGATTTCACATCTTTCATCATTACAATCTTTTATTTGGAGATAACAAAACCATTTAAAAAATATATTTTAGTCGCAGATTATAGTTTTCCCTTTCTCATACTCTTCTGTCCTAATTTTCTCATATCTATTTTCTTGATAAGAGGAGTTCAGTGGTAGCCAGTGACAGGACAGGCAACTATGGGCACAATCTAAACACAGGAGGTTCTGAGGATCAGGAAACCCTTTTCTACTTGACGAGGGGGTTGGACCAAAAGGCCTCCAGAGGTCCTTTCCAACCTCAACCATTCTGTGATTCTGTCAATTTTGTAATAGAAAACATAAGAAAATATAGAAATATCTGGAGCAGTTTCATAATTTTCCAGTGCTGAAAACATAATTTTGTACTGAAGTGCTTTATTTCTGAAAACCCTAGCTGTGTGAAATGTATTCTGATAGCAGAATTTCATTCCATTGAGATCTATTGCATTGGAAAGTGGCATAGAGCATTAAAAATACAATCCTAAAATCCTTACTCCAGGGGAAGAAAAAAAAAAGAAAAAGTAGAAATTGTACCTCAGCATGGATTCCTAGAAAAGGTGAGCCAATGCCAGTGAGGTTTTGGCACTGTATTTGAGAGTGAACTTTTTGCTGCCGCTTTATTTTCCCCAAAACCCCTCATACAGAGGCAGAAAATGGGCTGTAAATAGTGCAAGTTATTTTGTAGACCCGAGTGCTGAAAGTCTGGAGTAGAGGAAAGACCATTCCTTGTGATACCGAGTGTTTGAAATGTCCTATGGCAGATGAGTTACAAGCGCTGTTGGAAACAGAACTTCAATGTAGGAAGCATAAACACTAGTTTTCAAAACTGTGCAGTGCTCTCCATTGTATACTAGCTTCTAAAATGCATTTTACTTCCAATTATGTGCTTGAATCAAATAGCAAGTTTCAGAAATCAGCATTGAGAGGAGCTTTTGCATAGTGAGATTGTTTTATTCTGAAAATCAGACTTTCAAGCTTTGTACAACTGCTGTATTGTTTCTGCTAATCAGGGATCCAAGAAATAATTATACTATTGTTCCATTGCTGAATGTCTCACAGGGACAGATTTGGCTACAGATCCTACCCATTGTTATAAAACAAGCTATAATTAAAAAAAAACACTTCTACACTGGGTTGTTACAAATAGAACCTGCTGAATATAAACTGAGCTGGTTTCTGACTTTAAAAATCAGTTACTTTAAACAAAATGCCTTCTTGTCCACTCAACATAGCTGTAAGCTAAGAGCCTTGATTTTTGTCCTTGATTTTCCAGACTCAAGTCACCAAAACATTAGATTCACAGCAAGTCAAATTAAGCTTCACAAAACGGGCCATATGTTTGCATATCAGAATATATATTCAAGCATGACACATTGTCAATTGTCACTGAGATCGTTTATTTTAGACATGGAGATTGTGCATCAACAAAAATTCATTCCCTTTCTTTTCTGAACTACTATGCCATACTTTGTGTTAAGATGACAAACGAAATATTATGAAGGAAAAGCAAAGACAGAGACACATTCTGGGAATATTTTCCTTATGGCAAGATTGTTTATATAAAGGCTTAAAAGAGAAACTTTAAAAAAAAAACAAACCCAAACTATTTATAGAAAATAAACAGAAGAATCTATATATGACATACTTTACTCAAAGTCCACTCATGAATAAAGAAGTCAGAGAAGAAACATTAAAATAGAATCAAGTTTAAACAGTAGACACTTTAAAAAAGCTATAAAATTATGATGATGAAGATACTGGTTTTGCATAGGTTTAATTTATTGTAAGGATGTAAAAAAAAATTATGCTTCATTGGAGGCTTTCTGTGCAAGATGTCTGTTTGAAGTTGGTTCCTCTCACAGGAAAAAGACTCCTGGTTCATACACTAAAACATGGATACAATTTTTTTTGTAAGATCAAGCCTGTGAATAGAAGTCAAGTCACAAAAACCAGACTAGTGACAGTTTCAGAAGGGAAGAGAAAAGATGTGCTGTGTACCACCAAGCTTTAAAGTATAGTTTTTAACAAATGATACTTTAAACCCATTTCTTCCCATGTTTGCTTTTTCAATTCCTACACTTGAAACACAAACAGTGCACCTTCTAGTGCAGCAAGAGTGTGATTTCAGACAAGGAGATTCTTTTTAACTAAAATACAACAGGAAACTGATGCCAAAAATATCTATATTTGTATTTGCTCCACAGAAAAAAATTGACAAGGTCTTTGAATTAAAATATAGTTTACATATTAGTTTTATAAATAAACAATGGTTTGTTACATAATTTTTTTGGTTCTGATTGACTTAATGAAAGCCCCCTAAAATCTACAACCCACCTTCTCCTTTCCACATTGTAAAGATACACTCTTGGACTCCGACCTTCTCTGAAAGGGTGTAGTTTTAGTGTATCTCACAGGAAGTCCACGAAGGGCCTCAGGTGGGGCTGAGTATAATGTATAATTCAGTTCAGTGATCACTTGTATGCATCTTCTTCCTTCATGTTTTGCTCAAGCTTACAAAGGAATATGATTGTGAGAAACAAATCATTGTATGTTCTTAGTAAAAGCCACCCTTTCTTCTCTCAGATAATCTTGGCTCAACTCAGTTTTACATATACATTTTGTAGTAGATCCCTGCAATTTGCTACAAGTGTTGTAGTTTTGAGTGGCTGTGTTCTGGTGGAGAAGGGGGGCTGCAGGAGTGGCTTCTGCAAGAAGCAGCTAGAAGCTATCTGCAGGCCTGACAGAGCAAACACCAGACGGCTCAAGGGCAGAATTGTTGCTGACCAAGGCCCGGCTCATCAGCAATGATCACAGTGCCTCTGGGTGTCACAGTTAAGAGAAAAAAAAACATAAGCAGCCGCTTTTTGCCACCAGAGAAGGGAGTGAGAAGATGTAAGAAACTGTGCAGACACCAAGGTCATTGAAAGTGGGGAGGAGGAGGAGCCCCAGGTACCAAAGAGAAAGATGCCCCTGCAGCCCGTGAAGAAACCCATGGTGGAGCAGGTGTCTCACCACAGCCCATGGAAAAGGCCAAGACCCCACGTGCAGCCCATGGATAGGCCCCATGCTGGAGCAGATGGAGACTTGCAGAAGACACTGTGACCCACATTGGAGCAAGCCTCAGCCAGCACTTGCAGCCCATGGAGAGAGACAGAGATACAGAGACAAGTGAGAGACAGAGGCCCACACCAGAGCAGGTTTGCTGTGGGGGAGATTGTGATTCAGTGGAGGACCAGGCTGGAGTAGTCTGGGCTTGAGAGACTGAGAGACATTCTATTTATGACTGCACCGGATAGAAGTGACCCACGCTGGGGAGGCTGGTGAAGAGCTGAAGCCCTGTGGGAAATGACTCATGTTAGAGATGTTTGTGAAGGACTGTCTCCTGTGTGGGGGACCCCACAGTGCAGCAGATGAAGGGTGTGAGGAATGACCCCCCACCCCCGGCCAAGAAGGAAAACATCTTGTGAGGAACTGACTGAAACCCCCATTCCCCCATTCTCTGCACTTCCTTGTGCCACAGTGGGAGGGGTGAAGAAGGGAGAGAAATCATGACTAAAGTGAAGACAACTAAGAAGGGAGGGGTGGGGGAAGGTGCTTTAAGATCTGGTTGCACTTATCACTATCCGACTTGTGTGTGTAGCGTAATGTAATAAATTAGGTGTTTTCTTTCCTTTATTCTGTGTTGAGTCTGTTTTGCCTGTGACACTAATTGCAGAATGATCTCTCCCTGTCCTTATCTTGTCTCCTAAGCCTCTCAGTACCTATTTTTCTCCCCTGTCCAGCTGAAAAGGGTAGTGATAGAGTGGCTTTGGTGGGTGTCTCGCCTCTACACAGGGTTAAACCACCACAACAAGAAAGAGAGTTGGTTTGTTTTTTTTTTTCTTGGCTACCTCTGAACTAAACTTGTTTGTTCAATCCCCATGGCATTGCTTATTCGACCGTCTTATTTCCATCACAGGATAACTCATCTTGGTATTTGACCCACAGAACCAAGATACAGAAGGTAAGAAAGGTTTCTATCAATCTCTCAGGCCAAGCTAGGAACAACAAAAAAACAATTGAAAAGGGACTTCATACTGCATCTTCAACCTAGGTCTTCATACCACGCTACCCATATAACTAGCTGGAGCAGTTAGGTATTTACTTGGTTTTACCCCCTAAGGTAAGAATGTTGATACTGATTTCAGAATGTAAAATGTTATACCAGACAATCATTCGACTTCTTCTGCTCAAGTTCTCAGTACTAAAATTTCATAAAATAGGTAAATTTCATAATAT
This sequence comes from Porphyrio hochstetteri, assembly GCA_020800305.1. NCBI lineage: Eukaryota > Metazoa > Chordata > Aves > Gruiformes > Rallidae > Porphyrio > Porphyrio hochstetteri. Next base: position 180,595,973 of record CM036905.1, on the reverse strand, counting down.
ATTAAAAGGAAAGACAAATAGAATCACTTATAGTATCTTTCTTGCTACTTAGGCTGCAGAGAACTGTGTTTTTCTTTAGGGTGAAAATATTATCAATTACAGTCTGCATAGTGACTGGGGAGAAAATGACTGCCTGATGGTCACCTGCACTTTTAAACATGGGGAACAAACAGCCTCCCTGGTTGGGGGTTGTTTTACTTTTGCAGAGACAGTGAATGAAGAAAGACCTGTAGTCAAATCCTGTTGTTTCTGTCATATTTTGGGGCAATATCACTTTCTTCCTTTCCTTATGTAGTGATGTTCCTCCATTTTACTTCATCAAACTATAGTCTTTCTGCCATATTTTTTTCCTGGAATTTGTTGGAGTTGTTTTGGGTTTTTAATTGGACACTCTAAAGACTGACAAACCTTTAACTAAAGACACTAAACACAGGACTATCATATATCTTATTTTAAGTTTTGCCTTCCTAATATCCACTTAGAAGACAAGTACTCCTTTCCCTAATTGATATCTATCTGCAGTCATCTTGACAGCAAAGTAAATCTGACCTAATAGGAAAGCGGAGTGCTACATTTTAGCCTAAATCAGAGTATTACCTTGTTCAACTTGGGAGTCTGGTAAAATGCTAATAAATTTTCAGCATTTTCAATCTTAGCCCCCATCCTCTGAATTAATTGTCTGAGACGCAAGAAATCAGTTCTAAGCCTACAATTATGCAAATTAATATCTTAGAGGCATGGAAAAGCAAGTGGGGGGAAGAGATGAAAACTGCTGTACACAATAAAACATAAAAGAAAATAGGCAGGTATGCTAACAGTAGACAACTAAGCTAATGTTCAGAAACATTTTTCACCCGAATGGATACGATGATAGTAAACCACATATTGCTATATTTATTGCATGTTTCTTAACAGAATCTCTGTGGAAAGTAATCCTGAGAAAGTATTAATTAAAAATTCAATAATTTTATAGATATCAATTGAAAAATAGTATCTAGGATAGATTTCTAAATACACTTGCAGTTAGTGGAGAAAGAAAGGCAGCTTTAGTGAATTTATGCCATTGTAAAAAAAAAAGTCATTATAAAATAACATTAAAATGCCTTTTTGATATCTAAGTCAATTTAGGAGACATATGAGAAGACATAAAACAGGTTAATCCCTTTGACAACTCTTGTTATACTCCTTAACAGTAGAGAGATATAAAACTCAAAATTTCAAATTTAAATGCCCAAAGTTACCTTACCAGCAAGAAAAAGTAGATCTTGCATTATGTTAATAACTATTTAGACAAAACTTCAGATATTCATCACTTTAAATTTTAGCTGGTATTAATTATTTAGTAAATAAGAACCTGGTGAAACAGATCTTACTGTCAAAAAGATACTGCACTATGAACTGCAGTATCTGTTGCTCTGGCACATTTTATAAGAAGAATTTTTTTGTATTACAGCATGCAAAGCAACCCACATATAAGGAATTTAGTAGTGATAGAATTATATTTTATGTGATCTTTAGTAATTTGGAGACTTCAGTGATCTTCAATTTATTTGTTTAGTTTGATTTTCGTGATGAGCTCCTCCTAGCAAGGCAGATAATGCACATTACAAGTGCACTCAATTGAAGAAGCATTGCAGAAGCACTGTACCAATTATAACAATAACCAGCATAACTTCTTTACACTCTCATAAGTTTTACATTAGAAAAAGCATGTGTTGATCAATAATGTATATGAACTACTAAAACACAGAAACAGCTGTTGCTGAAATTTAACAAGTTTAATTAGAATAATAAATCTGCCCTGATTTACATTCTGTGAAACTCATCTGGCTTTGGTAATGTGAACAGAGTAATAAAGTTTCTGGGGCTTTATTTTAACTATAAATTACATTTTTAAATGTGAGAAAAAACAATTGAGATTATTCCCATCTGAGGAACGTATTTTATATGGAGGCTGTTTATAAAGAGAACTTTATAATTTTCTTGTGTGGATGGCATAAAATAATGAAAATATTGACTGCTATGTTTGCAATTATATTTATAGTGTTAACATAAATTATGTTTATAGTATTTAATGAGTTACAGAGGTATTCCATCAACTTAGTTTTATTAATTGCATTGAGCAAATTGATACATGTGGTATCATGTCAAAAACCATTCTTGATACTGCATCTTCTTGTTGAAGCTGGCAATTATTATATTATAGAAGTGTCTTGTATTTATGCTTTCACCACAGTCAGTCACTACAGCAGATATGCAGAGTTATGCAGCACCAGTACGCAAGAAACTTTCCAGTGATCTTCAGGAAAAATAAAGATGTGATAAAACCCCCTTTAGTATTCTGTTCTATTAGCATTCTTTACTACAGCATATAACCTTGGAGCAGGCCACAGCTCTTGTGTAAAGTTAGGAATCTTTTGTCTGGGGAGACGCAGCCCTCACTCTACATTATAACTAATCGCAGGATTTGAATACTTCATTTTCAATTGTATATACAAGAAGGAAAAAAACATACTTCCTAATCCACAGCACAAATGACTAGCTGTCCACTAGGAAGCTTGTATCATAGGGCTTTAAAAGTAGTTGGATTAACACTGTTTTAAAAAAGGAAAATAAAAAAAAGAAAAATTCAAGCCCTTTAAACAATCACACTGTAAAACGACGAGTGCTCACAGTGGCATCATGATGTCAATCTTCACTTTTACTTATAGGCGTTTGAGGAAATGCATTTAAGAACATCCTACTTCTGCTCAATAAAGCAAGAATTAATATATGCAGAACAATAAATAAAAAATCTTGTAATGATTTGTCGTGGTTTTGCCCCAGCCGGGGGCTGCACCCCACACAGTCGCTTGTACTTTTAAAAGGAAGGGGGAAGGGAAGTTGGGGGAGGGGGAAAAAGGGAAGGAAGAAAGGAGGAAAAGAAACCACAACCTAGAAACCAGAACCACGCAGGTTGGGATAAGGATAGTTTACTAAACAATAACAGAAAACTAGATATAACAATAACAGAAGTTTAAAGCACAAAATAGATGAAACTGGTGATACACAATGCAATTTCTCACCAAACCACACAACTCAGGCCGCACAGCTTACAGCCCGTCCCGGACAACCCGACCGCCCCAGAAACTGCACGTCCTGACGTTGTCTCCTCCTCTTCCCCCCAGTCCCCCCTTAAACTCAGCATGACGTAACTGGCATGGAATATCCTCTTTGGCCAATTCGGGTCACCTGTCCTGGCTGCGCCCCCCTCCTCCCTCATTAGTAAGGAAGTATGCAGAGCTGAGAAAGGTACTTGATTGCCCGGCAACAAATCGGAGACATCAGGGTGCTATCAGCATTGTTCTCATGCTAACACCCAAACATGGCATTCCATCCACTGCTAAAAAAAATTTAACTCCATCATAGCTGAAACCAGGACATGATTCTAAGGATATTCCATATTAGCATGGGGGTGGAAGGAGGGCAAGGAAGGAGGCTCTCAATTTAGGGCTGCTGCTGTAGGGGGAATAGTACATTAGAACATTGCCTCCTGAACTAGTACTAGCATGTGTAACGGGTATCTGTCACTGACAGCTCACTGGGTTACAATTAATTCTGAGTCATCAGTCATGTCTTCTCCTGCAAGCACAGAAAGCAGAAACAGCAGCGGCATTGCCCTTTGAGGATAAGACCTTTTACATGCTATGATTCTAGAACACAGCTGTACATCTATTAACACAATGGACACTATAGCTGTCACATTAGATAAATGGATCCACATTGGAAAAGCTGAAAGTGGACATGATTGTCAAGGATAATACAGTTAAACTGGTGCATCCTGGGAAAAATACAATTTCTATAATACTTCAATTTTGAAACTTACAGTATTATTCCAATCAACTGCACATGCTATAAGTTAATTAAAACACCCCTGTTAAAACACATCTGTGTCTCTATAAGAAAAGTAACTAGACAATAATGTATTTGCACCATAAAAAACCCTATGTTTTGTTGGGACAGGACGTCCTTAAGGATTGGTTTCCTAAGATCAGACTTCTAAATTTTATTTTACTTTTCCCTATATTGAACTCCCAAAGCTTTGGATTTTTTGCCTTAAATGATCACATGCTACAGAAAATAAAAAGAAATTAAAAAAATAAATCCAGCTTTTCAGTTAGGATTCTTTAGAGAACAACAGATAGTACGACAAACACTGAATACAAATTCTTCTTCCACCACATAGAACACATATGTACACCTGCCTGGCAATAGCTGATGATGTCAAAGTTTGAAAAATTAAATCCACAGAGAATATTAGGACTTTCAGTGTATGAATCACAGAATCACAGAATCACAGAATCGTAGGGGTTGGAAGGGACCTCGAGAGATCATCGGGTCCAACCACCCTGCTAAAGCAGGCTCCCTAGCACATATTGCACAGATAGGCATCCAGACGAGTCTTGAATATCTCCAGAGAAGGAGACTCCACCACCTCCCTGTGCAGCCTGTCCCAGGGCTCTGTCACCCTCACTGTGTAAAAGTTCTTCCGCATGCTGGTGCGGAACTTCCTGTGCTCCAGTTTACAGCCATTGCCCCTTGTCCTGTCTCCACAGACCACTGAAAAGGGGTTGGCCAATTCCCCCTGCATCCCATACTTAAGATATTTATAAACATTAATTAGGTCCCCCCTCAGTCTTCTTTTCTCCAGGCTGAACAGCCCCAGCTCACTCAGCCTTTCCTCATATGGGAGCTGTTCCAGTCCCTTAATCATCTTCGTAGCCCTTCTCTGGACTCTCTTAAGGAGATCCCTGTCTTTTTTATACCAGGGAGCCCAGAACTGGACACAATAGTCCAGGTGGGGCCTGACCAGGGCAGAATAGAGGGGGAGGATCACCTCCTTCGACCTGCTGGCCACACTCTTCCTGATGCATCCCAGGATCCCATTGGCCCTCTTAGCCACCAGGGCACACTGCTGGCTCATAGTCAACCTGTCATCTACCAGGACCCCCAGGTCCTTCTCCACAGAGCTCTTCTCCAGCAGGTCATCCCCCAGCCTGTACTGATACTGATGGTCATTCCTCCCCAGGTGCAAGACTTTACACTTGCTTTTATTAAACCTCCTCTGGTTTCTCCCTGCCCAGCTTTCCAGCCTGTCCAGGTCTGGCTGGATGGCAGCGCAGTGTTCCTGCGTGTCAGCCACCCCTCCCAGCTTTGTATCATTGGCGTACTTGCTGAGGGTGGATGCTATTCCCTCATCAAGGTCGTCGATGAAGATATTAAACAGGACTGGACCCATCACCGAGCCCTGGGGAACACCGCTAGTCACAGGCCTCCATTCAGATTTTGTTCCACTGATCACGACCCTCTGAGCCTGGTCCGACAGCCAGTTCTCAACCCACCTCACTGTCCACTCATCTATCCCATGATCTCTCAGCTTTTCTATCAGGATGTCATAGGAGACAGTATCAAAAGCCTTGCTGAAGTCAGGGTAGATGACATCCACTGCTCTCCCTCCATCCACCCAGCCGGTGATGAGATCATAGAAGGCTATGAGACTGGTCGAGCAATGGTGAATCTCCCCATGGTGAATCCATGCTGACTACTCCTCATGACCTTCTTCTCTTCCAGTTGCTTGGTAATGGCATCCAGAACAAGCTGTTCCATCACCTTTCCAGGGACAGAAGTGAGGCTGACAGGCCTATAATTGTTAGGGTCCTCCTTCTTGCCCTTTTGGAAGACTGGAGTGATATTGGCTATCCTCCAGTCCTCAGGTACTTCTCCTGTTCTCCAAGAGCTGTCGAAGATGATAGCAAGCGGCTCCGCAATCACTTCCACCAGCTCCCTCAGCACACGTGGATGTATCCCATCCGGGCCCATGGATTTGTAATCCCTTTGAGCCGCTCCTGGACCACCCCTACCTCAACTAGAGGGAAGCTCTTCATTCCCCAAACACTCCTACTTTCATCCAGGATCTGCGGGTCCCGAGCGGCCTTTGGAGTGAAGACCGAGGCAAAGAAGGCATTCAGTATTTCCACCTTCTCATCATCACCCGATACCAGGACACCCACCTCATTCATCAAGGGACCTACATTATCCCTGGTCATCCTCTTACTATTCACGTATCTTAAAAAACCCTTTTTATTATCCTTTATATCCCTTGCCAGTTTCAACTCCAAGCGGGCTTTAGCCTTTCTACTCGCGTCCCTACAGGCCCTGACAACATCCCTATATTCCTCCCAGGTGCACAGACCCTGTTTCCATAGTTCATAAACCTTCTGCTTCCCTTTGAGCTTACACATTAGCTCCCTGCTCATCCACGCAGGTCTTCTGCCTCTCTTTCCTGATTTCTTACTCAAAGGGATGCACCTATCCTGTGCTTGGAAGAAGTGCTGTTTAAATGCTAGCCAGCTCTCACAGGCTCCCTTTCCTTCTAACAGTGTAGCCCACGGGATAGCTCCTAAAAGGTGTGGAAGAGATCAAAGTTAGCTCTTCCAAAATTCAGGGTAGCTATCCTGCTTTTTGGCTTGCTTCTTCCACTCAGGATCTTGAACTGGATCATTTCGTGGTCGCTTTGTCCTAAGCTGCCCCCAACCTTCACCTCCCTGATGAGCCCATCCTTGTTAGTAAGAACAAGGTCCAGCACTCGCCCTCCCCTTGTGGGCTCCTGCACCATCTGTAGCAGGAAATTGTCTTCAACACACTGCAGAAATTGTCTGGACTGCATACGACTGGCCGTATTGCTTGCCCAGCAAATATCTGGGTAGTTGAAGTCCCCCATAAGGACCAGGGCCTGGGATCTTGAGGCTACTTCTAGCTGCTCATAGAAAGCACTATCAACCCGCTCCTCTTGATCAGGGGGCCTATAGCACACACCCACAACAGTGTCACTCATACTAGCGTGACCCTTGATTCTTACCCACAAGCACTCGACTGATGGGTCATCTTTCCCCAGGTGGAGCTCAATATATTCAAGCTGCTCTCTAACATAAAGAGCAACTCCTCCACCTTGCCTCCCTAGCCTGTCCTTCCTGAAAAGCACATAGCCATCCATGACAGCGTGCCAGTCATCCAGGCTGTCCCACCACGTCTCTGTGATCGCAATGAGATCGTGGCCCTGCGACCGCACAAAGATCTCTAATTCTTCCTGCTTGTTTCCCATGCTAAGTGCATTTGTATAAAGGCATTTTAGTGGGGCAGCAGGTGCAGGTATCCTCAGCAGATCACAGCGAGATTTCCGACAGGGGATGGGCAATAGTGGCTCCACTGAGGAGTCCTCAGGGCAATCCCCAGAATTTTCCCCACTATCACATAGAACAACATCCCCAAGTCCGTCACTGTGCTGCTGGCATTTATCTTCTTCCACTGCCAACTCACGTTGTGTCTCCCAAAGCCCATGCCTAACCCCAAGAGCCATCATAATATCCCCTCTCCCCTTCCTAACTAGTTTAAAACACTTTTTTGTTTTGATAATGGATCTTCCATTTCTGTGCCAGATTGACTATTAAAGCAAATCTCTGCTAAATAAAATTATATTCCCAAATAAGATGCAAAATGAAGAGTAAGCATATTTGTTTTCACACAAAGACTTCTAGAAAAAAAAATATAAAATATGCTTCAGTAGCATAGTCAGTGGGAAAGCTAAAACCTCATTTATTAATGAACAATATGAAAAAAGAAACAAGAACTTGGCTACACAGAGAAGACTGTTACTGTTATTACTGTACTATCAAAATGGCAGATACTCTCACAGGTACCTTACTGTGAGAGCAACTAGTTAGAAATGTATTTTCTGCTGGCCTCAAGTAGAAGTCAAATGAGAGCTGACAAGAATCACTATTATTATTAGACTTCATCTAATTTTCAGTATTTTCCACAAATTGCATATGGCATGCTCTTGACACATTAAAAGTTACAGGGAAAGAAGAACTCTGACTATCTGAATAGTTTTAGAAAATACTGCCAATGCCATGGGTCCCCTTGGAATAGGCTGAAAGATAAGTTTGATGGTCCATGTTCATGTTCTGGTATTGATGATCTAAGGTAACTTGTGCCAGTGGAGTTTTATGTTAGTAAAATGAACTCAGACTGATGAAACCCTACCTCCCTCCTTGCCTCCTTTGCCTCCTTCCCTCCCTCCCTCCCTCCCTCCCTCTCTCTAAAAAAATAACTTTGTATAAGTCTTTGAAGTTACATCAACTGATGATAATAACCATCTACTTCTGCTTAGTTTCTGGTGGAAATAGATTCACTAAGTCACATGTACAAAACAACAGACCTTCATATGATCTTGGCCTGTGACTTCTTCAACATTATCTGTCTACAAAACTGGAGAAAGCAGGACATTGGACAGTTACTTTGGGCATAAACTATTTAGTGATCAGTGCATTTTTTTTTCAAATTTACATGCTAGCAAGTTTCTCATTTCACCGAATTTGTTGGATGCCATCACCTTTGATCCCAGTGTTTAAAACTGATGGACTTATTCATGCACTTTCCACCTAGAGTACACGACCATGTCTATTAATACAGATAGTCAGAGACTGCTGACTTTTGAGCCCAAAATTTACTAACATTTCAACATTTCAAGGGTAATTTATATGCATTTTGCAAATGCTAGCTTTTCATTAGATGAACTGACAAGCACAAAACTTCTGTTTCACTTTTTATTTTATGCAAAAATAATAATTTAAATAAAAGCATGAAAAAACACAGAAGCACAAAAGAATGAATTTGCACTTCACAAAAATATTAAAAAGGTATATGAACATGCTCTGCATGTCTCTTTTTCCAAAGAATATTAAAAAAATAAGTCCAAAGATGTTGTATCCAAATATAAGCCAATAGTTTACGAGCATTACTGTTACCTCATGACATGTTCTACATTGCATTACCAGAGAACGGGTGAGGCACATTTCTGAGCCATAATTCACCATGAGAAAAATTACTACATAAATTAAATATATTTAAGGGCAAATTTAAATGAGGTGTATTATTGCTTTAATATCAGTGATGTCTTGCATAGTGGTGGATCAGAATCCATTCTAATATGTACTACTATGACAGATAGAAGAAAGTGCATATTGGTACTTTGAGATTTAAGGTGTTATCAGACAATGGAGTACATCACAGAGCTCAGTACTTGTGAAGCCTCTGTATCTAAGTCTTCACAGGTTGACAAGAAATGTAAGGAATGGATTCAACCCCCCTGCTTTGATCTTTATCATTGACAGATCACAGACATGGAAGTCTGAGATATTTCTATAGGAATTGCAAGTAAGGTGATAACTAGTCAAAAATGGCAGCTAGCCACACCTACTTCAGCAAGAATTTGAAAATGGAAGGGGTTTTTTTTAGAGGGAATGAGTGGAAGAGGAAGATGTCACTATTATATTACAGTTACTGGTAATATAAAAAAGCAGTTAAAACAACTTCAGCTCTGAGAAAATTGTCTGAAATGGACACTTTAATCCTTGTTCACAGAATTTTGACTTTCATTTCTACGAAAGTGGGCCTAGACTAGAATTTAGTAAAGTCACTGGAAAGTTTCTCATTGGTATCAGTGGGATTAGGATTGGTGCAGCAGCATTTTCAAGAGCCCTAAGGCTAATAAAATCCCACGTTTTTCTTGTCATCTAACAGTCAATGTTCTGAATGTTTCTGACTTCGCTGACCTTTTTAATCTAAATTGCATTACTCCCAGATACTATACTTTGTACTGAAGACACTCATCATACATAATCTACTTTTTTGCCTTGTAGTGTTGGATTTTCTTTTCCAGTGTGTGCTAATAAGTGTTCTTTGGATATAAAAATTTAAATCTGATTATGGCTTCTTAAACAAGCTTTAAATATATTAAATAATCACTTAGGTTCAACAGTAAGTGTTTTGTGTGCCAGTGTTTTGTGGCTGTGTGTGCAGATTCCCATGTTGAACTTCTTAGAATCAATTACATATATATTCTTTTAATAACTTATCTATCTGGTTTCTAAAAGGAGATCAAATTTTTATGTGTAATTAATGAACTATATATGAAGCATGCCCTCAACTTCTTAATTACATAACGGCCAAAAAATCTTAATAAAAAATTATGCTACAGTCAAAGCTAGATCAGCATTTCAGTATGAAGTGACAGGCATCATTCATTAAAGGTCAGATCCTGCAGTTACTCTTCAGAAGGTAATGGACGCCTTGCACTGCCGTTAGGATTGCTGATTTCAACAATTATTCCATTCATACCTCCATTATGCAAAGACAGAAGGACCAAACTACTAAAGTGTCAAGCACCCATCACTTTTCTCCAGAACAAAGCACATATACATGCAGGTTATAGAATATCCAGAGAAATCCCACAGATGTACTCCCTTTGCTCCTCAAAACAGAACACACATCATACCGAAGCAGAGTGACAGCAACTATAGCAATGTACTGGAGGGAAACAGCAGGTAAGATAGTTAGATCAGTAGCTTAAGTATCAAGCATTTCTCTGGAAGATTTCCCGGAACTTGGGACAAAAAACAGGTAAGACTATATTTGCATAAGTGCTTATCACAAAATTATCTTTTTTTCCGTGGGAATAGTCATAAACAATATTTACTGTAACTAGTTTTATTGAAAGGAATACAATCTAAATGATGAAATAATTAATTCGCCATCTAATGCAAATGAGGGCCTAAAACGTGTATGTATAACAGATTAGAGAAATGCCTTGTGTGCACTTTGAAAAAGACCAGAGGGTACAGGCTTAGGTCTACAGAGGCAAGATTATTTATCATTATTTTTTTAGGAAAATGCATAGTTCAATATTTCTAGAATTGAAATGAGAAGCCCTCTGGGTAGTATATTTTGAATAGCAGTCCTATTAACAACACTAAAAGTAGCTAAAATAATCCAACATCAAACTGCACATAGTTAACTTCATAATGAGGAAGCCAAATGTTTCCCACACTAGAAAAAAATTGATATGGTACATGCCCTGAGTTGACAGATGGAAGGAGAAGTGAGACAGATGTGCTCTAATTTCTTGATTCTTGTTTTTTCCTTTAGTTTTTTTTTTGGGTTTGTGGGGTTTGGGGTTTTATTTTTTCTATAAGATGACTATCAGGCATAGATTAAACTGCTTACTCAATAACACTGCCTACTGACATTCACCAGAGCAATAATGCCAAATATCCTTTAGCACTTTGCCCACTACTATAATCTCAAATGATATTCAGTAACAAGCAAAATGACTAACAGCTGGCACTTTCCTTAGAAATGGCAAAACACCAACCAGGTCCAGTTTGTGCAGCCCTTGCAGAGGGGACCATCTGGAATGCTAGCCTCAATCTTAACAATTAAAATCAGGGGCCAGGTCAGACAAGTAGCATCTTAAAGAATTCATGATACTGAGTTTCTAAGCTAAACTGAAAATGACAGAGAAGCTAACATGTGAGAAGATATAAGTAGTCATTCTCACCCAGGGGATGGAGGGTGATCATGTGGTTAAAGGACAGGACATGGAGTTAGAAGACTGACTCTGTGACAGATTTCATGCGTAATAAATCGTAAGTCACTGTAATCAATAGAAAGTTTCCCATTAGACTCAGAATCATGTACCTGGCGTCTATCTTCCAGGTACTGAGAACATCCTGACAGTGGCCAGCTGCTGTCAGCTGACAGTGATGTGAAATGCTCAACATTTTTGCTTATTGATAAGAGGGAAATATCGTTGCATGATGCTTTTGAAAGCTAGCGTGATATTTTCAAATGAATTTCAGATGCTCAAATGACAAATGCTATGCCGAGAACAAATATTTTATTATTTTATCGTTGTAGGTGGAAGAGTTTATAATTTACTTGATGAACACTGAGCAGGGGAAGGATGGGAGAGAAAACAGGAGTGGCACTGTGAGAGGTAACACTCAAATAACATAAGAAAGAATGCTGTTCCCTCACAAAATTTACAATCTGATTGAAGACTGGAGTAAAGACTACAAGAGAGCCATGGGGAAATAACAAAGGTAGCAGTAACAGCTCCTTATGATTACTATGGTTAGCTATGTGTCTTGCTTGATGGATCTAAATCATTATGCTTTCTGGTTGTTTCTGAGAATTTCCTTCTTAAAAAAAAAAAAAAACTAAACAAAACCCCAAAAAAAACCAACACGAAAAACCTCAACAAAAAAAACCCCAACAAACCAACACAACAACAAAACAGATCTTTCTTTACTTTTTTCATAACTTACTGATCTTTTCTTTAATCTTCTATTTGTACTTTGATGATGATGAATTTTCTTTCAAGATATTCACTCTCATTTTTTAAAAAAATAACAAAGAGAAGTTGCATTTACTCCTCCCCATCCTTTAGTCATTTCCTTGTAAAATCCAATAGTCATCTTCCTGTAAACAGCTAAGACATCTTTGGGAAAATAAATATAGGAAGACCCATTCTCATGTACTGGCAAGAACAGGATACTTTGCATAAACACTTCTATTAAATGGTTTTGAAAATACATCAGCGTAAGTTTTCCAATAATAGGAGGAATTGTTTTAATTTTGGAAGTGGTCTGTGATACCAGTCACCTCACTGTGTTTTCAGGCTATCTTTTATTGCCATTTTAAAGTTATTCTAAACTAAATTTCTTCAAATTTACAACCTTTTACTGAAATTATATGATATCAGACATGAGTAATCCTAGCAAAACCACAGAACTATTCATTTCTGGAAAATTACGACCATAGGAATTTATCTATGATGATATGTAAATGTTGCTTACATAAATAATAGTGTGAAACTCTTCCAAACCCCAAAACTGCTTTACTCAATCCTGCTTTCTGTATAAACTCAAATATGACAAACCAATGTATTCTGCCAGCCTCCAGAATAAATATTTCAGACAGTACCAATGACAACTTTCACTGGTATCTAGCAAAAAGACCTTCTATATTTATTTGTGATTGTGTTTATTTCATATTGAGATGATTAATCAGAGTAAATGTCTTTATTTTCTGCTGTTTTAACTTCAAGAAATGATCTCTTCTGTTTTTATCCTATTATAAGGATCGTTACAAAACCAGGAAACAATTAACACTGGGTTTAATGCGTGAATGCCATAGAGCTGAAGTAATTGCACTCAAGGTCTGCTAACTTTTTAATCAGGCATTTGCTTGCAAGCTGCTCACGATTGATTCCGAGAGAAGAACTAACACAATCTAGGCAGCAAAAGCAGGTGTGCCAAAAAAGCAGATATGTTGGCAACACCAGTGAAAGAGTCTAGAGGGTGAAAGGAACAAAAAACAGTGGAAAATCCTTCTTAAAAGACTTTTGCTTGGGTACCAGTCAGAACTGAGTTAAATTAATTGAGGCAAAATGAGCATAGAGAGTTTTTTAACCAAATAATTAAGAAATATGAACAGCAAAATCACAAAAGCTCAGTCAGGAGAAGACTTGCCAGTCAGAATCTTAGTAAGCAGAATTAATCAGATTGGGGAGTTGAAATTTTCATATGCATTTTGCTAAATAAATAAATAAGAAATACCATGAGAGATTTCTGGAATTACAATTAGAACGCTTACTATTCTCAGCATTTGTGGCTTGTTTTTGGACAAAAGAACAGATGCATTTTTATTTCTATGCATTAAAAATATTTATTCTCCTTTCCCTAATAAATCTATTTTCCATGATTAAGAAAGTCCTGAATACAAAATAACACAGTGTAGCACTGGGTGCAGTTATAAATTACATGTGTTGATGAAGACTGTGACTACACACACATATGCACATTTCTATAGAATCACAATTACGTCAAAGAAACAAGTGTATCTAAGTGAAAATTGGATGCTTAGAAAACTTTTCAAGGGAAAATACCCCTCCTGGTTCATACAGTACTACAACAAAAAACTCCTTTCCAGAGTGCCCTCAGGGAAAATCTCATAATTTTTATATGTTAGCATACTGTCTTCAAGGTTTGTGGATTGGTTTTGGTTTTTAATTAATATCTTTAACTAAGTCATCTATGTACCTAATTTCAATGATTTCTCACACTTCAATAGTGTGATAAATCAGTAGTTTTTATGAACTTATATAGCAGCTCTGTATCAGGACCTTGACCAAACTCCCCAAAACTTCTAGATTAGAAAAAGAAAATGCTACAGATGAGTTTCTGACCCTTGTTAATGCAAATCAAGAAAGAATCTCACTTATGAACAAGTAATTACCATCCATATTGGAAATAAACCCCTAGATAACAGGTAATGTTAGAAGTTTGGAAGGTTTATTTCACAGATATCTCTGAAAATCTTGTACAAATAATACTTCCTAAGAGACTGACAAGAAACAGTATTGAGCTGAAACCCAGGCATCTCTAAACCAGAACTATTTTGCCAAATCCTACTGAGCAACAATTTCCCTGTAAACTTGAGAAACAGGTTTCCTGACATTTAGGCACACTTGGTGAAGAAATGACTAACATCAGCTTCTGTGCTTTGCTATTTCTAATGCAAAGCAGGCAATGAAGACTTAGAACCAGACTAATATGTTATGTTAAAAGCAAGGGTATCTAAACATCGTAATAAACCCTCACTGGGGTTTTTGTTTGTTTGTTTGTTTATTTGGTGTTGTGTTTTTTCAGATGAGTGAATCCAATCAAATACAAGATGTATTAATTAACATAGATAGAAAGTCGCAGTATACAGACGCCCACACATTAAAACACATGGATCTAACAGCATCACTTCAAATTCTTTTGGATTTGCTTGAGTACAGAACTGGTTGGATATAGGAAGCTTTAATTACTGCCCTATTTCCTTTCATCAATAGCATTGTCTATACTCAAATTGTTTACAAACACTTGAATAAAAAAAAAACAAAACCCAAGCTGCAGCAGCTTGGGCACCAGCAGAGTAAAATAGCAAGAATAGCTTCTTACTAAAGGAGATGACTGGAGATGCCTAAAAGTTTTTCTCACTGCTGAAATGACAGTGATTATGTGAAGCAATACCCAGCTCCATGGCCACTATCTTGCTTTGGGATAAGTATGGAGGAATAGCAACATATTTGTGAATCTGCCAACACTCCAGTAACAGTTTTCTCTCTTCCACCTTCCTTCTAACAGCTATCACTCAGTCGCTCTACTGTCTGTCATCTGCAGGTGAAAGGTTTTACAGAAATGAAAGGCAGTGGTCTGGCACAGGGCCACCCACACACTCTCACAAAGAGACCCTTAATCATAAGGGACTTTCACATCTCTCTGATCTGGGAGCAATTCAGGATAGATGCCAGAAGGAAGAAGAACAAAGAAAGCAGCATTTGAAAATTCCCTCAGTGGCTTAATAATACTGCTGAGATGGGTTTTGCCAGATTAAAGAGACATGCTCCTTTAGACCCTAAATATTGCTCTGAAACTAATTCCCCAAGCATTGTCCAGAGTTTAACAGGGGTTGGGATACCGACAATCAAACTTTGAAGTATTTCTTCAAATTCCAGCGGAGCTGGCGGCAGAGACAGCTAGAATATTCAGGTCTTTCCAGGCCAAGGAGAGAGAGGGCAGTTTGGTTTCTTTGCAATTGTTGTCTTTAAAGGACTTGGACAAAGCAATTCCAACAAAACAGCTTATTTCTAAAATGCTTTAAAGTAAAAGATAGGTGTAGGGGGTAGTGAACTAGCTGATATTTTTGAATGGTGCCTACATTCAGCACAGCATTCTGACACTTTAGGAGAACACTACAGGAGCTGCAATGCGTTAGTGAAGCCTGACAGGGTAAAGATCTTCCTTCACTTGCCATTTTGTTTTGAAGTGACAAGAAAGCTACAGGCAATAGAGGATTTCAAGATGAGGATTCTATCTGATACTCACATGAAGCACCATTGTATGCAATCCTCTAAGTGATGTCAATAACACAAACTATAACTGTGTATAGGCAGAAAAAAAAAAAACCTTTTAAAAATCTTGGAAGAAGCATGTTTTGAAAGTGGCTAATGCTTTAGCTTCCTATATACTGATACTCACCTACATAATTCCTCTGAGACACACTCAGATGTTAAAAGAGCCCATTTGCCTATCTATGTTCATCCAGTTGAACACTCAGCAGGATCACTTTCTTATGATGTTTCTAGTAGTTGGGTTAATTTCATTACACTCTGCGAGATATTCATCATAAAGAAATATCAGGATATCAAAATGCAATGTAATACTTAATTCCAGTCCACTTATATGGGTGAATCAAATTAATTTCAGTCTGGGAATTTTTCTCAAGAGTTATGAGTGAATATATTCACTCCTCCCAGGCCCTTATCAGCTTCAGCAGAATCTGAGAGCTTTTTTTTTTTTTTTTTTTAAATTCTGAAAAGAAGATCTCAAAACTATAAACTGAATGAAGGCAATGTGGTGCTTGCTTTCTAAATCAGCAGACAGACAGCTGGAGTGCCACTGCTGCAACCCAAAGATTTGACAGGCTACAGCAGAGTTAAAACTGACAAGAGTCTTTTGTCATATTTTCCTGCTGCTATTCAAAATTCTCTGAGCAGTAGGAGACTGACGAGAAGGAGGTTAATTTTGCTCTCCGGCAGTTTAGACTATGGAAGACTCAAGTAAACACTGTAGTACTGCTTCATTCCTGCAAATTGCTGCACATGTGATTTGGGAAAGATGAGTTAGCAAGGCAGCTTTTTCAATCAGACTTTATTATGTCTTTAAAAGTGGGGTGGGTGTTTTGTTGGTTGGGGGAGTTGTTCATTTGTTTTGGGGTTTTTGTTTGTTTTTTTTTTTTAAATTCCTTGATTTTTATCCTTTTAACAGCAAAAATCCAGGAAAACATGCCTGAAAGATTAATTTTCAATATATCACATTGTGCCAGAATACAGCCATTTATGGAGACCCAACACTTTCTTTTGTCTTTTGGAGCGAGATGTAAGAAGCAATAGACTGCCATAGGTGCATAAGCTAAATCTCTGCAGAGGATGTAAGGTGTGTACATTGTGACTGGAGAAGCTGCAAGGAAGCTGAATGTAGTAATAAAAACATAACAGGACAGATTACTGAAACTGTACAGAAAAAGAAGAAATGGACTCAGAGAAGCAGTCTGAAACTTGTAGGTTGGAAAGAAGAATGAAATGAAAGGCAGTGCATAGATAGTAGGTAAGACCAAGGCTGTATGCCAAGCCAAGCACAAAATAACTATAGATATCCATTCTTATTTATCAGTGGGAGAAAAGGGAGGTGGTGAAAGGAAGAGGATGTTACAAGGAACTGGGAGAAAAGCCTCTAGCTGGCCTGCACAGTCAGGACTAGGAATAGACAAGGAGAAATCCACTGAGAAAATAAACACTCCCTGATGTAGTGCAACAGGAGAAAACTCTCCCGGGAATGAAACAAAATTCATTAGTGAATAGTGTTATAGTGATCATAAATGGATCATTTGTTTCAAATCTACATATTAAAAGAGATATGTTAAAAGATTAAAAAATTTCCCCTGGAAAAGCCATACAATGAATCCCACTCTGAACTGGGTTTTCTCCTTGCCTTCCCCACATGATACCTGGTACATGGTACCAGAGAAGTTGTTACACTTTATACAAATGACCAATTAAGGTGAAAAGAATTGGTTGCTTTTCAGGTCAGTGGGGAGAAATAGGCATTTGCCAAAGATGCTATGTTAAGACATCATCCTTAGGATGGGATGAATCACTTCCTGCCAGTGCTACTTACTTTTTGTTAACTAAAACCAATGTCTACATGACCTCCTCTAAGCGAGATGAAATGTTTCTGAAGTCAGGTAATTTCACCTTTAGTTTCTGTTCTTTATTTCCTGAATGATTAATTTAGGGTCTGAGAGTTGAGACCATGTACGCAACAATGGCTCCTCCACTTCTCCAAAGCTCCAAAGGGTACTAATATCCTTTTGATTCTGTGTTGAAGAATAAATGCGTTAATATTTGCAAAGCATTCAGATAGAGTAGTGATAAATGTCATAGCAAATTCCATGAGAAAACTAATAGCTGTCTTTAAAACAGGATATGAACACTGCAACAAATAGGGAACAATGAGAAGAAAGGCAAATACTGAGGTTAGCTCATTATCTTGCACTGCATATTTTGTGCACTGAATAGCGTCAAGATTATCTGGAAATAATGATTGATATATGACTAGGTAATTAAAGACTGTATTGTAATTCCTACGGTGGGGGGCGGGGGGGCTGAAGTTTGTAAGAGCAATATTAATACTGACTTCTAGGTACTAGCTTCTGCAACATTAAAATGATGATTAAATATACTTTATTCTTAGTAGATCTACCACAACAACTTGCAAACAGTTAGGGAGAGATGGTGTCTTGCCAAGAAATCCACAAAAGTATGAGATACAGTCCTGCTACGGGGAAGAAGATCAAGTAATTGGAAACAAAATCTGTGCTTTCTGCACAACTTTTTTTCAATCGTCTTTGCCAAGTAATTTTAAATCTTTTGGAAACACAGTTCAGGTTTTTTCCTGTTTGTTGTATTTGTATCCTCTTTATCCTTGTTCAGGAGTTTTAATTGCTTCTCTTCTTTACGAAGTAAAGACAAACTGACATTACAAAATACATTCAAGTTTCTGTTTTCCATTCTGCCTTTTAAAGCCTTCACCAGAAAACACTATTTTTGACCATACTTGCATTAAACCAAATCTTTTTTTTTTTTTTTTTCATTCCCTCACATTTTTCAACACTCACTGTTTAGTTACTGTTTATAAGTCTCACGGATTGCAGACTGAAATGCTTCCACAAAGACATACTTGGCTCAATTTGTATGCTAGTCTAACTGGCAAGAAACAACAACAGTGTTCAGGACTGACTCTGTTTGGAGAGAAAGTCTCTGTGAAAAGTGAACCTATGTACGCAGCCATTGAGAAATCTTAAAGTGCTGTGATTGGAAGTGACAATATGGCTTGCTTGGTGAGGATTTGTTTTGAATGTGCAGCTTCAGAATTATTTACTAATTAAAAATGTTTTACCACGGAGAAACCCATTGAGATTTGCCTCTTGTTTCCTAGGGTGCAGGAGCGTGAAATCATGGATGAATGAGCTATAGCACCATAATTTGCTTCTGTCAGTTTAAATGAAAAGGTCTGAAATGAACTGGTGAAATTACTTCACAACATTTTTACCCACCAGTAAATGCAATTTAATTTTATGGTAAACTGTAAAAGCATACTCACCTTTCACAAACTTCTAATCTTACATCAGACAGCAGACTTATTTGCCCTATATCCTATTCCATGCCCTCTTAAGATTAGGGAAATGAAAGCATCAACCAATTGACATTGAATTCCTAACATTCAGCACTGAATATGTTGCTTGCATGTGGATGAGGCTGAAATTCACCTCTGCACACAGATAGCTCCTATTCTGCCTTCTCCCTGACATGTAGTAAGCTAAAGCTGTTTTATTCTGATGTTTACTGTGCTGCAACAAATAGCAGCTCGAAAGACACTGGGAAGAAAGAAAGGACACTTGCTGTCAGTAACAGATATGCACGTGACTAAAAAGGACTAGTATCACTCTTGCTAATAGTAGAATAAAGTCACTCAGCTGTGAAATGACTCATAATTAGGATGACCTCATTCAAAACCCAGTTACAGCAAGATACTAGATAAGCAAATCAAAATCATCACTTCATTTCTTTAAAGACAGATACCATGCAGTATCCATCTGTTAAGAGATACCACCTGTTCTATCAGCTCACTACATTGCCTCAAGTATTAAGCAGGAAAGTCAATTAAGTCGATCTATGTGCAAGAGGACCTTCATGGAGGCTGAGCAATTGGTCGCTGCTACCCAGTATCTCATCCTAGCAAGGAAGAAACAGGACAACTCCAGAACAGTTTCATCTGTTCCCTGTCAGACTCCATCTCCACCTCTTGATTAATAATATAGGAGGCATTGAACAAATACAGCATAGTCTATATAAAATGGGTTGTCTTTTGTAATCAACACAAGGTCATTAGTCTCTGTGCCATACAGAGACTCATTCCCAGAAATATATCAAAGTAAGTTGGTTTTTTGTGTTCCTCTAAGCAAAGACTAAATTTCCTGTGTCAAAACCCACTATCATCTCAAAATGCTCAGTTACCAGAATATGTTGTTTCAGCCAAAACCTAATAATAAGTTATGTGCATAACCCGTGATTGCCAATATATGCATATTTACACAAAATACAAGTTTCACTGCATGAAGAAGCTATACTCTGTGATTCAGATTCTACCTCTATAGGTGAAAATTAGTATCTTCACATGGGGTTAACTATTTCCTTGCATTCACAATCATTAGAATTATTTACTTCTTAAAAATGTTTAATCACAGAAAAAAACACATTAAGATTTGCCTTTCTGATGTTTATTGGGAAGCAAGAGAAAATTTTTCATCAAAATTCTGAGATTTATATCAAAACTGATTTACACTTTTAGGATGCCTCACGTGGGATTGGATGTAAGTCACATACACCCTAAGACATCTTCATGGAAGACACACTTAAGCAATGTAATACTGACACACAAGAAGTGAATCCCAACTACATAGCTGAAAAGTGATTTTGTAGCCTTATGCCTGCTAAATACAAAGAATGATAAAAACCTCTCATCACCAGAAGAGCTGACATTGAAATCAGTCTTCCTGGAATCTAAAAGGTAGTGTGCCAGGCTGAGTAAGTTCTGCAAAATCATGGCAAGGCTGAGTTACTGTATTTATAGTGTTTGATTAGGGAGGGATGTGGTTCCCTTAGTAAATGTGGCATTGCTAGGGAAATCCTTAAACCACTGATTAATATTCAATAAAGCTAAAAAAGCAAAAGGATCTTTAATATGCCTTCAGTGATATTCATTCTCTTTAGCTGGATAAGATTTCTCTTATCTATAAGCATGCTTTCTCTATCTCCACTCTGGTCTTCTTATATGAATAGAAGTCAGCATTTGCTTTAAATGTGTGGGTAAAAAGTGGTTTAGTCTTCCTTAACTTTTATGTGCAATCTTATGCAGTTTTGTTTTGTGGGATTTTTTTTTTCTTTCTTTCTTATTTTTTGGATAGTGACAAATATGAATAATGCTGAATTGTCTGGGGAAAAAACCAAACAAAACCACCTCAAACCCAAAGACCACCAAACGTTGTACCCACGGTTGGACTTGATGATCTCAAAGGTCTTTTCCAACCTAGTGATTCTGTGTGATTTCATAGTAATGTCATTCTTCTAATGACAACTTCGTGTTACTGTTTCAATTATCCGTATCTAATATATCCAGAAGGTGCATTAACACCTCCAAACAGATTTCAACTGTGACTGCAGAATCACGATGAAATAACAAATGACATAGGTCTTTATCTGCACTGAGACTGGAAAGAAGGAAACTGCAGCACAACATTCTAAAGATCTGGGTAGGCACAAACTCTGGGCAAGATGAAAAAAACATTCTATAGAATAAATTAATGTCAGCCAAGCATATGTTGTTGAAAAACCACTTTTGCCAGTTGAGAATTTATTCCATGAAGCTGCTTTTATATTTTTAGTTTCTTTCTGAGACTAAAAGATTTACAGTCTAACAGTCAATATGGGTGTTCAGGGAAAGTTTTGTATTCCTCTAAAGATACTCACCTGTGTTTGATAACATAAGTGTGCCTTGGATGTTAGTTGTGTTTGGGTTTTTTTTTTTTCCTTCAACAACTTTATTTTAACTAGGAAAACATTCCTTTTTTTAACCTCTAGTTCTTAAGAATGTAATAATCTCCAGCTGAAGAATTCTGTAGATTTTTAATTTGGTTTTGCATGCAGGAACTGATCTATGGAGAAATTAATCTGCTAGTTGCAGTTTTCTGATTACTCTCCTAATAGTGTCACTTAATGATATTTTAAGTAATGTTTCTCTAGATTCTTTTCTCTTGGTCTTCACATCCAGACACTGCCTAAATTTTAAGGACTCTTTCTGACAGATGTTAGAAGATATTCCTCATCTACATCTCCACAACTAAAATCCCTATGCATCTTATGCCTTGATTACAGCAACATCTCTTCCTTACACTTTATGAAATACAGCCTTGCTCCATTCATTTCCATTCAGAATACTATCACAAAGATCATCTGACCGCATTATCTCTACCTATGTTTTAATGACAATACATATGAATTTGAGTTTAAAAGGAGAAGAAAAGAATACAGCTTATCCACAAAATTCTTCTCCCCTAAATGCATGTCTGTTGATCTTCATAAGGAATTAGGTCCTTCTCGCTGCACAAGGGCAGCAGAGGTAGCAGTGTAGCATCCCACATCACAAGACCTACCTGCTGAGCAAATCTTCAAAGCAATAGCAGAAGCATTCACGCTGCTCAGCAAAGGAGAGGGCACAGGGAAAAGGATGACAACAGCTGGAGTGAAATGCAATGCTGATGCCTCTGTACATATCTCAGGAGCTAGACCTGGTTTTCAGTTATCTTTACTTTGCTGCTACACACCTGAAAGTAGCAGTTGCTCTCCCGTCTGGAATACGTATACAGAAAGCAAACATATTCCTACATACGCCAAAGTATCCCACCTCTGAGGCTTTTTTTAATTAGCTTCTATTACACAGTAGTTTTTCAGCAAATTTCAGTGGAGTCTACAGCTTCAGCCTGCAGTGACTGAAGCACATCATTCAACCTGTTATCAAGGACATGTAAACCTTTTCTCAAGCAGCCTTTTTCACTGGTACATAGCAGGATAACATGGATTCAGCCCCTTTTGGAAACCCATTTATATTCTAGCTTCCAGAAATTCCTCAACTCAGTGGCCATAAAGGACTAAGTTCCTTCCTTGAGACTCAGCAAAATCCTTTTTTCAAGAGAATCTGTTCACAGTGTATGTAGCTAAACCAAACCCAAAAAGAATGTACTTATATGTAACAGTTCTTATTCCTGAGAAAAATACCTGTGAGCTTTTCATTTAGGTGAGCTACACTCTCAAAGTATGCTAGAGGATGTTCAGCATTCTTCTTTCAAGTATGAGTTTACTTCCCAACAGTTTGTTTGCTCTCACAAAACATGCCGATTACAAAAATAGGCACAGCTATTTCAGATTCCTTCTCTGCTGCTCTTCACTGGCATGCAGAGGCAGGCTGAATCTCTTCACAGCACTGTGATGCTCATAGTCTGTCTTGCTCTCAGGCTGCAGCCAAGCAGAAGGTTTAGTTCAGCATTTATCACCATGATCTGTGACACTGGTACTAGCTTTATCATATTTCACGAGTCTACATAGTTTCATATGGTTTAAGGTGAGAGGGGACTATTAGATCATCTGCCCTGACCTCCCATATATCATAAACCATTAAGTTTCACCCACAAGCTCTTAAATTAAGCCCAAAGACTTTAGTTAGCACTTCAGTTCTCAGAAGACTAAGCTTTTTGCCAAAGGCAGACAGAAAATGAGAAAAACAGATGCTACCATTCCAAACTCCTCTGCAATGGCAGGCAATTGATTAAGTGAGATAAGTGATTTATACACACCTTCTCTGGCGTTAAGAAGGCATTTGCTGTGGTGGCTAAAAATTGCGAAACGTGAATTTTATACCCTGCTCTTGTTGCTGATTTCAGACAAGCCTCTTCCCATTTTTTTGCCCCAGGTTCTAATTTTGGAAATAGTTGTAATTAAAATTTCCTTTCTAAAAGCTTATTATTACACTGTTCATGAGACAGACTTATTAAGTACTTACATAAACCTCTTGTTTTTCTTTAAGTAATGCTCTAGTTAGGAAAAGTCTGAGTAGGAGAGTCCTTTAGCATAGCATTGCTGTTTGCTATTCTGTTTCTAAATTCAAATCCACTGCTAGTTTCCATGGGGCCATGAGGCAGATAGGGTACAGTCTTCTGTTTCTGCACCCTGCCTTTTTCTGTCCAATAATGTCTCAGTTCACTAATGACAGGTACCAAAGAAGAGACATCAGTCATAAGTAAAACCTGAAAGGATGGAGAAGAAAAGTGCAGGAAGAGGATTTTTATAGGATTACTGAGTTATGATAAGAGCAATTCAAGGGTAGCAGCACAATTTCAACTTCTAATAATTCATGGTGAAGAAAAAAGTCAGCACAACTGGAAGGGCTGTTCTGCATGCACGTTTCCTACAAGATGGCAGTCTAATTACTTCTACGAGTAACTTTTTGAAGTGTATATTAAACACAGAATCATAGAATATCCTGAGTCGGCAGAGACCCATAGGGATCACTCAGTCCAACTCCTTACTCCACGCAGAACCATGCAGGGTAATTTGGAGGAAAAGAAAATGTGGGAAGCATTTTCTACTGGAACAGTGAAACAGTGTTGTAATTTTGCTGAAATTTTGTTTCAAAGAAGCAAAAAGCTGACGATGTCGACTGTCTTTAATCCTTTCTTCTGAAATTACTATTCATAGAATTGAAAGAGATCTACTAGGTTAGCAAATCCAAACCCATGCTGTCACAGGCAGCCATGAAATGTCATCCTGTTCTATTTTCTATTTATATTATTCTGTGTATTACAGTACAAAAGAGAATTTAAAGTGATTAATTTCAATTTTTTTTTTAAAAATCCCTTCATACAAATTTTCAGATTAGGTCCAATTCAGAAGGAAGACACATTTCAAAAGCTTGAGATCGTTCATGGAAAAAAAAAAATAAAATAGAAAAAAAGGCCTTCAGAAAGCGCTAATAAAAAAAAAAATCCTTCTTATAAATGGCAGGTTTATTGTAACATTTCTTCCACTGACCAAAAAAATTCCTTCAAATAAATCTGACAGGGCAGCAAACAGGAGAAAGAATTGGTAGCAAATAGCAAGTACAGTTCCCACCGTTCATCTGAGAAGGCAGCAGAGAAACAGTATGTGAGCCTGGTATGCACAATGCAATAACAGCACAAAAGTCAACTCAGCAGGGTACACTACCATCTCCCCCCACGCCTACGCTGGCTCCATGCAGAAATCCCAACACACGGAAGACAGCACATGCCCCGTTCTTGATGTCCACACAGTTCCCACATGGTGCACGTGCTAGGCGGCCGGCTGTTCTTTTACGCTAAACTGCAACTACACTGTGCATGCCCGTGGAAAAAAAACCCAGCACCCTCATCGAATTTAGTACCAACCAAACTTCCTTTTAAGCCACGGGGGGCAGGATGTTTAATGCATGCCAAAGCTTCTAAGATGCAGCATTCAAAGCACTCACATCTGGAGGAAATATGCAGTAGTGTTTCGTCTTTTCTTTTTTTTTAACCTTTTTTTTTTTTTTTCTCCTTCATTTTATACTTCTATTTTTATCCTCATGCAACATTGCTGAGAAAAGTATTGCAAAGCTAACAAGTAATGAATGAAAGGGGGAAGTGAGCAGGTGTAAAATCTGTTTTGCTCATTAGTGCATGACAGCATTTTGTACGAATAAAATGTTTCGTGCCTTTTTTCTTTGCAAAGAATTCAGAATTCTTGCATTTAGAAATGTAATTCTTGATCGAAAAAAGTGAAGCGTAACTGGTGTACATACATAGAAACAGCTTGGGCAATATTGCCTTTGGATCAGATTTGAACTCTATTACGAAAAAAGCCATAACGATCCAATTGTTTGATGCAGAAGTCAAACAGAAATTACTGCATGCCTCTGCAATTACAGAGTCAAGAGTCATGTTTTTTTTAACCAGTCTGCTTAAATCCTGAGGCTCCTGGGTATCAAAGATAAGAATTACACATCGTGAGACTTTTTTGTGTCAGTGTTAAACTAACACACCTAAATCTATTTTGCTTCCCAAAGTAGTTTGCAATAAGTAACTTTGTCTTCAATTATATATTCAGAGGGGAATCTCATTTTACATTTTATTCATCAACAGAAGAGATAAAAGCAGTTAGAAAATACTTGATAGCAGAGTTTTATTGGAATAGTAAATCATACCTCTGCTATAAAAGTTGAGGGAAGCATTATGTGAGGTTGTGTTACACTCCAGGATTTTATAGCCTTGAAAAAAATCAGCAATGAATTTGAATAAGGCTGAGGAGGAAAGCAGCTGGAGATGCAAAAGAGAAGTGACACCTTTATACTGTACTCCTATTTGCTGTTTATCTGTCATTTTTACCTCCACATCTTGAGATTAGAATTTTTTTTTTTGCATAGATAAAATGTTGGTGACAACTTTCTATTTTAACATCTTAGGCTGTCAATGACACTTTGTTTTAATAACTTCCAAAGAACTTCTGAGTATTATCTTTCTTACTTGATAGAGGAATGAGAAATACAGAAGGGAAAAATGTTTGTGGATGGAATACTGTATCTCAGTTTCCCTTTTTACATGATTAAAACTAGTTAAAAACTAGGTTAAAAGAATAACCAACAGCTTGGAATTGTTTTATATAAATAGTAGAAATCAATATGGGTCACTCCAGTTACAAAATTTTTGTATAAAATTGGAACTGCTAGTTGCATGCAGCACATTTTAGCTAAAAGTAAATTCTACTACTTATTTTTATTAGAAAGGAAGATACTACAATCTAAGAATAATACAATGTCCATTATTGATTTCTTGTTCCGTTTTGAGGGGGTGGGGCGGGGGGGGCATTGCAACGCCTATTAGATAATGTTAGTAAATCACTTCAAAATCTAATCCTGAACCAAACAATAGGCATAATCCACTTCACAATAGTTCCAGAGTCTATAATGCTAGCAGCGAATTTCATAAAGGATTTAGATACCTTTGTAGCTAAGGGTCAGTACTTCCTCCACCCCCACTCCCCCCTAGATTTCTAATATCACAATTTTATAATTTACAAATCCTTCTGAGCTAAAGTTATTCTCACAAATGCATCTGTGGGTATTTTTTAGAGTACTAGAAAATTCATAGCATAACACAAAGCTTTTCTTTTACACTTCACAGTGGCTCAAGTTACTTTTGAAACTAAATTTCAAAAAGCTATTGCAACAAATTTAATTTTTGTCCTTTTGAAATGATTAAAGCAAAATGAGCTTAGTCATTCTGAATATCACTGAAACCAGAAATGTTTTCATCCTTTTTTGGAAGAAAATTTTACTCATGCATTATGCTCAGAGTAATCCCAAATTTGTGAACATGTTCTACTACCATCTCTGTTGTACACCTAGGACTTCTAGATACAAGCACATCCCATTACCATTTCTCTGGTAACAATTCTGAAATACAAAGAAATTTAAAAGGTCATTCTCTGTGGAGAATGTTCTGGTAGAACATTTTCTAGTAGATTTAACATTCAGAACCTTTCATTGCTATAGTTAGGGATGATTTCACCTCCTATTTTATAAAGAAGACGGTTATGTTTTTACATGTTTAGGAAAATAAACTAGAAACAGTACAGCCTGAAAGCAATGAAAAGTATCTTTGCCCTTTATGAATTTGAAAATCCTGAATATTAAATGCATGTGAGTTATCTCATGCAATTTTAAACTTGCTTAAAAAGTAAATGTTCTGCACATGAACTGCAAACACTTTCCATGCTTGACCAACCCCCACCCAGTCTGCACCTTAACAGGTTTAACAGGTGTGACACCAACACCAGCCATAATTTAAGTAATTTTTTCATGGATAATATGCCCTTTCCCCAAAACCAAACAAACAAAAATCTAAACGTAGCCTTCAAATCCTTCTTAACTGTACATGGAATAATTGAACATTATTAAAGTTTTTGCTTCGCTACATCAAAAGATAAAGAAATCTTTTTCTTATTACATCTATTTAGATTTCATTTACAACTCCAGATAAAAATCTGGCCCAAACTACACTTGACAAAACCCTTCACAGTTTCACAGCCAATGTATATCTGCACAGCAGGTCCATGTATTTACATGTCTTTCTAAGCATGTGGGCAGGGTGGTAGATAGATAGACCACCCTATAGAAATGTGGATAAAGATTTTATGATCTACAACATATTCATAACGATCTATATTTGTGTCTCATTATCCAGGGAAGGCACAGATATGGCAGTTTTGGATTCTGTAAAAAGGACTAGGGGGGCAGCATTTCTTTTCATTTTTCCACAGATCCATGGAACACTGCCAAAATAATAACACACATAGAAAAGAGTAACAGTCTGTACTATTTTAACCCTCAATGAGCCAAATAATTTATGTTGAATATTTTTGTAATGACTGTTTTAAAATAGGCAAATCAACATCATTTACCTTTGTGCAGTGGCTCACAAAGTGAGGAATTCAGTGAACTTTAACACAGAAATCTGTTCATGAAAGTAGTACAACATGGTATTCAAACAGTTATTCTAAAGCTTTGCTCTCTATCCCTCACTTCTGCACTGTGTAACTTCCTGCTATAAAATGAAATGTCATCATCATGTTAGAAAACTTATGAACTAAAAAGTTGTGGCTGGATAGGGAAGTTCCTAAAATAAACTTGAGAGGTACTATCAGGTATCTGAAAGGAAATTTTAAAATCTGTGGTTTGTTTTTTGAGATTTTTTTCAGCCAAGTAGTGCTGTTGGTGTCCAAGTCTGGTCAGAGGAAATCATTCAGAGCAGTCCTGTTAGGAATCCTTAAAGATTTTCAGACATCTTCTTGTTTCAGTATAGAGGTTTATGAATATTTTGTGGAACTAATGAAATGCTATAACCAAAGGTCATTGTCTCTAGGGGGGAGTTTTACTATATAGATGCTGCTTTCCAGTCTTATACTTTGAATGAGAGACAAAAAATTCCCACATTTTACAGTTAAACAATGTGAATTTTTTGGAGCAACATACATCTTTGCTAACAATAATTATTAAAATTAAGGATTCACTCTCAGTTAATTGTCTAAATCTATTCCAATGTGATACATAATGAAAAAAACAAAAAACCCTCAAAATTTATGATGCATTTGTATTTAGATACAAATTTATCTAAAGCAAGTGAGATGAAGCAGCCTGTGGAGGTGCCTATATCTTTCTACTTATCAGACAATTGTAAGGTGCCTAATTATTCAGACAGTTGAATCTATTAAAGGCTAGCCCTCTACCAACAGTTTTTATAGGTGAGGATCCACATGATGTAATTTTATTGATAACTGGATTGTTTCTGTGATGGGTATTAAAAAAAAAAACCAAAAAACCAAATTTACTAATACAGAATAAAAAGTGAAAATAACCATTTTGTATTGAAAGTTACATTTACAGGTTTGACATCGCACTGAACCAGTGTTTCAAAAGACTGTGAGATGTCAAGAATAAGATTTTTTTTTCAAGCTTGAGGGGAAAAAAAAAAGTTTGCAACTTGTCAATCTTCTGTTTTTAATAGCAAATCATGAATTTTCTAAATGAATTTATTCATTTTTGCGACTGCCTGTCTACTGTTACTGTCAAAACTGATTCAGGGTCTCGGAGTACTTAGAAATCTTAGCTGTGACACTGTAAAGTTTTAACTCTTTCAGACAAGAGAGCCACGAACACCTGTATGTGTATTTCTTCTAATAAATTGGCCCCTCAATTAAAAGAAAGGTGGGGAGGGGGAAACCCCATACCACTCAAAAATGAGGGCAGCAAGGTAACACAGGTCTCTGGTCTTCTTTCAGTGAACTCGGTGGGGGGTTCCACTACAGAACTGCAATGTAAGGTTAACTTGCAATGTAAGTTAACTTTTCCTTCAGCTGAGCTCTTTGATGATACTCAGATGCAGCTGTCAAAGGATGGTATGATCAATGTATTTCAGTCTTAAAACCTAAGAATCAGATGTTTAAGTTGAAATTAGACATCCTAGATAACTTACTTTTAAGATTTTATTCAGAGGCAAAAGCAGTTAGAGAAACAGGCAATGCTACAGAATGGTGTATCTATTTATGTCCTCTGACTACAGAAAGAAGAGTCTCATAAAGTGTGGGATTTAGGTGTTTAAAGTAAGGTAGAATGGATCTTTTTCCTCAGATGAAAAAATCACCTTGCTCATCTTTCCAAACCTCTTGCTGGTTGAGGATTTGAAGCAGTGGTGACAGCAGTGAAAACCACATCTGCTGCTTTAGATTTAAAAAAAAAAAGTTACTTAATTCATATGTATATAATCCTACATTATGTTAACATTAATTTGAATTTAAATTGCATTCTCAACATCTGGTTTTGGATGTGCTTATTTATGAAAACAGAGACATTAAAAATTGCATGCAAAGCCACAGTATACATATAGTGCGCTCTTCTAAGAGCATAGCTCTTCTGACATGTATATAAAAATAGATAAAGCATACTTATCTCACAGAAATATTTGAGGATTGATGTTTGCAAACTCCCCAGATAAAGTTTCCAATTATAGTCTGATTTAAAACAAAACAAAACAAAATGCCCACCTCTCTCTTGGTATTCAGCATTCCTGAATTTATAGGACTTTATCTCACATCTGTTATGATCAATGAAAGGAGAGTATATCATGGAAGTTGGTTGAATACGGTAATTTCTGGTTTTTAATACTGTCCTTTGAATAGGCTTCATTTTTCTTCTAATGTTACAGTGTTAAAAGCCAATCACAAAAATACATAGATTAATTACTTTAACCGGGTGATGCGATGTAATTGTTACTTACTGGCAAATCTTCAACACATTCCTGATATTCTGTATAAAATTCAGGTCTGGTGAGCCATTTACTACAGGTACCTTACAATTTTGATTCATTCTACCATGCAACTTGAAGCACAGAAGCGAGACCTCAACTAGGAGTCTATTTAATCTAGGCTATCAACTCAGGTGCCTCAATTAACTGCTAGAAATGAAAGCATGAACCTTCAATTTATTGTAATGGGAATCCAGATTTATCTTATTGCAGGGCTGGATTCATGCAGGAAGATATCATCCATATATGATCAAGTGTGCAAGTACCTGGGACTTTGTTTCTTAGCGATTTTTCTAAGTCTCTCTTAATAATGTAAAAAAAAATATATATTCCAAAATTTACCACATTGCCTTTTACTAACTTCTACGAAAAAAAAATAATTAGTGACACTGAAGCATTATGAAGGAGTTGTGGGTTTTGATTATATAAATAATATACACAGCTAGATAAATTTTTCAGTAGCCTTAGAGAACCAGTTAAAAACACTTTCCGTAAAAATTAGGCCTGGCATGTACACCTACAGATGCACTTCCTGAGAAGATAACAGTCAGAACATGCACATGCTCTCAGGTGCTGCAGCACTGAAGCATTTAGAATCAGAAGCTACAGAAGTTGAGCCCAAGAAAATTCTGACTGATTTTAAGGTTGTTTTTATTTCACTAGGTAAATTGCTGCTTCTGGCCGCATTTTATGTGTGGGGCACATCCATAAAATGATACCGCACTATTAATTATAATTTTCGTGTTCATTTTAATGACATTTGAAAAGCTTTTGTAGCTCGCTAAATGAGCCGCTTGGACTCCTTTTCTGCCTGGTTAGTGACTACCAGCAAGTTGCAGTGTACAGCAGGGATAGTCTAATTACTGCCAAAACCAAAGGTCACCTAATTCCAGGCAATGCAAATAGACTAATTATATTGTTTCTTAAGGAGTCTTCCAGACATGTGTCAATCAGCAAAAATAGCAAATAGCAGAATAAGAAGTCCTGTACCAGCATAAATTCTACATATTTCCATTTAGAGTAATGCAGTGAAATGATACCACATGAAATTGGTTGATAGGGAATTTAATTACTAAGCTTTACAAAAAGGAAACCATGGGATATTAAAAAATACTGGAAAATCTTTCTGTGACCTTTAAGTAATTAGTGTTTCATAATTATGTACATGCAGTCTGTAGTTAGTTTTAAAAGTCCCCAACAACACCCTCTTAACAAGTCATACATTACAGTTCTTTTCATTTTTATTCTAAATAAGAAAATTTCTTACTGGACCAATATTTTTCATCATTAATCTGTAAGGAAAGAAAACAGAAAATCACCCACATAAATTAGGTATGACAGAGTTCTGACTTCTGCTTATATGATTACTTGAACTCTACGTATATTATCTTTAAATTTTTATTTAACGCCTTTGGGAAAATTGTGTTATCAGTGACACATGTATTCAAATCAGCAAGGGATATTTCAGTGTGCTCAAGGTATCTTTTCAAAAAAACCCATTCACTAGAATGACAGTCCCAGTTTAAAACTATGACGAGTCCTGATTTGAAAATTCCCTCAGAAAAATCTATCCCCAGCAACAGAGAGAGCTCAGCGCCAGCACACCATACTAGCACAATATTATTCTACCTTATGGGTAACGTGATCATTAACAGAAAGAATAAAAAAAATAGAAAATTATAATGCAAGACGCTGTTGAAAAAGCAGATAAGCCTATGAATGTACACATTATGTGATACTCAGCTGCTATCTTTCACGCATATGCCCAAGTAGCAAACCATCCACTGCCTCCTGTGGATAGTACTGAAAAATAGCGTCAGCTCTGAGATACTCCCTTAATTTTCCAGCATGAATTATATCTGAAACAGCACTGAAATTTCCTAATGTACTATGTATGTTTTAATTCTACTTTTCAAAGTTACTTTAAAATACCATCTTTACTTGGATGTGAGGCTCACAAAGGCTTTGAAGCTGCTGATAGGCAGCATGTGTAGGTCCAAATACCAGTAAAGTCTGTTTTCAAGAGCTTGAAAAGTCAAACCCTGAAATGCAGAGACAGACGCACAGAACTCATGACAGTGCAGTCCATCCTGACTCAAGGGCTGATAAGAGGAAGCACAAAAGAAACAAAAGGAAGCACCCAACTCACTACTGGTATTCTCTAATTTGTGTGTACTAGAAAAGAAGTAATAGAAAAATGTTATCAACAAAATCCATAATACCTATGAGAACTGCAAATGTAGCTCAGTCTGCAACTGTCATTTAAATTTGGTCTTAGGACAGGAGTGGGTTTCTTGCAAATCACACAATCAAGAAAACTTCAATTTTGATGGCAAGCCTATGAGACACTTCCAATTCGTATTTTCAGCCCAATGGATGGTCACAAACTATTGGCCTAGCACCAGTTTAGTCCAAGCACACTGTCAATTTACAGAGCTTAACCAGAAAGTCAGGCCTGTCGCCAGTCATTGTTCTCAGAGGAGTTACTTAACACCCCATCAGATACAAGGACAAATAGTTAAGAGGAGAAAAATATAAAATAAAACCCACAAAAAAACCCACCAACCAAAACAAAAAAAGAACCCTGCAGCTGCACATTCTGTGTTGCTTCCCTCATTCTCAGGGCAGAAGAATTTAAAGATATACACAATGTGATGTTACATCCTATAAACTGTCATCCCAAAGTAATGTAATCGCAGTGCCATTAGTTCACAGTT
Organism: Porphyrio hochstetteri; assembly: GCA_020800305.1. Lineage (NCBI taxonomy): Eukaryota > Metazoa > Chordata > Aves > Gruiformes > Rallidae > Porphyrio > Porphyrio hochstetteri. The sequence goes on along the minus strand of CM036905.1, from coordinate 180,562,743 downwards.
CCCGAGTTCATTCTTCATTACTTACCTTACTGTGCTGAATGTCAAATTAGTGTATTCACATTGAGATTGCAATTCTACTGATACGTAGTTTTCTATGGATGTAACTAATTGTATAGGTTCAAAGTAGTGAAAAATGTATTTGCTTTTATCCACCATTTTTTCTATCCTACTTAACTAAAATTTCAGAAGCAGAAGCAGGCTTTCATGTGGTGAAGTGTCCACTACAATGTTTAAATGAATAATTTACTATCCAAATTGACTGCACCGATCATCTAAATTTAGAGATATCAGACTTTTAGCAGATGGTGCACTGCAGACAGTAACTCTTGGTCGAAAGTGCTTCTGGAATATGCAATTTGCTATGGTAAACTGGTCCATCAAATCAATCTGGCATTCTGCCTCTGGGGAAGGGTAACACTTAATCCTCTATAGAAAGATGAACTTCTCCCAGAATACACTTGGTCAATTGTGCAATGCTATACATTTTTGATTGCAACAAAAAAAAAAAAAAATCTCTGCTTTCAGGTAAGTAGAATTTGTTATGGTACCCACTGGAAGATAGCCAATATCCAAATAAATTATATTTTATATTAAGGGTATGACCCTAATATCCCTTAAACTTATTGACTTAAATGGAAGCTCTCTACACACAGTATTTTCAGGACTAGACAATAAATTGGCAGATAGTTAAACAGTTAGGGTATAGAAAGGAAATTAAAAGAATAAGAAAGTGTGCATGCTTTCTATTTTAGGTTAATGGACTTCTAAGGACAGGAAATACTATTGTGGTTATTTGACTTCCTGTATATTATAGATACTACACTTTAATTATTTCTGCTTCAAATTCAATATTTAAGCTTGATTTAGACTATATCTTTAAAAGAAGAAAATGAATAAAGGTCATATTTTTATTTCCAGTGACAGAAAATCTATCAATTGCATCAGAAAGTAGTTTCCAGGACTAGATAAAATATCCAGCTTATTTTTAGTTTGATTTGGTCTATGTTCTGCTTTTAGCCATTACATTTCAACATTTTCCTACCTTCAGACTTAATAGACCAGCATTAACAAATTTTTGTTCTCCATGTAGGTATTTATAGCTTCTAATCAAATCTCTACTAAGGCCACTCTCACTTTTTTGTTTTTACCCTAAGCTCAGCTTTTCATTGCAAAGCACATGTTCCAATCCGTTCAATCATTTCTTGGTGCTTCTTTGACATTCAGTGTTTTGGTTTTTTAACTGATGGCACCAGAATAGGAAACAATATTCGTGATATAGTCATACTGATGCCAAGAGCCAGGGCAATATAATCTGAGCCTTGCTCAATATTTGCATAGCCACATCTCTAAAAACCTTTCACTTTTGTGAGCTCGCATTCTGCTGTTTATCCAGTATTTCCCTCTACAAAATTTTCACTTCATGAAAGTGACTGCTCTCTTGAAGCAGTATTTTCCCCATCTGTAAGCACAGTCCGTCTTCTCAGGATTTTACAGTCTTCACAGTGGAATTTGTATCAGTTTACCAAGTCTGATCAGAGTTTGCCATTTATTTCTTTATTACCAACCACTTAGCAGCTTCTGTAGCACCAGAAAACTGTATCATTACTGAATTTATGATTTAATTCCTCAACACAAAATGTAACAGGGAAACAAGAACCAATTTCCCTCATGCAGCACAAAAGCCCTCTTAAGCTCATTTTCTTCACGTCTGAAAGTTTCGCTCTCGCTTTATTTGTGTAATCAAATATGAAGCTCTTTGGTCATACTAGGCACACTTGACACTGGAAAACCTGTTATATCATCAGATAAATCAATAAAGTAAATTTAATAACTGGTATCACAAAATTTATTTTTACCTTCAGTTCTTCAAGGACATGTCAGTAATGCAGTAATGTTACAAAGAGCTCAACAAGATCATCCAGAATGGTCAGTTCAAAGGATATTAAGCCCTATTTGATGCCAAGCAAGAATATCATAATTAAATAAGCCCTGATGCTCCTCGATCAGATGATTAGTGGAATTCCAGCTGCACTATAAACATTCCTAACACTTTAAGCACTATTGGATCAGAATAAAATATGTAATAGTTTGCAAACCTGACCTAACTTGTCTCCCAATTTTCTTTTAGCTGGAGTGATAGCAGTAACCTGCTATACATGTTTGACTTGTCCTTTTCTGGACAGTTTAGAAAATGCACATCCCAATTTCCTTGTTCAGTTTTGCAGTATTTTCCTAACACAAAGAAAATACAAAGAATTGTTGGAATAGTGCTGACTCTGATTTATATTTCCCGCTTTGTAATGCTTCCCTCCGCCCTCGCTTTGCCCAGATTGAGTACCTATTGTTTTCCTCTCTTGTAATGAATACCTGGCAGCAATAGCTGATAACAAACCCAACTAGCACTGTACTTTGACAGTTGAAAACACTAGCAAAAGGGTTGCTATTCTATGCTAGTTTGAAACAAAATCCATTTGATTATAATCCACACTAGGAAAAAAAAAAAAAAACAAACCAAAAACATTGTTAACAAGCTGACCATAGGAAGAGATACCAGAATTATTGCAGACTGCATACTGTGTTCTTTACTTCCTATTTTAATTCTCACCTAAGGTCAATACACATCAGTAAGAGCTGACACCCTCTACTATATAAATATCTGACTTTCATCATGATGTAAAATGGCCTCACAAACAATATAAGCATGTGTTGACTGAGTCTATAAAACATAATGTGGCCTCTTATGAAAGGTGTTATGAAAACCATCCGTGGTTCCCATGTCTCGAGTCATCTAGACAAATCAAGTATCCTATAGCAGTTTCCAAAAATTCCATGGATGTATAAAATAAAATAATATCTATTGCAATGAGTGATACAAAGAAAAAAAAATCTAAAATTAAGAGTGGCCCTAGAGAGCAGAATCTGAATATAATAATTAACATTGTCCATAAAGCATGTTATTAAGAGATCATAAAATCTAATGTTTGAAATGGAATAGTTATTTTTGAGTTCTGTATCTTTGAAAGCATGGAGGAAATTGTTACCAGAAAAAAATAGTTCTACTTACACTACACAAAAACTCACCCCTCTGCAAAAAACTTGCAGGAGTCTTTAAGATCAGAGCAGCATACAGGAACATTTTTTTCTGCTTCTGACTTCCTCCAATCTTATTTGAGACCTCCAAGGAAGTATATGACAACCCTTGTTCCCTTCCCAAAGAGACAATGGCAATAACTGTGTGAGGTAAGATTTGGGACAGAGGTGTTTCTTTCTAGGTGAAACTGAAGTGTACTGAGCAGTACTGTTCCCTTATGAGTGTAATATTACATGACTTTGTAATAGACAAAGTTATGAGAATAAACCATTCTCTTAATGCATAATGAAATTTCCATGTTATGGCATACTATCATAATTTAGAGTTTTCAAACATGGCCTTATCAAGTAGGTGATCTGGCCTCTGATAGGAGCTCTACATTGGGTTGCACCTTAAATCAACCTGGAAACAATCTGGTATAGGAAGGTGTCATTCTGCTTGATATGCTTTGTATCCCTTTATGAGCATTTGACATCTGCTCTCCAAATCTGCTCTGGCTGCCTGTTGTTTTTCAAGTGGAGTCTGAAGTGCTATTTTTGACCTATAAAGCCCAAAATTACTTGAATCTTCCTTTTTTGAGAGACTGACTCACTCCCCATGTGTTAAGATTACTGACAGCACTGAAGCACCTTCGAGTGAAAGATAGGAAACTAATGACAAGGTATATGAGCGCTCTTTCACTGCAGAATTCACTTCCACACCTATCTGAAGTGATCTAAATTTGTTAATCTTTAGAATATACCAAAACCCCATCCATCTACACAGACATGGAGGTAGGATTTCTGTCATGAGACGTGAAAAGGGGAAGGGAAGGTTTTGTGTGTGCTGTTTTCTGCAGCAAGGGAACGACTGTTGCCTATTGACTAATGTTCCTGTCCATCGTGAATGGCATTTTAATTTGTCAAGGGCACCAATGGGTCAAAAAAGATATTTGAAGGTGCTCTGAAGACAACACACAGGCTTTTAACACTATATATACAGAGATGGGAGCATTAGAAATAGCTCTGTGTATTAAAATGAATCTAACCCACCCCCCCAAAACAAACAAGCAAACAAACAAACAAACAACAAAATAACCCAACACAACAAACCACAAGGTAACAGTCACTTCCTATTAATTAAAGGATGAAGTAAGGGACAAATGTTATTCTGAATTGTTCTATAAAGTAATGACAATTAGTACGTTATTAAAAGTCAAGACATAAAAATATCTATTTATAATTGCACTGATAACTAAACTCCTTGCATTCTGATAATTTAAAGAAATTTGAAACTAATGCTGTTTTGAACCTTGTTTAGTATGTGCATTTATACCTCCTCCCCTACAGAAGCCCCACCACTTTCTGTCCCAGAGAAAGACAAACCAAAACAACAAAACAAAACAAAAATACCTGTCACTTGTACGTAGGTGACTAGAAAAGACTTCTACAGCCCTCTAGTGTTGCCAAACTACTGACCCTGGCTAAAAATAGACCAAAGCAGTGCTAACTTCTGCCCCAAGTCCTGAAGGAAGCCCTGCTGACTTTGCCACTGTTGGGTGTACAAGTTATTCGAACCACTGAAATCATAGCCCTGGCAGAATGAGCTACACTGCTCTTGTTCACACATCACAAGGGAGGTGGTGCCAAGCAGCCAAAAAGCTTTGGCCTTTGCAAAGAAAAGCATGTTCACGGAAAGAAAGGAGGTCGGCGAAGGGCACTTGGGGGGGAGTGGGGAATAATATCAAAGAGCCAGGTTAATTTGCTTTGTACATATTTAAACAGCCGACTGGAGAGTTTGTTATGCCTGATTGCAGGCCTTCAGCAGCAGCGATCGCTCGTTTTTCTCCTCTTGCTCCCTCCCTGCTCCTTTCCCAGCGAGTTTCCGTTGACAGAGCCTACGGCTATACTCTCAGAAATCATATAAAACCTGACAGTGCCAAAATTTCAACCGCAAAAAGGTGTTTTAAGGTGTTGCCTTTCAAATTTAATTTTAACAGACAACTGTGTTCGGCGAGAGCACATCCCAGGGTGGCAGCACTCGGCTGCCCATGGGCTGCAGATGGAGCTCTTGACAAAACAGTTCGGCTCACTGGAGACGGGCTGGGCTGGCACCGAGCGCTACGGAGCCCGAGCTGGCTTTTACAGCGGCCGCGCTCCTGCATCGCTACTATTCGTGTTGGTCTTGTTGCTCTTCTTGTTGCTGTGGTTATTGCTTTTAAGTGTCTCCGCACGACTGAAAGAGAACGGTCTCAAACCGCTCCCCCTCCCCGCCCAGACTTAGGAAACCAGGGCAGGACTCCCTGGCCAACCTTCACAATATTCTTAAAAGAACAGGTTAACATATCCAGGCAGGTGAATAAAAAAATCCAAATGCACAAATCGTCTGATGAAGGGGGAGATAGAGAAGGCATCGCTGTTTCTGTTACCAGCATTAACTCCTTTTTGAAGTGAACTGTTTCTACAGCAGGAAAAAAAAAAAAAACAAAAACATGGGCTACATACTCCCCTAGAAATCCTATTTATGAAGTGAACGTTTGTGCATCAGAACACCTGACACATGCAAGCATTATTGATAGGAGAGGTGTAACAGGAAAAGAAAAATAAAAATTCACGCTGTTTAACTGTATATTGCCACTTATTACAGCTGTACACATATCACTGTGCAGGATGGCTGCTGCAGCACAACAGTTTATTTTGCACTTGAAATTTCTGATAAATATTGCCTGGAGATCTCTGCAGGGAACTAACAGAATCCCAGCTGTTATATTTACTAGCAAGGAAGTTAGCTCAACCCTCCTTTGGACAACTCAAATTAAAGCACTGGGTCATAATTATGCATCAAGCAAGAATGATGACACAGATGATCTTGGTGTTCTCATGCTATTGAAAAAAGCTACATTGTAATTAGTGTTGCAAGCATGATAACGTGTTGCTACAGCTTTGAAACTCCTCATACTTTAATTTGAGCAGATAACTACAAAAAAATAAGTAATTGCCTAATCTGGATCAAAGGTTTGAATTAAAATTTACAAATCTGGAGATTAAGATGGATTTTCTTATTTTGTTAGTTAAAATGCTGAAGCCCCCTCCCCCTCTCCCCCCAAAAAAAACCAAAACCCAACCAAACCACAGCCAAATTGTATTCCTAGTTGCTTTAGGGTTTCTTCAGTATATGTGAGAAAGAGTAGTCTATTAAAATTCCTGACTACTACTTCATTAAAAGCTTATGAAACCAAATTTCAAACTCATTCTGCTGCAAGATGCATATGTCAGAGTGGCACTGCCCCTTTATGATTGTTTTTTAAATTATACTCAAGTATATGATACACATTCTGCAAACACTCTAAGCATAAACACCACCCCCAAAAGCTAAAATTATCTACATCAAAGACTGCATATGACTTAGTGAGTCAATATAGAAAAAAGTAGCAAAAGAATAAGGTTACAGATACCATTTTCTTAGAGAAATTTAGGAGACTTCATGTCTGATAGTACACATTGTAGTATTTTATTTTGGGGGGGGTTATGCATTTACCCTGCATCGCCTAAATTATAGTCCTGTTTTGGCTTGTTTGCTTGTTTGTTGTCTTTTGTTTAAACCACACGAAAACTTGTGACCTCCATATACCATTAGCATTTAAATAGCCCTTTAACTATTTGGTGTTCAGACACCACATTAATCTGTTTCAGTTTCAAGCTTGCCAAAGCACATTAAAAGCCTCTAATATGTTTGTGCAAGGTTTAATTCCTTTTTTTTTTTTCTTTATGGAAGGCATATAACATAAAAGGAGTATTTTATAAGACTCTGTTGCATTTCATACTTTTTATCTAGGTGAAAAACTGGGAAGTTATGAGTAATTCTGGAACACAGCAAAACAAAGCTTAAAGAGGACCCCAGAAATCTGCAAAGTACCTTGTCCTTGCCCTGCAGGTTTTTACAAGGAACATTCAAAACAGGCACCATGCAGTGTCTTATTTTTGAAAACTCCAGACTCCTTGGATCTCAAAGAGAAATGTGCTGTAGAGAGGGGTATACCCTTACACAGTCCAAATGCTGACTGAGCCTCTGGGCCATGATCAGTCTCCAGCTCTCTTTTATTTAGCAATATAGAGTCTTAAATTCACCTGTCACTTCTGGAGTTCTTAGACCTTATTTATACAGCGCACTTGCACAGGCTGAGAAGTAAAGACAAAGCTTTATCTAGTTGTGGGGAGATTTAAACCAATAAAATACTATATAAGCACAAAAATTACTACAGTCATAATACAAGTAATGTTAAATCTTACAACAACATGCAAAGTTCTTACAAGAGATCCCAACTAAATTATTCAGTGTACTCTGATTTGCAGTCATAGAGGATTAAGGTTCACTGCTGTCCATTTAATTGTGCAGTGAGTTTGTATTACAGGTCTGGGTGAAATGGAATGTCACAGCCCTGCACAGCATGGTGAGGAAAAGTGGATTAAGAAAGGAGGTCAGTAGTAAAATGTTTCAAATGTATAGACAAAGAGGAAGAACTCTTAGGAAAAAAAAGTTCCATTAGAAAGTTGCCTCATGGTTTGGTAATCATCTTGATGCAAGGGGGAAGAAAATGGAAATGTTGAAGAAGGTGAAGTCAGGATTTCATGGCTTATAAAAACTTCTGCTCAGTAATTCTCTACATGGGAAATAAACAAACCAAGCCAAACCAAGCCAAACCAAACAAAAACCCCAAACAGTACAATAAAACTGCAAAATTAATTATCAACAACATGGTAAATAACTTCACAAGCTATAGGAGCAGTCCTACAGAAAGATTAATAGGTAGACTGTAAATTTAAAAAAAAAGAAAAAAAACCAGTTTGATAAGATCTAGATATTGGAGAAGATGCAAATACATTTTTCAATAGATTGACATGGAAGTTGAATTAAAAGTTTGAAGTCAATACTTCTGTAGTCAAATAAGATATGACCAGGGTAACCTAATTTTAAAATATATATTGACAGGACTATTTTTCTCTGAATGTGTGCCCTCATTTCTAAGTTCTTGCATTACTACTCACCATTAAGGTCTGTTTTCAATTAATTTACACATGTATATTAAGACTATTTTGTTTAACAAAGGTGAATAACATGAGATTGGATCTGAAAATATAATCTTCTTGTTACAGTTTAAATGGGAAAACACAAAATTTTGATTTAGGTATATTAAAATCAATTATTAAGCTACTAACGATATACAGGTATACTGTGTGAGATATCAGCCCTGTTGGAGATTTTACTAAGGCACAGGTTTTATATGTTTAATTTAATATTTAAAATTTTCTTCTGTATTTTCTATTTATTTTATTTAAATCAGAAGAAATGTGTTTGTATAATATAAATATGATTTTTGCCAGGCACCTTCCATATGGTGATCCATAATTACAAAGTAAAATTCAAAAAAAATGTGAGAATGTAAGAAAAGACAAATTATTGTCAAGCATTATTAATGGGCATTGGATATATTTGTTGTACAAGTTATGAATATTGCAATCATTGCTGATATAGTTTCCAGATAATATAAATACTAAATACATTGCACACCAAATAGCTAAGAAGCAGACCCAACAAGTTTTGCATAATTCAGAATGTATGCAGACATAATTCGAAAGGGACATGTACCAAATTGAACATGGAAAAGTCATTGAGGTGTAAATGATACCTATTAACATGCAATGCTGGTTAAATGTAGGATGAGAATTGACACAGTTCATAATAAGGATCCAAGGGGAATGAGGTAGCTGAAGAAGACACTGGTATTCTCTTAGCAAAGAGCTCAAACACACAGGTGTTTGAAAAACATCACAATATCCTCAGCGATCTCTACAGCCTCAAATTTGTGTGCCACTCAGAATAGCAGCAATTCCCCACAATTTCCCCATTGCCCCTTTCTGCCCCTCCCCATCCTCCCTCCTCCAACCCCCCCCCCCCCCGCCCCAAACCCTTTTCTTATTTAAAGTTCTAACTTATGTGAAATTATTTAGGAAAGTATATTACACAAGCTATCCTCTGTTTTTCTACTTTAGTATGTGGAGGGAAAAATCTGTTTCTCTAGCAAGTGAGGTAGCATATCAAAGTGAGAAATGTGCAGGAGGAAGTCAATGGGACCTCTAGTGTTTGATATGAATCCCATTGAATTTAGCATGAATGTTGATTCTTAATAGTTTTAAGCAATTAGTGCTAACTATAAAATCTTGTGTTTTCATTTACTTACCCAAGCCTGTATTTACGTAGTCATTGTCAACTGCTAAAAAATTGCTAATTATAAATTAATATTTAACCAACTAATAAAAAACATCACTCTACTATTGCTTAATAATAAAACTATTTCAATAAATTGAGTCACCAAGTACATGAGCAAAGAATAGAGCCTATAATCTTGAAAGTACACCCTAATTTGTGAGGAAAACAATTCAATGTTGTCTTGGGGGCAAGAAGAAGGGAGAAATCTGATCTGAATTTTAAATAAAATTCTACAATGGTAAACTACCTATTCACACTAATTTTATTTCCATTTTGCATCTACCCATCATTCTTGTGTTTACTAGAATCAGTGAAGAAACTATTAAGCAAAACAAGATGGTAAATTTCGTAGCTGTTCTAACCCTATCAATTTTAAACTCATATACGCTATGGTAAAACCACGTATCAGTTCCTACTGTGCAATGGCTGTTTTATACGGTTTGACTATGTGATGAAAGGAACTAGTTGACATGCACTTACCGTATTAAGCCCTGGCACCTGCATTGCAGACACTAATCAAAGTGCTCCTTCAGAGGGGTGAAAGAATCACCATTTGTAACGCAATAATTAGGCTGGGTAGAAGGGCCTGAAAAGTAAATCAATCTCGTCTGCTCTCTAAATCTGACACCATTCTCTAGGCAGATTGTTAACATAATGAGACAGAAGCCTACAAGAGGTCCCATAAAAGACCTATGTCTTTTTTTTTTCCCTCTTTCTTTATACTTGCAATGTTACTAAGAGCATAATTACAGACAATCCTACCCTAAGTCACTGGCATAAAAGCAGCTATTTCTAAGAAGCTCATCAAAAATAAGTTGGCAGAACAGACGGGCTATATAACACAGCAGCAGGCTGACTGTATTTGCCCAACTGGATGAAGATTATTTTAACCTATTCCCTACTAAAATTATCATGATAATGTCTGACAAGGAAAAGTAATATGTTCCTATAACATGGCAAGAAAATAATCTTGGTGCATTAATCTGATTCTCTGCTCACACTGGTCAAACGAAGAATAATACCACGGAAATCAATATTACTATTACAATTATGTGAGAAAAGAATCATGTCCAATATGATCACTGTGACTTCCAAAAAAGGAAACTAGTAGCAGAATAGCAACACTAGCGGTAAATTTTTTTTAACAGGCAACTTTTTATTGTACAGCCTATCAAAGTGCAAGAGCGCAATCTGATTTAATGGCCAAAAATAAGCAATTCTATTTTCCTTGGACAAACAGTTGGACCATATTCAATGCTTTGCAATACTGAAAGCTTAGGAACCTTTGTTACGAACAACCCCTTATGAATGCTGTACATAATTATGTCAAAAATCACATAAAAATATTTAAGAAAATAGAAAAATAAAAATACTCTAAGCAGCAAGTGGTGGAATGCAGAAAGCAAATGTTTGTGTAAAACAACAAAATGAATCGGATGAATCTGCTTTCACAGTCAAATACACATTAGTCATTATTTTTACTTATTTACCATCATTTCATTTAATCACTCCCATTTACATGGTGTAATTGTGCAGCCTGGTAGCACAGTATTGTCATTGATAGTACCAAGGGTAAGCTTTGTATTGCATCTGCAGGGCCTCTGGACTGCGGCTGTCAGGTGTGCTCTGCCTGAGCTTTCCTGGACCTGAAGCTTTGTTTTACTTGGTTGAGTTATGACAGCAATTTCTCTATTTGGCCAGGTGGCTATGGATAATCTGTATTACTTCTGTGTGTCTTGTATAGATAGCACTAACAAGCAATTAATTCTACATGGAATGAGATATTTATGACTCTAACATGATGATGTAGAGAATTAGGATGATAGCAGCGGCCTTGAGAAGTGGGGACACAGCATGTGGCACAGAGGACTTCTAAGGTATATTCAATTAAATTACATACTTTCCAGTGGTTTTGGGTTTTATTCAGCTGTCCTTCCTGCCAGTTGTTTCAAAGATCTTTATAAATTTAAGATACTCAATGGGACCAACAAATACCAATAAAAAACACTCAATAATTTCTAAAGGTTTAAAATACATAATTCATACCTATTTCATATGTACCTACATTCTCTCAATACTTGGATACAATTCATCTCACTTTAAATGTCTAGAAATTGTATTTCAAGTTAGCCAGCTTTCTTCTTTTGCAGGTATGTCCAGAGCGTAATTCCTGCACTCTATCTGACTGATCTTAAAGTGAGATTAACTATGGTTGGTGGGCACCTACTTTTTAACATGGATTGGATCATGTGGCTTACATTTGGGCATCTAAATTCAGGGAGAGAATATTAGTAAGAAAGTAACAGTGTAAAGGTGTCAAACTTCCCGCAATCTTTTAATAGATTCCCTTTTTTTTATTATTATTATTAAGTTTACTTTTACACAGGTTGTGTAAAACTTAAACTTTGCAATCAAGATCTCACACAGACTATCTGCCATGTCTGAATCCCATTGTTCAATGACGACTTGAAAAACAATCTCTTATCCCGCTTTTGTCTCTTTTACAATATTGTGCCCTCATATTCTACACTGATTTGTTGTGTTTGTTCTATTGGGAGTTTTGTTGTTGTTGTTTTAATTCAGAAACTCTGCCTTGCAAACTGTAAATGCCAAACAGAGAAGGAGAAGAAATCATCTAAGGCTGAAATGGCTGCACAGCACATGAACGCTATTAACAGCACACAGAAGCTTTATATAGTCATTTCATATGACAGGAAAAATTAAATTGAAAACTGGCTTTAGTCTGAAACCTGGATAAACAGTGTTTGGCTAGGACAACACAGATTCATTCCTATAAGTCAACAGATTTAAGTGTATTAGATCAAGATTTTAGAACTATGCTTCACAGAAAAAACAACAAAGTTTCTCTATCCCAACACCATTATCAATGCTCAGCATCATTTTATATAGAAGAGCAATACATACAGAATTGCTTCTATGCTATATCTAAGATTTCGCTGAACATACTGTTTTAATTACATCAATAGCAGATTTGACAGTTTGGTTAACTATTTTACTATTTCTTAACTGGTTAAAATGGAAGTAGTGTAGGTTTTTGGGTGGAAGGGAAAGTCCTAATTTTTCTTATAAATTTGAGTATTGCAATGGATATCCTATATATTTAAAAGACAGTATCTGTATCAATATAATATTATGTTTTTAAATATGTAGCATATATTTTCCAGGTTTTAATAATTTGTTAATGGCTTTTATCTTGGGAAGAGTGTTTGGTTTTGGGGTTGTTTTTTTTTGTTTGGTTGTTTTGGGGGTTTTTTTCCAGATGATTTAAATGAAAAAATAGCTTTTTTACTGGCAGACTGATGTACAAACATGTTGCTGATTTTCGCTTCAAAATAACACATGAAATAATTTTCTGAATTTTTTCTTGGCTATAGCTTTCATCACAGCATATGGATATATTTCAGTCTTAAGCCTCAAACTGTCTGAACCCAAGTCTCAAATTGTATGTGACAAACACAATGGTCAAGAAAAAACAGACCTTTTCTAGAGCTGTTTTTCTGTAAGCTTCCGAATATATACATACAAATCTGTGCCTGTACATGAGTTTGTGTGTGTATATATATATATACACACAGACACAAAACATACAGGCAAGTTTGCAAGTCACGCTGCTCTTGTGTTTACATAAAACGAAGGTGATCACCATAAACAATGTTTTGCCTTTTTGTAAGAACCCTTAGCTAAATTATCAGGGAAAACCAATATTTCAAATTTATTTCCTAAAGAAGGAAATTAACCGCACTGAAAGAAAAACAACTCAAACATAAAAGGGCTACAAAGAAAATGGCAGCCACAACTCATATCGTAGAGGAGTGCATGCCTCTCCTTTCTGGAGGGCTGGCAGATAAGAATCTGAGCATGCCAAGAGGAAGAAAAATCTCTTTAGGCATTTTAAAAAAATATAATTAAGGTTAAAGTCTCTTCCTCAGTGCCGATCTTTATTGCATTTATCGGTGTGCCTTTGTGTACTGCCTGAGAGCAGTTTATGCAACATATGCAAACCATAAGAGAAGATCCCCAACTATCGCCAGCGAGTCCATATGGACCCTCACTGGGTGAACATCTGACATTCACCCAGAGCAGTCTCAAGACTTTTCAGGATATCAGGTGAAATTTAATTTTTACTGGCCTTACTATGTCAGACAAAGATTTTGCTCATGCTGTAACAGGGGCAGGGACAAACCTGTAAGAGAAAGTCAGAAGGAAAACAATTCTAGCTTGCTGACATCGTGAAGTGTGAGGGTAGTAAAAACTGCTGATAGGTGAAGCCTAACATCCAGTACACACCCTTTTTGATGTGTACACAAGATCTCTTTTGGGAGCACCTACAGCCAGGCTGGTTTCCAAAGTCTTACATTTCCAAAAATAGCACAGCTATGGCCATTTTGCCATTCCCCTCCTTTCACACCTGCAGTTTCAGAGAGCAACAGGAGCAGGAGTGCATTATAGTAAAAGGTGGTGGGGTGGGGGTTACCTGATTTCACTCCTAACTGCAATTTCAAGGAGGTTCAGGCAGAAATTTAAGGAAAGAAATCAACTATGTGCATTCTAACAACTTAGAAGAGAAAGATAAGGATGTTTCTAACATTCCTGATTCAGTAACTTTGTTTTTTCCAAGATAAATCAAGGGAGGACTGATGCTACAAAAGTTAACTAAAAACATTAATGTGTCCATTTCAATTGTTTCAAACAATTAATTTCCCCTGTAACTTGAAGAGAGAGAGAGAGAAAGGGAGGAAGGAAGGAAGGAAAGAATCCAGTTAGAGGCCAGATTCAGTCTCTTGTTTGCAAACTGTTAATGCAGAATAACTTCACTGATTTACTATTCACAATTTACATTTATGTAACTGCAAATAGAATGTTGATAGATTCTTTCAATTAAGCTGAAAAAAAAGAACAAAAAAAGAAAAAGAAAAAGAAGTCCTTTCTAATACTGTGCAATTCTAGGTGTAGTTCAGAAACCAGATCTTGTTCTATACCGCAAAAGTTTTTGTAATGTTTTTTTCAGTTTTCCAGTTGAAAACATGTCCCTGAAGACATGGACCCTGTAAGACACTACAGATGTGTCTTATTTTGGGGTTACACTTTGAATAATAGTTCTTGGTTATTCACAGAATCACAGAATCACAGAATTGTAGGGGTTGGAAGGGACCTTGAGAGATCATCGGGTCCAACCCCCCCGCCAAAGCAGGCTCCCTAGCTCATATTGCACAGATAGGCGTCCAGGCGGGTCTTGAATATCTCCAGTGAAGGAGACTCCACCACCTCCCTGGGCAGCCTATTCCAGTGCTCAGTCACCCTCACTGTGTAAAAGTTCTTCCCCATGTTGGTGCGGAACTTCCTATGCTCCAACTTGCAGCCATTGCCCCTTGTCCTATCCCCACAGACCACTGAAAAGGGGCTGGCTGATTCCCCCTGCATCCCCTGCTTCAGATAATTATAAACTTTGATTAGGTCCCCCCTTAGTCTTCTCTTCTCAAGGCTGAACAGTCCCAGCTTACTCAGCCTTTCCTCATAGGGGAGATGCTCTAGGCCCTTAATCATCTTCGTAGCCCTTCTTTGGACTCTTTCCAGGAGATCCCTGTCCTTTTTATACCAAGGAGCCCAGAACTGGACAAAATACTCCAGGTGGGGCCTGACCAGGGCAGAGTAGAGAGGGAGGATCACCTCCTTTGACCTGCTGGCTACACTCCTCCTGATGCATCCCAGGATCCCATTGGCTCTCTTGGCCACCGAGGCACACTGCTGGCTCATGGCCAACCTGTCATCTACCAGGACCCCCAGGTCCTTCTCCACTGAGCTCTTCTCCAGCAGGTCATCCCCCAGCCTGTACTGATACAAACAGTTGTTCCTTCCCAGGTGCAAGACTTTACACTTGCTTTTGTTGAACTTCATCTGGTTTCTCACTGCCCAGCTCTCCAGCCTGTCCAGGTCTCTCTGGATGGCAGCGCAGTGTTCCTGCGTGTCAGCCACTCCTCCCAGCTTTGTATCATCGGCGTACTTGCTGAGGGTGGATGTTATTCCCTCATCAAGATCGTCAATGAAGATATTAAACAGGACTGGACCCAACACTGAACCCTGGGGAACACCGCTGGTAACAGGCCTCCAGTCAGATTCTACTCCACGAATCACAACCCTCTGGGTTCGGTCCGACAGCCAATTCTCAACCCACCTCACTGTCCACTCATCTATCCCATGCTTTCTCAGCTTTGCTATCAGGATGTCATGGGAGACAGTATCAAAGGCCTTGCTGAAGTCAAGGTAGATGACATCCACTGCTCTCCCTCCATCTACCCAGCCTGTCATGAGATCGTAGAAGGCTATGAGGTTGGTCGAGCACGATTTCCCCTTAGTGAATCCATGCTGACTACTCCTCATGACCTTCTTCTCTTCCAATTGCTTGGAGATGGCATCCAGAACAAGCTGTTCCATTACCTTTCCAGGGGCAGAGGTGAGGCTGACTGGCCTATAGTTACTAGGTTCCTCCTTCTTGCCCTTTTTAAAGACTGGAGTGACATTGGCTATCCTCCAGTCTTCAGGCACTTCTCCTGTCCTCCAAGACCTGTCGAAGATGATAGAGAGCGGCTCAGCAATCACCTCCGCCAGCTCCCTCAGCACACGTGGATGTAACCCATCTGGGCCCATGGATTTGTGTGCATTAATCCCTTTGAGCCGCTCCTGGACCTCCCCTACTTGAACCAGAGGGAAATTCTTCATTTCCCAATCAGTCCTACTCTCATCCAGTGTCTGTGGGTCCCGGGGGGCCTTTGAAGTGAAGACCGAAGCAAAGGCGGCATTCAATATCTCCACTTTCTCAGCATCCCCCGTAACCAGGACACCCTCCTTATTCAGCAAGGGACCTACATTATCCCTGGCCATCCTCTTACTGTTCACGTGTCTAAAAAACCCCTTTTTATTATCCTTTATGTCCCTTGCCAGCTTAATTTCCAAGAGGGCTTTAGCCTTCCTAGTTGCATCCCTACAGGCCCTGACCACATTCCTGTATTCTTCCCAGGTGCTCAGACCCTTTTTCCACGATTCATAGATCTTCTGCTTCTCTTTGAGTTTGCTCAATAGCTCCCTGTTCATCCATGCAGGTCTTCTGCCTCTCTTTCCCCATTTCCTCCTCAAAGGGATGCATCGTTCCTGTGCTTGGAAGAAGTGCTGTTTGAATGCTAGCCAGCTCTCGCAGGCTCCCATTCCTTCAAACAGCGTAGCCCACGGGATAGCCCCCGTTAAGTGGCGGAGGAGATCAAAGTTAGCTCTACCAAAATTCAGGGTAGCTATCCTACTTTTTGGCTTGCTTCTTCCACCCAGGATCATGAACTGAACCATTTCATGGTCGCTTTGCCCTAAGCTGCCCCCGACCTTCACTTCCCTAACAAGTCCATCCTTGTTAGTGAAAACAAGGTACAGCAGCCGCCCTCCCCTTGTGGGCTCCTGCACCATCTGTAGCAGGAAATTTTCTTCAACACACTGCAGAAATTGTCTGGACTGCATACGACTGGCCGTATTGCTTGCCCAGCAAATATCTGGGTAGTTGAAGTCCCCCATAAGGATCAGTGCCCGGGAACTTGAGGCTACTTCTGTTTATGGAATGCGTTATCTACCTGCTCCTCTTGATCAGGGGGCCTATAGCACACTCCCACAACAATGTCCCCCATACCGGTTTGCCCCTTGATTTTAACCCACAAGCACTCGACAGAAGGTTCATCCTTCCCCAGGTGGAGCTCAACACATTCTAGGTGCTCTCTCACATAAAGAGCAACTCCTCCACCTCGCTTCCCTAGCCTGTCTTTCCTAAAAAGCACATAGCCATCCATGACAGTATGCCAGTCGTCCAGGTTGTCGCACCACGTCTCTGTGATTGCGATGAGATCATGGCCCTGCGACCGCACAAAGATCTCTAGTTCTTCTTGTTTGTTCCCCATGCTACGTGCATTTGTGTAAAGACAGTTCAGTGGTGAAGCAGATGTAGGTATCCTCAACGGCCCACAGCGAGATTTCTGACAGGGGACTGGCAAAAGTGGCTCCATGGAGGAGTACTCAGGGCAGTCCACAGAATTTTCCCTACTCTCACGTGGAAAAACGTCCCCAAGTCCACGACTGTGCTGTTGGTATTTACCTCTTCCCACCGTCAACTCCCGTTGTGTCTCCCGAAGCCTAACCCTGGCAGCCGCCTTAATATCCCCTTCCCCCTTCCTAACTAGTTTAAAGCACGATCGATGAGCCCTGCTATCTCCTGGGCGAGGATCCGCTTTCCTTTATAGGACAGGTGAGCCCCATTAGCAGTACTCATGCCAGGAGCAGAGTACACCATCCCTTGGTTAAAGAATCCAAAGTTCTTGCGCCGGCACCAGCCTTTTAACCACACATTCAACTCGTGGGTTATCCTGTCCTGCTCTGAGCCCCTCCTCCCACAAGTGGGGATAGAGCAGAATATTATTTGGGCTCCCCCCCCCTCAACAGAGCGCCCCAGGTCCCGGAATTCCCTTTTGACAGCTTGCAGGCTACACTTTGTGATTGCGTCCCTGCCTGCTTGAACTATCAGTAAGGGATAATAGTAGATCTTACCAGGCCTGGTAGCCTTCTGGTAATATCCCTGACCCGGGCTCCAGGGAGGCAACACACCTCCCTGCGTGTAGGGTCTGGCCTACATATAGGCCCTTCTGTCCCTCTGAGAAGGGAATCTCCTACTACGACTACCTTCCTCTCTTGCCTAACAGAGGCAGTCTCAAGGCGTGCAGATGACCGCCTCACTCTAGGCCTCCGCTTTCTCTGAGGCAGAGGGGCTCCATTCATCTCCTCAGGTACCTCCTCCTCAACTGTCAGGGCCCCAAACCTGTTGCTCAGGGACACCTGAGGGGGTGGGGTAGGTAGGCAGGGGGAGTGCCTACGACGCCGAGTCGGGACTGTCTTCCAGGCCTCCTCGGGGTTTGGGTCACTCCATTAACCTGGCACGGGCAGTGAGGGGGGACCGTCTTCAGGTGTGAGGTGTCATCCCGACTGTCTTCCTTTTGGGACGCCAGGGAGCTACTCCACCAGTCAATCTCTCGCTCGCAGTCCCTGATCACCCGCAGTCTTTCAACCTCTTCCTTTAGTTGTACCACCAAAGCAAGCAGGTCATCGACCTGCTCACACCTCAGACAGGCTAGGTGTTTGCCTCTTATCCCAGGCAACTGCAGGCTCTGGCATTCCCTGCAGGCTGAGACCTGGACCGCAGCATCCCTAGGCAGGCCCTCCATCGGGGTTGCCCGAGATTTGCAGGGGGAACCTCTGCGCCTGGTGGAGACCATGGTTAGCTGAGCACACAGCAGACAGGGAACCCTCAGCTCGCCCTTTTGTACTCTGCGAGCCGGTCCTCTGAGTATACCCCCTCAGCAAACTAGGAGGGGAGGCTTGCTCGGCCTGCTTGCTCTGCCTGCTAGAACTGCGTCGCTAACTGCCGCGCCACGCCCTTCTGACGCGCCACGCCCTGTTTGCCCGTCCTGGTCGCCGCGCTCCGGGTCGCCGCGCTCCCAGAGGCCTCTCTTGTATGGAGAGGGATAATTCCTGTCGCCCTTAGCTCCGCCCCCGATGAGTCACCGCTCCGGGCAGTGCAGGGGACGAACAATGGCTGTTAATGGGTGCTGATGGCCACTGATGGGTGCACCTCTGCCTCTCTCCTTTTGATCTTAGGTGCTTTTTGTTAGTTGCCCTCGCGGATCTATGTCCGGGGGTTGTTGCTCGCAGAAAGGGGGTCCCTCGACGGAGTCTCCCGCTTCAGAGCCCTGCTCCTCAGCTTCACAGACCAAGTGGGTCTGCAGCTAGTTCAAGAAACAACAGAGAGTGTTTCAATAGCACAGATTCACAGAATTGTAGGGTTTGGAAGGGATCTCCAGTGATCATCAAGTCCAAGCAATATTTAGATTTAAAAAAGCATACTAAGATTAAAAAGAGTGGCAAGACATAGTAGGCATTTTAGCCTAGTAGGCATTTTAGCCTACTGAAAATGGCAAGGCCTCCATAACAGTTCAATAGCCTAAGACATTCTGGATCCATTAGGCTGAAGACTACATTTAACTAAGTATTATAAGCAGGCACTAGATATAACCCTCCCAAAGCTTAGTGGGACAGACTAATATCCCAATTTTGACAAAAGGAGCAAGAAAGGTGTTTTACACACTCTTTTTCTACTTAGTGACATATTATTAATGTCTCATCCATGATGTCTGTGGACAGCCAGCCTAGTTTTAAAGGGTGTGGCAATCTAAAAACAATATAATCTCCTGGAATGCTTGTGTTAGCTAAAGACTGGTAATCTTGGGGGATCCAAGAGAAAGGGTCTGCTACCTACATTTTATATCTCACAGCTCATCTCCAAAGATTCAGAAATAAGGCAAAATACAAAGATAATTGATGTGTGTTATCATGGGTATATTTTTACTGGATAAAAAGCAAGCCTTCAGATATCCACTTGATACATCTGATAGTTAACAAAACAGTAACGGTAGAGGTAAAGGAACAAGTGGCACCAGAGGTGCCCAGAGTTCTCTATCGGCAGTCCCTCTGAGATCACAGGCTATGGGCAGTATTGTAGCACTACAGCCCTGATGTGTTTCTTGCCTAACTGGCATGGACCTAGTTATCACTGACTTTTGTTGAAGCTACAGGATTTCTCAAAATTTGTCAACTTGGAGATGAATCACTTGCTTTTACATTCTCATATGCTCCCTTAGGTTTTCCATATGCTCTGTTCTGGGTTTCAGTGAAAGCTTTTATCAGAGCCATTGTTTTTAAACAGATAAAATAAAGAGGCCATCAAGGCAAAAACTGACCTTCAACAGAAATTTAATTAAGGGAAAAGCAGCTAATAAATTTGAAGACCTTCTAATTGCAAATTAACCCCTGACTCACCCACCTGATTATCGGTTTAGCATTGATGCTACTTAAATCTCTCCACACTTATAAAGAAGAAATACTCATCACTCTTCCTAGCCAGCATTTGTTTCAATCTGAGAATACAACAGGAAGACTATGGGTCCAGTTACTAAACAGTGATAATAAACCCACCTTAATTGCTTCAATTAGATCACCCACAGGGAATCACTTTACACAACCTATAGGGATTAACAGGCTCTTCATGAAACACTGCAAACAATTACACAGAGATGAGCAACCATCAAGAGCTGGCGGAGAAACAGAAGTTGCTATCTATAGAGAGTTTTCTGAGTTACTCTCTGTGCTCATATGTGGGGATGAATTATTCCTCACTCAAATACAAACAGCTAGGCAAGACAAGTCTGTGGCAGATTTCTGTAAAACTACATATTGGACATCTCTAAGAATCAAGCTAATATTAAGCCCAAAAGAAAATGTAATCTCATTTTATGGGATGTGTCACAAGAGCAGGTGTTTAGTATTTTGACACTGGTATTGCTCAGCCTATGTGCCTTGCCCTTTTCAAATTGTGCTGTCCTTGTCTTTTTCAAGAGATGTTTATTTGGTTTAGCAAGAGAGTCAAATGCTGTAAGTACAGAAAATCAAAGAGATTAATGTTCATAGAAAGCAAACAGAATAGAAGTATTTCTTTTGATGGATAAATATTTAAACTGTTTTAAACTTCATTTGATCATTTTCTGTGGACATGATGTTTTTAAGTCACTTCTATTGGCAATGAGACTTCCGAAGATGAGAGAGAAAATTTAAAAAAAAAAAACCAAAAAAACAAACCCACCCTGTGCTTCCTCTGTGACAATATGTATATGTGGGTAGACACGGACACATGAACTTAAATATACACTCACATTCCATGTGGTGAAGAATATGAGCACACACAGGAGGACAATATGGAAAAAAATGTGTGTTAAAATTACAAATACCCTAGAGATAATTAAGTAATTCTAGAATTATACTGTGGGCACCACATCCAAGTGGGAAGGATGTATCTGAATAGAGAAAACTCTGCCTTACAGCTAAAACTTCAGCTCTAGGGAGACCATGCAGTACTCCACATGCTTCAGTGAAACTATGCTTGTAGAATGGAACTTGGCCCCCAACCAAATTTATGGTGGTTGGTTTGAGAAGTCTATTGTAATTCCACAAAATGACAAAGTAGAAGCAGTCTTGTCACAATTTTAGAAGTCAAAGTAAATTCTTGGATGTGATGAAAAGTGAGACAGAATATTTTAGCCATAAGAAAATCCCCAGGGGTTTTTAATTTTGCCATATGCCTGGATGAGCTGGTTGATTATAGCACTTGACAACTTATATACCGTTTCAGGAAAAAAAAAAAAAAAAAAAGGCTTATTCTAAAGCAATGGATTGGTGACAAAAAGCTTCTAAGAAGCTTTGGTTGCAAACGATACAATTGCTCATTAACTGCATCATCTGAGTCACAAGCATTTGACTTAGCATAGAAGATAGCTTTAGGACCTTATTTTATTCACCTATTTTTGCTCCATGAGACCCTTAGTACATGTCACTGACACTTTGCTTCCCTAACAAGCTGGAGATGCAAACAAAATCCCCACTATCTTCCTTTCTTTTCCTAACCAATATTTAATGAAAAAGGAAAACACTACAAAATATCTGTCTGGTAACATGCCCTTTTAACTGTGGGCTGGAAATAAAACTATGTTGAATAACATTTCATAGAATCGTAGCCATAAAATCATTTGAGTTGGAAGGGGCCTCAAAGATCATCTAGTTCCAACCTTTCTGCCATGGGCAGGGACAACCTCCACTAGACCAGGTTGCCCAAAGCCCCCATCCGTCCCAGCCTTGAACACTTCTAGGGAGGGGGTGTCCACATGTTCTCTGGGAAACCTGTTCCGGATCCTCAACACCCACCAACAGCTGAATACCTTTTTTGTACTGGGGACCCCAGAGCTGGATGTAGTACTTCAGGTGGGGTCCCATGAGACCAGAGTAGAGGGGCAGAATCACCTCCCAGGACCTGCTGGTCACGCTGGTTTTGATGCAGCTCAGGATATGGTTGACTTTCTGAGCTGAAAACCTGAAATGTTTTGTGTTCCCACCTGACAAAGACATTTTTCCCAACAGGTAAACACCCCCTTTTCATTCATCGGAATGGAAGAGAAGAAATGGGACAAATGAATGAATGAATGCCTGCACTCAGTCATTGAATCAGTATACTTGAATAACCCAAATTATCTGCTAGTTCTCCAGAAGCAGAGAGGAAAGTTCTGAAAGTGTTAGGCTGGGTTGGGTTGGGTTGGCAGCAAGGATATGTCTGATCATTTCCAAATGATGAGTGACATCCTAAAGAAAGAAGTATGGAAAGTAGAAAATCATTGCCTGAGAAAAGTAGAATAAAACCAGCACCTGTGTTACAGTCAGACAGACATTACAAAGGACAGATAATGCTTCTAAGACTAATAACATTCCTAGCGCTCAAATTGGGGAGAAGATTTTTATCTACTATATGAGCAGTCTTACTAGTATATATCTTTTGCTCTTCCAGACAAGCCTTCACTCCCTCTATCATACCACAGTACTTAATTTGCAGCTATTGCCAATTCAGTGTTTCATCTAAGCAAAGCTGGCAGAATTTCTACAGAAATGTAATGTTCACATTGCACAAAAAATAAAATAAAATAAAATGATGATTCACGTTATTCCACAGTGCAACTGAGACTGAATTTGATGCCCTTTATTGAATCCTTGTTCTCTGGAGGTTGATATGGGTAAGTAGGAAGTGTTTTGAACTTAAGAACTACTCATTTCAATAGCACTGACTTTGCTGTGTGGCCCACATTTTGTAAATTCAGGGTTGATTAAGATATCATGTTGCTTTGTTTCAGATTTTTATTCTCCAAATTTCTTTCTAATGCCTAAAGCATTTGGAAAGGAACTTTTCAATACTTCACAAGAAATATACTACAATAAATAGAGACATACATCAGATCCCCAGCAAATCAGCTAGAATATCAAATCTAAGAAATAATAAATATTCCATATTACTGTATTTTATTTAAAGAACAGTGGTTTGGTTTGGAATGGCTTTTTTGGGGTTTTTTTGGTTGGTTGGGTTGGGTTTGGGTTTTTTTTCTTGTACTGCAGCATTCAGGTTTTTTCAGTAGTGTTTTCCCATTTTGGTGCTTTTGGAGTTTGAGATGTGTGTGGGGGTGTTTTAATTCATTTTATTAATTTATTTCACACTGTCCGGCACAATATCCTTGTCTCTAAACTGGAGTGAAATTGATGTAATGGATGAACCACTTGGTGAATACAGAATTGGCAGGACTGTTGCAATGTCCAAATCCAAAGCAGTGACAAATGGTGTTCTTCAGGTGTTGGTACTGGGACCAGCACTGTTTCACATCTTTGTCAAAGACATGGACAGTGGGATCGGGTACATCCTAAGCAAGTTTGTTGATGAAAACAGGCTGGGTGGTGCTGTTGACACACTGCAGAGAAAGGATGCCATCCAATGGCACCTTCACAGGCTTGAGAGGTGGGCCCAAGCAAACCACATTAAGTTCAACAAGGTCAAGTGCAAGGTCCTGCACATGGGTCAGTGTAATTCCAAGCACAACTACAGGCTAGGTGGAGAATGTATTGAGAGCAGCCCTGAGGAAAAGGACTTTTGGGTGTTGGTCAATGAGAAGTTCAACATAAACAAATAATGTTTACTTGCACAGAAAGCCAACTGTATCCTGGGCTGCATTAAAACAAGCATGAACTTCAGATTAAGAGTGGTGATTCTGCCCCTCTACTCTGCTCTTGTGAGCAGAACTGCATCCAGCTCTGGGGTGCCCAGTACAAAAAAGATGTTTGGCTGTTGAGGCAAGCCTAGGGGAGGGACACAAAGATGATCAGAGGGCTGGAGTACCTCTTCTATGAAGACAGGCTGAGAGAGTTGGGCTTGTTCAACCTTGAGAAGAGAAGGCTCTTTGGAGACCTAATTATGGTCTTCCAGTACCTAAACAAGACCTAAATAAAAGATGGAGAGGGACTGTTTATCAGGGAGTGTAGTGATAGGAGAAGGGGTAATAGGTTTAAACCAAAAGAAGGTAGATTTAGACTAGATATTAGGAAGAAATTCCTTACTGTGAGGGTGGTGAAGCACTGGAACAGGTTTCCCAGAGAAGTTGTGGATGCCCCCTGCCTGGCAGTGTTCAAGGCCTGTTTGGATGGGACTTTGGGCAACCTCTCCAGTGGGGCCTGTCGCTGCCATGGCAGGAGGTTGGAACTAGATGGTCTCTGAGGTCCCTTCCAACCCAAATCATGTACGCATCTATGATTATTTTTAAACAATGTATCTTTTTTTTTTAAATTTTATTTTTGGATACAGAACAAAATCAGATTCACTGTTTTAGCTTGACTCTCTGAAGAATGTCTGACCTTGTTTCAACTTAAAAAAAAATGTGAAAAGAAAAAAAACTCCCCATGAGACAGCATGACAAGAATGCATTCTTTGCCATGTACAAAATTACTCTCTCGGTGTGAAACAGACACATGTTCTCCATCTGCAAAGACAAGTGCCTTTGCCATGCCCTTCACTACATAAAGGTTTTACAAAGCTATATCCACTGCTTGTTTGTATCTTCAACTACATGCTAGATTAAAGTAAATAAAATTTGTATTTTTAAGGGGTAACATACTATCATCAAAGAGAACATGTTACTAAGAAAATGGGAAAACCTTTCCAGAAAAAGAACTGATCATATATAAGGAATAATAGTCTAAATAACTAATTCAGCTTGGGATGCTTTGAACTAGAAGTATGAACAAATTAATTAGTCTTCCAAAACTACAAGAGCAGGAGGCATATCCATTCTCCAAGAAAAAAAGGACTTCTAATAATTGAATATGTATATAAAGGAAGTGCTGAGATTATTTATTAGAAAAGACTGGTGATTTTTCAGAGATGTTTTGGGGGTATAAACAATTATTTATTGAAAGCTAACACTGCAGTGGTTATGTACAGACCTGCAGCAGCATGTGGTACCTGCCACAAACTGCTTACAGCATACGTACAGGATTGTGACATTTGCCGAGCATTTACACAGAGGAATAATGGAGCAGAAGGTTAGGTTGCTGTCATGCTGAGACCACTGCCCATCATGCTGACCAATACTGTCTCCTGGCTCCTTTCTGATCCCCCATGGCCTGGACATATTTATTATCTCTCATCTTAGACTGTGCAGAGACATTTCAAATGAGTCACAGTGGCAGGTGGCCCTGATTAATACCTCTTAGGATGTGAGAGATGCTGGAATAATTAACCAGGGAGAAGGAAGCAGAAGGTGGGACAGGAAAAGTCCTGTGAGGAAACACATGAAAACAATTAGATTTGGAAGAGAAATATGTTTTGGTGTCATTTAAGTTAACAACAAAAGTGTAGTCCAAGAAAAGGACAACTTTGTTTCATAATAGCTAGATATAGCCTCTGTTCAGAACAGGGTGAGAATTTATAGTATTTTGTACTATACTTGAAAATAAGTAACAAAAATCACAGATGACCTTACCATAACAGAAGATGAAAGTATAAAATTAAACTATGGGCAACAAGTCGTTCCATTTGATAACTATAGCTCGAATAAATTAATTTTAAACATAGATATTTCATGGGAGCTAAAAACTTTATTAACACTGATGTTGAAAAATACTTTTCCACAGAGGTAAATTGACTACCTGTTCACTGATGAAAGCTTAGACTCCGGTAAGAAAAGCACTATGGAACAAAAAGAAAATACTCTCTTTTCTACTCGTTTACTGCAACTGTATCTCAGTTATTTTTTCATCATCTTTTTCTTGAATGGAAGTTGAGAGAACAGCAGCAACCATGCCAGTAGGAGATGTGTGTATGGTCTATAAAGAATTTAAAACCACAAAAGCAAAAGGAGTAGAGAAATTGTTATGGAAACACAACATACTGTACTAAGTAGAAATAATAGGTAACTACTGTTGGAAAAAATACTAATAAATTAATCACAGGTGTTAATTTTTTTTTAACAATCTTGCAAGACTAGTGTAGGAACTTAACTGCTTTGCGCAAAGCATCACCACATATGTATTAAGCAGCAGCAGGATGTGGTGTGAGTGATACTCTTGGTTTTCTCCATTTGTAAATGTCTGATTAGTCTGATTGGTCATACTCTAACCAGTATTAAACCACAATGAAAGATTATTTTTTTAATAAAACCCATATTGGTTAAAGAGGGGAACTTTCCGAGTGCCAAAATTAACCAGTTAACTAAATTAGTTTTGTTTTTAAGAAATAAATTGCTACACAAAACTATAAATACACGTGTCTACGAATGTGAATATACAGACACACACATATATTCTCATATACTCATGAAAGTGGAATGCCCAGCATCAGAGGAAAAGGTGTTTTGGATATAATTTTCAGCAGATAAAACATCATAAACCACTTTTTATAAAGTATTTGCAAATTCACAGAGTGCTACAGTGAGTCATTGATTATGGACGATAAAATTAAACTTATTTTAGTCTCTGGAATGGTCACTTACACCATCCAGTTTTAAGAACAGCTTAAGTTTTAAGAACAGTTTTACTGTACAAAAAAAATGGCTGCTTGTCAATTGCTGTTGCTGTGAGCTATAAAAAGGTATATAAAGAACTACTTTTCATGTATTTATAAAATACATAAATATATTTATAAAATATATGCATATGCACAGAGAAAGAAAGAATGATGTCATTTTTGTCTCTATTTATTGGAAGTACTTACTATAAAAGACTTTTGGAGTGTGTTTACATTTATTTTTATGTTAATAGGTACATCAGCTTTATACATGCAAGTCAATGTTGCTGCGTAACAGAGAGTGAAGGTCTGGGCCCACAGAAAGCAATTACTGTTCAGCTACAACAACAAGGAAATGAAAAACAATTGAAAGCACAGCTAATTCTCATCTCCAAAGGAACTCTCTCCTCAAGCTGAGTCATCTGATCTCCAAACTATTCTATGCAGTTCTTATTGGGGCGGGGGGGTGGATTGAATTAGAGTACTACCTAGTTATTAGGGAGAAGACGCCAACACTTGCCTCACTAAAACTTTCTTTCAGGTAGCTGTAGACAGTGATAAGGTCTCCCCTCAGCCTCCTCTTCTCCAGGCTGAACAGTCCCAGCTCCCTCAGCCTCTTCTCATAGGACATGTTCTCCACAGCCCTAATCAGCCTGGTTGCCCTTCTCTGCACCCTCTCCAGCACCTCAATGTCCTTCCTATACTGTGGTGCCAAAACTGCATACAGTAATCAAGGTGTAGCCTCACCAGGTCTGAGTATAGAGGTAAGATCACCTCCCTGGCCCAGATGGTCACACTGTTCCTGATACAGGCTGACCATCTTGGAGTGTTCAAATAAAAAGGCATCTAGAGGCCTCAGCTATTAATCCAAACATAATACCGTAATATTTAGAGATAATTTCAAATAAACGAACTATCCAAATGAAGCATACAGGTCCCTTAGACTGTCAGGGTAACCTGAACATGCAAATGAACAAAGCCATAATCAATTTTTCATCAACATAATACGATTTTACTTGCAATGTAAACAAAAATATTTAGAGTTCTTTTATGTGTACCTCTGGTTTGAAATGTCTGAAGTTATTACAGTGAGTTGACTGCAGTATTTTTTGTTATTGATTATTTCAGGAGTTGGAATAGGCACTTAACTTCTGTTTGTGAACGGCTAGCTATGTGTGAGATTTGATCCAAACTACCAAAGTAACAGCTTTATTTTATCTTACCTCCCACTTTTCTTGTTCCCTTTCTAGCTCATGAAGCAACTATTTTTTTCATTATAATCTCCTTCATGGGTTACAAAACAGGAGCCATGATAAAAAAAAAAAATAGCTGTCACATATGAATTGGAATTTTATTGTTTAACCAGTTATAGTTGTGAAGTATTAAAGCAGAAATAAAACTTGAGCTGCACTAACTGGAAATCCAGAACCAATTTTAACTTCAGGTTGGTCCAGTTCTTGTTTCTCAGAGCTTACTTATTTTTCATTCCCATTCCATGTTCATTCCCCAAAAGCAATTGCTGTGTTTTGAGATTATTAGTAAAGTAATTCAAGAAAATGTTGTCATGCTGATTAGCTAGAGTAAATGCTGGCTGGTTTCAGTCTAATAGTTATTTTTGATCTGGGGCTCAGATCCCAATAGCTGTCTAGAAAGAAGTCTAGCATGCAGATTTGAAAAGGAAGTTGGCCTCTGCTCACCCTTAGTTTAAATTAATACTTTCTTTAGTGTAGAGAAAAATGTGCTTTGTTCTTCCTGAGGTTAGTTCCTTTCTTGCTTTGAATCATTTCTGGACTAGATCTGCCAAATAGCCTGCACTTGGCAAGTCTGTCATGCATTCCTACAGAACCGAGGAAATGTACCTTGCACTGTCTCTTCCCCCTCTCCAAACCCACAACCCTTTTGCAAGCTATTGTGAGCTGTGCTTTGCCTGACCTTTATCAACAGGTCTCTTATTTTGATCTTGAGGAATGAAACACAGCACTCGTTAATTATACAGAAATGTTGCGTGTAAGACTGCAAGCAGAAATGGAAATAAAACTCCACTTGTATCAAATACAAGCATTATCCAGTTTTCCAGAGTCTGTTGGTTTTATTTTTATAAATGCAATGCATCATGTTTTATTGTAATGCTCACTAGTGTACTACTAGCTCTTATTCTGTCATTTAGTCTAAACTAAGAGGTTTATCAGAGTGCTGTTGACTCCACACTAATGAACATTAACCTTTAACTAAAGTGGTTTTAGAGACACAGCTCTCAGGCTCAGTTCCTTGAGATAACTCAAACACAGTTATTGTTACTTTTGCTGTTATGTCAACTATATCAGATGGTCAGGGCAAAAGAAAAACCATAGTTCATTCTATTCCTGTCACCGTTAACAGAAGCCAAAAACCACTGGAATAGAAAACATCCAAGCTGAGCCTTTAAAAATACTCAGGTTTGTCCTTCTAGACTACCTGGATAGTCAGTAATGACAGGTAGGTTTCTTGATAAGTCAATTCAGATCTCAGTCACACTCAGACCACTGAAACTTGGAGCATCTGCACTCGTGTTTCAGCTGCCTCAGTTAAATGTCTCATATTAAGTGACATGAATCTGGGCCCCAAGTGTCCTCTTTCTTTTCTGCAAGTGGACTAGCTCACACCTTCTTAAAACACTGTGCATGTGTATGGATGGATTACTTAGCCATTATACTTGTTCAGGAGATAATATACTAGCTACTTGCAAGTAGAAATAAAAGCTACCCACAGAGGATTTTTCTATGTACAACATTATTTAAATCTATCGCTACTTCCTGTATACCAAGGGAAATATTTTCTCAATCTTAATGGAAGAGAACACTTTTCATTTTGTTTCTGAAGATCAAGCATGATTTTAGAAAGGTTAGCTAGGAAAGGGAAAATACCTTGATTGTTTTCCATGTCTCAGTCTATCATTTTTTCAATTCATCTATCTGTCCATCTGAAATAACTTGAACAAACGATGAAGAAAACCCTCCACAAAACTTGGAGAATAATCTGCATTTAAATACAATTTATACATTACAAGGGCTATATTTGGTCACTGCCTTGGTTACGTACTCTTGCACCATGGAGATGTTTTAAGATTTAGACAAAGGTTTCCTATACCATCAACAATTAAACCCTTTCTAAGGTGTTATTACTAATGTTAATACCAGATCTAATTGCATTATCATCTTCATAATTTTGACCAAGTCAGTTTGGAAAAGACTTATGTTTTTAAGATGTACCATTATAAACATCACCCGCTTTAAATATAGGTGATTAGGCGAGCCCAGCTTTCAGAGGGACAGGCAAGGGCAAGGATGACTAAGAGAGTGTGGATACTTCTTTGACTACTAGATTTACAAACAACCATTTAGAATATGAAGCATAAAAAAAAAAAAACCTCACAAATTGCGCACATTGAAAATTTCTTTCTGTAACAAATAACAATTAAGAGGGCTAAAAGTAAGTGTCAAACTCCAGTCAGGTTAATGAATGCAAATTATGCCATTTCCTACATTTATACAGTCATAGTAGTACTTCTTTTTTCTTTTCCGTTTTTTTTTTTTTTTGTTGCAGCTGTTTTTCTGAGTTTTTAAATGAGTTTGAAATATTATTAGACAAATTGAGAGCAGTCCTGAGGAGAAGGACTTGGAGGTGCTGATCTATAACAAGCTCAACATGAGCCAGCAGTGTGCGCTAGCATCTCAGAAGGTTAACGCATCGGGCTGCATCAAGGATAGCATGGCAGGCAGGTCAGGGGAGGTGATTCTGCCCCTCCTCTCTGCTCTTGTGAGACTCCACCTGGAGTACCGCATCCAGCTCTGGGGTCCCCGATACAGGAAAGTCACAGAGTTGTTGGAATGAGTCCAGAGCAGGGCCATGAAGATGACTGGGGGCTGGAGCACCTCTCCTATGAAGACAGGCTGAGAGAGTTGGGTTTGTTCAGCCTGGAGAAGAGAAGGCTCAGGGGTGACCTAATTGTGGTGCACCAATACTTAAAGGGGGTACTACAGGAAAGTGGGAGAAGAGCTGTTTACCAGGGAGTGTAAGGGGCAATGGCTTCAACCTGAAAGAGAGTAGGTTTAGGTTAGATCTCAGGAAGAAATTCTTTACTATGAGGGTGGTGAGGCACTGAAACAGGTTACCCAGAGAGGCTGTGGAAGCCCCATCCCTGGAGGCATTAAGGCCAGGTTAGATAAGGCTTTGGACAACTTGGTCTAATGAGGGTGTCTCTGCCTATGTGAAAAACAGTCCTGTGAAAACCAAGGTGAGAGAAGAAGGAGGGGGAGGAGATGCTCCAGGAACTACAGCAGAGATTTCCCTGCAACCAGTGGAAAATCCCATGCTGGAGTAGGTTTATCCTAAAGGAAATGCAGCCTGTGAAAAGGACTCATGCTGGAGGAGAGGAAAAGTGTGAGCAGGAAGGAGAAGCAGAGAAGAGCTGTTACAGACTGACCTCCACCCTCCTGTGCTGCTTGGTGGGGGACGGTGGTGGGGAAAGATAGACAAGTCAAGAATAAAGTTGGGCATGGGTAAAGATGGAAGAAAGGTGGTGCCTTAATATTTGGGTTTGTTTTTCGTTATCCAAATCTATTTTAATTAGCAGGAAATTAAATTTTTCCCAAGTCAGTAAATGGTGAGCAACCTCCTTTTATCTTGACCTACCAGATTTCTCAGATGATTTTTCTTCCTCTGTCCCACAGAGAAAGAGCAGTGACTGAGCAGCTGGTTGAGAGTTTCTTCCCCAGCCAAAGGCTATCCCACCACAGCAGTGAAATTAAACGTAGATGTATCACTCCTATGGCACTATAGCAATTCTTCTAAAACAAGACATGACTACCCCCTTGGCAATGTCTTCAATTCAATTAAGTCCCACATTTACAGAATGCATCTAGTCTGTAAAATGTGTTTTATTTTTCACAATAAAACACACCTGAACTTGTATGAACATAGGTAATTGAACACTAAATTAATTCCAGAAGGCTTAAGTATTGCACTTCGAGTTAATTATTTTCACAAATAGCTGCATTAGTACTGTACATAATAGGATCAAGAAGTGGTCTGTATATGCAAAATCTTTTTCTTTTTACTAAATGTAACAGGTAGCCTAATATCACCAACAAAATGCAGCATAACCTTGTATTACTCTAAATGACAAGTAGTATACAACAGAATATTTACCTCTCTGAAATTTGTGTTTCAAACTTTCCTTCAACATCAAACCTGGGTTTTTTTTTTCAGGTTTTCCTTAGCAAAAATTATGAATACTTTTTACAGTGGTAAACATTTTTATCACAGCAGCATTCAAAGATCTGTGTGGCAAAGGCCCTCAAATCCATTGCTTATACTTTCTAATAGAGAAAACTGATATAAAAGATCTGAAGACTTGTGTGATCAAATGAATCAGAAAATAGATATTCCTAATGTAAACAAAACAAAGCACACAGAAAATAGCCCCAAAACCCCCAAAATGCAATCCCCCCACAAACATTGATAACGAAGGAGAAAGGAAATTTCCTTTCAAATTCTGAACATGATGTGGAGAACTTCTTAGAGATCCTTTAGGAAAGAAAGGAAAAAATACTTGATGCCCACTCCACATGGTATTGTTAAATACTTTTGTGAATTAGTCCTGCAACCCAACTGTGAAGTGACAGGGCATTCTATTTCCAAGTACCTTATAAATGTCTTAAGTATGAGATACTGTATATGCAGCAAGGGACATATTAAGGCAAATTGCCAACAAAGCATTTCAGCCTTACACATCTAAATCTCATCTATTTACCAGGTTCTCTCTTTATGCAGTTCAGAGACTTCTTCCAGATAATTTCAACCACTCAGACACAGAATCGTAGGGGTTGGAAGGGACCTCGAGAGATCATCGGGTCCAACCCCCCTGCCAAAGCAGGCTCCCTAGCACATATTGCACAGATAGGTGTCCAGACGAGTCTTGAATATCTCCAGAGAAGGAGACTCCACCACCTCCCTGAGCAGCCTGTCCCAGTGCTCTGTCACCCTCACTGTGTAAAAGTTCTTCCATGTATTGGTGCGGAACTTCGTATACTCTAACTTGCAGCCATTGCCCCTTGTCCTGTCCCTACAAACCACTGAAAACCGGCTGACCATTTCTCCCTGCATCCCATACTTCAGGTATGTATAAACATTAATTAGGTCCCCCCCCTTAGTCTTCTTTTCCCTAGACTGAACAGCCCCAGCTCACTCAGCCTTTCCTCATACGGGAGATGTTCCAGGCCCTTAATCATCTTCGTAGCCCTTCTTTGGACTCTCTCCAGGAGATCCCTGTCTTTTTTATAGCAGGGAGCCCAGAACTGGACACAATACTCCAGGTGGGGCCTGACCAGGGCAGAGTACAAGGGGGGAGGATCACCTCCTTCGACCTGCTGGCCACACTCTTCCTGATGCATCCCAGGATCCCATTGGCCCTCTTAGCCACCAGGGCACACTGCTGGCTCATAGCCAACCTGTCATCAACCAGGACCCCATGTCCCTCTCCACAGAGCTCTTCTCCAGCAGGTCATCCCCCATGTATGAAGGGTATTAATCACATGGTGTCATTTTCTTTCCACTGACCATAGGAGGAGCTAGATGTCCAATTTACGATTTGGCAACAATTCTTAGACAACCGAGGAATAATATCTACTTTGCCAGAGGGAAGCTAATGCAAGGTCAGCTTTGTAAAGTATAGGTTGGTTATGTTTCTTTTCTCTTTGCTTTTGTTTTCTTTGCTTCACTTTTACATTGTCCCCTTTATCTTTAATAACTTTTGATATAAGCCACATCACAAAACTAGTTCCACAGCCCTCCAAAGGAGAAAGAAAAAAAAAAAAGAAAGAAAGGAAAAAAACCAGAAACCACAGACTAAGCACCAACACAGAGTTTGGAAAGTTTACCTGGATTTTAAAAGCCAATCTTAGTAGAAAATTGTTAGCCTGCAGGCAACAGTGCAAACTCTAAAAGAAGCTACTTTGTAGTTTACCTTATTGGACTTCTATTTTTTTGTTTGCTTGTTTGATTTGGACATTTAGAGGGTATCTTCTAGGTTAATGGGTACATTCTGGGACCGCAGGTTAGACTCATTCATTAACTTAACACCAGAGGGAATGGACTTCAAACAGACTGGCATAAGTGGTGAAATGATGACATCTATTTATTTCTTTTGTTTCAGAGTAGAAATAAGACTGCTTTTAAATGTAAACTCCATAAATGCTGAACTTTGAAATTGGAATTCATAAGGAAGATCTCCCATTTAACAGAGTGCAGTATATTACCTCATTTCATAGGAGCAAAGAATAATTTCACAGCCCACCAAAGCAATGAGGAACTGCAGTGAAAATTAGCAATAAAACACCAGGGTGTTTAGCTATAGTGTAAAATATCCTCACAAAATTTTCACCTTGTATCTTTGACCACCCAGGAAGTAGCTTTAATTAATACAAATTGAAGCCTTGTGTAATGAGGGAAAAAAGTATATATTTTGGAAAAGACACTGCACTGTGATAATTTTCATCCTTGTTGCTGAAGATTTTTATCATGTTTGACCATGAAAAAAAGTTGCTTATGGAACAACAACTCTGAAAAAAAACTGATTAGAAAGCATGTATACTGGAAAGACTTGTTTATGTATTAAATTCTACCGTGTGCATAAAAAAGTCTACCTATCTCTTCCATGTAGCATTCTCAAGAACTGAGGCTTGATCCTCTCTGGTGTTTTACCTTGAGTAATCATTTACACTCCTGCAAAGACAATGTAAATCACTGCTAAATCAGATTATCCTCTCAAATAAGACAGCAGTCAAATAAGACAGTGACTGTTATCATAGCTCCTGTGAAGTCAATAGCACTGTGACAATTTGTGCGAACAGAAGATCTGCTCCTGAGGTGACTTCAACCACTTTGCATAGGTTTTCCAAACTTCGCAGAGCAAAGAGTCCAATGGTAATCAAATAGTCCGAGTCTGGCAAGAGCGAGGACCTCAAGCAAAGGCTGATCAGATAGAGCACTTCAGCATACTTGACTATAGGGTGGTTTTGCAGAAGAGGGAATTGATATTTGTACATTATATGGCCCAATACTATGTAAAGTGTTAGGATCAACATCTGCCCATCATGACACACTGTACGCTCAGGATCTACAGCTTTACACTGTCTTCAAGAGAGTTACCACAAAGGTAAGAATTTTTTTATTTCATTTTATGAAAATATTTTTTTCTTAATAAAAACCTGCATTTTTCCAATGAAACACAGAATAAATGACTACTTTTTTACCTTAGTGGATTCTTTATAATATATATTACAAATTTAATTTAAAACAAATCAAGCTTAAATCTAGTTCATAAATGATACAGGGTTTCTGATAGCAAGAGATTATACTTATCTTTTCAGAAGGAAGAAAAAAGTATGAGGTTCTTAGCATTTATTTACTTTTCAAACTGGAGCATAAATAATTTAGTGGTGATATGACTTCATTTGAACAACATAAAATTTTATAATCTGTTCCTAAGTAAACTGCTTGTTAACTGTGTCTTATGCTAAACATGTCTTTTACATATTATATTTCTCATATCCGCTCTTTATACCCCTTTGAGTTTCCTTTATACAATTAAAGCTTTTAACAACTAAAGTAAGTTTTTGGGTTAGGTTTTGTGGTGTGGTTTTTGTTTAATAACCAGAGAATCCCTTTTTGGTCTTACTGTGACTTCACCAAGTAATTTAATCATAAATAAATTATGGCAAAATAAGCACATGTAATAAACATGGCTATAGATAGTATCTAGATCAATATGAACAATATAATTTGCTTTCACTGTCTATTTAACTCAAAGGAAACCCTTGCCACTCACACAGAAAATCATTGAGCTTCCTCTCCATCAACATCTTCTCATTAAGAAATCGTCACACAATGTGATGAAAAGGATTGTTTTTCAGAAATTCAAAGGAAAACTGTACAGCATTGCTCTGTCATGCTCATCCATCTTAAGACAAAGTTTTTAACTTTAAAACCATAATGAGGCCTTAAATGAAGATCCAAGGGGGGGAATACAATAGAAGAGAAGCTTTTTATGCACTTCTTAATTGGTGAATTTTAATAATTATTTAGGGTTTTATTTTTAAATCAAACTTTCCTTAAAACACCATTTGTCATTCTCTCTTAAACTACCTAATTCCTTTTAAGATACTTTCAGTCCATGGTAGTGTATTCTACTAAAATTTCTGTGAAAGACTTCCTCCAATATCTGGACATAGAGACACCCACATTAACCAATTGTTTATTCTTTCTCTCTGGAGTAAGATAGTTTCTATCTCTTTGTGTGCCCTCAATAATGTATTTCCTCTCAGCTTTTAATATTATGTATTTTTCTTTTTTCATACATCTTTCATCCTAAAAGGATGTGGAAGCTCACTAGTCCACCAAAGGAAATAAGTACGTTTAAAACTATCTATATAAATTACATACAATATAAGAGGCTTACACAATTCACTTATATCAAATACAAGAGATGAAAACTTTCTAGTATTCACAGGCTTAGGATAATTATTTCTGTCTATTTGTAATTCTACAATTGCTTCACCCAAGTAACAGTTCTAAACACCATTTTGAACTTTTTAGATCCCACAGAGGAGCCAAAACCAACAGACAACCTTCAGTTAAAAACCTAAGCAAAACCAAAGAACAGTCAGATAATAAAATGAAAGAGGTAGATTGGTCTTTTCCATAAATAGAAATTTTTCTGAATTGTAAGCTGGTAAAAGACAAGAAGTATATCAAATAGGTAGTAGATTTTGCTTTCCATGCATTTAAAACACCTGAACAGCTCAGAAAAGTAATATACCAGGAATATAACTTGAAAACTGGAAATAAGTGTGATGAGAATAAATCGCTTTTAAAAGTCAGCCACCTTATCCTGATCTATCAACAGTTGGCAGATTCATGCCAACTTCACATATTTCCAGAACTCAATGTTGTTTATTTTGCCATGTTTTATACCAAATAGTTAAGCTATTTTAAGGTATACTTTAGGCTGAAGAAGTCTTAAATCTCATCATTGTATTGGCAGATGGAGGCCAAGAGGGACAAATAATGTGTGGGGGTTCTTTCTAAAAAAAAATAGATAAGGAGATTAACATTCGAAGTCCTGAGTGAGAAAACTGACAAAACATCTCTGATACTGCAGTTTTCTCATGCTTCTAGAGTTATATTTACCTGGAATGATCCTAAAGTTGTAAAATAAAAGAAATGGTGAAAGCAGAGCAAAGCTAAAGTTAGAAAAAACAGCTGCTACATAAAAGTTAAAAAGCCTGCTTGTTTTCTACACAAAAATACATAATCCCTACCACAGAGGCACCCTTGATGAAAGTACTTTGTTGATTAATAGAAATCAATTCCTCACTCA
The DNA here is from genome assembly GCA_020800305.1 of Porphyrio hochstetteri. Lineage (NCBI taxonomy): Eukaryota > Metazoa > Chordata > Aves > Gruiformes > Rallidae > Porphyrio > Porphyrio hochstetteri. The sequence goes on along the minus strand of CM036905.1, from coordinate 180,525,471 downwards.
CATCACCAAAATTATAATTTGCTCATCTCAAACACCGAAAAAATACTGTAATTACATTAGATGCATTGGAGTCTTAAAGAGCTAAAAGTTGATTTAATTTCAGCAATTCTTTACAGCTTGACTCACCAAAGATTTTGATGTTCATATGTATTGCTATTTTCCCTTTTTGTTCTGTGTTTGTCTGTGTTCTTTAGTAGACTTTTACAATCCGTATAGTTTTTTTCCAAGACCCTACTGGGCATATAAGAAAAAAAAAAAAAAACCTCTAATATTTTTGATACAGACAAGAAATCACACTTATAGGTTTTGAGTGCACTGTTGTGAAGGAAAAAAAGAGCTTATTAAATATCTTTAGATTCTAAGGAACAAGAACGTTTTCCAGCATGCTGCAGCAACTGGAAACTGCTATAAAATGCAACAGAATAAGGTTTCAATTCATAATGAGGTATATTAGGGGAGCAAGAAAAGATCACTAACATCACTGTTGTTCCTAATTTGCCTTCAGATGATTTGGGATTAAGAGTTTTGAAGGGTTTTTTTTAATATCTGGAAGGACCAAATACTAGTGACACATTTATTATAAATGACTGTTGATTCCTGTAATGATGAATTTATATCCTACTGTGAATATGTTAAAGTATTTTGATGGAGTAAGATTATTTCTCATCTTCGGGAAGAAACTAGAGCAAGTTCCACAGAGATTTTAATCACAGGGACTGTATCAGTATAAATTGCAAAAATCACACCTTTGAGTTTTTATATATATTTTACTTTCCAAAAACGTAGGTCAAGAGTGCCTTGTTCATCTCCAGAAAAACCTACACTATTTACACTTCTCACACATATCAGAAACCACAATGTTTATGAATTTGCAAAAAGGTTAGTCTGTAGAAAGGTGAACACCACAGTGTAGTAAAGCTACTGTTAACCTTGTATTGCTGAAGTTGTCAAAACAATACTGTACCAAAGGCATGACTTTTGATTCCTTCAGCTTTTACTAGGCACGCTAGGCTGATTAATTTTAGCTATCTATAACTCCAGTTAAACTCCACTAACTGTCTATAGTAGAATAAGAATGTTAAAAGTTTACTTCAGTAACTCTTCCTGCTCTGGATAGCATCCCTCTTGATGGAGAAAAGTGAAGAAATATATATCTGGCAAACAGAATTATAAGAAATGGCATTACTATATTATCCACTCCATTTTCAGGCTTCTTTATGGATTTTCTTTTCTCAGAAAAACTTTTAATGTTCAGTTACCAAGTACTCAGATTTTTCCAATATTGAAATTTATTTGGGCTCATCAATTTGTTTCTGTAAAAATGAGACATTCCTAAGACTTTTTTCTCCTATTATCTCAAATATTTAAAGTCCTCCGCCTTAACTCCTGACCTGTAGAGTTGTTTTGGGATCCCATTTACAGGGAAAAATGAAAACCAAAATAAATCATATCCAGGCTCTTCTATTTCCCCATGTGCTAGTAAATGAATTAATTTGTATTCAGTCTTTATCCCATCACATATTGGACAGACACTACCATATATTTCTTAATTAGCTCAATATTAATTTATCAGCATTTGCTTGTGTAGGCTATATGATTTTTTTCTCTCAGCATGCTTACGCATTTTATATCAACCTTCAACAGAATTACAAAAAAATTAGACATAGGCCTCTAACTTACTGGTTTATTGGCCTGGCTGTCGATACTAGCAAGGTGGGGATGATGCAGAAATAGGATGAATGCTTTTGAGGAAGCATAATTTCCTTAATGTTGTAAAGATACCATTAGCTCAGGATGAAAGGAAGATTTATTTCTATTTTTATTTTATAAATTCTTATTTTTAAAAAGCCAGGTAAATATAAAAATAATGGATTCCATGTTGTGTAGAGATACTTTCCATGCTTCCAATGATGGGGAGGATTTCTGAAAAAATACCACAAGCAGTCTAAAAGAGGCTGCACATCTTTCTATTCCTTTAAAAATGGCAAAAGTGGGTGCATGCAAAAATCCAATTCTGTGTTATAAAAATGAATATTCAGAGCCTGCTGAGTGCAAAAATAAATCACTCAATAAGGTTAAAAGAACACTGAATTCTGGGAAACTGATAGAATACAAGCTACAGCACAGATAATCATTAGGCAATGAGAAAGATCTGGCAAGATTTCTGTAACAAAATTAATGCTGATAACTCTGCATCATCAGTTTAGAAGTACAAGTGGGATTCAGGATAAAAAAAGAAGCATGTCCTGTTTAAGTGCTGACAGAATATAATACCATATGTTGAAAAGGACACTATTAATAGGACAGTCTTTTCTGTGAAATGGAGAAATACAATTTCACTTACAGAAGCTGTAAAATTACTAAACTCAGAGGTTAACTTTGCATACTATAAAAGCATTAGAGGAATCACTCTTAATTATTTATAAGGAAGAAAGGTTTAAGTTAAAACACAATTCCATTAAACCAATCAACAAATAAAACCACCATGATTTAGTCAAAATTGTATTTTCTGATTATGTATCATCTTTCCACCAACTGAGGTGCTTCTCCATTCTTTGCAGAATCTGATTATTCTTGTACAGAGTTTGTTTTCTGTGATCACTCAGCCATTTGGGACAGTTTTCCCCCTGTGTCTTGACAAGTCTTCCCTATCTACTTTTTCACTGTTCAGACATAATCTACCTCTCTAGAAAAATAATTACCTGCTACATTTGGATTGCTTGAGGTTTTTTTCTCTCTCTGCAATTGTACAACCCTACACCTGTGTCAATTAACAGAACAAAATAGGTATTTGTATCATTTACTAATCACTTACAAACTTGCATACGACGCAGGAGCAATTTTACTGCTTTATTTAAATCCCTAGAATAGCTCCCTTAAAACCAAATCAAAACAGACATGCTATATTAATGCAGAATACTCTTTGACTAGGAAAAATGCAGACATCAGTAAAAGGATGTCTGCATAACATAAAATCCCATTAAAAAATCAGTAAGTTATTAGTTCCAAAATTTGTAACCTGCAGACCACTATCAATCTGTTGTCAACCCAGTATTTACAGTCTTTCCTTCCAATTCTAGCCCTTTAACCTTCCAATATCCGACTCAGGCCTTAAGAACTCCTTCCTAGCCTTTCTGTTTAAATTAATTCTTTCTGATTCAGCCGTAGGCTGGTTCTAATACCCACTATATATAAACCATATTTCTTCCCACAGCATTTTGGCAAGGAATCATTTTAAGGACGAGAAAGAGGAAAACAGCTATCCTCCTGTTGATGCACGTTTCTCATCCTAGATGTATAAAAACGTTCTATAGTTCAGATCCAACTGAACTGTCTAGTCTGTTAAGTCAGATCTGTCCACGAGGAATTTCTAGGGAATTCTGCCGCAAAACATCCTTATTTTAATGTTTTGTTTTTTCCAAGTACCAATAAAATTTCAGTCACATCTTGAAATCGTTTTCATAGCTAATCACTTCAAATGCCCTAGCATTTATTTTCATGTACACTTCATTATCGTGTACCCAGAGGAAAAAATAAAAATACAAGAAACCAGATCAAAACATGTCTCTCAACTATAAGAAAAAGCAGAATGGAAAGGATAACAGAAGGCAGAAAACAGGTACCTGCTTTAGGGATTTTTTTTTTTTAATGTAAATTCCATTAGGACAGAAAACAACAACTTAGTTTACACACTTCACCAAAATAATTTTTTAAGACTAATAATTTTGACCAGACTCCCATTCACAAATGAGATGAGGCAACAATAGATACAAATTTACAGAAAATTTATTTCTTTGTAAAAACACCAAAGAAAACATTTCTCTCCTTCCAACAAAGAAATCCCTATATATTTTATTTAATTCAGAGGACTGAAAGCAATCCTGAGGAGATAGAGAGTATATAATCATGGACTAAAAAAGCTAGCACAAAGTTCAAAAGATCACATTTTCTACCTTTTTTTCCCCTCTATAGAAACAACTACACTTGTTTCTATCTTAGCAGATGTCAGTCCAGTTTCAAAAACTCTCATTGGTGAAGTTTTCAAAACCTTCCTCACGTCTAACCCAGTGCTTAGGCATTCTTACTGTTAGAAGATATTTCCTAATGTCTAATCTAAATCTCCCTTGCTGATTTTAGTCTTTGTTTGTTATGCCCACACAAGTTTGGTATTGTCTAGATTGAACAACCACCGTTCTTTACAACTTTCCTTGTGGATTATATTTTCTTTAGGCATCTGATTGTTCTCATAGCTCACCTGTAGTGAACTCTTTTCAACCAGTCCACATCTTTTTACTCTGGATTGTCACCAATTGAGCCTCATCCTTTCAATTATCTAATATCAGAAATCAAATGTATGCTCTGTTAACCCAATCTTTGTACAGAGAACCTATAATGGCCAGCAATTCCCTCAGAGGTTATATTAGAAAAAGAAAATGCACTTCTGTATATACCACAATCTGGGTTATTACTGCAGATTGACACAAAAGATAACCTGCAAGGACTCAGGTCTTGACCAGGTATAGCAGCAACATTTTTAATTGCTGAAGGCTTCAAAATATGCACTTTTTCACAAAACAAAATATTGTATGTTTTTTGATATTACCTGGTAGATAATTCTAGAGCACAAGAACTTTACAGATATATATATATATATATATGTATGTGTATGTAATTATATATATGGGGGGGTATATATGTAATTTTAATAATGTTTGCCTGGTGCACTAATTTAAGATCATCAATCAATTTCACATGAAGAAAATGACGGAATATATCAAAAGAGAAAAAAAAAATCTGTAACACCCTATGGCATTGTTTTAATGTATAGATGCTTACATGTACTACACACATGGAATTTTGGGCTGACATATGTGTGTATTCTTCAACCAAAGGTGTCATTGCAGTCTGCAGGTGCTATTTGCATGGGATTGCATATGCACTGCAGCTCTTGCAGTTGTACTTTGCTAATTACATCTAGCAGGTTCACATACTGTAGTAACAGGGAATCTAGCATAAACAAGTATTTTGCAAAATTACTTTATCCCACCCAGTTCTGAGTCAATGAATTGAAAGTTCGGTTGAGCATGTCAACAGGAGTCATCCCTCTGACTGCAGTTCTGACATACCCGTAAAGGGATGAATAACTCTAGGGACTAGTTATTCAGCTCTGGGAGGTGCAGCTTCACATATGAAAAGGACTAATTGAAATTTATTAATCAGTCCTCCCCAAGAGTTAAATGAGCTACATCAAATAAAACAGACTACTCACTGTAGCAGTAAATATAAAATTCAGAAGCACGGGTACTTTGGAGATTCTGTCAATGTTTAAAGTTTCCTTCAGCTGAACTAAACAACCAAATGTTGATGTTGTTGTTCATCCCAAATCTGTTTCTGTGTCTTATTTTAGAAGAAATTTTTGCAGTTTACCCGGTCTCCAGCAATGCAGCAAATTTTCAATATATTTTGCAGATATGTTTCCCAATCTTCACAATCAGCCCACTGGGCTGGAAATATGAGGGTTTTTTATATGGTTTGCAGTTGTTTACATTCCTCTGTTTTCCTGCATTTTAAATATTGGGGACAATTCTACATATATCTCAGTTTTATACCTAGGAAAATTCTTTCATTTCAAAGTTCTTTGTTTACATATCAATAAAAGGTGAAGCAGGCACCAGACTTATTTCCTGCATACTATTTGAATTTCTCTTACCTTTGAGATACTAACTTACTTAATAAGTCTCCCTATCACTAGTTTAATAAAAAGTTAGAAAATTTCTGTATTTGTTTATGGGTACACAAATGTGTTTAAAGTATGATGAAGATAAAGTATAAAGAAGATGTCAAGCTTAACAAACTTCTTTTTCGTGTGTTTTTGCGTGTATTCATATTCATTGTCTATAGATATGCATACACATATATAGAGATGCACACACACACACACACACACAGAGACACATCCCACAATAAAGAAAAGCCCCAAAATTCACAACTGGCAAATTATTACCATACATTCTAGCATATCTCACACTGAAGTTTGTTGTTATAAGGTTACAATGCTTCCTATTAAAGTGGGTTACTTTTTTCTGTTGACCATTTGACTCTGTCATTCAAGCAGTTTTAAACTAAATGTTGGTGAAAAATAGTAAAATAAGCTGAAGAATTAAATATATATGCAAACACACGGGCATAATAAATATATACATGTGCATTTGTATGAATAATCAAGGAACAATTCTTTATATTCTTGGTACCCAAAGATTTATTTTTCTAAATTTTTTTTTCAGGACATGACAGGATTTCACAGACAGCAACACCTTTAAATGGATACAAATTTAGAATATAATTATGGACAGAGAGACATCAGGAGTTAAAAGGATTTTTGACCAGGGGATTTTGTTCTATTTTTTTCCCTATCCCCACAGCTGGAAGAAAACTGCAGAGCCATCATCTTGATTAAAATGCAGAGAAAATAAGTACCTATTTTATTTTCTTATTTCAGTTTTCACCATAGCCATAAGTTATTTACAGCACATTTCTGTCATTATCTCTAGCTGTATACTGTGACAGAAAGAATCCTGCCCACAGTCCCCATGATGCCCTTCTGATGCACCTATATATACTTCACTTGGCCTTTCAATATATTCCTGTACTAATGTTTCCTTTCCAACCCTCCTCGTTTTAAATAAGCTTGGGAAAAGTTGTTTCTGAAACAGTGATTTAGCTCATTTTCTGGGCCTAAAGGAATATAGTTAACTGATTTATTGCCCTATGGATGTTGTAATTGTTGCAAAACATGATGTATTCCCAGAACAGTGATATCAGTATGTCATTTTGAAAATATGCCTCCCAGCATTCCACTGAAATTAACGAAGCATCGTTAAATAGTTGCAGTTCTTAAGCATGTTGTACATTCCAGCATTCAAAGAGTTATTGACAAACTTCAAAATGTCAAGAGGTAATATTTGTCAACTCAAAGCTAATACAGTAATAGCTTCTGAAGGCAGGTTTTAATAACATCCCATGTTTAAGCTCTTTAACATACACTGTAACTTTGAGAACAACCTGTAACAGGAAATGAGAAATGGTTGGGTTGACTTAAAGTATGCAAGTAATTTAGGTGTCACCACATAGCTATTACAAATTACCAGCTAGAATCCTCCCCCCAAAAAAATACTCACAAAACTAACATTACTGCTTGCAAAAGACAACCTTGATAACACGCAAAATAAGAAAATACTAATCCTTCTCTAATAAATCTTTACAAGATTATTTCAGAATATTTATACTTAAGTAGAAACACAATTTTATTACCATCTGTAATTTTCCAAATGAAATTTAAAGACAGGACAACAGGTAGCAAGCATTTTCAATATTCTCTAAAATTCAGATTTATATGACTACATAGAACACCTGGTTAAAAATATACTGCATAGCTCCTATTTGAGCATAATTTTGAAAATTAAGCTACAAGAAACACATTTTCAAAGGCTGGTAAAAATAAATGAGTTGAAAACTACATTCAAATTTGGGAATCTGATTTTTACCATATGTTAAATGTTATTCTTGTAAAATATAATTAGATGAGGACTCAATGCATACTTCAGCCAAAGCTCATCAGCTGTCCAAAGTGCCACATACTATTCTGTAATGTGTCTTGACTATGACCAAGTCAGCAAAGTCTTAAAGGAAAATTAGAAACAGGGAGATCCACAGCACTGTGAACTCAATCACTCACTGAAAAAATTAAGCAGACTAAGGTTCCAAGTTCACCCTTAGAAATTAATTCTAATTTTCTAATCATGAAAAAGTTATCCTGGTCATTTAATATTGACTTAGCCATCTGAATTAAGTGTCTCTTCTAAGCAGAGTTACAATATACAGCTTGGTTAGCTCATATGACATAGATTATTTGCCCTTCTATTACAAAAAAGCCCTTTCTTTTAATGGTCCATTCTTGATATTGGTCATTGATGCTCTTGATAAATACTAATTATTTTGGGGTTACTGGTATTATCATCTTCATTTTCTGAATCAGTTTATTCAGCACTGCATAAATGGAGTGTGCTCAAGTTTTCATGCCAATAGGCCAACATTCCATTATGTCATATTTTTGTTTACAAGGTACTTACTAGTCTCCATATGGCTGGTATTCTAAGAAATATTGGAAGCATTAATAGTCTGTCTTTACTTATGCCAGAGAAATGGCTGGGAATTTATTGATTGAGACTTTTTTATTTCATATAATGATCTGTCAATAAAAGTACAAGCAGGTATTCTATTATGGTTCCTAAGTACTTCATTAACATTTCATATTACTTACTGTTCTTAAACTACCAGAGCAACAAACAAAGCACCTTAAATGGCTATAGACACAGTAGAAAATAAATATGCGATATATGAGAAATACTAGCAATGAATAAGTATTGCAGGCACTTAAATACCAGAGACAAAACATATATACATAAAAATTCAGATACACACTGATAAATGTTTATATTCATTTTTCTATTTAGTGTAATCAGGATAGCTGTGGTTCTTATCTTTCTCCTCCAAGAATGTAAAAAAAACCCTTCTATTTAAATTTCTATACTGTTTTCTGTATCCTACATTTCTGCATAGATTACACACTGTCACTCTTTAATAAATGGGGGTGGAGGGATAAAATAATAAAATGACTAAAACAGATACCATCCACCTGAAACAGTCAAAAAATTGTGGATTCTGTATTGATCAGATCACTAATACCCCATGAAGGGGAAGTTTAAAGACAAGAATTCAAGAATCCATTACTTGAAATGATAAATAAAACCCATAAATATTGTAATAAACAAAATATTTCCATTTGCTGCACACTGTCAAAAGCCAAAGGCAGAACAATATTTTGCATGTAGGCTGATGATAGTCGCCTGAAAATAAGATCAAAAGTCACCTTAGCAATATTTTCCTGTCAGCTGAGAGTACAGATGCCACCTATACAATAACTTAAATTAACAGCATCTATTTTAAAAGAAAACAATGATAGCATTAATAAAAACAATAACAGTAACCACTTCAGAGCTTCTAATTATTCAGGAAACAAAATATAATCTTCCAGGACATCCAAAATCATGTCAAAAAAAGCAATAAAAAGTTAGCAAATTGGAGAACTATTCTTTTTGGTCTAAAGTAATATTTGCATAAATTATCATAAAAATCCTATTATTTTACTTTCATTCATTGCTTCATGACAACAGAAACAAAAACAAACAAACACCATCCCCACCACTCCCCCTCAAAAAAAAAATGGTACACTCAGATTATAACGCTGGATATGAGTCCAAATGAAAGAGGCGAGACCCTCAGACAGACTCTGAAATATGAAGCTTGAAGATCTTTATATTCTACAAATACTACAGAATAAAGTGCTACAAAATTGTTGTCCAAAAAAGTCTTTCACTATACAGATGGAACTTAATACTGAAAAATCTATATTTTAATAAACTGGAGGAGGGGAGGGGAGGAGAGGGTAAAGCAAATCATTCAACAAATAAGGAAAACCTTTTGTGAGCATGGTGGGGTTTTTAATTATCTCAAACCAGGAGAGTGCTATTGTTCAGCTACAGATTCTTTACTGCCATTTACTTCATTTAGAAGGCACTCATACACCAGGGTGATGGACGGCAGCCTACATCAGAGAGATTAGGGTAGATTTAATGCTTGCCTTCCCAGTTAAAAGACTAAGAAATGGAAGGAGGCTTGGACCTATATTCTCTCAGCAAAAGGAAGTAACCATCCATCACCTTCAATGGGGAGCCAAAACAAGGAAAAAAAAATCTTAATAATGTTTTACAAAAACAGCAGGGAAAAGGCAGTGTAATTTTGAGATGCAAGAGTGATACGCAAATCCTTGATTTTTATCACACAGAGTATCGACATAGAGAGCTATTCACATCTGGTATAAAGCAAAGCTACTCACTTTTTAATTTACTCCTGAGTCTTACTAGTTTGGATACCTCCCGAATCATTTTGCAAGGTAAAACGACAGCACCGAACTCTAACCAGGGGAAAGCCATTTACCTAGTAAAAGTTTATTGGCTGAGAGCATATGAGTCTTATTAATTGGACTTTAGAATTCAGGCAAGAAAGAATGACAGGTGTCCAGCACGTCAGCACAATGATAATGATTTCTTGCATTGAATTAGTAGCAATGAAACATGCCTGATTTCAGCAGCTGTTGGAAGCAGCGGGGTTGCTCCAGTCAGAATAAAGAGAGACTTTCACCTCCCCAGATAAATGCATTCAAATCAAACAGTGCATACCAACAGTCGGCAGTACCCTGCTCTTATGTTAACAGTGATTAATCACATTGCTGATTGGTTCTCAACTATCTTCACTTACATTCTTTCTGTGGACAAGATCGCTGAGCTGCTCATTAAAAGAGCTGCACATGAGCTGCAGGAGGGAAGGATGGTGATCCCTGAAGAATTATTATAATCAGTATGAGGCCTTTTCAGCACTTTATATAAGCTTAAAGGAGGTCAGGTGTCAGTGATTCCCCACACCTCTCTTGAGGCCAATACCACTTTGCACCCCGCTACTGACAATACTGTCCAAGTAACGTAATTCACTTTTATTGGAGGAACATTTGCAGGAACTACAGCATGGGGAAAAAAGACGGTTGACTCTCTATATTAATAAATGGTTTGCAAGTGCTGGAATATGTGAATACAGAAAAATGGATAGGACATGGGCAGAGTTGGACAACCTGGATAATTTGTCAGAGGCACATTATTATTTAACCCCTCTTCCACTGCCTATTACTTTAGCTTTCCACAAGTTAGGCATCCAAACTAAATTACTCATCCCATCTACTTCTATAGACAAAAGAGAAAGATTCTCCAGAGGATAATTCAAACAACAGAAATTAGATGCCCTGGAGAGCATAATTTACTTCCTTGAGATGATTGTTGTTCTACACTGACCATAGATAGACCTGGGGTGATGGCTTTTGATCTAGCACCTAACTTTTAGGTAGCTAACTTTTGTGTGAGAAAACAAATTTCTCTGAAAACAAATTATTGTTTCAGTCATTAGATTCTTTCAAGTTGTTGACCAGCCTCTTTCTATTGCTGCTTCTTGGTCTGCAGGCTTTGGTCAGATTGTCAGAATTATTTGCAATATGACTGGATATTAGACCAACCTGACCACATTTGTCCAGCGATAACACTGGCCCTAAAGAGACCTTCAATGATCATTGGTGTATGCTCACAGCTGGATTCATATAAGACACGGAAAAGGCCTGTATTGATTGAATTAATTTATTATTCAGCATTCTTCCAAATCACCTTCCTCCCCCGTTTCTGCTCTCTGATCTGACACACGTCCAGCTCTTAAAATCAGATCTGTCTCAGCTCATCCACTGCTGTAACAAACCTCAATTCTGGAAACTGAAAAAGACCTAATCTATGTACAAAATGCTGTGGAGGTCACCTCATTAAAGTTTTGCTGTAAGTTACTGAACAGTAACAAAGCAGACAGTTTTAAAGGCATCTGTTACTTAGCCACACATCCTTGTGGATTTTGGTCTCTGTAACTCTTGACAGCTGCTTAAGTCATTACCATATCCTCATCAATGTAATCAGTACCCTAAGGCTGCCCTACCTCTCAAATTCACAATCTGCAATGCTGCTCACTTCAGTGCTTTGGGGCATATTAGCAACTTGAGCTTTTTCTGCTTTGATGTGCATGTTCTGTACCACTGACCCCAAAATATGCAGGTCTAATGAATTGGCTTTAATAGTTTTCTTACCCACTTAAATGTTTTTGTTTTAATTGGCTATACTACCATGTGTCCTGAACTACACTGAAAAGTTCACAGCATAGATGCTAATGGTGCCTTTCTAATTACTGCATAATGAACAAAGGTCTGTCAGAGCAATTTCAGAGGTTAGACTTCACAATTAGAAACCCCATTTTAATAAAAATCAACCTAAAAATTTCACACACTTAATAGAAATAGTCTATACTACCAAATAATATTTTTATTAAATAGCTGGGTTTTTAAAAATATTTGTATAAATTCTTCTAGTTACACAAAATTATTATTTTCTTCATTCCTTTTTATTCTACCTGCCAACAGTCACAACCTCAGCTCTATCACATTGTCCCTGAAGTGTATTTAACTTTCATGGATCGCTGCTCTGGGGCTGAACTTTATTTCTCTTTTCATTTACTTTAGGGAGCACTGATAACTGAGGGGCAGGGTCATGCCATCTACTGGCAAGTTTTATATCTAGGTTTGTATGGAGCAGAATCAAATTATTTGTCATAGAAAACTCCAGTGCTTTTTCATTTTATTTTTTTTCCAGTATTTCCAATTGTATAGGTATCAGTAAAGATTTTATTTATTTCTAATGGAGACAGAAAGTGTAGCAGCTGGTCCTATTTCATCCCCTGTGCCACCTGCTTTGTGTATCAATGGCGCTAGATAAAATACTTTTGCATCACTGCTAGCTTGAAGCCCCGAGATCTTGATAGCATGATGAAAGTTTAAGATTAGAGTAGATTAAAAGGATGGAAGGTCTCCCCAGTAATGTCAAAACACTGTGAATTAGCCGTGAGCAAGGTCCAATATCAGCAATATCCATTATAATATCAGCTCTCCACTCCCTTCATTCTCCTCCTGTTACATTAGGTTTGACAGTTGGGGAGTTTAGCATATTCATACACCTGTGTTGCATGCATTAGCTGGAATTAAAACCACACCCATTGTTGGAATAGTTACTATAGTTCCACTTTTAAATGTTCAGCCATTAGAACAGGTGAAGTTCAACAATAAAAAACATTGAGGCCTTTAACAGCCATTTCCACTTAAACATTTAGATAGTTTCACAGAAATGCAGTGCAATTTCACACATTTTTTCCCTAAAACTGTAGCTACAATAACATTCAATTTCTTGTGACATTTTTATCTGGCTATGTTTTTTTGGAGGGTGGGTGGTAAAGTGTCTCTTTTTTAATTTTTTCTATTAAAAAGTCCCCTTAGAAACTAAAAAGTTACTTAGTTGCAGATGGCGCAACTACTCATCAGGAGGAAAATCAGATAACATACAGCTTTTCAATAAAATTAACAACATGGTACCAGTAGTTCAACTGTACTAAATGTTTTTGGACTGCCAGAAATCCACCTTATATTCAGATCATATATGTGTCTAGGGGGTTTACTTATAGGAGCATTTTGGTTTGAAACAGGAACAAGTTATAGAAATCAACATTTAGCTTGTGTGCAATGACCAAGCCTTCATTTACGTTGTGGAGAGGTCTGGAATTGCACAAGCTTTCTGCTGAATTCTGCTGAATGGTAAGATGAGTTCCAGCTCACAGCATCCAGCACAGGACCAGACAAGAGCCAAACCTAGCAAAATTCTAAAATTTATAAAGTATAGAAGTGAAGACATCAGCATCAGTTGTTTCACTCTAATGTGGTCTTTTGGGTCACTCCACCTGATAATATTAGCTGCAGTCTACTTACTTGCAGAAAGAGTGAAATAGCAAACTTGAACTCCTTGCTTCTAGAAAAACAAACTAACAAATAAATCTAAAAAAATAAAAGAAGGTGAGTAGGGCTTACAGGTTTATGTTGGCTTTTTCTTTTTTAAGAATAAAACAAATTTTACACAGAGCAGGAAGCCACATCACATCAGCAGAAAATTACCTATGCCAAGTGTAGACATTGGATTTTTTTTTTTTATAGTATATTATGGTGATTGTTCAAACGAGTATTAAAGTCACTTTCTCCTTTACAGACTTAACTAGACTTTGCTAAAATGACTGTCATCTCTGTGGAAGTCACAGAATTACAAGTTCTTACAAGAACATGAAGGTAAGAGTACAGAGAAGAAATCTGCAACTGAAATTTGAACAGTTTCAAAACAAGATCCATATAATTATTTTAATTAAGCAAGTTTCTTCAAAGATACAGCATCTCCACATACCCATTTCCAATTATTTCATCTTAAGGGAGAAATATTCACAGAAAATCTCTTATAACATTTTTCTACATTGCCCCTGAAGACTAGCCACATGCGTTTCTTGTCTTCTCATCACACTGATCATTGCAGAAAAAGGAAAACATCATTAGCAAGGTAAGTTCTTAGACTGAATTTTAAGGATTTTCTCCCATGTTGTTCTCTAGCAAAAGGGTTGAAGGGTACCCGTGTGGAAAACCTTAGTCATATTCCTACCCAAAACCCAAAGAGCAGAAACAATCCTGTCAGACTTCAACTCTTTAACTAATATCCAGAAGTCAGTAAGTGGATAACACACATTTCTTGACTCTTCCTTGCTACTGCCTTTAGTCACTTCAGTATCACCACTTTCTCTATATATTAATTTCTAATGGAAGAAAAAGACAACATCCAGGCACAAGATAAGCCAGCATTTTTATATACTATTCCTCCTAAAACAAAAAATTATGACTACTTCACTACTATACTATGCTACCACCAATTACTGTAGAAAACATATCAGAGCCTCTTCTCTCTGTAACAATTATCTCCCATTCTCTTTTATGTAGCCTAAGTATTTTTTTTTTTTTAAATGCATGTTTGTGGAGATGAGTGTAATCTGTGAACAATAATTATGATTCTATTTTGGTTATTTTGATTCATATCTTGTTGAATATTGCTTCCTTCCATAAACTTTACCATTTATGCATAAAGAACACTAATTGATTATTAAATGTATAGTGAATTACAAGTGGACAGTTATTTCACTATCCATGAAATTAATACAAAAATAAATAGATATCAAACTGATGAAGGCTTCAAAAGGTAATCTGTGCATCATGGGAACAAAATATTTCAGGCAGTGATACTATATAACACATATATCAAATATAGTTTCATTGGCTGGCTAAATTCCACAGTTAAGAAGGCCACAGCTGATCACTTCTCTCCTAGAAGTGAGTCACGGTTCCAGTGGGTAAACTGTTTGATTTTTTGATGGAATATAGCCAGGGAATATCACTATGAGACAACAGAGGAAAGGACACTGTCAGATAAACCAATACAGCTCTCTATCATGCAGAGCTGACACAGGAGTAGAGGGGTAAGTGAAATTCCCAACAGTCTTCAGATAATATTCCACTTACTGGATGGTTTTTGTGACTACTTAATGAAGCTTCTATTCCTGCCTGCAGATCCCTGTTATATAAAAAAAAGATTTTTCACAGGTGAAAGTAAGAATGAAAAAATTACTTTCTATCCTACTTCCTCCTATATGCATCCTCTTAAATATGCATTAATGAAATACAAACAAAACCAAACCACAAAACATCAATAAAGTGCTAATTCAGAATGTGGCTAGTATTTTGGGAGATTGAACCACAAATAATTGTGGTTGAACATGGAAAAAAAAAACCCAAACCCCTTTAAATGCTAGTTTTAGAACAAAGGAAGTGTTCACTCTCTCACTTGGTACATATTTACATTTAATTTTCATGTTTAAAGGGCTTGCATTCCAATCTCCAAACTGAACTTTAATGCAAGCTGTGGGTAAAGAACATCATCTTCATTAAGCATCAACCAGCAATCAAACTAATAAGAACATTTCAAAGTAGAATTCCCACCCTGCAGGGTTCCAGTGAAGGAAATAATAAAGTGAAATATGAAAAATAAAACTGTTCTTCAAGAAGAACAGATCTAATTAAAAGGAAGACCTAACAACTTCATGGATTAATTGGGAACCAACTGAGATAATTAGACCTCTGGGAGTAAGATTACACCCATCATAAACTGCTTTTTTCACAACTACAGGTTAAGTGCTTAAAGCTTTAATTGGGGGCAGCACTAAGAGGAAAGTGGAACTTGCACAGAAGAATTAATATTTGGTGAAGCTATATCCTGAAGTAGTTTGGCATCGTTAAAAACCACATTATTATTTTTCCCCAAGTGCGTGGGATTCTTGGAGCCAAGTTGACAACCGTGGTTACAATTTGTACCAATCAAAAAATGCTCACACTATTATACTTTGACCTATAAACCACATGTAGCTACTCTGTACATTAGTAGTTCAAATACAGTTTCACCCTCTGTGATTACAGTTTAAATGAGCTGTTATTGTAACACATACATACACACACCATGATATTTTCTGCAGTCAAACCATGTCTTTCAAGAGAAATCTACCCTGAGCCTAATACAAAAAATAAAATATTTTTTAAAATTCTAAAGACCAGGTAACTGCTGCAAAGAATAACTTTCTCAGAACTGCTTCAATGACTAATTTTAGTTAAACTATTTGAAACAGAAACAATATAATACCATAATCAAGTGTCATGGAAACTTTGGCATCCAGCTGATGAATTGTGTGCCCATTAGACAACTTGGAAAGCACAGTAGGAAAGTTTTATTAATAGAATACAAAAAGTGGTCAGAGTTCCTACTTTAATCCCCCTCTAGGAGTAGGAAAACACCTGCAGAAGAAATAAATTACATATTTTCTAAAAGCACCATATGCTTTTTCCTAAATGGTAACATTTAAGATAAAGACAATTTCTTTTCAATTACAAATTTTATTTGCATTCAAAATAGCCATCTTTTATTTTTGACTGTATACAACAGATGAGATAGTTGAATTCTGTATTTTTTAAAAATACCATGCAGTATACATGGGATTGGATTTACTGTGATATATTTTTTTGGTGAAAAACAACTTATGTGGACCATAATAAATCTGAGAGTTATCAGTCTAATTAATCACTGATAAAAATCTGATCTAAAAAGTTTGAAGAATGGTTCTGAGATGTGTATTTCAGAGGGTTGTAAACATGTTACAAAGTGCTTCTCTGAATATGCATGGTATGTCCCATGGCTATTTGTTCAATTTACTAAAATATTTTCAGGAGATGTCAAGCCAGTCTTGGTTTAAAAGAGGAAAAAAAGAAAGTGTCTAAAGTCACTTTCTTGTAATTGCTTCACATTCACTTCATCTTGTCTCAGTCTTTGTCAAGCTCCAGGAGTCAGGCTCTACCTGCATAATTATCTGTAGCTATCCACTCTAGGCACGATGAGTTTTCTGAAGGCTAAGAAACAAACCTCCAGGCCTGGTATGGTTACCACAGCTAATAGGTAATTAGCTCTCTGTTTCAGATGTTGGTTGAATGTGACTTGGTTGTTGTCTATTTTATGCTATCTCCCATCTCCTGCTCCTACAGTTCAGGTTCCTCCCTTTTCTGTATTTTAAATTCCATCTAGACTCTGGAATGAAGAGGAAGCATAGGTGGAAGAAATTGCTCAGAGCAATGACATCCCATCATCATGTCCTACAGACTGGCAAATTTCTTGATTCCCCCAGTTCTCTGATGATTCTTCTAGTCTCTGACCATGTTCACACCTTGGTCTTTGAATTGTACACTTTGCAATTTTTCTTGTTCATTAATTTTTCTAGCTCCAATGAAGTCTCTAGCTTCATCTTATTAGAACTATACCATGGAGTGATACATTAATTGACATAACCACAGATGTCAGTTTTAGTCAATGAAATTGTGTGATAAATTTGATATAACACCATGACTTAGCAAGATAACAATAAACACATTGTTAGTAAGTGGCATCTAATTTGTAACTTGGTGTGAAAAATAAACACACAATAATAAAGTAGATCTATTAGCAATCTTATCAAAAACTGTATGATCTTGGTCTCTCAAAACACAGACAAAAATCTAAAAAAAAATTGTTATACTATTTATAAGCGCATCGCATTCGAAGCCAAGATTGTCAGTTGATTCTAACTATTTCTATATGCCTTCTGGATTCAGGCACTAATGAACCAATAGCTATCAGCATGACTTTTGCTGAAATACTGTTACATTAATGAGTTTGGATCAGCTGCTCAAACAGTTCGGCTGAAAAAGATGTCTGCTCAGGAAATATATTGGGGGAGGGGTATATAAACGTTAAGTTTTAGCCCCTTAAATTTAGTTGATTGCAAACATGATGCCCAAAACCTTTTTTTTTCTTTTTTTTTTTCTTTTTTTTACATTTGGCTTGATTTCAGACTGCACTGAATAAATTATACTGTATATAAAACTGCCTTGTTTATCTTTCACGCAAAAAAAAAACTAGGACAAGTTAAGTTCTTCTCTTTATTATACAATTCATAACCCAAATGACATCCTATGTTACACCAGTGTAAACCACTGGTGAATTTGTCACTATCATATTGAAGTCAGCATTATTCAAACCTAAAAGTTATTCCCTCAGTTGTGCCATACCTCTATATTATCCTGTCTGAGACTGACACAAACTCCAGTGGGGTCACATATCCCTAGAATTAACATTCTGGTGTGAAAAGGCAACAGGGATTTACATATGACATTGCTTAAATTAATTCTTTCTGTTGTCTTCAGTACAGTACTTCCCTGGAGCACCTTTAGTCATTCAATCCAGAATGAGAAAGATTTCTGTCTATTAACCTATTAAAGGAAACAGAAGATGAGTCACCAGTCATGTACTTTGACTGTAAGGAAGACCTCTTCAAATAATGATAATAATTAGATTATACCTGAATGAAATGCACTCTGCACCTCTGATAAGGTAAAGATGATACACCTGAACCTGATGGTTCAGCACTCTCTAGACCAAATGTGCTTGAAAAGGGAGGGGAAAACCATGTCTGTCATCTTTTCACCTACACATTACTAAACTATGCCCTTGGGGGAAAAGGAAAAAAAAAACACCCACCAAAATTTAAAGTGCATTCAAGCCAATTTGACTGTAAAACCTGAAACTGAAATTCCACACACGGTATTTTAAAAATATTTTAGTGACATTTGTCCTATATAAGAAGCAGCTGCATTTATCTAGTTTAAGTCAGACAACAGCACTTGGGATTTGTTCAGCTCCAGGGCTGTATCATAAATTCCTTGAGGGAATTCACAACTCACTAAATGACGTATTGTTATTATCACCAAAAGTGAACCATATTCAACAAAACAGTACACAGTGGGCAGCAATTCTGTAGTGTATAATTATATTTGCCATTTCTCATCCCAGGATTAAATGTGTTTTCACTTTTCAACTTCAACAACAACAACAAAATAAACCCCCACCTTTCTCCACACCGCAAAACACCTTTAATATTTAAAAAATTCTTTATCTTGATTCTTTGACTAAATCCCACCTATGCTATTCTTTCGTTGGAGCATCTGGATTTAGCTTCCTATCTAGCATTACTCTGGGTTCTGAGGCTTGGGGTTTCTTGTGTTTTGTTTTTTGAATATGACACTGCTACCGTATATAATTATCAGATGCATCTACATTATAATTAAGGTCTTGCTTCCCTATTGAATACTGTAAATGCATTGGGGAAAAAAAAAAAAAAACAAAACCAAAAAAAAGGACTATTCGTCTTTTTTTTGGTTTGGTTTGGTTTTTTAGCAATATAAAAGACACTGTTGCTCCAGTTTCTGAGTTATGGCATTTTAAGCAATATTGTTGGCATCTTTAGCTAGCTAAAATCCTCCATATTTCTCACCTGAAAATCTAAGGTCGTGTTCCATTTTCACTTACACTTCTGTAACTTCAGAAAAATTCCCTCTATCTACAGATTTTGGTAGTCCTTGCAGATAGTTATAATGGATATGAGTCCTATACTTTTACTGGAATACAGGGCAATAGATCTATCTCTTAGCTCAATAGTTACAGATGTGGTTTCATATATGAGACCACATGATATTCTTCATTGTTGTAATAGGATTCAATTGGTCTTGAAGTACACTGAGCATTCAGTGATGAATTCTATTTTATCACTATATTATACCTCCTGTCATTGACAGAGCATTGATGAGCATACCCATATCATATAAGTGAACACAACATATATCCTTGAGCAAGCATTGTCTGGAATACCTTTGGAATAATCAGCAATGTAGACACATTTATGCTATGCTGAGAAAATAGGTCTTTGGCATTGCTGCAGTAAAATGTGACCAAGTGCATTCGCATAGTGATGTGCCATCTGATGCAGATTTATTTGCTTGCATTAACATTAGCTCACAGATCCATATATCAGAATCTATGTCATTATGTTACTTCTACCCTGTCTCAGTGTTGTATGAATTCTTTCCGTTACACCTCTTCTGATATCCAAAGGTAGGTGTGCATTTCTATGCTAGAGGAGAAAGATGTATGCTCACTACCATCCTGAGGATCCTTAAACACCACAAGACAAAGATTCTCATTCTGCCTTTTAAACTCCCATACCCTTCTCTTTCTCCTCTTTCTTTTCCATATTCCCCTATGAATTGTGAGAGGATAATTCACACCCTATCCATGTCTTCTCATCTGAAATTTTAGTAACCTACTTGGCTGGGTGGGTTTTTGTTGTTTCTTTTTGTTTCCCTGAAGATGAGGTGTTCCTTACAACCTTTTGAAGGTACAGCTTTGCATCCATAAAACTTTTAGCAGAGGCAGTGAGATTATGAATATGAGAGATGGTATCTTTGACTACCAAATATGATTGCAAATTATGTAGTCATATGCAGTTATTCTACTGACCTAGTTTGTAGGTAAGGAACTGTGCATCTGCTCCTCCACCTCTCTAAAAACATGCCATTGAAAACTGCCTACCACACCAATGAAAAACACATATGAATCAAATGCACTTTCAGAATAAATTTACCTATGTTTATAGAAGAGTAAGAAGAGTACATGAAGTTTCTATCTGCTCGGATTCACCTTGCTGTTTAACACGCAGCTGAAATGACAGTAATTCTAGAGTTGCTTCCTGCATTTAACTGCAGACTTGAACTCTGCAGCCTTTCTAATTGGTCTTGCTTGTCACACTTAATTTGTTCTGATTTTATTTTAAACAATTATTAAATACAAATGAAAACACTAAAAGCTATTTTGCTCCATTAGCCTTGTGCATTCCACTCTGTATTCAGGCCCTACATCAACAACTGCTGCAGCAATACTGTTTCTTTCAGGATAAAGACAAAACATGGACTACATCCAACTTTTAATCAGCTGTACAGATGGGTTTATTTCACAAATGCACTAGGCTGCACAGATGGAAGTTCCTGAATGCCTGACAAAGTGTTAAAATGGTTACTGAGATTACAAAGGAATAAAAAAGCAGCACTGAAAATTATAATTAGTAGGGACTTTATCTCATAAGGGCTTATTAGTTCAGAACTTAAATTTTGTCCTTGGTGTGTAGAAAATGGTTTGCAGAGGGGGAAAAGGTAAACACATATCAGATTAGCTACGATAACTGTTTTCTATCCCTTAAGAATACACACAATCTTACAAATATCTAAGTCAACTGTTATACCTGATATAATACCCACTGAAACCAGCCAAAAGCATGACGTAGTATTTTTGACCATCCAAAGGCAGAACAAACAGAGCAGCAGTTTGTACTCAGTGGCATACCAAGTTTTAAAAAAAATCCTGCAGATATCAGTGGAGAAAAATAGCTTTATACACACTTAATGGTATTATGCTTCTGAGCAGTTTTATTATAAACTCACAGATTCTATGCCTAAAAAAGTTAACTGAATTATCATACTTGACTGAACAGGTTACAGCATTCATCACCTCATGGAATACCATGCCAATTTACTATCATGATGCCAAATGTTCTAAATTGTGTTTTGGAAATAACACAGTAATAAGAGGTCATGAATAACTGTGATCATTACAGATTCCTGTGCTCTTGTTTGCAAGAGTGGAGGGCTGTAGAGACAATGCTATCTTTACGCTAAGAACACAAACCTTTTCTCCACCTTTTATGTGGTAAGTTATGGGTCATTCAGGAAAGAAATAAGGTTCCACAAGTGCCTCTGCAATCTCTTCCTATATACAGTTGCATACAGGTGAATCAGGAATAAACTGTCCCAGTGCACTGGAAGCTGCAACATAATTTTATGCAGAGCTTTATGCTGAATATTTTATTCATAGTATGTTCTTGTGAAGATCTCTGATCTTTCAGGACTATGAATACGAGATGTTTACTGTCTAAAACTCTAGTTTGTTTTCCATTCAAAAGACTCACTGATGAGCAAAGTACATAAATGTGCATGCTTGACACAGTATAGACAATAGGTCCCTCTAAATGGTTCAGATTCATGTAAGGGATAAAAACATTTTATTAGATCCCAAAAGATACAATGATCAAGAAAGACAGTGGTACAAATTTTAAAATGTAACTTAGAAGGGAATGGAAAACATCTTTAAGAAGTGGGCATTAAAAACAAGGTAATCATGGTGTGACTGGTATGGTGGAATAGTAGATGACACAAAGGCAACAAAATAATATTCCATAAATTCTTTGTTTCTTTTCATAGAAAAAAAGAAGAAGATATGAAGAGTTTTAGAATTGAACTTCACTTTGGTTCTAAGCAAAGTAGTACATACCTGTAGGGATAATATAATATATATAATAATAATAATTCTGTCTTTCCATGACATTTTACTAGTGAAACTAGATGCTAGAATCAAGGCTCTTCATGTTAAATAAATATATTTTTAAATGGCTAATTAAAAAGTATCAAAATGCAAAGGTAAACATAGAATCATTATCAAGCCAGTTTATTTCTAGTGGTATTCTTCAGGTCCCAAATCTTAGCACTGTGATTTAAGATTTTCATGAATGGATGAAACAAATAAATTAGGGATGAATTTTGCATTTGACATAAGGGTTTGGGGAAAGTGAATAAATATAAAAAGTGACAGATTAAGAGGAATTTTGGATCGCAGTGGAATCTGGGCCCAAGCAAACTAGGTATTTTAACATGACCAGATATAAAAACCATAAATGTGGGATTGGAGTGGCGGTAGACAATGAACAAACAGAAAACCTTGCAGACCATGTTTACACAGCTGGGGAAGTAATTACATCCAAGAGGATTTGAGGGCTGTTATGGATAATTAGCTGAACATGAGCTCCAAATTCAAGACAGCAAACAAGACAACTAACATGATTCCTACATACCTTATATTCAAAATAATCATATAGTTACTGAGATTTCTATATAAAAATATGACCATTGCATTTGGTTTTTTGGGTTTCTTTGGTTAGGGGCCTTTAAAATTTATTTATTTATTTATTTATTTATTTTTTTTTTTATTTCATGCTGGGGAGGCCATGACTAGACTGTGGTATCCATCTTTACATCAGGAAGAAAACTAATAGAGGTAGGGAGTTCAGAGAACTATGCAAGACAGTTTCAAGGCTGAAGAACTGCACCTGTGAGAATCTCAACAAACAAAATAATAACCTTTAATTGTATTTAAAAGTTGCTGTTAGGAGATGCTTTACTCTGGCAGACACAAAGTGCAGAAATTTTAAATGACTAAAAATTAAATTCAACAAAGTAATTTTTAAAACAAAATTATTTCTTCGATAAGAGAGATCCAAATTGAAGATGCAACCAATCAGAGGAAACTGTGTCGTCTTTGTAAATGAGAAATGCATGTTAGACTATCACATGGCCCTTCCTGTCTTTATAAACAAGAACCAATATGAAATAATAACACTGATATGTTTGCAAATTTATTTGGAGAAATATTGAACTAGGTAAAGCCTACATAATGTCTGTGTACATGGGAGGATCTGCATTCCTCAAGAGGTAAAAATTGACCCACAGGTGTCATTCCACTGTTTAAATAAATAGAAGTTAACTTTTTAGTCAATATATGGCTTCATACTACTCTACAGAGTAATCTAATGAAATGCAATTAGCATTTTTAGTTTCTGAGGTTGATTTCAGCATAAACTTATTTGTAAATAATTTATAGCATGTAAAGATTATGAAATTACTAAATAAACTTATAAGAATACATGACTTCCTCATTAAGGAGTAGAAATGTTAGATTAATAGTCCTACCACCAGCAGATTAAAAATACAACATTTAAAGAGAATATATTTTATCCAGATAGGGAATCAGATGTTAAATTATACACTATGCAGATCAGTAAACACTGGGATGGAAGAATGTCAATGGAAATATCAGCAATCCAAGAGAGTATGTTATATTTCATCAGTATCTAAGTCTTTTTTTTTAAAGAAAATTGCAAGGTGATGATGTGTTTGGTAAGGAATGGTGCTAGACACTGGAGTGTAATGCTAATGTGCTGCTTCTCAAATAAGAAATAAAATCAAGATCCAGATCACTAGGGATTGCTTCAAATCTCATTAAATATTTCCTCATATGAAAAATACTATCAGTGTTAGACTTGGTGACCTTTGCAAACTTCATTAATTAAATTTTGCCCAACTCAGACATCTCAAAACTTATATTTATCTGACAGCACAATCAATTAATCTATCGAGTGCTCATTGTCATAGCAGCTTGGAATAAATTTTACAAATTAACAATATCAATAATAATTTCTATAAACTCCCTCCCAATGAAGAATTGTTGTTTCCTACAGAAACATTAGAAAATGCAATTGAATGTCTTTAGAATATAGAAGGACAGAGGTCAGTGACATGAAATACACCTCAAATCCAGTCTTTATTTCATCTAATTGTAGATGTCACAATTTAAGTCACCTACAGTAAACTGCATAGATAATCTCCTTATCTAGACTTTGAAGAAAAAACACACTTCCAGAAGCAGAAGTCCACCTAACCTGTTGGAATTTATCCTCAGATCCATTTGCATCACTATCTTAAACATAACTTAAATGACTGAAGGTTCTTCAATTTCACAAAAAGATACTTCAAGGCTGAATTTTACACCACAAGTACATGTCTTTCTTTTCTAGACAAAGAGAATTGCATTTGGTTTGGTTTGGTTTGGTTTGGTTTGGTTTGGTTTGGTTTGGTTCGGTTTGGTTTGAATGCTAGCTGATTTAAAAGTCCCGTGTAAATTTAAAGGCATAGGAGTCAAGTGTCTTTTCAGGTTTAACATATACATTTTTACAAGAAACGAGAATCCTCTGTAACTTTATGCAGTTCACTCATGATGGAGCTCTAGATGACTTAAAAAAGGCATATCTCATGCCCATTTTAAGAAGAGGGAGGAGGATCATCAAGGGAACTGCTGACCAGGTAGACTAGCCTCACTACTCAGAAAAGCTTCTTAGAAGCTGTATCTAAGCACATACAGCAGGAGGAGACTGAAAACAGCCTACTTGCACTTACCAATGGCAAAATGTGCTTGACCAACCTGACTGTCTTCTGTAAAAGTGTACAATGATGCTAGCAAGACACTGTCATGCACAGTAGTATTACAGATTGGTGAGATATGGTCTGGAGCTGGGCCTCTACTCAGAGGGAGCTTGACGGCTTGGATACCTCAAGAAGTCCAGCAATA
This sequence comes from Porphyrio hochstetteri, assembly GCA_020800305.1. Lineage (NCBI taxonomy): Eukaryota > Metazoa > Chordata > Aves > Gruiformes > Rallidae > Porphyrio > Porphyrio hochstetteri. Next base: position 180,500,164 of record CM036905.1, on the reverse strand, counting down.
GCAAACATAGGGTCCTGCTTCAGGAGGGAATAGCCCCATGTAGCAATGAAGTCTCGGGGCCAACTGGGTAGAAAGCAGCCTAGCAAAAAACGGACTTAGGGGATTTCATGGAAACCATGTTGAATATAGTTTGGCAATGTGGCTTTGCAACATGGAAGGCCAACTGCATTCAGGGCTGTATTAGCAAAAATGTATCAGCCTGAAGAGAGTAGGGATACTTTCCCTCTTTTCAGATCTTGTGAGGCTGTATCTGGCATAAGGTACTCTGGTTTGGGTACTCTGTTTTAAGATGGGCTTTGGACCTCCAAGGATCACTTCCAGCCTAAAATGTTTTATGATTTTATGACTGCTACTTATGTGTCGCTTTGCCAGATTCATTAAGGATACAAGTCAGAGAGAATTTTATACTTTAAAGCTTATACACTTTGTTGAAATCTTAGAAACTAGTAGTCCTATAGACAATATGACCTTTCACATGGTGAAGGACTTGATTTCACCTGAAGTCTTGACATACAAGTAACAAGGACACCCACTAAGAGCTTGTCTACCAAGCAAGCTGGGTGAAGTACAGAAAACAAATGAAGAAGCATTCCAGTGTTCATTCAGGTCAAAGTAAAAATTCACATTTTGAAAAGCCTAATTTCCCTCTAGTTAGTCTTGGAATAACATGAATGATAATATGGATAAAAGGCTGCAACTACTGAAAAAGAACTAGGATCACAGAATACTTCAATTTGACATTAATCCAAAAGACATCCATATGCACATCTCAGTCTTACAAGAGATGATGGCTGAGAAACAAGTCTCTTGTTCCATGTTGTCGTTAGCAAAATTTATAAGACATGAAACGGAAATGACTTTTTCATGAGCAATATTACATTTTTGACATTTACTGGCCCGGGAAATATTAGGAAATAAATAAATTATATGATAGTTAGAAGGATAGTGATCTATCGAACATATCAATACATTATGCAGTCCTTGAAGAAACAAACAAAGCAAAGAAGTCCAAACTAAAAGATATATTCTGTAATGAACTTGACTAATATATGGTGCTTCAAATCCACAATTGAGATATTACTGTATGTAACACAAATGCATAAATAGAAAAGAAAAGGTGTAAAAAAATTTAAAATAAATAAATCAAGAAATAATCAATAATGACAGTAAAAGCAGATTAGTTTTACCATATTTAAAATTCTGGCTGTGAAAATAAAACTTTCTTGGAATATGCATTCACTTGAATTTCAGTAGATGAGATGTAGTAAATTGCGGTCATCCACAGAAAAAAATTAAAGCATTTTTTTTATGTTGCTATCAGAAAATTGAGATGGTCACGATGCCTAGTTTTATGGCAGTGGTTACTCAAGAAATAGAAAACCCGGTCTTCTCAGTCTATAGTGAAGTCCTGGAGGATGTCCTGATCACCAGGCTAGATTATAAGTATTCTTTACTCTTTCTATAGAAATCTCTTGTAAAATCAAGAATGCAGAACTTTTAGTCATGAAAGTAAAGCAAATGAGGCAGTCTAACAGTACCAGCACAGATTGAAAAGAGGGAAGTCCCTGGCTTCAGTCCCTACTCCCAAGGATTTTACGGAATGCTGCTCGAATGGGAAAAAAAAATCTTGAATGGATTTCCCCCTCCTAGGTTAGTTATCCTAAAACAATAGAGCTATGCTTTCTCTTCTGCTATCTTCTTTTGGACTCTCTTTCTTTTTTCTTTGGGTTCTTTTGGTGTTTTTCTTTTTTTTTGGGGGGGGGTTATGCATTAAATGTCACTTTTCTATCACACTGACATTGGATAAGATCATTAGAAACAATTTTAAAAGAATGCTTTATGATTTATTTTAATGTGTAAATGGTCACCAGCATATCATTCACTGTGTGTGCTGTTCCTCACCTGCACGGACTATACACTCTATTAACAATTTCGTTTAGTTTCCTTAGCATAATACAATGCATTGCTGGAGTGTCCTTGCTATCAGTAATACAGTGGCTAGACACATGGTTTTCACCAGAAATGTGACAATAAATTACCCAGCCAAAATTATTCTAAATGTGCAAGGAGACTATTTGCCAAGGAGACAACTAGGCTGACTAAATGAAGGAAACAGACAAGTGGGAAGTAGCACAGGATATTCTGGCACTGATTATTTTAGTATACTCTGGTGGGCATTGCATTTATTGAAAAGGAGAAGCAGGCTACTGGGTTCACAAAACCAAAAAGAAAGTTTTTAACTAATCATGGTACAGTATTTCACTGCATGAAAAGAAGTGAAACAAGACATATTTCCCTTTATTTTTCATGCCCTTTTTAAAAAAATAAAAAAAAAAAAAAATAAATAATATGGGTTCCACTATATTTTATTTTAGGGATACCTGAGGCAGTTTTTATTGCTTAACAGCTTCCGTTCACCCATAAACATAAATAGGTGTTTTAAGTTTGAGAGCAGGAAAAAAGATAGATACCTAATTCCTCTGAGAAAGAACTGCACTGGAGATTTTACCATCTGGCAGTGCTCGATTATTGAAGCTTTATTTTCATTGGTTTTTGAAAAATGCTACAACATTCAAGCAAGTAGATTAAATGCTATTAGCTCTAATACCTTTTTAAACAAAGTAATCTGTTGAGGTGATAATGGATTTTTAAGTAAGCATACTCATTACATTGGTTTTTACACCATTGTGGTTTCCCTGTTGGCTACATGAATCTCTAAACCTGAAATTGTTAATTACAGTTATAATACGTGGCATGTGAACACTTGATTAACTTCATACTATATTTAAGGCAGGCATAAAGGTAATTGAGGAATTCTACCACCAAACTTAGAGTGTTATCACAGAAGCCCAAAAATACTGCTTGCCATTTCATTCACTTGGAAATGAGCTGCACAAGATTTCCAGAGCAAAGCTACCATCTATTCAAGCTTGAAAATTAAACTTTTATTTGAAAGGCGATCGGCTAATTCTACAGGCAGGAGACAGGCACTAGAACTCATCAAAATTTTATCGATGGGAAAGGTCTGAAGCTGTCGTGCTTTTACATGTATACCCCAATTTAGATTTTTAGTTACTTTTACTTGAAAAATTGGCTTCGACTCTCCACATGGCTTGAGGCATAGTTTCAATACTACTTTTTTGTGTCAAAAACACCTGTCTTTTTACTTTAGTGCCAGAAGGGCTTAGCATCTTGTCAGTGAAGTAACACAGCCTGCACATTTATAGGTGTCACTCACTTTACCATCTGTTTTTTAGGATAACAGTCACTACTATCACCCAGCCCCTCCAGAGGCTCTAACAATCTTTATGGATTAAGGTTTAGATCTACACTGAAGAACAGCTAGGGGTATCCCACCACTTCCAGCTCATTCTATGTGTCCTTTAACCTTAACTCTGTGAATATTTGGTCCTACATGAATTCAGGAACTATCCCTCATGCAAAATTTTCTGACAGTAGAATCCTACCACTTCTTTAAAGTGTTACAGCAAATAATTGTCAAACAAATGTTTGCATGCTGAACACTGAGAGAAAACTACATGCATATAAACACCAACCCTTGCACCATGTCCAAAACTTCATCACAGGCAGCTTACTTCTAATCTCAAGAGATAGGAATAACATCATCACTAATCCTAAATTACATTTCAATTATAAAGTTGTTAATCAGATAATTTGGCCAATGGATTAATAATAAATATGTATGGTAAGAAAATGCAGACTTAATTTATCTATTAGTGAACAAAAAGGGGGTTTAATTTAAAGAGGCTTTTTATTTTTTTCCCAGAAAGTAGAATTCATTAATCCTTACTTTTCATTAAAACAAATAAATATATAAATAAATAGTGCCATGGACCACATTACATGCTTTTTATGTACCAGTGCAGCTAAGATTTTTTTTTTCAGATATACAGGACCAAAGTCAGAAGACATATAGATTTTGATGTACGGATGACATGTCAATACTGCATTGAGAAAATATATATGATAGTTGGAGTACCAGGGAGAAAAAGGTTTTCCTTATAATAGCATTTAAAGCATGGTCAAATGTTTGCCTCAGTTGGGGACCTATATAATCCTAAAATATTAGACAGGTTCAAGTCTTGCAGTACGATGAAATGGAAGAGGTACTACCAAGCAAGTTCCATTGTGTGATATGATATCTATATTCTTCCAGAAACAATACAACCTCAATGATTATTTGGCACATAAACATTGTTTTATACTTTCTCTGATGTTAAGGTACTAATTAAGAAGCATTTATGTCACCTATGATTTGTTCTTGGCCTGGAAGTAGCACTTTATCAGTTCTACAACCAAGGAGAGCCAAATGAGCATTACAAATACATTTCTAAGGTAAAATCCTGTCAAGGGCTTTCTAATGGCAATGTTTTGGTTGTTAAAAGCTTAATGTATTCAGGTCTAAAGAAACACAATGAGAACAGATTACAAAGGTAAATTTCCTGCTATATCTTCCTGATAGATATCTAAATGTATAACTCTGCCCAAATTACCTGGAATAACACAACCTCCTCTTTTTTTCCTAGCTTATGCATCATAATATACCATTCACACTTTACTATCCTTTTCATTACTTTCCTTAGAATCGGACATGTGTAAGGGTGGACAATGATCAGTGAGACTGCCCTGAGCAACTATAAAGTTTCAGATGAAGACTCCTCCTTTCCCTTTATAAAACAGGCAGACAGATGCAGCTGCTGTCCCACATTTCTCTGTAGCTGAGCTGCCTGTCTGCCAAGACAGTTAGTTAGAGTTTGAAAGCAACGGTAAACATGCTCATGTTGACAAAATGAATTTCTAAGCCAGAGTATACAGTACAATTAAGAAAAAATACTTTATACTAAATCTGAGTGCAGACTGGAGCTATTAAACAGCACCATTTGGAAAGTCTAAACAGGTAATTCTGGTCTCTTCCCTCCACTACCTTGGACGGATTTGTTTCAGCTTCCTGAATGAAATCTGTTAATTTCTCGGCTGGAAGGTGATGGATGCTGCCCAGGCTTTCCCTTGAACACTAAACCCACTGGGGCACGTTCTTACTCTCTTCCTCTTCACCATAAATTTGATGTATTAGGTTTTTTTATTGTGAAGCAGTGTCTCTGCCATCCACATAGCATACCTTCAAAAGTAATTTAAGCAAACATGTTAACATGCCATCACTAGAAGTCTGTAATTATTGTGGTCTACACAGAGACATTTTTTTTTGTTGTCATTAGATGCTGGTTAAGCAGTGTTCCTGGCATCAAGTTGTAGCTGGCCAGTGTTTTTCCACTAGGCCAAATTTTCTTCCCATTTTGAATTGGAAAAGAAGCAGCCTGAAATTCCTCAGCCAAGTCAGCTTGTTCACTACATTATGACATTTCGGCTGTGTGGGTGGAGGGGGTTGAGAGTGGTACTGTCTTGCCATCCCTGTAAAACATTTTAGTCTCTCACAGAGCAACACAGCAGTGTCAGCACAGTGCTCTCATTACTGTGGAAATATTACATGTAGCCATTAGTCTTCTCCCTTCAATTAGCGACAGTCAGTTAAGCTGTGCCCCCAGCCTGCTTCAGCTGTTGGCAGCATTGCCAAGTCAAACTTGTCTCCCATTTGGAAAGTAAACCGGGAAAACCTACTGTTTACCAGCCACGCTCTTTGGCTGTGAAAAGGAAAAGAGGACAAGGGCGTAGACTTGTTTGAAAATATTGTGCAATTAATTTACAGGTAAGCAAATGGCACTGGAAAAGATTAAGGAGATCTTCATGATAAACAGCTGAACCAGTGTTAATATGATGCAACTCCTGGAGTGCCATTTCATAGAGTTCCTCGTGGTTTATCTCATTCTTCTCTTTTTTATTTTCTTCTTTTTATTTTTTTTCCTGTTTGTTAGTTTTCAGAGGGTTGGGAGGAGTTCTATACAGTGGCACAATTTGAATTAAGGAATATTCTGAGAGTTACATTTTTTCAGCTGGACATGTCAGAATAAATTTGAAAGGTCAGCTGTAAAAAGCAGTTTTGTCTTCTGCAGGTGAAATCCAATTCAAATCGGCAGAAAAGAGGAATCTCTAGCTTGAGAGATAAAGGAAATGCAAAGCTGAAGTTGCTTTGATAAACTCTGTGGGGCAAAGAGTCTACCAAAATAAATGGGCATAGCCTAACTGATGTTAAATGGAATCTCATTTATTGATAGTAAAGGAGATTTGGGTGCTATATCTGTGCAAAAGATCCACTAAACAGCTAGTGCTGAGATATGATCAGACAAGATCAAAGTTTTCCTATGTGTTAAATCAACATGAGATTTTAGATTCTAAAAACACTATAAACTTTGGAGTGTTCAAAATAATGGCTTAGAATTGCTTTTCTACCACCCTGAATACAGAATCAAAAAGCTTGAAGCCAGGTAACAGTGAAAGCTTAATGTAATCTGTATACTTTGGCTCTGAAAACATGATCTTTATCTCTATTTGTACTGTAATTATTTTGCTGTTTTGTTTTTCCACATGAAACAAAGCACTCCTGGCTGTTAAACACCTGAGCATACATAAACTCATCACTACTTCCATTGTTCATTCTATCAAAAAATCCTACATTTTTTGATCAGTTCTCTCTGAATGGGGTACTCCTGTTAGTTGTAACTAGAGACCTGAAAGTTATATAAACTATTAAGGAACTACATTTTTTAACATTTTCAGTGAAGGAGATTACCTTTGCAAGATATCTTTACATAATAAAAATAAACTTTGGACCTATCACTACGTTTCTTTACAGCTTCAAAAAAAAATAGTCCTAGTTTGCCACGTCTGCCAATTCAGTTAACTGCTCTAACATGAAATACCATTTTCAAACAAGACTTCTTTAGGTTATCCTTTCATGTGAAAATACTGTATGTAGTTTTTAATACTAAAGGTCAGTTAATAGAGCACTTGGATTGAATAACAAGCAGGAATCAACATACTCCAAGAAGTCTGCTATCAAAAGACTTCTGCTACATGACAGATGGCTGGCATGCTGTAAAGAGCCTACTATTAAAACACTTTGAAAAAAAAGAAAGAAAAAAACCCAAAGTAAAGTAAACCCAAACCACTAACGAACAGAAAGAAAATGTATGAGCAACATCCATGTATTAACATATCCATATTGGTCAGTCACCTGTGGGCATTTGACCTACTTCCATGATGTCCTCCTACAGTGATACAAGCTTTTCTTCTCAGCAGGTAGTAATCTTCCAGGAAGAACTGCTGAGAACTGCAGGTATCCCTACTTGCTGATCTCCCAAATTGTTTTTGGTGATATGGGCATTTCTGCAGTGTATGTACCTTTGCTCTCTCTTAATTTTCCATTTTCTCTTGACAATCCAGCAACAATACAGCACAAGAAGATTATAAGGTCTGAGAGAAAGGTCAATACTAGCTGCAGTGGCAAAGTTCTATGCACCCTCAATATGCAGCATGTTCAGCATTGGTTTTGCATGTTTTATACTCATATAATACAGGTCATCAGTAGCTTGTTAGAAGAAGAACCCTTTCAGGTATCACATTCAATTTATGTTACCTTACTGTTCCTTCACATTGTGTATTTCCCCACTAAACTCTTAAGCATGAAAAGTCAAGAAATCCATATTATCACACAGCTCAGGGATTCATTTGTCTACTTCCACTTATCAAGTGTGTTAATTTAGGCCTAACATAAGAAGATATTCCCAGCTGCTGACGTGCAGGTCCATTCATTTTCATCTGTACAGGTACATACAGAAGAACTACCCTATCTGTTTAAAACCAAACTTAATAGGGTTCATATTCACAGTCCAATGAACCCAAAAAAATCAGAGTGGACAAATGTTGCTCGGAAAATGTCTCTCTCAAAAGTAACTTATTTATGCACTTCTTTCTCTCCCTTTTCCCACATTTCTCACAGAGAGTAGAAGGAAAAAGTCTTCTGAATACATAACTTGGGTAAAAAAATAATAGATAACAAAGTCTTCATAAAAAGAAAAAGAAAAAAAAAAGATAACAAAGTCTTAATAAAATAACCTAGTTGCTTTTAACTCTTTGTAGAGCAGGATGTTAAGATTATAAGAAAAGCCATCATGATAACTATTTCATATGGTGCCATTTTAGGTAAAAAATAAAGGAACACTATATGTTTCAACCTCAAATACTCTTTGGGACTGATTAATACAATTATACACAGTTATATTTGCACTGCAACAAATTTCCATCTAAAGGCAAAATGAAGTTTACAATCAGTCTAGGCTCTGCACAAATTAACACTTCATTGAATATTAATGAATTACTCTTTGTGACCAATTGCTATGCAAATAATACTTGTGTCAGAATTTATAATTATATTTATTTCAAGATGAAATACATGAATATTCACATTAAAAAGACTTCCACAATAAAGTGAGTAAATCAATTAAGACACATGCTACAGCATTACTTAACGTAATGGTTTTGTTGCTGATTTTGCACAACTAGCTAACACTATTTTTTCATACTAATTTCTAATGATTATGAAAACTCAATAGTGTCCTTAAATTTTACCTCTATAAAACTGAATTTGTGTTTCAAATCAAACACAATTCATATCAGTTGCACCATACACCATTCTAACTTATCAGTTAAAAGCAAACTGATACTGAATATTTTTGTTGACTTCACCAGACATTTTATATCACCAGGCCTAAGATCATGTAATGGTAGGTGGAAGCTACACCATTTCTTGCATCCTTTTTCCCTTAATGACAAGCTTCTTTTTAACTGTTTATGTGATGTTTATAGAAGTAGCTTGCAGGACCAATTGTTGAATGTATTTGTCCTTCTAATGCATCCTTGGGAGAAAAGAAACTACTGTAGAATCATCTCAATACCAAATAACTAGTATTGATTCTACAAAAGTCATATAGGTTCTCTTTGCTTGAACTGCAAGATTGTTTCAACATGCTCCTAAAACACAGTCTGTCAAATAACAGAGCCATAGTTTTTCATAATAATACTTTAAATATCATTTATGAAAGGTGGGGTGAAATATGTTTCAGATTTCTCTGCTTCTCTCTAAGGAAATCTGGATTAAACTCATGTTTTTCCAAGCCAGTCCAAGGTAAAGAGAGAAAAAAGAATTTTTTTCTAACTTATTTTTTTTACAAGAATAAGCCACGTGAGAGGCAATGATAAGAAAAAGTAAAAAGCTGATAAATTAGAAAAGTAAATAAAATATTACTATCGATAGTACAAATTCTATAGATTTTTTTTTTAAATACACCCTGTATTGTGGAGACTACACTAACAGAGAGCTGTTTAATTTAACAAGATAGTCATAAAGTATAGAAGCTTTTACTAATCTCATTGCATACTGATGGTGCTGAGGTTATTAAAGTGAATTATATAGTTTTACAAATGGGATCAATTCTAAGTACACAGTAAAGTCAGGAGTGAATTTCACTAGTATGAAACAAATGGATATAATTAATTATGGTGTCAACCACTCTAGGAGAGGGCATCATGCCAGCAGAAGACCGAACAAGGATGTGTTGTTTTCTACCTTTTGCCATAACGGCAATTGTTTCCTTGCGCTCTATTTCTCTTCTCAATTTCAAACAGATGCATGATCCCCAGCACAAGAAATAATTTTGCAAAGCCATAAAATTCAGAAAATGTAATATATATTGCATTTGTTGTTGCTGCAGTAGTGAGCTACTGTGGAACACCTACCACACAGAACTACATTCAGGAATTATATTAACCAAGTATCCTTGTCTGAAACAAATTTACGATAACTATCACTCTAATTTCACACCACCGCAATTTCATAATATTCTGAAATAGGAAAGCTTCATCTCCCAACTCTACAGAGTTAATGCTGAGCTATTAGCCATGCATTAGAGGAGGGACTAGAAGTCCCACCAGCAACTTAATGCAGCCACTGTAGCCAGAGCCATGCACTCAGTGAAGCAATACTTTTCCTTTTGCTGTCAATCTTCAGCACCAGAGCAGCAGGGTTTTATTTTATCTTTCCTTTTTTCCCCATTTCACAAGGGTATTTAAAATTTGATCACAACAATGGTTCAGTTCATATGCATATTACAAACTGCTTTGGGGACTGCTCAGTGCAAAATGGGCGGATAATGTTACAGATTAACTTGACTCTGGAGTGTGAACTGTCAGCTATATCCTTTAGCTGGGGAAAAGATTTTAAACACTACCTGGAAAATTGTGAGACCTAATCTTTCTGCTGTGCTGGCTTGCAGAATAATCCGAATAATGCGAATGTGCTTTCCGTCTGACTGAAGCAGGCATGCTGTTAAGTGATTTGAGCGATTTGCCTGGTATAATAACCAGTTTTCTCCATCTCACTGGATGCCAGGAACTTCCTGAAAATCTTTGCCTATGGCTTGACACAGACTGCTGAGTAGCCACAAAACTGTTTGATAAAAGCACCAGTTTCGTCCAGTATAAATCAATAGAATCCTGCTGCAATAGCTGTATTTGACTGCAGCACTCAGCTGTTATCAAGTAGGGGACCTGTTCTGACTATTTTAACTTCAGAGTACGTATCTTTTTCCCAGCTGGTCTGCAACACAGCAGGGGCGGCTGCGGTGGTGCGCTCAGTGTGTTAGCCAAAGAACATTCAACATTCACAGCACTCCGCTGGCGTCCGGACAAGGATTAACTGAAAATGCATTTTGATGCAGATATCAAATTGGTTTACTAAAGTAAGAGTATACAAAGTGTGGTTCCTCAGGTGTGAGTTCTTAAATCTGAACTGGAAAGACTTTCCAGTAATTTCACCCGTCCTTCCTACCAGACGCGGCCCTATTTTTCTAGGAAAACCTACCGCGAAAAGTCACCTCTCACATAAGTAATTGCACACATTCATGAAATTTTCTGAAGGAATTTATTGCCACTGAAAGGAAGCTGGAAAAGATCTCCTAACATCAATGTTCAAAACATTACTGCTCTTACCTTCTCTGTACTTTTTACAGAAGTGAAAATGCTTTTTAGGTAACAAGACAAAATATGTTCTCTACATGACACAACATGCATGCCACAAAACCATAAGTCTCATGTAGCTTGCTGGTCAAGTGGATGGTTCTTTCATGTTCCTCGTGCCAACTGGCATATTGGGCAGGCCAATATCCCTTTTCTTCCCACTTGGCCTTGGGAATATTATGAAAAAACACGTATGATTCCAAGACCTGATTGACACACTTATTTTCCAAACTTTTCCAATACACTTCCGTATGGGCATTTCGATGTTACTATTAAATTAATTAAGATTCCAAGCCCTTATTTTACATTTCTACAAACTGAGGTTCAAAGGTCTTAAATTATTTGTAGCTTTGAAAGGGCAAAAAAGAACAGTAGGAAAATGCTCTGAAGGTTTCTGACTTAGTTGGGTGTAGAAATCACTTCTAAGAATGTGAGTAGCTTGGATTGGGCTGCCCCTAACAAGTAATATCATAAGTAAAGGATGTTCACTTATAACAGTCAGCAGAGTATCACAAATCAGGAGCAGGTTGTCAATTCAAGTATTCATTGTATATTGAACAGGGTCCACACAAAACATGCAGAGGGAAACCTTGAACACCTATGTAAAATACCTTTAGTTTTTCTGACCTGATTTGGAGAAGACTTTCAAATTCCAGTTAGCATACTTTGAAACCAACAACTTAATTTTCTGTTCTGAATTGGGATGTAAAGCACTGTCAGCTGTGAGAGCTTTTATAAGTTATCCTCAAAATCATAATAAAAAAGTTAAAACTATGCATCTCCCATATTAGAGGAAAGGAGAGAGGAAGGAAGGGATGGAAGGGAAAGGGAAATGGGAAAGAGAGTCTGCATGTAGCTAATACCAAATTTAAAAAAAAAAAAAGCAGCTTGAATATCTGTGTGCAGATATGACATGCTAATATAGCTAAACACAGTAACAGCCAAAGGGGATATGCTGCTCAGCTGCCTTGAGTGATTTTAAGTGAAGATGTCTCCTAAGCATACACATTTAAATTATGCACACAATCTCTGTAAGGTTTTCTAAAATGCTACAGGAGATTCAGCATGTTCACTACCACAAGATGCTTCCTGTTAGCAGTACCTTCTCCGTTTCTTCCAACAACTGTGGTAGGTTGACCCTAGCTGCAGGCCAGGTGCCCACTAAAGCTGCTCTATCATTCCCCTCCTCAGCTAGACAGGGGAGACAAAATACAGGAGAAGGCTCATCCAGCAAGATAAGGATGTGGAGAGATCATTCAGCAATTGCCATCACAGGCAAAACGGACGTGACTTGGGGAAATTAATTTAATTTATTACCAATCAACTCAAAAGTGAGTAATGAGAAATGAAACCAAGTCTAAAACCACCTTCCACCAACACCTCAACTTCACTCCCAATTTCTTTTCCTCCTCACTCCCCCAGCAGTGCAGGGGGATGGGGCATGGGGGTTGCAGTCAGTTCATCACATGTTGCCGCTCTGTCCTCCTTGTGGGAAGGACTCCTCACACTCTTCCCCTGCTCTAGCATAGGGTCCTCCATAAAGTTCTCCAGCAGGAGTCCTTCTTCACAAACTGCTTCAGTGTGACTCCCTTCCACGAGGTGCAGACCTTCAGGACCAGTCTGCTCCAGCATGGGTCCCCCATAGGCTAACAAGTCATGCCAGACAACCTGTTCCAGTGCTGGCTCTTCTCTTCATGGGGCCATGGGTCCTGCCACGAGCCTGCTCCCGTGTGGGCTTCCCATGGGGTCACAGCCTCCTTCAGGTGCCTCCACCTGCTCCAGCATGGGGTCCTCCATGGGCTGCTGGTGCATTTTTACTCCAACATCATCCCCCATATAGGGAATCCCTGCTCCCATGCCTGGAGCACCTGCTCCCCCTCCTTCTTCACTGACCTTGGTGTCGGCTGAGTTGTTCCTCGCATATCCTCACTCCTCTGTCCCAGCTGCTGTTGCCCTGCAATTTTTTTTTCCCCTTCTTAACTATGTTATCCCAGAGGCACTACCACCGTCATTGATGGACTTGGCCTTAACCAGCTGCAGGTCCAATATTGGAGCCAGCTGGTATTTACTCTGTTGTACACTGGGGAAACTTCTAGCAGGTTCTCAGAGAAGCCATCCCTGTAGACCCCACTACAAAAACCTTGCCATGCAAACCAAATACAACATTTCCCTAGTCTTTCCTTCAGTTTTTTAAGTTAATTATCTGTGGAAAATTTAAATTTACTCCTTTAGATTAATAGATATTAAGAAAAAGTACAGAAAAAATGTGTTAAGATGGTTTTCACATTCAGAATAGCTCTGTGATTGTCTACTACTACTACTACTGCTTCTACTTTGTGATTAAGGCAGACTCATGATTTTGAATTGTTGCTTATAGAAAGAGAGTCCTGTTTTAAACTCAGTGATTGCCACCTAGAATTTGCTCTCCAACATGGCAAAGAAATTTTATACCTGCCTCAATTTTCAGACTATCTGTAACTGAGCATTCTCCTGTGGGAACAGTTTGGTTGGTGTTTACTAAATACACCACCCAGGTCCTATTTAAAATTGCATATGTTATGATGAGACACTCCTTGCTAGAATAAATTGAGTTGAATTAGAACTTTCCTAGAGCTTCAACCTTTATTTCAGGCTGATATATATGACTGAGTTTCAACCTGTGTTAAACTATTCTTGCCTCTAAACCATGATTTGGGTTTACTGTACCCAAAAGGGAGGCCTGTTGCATGCAATAACTTAGATGCCAACTAAACAAGAAAATTAGTTTTTACTTGCCTGAATCAGAGACACAAACACACTAAAATAGCATAACTAAGGATGGTAAATAAGCATATTTTAACATTGTTAAAAACATTGACATCATCTTGCAATACAGCTCAGCTTTAATGTATAAATAATAGTCTTAACTACAGAGGAGACGATGCAGTTGTGACATAGTGGCACAAAGAGGGTGCTTTAAAAATGTGCAAGTATTAAGCTCTCCAAGATAAGAATTGAGGATGCAGAGTAGGCAAGAATGATGTCTGGTAAAACCAAAATAATCCTGCATAGCAGGCAGGCAGAGTGTCTGATGGAACCAGAATAATCCTGCAGAATATGCAGAACAAACCCTCATCCCAAAAATAAATGTCAAGAGAAGCTGAGATCACGCAATTTTCTTTCGGGAAGGAGCATAGAACATCAGTGGTGTTTTATGGAGAAGGATGGAGAGGAAAGAATGTGGCAGACTCTGTTCTGGCTTTCTCTCTCAAATTGCTCTCTAGACCAATGGATTATAGTCATCAGTATGAATTAAAACTGCATCACTTCCATGGTATTTTACACTTGCAACTAATTTAAGATAAACTTTTTATGGATGATTGATAGTGATTCAGTTGTAACTACTGGTAATGTGCATTTTTAACAAGCTCAGTCAATCCAGTCAAGAGAAATTTTGAAGCTTGAAGCAAGCTGGTTTGGGAGTCTTCTCCCATCACTTTCCCATCACAGTGTTCTTCTCTTAACTTCCTAGTATGTAGAGATCTACCTATATGAAGTCACAATGTTATGTTTGTGCACTAAATTTTTCACAGGACTTTTACAAAAGCTTCTAAATCCCTAAAGATTCATCACAGTAAAGCAAGAAGCAGCATGAAACATATACAGCTTTTCCTCCTTACTTTGTTAGATTCTTACAGGTCAATGTAGTCTTTAGTATGTTCCATGGTTTTGTATTGTTTTTCTTCTCTTTTCTGTACAAAATCAGTCTAAAGTAATCACCTCAGTAAAGATGTGAAAAGCAAATATAGTTGCATATATTGTTGTGGCATATATGAGTATAACATGTGTACACAGGTGTACACATATACATCAGATACAGGGAGTGTAAGGATTCACTTCCATATCTAGGTCTGAGGTAACTTCTCCAGTGTATGAACAATCACTCGTGGCATCTTGAAGTCACTGCATGTATGTACACACACAAACACACACATGATCTACACTGTAGATACATGGATACTGTTTAGTAGAACGGCAAAAGAGAGACAGAAAGACAAAGAACATGGTTCCCACTTCACATTCTAAAATAAATATTTAGTTATTAGGTGATGGTTTTACACAATAGATTGTTTTATATATATGTAGCTAAAGCTCCTCTCCCCTCAGTTGTCTCTTCATACTGGATACCTCTGATACTATACAGTGTTATTTCTATGAGACAGACCTGCAATTAATTCTGTACAGAATAAATGCCTTCCCATACAGAAAAGCATAAAAGAAGAAAAAAGGAACCACACAAAAATCCCCCACATTTAATGATTTTTAAAATCTATACTCCACTTTCTCCAGCAGCAAACTTTTCAGTGTATTAAAAGAAGGCGGGGGGTGGGGGGAGAGAGATAACGACTATATTTTCTCCTTATTCAGTGAAATAGTGTCTGATATTTAATTCTACATCATTGGAATAGTTTATGGAAATAGTGATGCTAATGGTGAGGCTATCAGTGGGCTCGTTAATTTGTAGTGGCTATTTCTCCTGACCTAATTTCCCTTCCTGCTTGAAAACTGTTTGAAATTTCATCTGACTACAATCAGGTTTATTGGAAATATTAATGTCTGTGCTCTCCCCATAAGCCACCAGCAGGGTAATTGACTTGAAAGATGAATTACAACATCTGCATTAACAGAATATAGAGTTGTAGTGTGGATCTGGTTCTTTGTCCTTTACTGCCCTCCCTTCCTTCACTCTGAATGCGATTCTGACAATTGAGAATTTTCATTTTTTTCAAGAGACACAGCCCTAGGAAAACATCATTAATAATACACATTACACATTGCAGTTTATAATAGAAGGTTGCTTATCCAAAGGTTGGTGAATGACTCTTGAAACTTACTTAGTCTCTGAAACAAATTGGAATTTCAATGAACTACAGAGCCCTCTATATTTATGGATGTGTGATATAAGCATAATTTATTAACATTATTTGCCACAAAACTAAAACAGAGAAAGGAAGGAAATATCCACTCCTTAGATAAATAACATTCCCAAACTGCTCAGTGACCATCATTCTATAGAGAAATTAGTATGTGGCGGGGTGGGGGGGAAGCATTAAAAACTTTCATGTAATCCCTTATTGAGGTCTGTCCTACTTACAAAAGTGTTTAAGCATGCAAAAATCAAGCACACAAAGATACAGTGAATGGAACTTGGAAAAAAGGATGTGGCAAGAATCTGTGGTTCTTCCAACGCAATGCCCATGGTATCTGTGCTCCATATATTTAAAATGACACTACTATATGTAAATATAACTGTATATGATACATTAAATTAGTGTTAAAAAATTCAATACAGAAGCATAATGCTGATGACATTTCAGCATTTTCTGTTATTCTGTGATGAAGATCAATTTAATACAAAATCCAAAAAGAAAGTCAGGAGAAAGGCATTTTGGTTTTGAAGATTCGCATCCATAATGAAGTAGTTTCTTCCTCTACAACAATTATGTAATAGTTTCTTACCAGTATTTCGCTATTTACCCTCTTAATTATTCATGCTTTCAGGATAGCACATGGACAATAGGATTTGGAGGAAGGAGGCAGTGGGAAAGGTAATATATTATCCATAACAGAATTGCTTGAAATGCATCATGTCCAGCTTCTTAGAAGAAGAGAGGATGAAAGGATAATAAGTGTTCAATGATACAAGACTTAGATCTCAAATGGAAAAACATACAAAAGCTACTTTCCTTGCACAGAGTGAAGGAACCAGACAATTGATTAGCCAGACAAATGAACCAAATTAGTCTGAAGAGTATTTATGGTTTTTTTCAGGCACAAAACCCAGACAACTGACTAGAAAGTCAGTTCAGAAATGGCATTATCATCCATACTATCAATGTGTGACGCAGCATTAGCTGGCTTCTATGCTGTTTTCTTCATCCCAGCTCCTTCTATGACCTCCAAAGCTTTCTCAGTACATAGACTGTTGCTACATCTTTTGGGTAATTTTCTGATACTTGTCTCCTACTGATGTAAACAGAGATCAAGAATTCTTTCTGCCTCCCATTGCTTATCTCCTGAAGTACTAACTTACATCTTGCTTACAGTATTTTTTTTTCTATTTATACCTCTGACTTAAATCTTGCTTTAAATGATTAAAATCATCAAATTTTAATAGTAAGAGAAGCAGTTCCTCTAGTTCCTCCCATCCCTTAAACGTGAATGCTCCATTATTAATGAATCATAGAATCATAGGATATCCTGAGTTGGAAGGGACTGATAAGGATCATCAGGTCCAAATCCTGGCTCCACACAGGACCAGCCCAGTCAGAGCATGTGACTGAGTGCATCAGCCAGACACTTCTCGAACTCAGTCAAGCTCAGTGCTGTGACCATTTCCCTGGGGAGCCTGTTCCAGTGCACAGCCACCCTCTCAGTAAAGAATCACAGAATCACAGAATAACAAGGTTGGATAAGACCTTTAAGATCATCAAGTCCAACCATTCGCATCCTAAACTAAACCATATCCCTAAGTACTTCATCTACCCTTTTTTTGAACACATCCAGGGAAGGTGACTCGACCACCTCCCTGGGCAGCCTGTTCCAGGCCCTGACAACTCTTTCAGTAAAAAATATTTTTCTAACATCCAATCTAAACCTGCCCTGGCTCAGCTTCATGCCATTCCCCCTTGTCCTATCACCTGTCACCTGGCTGAAGAGACCATCACCTATCTCTCTGTAACCTCCCTTCAGATAGTTGTAGGCGGTGATAAGGTCTCCCCTCAGCCTCCTCTTCTCTGAGCTAAACAGCCCCAGCTCCCTCAGATGCTTCTCATAGGATTTGCCCTCCAGCCCCTTCACCAGCCTGGTTGCCCTTCTGTGGACTCGCTCCAGGACCTCCATGTGCTTCTTGTGGTGAGGAGCCCAGAAAGATATTAGGAAGAACCCTTTCCTAATATCCAGACTAAACCTCCCCTGCTGCAGCTTCATACTGTTCCCTCTTATTCTATCACTGGTTACCAGAGAGAGGAAATTGGTGCCTGCTCGTTCGCTTCTCCTCATCAAGAAGCCATGGAGCACAATAAGGTGTCCCCTCAGTCTCCTCTTCTCCAGGCTATACACACCGAGAGACTTCAGCCTCCTAAGGGTCCTTCAGACCCTTCACTGTCCTTGTTGCCCTCCTCTGGACACTCTTCAGAATTTTTGTGTCCCTCTTGTACTGTGACACCCTAAAGTACACAAGTTATTCAAGGTGAGGCCACACCAGTGCAGTGTGGAGCAGGACAATCACCTTCCTGGACTGGCTGGCGATGCTGTGCTTGATGCACCCCAGGGTACAGTTGGCCCTAAATAGTTGATATACAGTTGAGACGATGCATAGGCCTCTACAACCATTTTTTAAGTGACAAGTTCTGCCTTTATATTTATTGAGAGATCTTCAGTCACAATGAAGTAGTTAGAAATTTATACAGGTGTTTTTATGATGAAATGTTTTTACTCATGTAGTAGTTATAAAACCATGAAGCAGATTTGTTAAGTTCACAATTCATAAATAAATTTATGTAATTATGTAATTTCCCATCAGTTAGCTAAGATGTTCTGTCCAGTTAGATTGGGCACACAGTTAGATTCTAACTACAACAGTTTGTTTGGAAGTTGTATTTATCCCTATAGACATCAGCTTTATAACTGATTCTCTCAACTCCCCCAAACCTGCAAAATATTAGGAAATCATTACCAAATATTGTTCTTTCCCACCCCACCCCATCCCACCATACTCCCTCCCACCCTCCCCACCCCTACCAAAAAAAAAAAATCTGCTACTCACAAATAAAACTACTCAGAATATCTGTGCTTGGACTTGGATGTTCACGAAATGTAAAGATTTATTGTACTTCTGTTGACATTAATTTCACCTCAGTCAGTATAACCTCTCAGGTTAATAACTCCTGATGCTCACCTCCACAGAAGTCAGCATCTCAAAAATAGTATATGCTAGCACCAAGCTTCAGTTAAAGTTGAAAAATACTTTCGATTATAGGTACCTGTTTTGACACACCATGTTCATTGTTGCCAGAAGCATTCAAAAAAACTCTGTCTCCACAACACAGTTTTGTTTCTTTGCCCAAAGATGAGACCATGGATAAAGAGGCCACATTATAGGTGGTGACTGAAAATTCTATGTGTGTTTATAATCCTGAGAGCAAATTTTATCAACAAACAGCTTCAATTTTTCTATTCAACTCTCAGCCTTACCAAGAACCACACACAGTGAATGTGTGTTTTGCTGGTGGCATACTGTCAGAATTTCTGTTCTTAAGATTTCACATTTTTTAAGCATGGCTTTTCTTAACAGCAATGACACTTAACTGCTGTGCCGTAGAGGGTTCTTCACCCTCATATCCGAAAATCACAGTATATTAACTTACTGGAAGTTCTTCTAGTTTCTAAGACTTAGAGAACAATCATGTGGTTTCTATTTACTTTCAGCTGCTTAGTTATGGCAACATTTAACATATCATTCCAGGAGGAATAACAATATGGTATAAAAGCTTTGTAACTTCTAAATAGCATTTTCAGACATCAGAAGGCAGGTAATACTGGGTAAAACACACATAGAAAAAATGTTGGGTAGAATGCAATTTGACTTCTTCTTTCCATTTTCTCAATCATCAGGAAGCTCTACTAAAACCAAAGCAAGGTTCAATTTATTTACCAAAGTTTTCGCAGAGTGTCAGCTGGTTTTGTCTAGGGTATCATCCTCTTTCAGAGAGAAACTTCAATTTTTTTTGTTTAGGTTTGTTTGTTAGTTTATTTTTTGTTTGTTTGTTTTTTCTTTTAGATTTTATCAATTACTCATACAATAAGGTGGGGATCTTCCTTTTATCATTTAGGATGCAGATGTGCCAGTCATTCACAACTAGAAAGCTGTCCAAAACTAGAAAGTTCTAAGACACAAACATGGATGAAAAGACATCTTCAAAGGACTTCAAAACTTTCTAAATCTTTTTTTTTTTCTTTTGTTTTCTGAAAATGTGTTATTTTCCAAAAGAAAAAGGAATGAGATATTTTTTAATACTTGCTACAGTAGGTGATTATTACTCCATCACTATTATACAAATTCAATGATGGGAGGAATAGAATTTCAGGAATCTTGTGGAGTTTATTGGGTTTTTTTTGGGTTTGTTGGGTTTTTTCCCTGATATTTTAACGATGGATGACTATACGTGAATTCTTCCCTGCAGCTAAATAACAGAGAGATTTCCCCCCATTTTAAAATATATTTACAATACTTTGCTTTGGTCTTGAAAAATCTTTTTGAGAAATTGAGATCTTCCAGTATCTCTCAAGGTGGCAATTAAACTACAAGAAGCAAATGATAGTTATAACTATTTTTTTAACAGAAATAGAGGAAATTTGAAGGAAAAGGAGTCATATAAACTTTAAAGTTCAATGTAAATGGCACATATCTGTGAAATCTTCCCCTCCCCTCATCAACCACATTTAGTAATATTAAACATAAGTGGACAACTATATGTCTGTACAGCAAGATGGCAATGCTATCAAAATAACAGAACAAAATGTGTGCTAATACTGACTTCAACACAACTTTACATTTCAGTCTTAAGCCCCCAAACTTATTATGGGGAAAAAGGAAATTTTCCACTGGCACAAACATACCCTACAGACACAGCATGCATCCATGGCAATGATAATTCTGATTTCAATTAGAACTTACTAGCTCTCTTGTGCCTCATTTTTACAAGGAAAATAAAATTGAGAAAGGCATCGCTGTGATTAGCTCCTACAGCCACCTTTTCTGAGTAGTCTGAAGTGACAGCCACAGGGGTAAAAATGATTGTACTAAAATGTCTACTAATGAGGCCCCTGTAGTACTGCTCCAAGAAGGACCATTATATGCTACATTTGTCAATTTCATCTCTTTGGCTTTCTTTTTATCATCTGGAAAAAATACTGATTAAGAGAGGGTTTCTTTTTAAGGCTTTATTCTTGTTTAACCTTCATAATAATGCTCATTGCCTTCCTGTACAGCTAAAATGTTCCAAACTAAAACATTAAAATGTTCCATACTTCCTACTGACTTTTCTCAGTTTCTTGAGACTAATATATACTTTATGATAACAATTCACAAACTTTCTGCTGGGTTATAGAAAGGGAAGTATGAAAAAAACCTGCAAATATCCCTATAAATGCAAAGCAGTGAGTTGAATGGAACCTAGTAATAATTTTTCATGTAGAAGATATATTCATGACAAGACCTAATTATGTCTGAGATTAAAAAAAACAAAAAGAAAATGTAATTTAAAAAATACAAATAAAGTAAAATAAAAGAGTAACTAAAAAAGTATAAGAAAAAAAAATAGAGGTGTTATAAGAATAAGCAGTAGTTATTTGGGCGATTACAGAAAAGGTAAAAGAAAGAAAACACATTCCCAAACATGAATGATGACAGACGCTGATAGTGGAATCTCCTATTGCATAGTATATTTGAAAAAACAGATACACACACACACACACACACATACACACACACACACACATACACACATATATAAATATGTATTACTGCATTTATGGCTCTTAAGAAGAAACATGATTAGTACTTGTGGACAAACTAACTTATATTCTAGGAAAATTCCTCAGGAACTCATATCTTACCTTATTTTTTATGTGCTTAAAACTATAATGTCAAAGAGCAGCTTATTTGAAAAATAGAAATCTAAGATGGTAGTAAAGTCAAATTTTGAACTAAGTAAGTGACAAAATGAAGAACACAGACATGGATTTCAAAAAAGAGCTAAAACATTCTGAACTGGTTTCTTTTCCTCATGTCATAAAACAGTAAAGGACCAATACTTAGTAATGACTTAAATTAAATTGACTTTAATAAAATTACCAAAAGTAACATCATAATCTCCAAAATATGGAATTAAAATAAAAGGGGTGTGTGCATTTGGGTTTTTTTATATATATATATAGTGTGTATATATTTATATACACACATATCTCTGGGTGTCTGTGTATGTATCTATACACACATGCATAAATTTTTAAACTTTGGGAGTTCAAGCACGTGGCCATTATTAATTGTAACTCTTTAGAATGCTCTCTAGGCTAATTCAATTTTTACAGAAATATTTTTGATGGATTACAAGGAACTAGCTGAAATGATGGAACATCAGTCTTGATTAATTCTGTTGATCAGTCAACTTTTGAAAGATGTGAGTGTTTTAGAGACATGCAGCTTGGAATAAGAAGTTTGGTGTCTTGATAAAAGTGTAGGAGAATGAGTGCTCACTTTTAACCTCCAAGAACGATTTGAAATTACAGTTAATGTGTTTATATTTCTATTTTAAAGATCTTGAAAATTTATTATCATCTTAAATTGGTAACGCCAATTAGAGATTAAATGTCTTGGTTTTATTTTCCTCACTCATTCCTCTCTCACTCATTCTCTAGGCAATAGCTTATTTATTTTGCTAACAAAATAACTTTGTATATCTGATTAGTCACTTATCGTGATGATTAGACTTTACATTTTACACAAGAGGGCTTTCAAATTATTTTTTTTCTGGTTAAAGAAATTCAGTCAAGTGTAATCTTCCATGGCAAGGAAGATTCACCTGCCCTTAATACCACTTGGCTTTGCCTCACAATGTGAAAGTATTATATTTATGTGTGTTTGTATTTGTGAGGTCTTCAAACACTGGGCTTAGCACATCCAAGTTTACTTTATATATATCTGTAGACTATATGGAGGACCACTATCCTGAAAATGGAAAAACATTTCGTTATCAAAACCATCAGACTGCTTTATCAAACCAGCTAACACAGAATTAATCAATTTTCTCATATTTTAAGAGCACATTTCTGTCTTTCTGAAGATGGGAATAAGTACAAAGTATAGTCTCCAGTACTTGTACAACTCAATTTGAAAGAACATAATGAGTTGAGACTTTTAATGTCTCTTAAATATGTTGAACTCTATGGGGATATGATTAGAGTATTATTTTCTTTATTAGGTGAAGCCTGCAACAGTTCTCTTAATCTGCCAGTTTCCGATTACTAAAATTGCAGTGATTTATTTCACCCTCAATGTTAAGCTGCTGTTTATGAAAGTTTAGCCCTTCACACTAAAGTGAAAGTCCCATTTATTCTGGATTAAATAAAGATCTAACTCCTTAACTCTAACTCAACCTCTTTCTCTGTCTGTCTTCTCTGGCTGTGACAACGTAAAATAAGTCGCTGGAGATACAGGGTAATTCTTTTTGCATATTACATGTTTGGTTAAAGCATTACTTCTTTTTTATCATGCATGATCCAAACTCTTTCAGAATCCTGTTTGGCCTTTTGCAAAGAAAGGCACAG
Source organism: Porphyrio hochstetteri (assembly GCA_020800305.1). Taxonomy (NCBI): domain Eukaryota; kingdom Metazoa; phylum Chordata; class Aves; order Gruiformes; family Rallidae; genus Porphyrio; species Porphyrio hochstetteri. The sequence continues at coordinate 180,476,806 of CM036905.1, read as the reverse complement.
CCAAGAATCTACTTGTCTCATCCTTTTGGTCTTAATGAGAAAAAGTACTCCTTCCATTCAGCCTCCATTTTCTGAATAGTTTGCAGAGAGTCCAACAGTTCCCATATTGGCAACTGTAAATCCCAGAACTATTTGGTTCTAAAATAAATCAGAAACAAAGCTAATGTTTTTTTTAAACAATCCAGCATACCTTGTGACAAATTTGTCCTACAAAAGTGCTGCTCTGATCTTCTACTTTGTTGTTAAGCAAGAGTTTTATGGCTTTGGTTGATTCTAGCATTATACTAATATGTTTACTTCTCTGTGTAAACTGAAGCAGTGCATTCTAACCAATTTAGCCCAGTCTTACCTATAATTAATTAGTTCTACTTTATATCTTATCATAGTGCATAATCCCAGGACTGAGGATCAATTTCTTTTTCATTTGCAGTGTGGTACCCTGAATGCACAGGTTAAGGAGCATTAAGTACTTCCCTCTAGATCTTTCTCACCCCTTCATAAAATAGAGACCTTCTGACCAGTAACTATTCCTCTGTCTCTACTTACATTAAATACAACCTCATTTCTTGCAGACTTGCTAGATATTCTTTAACTTGCATAACATTTTACACTGGTGACTTGACTAGTTATTTAATGATAATAAACTTATTTGAATATAAACTGCTTGTTACGTAGTATCAAGCCAATTTTGTCAGTGGGATTTTTTAAAACATAATAATAATAATTTAAAAAAAGGTTTTGCCAGCAGATATATTAATTAATCAAAGGGAACATAATTCAATACACTACACTTTACTCCCTTACATATAGCACACTGAATCCCTCAGTGCCCACCCCGATAGTTAAACACGGTTCATTTTTACTGAAATGTTTCCCCTTTTTTCTTCATTTATTTCTCAATGTAACTGTTCAATTTCTTACAATTTATGTAAGTCATATTTAAATATACATGAACAATAATGCTTATACGGATAAAATGTCAAAAATGTTTAGGACTCAGCTATTTTGTTCTGAAGTGTGGGTTTAGAACACACAGGTCAGTACTGAACAGTAAAAAATGCTGAGGAAATACTGGCTGATGAGTAACAAAGGTAGGAGAATGATAATGCTGAAAGATGGATTATCATTCTATTTCTTTCCTTTTACAATCTTCTGATATTTTTTTCTTCATCCAAGTTTGAAATTTGTACTGTTTTTAGCAAATTGCCCTGGCACTATAACATTCTCTCTGAATACAGTTGTGTGGGTTTTATTGCTTCACACTGCTGAGTGGAAAGGATTTGCCAGCTTGGGAAAATGCCAGAATTTGCATTTTAATAAAGATATGTCAAACAATAAACTTGCTTAACATCCTGTGACGGATCTGGTGAAACTGTGTCTTGTAAGTGTGTATTACTGCACTCACTACACTTTTCTGCAGTTGTTGTTTTAAGAGAGACAGAGCTAAAACCAAATTCATATATTAACTTCTTTTTCAGCAATACCTGAAGAAAAACCTGTTACTGTGGTACTGTAACTCAGAACTGCAGTGATATGCAGGAAATACATCCCAAATTCAACACCTAGCCTAGTCTGCAGTTGAGATGAAGGCCTGAATCATATCACAAAGATACAAAGTTTTTAAGAAAGGCAACTGAAATTAGAAAGGAGGTAGAAACCCAAAGATCTCGCAGTAAGCACAAGATGAGAGTGTGAAACATGCAGGGCACTGCTTAAAACTTATAGGACTTTTCCCATTAGGTATTACCTTTACTGTCTGTGCACCTGTGAAAATATAGTACTATGCCACAATCTCTCAGAAAAAGCAAAAGGATTATAAAGCAAAAATCCACAGCTAAACCCACAGTTATTAATTATTTCTTAAATATTATTATATCAACCCTACAAATCAATAACAGTTTTATGACAACTGTGGAAATTGTCAGAAAATGACTGAGACACGCATCATAATAAACTGACATAACAAGAAGAAACAAGTGTCTTTTGGATTCAGTGTAAGAACTGGAAATACTGAGTCAATAGATGTATTTGCCGACTCACTCCAGGTTTCTGCCTGTCACATTTTTCAGTTACAGGTGGTAAAAAAAACAACCAACCAAACCCCCAAAACACAACAAAAACCCACTCCTGTATCCAGGAAAAAAATAAATAATAATAATAAAAAAATCAGGATCCCTGCATTTTGGATAACTTATTTCAAAGAAAGTCTCAGGGATTTAAAACATTGCCTATAGGAGTTGTTAAAGTCACATGAAGGAAATACCCAGATAAGAAAGTACTGTGGAGACCAACCAAAGCAAAAAGATATTTTATAGCTCATCAACTTTTCAAATGGAGCATAGAGGTAATGAAGAATATTTCTTTGATCTCTGCTTCCACAGACACAGAAAATATAACAAGCTTACAAGAGCTTGATTTTCACTGAAGTGCAAAAGAGTAAGTCAGGAGGTCTTCCCTATGAAAAAAACCCACCTGGTCAGGCTGCCTGCATACAAATAACAGGAATTCACCAAAGCACATCACATTTTTCACATGATTTCTTGGTTTTATTCATTGAGGAATTCCGAGTAAAGAAATATAAGATTATTGTTGTGGTTACTGCTACTTTGCTTTCTTTTGTTTGCTTGCTGGCTGATGACAAAGCCAGTTGTGCTGGGACACACATGCTGGTGCAAACTACTCCACAGTTTATCTCTGCAAACTTTTAGTCATAAATGCAGCTTTAATTCATGCCAGCTTTAAGGTACCAGCTTTCCTCACAAATCTTGAGTTTTTTCCACCTGAAACAGCGCTCCTTGAAAATGGCATGAACAGTACAGTGGGGTTTGTGATAAGGCAGCAGTATGGAGAAGGTCTGCTCTTAACTCCTTATTCAAATAGTCACAATTCAATGCTGAAATGTCACCATCTTTAAGAGGGAATAGCATCTGGCAATGACAGATACCTAATTACCTTCATGTAATCATACATTTTCCATGCAAATAGTGAATGAAGTTTTGGTGCAATGTAAGGAAAAATGTAAAAGCACCAATACTATTCTGCCTATAGGAATTGTGTCATTACATTTGATGAAGATGCACCAAAGGTTTTTTAATAGCTGGTAAATACTTTTAACAATAAAGACTAAAGTTACAATTATTTTATGGTTTTAAACTGAGAAAAACAAATTTTCCTGACATTCTTTGCCCATGTTTTATTTGTGAGTGTCATAGCCTTTGAGGCATAACAAACAATTTGCTATGGGGAATCTGATCCTGTTTAGGATTAGACTTTCCTGTAGTGTTATATTAGATTATCAATTAATAAGAAAATCTTTCTAACACCTGCATGTCTCAAATGTGGATTTTTTTTTGGTTAGTTGTTTTTGTTGTTGCTGGTGGGGTTTTTGTTGGTTTTGTTTTGGGGTTTTTTTGTGATGTTCATTCCTTTAACTCTCAGATTTTATAACTCACTTTTGGACATTAAAAGCATTACTTTTACTTCAGATACTAAATAGTGTTTATTTCCAGAACCTTCATCCTGAAGTCTATTCCAAATTTTCTGTTGAGGGCACTCGTTCTTAGAATAAATTGTGGTATGCAGGAGAGAAAAGATAGAATGCCAGCCTTGCAGCTGTCTTTTTTGGTTTCATCAAAATAAATTTTCTATACATTTTCAAATACTTTAAGGATTTTTTAAAAGAGGTTTTTGGTTGGGTTGCTTTTTCGGCTGGTTGGGGTTTTTTTGTTGGGGTTTATTTTTTAGTTTGTAGAACAAGAACTGCAAGCTTCCCCTCAAAGTCTCCAACAGAGATCAGTAAGAAATAGAGTCAGAATATTTTATAGACAGATGCTCTTGCAAACTTCAGCATGCCAGCTAAACCATAGTTGGCTACAGTTTCAAAATCTCCTGGAACATGAAATTGTCCTTGCTCTAAATATACCACCTTCCAAGAGCTCTGGGGAGAAGCAAGGGTACTAAAAAGATACAGGAGGTGCAAGGTGGGGGAAAGAGGAAGGGAGTGGGTGGTAGCCATGTGAGCTGGCAAACTCTACTGGAAAAGGACCAGCGTGCCATTTGCCAACACATTAGGCCAGCGCTAACTGCTTAGGTAGGGAACCAGAGCTTGAAGCTATAGTGAGACAATCAGGCAAATATATTTACATTATCTGGTTGGTAATTAGTGTGTTGAGAATGAAGTTTTCTTTTAAGGTGCTGAACGCATTAGTGCATGGGAGTCATTCCACTTCTAGATTCTGCAAAAATTAATGTCAGTTTATCTGAAATGAGCTACAGTTCCCTGTATAACAGAATGGCCTGGATTATGAGAGAACACTCTGGAAGGGAATAAACCAAAACCACTGCTTTCTGTATCGAGCCTGTAAGTCTCCTCTTCAGTCAAAAGCCAGGCATAAGCACCAGAAGGCTCAACTTCTATACGAAATTAGTGTATATGTGCTGAATACTACATTCATACCTGGGACAACAAGGCAAAATAAAGAACAAAACACCTAAACAAACTGCCAAATGCAAATTATCAAAGGCTTAGCATACATTTAAATATCGTTGTTATTCAGAATTCTATAGCCATTTTTTATGTTGCATAACAATGTATTTTTATATCACTAAGTGAACTATTTTGCTAAATAAAAGAAACCTCCAATAATAGACCCTTGATCTTCACCTTGCTATATTACCTTTGGGCCTGTTCTAGACTGTTTCAGCAATCACTCTGCAAGTAAATCTTCCACAGAAGCTTCTAGGAATAAGTGCTGTTTACATGAACCACTCAGTGTCAAAGCCAGAGAGCTGACCATAGTGTACGCTTTCAAATAACACTACAAGCATGATGAGTATGTTTTAAAAAGTGTTTCTAAACTGGGAGAAAACCAAACCACTTTTTTGTTTGTTTGTTTGTTTGTTTTTACGAAAGAAAAATTTTTACCCCTTAAATCATGCAAACTACTGTGTATTAATTCAAGGAAAAAAATTAGTCATGCTGCTGTCCAGCTGGATTAGATATATATGATGGCTTCAGTCTCAGGCTACACTTATAAATGCTCATAGCTTTCATGTGGTACAAAATGACTCAGTTATTATGGGGAGATGGTTACAAGGATTAGACTACACTCAATTCTGGACCAGTGCGAAAAGCAATAGAAATTGTTGATTTAATCTTTGAGGACCTTTATATCTTAGATCTTACCTTCCTTAGAAAGTACCTTTTTATCTATGCCAGATGTAGTAATAGAGATCAGAAGAGATCTTGTTAACAGGGTCTTGATTCGCAGCTGGAAAAGCCAGAATGTGTAAAGACTCTACAGAGGTATTTGGAACTTCAGAAAGTTTGTTTTATCATACAAAGAATGACACCTTGCCAACAGTTGCAAAAGTGTAACTACTACTACTTCTCTGAATCTCAGTCTAAACATTACTCCAAAAATCACAGTCAGTGAGAAAAAAATATTTAGACACAATCAAAGATAAGGATTTCCTTGCAAACATGTAATGTATGCTATATGTAGCCTGACAGACCTGAGAGAAATGTATATACTTGATGATATTTACATTTAAGAACAAGAGACATTCAACAAGTTGCCATTAATAAATTCTGGAAATTCTGATTTTTTTTTTTTTTTTTTGTGCTGATATTTAATGTCTGGAGAATGTAATATACGGTGCTTTGGCAAGTAACATATCAAAAGAACAATCAAAACTGAACTGAGTAAAGACTCTAAACTGCTGTTTAAGGGGAAGTTGATATTCTGAATTAGAATGAAATGTGATGTTGTTTTTAGTTCTCACAACAGTTTCACTTCTTTGCTGAAATTCAACTATAATATATAGATTTTGGATTTTAAGCACCACAGAATAAAAAACAAATAATATAGCCATATAACTCTTCTTCTTCTAGAGGGAATTACTTCCCACAAGACATTCTTGGGAACTTTGTCTGATCTTGTATCAGATATTTGAGAAACTCATGCTTTCACTGTTTTTTCCTGCAACATTTACGTAAGACAATTAAAAATTAGCAACACTCGTACTAATATTTTCAGCAAATTCATTTAAAATCCATTCCATGCAAAAAATTACTGAGTAAATGACTCTTCATTAAAGTTAAATAATTCTACCTTCCAAAGATGTCAAAGTTGTTTTAGGGGCTAGATTTGCATATTCATTTAGTACAAGATATATATACTTATTTATATTGAACTTTCCTTTAATACCAAATCCCTTTTTTTCCCACTTTTCTCAACACATACAATACATCATCATCTTTCTGATGGGAGTAGACTTCACTAATCTGTAGACAAATACACTTTAGAAGTATTAAGTCATGAGCGCAAGGACTCTCAACCCTGAAGTGTAAGAAATCAGAAAAGGAAGGTATGATACCAGCATTGCTCTCTTAATACCTGCTGGTCAAACTAAAGGACAAGAAGGAAATGCAGAGGCAGTGGTACCAGGGAGAGGTATCCTGGGAAAAGTATAGGGTAGCCATAAATTGTGGAGAAATGGGCTCAGGAAGGCCAAGGAGTCCTTCAGCACAGGAATCACAGAATCATAGAAAGTCTTATGTTGTAACTAAAAAGTAAGAGAGCATAGATTCAGACTAGTTATAAGGAAGACATTTTTTACAGTAAAGGTGGTAAGTCACCAGAATAGGTATCCCAGAGAAGTTATGGATGCTGATCCCTGGAAACATTTAAGGTCAGGTTGGGCAGGGCTTTGAGGAACCAGACCTAACTAAAGATGATCCTGCTCATTGCAGGGGAGTTAAAGGTCCCTTCCAACCTAAACCATCCTATGATTCTGTGACTGAAAAATTAGAAATCTCAATAAATGATATCTATGACATCAGAAATTTTATCATATAAAATCTAGGAGAACATCTTCCCAAAATATGTGTTTATTTTAAAATAGGCTTAGAGGCTAGCATTTGACTTGGTTCAGATTTTCTGCTATTTCCATGCCTTTCTCTCACTTGTTAGTAACAAAGACACTGGATTGCTATCATCTACACTGCATTTCCCATTTGTGGTTTTAAGTTCATTCTTCAGGCTGAGATTCAGCTGACCTTGAACATTCAAAAGCTGGACTCTGTCCTGGAAATGAGTACACTCCTGGAGCACCTCACTTCTTTTAAGAAGAAAAGACACATTCTCTGAAAAATTGCTTATAACTTAGAGAAAGACCACAATAACGTTCTTACATTTTCGGTTGACAAGTTAGGAAAGAGGAAGCCTGTCCTTAATTTCCAAAATACAGTGGATAAGAAATTAGTCCCACAGAACAATACAACACCTGAAATTACAAGAAATCTCCTTCCATGCTCAGACATCCCCCAATTGTAAAGCAATTCTTTGATTGCTGTTGGTTCAAGATCAGCTGATGGATCAAGTAAATTCAAAAGCTGCCCTTGAATCTTACTCCTCATCCAGATCCTGTCAGAATCCCTGAACAGATGGATCGGGTTCAGCATTCCTGAAATGGGGTGGGTCTGAGGGATGAAACAATATTTGAGTCCCTGAATTCATTCATTTCGCCTGACAGACATGGCCAAAAACAAACAAAGGGAAAGTAAGAATATCTAATTTTCTGGGACATAAATGGAGGTCAGCTCATTCAACCTAAGCTTCCAGAAGTATCAGATGGTGATAACTTATTTCATTACCTACCCTTGTATTAAGAGGTTAAATATATTTTTTTCACTGTGATACCCCCTACGCAGCTCATATAATTTTTACAGATTTTGTTTCTTGAGAGAGAGCAGGTTGATAGGGCTGTTGTAAATTTATTCTGTAAAACTGATGTATAAGTTAAAATTTTGCACATGAAAACTTGCATGAAAATTGGCCATGCAATTCCTATCCTTCAAGATTACACATGTTCACTGTTCCCAGAATTTTACTCTCATAAGTCATCTTCATTGATATAGCCACAAAAAAATCTATACTTACAGATCATGAGAAAAAAAAAGAAAGATATCTAAGAAGGTCCTTTCACTCTATGGACACTAATGTATAAGCTTGAAAACCTAATTTCATTGTTTTCTAATCTTCAGGTGGATTTAAAAATGAAATAAAAATCAATCTTAGTGCTGCACTCCAGAACAAAATTCGACCTTGCAATTCATCTGTTCCTACTGTGCTTATGAGTTACAGCTGTCCATCTTTCTTCAGGCATAATTTGACATTCCACAAAAATCATGGTAAAGCTTCCATGGATTTCATGCTAGCATTCTGGGGTTCAATAACTTGTTTCAGAGAGCCCAGGCAGCAGTCCATCTCTTGACATATCCTGCCAGTGTTTGTAAACCTAACGTCATTTGCAATTCAGAATGCATTTTATGTGGGGTGCTGAGCTGTATTTTGGTTTCACGATAAACTAATTTATATTTTCCTCACAGAAGCAAAGACAACAGAATCTTTGTGGATTACACAGCATGACCTGCATAAATAGAATAAGGAAGCAGCTGGTTCCAAGGGAAAGAATCATGAAGTATCACATGATAACACAATATAACAAAATATATGCAAAATTGAAGCTGTGCACCCTAAGTCTCATTAGGCAAGATGTGAAAAATTGCCATTGACCTACTGGAAGTTGCACATAATCTGCAGAGAGGGATTTCAGGCCCTCTGAATGCTGCAGTATTAAGACAAGGATTCAAGGCAGCATTATGTATTTTGTAATTGTCAATCAGTTGTAAGTCTCAGTCTAGTCACTGCAATAGAAGTGTAAAACAAGCTCTGGAATTATTAGTTCTTTATTTTGACTTGTCAAATTTATTTCAAAATCACTATTACTTATTACATTAGGATTAAGTGCTCAGAGGGGTATGCTCATTGCAGAGATCTTAGGCTCCTTAATAATACTAAAACAATACATGAATTTCTCTCTCATCTTTTTTTTTCCCCAAAATCTTCCTAATGCCATGTTCCCACATCTTTAAGTAGCATTATAAAAGAAATCTGTAACCTGAGAAATAAGAAATTTGTTTCCAAGTATACCACAGATCTCAAAAGACCCATAAAGGACATTAGGTGTCTAGGTACCTACTCTCAAGACAGCTACACACTTAAATTCTTATCAAGAAGCTACACACTTAAATTCTGTAATATATTGAACTCCTTGGAATGGAATTTGCAACAGTGAGCTGGGACAAGCAGATAGTGATAGGCACAGGGAAGAGCTATGCCAATCAAAAGAAAATACCCAATGGATTCATCTTTCTCTCATGGACTTGACCATACCTGCAAACTTGAGCTAAACATTTAAGTGAGATTACAATCTTAAAATTAATTCACTACTCCTTAGACTTAATTTTCAGTCAAAGAAACATATAGAACCCAGGGCAAAAATTAATGTTAACCTCTAACCGACATCTCATATTTAAGAAAAAGGAAAAATACCCTTCTTTGGTTGGTTGGTTTGTTGATTTTAATTGTTTTTGCATTAAGGTCTTTGGGCAAATAGCATTCAAAAAATTAAGAGTGCATACATGCCAGAAAATATGCTACTAAGCCATGATTCCTTTTCTTTAAGGTCTCTCTCTTTCTACACCCCAGACATAGGGTTCCCTGCCATACAGAAACTGTACTAGCTTCAGTGAAAGTTGCTAAGTGTCTGTGGTGCCAGATTCATTGCCCAATAGGTTAACTGAATAAATACCACAGGTTCAAAACTTTAATTCTGTACATGTACAGTAAAAGGATGTGCACTATTATCATTCCATGGCAGATCATGACACATATGCTGTGCAGTCAGCACGTTATGCATTCCTAAAACCCACTTTCTTGGTGATATATATTCTCACAGGGATCATTCAGAGAGGCAACCACTTTGTGCCTAGATGTATTTGGAATTCTGTTCAGTCAGGGTGCTGTCTCTATGCATCCACATTGGAAGATTTTAGATATATAAACATTACCTGAAAAACCTCAGGTACTTACAGACTCTCCAGCACTGAGGATCTAAAGTAATTTGTTTTGTTTTTCATTTCAATTACCTTCTACAGCTTAGATGCTAACCTCTAAACACCAATCCACATCTGGGAATTTGCCATCCCACTGCTTCTATTGTCTTTCCAATTTTTAGTTGTACTTCCAACCTTAGATAAAGGCCAAATTTTCATGCCAAGCATCTTTTACTTGGATAAATATCTAAGCAGTTCTACGATTACATGAATGTACTGTCTGTTGTCATTTAAAAAAAAAGGTGGAAGATAATAGGTGATTTTTAAAAAGAAATTACCCCAGCAAGCTGAAAAAGAAACCCCAAAGGAAATTTATGGAAGAAATCTCATAAATCAATTTGAGATTTGTTATTTTCATGCAAAAAAAAAAAAAAACCAACTCCCAACACCAAAACCCAAAGAAATACTTCTTGCTGATACTGTACTTAATTTCACTCATTAAATCCTTTGACAGTAATATTAAAAACACATGATCAGCTGTAAACAAAGACAATGATGAATAATTACAATATTAATATAATGAACTTAACCTCGTAGGGTTTTCTTAGTTATCCTATGCATACTTTTTTTTGAAACAGTAGGTCACCATTTGAAAACCACACTATAGCCTTATGTTCTGGAATTAATATTGAGGTAGTATTGAAAGTACAGTAAGAAATACTGAAAGATGATCTAATTTACTGGTCCTGGCTTTTCATTGCATTAAGTTCCAAACTTAGAGTGAATAATAGCACGTCAAAGCAATCTCCGGTTGCTTAATGAAACTCTAGCAAAAAGGAAGTTTAAGTAAAAAACTGTAAGCTTTCACATTCTGAATTCCCATTTCACATTAGAAATATTCTAAATGTGCTGGAAGGGCTTAAATGGTTTCTCTCTCTATAGACTGAATTCATGCCGTTAAACTCAAAACCAATTTTGCATAGACTTTAATCAGAGCAAGATCAAACACCTACTCTTCTTTCAGACCTACTTCCAGCAGGAAAGACTCAGCCAACTGGAATAAAATAAAAGCAGGACATAAGAGGTGCCCCAAAAGAGCCTTCAATGTTAGTAGTACGTGTAATGAAACAGTGTTATCAAAAAGTGTTTGCCCTTAATACAAAGCTACTTTTCATGACTTATGGCTGCAATGAGCATTGTTCGGCACATCTGTCAGAGGCCTTCATGCAAGTAGTGAATGATCTTTGCTACAAGCAGGCAGCCATTGCTCCCATCTTCTCCCAGCATCATGGTTTCTCATTTTTGTCCCCCTAGCCTTTGCTTTCTGAGCAGCACTACTGTTCTGTTACACATTGTGTAAGCAAAAGCTGTTCAGTTACACGTTGTTGATAGTACCTGCTTTTCAGTACCATGGACATCCAGAGGCTGGATATGCATGGTAAAATGGATATGGAAACTGTAAGGCTTGCAGAATAAATCTTGGTTCTGTTATCAGGCCTGCTGGTGATTTCCTGTGATGCTTTGCTCACTTTCATAACTAATCTCTGCATACCAGCTTTTACATCAGTAGTAATATGCATGAAATAACCTATACACATTGCTATATGTAGATAACATTATAATTGAGAACTGTATTTTTTAATGTTTCTTTTCCCCCATTTAAATCCATTATTAAGATGAGAGAGGGAAATTTACATCATGTTACTTTAACTGTCTCAACCTCATTGCTAACATTCCGTTTCATTGCCATATTAATTCATCAAGAATATTTTTTTTTAAACAGAAAAAAGGTAAAGAAATTTTGTGGAAAACATGAAATGGCCCACATTAATTTTGTATGCAGTGAGTATGAATAATGTATTTTTTTGTATGTATCATATTGTGTTGCATAAATTCATCTTTGGCCTTTTACCTTCCACCAATTATATGATTTAATCACTAGCCTGATTTAAATCAGCAGCAGTGAAGGGTGTCAGAGCAACACGCATAACCGCTGGAACCCTGACAGAAATTCTGTGTTAAATATCTATTTTTGCTGTATATAGTTTTTTCATTTGATATTTCCGACTTTGTAAAATTATAGTATAAGGTAACAAGCCATGCTCTGTTAAGCATACTAATTCTCCCCTCCCAGTATCAAAGTGTGATAGAATAATGTCATGTGATATGGCATAAGGCTGGAGAATGAGGAACAAGTAAAGCAGAAAAACTGAACCTAGATGTCAGTTTAGCGTGCAATCAAAGCTGTTGACTTCTAACCACTGCAGCTGCCTAGACTTTGGTTAACCTCTCATTGATTTCTCCAAATAGGATTTCATCTAAAGCACCGAATTAAAAACTGAGACTTGGGGCTGGTTCTGTAAATTGAAAAGTGTACAAATGAATTGGTAGCGAATATACTTGACAGCTTTCATCTCTGTCAAGCCTCTGATTCTGAGCCTAAGAAAAGTTGGTAGAGGTCAGGTTAATTTTTGGGAAGAGGGGGAAACAGAAGGAGTATGAAGCAAAATATAGTGATTTGTTTTACTCTATGTTAAAGAAGTATTTGGTGAATGAAGGGCAGTTACTAATGGATTTACTGTTTCAGACAACGGAATGGTATAATGAAAAAAACCCACAGCAGATAGGAGAAAAAAAAAAACCAAAAAACCAACCCCAAAAGAACAAACACCCACAACCAAAATAACTGCCCTTCTTGGATGCAATACATCCCTGTGATCTGCAGTATGCTGTCAGACTGAAGAACATGCAGTAACAGCCATTTCACTTTGTGTTATTTCCTGATTGCTACATTCACGTACCCAAGTGTATATACCCAATCTTCTATGGGTGCTAAACGAAGGTCCAAGCTGTGAGGGTTTACATTGCTGCAATATATAAGAAATATGACAGCTCAAAACAGCACTTTGTAAACCCAGAAAATGGATTTAGAAGAATCAGGACTGTTGAAACATTTCAGAAGAAAATACTTTCCCTTCCTTTCCTACAAAGATCACTGACTGTTTATCCACTCTATCCATGAAGCTCCATTAATCCTAAACAAGGAACAATTAATCTGATACATCATGCATGCAAAAAATTGAAAACTCTTTCTTATTCATATTTTGGATCCTCAGAGGCTACTAAATTTGTTACAAGTGTTTGATCCTAGTCTGCTCAAATCAGGTGAATCATCACAAATGAGGAAAACTTTTTAAAGCTATTAAGTAATGTCTGCAAAACTCACTCTGAAGAAGGGAATAATAATAATGCTTTTACCCAGAACTGACTACATTTCTACAGATGAGAGGAATTGCCTGCACGTATTTGTCCAACTTCCATTTCAGTCAAATAGAGTGGGTAAAATCCAGAAGCATTATGAAGGTCAAAGGCAAATTCCACTGACTGTAATCAGGATAAAGGTGTGCTTATCTATACTTCTTGAGTCATTGACAAAGATGGTGCTGAATTACATTTTATGTATCACTTCTGTTTATCCCCACAAGACACTCTTGCTAGGCTACACTGACATTTCATGTACTTATTCAGTTTCTGCATCTGAAATCTTATCAAATTCTGCCCTCCATGACAACCATGTGAGCTGATTTTTGCAGGTCTTGATGAGGACATAATCTGATGCTGCCTGCCACAAAAAAGTTGGACAAAAATGTTAGGTGTCCATAGAAAACTTCAATCTCTGTAAGTAGAGTTTTCCTGAGTTTCTTTAACAATGTCACTGCATATGATTTAGAAAACAACAACAACAACAAAACCCCACCCAAACAAACAAATAACACAACACAAACAAAAAATAAAAAACAACCCACAATGTAACTTGAAGGCTGTGTTTCAACTCTAGTCCCAGACAAGCAGCTAGGCAGCCACAATATAGGTGTTTTTACACTTCACGTACAGGTGATGAAGTACTACCACTTCATTCAGTTGTCTAAACATGGAGTCTGGTAATATTTGTGGTACTATAAAGTATGCTACTTGCTCTCCATTACAGTCAATTACCCATTTAGAAGCATATAAGAGAGGAAGAAACTTATATATAAGAGACTTAAGTATATAAGAGACTTAAGAAACATCTCAGATACACACCAAAAAAACCAAACCAAACCAAAACAAAAAAAGAAACAAAAAAAAATTGTTACACTATAATCATGGAATCATAGAATGATCTGGGTTGTAAGGGACCCCAAGGATCATGGAGTTCCAACCCCCCTGCCACAGGCAAGGTCCACCAATTTACAGGCCTGGATCTAGACAAGGTTGCCCAGGGCCCCATCCAACCAGGCCTTGAACACCGCCAGGGATGGGTCATCCACCACCTTGCTGGGCAGCCTGTTCCAGCACCTCACCACTCTCTCTGTAAGGAACTTCCCCCAATATCTAATCTAAACCTTCCCTCCTTTAGCTTTAATCTATCCTCCCTTGTCCTGCCATTGTTTATCCTGTTTCTCTGCTCCCTTCAGGTATTAGAAGACTGCAATGTGGTCCCCACACAGCATTCTCTTCTCTAGGCTGAACAAGCCTAACTCTCTCAGTTACTCTTCTTAGGGTAAGTGCTCTAGCCCTCTAATCATCTTCGTGACCCTCCTCTGAACCCTCTCCAAGAGTTCTGCATTTTTTTGTATTGGGGCCCAAGATCTGGAAACCGTACTCCAGATGGGGCCTCAGGAGGGCAGAGTAGAGAGGGACAATCACCTCCCTGTCCCTGCTGGCCACCCCTCTTCTGATGGAGCCCAGGATACCATTGGCCTTCCAAGCTGCAAAAGCACACTTCTGGCTCATGTTAAGTTTCTCATCCATCAATCAAAGGAAATGCATCCCTCCCCACCTCCTCCCTCCCCCTCAAAAAAGAGTACAATTTATATTACTGTAAATCACACCTGTATCCATTTTTTATCCTGCTCCCCACATTTGTATTTAACACTAGATGATAAAACCTTTGAATTATGGAACATAATGTTCTTTTTTAGTTCTCTCGTCCTCCAAGAGAAAATGCAGCTGAGAGCGTTTCTTTTTAGTACAGCAAGAAAATTTATTTTAATAGGGATAGAACTGATGAAGAAACTTTGTGAAGAATTGTTCTGATGCATACTTCCTCACCTCTCCCACCTACAATAATTATTGGTTTAAGAAAACAAAATAGCATAAGCACTAGAGTACAGACAGGAATGTCCTAGAGACTTCTCATATGAATATGTGATCAAACAAAGCCACTTGGATAACCTCTGTGGCATCCTTCTTCCCAAAAAAGACTGGCATCTTAGTAATACTAAATAATAGATACATCTTCCTTAAAATATTCAGATACATGAAAATGTCTTTTCCCTCAAAGAAAAACAGCTTTTAAACAAAATTAATCTGTGGGAGTATATTAAAATGCCTTTTTTGATGGTACAATTCAGTACTACAGTTCAAATGTGTTTATCATACTATATGCTGCTGATTTTTCAAATTTATTTTATGTATGATTATTGTTCTGGAAGAACATGAGAGCTGCTGTATCTTTTTAACTTGTGTTTTGAATCCCTATACAGGACCAGCCTTTCCAAAACATTTCAACACCTTTTCTACAAAGAAGAATAAACCATCACCATCAGATTGGCCAGGCATATGTATGACTGCTTTCTGTTTCACACGTCAATGATGTTCAAAAAAACTCAAAAACATTGTATCATTTGAAAAATCAGACTGAAAGGTAAGTGTGCCAGTAAAACATGTTGGAGATGAAAAGCTGAAGACAATACTCCCAAACAAAAATATAATTATTCAGTACTTTAAGAAGTTTTTACATTTTCCTGTTTCTCTTGCTGTGCACAAATGCTTAACAATATATAAAAAGTGCCTGTACTTTTCATAAACTTGTATGCAGTATTTATGTATAGGAATACACTAAATATTTGCATAGATTTTCATATGTACACATTAAAAATATATAACAAAATATTTCTATGTCATGGCATATTTAATAAAGTGGGGTAAGACCAAGGCTTTCAGAGAGGCTTGCTAATCTACTGAAAGGGGCTTTAAACTTCTGGACAAGATGGACAAAAGATCCAAGAATTAGAGGAGGGATGGGAGAAAGCAAAGAAATACTCAGGAGCAAGCATGACAAATGAGGAACATCCACTGTAAATACAGTGCAGCTGGGGGGGCTCATCTCAAATGGCTGTACACAAACACATGCAGAGTGGAAAGTGATCAGAGGAGACACTCAGTTGGACCTAACACTTTAAAAAAAAACCCAAAAAAGCAAAAAACCAACACAACCCTAGACATTAGATAAACAGATTATTAGATTTCAACTTGTTCAGGGATATTCTTTGTGGGAGCTATGGGAGACCACAGTGGGGGGTAAAGGAACCCAGAAGAACTGATTGATCATCAACACCAACTTCCTCAAAGCACAGGAAAAGTCCACTGTGATGTCCAGGAAGTTAGCATAAAGTCAGCATGGATAATGGAGAACTCCTGACTGAGCTCAGCTGAATTACAAAAGCCAATACTCTCTTGGAGTTGATACTAGCGATGATTGTGAGGCATAAAAAGAAAGTTACACTTCTGGTGGACAACTATCTCAGCGTGAGTCAGCAGTGTGTCTTTGAACAAAGAGGACCAAACATATACTACACTGCATCAGTAAAAAATGTAGCCTAAAGGCTCAGAAAGGCTATTCATCCTTTCTATTCAGTATCTATCAGACTGCATGGGGAATGACATGTTCTGAATTCACCAGTACAGAAAAAAACCACTGGACTAAGACCAGGAAGGGGTCAGCAAGTTGGCCAGGGGGCTGGAGAATATTAGAAAATGCCTCTTAGAGGTGCACATTCTCACCCTCAAGATCCAAAAGTTAAGGGGAGACCTTATTGCCTTTTGTAGCCACCTAACAGGAGGGCCAGGAGAAAATGGATCCAGACTCTTTTGCAGGTGCATAGTGAAAGGATGAGAAGCAACAGAGGCAAGCTGCAACAAGAGAAACTCCAATTTGATATGAAGGGGGAAAAAAAATCACAAGGATGATCAAACACCAAAACAGGTTTCCCAGTGAGGTTGTGGCAAGCCTTGGAGATAATCTTGGATATATTCAAAACTTGATTGGCTTCAAAACTTGATTGGCTAAGACCTTGAACAATCTGATCTTAACTCTCTTTGGGTTGGACATTGTATCAGATGATCTCTGAAGGTCCCTTCTACCTTAGACTACTCCAAGACAATAAAATAGTTCCCCATACATACAGCAAGACTTACATCTTAATCACATGCCTAGCCTTAATATATTTACTACTCTTCACTATTATATATTTCAATATATTAAAAAAATCTGTATAGTATACATAAAAGTGAATTGTACAAAGCTAATCTGTTTGAACATTACACATTTTAATATTAGAATCATTTTAACTACTTAAAGTGTTGTGATGATGCGTTAGAAATAGTATTGTACAAGTAATGACAGAGATGGTATGAAATAGATTGATGTCATTACAACACACAAAACCAAACTACACCTCTACTTTGTAGATGATCTTCATAACTACCAAACCAAACAAACAAATTGGAGAGGTTAAAAGAAACCCAAAGCAACAAGCACCACAACCAACCAAAAAAACCTCCACCAGCTTCTCCCTCTACTATCACTTATATTTATTTCATTCAAGTCAGACAAAATACCACTAGTGGTTTCAGATCATCGTTTCAAGGTAGAAGGTGATCAAGTTGGAGGCAAGTCTATTTGCAGGAAACAACTGACAACTGCAAATTAACTTAGTATATTTTATAAAGGGATCACTGAGTCACAGAAAGTTCATGGAATTTTGAGAAAGAGGAAAAAGGTCAGGAAACTTGAGTCAAACCTCTATTTTACTCTCCCCACTTCCTGCAGAGTGGAAATCCTCAAGTGAAGGATATTTACAGAACACAGATTGGGAAACCACAATAAAATTTGATTGCAAGGATGTTTTTTCTAATTGTGGTTATGACATTTAAATTAACACCAACTGTTTGATTACTCAACTCTTTTCCTCCTCCATGATGGATAAATATTTAATGAGAATAATTTCCACTGTGATTGTGAGCACTGTAAAGAAGTTAATTTCACCTCTATTTTTCCTCAGGTCCCTGAGAAACCAGGTATAATCTAAGGAGTTACAGAATAACTAGCTTTCCTCCAAATGTCTTTATAACTATTCACCAGAAAGCTAATATTTATTTAGATATACCTAAAGGAACTTTGTTACCCCAGGAGAGATCCTGCTGAACTTTACACAGGGCAACCACACTTAGAATCAGGAATGGTACAGAATAAATGTGATTTTTGACTTAAGCTATGTCTTCAGTCATAGTTACAGATGCAATAGCTCAAAGCCTTAACCTGCCTAACTTAGATGTACCGATAACACCTCTTTATCAGTGGCAGTGGAAGGAACACATGAGGCTCCTTTCAAAATCAGATATGAAGAAATCCACACCGGGGACTATTACATTATTTCTGCTAAGAAAATATGACTCAAAATATCTCGAGAAATCCAGCAGCCAACAAAGTTATTATTAACCTAGCACTTCACTTTAGTTCTATATTTAATTACTGTATATTGCATCATGAAAAGAAGCTAGAGGTAGAAGAATGCTATTAAAACTATATAAATCTTCTAGTATAGGAACCAGAGTAGATTCCCAACAAAGAGGGGGAAAAAACCAACGTAAATCCCACATGTTTTAAAATATTAAAATATTACTGAAATAGAAAAATTCATGACTGATGCTCTTTTTTCTTATATACTATATACAGAGATACAGAGAGATATAGGATAAAGGAACATCATATTATTTTATACACTAAATATTAAAATGTTATGCGGTTTAAGCGATGAAAAAAAAAAGGAATATTTTGAAGTGCTGACAGACAGCAGCATCCTGCTTCCAATGGCAGATTCCTAGCAAATGTCTTCACCCAGAGACAAAAAGATGCACTCTTTATACAAGATTATGATTTGCACTAGATGCCAAAACAAGGGTGAGAGAGAACATCTACATTTACATTCCCATACGAGCCATTAGACCTGTCATAACAATGCTGAGACAGACACTAGAATACTTTTCCTTAACAACACAAGAGAAAAGAGTAGGCAAAAAAGATAATGTGTAAGAGCAGACTGGAGTCACAGTTCTTCATGAGAACAGAGCAACACGGCATAACTATTTTGATTAATACATAGTATATATTTCAAATTTTCTACACATATCACACTCTTAAAGGTGAAGTAGTTGATGAAAGCACTGGAATATTGTATAACAAAACAAGAATGGTTTATCTTCACCCCAGTAGGACACTTGGTTCTCCATATGTCACTTCATGCACTTCTGGTGTGCATCTGTCTCATAGAAAACATTAGATGGCTAGATTCACTATCAATTACAGGCTGGAACAAGTGTGATTTCAATTACAGCAGGAAAGGAAAACAGCTGGGATCCCTAAGGGGAGGTGCAGGCACCAAGGGGTTGAATCAAAAATCAGAATGGTACATTACATACTGCTAATTAGTGAGAAATGAAGTCAAGTTATATATGTAAATATTTATTTTTATATAAGCTTGAAGTTTTTCAGTTTTACTGCGACAACATTTGAGATAGAGGAGTAGTACCTCATTCACCAGCATCTATTTTGATTTGTTTGAAAGAGATATTTCTTAAGGAATTTTAATGATGGGACTAAACTAAAGAGCAGCTTAGTTGTGGAAACAAAGTAAAAATAAAATATAATTATAAAGAAGATTGGTGTTTGTCCAACATCCCTGAATTACATCCAAGTTAAGAGTCTTCTTTTACCAGCTAATAGGCACCAAGTGTTATGATCAGAGGAAAATGCAAATTATTAAAACTTTTCCAGGGTTAAAAACGATATCTGTATATGTAAACTCCAAAAAATATAACATACATAGCATTCTTCTTCTGAGAATACTGACTTAAGCCATTATTAACATTACTGAATGGCAGAAAAAAAAAGCTGTCCTTTTTTTTTATTTCATTAAAAACAAAAAAGATTCCTGCAAAATCTATTATTTGAAAACCAAGTCATTTATATGGAACATACTCAAATGAGATATTTGAATAGTCTCAGATGCTTTCCTCTAACCCTAGCCCATGTCCTACAGCTCTGCATCTCTCTCCTCTCTTGAATAAAGATTCTGTTACTTTAGGATAAGCTCAGTCATAAGTTTCATGTTCATAACACATCCTTCACAAATCTGTCCCTTCCTCCTACTTTCGATTATCCCATGCAGGTTTTCTCCATCTTATACATGCAGACTCCCAGATTTGTGTGTTTGTGTGTTGGGGCGGGTGGGGGTGTCTCCATCCTAAAGCAACAGATGTTAATGTTATCAGTGCCACAGTACTGTTATATTTCTAGAAGAGATCATGTATCACAAGACAGAACCTACCCAAAAGCATTCCTCAGATAAATGGGACCATGACTACATCTACGCATCTGTAAATAACAAAATTAACCTGGTATGAGATCAAAACCAAAGCTGTGCTTGTTGAACTCTGTCATACAACTGTTGCTGATGTCACACTTCTGTAACACACTTGGGTTGGGAGACCTAAGAATGGTAGAAACCTCAGTGACAACTGCTATTTGGCCTTACTTATGGATGGTATCAAGAAGACTGGCCTGAGGTTATGTGACTAGTGAGGCCACACAGCTGACTAGCTTGCCTTATAGAGGCTTACACCAACAATAAACAGTTAAGGGAATGCCTCCTTTTGAGTGAACACATCCATGGGCATCCAGCCCAGATTTCCATTGAAATCTGAGCCTGCCAACCAAGATCCAGGCATTTTGTACTGCTGAAGTTAGTGTCCTGATCCTCTGCATGCTGGTGTGAACTGGACAGGAGAAAATGCCTCTTTGACTGGGGGGGTTGGAGGGTGGAGGGGGTGGGGTGTGCACACACACACACACATGTGTGTGTGTTGTAGAACAGTTTTCATACAACACAAATTACTATCCATGCACTACCAGCCCTCCCACAGGCTAAATAAATTTTAGATTATTTATCACTGAGTGTTGTGTTCCCATTCCTGCACCCATTCTGCCCCAGCCCAGTTTCCCCACAAAATAGTGCTGGTCTGAACTGCAGCTCAATCAGGTACACAAGACGCTTACCTAAGAAGTTCTGCATCTAATTTTTCGGTCCAGATATAACCAACATTAAAGTCAATGACTAAAATTTAACTTCAAGAAACAGAAAATCCATTAGGTCTGAAACTTGTTTTAAGAGGGTTTTTTTAACATTCTATTACATACAATGCTAATGGAGATTTGCTCTGCCAAAAACCTTTTATAAAGACACTGTGTAATTGTTATTTAGATGAACGAAGTACTCACAGGTAATTCAACTATTTTTTTAAAAAGCAAGAATACAATACATCTTTATTCATACTCAATAATGCATCGCAAAATGAACAGTCCTCATTCACTCTACAGACCATCAACATTACTTACTTATTGCTCAGACTGTGAAGATCTATCAATATTAAAATGATAAAAATAAATTGAAATACTTAGAACGCTTTCATAAGTAAAAGGTTGGAAGATCTTTTCAAAGCCTAGCATACATATGGAGGGAAATGAAGCTTTAATTAAACTGATTAGCCAAGTTGCTGCTGTCAGCTAGAAAAAAAAAAGAAAAAAAGCTCGAAGTTTTCCATGGTGAATATAGGCTGGGAAAGAGACTGAATTTTCACATTTCTTAAAAACTAGAACAGCCACGGGAAATTGTTATTATTTGTTTAACTTTCTTCAAGTATTGAAATAGTAGAAAAGATTTGCCTGACAAACAGGAACAATTCTTAGGGTAAGGCTGAGACAGCTCCATAAAATTTTCCAGAAGTTATCTTAAAAGCTTGGAACTTTCTTCCTGATTTTAGAACATTTTTTCTAGTAATTAACACCGAAGTTCCATGAAAATGATTTCCCTAACACTTAGGACTCTGATAAAAGACCAGCTTTTACAGTGCAACATATAGAAAAATATACTTTCTAGCAAAAGCAGACTCCATCATGAAGCATTACATATATATATATATATAGTTCTTAGATCTTTAAATAAAACGGTAAATCAGGACTCTCTATTTTGTAATCAATATCCAATGAAAAAAAGTTAGAAGCTATAGCACTCCAACAAAAAAAAGACATCCCAAAACTGAGCTAAGACCCTCAGTGCATATTTAGTCTCATAGTACTCCACTGCCTAAATCCATGTCAGTATGGCCTAGCCATTCTCCTTTGCCTTGACAACAAAATAAAAAAACCCAAGCAAAACCAAAGAGCTCATTCATATATAGGTGACCTCTGAGAAGAGATTAGATCATTCCTTGCCTGATATCTTGGAATTTATATATAGCTATAGGCACACAAGTTTGCTGTATGTGGAGCTGAATCCTAGTTATTATTGTGTTCACTATAAAATACTGTGGCCCAACTGTATATGGTAGGTTTTTTTCATTCAAAATTTACTTCAAAATTAATGTGTCACTGAATTAATATAGAACCACAGCACTCTTTATCATTGGAGAGGATATTGATAAGACAGATATTTAGATTTATCCAACAATGTTGATTCAGAATATTTTACACTGGAAAGTTAAAACAATTCCCTTATCTCTGAAATGTCTATATTGTGGCTAAAATAGCTTATTATTAAGGCTAAAAGGTCAAATAGCCAGTAGGTAGTTAAAAAATATAGTTCTAAATTTAATGTCCAGTTTGCAGGAAATATTCTTCTTTTGTTGTAGCTTAGAGCAAACACCACAGAATGTTTAGTTTTAGGGAAAGAGGCCTGTATTATAAGTTTACAAAAAAAAAAAAAACCACTTTTACTGTGATCTGGTAGTTTGAATAGTTGAAGAAATATAATCAAATATATCATAAGATACAATTGAATTTAAATTGCATTTATTACTTTAAACCTTTAAAACAATTGGAAGTTCTGCACTTCCACATTGAGTTTTCTGGTATTAATTTTAGAAAGACTCTCTTTGAATGTCACAGATAGTGGACATATACCTATCTGTTTGTGTCCTTTACTTCACACAAACCCAGCACAGAAAACAATGGAAAGACTAGAGCTTTGCACAGAGAAGAAACTGCGGGTCTAAATAGACCATGGCTCATCCTTATTGCAGAGACACAGAAATCAAAGCAGCGAACCCTGTTTTTTCTCTGATTACTGCAGCTGGAAGTGGAGAACAGACAGCATCTGCCAGACTCGTTTTCTTAGAAGTCCACATGGTACTCAGAAGGAGATTGATATTTTCCTTGGCTTATTGGGTTGGAGTTCAGAGCAAGCATTAAACAAGCCTAACAAGAGGATGTCTGAAGAAAGGTGCTATTCGGTAGTCCCAGCTGTGAACCATGAATTGCTATGATGGGCAATAGCTAACTGCTCGCTCGCCTGAGCAAAGATAAGAAAAGAGGTCTTAATATAACCTTCAGCTGAGCAATTCTCTCTTTCTTCTGTCAGATGCTACAGTACAGCTCTAGTTCACTACAGGCATTACTTCAACTTCACACCAGTGTGACAATACTGAAACAGTGGAAACACACTTGCATAAATTTGCAGTAATGCACTTCTTACAAGCCCTGCAGGAGTTTTGCCCATTGAATTCAGTGACAGCGGGGCCCAAAATACCTATCATAAAATTAAATGTTTATTTTATTTATTTCAGTGGATCTGATATCTTACCACCCATGGTTTGTCAGGTACCCAAATCTCCCACAAGTACTTCGGCATATCTCCAAAATTCAGTGCCTAAAAAGCAATATTTAAATAAAAAAGATGTGTCATTCTTACTACAGAGCTTCAGATAACCCACCTCCCCAATGGCCTGATATTGGTAATACAGAAAGCAAATTGTGAGCCAATTTCTACTGAAGATAGATAAATAACTTCTCATGACGGTTCACAAAATTCAGAGCCCATAGCTGAATGTTACCAAACATAAGCGTGGTAGCATTTAAAATGCTACATCAAACGTCAGTTTGGTTTCTGAAGGCTGATTGTATAACATTTTGCTGAAAACAGGCAACAGATTTTCAGATGGGTTTTTATTGTTCTGTTTAGTGAACGACCAACTGAAATTGCTGTCTCATAATAAGAAGAAACTTCTTTTTGTTTTAATTTAATGCACTATTAAGCTTTTTATTAAGATATTATTAATCAACACTGAGACTCTAAAAAGCAAAACCAGCAGATCTTTAAAACTGCAATTAAAGCTTTGTTTAATGTGGGAGCATTAATGGATGTTCATGCTCTGTTACTAACTGCTGAATATAAATAGTACTGTGCACTTCAGGTTCCCTCCTGAGTACAATACTCAGACACCCCAAAATATCATGTCTCCGAGGAGTCGAGTCATAAGGACTCTGTGTATACATGACTGTAAGAGAACTGTGGAGAGAAATTTCAGTAAGTTATCAAGTTTGCAGAACCTTCAAAGCTGCATATTCTGGTCAGAACTGAATTCGTTATCCAACCTGACAGCCGAATAGTGCCACAGTAATTCTGAACAGCCTAAGCCAGCACAACACAAGCATTTGGAAGGACAGTGAGAAACCCAGGTATCAACCCAGCACCAGGCCTTTGAACTGTTCTATTTTATTTGAGAAAAGAAAGCTTCCCAGAGAGAGAACATTACATTAAGAGTAATGCTTCTGGAAAGTCAGACAATTTCAAATCCATTCTCTGTAGAGTAATATGCCCAAATTGCAAACAAACATTCTGTGCACCATATTCAGAAAGGACATTAGTATTCTGTACAGAATGGTTTATCCGTTCCTTTACCATCGTACAGTGAGCAAAATCCTCAGAAAACTTTAGTTCAAATAGTACTTTTATTCACAATGGAAAACACATGTCTCTTCCAAAGTACTCCCAACAGGTAGCTCAGATATCTCACAAAAGTTCTGTGTTCTTGGAGAATTATATCACAGTTCTGAAAGCTTTTTCAAGAAATCCCATTGAAAGCAGAAAGTCATCTTAAGTATTTTTATCTACCAAAAATATTCTCCTCTGATATCTGAAGTCACATTTCCAACTAACTTCAGGAAGTCCCTTCCTTGTCATCTAAAATATCATTTGAAAGAAAACCAAATCCAAAATGCTTTACAAAAGCAGAAATGTTACTTGGTCTTATATTCTGAATCAAAAGACACTTATAAAATCCATGGAGATTAATAACCATAGCTTAACAGAAAGGTAAAAGCCACTAAGAATACCTCATTTTAATATCTGTGTGTACCTCCTCTGATATTTTACATATGATTGTTTTCCTCATTTACATGAGTACAAATGAAGTGCAATTCACCCAAAGGCAACAGATATAAACTGGTAAAAAAGCAGAGAGGGAGCCCCTGTGGAACAAGCTCTCTTTTTAGAATGTATATTGCACAGTTTTATCCACTTTGATAAACTGATGAGTTTCTGAAGGCAGACTGTGTGCCATATTAGCACTTGTTAAAAGTCACCTTTACAGAACTAAGTCACCTTTGCAGAAATAATAAGTATTGTTTCCTGAAAATAATTGGAAAGGAATGACAACAGTAATTTCAGTAACAACAAATATTGAATGCTTCCCCCATCCCCTTTGCTAGTTGAAAGCTTGGGGAGAACAACTAAAGCAGGAATAAACAAGAATAAAATCTCATTCATATAAAACTTGTAGATTGAAAAGACAAATGCATGGCATTATTAAATAGTATGCCTTCTTTTTACATAGCTACTTTCTCAAAATGCAGACTACTGCTGCATCCAAAGTGAAAAAATCTTTTTCTATTTCCCTTGTTTTTGAGAATGGTTAAGATCACTATGTACCACAGGGCCAACAAAGAGAACGAAGGAAACCACGGCTTTGCAACAGCTTATCTGGCTCCCCATCCTTGTGCAGCTTCGCTGTGCCCACTGGCACTTGGTAGAAAGCTATAAAGTTGCCTCTGCTCTCAGTCTTACTACCAGTGGCACTTCCAGCTGGAATTAAAATTGGACCATTTTCTTCGCCAAAATAAATTACAGCTAGAGGCTGAGGAAAAGATGTTTTTTGGAAGGGGGCTTGAAAAAAAAATCTGTATTGAAACCATAATAAGAAATGTATTTTTAAGTATTACAAAGAATGGTTTTATGTTCTAACAGAAGATGAGTCCCTTGCTCTGGAGGTCGGTGTAGAAAGTATTCCCATCAGTTGGTGACCTAAATTCATGACTCCTGAAACGGCTTGTGACTGCCATACATTTCAAATTCAGGGCTGGATTCAAGAGGTCTTAACTATATACGTGTGTATATATAATATATATATGTGTGTGTGTGTATGTATATATATGTGTATATATATACATATATATATTTGTTGACTTTAGAACATCCTTTAAGAAGAATATACCTTCTTCCCTAAAAGATGTTATATATATAGCTAGCTTCTTCCCTAAAAGATGTTCTAAAGTCAACATAATTTAATCTATCATAAAACAGGCAAGATTTGTTTCTGTAAAACTTAGTACAGTTTTCTCTTTTTCTGTCCAACTGTCTCTCTATTTCATGAGCTGACATCGGCAAAATCCTTCAACCAAAATGCACACTGGGTTTTTATTTCATTTATCATCCAACATTTACAAACAAAAATGTGGGAATATCTTGATTTAAACAGTTTGGATGGAGGAGGGAAATTACAAAGCATCACAGATGAGATTGCAGTCCAATAGCAAGGAAGATAAAGAAAAAAACTTGCCATTTGCTTTTTCCCAATAAAATGAACAGATTGAAGCAAAGACCTCTAAGAGTAATGAAAACAACTTACTGTGTCATCATTTTATGCAAGAAAAGGAGAGAGAAGATTAGGCTAAAACTCCTACAATAATATGGATTTTTTCAGCTGACAAAAGCAATACTATATAAAATCTTTTCTGTGCTTTATTTCTAATTACCGTCTATCCTTTAATGAACAAGAAAGTACTTGATCTTGAAAGTCCTTGTGCAGTCAAAACTCCCACTAAAATTAATGGGACATTTTTTTCCAGCCCAAGAGCTCTGAGATCAGTCCTCAAACTTAGCTCTTGCTAAGCTTCTTCCTTTAATCAAACTTCTTAGTTTTTTTTCCTCTCCTTTTCTGCTAGGATCATATATTAAAAAATACAGACACCAGAAATCGTAATCTTGTCTGAGGAAGAAAGTCTGCTGTACTTTGTGATCCTCAAAAGTTTAGCCCATTTTCCCAAGTACAATTCTGATTGTGAGGAACCATGATTCCTGGACATCAAATACTTAATTTTGGCCTCTTCAAACAGTTTGTACAGATGGTTTTGCCCAGAGCCTGTGGAAGTTAAGCTGCCTCAATCACAAAACAGGTATCTCTGTACATAAACTTTCTAATCAGGCAAATCTTTCTGAAACAAATGGACCAAAACATGTGGACCTCTGAACAACTTTGTCTGTCCCAAAAAATAAGGATATCAGGGACTGAGGTTCAATGCCCATTTCTCCCATCTAGCCTCACCCAACCTGCAATGTATGTCTGACATTTTAGTACTTAAAAGGAAAAAAAATATATATATATTTGTCTAAATAAATCACTTTCATTTGCAGACTATTGGTCATTTTTTTCAGGGAAATGAAGATTCTTGGACATGTTTAAAAAAAAAAAATCCAAACAAACAACACGACAAAATCTAGCAAGAAATGTCTGTATTTAAAAGAATTTACTGTCTTTTTGGCTGTAATACAGTAGCATCATTACCCCGTTATAACTCTATATTTTCTCCTACTGAAATCATGTAGAGGTTGTTGCACAAAAATAAAAATAAAATACACCATAGCTGTCAAATCAGGTAGTACTAACAGTGTCCTAAGAAAAACTATGAGACTTGTTTATGGCTGATCATTAATAGGCCTTAGCAAGGATAATTTCCTTTGTTCATTTTTACACTCAACAGCACAGTAGTGTATATATGAGAGAGCTGACAAGAGAGCATAGCATTTAATTGCTCATTTAGAGAGCTTGTGAGAGGCTGTACTGCATTGGCATACACTCTAGAAATGATAAATTTCTGCACGTATCCTTACATAGGATTATACCTTCCTGTGAAGATGCTGCAATATCTCTGAATATTCTGCAACACTGCCTCCATTTATGAAGAATCCAAGCACACTGAACTGCTGCTTTTTTAATTGCAATGAAGAAAAAAAAAAAAAACAAACCCAAAATTGATCCAGCAGATGACAGAAAGAAGAAGAAATAAAAATGATGGGCTACTTTGCACTTTTAAACATTAATATGATTAGTCTTTGCCAACTCACTGGATTCTATTTTGTCAGCTAGCTTGGTTTGAATTAACTTCAGCATTCTTCTGCCTACAGCTTGTATTTTTAAATGATGTAATTTACAGGACTTAAAAACACACAGGAATATATTAGATAAATAACACCTACTGGTGACGGTTGCTTATCATGGAATAGGAATGACCCATCCAAAAGAAAAATCAGCAACTACATCAGTTACAGAGATAAGCAATTTTGCTTGTTTAAAAAAACAACCCAAAGAAACACCACCCCCCCACACACATACACACAAAACCAAAAACAACCAAAAAAAGCCGCCCAATGAAACCCACAAAGACATCATGAAGTAAAACCTTAAGAGGCAAATTTTATTTTTTTTTTTTAAAAGAATGAAACTAAGAATATAATGTCAGTGTTAGAACTGAAAGTTTCACAAGACATGCAATTATTTTTCTGTGCAAGCAATTAAGTATTTTTTAGAAAGACAAATGAACATTTTGTTAGATAAAGAAACCAATTATATTTTTCACTGCTTTAAAAAAAAAAAAGAAAGAAAGAAAGAAAAAAGAAACCCAAACACATAAAAACCCTACTTTAGAATCTACCTGTAATGGTGCTACCAGTGAATACAGAACACATAAAATCCAGGAAGAGAAATGTCTTGGAGATCACAGAGAAATTCTACCTCATGTGAATTAAGCAAACAGAGACATCATAATTCAATTTTGATTCTCAAACCATGTGCATTCCCCATGCAACCCCTGTACTTGCAACATAATACTCTATGGTATCAAAATTGTAATGTTAGCATCCCATCTCTTAGGTCTCGTGGATTTATATTCCCACCTTTGTCCCAGACTCCTTTGTTAAATAAATCTCTGGTATTTGCCTAGCAACTGTTAAAATTAGATATAAAGAGGAACTAGCACTGCAAAGACAGCAGTAAGTTCACCTTTCATATTCAACAGTCAGTTCATTGCTCTCATCTATTTATTGTCTATGTAATGTCTAATTAGTGCTGATCTCCTGATCTGAGACCAGGTATAAAACTTTATCACATGTAAGGTACCAAATCTATAATTTCAGCAGAAGAATTTGCTTATTTTGATCACAGACATCTAGATGCAATCCACACATAAAGACAACATAATCCAATTACTAATTAAAAACCTCTTGGCATCTGTATTAGAGTACAGTTCAGTTTTTTATGGCTGATGTGGATCTGGACTGACTGTTAATGGTGACAGTTTATAACAGGTTTCAACCATAAAGATTATATTATCATCCTGCAAATATCAAATTATTGTGGTTTTTTGCTTCTTCAATGTTGCCTAAAATTACGATCTGTGAAGTCTTCTATCCTCATCTCAAGGGCAAAGGAAAGACATGGTTATACAAGACAAAGAATAATGTGTGGTTCTTGAGAAAGAGATGACCACTACTTAGGCTTGTGTGGATTACTCCTACAAGAAATAAATCAGTGGTTTCAATTTAGCCTAGAGTAGATATGATTTATCTATGAAAAACCACAAGTAGACTACTTACTGGCAACTCTAAGGTCAAAAGGTCAAAGATTCAAACCACTACCTGACCAACAGTGACCGAGTCTTTGCACTGCTGTTCATTGTGTTGCATCTGCTCTGTGGATATACTCTTGCAAAAGTGGATGATAAATATCTATACACCACCTCTCAACACTGTGAAACTCTCTTCAGGTGAAACTACAGAAAGTTCAATTATATGAAAGCACAGTAACATCAAGGGGACATAGTGTTTCAGGAGCCGCAGCATTGTTAGAAAACTATATGCAATGGGGAAAAAAACCAAACCAAAACACAACAAAACACCAGTTCTGCAATCTCCAGATATTTCTAAATGCTAAGTGACAGTATGTTAAAGGGGGAAAAAGAAAAAAAAAAAAAAGTTAAATAGAATCTCTCTTCAGAAGTAATAAAATCTCTTTCTCATTTCCTTTTTCTCTCAAAGGCAGCATTATATGTTGTAAGGACAATCCTTTACACCTCAGAAGAGGACTATAGTCTGGTCGGAAGACTCCTAGTCATGCAGAGCTACATTCTACCAAAATCCCAAAGGTAGATGTGATTCAGCTTTGAAATTGGCACTATGATTCAACGTACTAAATTTTTTCCCCAGTTTAATGCTTTGATTCCAATCCTATGAGTTCTATGAGCTTGAATCTATGCTGGGAATAAACATATACACTAAGACTTTCTGGTAATGATTTGCACAGGTAGCACGGCAATTGTCTGTTATGTAGTGAACAAATAATGAAGTGAACAGCAGCCTTTTGTTTGAGGAGGAGTGGTGCAATTAATTATTCTTGCCATTCAAAGAAACTAAGTGCAAACTTCTGACAATAGTCAAAAGAAAATCATAAGGAATTTATTGTGATCAGTTTATTTTTCTCACTATAAAGAATAGTGATAAAGTAATCCTAATGAAGACCATCAGGATATCAAAGAAACAAAAAAAAACCCCAAACTTGAAAGAAACTTCAGAAGTTACCCTGATTACAGTGCCTAGGGTATGATTGACTGAGCCCACTGTTAGTAACTTTTCTCTTTCACAAACTGAAAAAAAATATTTTGTCAAGATTTACATAAAGAACCTACATTGTTACAGACATTCCTATTCAATTATTCATATAACTTGTTTCTAGTAAGTCTAATCTTATTTTCTCTTCTGTCTGAATGTCACAAATTTTATCCCAGTTCTTACAAAGATGTTAATATTAGCAGGAGAGGAAAGGGTGGTGCTGAGGTTTAACCCATCACATACTTAGTAATACAATTAACACAGCTGGCTGACTGCCTGCCTAATCAAAGGCTGATTCATGCCCTAAAAGAGCTTAACCATATTTAACTTAGCTATATTGATCCCACTGCCATCCATTATCACCATATTAAGGAAAAAACCTACCCTTTTAACTAACTAATATGGTCTTCAATCTCTTAATTTTTTTTTTTAAATTCTACAAAAGTCAAGCTTAAAGTGAAAACAGAAGTCAACAAATAAATACTGTCTTTGCAGTAACTTGGATAACAAGCATGTTCCTCTCATGTTAAAGAACAAGATAAACAACATTTTTCAACAAGATAATGCCAAATTGAACTCAAAGGTCTGAAATCTTGGCTTGTTCTACCATCCCACACTAATCCTGAAATTGCCAGCAGTTGATTTGTATCACTGAGTATTACAATATAATGTAATTAGTAATGGCAATATTACCACAAATAGTATAAACAGCCCCGCTCTACTGCCTTTAAATTAGTTTTGTAAGCATGTTAATAACATACCATCAAGCGTCAATACAAATCCTTGACAGCTTCTTGAAAAAAGATTATGCATGTCTAAGCAATTTTCCTATACACAGGTTTTCTTTAGAAAACATGTTGTCACTCTTCCATTAGCTCAAAAGGGAGCGTATGCATAAAAGAATCGCTGCTAAAGTCTGACTGCTAGCCAGGAAAGCATATGTTCAATAGTCTGTATTTACTGCTGGCTGGGATAGGGTTGTAGGTACCACAGCATCAAATCTATCTCTTCTTTAAAAGATGTCTAGCAGTGCAGTGAATGCTTTTCATTTTCAAATGGGGAACCCTTTGAATGTCACAAAACAGTATTTCAACAGGGACTGTTGGAATGAAAACAGAGTAGATTAACAGATACATAGAGCCGACATTTTAAGCCTAATCCAAAGTCTCTGAAGTCCATCAGAATTTACTTAGTGACCTAAATTAGTCACCTTCCTGAAACCATTAAAAAAACAACACACACACAAACACACACAATCCAAAGCAAACACTAAAACACCAGAACCAAACCCAAAATTAAATTGATGTATTTTTGCTGCCTATCCTACCATACACTACAGTCTATTGCTACATTATTGGCAAGGTAGAAACATGGTCTGTAACTCAGTTTTCCAACCTGTATTATGCTGATCTGCCCTCTGGAAATACCACTCCTTTTTACTATAGATGGAGCCCAGCGTAGGTGTTCAAACTTCCATGTCTATCATTTTGCTGTTGAAAAGTTCAGCAAGAGGATTCTTATCGTCATTGTTCAAAGATATTTTCCATACTGTTAGACAGTTGGCTGATTTGATTCACTTTCCATTTTGTACAGAACTATTTGCTTAATAAGACATTCAGAATGCCAATAGATATCCTTAACTTTATGATACAAGCATACAAGGTTAGAGAAAAGTCTGTTTTGTCAAATTAAATTACATAGAGATGGAAACCAGATTTTTCTCTATTATTTTTTTTAAGGGACATTGGAACCATTTTAACTCACTGTTCTTCAAATGTTTTTTATGTCTATAATCAATATATTTAATTTCCATTTTTTTACAGTTTGATTACTGCAAGCAAAGATACAATGGAAGTGTGAATTTGGTTTTGTTTGAGTTTTTTGGGGGAAGAGGGTCTTGGGTAGTTTTTATTGTGGTTTCTGGGGTTTGCTTTTGAAAGCAGTCACAATTTTAACTATGGATATTCTTGATGGAAATTTATATTCACATATATATTCACACAGTTTATCTGAGGAAGATTAATGTTACTTTTCTATTATTTTTTTCCTGTTTCCACTTATCAATAACCTTTACAATAATTTTACTGAAGTTATTATCTTGAATAACAGAAAATACCAATTCTGATTTTAAATTCTACCTCTTGCTTGGGAAACCAAGAAAATGGAAAAGATGGGCAAGCCATCCCAAAAATAATCCTTCCCTTGACCCTCAAATAAAGCTCTTTTTCTGTTACTTAGATGCATTAGTCATGTGTTTCTTCTGAAGCTGAAGTGAAATTTTACTGCTGCTTTCCACTTTGACTTAATTTAACATTTTTACATTTGAAGTAGCTGCTGTTTAACAATTAGTCATTTTATGCTAAAATAAGCAATAATTTTAATCCTTGAGTTCAGGGTCATCATGAAGCCATCCCTCTTGTAGCAAAATATTCCACTCAGAGAAGAAGAAAAATAATCCCTCAAGATTCCCCCTATCTAAGGATTGTTTAGACTGTGAAAATTAGAGATCTATTACATCTCTCATTTCTATGACAGATGGAATGGAAATGCAGATAAACAAGATATGACTCCTCCTTTCCCACAATTTGCCTAAGACAATATGAGTAGGACTGACCAGGTTGATACCATTCTGTGATGAAATTTCAGTAGCCAACATGAGCTTCTTCATTAAGCTACTGACAAAGAATAAAAATCATTCATTCAGTCTATTATATTATCAACTTTAAAAAATATCAATTATGAAAGTTTTATATTGCATTAACATTTAGTGTCCTATTGCAAATCCAATGTTCTCTGATGTGATACAGAATCCTCTGGTGTAATATAGCAGCTGATAACATCGCAACATATTTGACATTTTTATTAACTTTTTCATTATTTTCATAAAATTCAATATAGTCTTAAGAAAATATTAGTACACCAATGAATTTAGAATCCTTTTAACCATAATTACTTCTGTAAGATTTTGCAATGGTACACTGTAGCAAGTGCTATGACACAACTTCTATATTTAATTATACAAAATCTTCTAAATTCTGAATTTGGGAAAATAAAATAATTTTAAAAACCCTCAATTTGAAATACAAGTAATCAGTTTATTGCCAAAATAAAATAATTTTATGAAGTCTGAAAGAAACTGAAAATCCTGTTAGAAGATGGGCAAGGGAAATGTATAGATTAGCTTTTTTGATTGCATAAATTGTCTAGTATGTTTCACTAAAAAGCATTTGCTGCAATATTATTGCACAAAGCTCTTCAAATCACTCAACTGTTTTTACTCCCTTAATAAATTCTAATCACCAAGTGTATCATAAATCTTTCTCCCTGTGCCGCTTTTATTAGAAGTATTATATAAAGCAGGTCACTTATGTTATCTCTCTTTTGTATACATAGAGTACTAATTTATTTGTATTTGGATAAGAAGAAAAAATCAAATTCCTGGCCCCCATCTGACTGGGGACTGGAGGAAAACCTGAATAGTTGAAAACAAAAATCTTTAAAGTTTGAGCTAAAGATCTACATTAAGCTGCCTCAGACTTTAAAATGCTCTATGAAGATTAGGTACTACATAAGACCCTCTCACCTTTAAAATTTTCTAGTGTGGTTTTCAAGACAACATCACTTATTTAGTACTTCAGCATTAAATTACATCAGCTATAGTAAGTACTATGAATCAAATTACAACAGAGATAGTCATACTTTTTCAGAATTTCAGAAATTAGGACAACTGCCTAGCTTCCAGGTCCAGACATGTACAACATCAACTGGGTGCCATGACTAAGAAACCCCATTTCTGCCTGACAGAAAGAAACTCCAACTAGAAGGCGGAGGAAACCAAAACCACCAACAACAACAAAAAAACCCAAATGAAACAAAGAAAAAAAACACTGTAAAAGGCATAAATATTTTAATATGCCACATGAGAGGTAGTGGGTTGTTAGATCCAATGACGTCCAGAGTACAGCCGTACTGGCTCAGGCCAAGGACCTGTCTTGCTCAGTATCCCATTTTCAACTATCTTAACAACTTTTGTTAAATGACCATAGTACAAACTCAACAAGATTCAATCATCTGGATCCACAGTGCACTTATTCTTTCATAGGTCTAAAATAAATGTGCAAGTTCTTGTGTGCACATATTATGCAGCATTAGTTATTCTTCTAGAGGAAAAAACAAAACAAAACAAAACAGTCAGTTCTTTATTTCAGAAAACAGACTGCAAACCAAAACTGGTAACAAATAATTCGTGCTGACCATGGGAAAAGTAAGAAATAAGCAAGCATCCCTCAAGCTTTTTCCTAGCCTCTGATTATTTGAAAATCAGTCCAATAGAAATTTAGAAACCCACAACTTTTCTCAATGGTTCATACTTATTCAGGATAATGTCTTCAAGAACTGATAAAAAGGATCACGAGTAGAAAGAAATAAGCTAAAGCTGGGACTGGCTTATGCATGCATGTAAGAGTGAGAATTTTAGGGTCTGTTTTTAATTTTTCTAATTCTGTCTTTAATAATGGCTACTACTTAGTGACTCAAATTTCACATATTTTAGATTCTTCAGTACTATTCCTTATGTGTCAAGTAATAGAAAAAGAAAAACCAAAACAAAACAAATGACAATTTTAAGAAGTCCAGCTGGTACAGATAGTAGCAACATATTATTTTAGTACTCTGTCCATGCAATGATATTCTCACCATTACAGAGTTCAACAGAAAGATGCTTCAGAATGTCTTTAGCTCAAAACAGTACATTTCCCACTGTGTCTCCCATGACAACCAGGCTCCTCTGAAAACAAATTGTACCACCAGAAAGCGTCAAGAGTAGTAGAAGGAATTTCCATTCTCCCTTCTGTTGACTTCACCAGAAAAATTGAGCTTCAGCAGTTTCAGAACTAAAGGCAAAAAATCTCTCTTTTTTTCTTTAAAACTCCTACATAGAAATGAATCAGGGATGGCATCAGCATACATAGTAAATATAAAGAAAACGAAACCTGAATATCTAATTCACTTGTTCTAATGGAAATCTTCAGACATCACTAAAATATAAAATGCAAGTAACAGAGCAAGGTAAAAGGCAGATACCAACAGAATTAAGCAGTTGCCGTTCTCTAAATTCCAGTTTAGCAAACATTCATAAACCCAGACCAAAGCTTTTTTAAGATACGTTTTCACTCTGTAAACGTTCATCAAGGTTTATGTGATCTCAGGCGGTTCTGCCACCAGAAAGACAGCCCTCACTTTCTTCCCTTTTGCTGGGCACATCCTTTACTATGTCAATACTTAAATCACGTAGCTCACCAGTTATGTCAGTTCCTTGAACTGACTAAAAACTAGACCTGCCTCCCCAAATTATTATTTTTCCCAGAACAGCTGAACAATCACTAGTCCTGACACAAGAGAGGTGGCAGGAACAGACAGCTAGAGGCAGGGAAAAGAGCACGACTTGCCTTTTTGGCAGTAGTGTGGTCAAAACTGATGCTGGGAGATCAAAGAGAAAGCTAGAATATTATATGACAGGAGCTGTATCTCATTCTATATTCTTCTCCTGAACTGGAAGAGCATGAGATGAACATGAATTCCCATTAGGACTAGCTTTATTATACAGCCAGCTAACACCAGTACTTTTTCACTATCTGGAACAATGATCTGATGATTTATGGTATTCCAAGCCAGGCTATCATTCCACAAGGGGCTCATTGAGTAGGATCTTGACTTTTTAAAACTTAGGAAAACCAGTTCTTTAAACAAGTAGCCACAGAGCCAGAGGACTTGGTAAGGAGCACTTGCCAAAGTAGTCACTTTGTTGTCCCGTGGGAGCTGTAAGAGGAAAGGTTCATCAGACATCTACCATGTTAAAGCCCATAAAAAGTACCTATATTGCATTTATGAAGGAAAGAGGGATCAAACAAAGTGCTCATAGTAAACTGCAACTGCATGCTTTTCAGGTCTACTAGATGACTTCTAGCTTCACAGAAACGTGAAAGAACTCAAAAAATAAAGTAAAAATGTGGAATAGATGATGTGAGTGGATAAGACATTTGATACTAAACCTGATTTTAAAAAAAAGCAAAGAACCTTTAAGATTAAAAAGTAATCATTTCTCCTATCAGTGGTCTACCCCTGATAACTATTGGAAGTGTATTTCCAGAAAATTTTCTGAACTGAAACACTGAGATTTGAATTGTTTGCTTTGAATATTTACTGAATGTTATCAGTAACCACTTCTTCAACTAAGTGCCTGGACTGGGAGACATACTGTGTTCTGTCATTCCAGAATGAGTAATCTGCAACAAAACAATGTTAGAACTGAACATTCAAGGTAAGTACATTTGTTAGCCATTCTCCCTAATTCAGTGTCAGCCTTATTACCTACACTTAGTTATTAAACTGTTGTCTTCACAAGTGCCATAATGATAAACACTGAATATACTCTAGAAATGTTAATGTACGCTCATTTTGACTTTTCCAAAAGTGGCTGTGAAAATAAATTGTCAAAGGTAGGTTCTCGGAACAGGCATTAGAAGAGAGGACCCAGAACATCAGGAACAACCTGTGAAGTAAATTCATCAGCAGTTATGCCTAAATACTGTGTAAACTACGTATACTGTGTGATTCTAAAAGTAACTTTCCAACTGGTGGTAAAGGCAGCATTTTCAATGACTGAAAAAGGCAGAATAGATGTAAATAAAGTCTCTATTTTATTTTAAAATCTAACATACTGCTTATCTTCAACCATTTCATAGTGTCAAGGCCCTAAAGCATTCACTTCCTACTGAGGTTTGTTTTACTGTGTGAGATCTGAGCTAAATTAAACTTCACTATTTGATGAGCTGCACCAATGTGATCTTAGAGCTTCTGCTCTACAAATGCCCAATTCCCTTGCTCTGATCCCTCCTCTTACTGAGGCAGATCCAGTAATCCCTGTCATACACTGTAACTAGCCTCAAAAGAGAAAGTATTTTCTATGGCAGTTCTAGGGAGACTGACACCATTGTTAGACATTACTAAGCCCTCAGATATTCAATCTCTTCCAAGTCAGTGAATTTAAAAAGAGTTCCTTGTAGCACCAGGTTCACTGTTTGATATTTTGCACTTGAACATGTGCCTACTCACCTTTCAGCCCCATTGGTTACTAAGGTAAAAACACTTGTAAGGTGTTTGTTCATTTTTCTGAAATGGGAAGGTTATTTCTCAAAGTCTAACAACCTTCCGACATTGATATGGCAGGAAGGTCTAGCATTCCTTTCAATTAAAATGCTGTGGTTCTCAAACTGAGAAATTTGATAATGTAGAGAGCACATGTAAAGCCTGTGGCTTGCAAATGACTGAGAACTTGCAATCCATCATCTAAAACAAAACCCGTAAGAACTGTCCTAGCATGAAAGATATCTTTCCCAGAACTATTATCCATTGGCATCCCGCACCATTTCACACTGCTACACTGAGAAAATATGAAATTATTCCTGAACAGTTCAGAGAATACAAATGCATTTAGTCTTTGATTAATTGCATTAAAACCACAAATGTGAAACCTCCACACAGAGAAGTGGGTGAATAGGACACTTTTTTTCCTCTTTTATTTTTGTCTTGTTATAAAAATGTCACAGTTTTCACTTTTAGGAAAGATGCCAGCAAAGCTGAAATACACTGAAAATGTCCAAATGTTGGCTAGAATGAAAGTTTTGCCATGACTTGTAAGGGTTCTTATAAAGGATATTGGGACGGGGGTGGGGGAGAGAAAGGGGAGGGGCAAATAAAGGCTGAAACTATGAGATTTTCATGGTGATTTTTTAATAAGATAGTATTACGCACTAAATTTCTTCTAATAGTTTTAGGTTCTAATTTCCCCTGTGCCCATGGTGTATCAATTTCCTTCAGATGCCTTGTTCCTTATTGCACCTATACCAGACACATAAAATCTTACTGCCTTTCAGACCAGTCAATTAAATATATGTGAGAACAGCAACCCAGACGGAGTAACTTCTAATCTAAAATCAGCACCTTGAGTTTGATCTGTGAAAACTGGATTACTGAACTTTAACAATTAAGAGAATTTAAGAAGATATAAAGATTAATTAAATTTTTACAGATGGCATTCATCTTATTTCTGGCTGTACCTATACTGTGGGCCATTTGCAACTGGAAGAGTCCTGTAGTCTGTCTACATTGTCAGTTGAAGAGAAGAAAGCACCTACCATAGATGAGATGGTAAAAGTCCCAGCGGTAGAAGTCCTTTTTTTTTTCCATCTAATTATAAATACAGATGTCTGTACTTCAACAGAAATGTGAGAGGAAAAAAAAAACAAACAAAAAAAAAAAAGAAACCAACCAGGTTTGAGAGTGCTAACAGAATTCCTCATTGCAAACTATAACAAACTTTGCAATGCCATTGAAAAGAGACAACCTACCAGAAACTATCAACTGTATTAATAAAATTTTAGATATGATAATACAATGCTTTATCTACAAATCTACACTGTGCACCATACCATTGAAAGGGTTCAAAGTTCAGGTGTGAAAGTGTCTTAACTCAGATTTTTCTGAAAAATTTTCAGACTTAGAAGTATTTTTTTAAAATATATTGCCATATGTTTGCATATCCTTGAAGCAGATTTGTAGCATATGTGTCCTAGCAAATTATTAATTGTAATGGGGTAGCAGAGTACACTACAGACTATTTCAGATTAACTCTGCCTATCGTTTGACCGACTCATAAAATAATAAGAAAAAAATAGAATAGTATAAAAATTGAGTTTTCAAGAAATATATATGATTTGAGAATAACTACCTAATAGTCCAAGTCATTTGATCTATTAACATTGTTTGAGTGACTGCACAATCCTGAGGTCTCAAGTACCAATGCTATAAGCGGGGTGACAACAGACAATAGCCTTATTAGGAGGCAGGTAGACAGACGGACAGAAAGACAACATAAAAGCAGTATAACAAGAGAGCCTACACATAAAGTAATTACATGATCTTCATGATTTCACATGGAAAAACTATGTTGTAAAGCCAGTTTCTTCAATCAGAGCATTAGGCAAAATATCTTCAAGATAGATTTTAACAAGAAAAATGGATTGCTGAAATTGAATTACCTAACTACACACAAAAAATAAATTCTATCAAAAGCAAAAGAAAGAAAAGTTATAAAATAATTCATGGGCAAGAAATCATATGCTATTCATGACAAAAAGAAAACTTTAAAAAGCTTGTGGACAATATTGAGAAGTTGGATGTATCCAAATCCATAAGACCTGACAGAGTAGCAATGAGCAGAATTAGCAATGATATTTGCCAGATAGCTTTATATATTTAAGAATGTATATGGAAAATTATATCACTACTCAGCAATACAAATAGGGGAAACTGAAATTATCCTACAAATCTAATTATAGTTGTTTATTCAAAAATGTATTAGAGTTTTAAGACCATTCAGTAAAAATAAAAGCAAACAAGTTCTGGGACAAAAGGCACAGCAGAGGTATGTAGACCTTGAAAACAAGCTTTGGATTGCACAACATCAGGAGGTGTACAATCCGTGATGGGCATGATATGATTTCTTAGGGAGTTTTGGCATACCAGAAAAGAATACTTCCACTGTGCTCACTTGAAGACCTGTGAATGGGACAACAAGCACAGCTGCCTATAAAAAGCTTTTGCTCTCTGAAAGTCACACAGAAGACCATCACTTATGACAGCAATAGACTTGGTATACTTGTAGGAATTGTGAAACTACTGAACTGTCGCATAATGCTGTCATGCAACAGATTTAATTTGCCTTTGTGAAAATTACAGAAAGGAGAAATGAATTGTAGGCCAGTATATAAATAAAACAGAAAAAAAGAAATGAGGACAGGAGAGTTTAGGAAGAAACTGAATTAGTAATAAAGATCATGCTAGTCAAAGGTAAACTCGGGGTTTTCACATCTTGGAATGTAAAGTTCATTTTCTTAAATATTCTTGAACCAAATAATTGTTTTCAGTTTCTTAAGAATTTTCTTATAAAAATAATAATAAAATACTTAGCTTTTAATTTGTTGTTTTCTATATTTCTAAGAATAGCTTTATATATATGTCAAGACTTCAACATAAGATGGTGAACGTGAGTCTTCTTCTGTAATTGAAAATAATTCCAGTTAAATCAAAGGACATATGGAATAAAGATCTTATCTGGCTCTGAAACAAGACTAACAAATAAATTATTAGATAGGTTTTACACAATTCTTCATTTGGCCCTTGCCACTCCATATTTAGTTCATCAAGTTTTCTTGTCTTAGGTTCTACTGGAAGTAACTTTTCCTTCTTGATGTTTGAAAGAGTATGTAAAAAATAAAGGAAAGACAAAAATATTTTTATGAAAGAACCAGAAAATTTTGTTGCTTTTTCTTTTGAGGTGGCTTGACCATGAGGATGAAATTTCTTGGTGAGGGATATTTCTGAGCAACCTGATGGTTAGTTTTTGATCGAACAGCTAGCAGGAAGAGGAAACAAAGAAAAACAAAACCAAACAAACAAATCAAACAAAACTAAAACTCAAAACAAACAAACAAAAACAAAACAACAACCCCCCCCCCTAAAACAAAACCAAAAACCAGGCTTTGACATTGCAATACTGTTAGGAAGGAGAAGTCAGTGTGATTGCCATTTGCAGAAGCATAGAAACACCTACAGCTGAAATTCTAAATGAATATCCAAAGAAAGAAGCACAGTTAGTGTTTATTTGAGTCCTGAAATTAAAAAAAGCTATAATTAATTGAAGGGTGTCATCCACTTGTTTCCTATTCCAGGACATGACAAAATCTGTCAATTCTTTTCTTAACTGATACTCATTGACTCTGCCCTTAATAAAATTCCAGTGATGACAAGTCTTCTGCCTCTCCAGGTAATCTACTTTCAGATGATGATGCTTTAGCACTATTACAGGAAGGAAGTTTTAATATAAATTTTCAGTGTAGCAGTTTAAGCAGCATGGACATGGAGCATGGACACAACACAGACAGCAGATTACTCCTTCCATATTTACAGTAGCCTTTTACATGTTAAACTTCTTGCATAGAGACAAAGCATTGGAATAGGCTGCCCAGGGATGTGGTGGAGTCACCATCCCTGGTGATATTTAAAAGGCATGTAGATTAAGTCTTTAAGGACACGATATAGAGGTGGACTAGGCAGGGTTAGGTTGTGGTTGGACTTGATGATATAAAGGGTCTCTTCCAAGCCAGGTGATTCCGTGGTTCTATGAAATGTGGTGTAGTCACACAGGACTTGATCCAGTGTTTGATGCACTCAGTGCATAGGCACTGGTCTAATAATTTATTATATGTTGCTTCCTGTAGCAACCTCTAGAGATACCACCTAAACCAGGCTTTGCAATATTGACAGAATAAGCTGCAGCAGTAAAATCTAGTCCAAATGCTAAACTATATAATGAAAGCTGAAGTCAAATTTATAACAAAAATGCATTAAAAAGAAAATATTCTACATTACTATTGCGTTGACTATTGAAGACTTTTTCAGTACTTTTTCTTAAACACGGCTTTTTTCACTTTTGAGTGTAAGCAATAATGACATTAATATGGTGCAGATACCATCAGAAACCCTGTCCTAGCGATATTTCCAGGCCTCATGTAACAATTCAGTTTTCTTGAATTACAGGGTGTTTATTTTTAAAGAAAATCCAGGTACACCTACTGATTTTCCAGTTGTCACTGCTTACTCCCTCAAAGGAAAAACATTTTATTTTTAACACTAAGAATAAAAAGCTTAAATACCAGATACAGGAATAGGATTAATTTCCTTATGAAGGATGAGAAAAAGGAGAATCTGTATAAACATGTTACAAACTTCTTTAGGGTCTTGAAGCATTCTCCCTACTTACTGCCCATATGGCTCCATGACCAGCAAGCTGATTGTTTAACTATCATCACTACCTGTTTCAGTGTATGAATTCTCAGGTTTTCCCAAGTCACATCAGGATATTGGACATTCTGACTTCAGCGGTCAAGGTATCTATGAGTGTGGTCTTCTTCCCCAGCAGACCACTAAAACAGCATTAATTATCAGGCAAAACTTAAAGAACATATGTGTTTTAAATCACATTTCCAATGATGAAATGTACTGTAGCACTATGTAAGAACAGAATTCATTATTAACACAATTAGGATTTCCCTCAGCTACTCTAGAGTCTTCACTTCTGAAACTAATTAGCCTCTAACCAGCCCTAGGGTTGTCATGCCTTGAGAGTTCTCAAATATGCACCTTTCTTTCTCTCATCATTAAAGATGCAACTGCAGTTACATAGAGTGCTGCTCAAAAAGACCAGCCCTTTTCCAGGCTAAACCAAAATGATCACTTTGTTTCACAGTTCTATCTTCTGGTTTTGTCTGTGATTGCTGGGATATCCCTGGGTAATGCAGAGGATTAAGTTTTGTCCTGGTCCTGATCCTCAGGAACCTTTAATTAAAAATGTCATTGGAGACTCCAGTATACTTCTGATTTTGGCATTTAACCATTATAGCCATCTGAAATTGGTGAAATTTATTGACTATATTATTAGAAATATCAAATCTACAATCTTACCTTTTAGATTTATACCTTTTATTTCTCTGTAAGTATTCTATAAAGACCAAATATCTGGGAATGAGGTCTTCAACTGAAAACTATTCCCCAGGGATATGCTATTAGTTTTAGGAAGAAATCTTCTGAAGGTTGTCACAAAACCTAATGAGGTTTGTCTATTGTTACCCTTGTTCATGCTGTAACTTTCTTTTCCCGTTTTCAGTAAGTGCAGAAGAAAGCCTTAATGATAATTACAGGAGGAGCTAAATTGTAAATGCATTTTTACTTAATGATTTTTAGAAATTTGTTTTCAAAACAGTCAAGTACAAATTGTATTTTCAGAGAAAAAGAGAATGGGGTAGGGGAATGGTGAAGAAAGAAGGGGGCAAAATGGTATCCAGTCAAGTAGATGCTGCTGATAAAATTTATAGCTAAAAATTTAGTATGTTTAGAACCATGATGAAATGCTTATCACCTGTTTGCATTGCCCATAGTTCTTGCTGATTCCAGCCTGCTCAGCATATTCTGGTAATGAAATGAAATGGCATGGGCTTAATGCCTGAAAAATAAAATTCATTTCATTACAGTTTCAGAGGTTTTCTTCTTCTTTACTTTCTTAAAGACTGGACTCAGGAACAGGAACATACAGATCACAAACCTTTAAACCTTTATGGCTGTATGGGAGACTTATTCTCCCCCCCCCAAAAAAAAAAAAAAATCGTATATTTTTAACATTACTAAAAAGGATGAAGAATAAATTAAATTTAAATTTACTGACAGTGACTGTAGTACATCCTTCCCTTCACCACACATATGGTCTCATGACTTCAGAGCACCTATTTTAAGACATTCTATTCAGAATCAATGTAACCATTGACTGAGTAATACATTGGATTCTTCTTCCATGGTTTCTCTCTATTTACTCATTTACGCATACCCAGTCGTGTTGATTCTAGGTTACAAAACACCAACCAGGATCCACTGTCACTGGACCTCTTCACTGGTGAAAAGAAAGGGAAAAAACAACCAAAAACTGTAATTTGATTTCTGGTAATGCAAAAAAAGAATTTTTTTTTTTTTTGCTTTAGTTTTATGTTGCCACGTATACCAGTTTTTTACAGAGTTATAAATCTATGGAGAAGCATAACTGAGACGCAAAATGATGCTATACCTAAAATATCACATTCTAACAAACCTTACATCACTATGATTCATAATACTCCCATTCACAAAATCTTGCTACAGCTAAGTTTACCTATCAAAAATGATGTGCATACAGTTTTGTTCAACAGCACTAAGAACAAGATCACTCCGTTAAGCTCTGGTTTTACTGTGCTGTCCCCTCAAAACTTTAATCTTTTTATTTCAAAAGACAAAATTGTCTTTATTTTTTTTTTACTAAAAGCATATTTAACATTTCCTGGAATTACTGTTATTTTAAAACTAAATT
The DNA here is from genome assembly GCA_020800305.1 of Porphyrio hochstetteri. Classification (NCBI taxonomy): domain Eukaryota; kingdom Metazoa; phylum Chordata; class Aves; order Gruiformes; family Rallidae; genus Porphyrio; species Porphyrio hochstetteri. The sequence continues at coordinate 180,432,015 of CM036905.1, read as the reverse complement.
CAGACCTTTGAATTCACCCTACAAAACTGTGGTTTTCCATTAAATATACTATATAGTTGTGTCAGAATTTGGCCTCTGGTATTTCATGCCTTTAACAGTAAACTGAATGAAACAAACAGATCCATATTTCTGTCATATAAAACCAAATTTTACAAAGAGGCATGTATTCTATTCTCAAATATCCTAACCTATTTTGGTATAAACCAAAACAGAAGTCATTCTGAAAGCTTTTGGCATTGATAACACGAAGAACCCATTATGTAATTTGTATTAAATCCAGGTGGGAGCTGACGAAACTCTCCACTGAGGTGTATTGCTATTTTATGAGAAAACCGACTTTTAAAAGCAGAAGATGAAAATACTTGCATTAATAATCTTTTTCCAGAGGATGGATAGGTACAGTGATTAAAGTGTTATCTTAGGGCTTTAATGACCTGGGTTCAAGTCTCTCTTCTATTTTCCTTATCTCTTTGAGACACAAAGCTACATGACTTGTGTTCCCAAACTAATAAAAATACCCAGATGCTAATGATTCCCTGTCCTTGAAGATACTTTCAAAAGTTTCAAATTAACTATGTTTGGTAAGCACAGACTTGATCTAACTAAAATAAATTAATTCCAAGTGGACAATATTTTAACATGTTATCCAGTGTAAAAAAAATCCCAGTTTACTTAGAAAAGCAGAAGTTCTTGAAAACTATTTAATGTCTTTCTGGCATTTTCAGGTAAAATATCTTGAATTTGAAACATCTATTGACTACTAAGTCTTGCTTTCTTCACTTCTGAATAGTTGCTCATATTAATAGAGCATAGCACCTAGCAAATACTATTCATACTTAATGGTTTACAACGGAAACATTCTTCTACTTTTTTTTTTTTAATTTTTACCTCAGACTAATCTATAATCCCACTTGTCTGTCATTTTCCATTGTCAGACCCACTCTGAAGGCCCTCATTAGAGTAAATGAGGGGATGAGTGGGCAGCAAAGTTACAGAGTGCCAATTTGGCTTTACCTGAATAAAAAATGCAGCTAAATCTGTGGAGTGAGAAGAGCCTAACACTTTCAAAACAGAATGACATTCAGCAAGGTGCTGAAGAAATTAATTGTTTTACAGGACTGGGTTACTGACCTCATTAAAAGCCCCAGGAACAATCAACTTACTGATTTTTTTCTTGATATGTATCTGCTGCCCTCTGATAGTACATCCCTTGTTGGTAAATTTAACACAAATCTTTTGAAACGGTAACAGACTGCTTTCCTCTGTCATTTTCTAGGCTTTCATAGTGATTGTCATTCACTCCTCCTTAAACTGGATTATATTTCTCAAAATTATTTCAACTCTCCACAAGGTAACACTTTATTTTCTCCGATTTGCAATTCTGGCACACTAAAACATCAGACATATAACAGATTATGGCTGCTACAAGGGAGATTTGGGCATTTTCCCATTAAGTCTGACTGGCTTCAATATCAGTAGAAGGAAGATGACACTTTACTGCGTGCTTCCTCAAGCACATGCCACCTCCTTTCATTATGCCTTTGGTTTACTAGCACTGCTGCTGAGCTTAATGAACTAAAATACCTTTTCCTGCACTGGGAAGTGTACCCTGTCATTAGAAAAAAACCACAGTCTCTCAATTAGTTTACAATAGGCCTCTTTTGCCCAGAAAAAGGATAGAATGTAGGAATGAAGATAGTCTTCTAATCTCTGGCTATGAGATTGGAAATTCAGCTTTATGGACTGACAGAGAATTTACAGAGAATGAGGATTACTGACCTCTGATGAGTATTACTCAATCTATATTTCAACAAGAAGGTTCTCTACTTTTTTCTAGAACTGTAAAGAAGAGGAAGCTAAGCATAGAATCAGGAGTATCAATGGTTTGGCTGGCTGAAATATATAAGAGCAATCGCTGTTAGTAGGGGTTTATTGTGGGACGAATACAGATAATAGTGTTGATAAGGGTCAAAGGAACTAGAGAAAGAAATGGAGTGGGCAATAATCAGTAATGAAAATGCCAGTCTGCATTCTGGAGACACAAAGAATGAATAATGTGGCAATAGGTATCTTTCTCCTAACAGACATTCTTTTTCACTAAGACTACACATTTCGGTGGGTGCAAGAAAACGCACCCTTTCTCTCCACTGATTTCTGACTCCAGCTCACCTATTAAATATATATGATCTATGTAAATCAATTTTAAAATCTGCTGAAAGTGTATCTACAGCTGGATTGTAAGTCGATGTACTTATTAATATATCAAACATTTACGATTAATAATAAGCATCACCATCTCATGACTGAGTTAACAAGCTGAGGATTTCAGAGTAGACCAAGTCAATCCAGGTTAAGTGATTCACTCTGCTGATTATTTTCTCTCAACATGAATTTGATGAGATATGTTGCCTCTGGAATCTGTTATCAATAACTGCTACAACCTCCAGCCACAGTTGAGGTCTCAGGGCCATAAAGTACTGCAGTACTGCACAAAAAAGCACTGTAAACACCGCAGCAAGGTTTATTGAAGAAGTCTTGATTACCATGACAGTAAACTCCTCTAACCACAGCCGGTACAGCAAAAGGTAGTCACAGAATTTATCGAGTCTTGTTCAAATCAAATATATATCTACCCTCACTCTTCATTTTTATTTTTCTTCATCACCAAGAAGAACATAATTTTTTGGTTTATCAGAAACCTTCTGTCTGTTCTGTCCTCTGAGTCATTTGTCACACTCCTCAAGGTCACAGGGGAGTCTCAGTGGGAAAGCATGCGTGTTGATTGATTGGTACTGTGATGCCTATGTCTACCAGGGCTGCTAAAGGAGTTTCCCTTGCCTCTCTCCATACTCTCTTGCCTCCAAGCAATGATGTGATTGAAGTGGGGGGGATGGACGGATGGGACACCTTAAAGAGAAAAAAAAAAAAAAAAAAAATCTTGCCTGTTAAGAAGGTTCATGAGGCAGTAGTATCCATGGTGAGCAAACTATCTCGTGTCACTAATCCCCAGCTGCTCGCTGTCTAACAAAAAGGACATCTTTTCCATGGGAAAAAAAAAAGGATACAATAAGTTTGAGGGGAGTGAAGACAGAGACACAGACAGACAGAGAGACACAGCACATAGGAGCAGGGAAGAGAGTGCAAGAGCATGCATGAGAAAGCGAGCGAGCGTAAGAGAAAGTGCACACAACAGAAAGTGAGAGCTCTTCCAGAAAGAAAAAAAAAGCAGAAACTTCCCTCTGTGGCTTATTGCTACTTACTTTTTTTTTCTTAAATAATATTGTATCTGCATTCCTAATATATATCTATTAGTTACAGTGAAAATGCATATGATTATAATTTTGAAATGGACACTGGCCATATCTAATACATTAGATGAAAAGCTGTGCTTCCCTGAACTTCTTCCTGTTCATCTCTTGGAAACTCATAAACACATAGGTATGTCATCAAACAGATTGTATCTGCAGCATCCAGAAGCACCATTTTAATTTCAGAGAGAGACGAAATTTGCAAGATTATAACTGCAGTAGGCATTAGTGGCATGTGGATTATCATAATATCTCCAATAAAAAGATCTGAGATTAAACCAAAAATGCACTGCCATAAAAATGCTAAATAAAATACAGGTTTCTTAGTGATGTATTTGGTCTTCATAAGGACGTGTAATAGCCAGTACCTAGAGGGGTGTTCTTCCACTGCCCTTCAGTCACATCAGCAGTAAAGAAACAACAGACATGTGGGACGTGGGAAAAACAGAATGAAGGAAACTGCCATCTCACTGATTTGTAACTTATACAGTATAACAAGGTTAAAAATTCCCATCTTCCTCTTTTTGTCACTCAACTCATATTCTCATGCAGCAGGACTATTAAACACATTAACTCTTAAAGGTCTAAATCATCCCTTCCTGATGAATAGATTGTGTCCGTCATATGGGCACAACTCCACCTAAACCCTAAGGATAGTTTGTGTTGGTTGGGGGTTTTTGTTGGGTTTTTGGGCTTTTTTTAATTTAGCTAACATTCCTAGCTTCTAAATTTGTTCAATATCAAAAACATTGCCAGTTCAAAAGGTAGGTGATGGTTTACCTCTTATGAACCTACCAATATTGTTTTGACTTCTGCATAACCTAAAGAAAAGTGAGTTATTATCTCCTGTATAAGCCCCACAAAACCGCATTTTATCACCAAATGAAAAACAGATAAATATACAACAATTTTCCCACTGACAAAAGCATAGCCATAGGAAAAATAGATGCAAAATTAGTCCACTCAGTGAATTAGACTATTAATATAAAGTTAGTTACAAAAAAAACCCCAATCTAAAACCCCCCAAAATCAAAAAAATATAGCCACCCCATAAAACCTCCCTTGCATGAAAATACCAATTTTCTGTGCAATGGCAAACTCACACAATTCAGAACACAGGAACAGTGGCATTATGATAGTACAAGCAAACTTGTAAAGCTTTCCTACTATCAGAGTTATAAAATGCATAAAAACAAGCATTTTACAAATCTCAAGTTGCATGATGAACAGATACTGATATAAGATTTACTATTAAAATTACTGAGTGATCAGTTTCACAGAACAGATGTCGAAACCTAAACACTCAAAACCACTAATCTTGTACAATTTTGAAAAATATTGGCAGGAGAAATATAAACAGCTAGTCATTTGTAAATGGCATACCGAATTCTTTACAAATTAGTAAAAAAAAATTTTTTTAAAACCCAAATATAATAAAAATATATATAATAAAAAGGTCAGAAATAACAGATCATTTTGAGTGAACTTTTAACCTTTTTTTTTTTTAACATAATTAAAACCCTGAATTTAAAATTTACACTAAAAGTGTATTTCACAGCTCATTAGATTTGTATAAAATATGAAAGATAAAACTCAGGTTATGTAGACACATAAGGAAAAGGAACAAAATGTCACCATAAGGCACTTTAAATGTGGTAGAGGATACATTATAAACCCACAAATAAAAATTATAGGAGCAGTCACACTATAAAGTAGAGTAAGGATCTGTATTTTTGTAATTGAGAAAGATCCTGCGATGCAAATTCATCTTTTCTGATACTTTTTTTTTAGGGTTTTTTGTGGGTTTTTTTACTGTACATATAAATAAAGAAAACCATCTATCCTAAGTCTATATGTAATTTTTCTGGGGCAACTCAAGGTGATATCTCCAATGCAGGATAAGAGGTAATAGCAAACATGGTAGTAAACATATAAACAAAGCACTGGCGATGTGTATAAGCATATGTGTGGTTTCTTTGTAATAACAATAGAAACATCTGCTCTGGGACATTTTTGGCTACTGACTGCAGCATACTGTTAGCTATTTTGACTATATGTCAGCAGAGAAAAGAGAAGTTGCATGTAGTAAAACCCATAGGTAATCAGCAATAAAAAGAGAAAACCTTAAAAAGAATTAGTTTGTAGCAACATCCCAAATCTCAGTGCTATCACAAACTAATCCACTCAGTTGTAAAATTATAACAGAAGCTTTTTTACAAGCAAGATTTCCCAGGCAATCTAACACTCCTTACCTTTGCCTAGGACAGATATATTGCAAGCAAAATATTTGTCTTAATATTTCTGCTTCTAGGAAACACAGAGGAAAATCAATTAATGTTGTAATGACTTCAGTATTAAAAAGTGTTAAGTTCTGGGGAAGGGAATGTTACTGTCATTCTTATTTCACTTACCTAATCTAATTTTTTAACTTCTAAATGAGATGAAGTATTAAAAAAAAAAAAATGCAAGCCCCCTTTAATCTTAAGAATTATTTGTGGAATTTGCATTATATTGCCCTGTTCAAGTTGCATTATAAAATGATTGTTAAGTTTAAAACTATCATCACAAAAGGCCCAAAGTCTAATCTCACTCTCTTCTTTAAAACCCAAACCAGTAGAAAATAAAAATTAATGAGAACTAACAAAAATACACCAGTGAAAACATCATCCTTCTACATCCTCAACTCCACACCTTTACTGGTATACCATGTAGATAACATTCAAATAAGTCAGACATCCGTCTTCAAAAGTGTCAACAGAATACACATTGCAAGCTTGAATAAGAAAGTTATACCAACAGTATACTTTACTACTTGGATGTTCTGCATCAGCATGGGTATTTGTTTTGAAAAGCAGCAGGACCACTTCCTCAAACTCTCTCATTCCCCACTCATAATCACTCAGAGCAAGTAACAAAAACTTTTTCTTTTCAGCTTGTTTTTTGGTTGGGTTTTCTTTTTAAAACTCAGCCTGTCTCCAAAGTCATCAGGTCTTTGGCACCTCAGTAAATTATTCAGGCCCATGTTGCTCCCTGTCTTGCTCAGATGTGGGACTTCCTGGGATGCATCCCCATTAACATCCACGGACATGTGCACGACCTATAGAAAATCACGTATGTTTTTATCTTAAATCCCTCAGCCTGCATTAATCACAAGGGCATATAGCTCCAGTTGCCATACAAAACCCTCACGGGGCAGTCCTGTTCCGTTCCTCTCACACTTCCTCTTGTTTCAACCATAACGTGAGCTCCGTTTTTCTAAATTTCTATTCCCATCTTCTCTCTTCTCCATTCCAGTTGTTTATTAGAGCTCAGGACGGCTTCAGTAAAAGCTACTGGAGCTGTCACTTGTTCTAAATCCTCCTCCTCCGCCTCCCACCCTCCCCCTCCATGCTCAGTTCACTCCACGAACAGCTGCATCACAGCTGTCAGGGTGAATGGCAAAGATGTCCTTTCCCGATAAGACTGTGCCTGTGGCACACAGAGTTCCTTCGAACAGCTAATTAGCAGGAGATAGGCCACGGCAAGGTTTGGTGCCGTCCGTCAAGTCTGCTGCCAATGTCAACACCATCAGCTGAGCTGTCACGTTTGGTTCCTCATTTGGGGGGGGACTGGCAAAGTGTCTTGTTATGGCTAAGGAAAGATGGTGGAATATGGGTAGTAGAGGGAAAGTGGAGGGTCAGTCTCTGTCAGTGCTCAGTAAGAAGTTTTTCATACCTACTAAGGTCCATTCTATGCCATTCTTCCAGTTAGCTCTTCTGCTAACAACTCACGCCTATGAGAGCAAAACAAAACGTAAAAGGCAAAGGTGGGATGGATTATTTTTTTTTGTAAAAGTAGAGGCTAATATGCCCATAACTGGCATTGTATTTGTGATCACATTTTTATGGAAACTATCCTCTAAAAGCATTAATATCCCCACAATTTTTTTCTACTAAATAACAAACAGTAGCATAAAATTTCTTGAGATTTCTTTTTTCCCTTCCACAGCAAAACTTCCTAAGTATACACTGAGCACTACAAGCATTGTAATTAGCTGAAGCCAAACTCCAGTCAAAATGACAACCTTTGGACAGCAGGAATGTTTTTTCAAGAAGATGAAACTGCAAAAGGGAACAGGAAAGGGAAGTAAATCTCTGATTTGGTCACTCTAGAGCAAAAGGTTCTGAGATGCCCATGGGGAGCTGCCATATTTCATTTCAATTGTTTTTAGATATTTGAGCTGTCAGAGCTAAAGCACAATATTTAGCTATGGCCATGATTGTGGGCATGGTACTGTCACATCAGGAAGATGCAGTCTGAGCACAGACTTTATACCAAATTTTAAAAGATAGTGCAGCTTAGTACTGTAAAATAATTTATGTTAAAGAAGGGAGCTCAGGAAATCATCTAGTCTATCTGCTCCAAGGAGAGGCTAACTTCAGAGCAAGGCCAGGTTGCTCAGGACTTTGTCTAGTCATGTTTTGGGAACTTCTAGAGATGAATATTCTCCATTGCCACTTTTAGCTTCATGAAGCTGAGTACAAAATGTTTCTTCTCTCAAACCACACCTGGAAAAAGACTATGCCTGTGGCAGGCAGAGGGTTCTTTCTAAGCTGAAGTTGTTGTATTTCCCAAAACACAGGCATGGATGTTACCCAAGTTCATATAAGAAAGGGACATCAGGACATCTTTATCACAGGCTTCTGCAAAATATTGTAACACTCTGTATTTTCAATGTAATATATATTGGGAGAAAAAAAAAAAATATATATAAACTATCAAAAGGACCAAGGTCTTACTTCCTAGAGCATACAACCTGCACCAAAAAAGTTTTCTTATTTTCCCCTATTTGTTTTATAACTGCATTTTATTTCAGAGTAAATACTTGAAAGAGGCAAATTTCAGGTTAGAATTAGGGGCTGTGGAACCCAACTGTTGTGATGTATAAGTTTCCAATTTATTTCTCCTCTTTGTCTTTATTATTCATTTTTCATTTGATCCTGTTACATGAAGAAGGAGCAACTACCTTTTTTTTCACTTGAATGATTTTCCCGTCATCGTGTCAAATTATCTCTTTAAGTGCCAACATCCGATGTATGGCACAATCACACAATTTTTAGTAAAGAAAAATGTGACTAGGTTGAACAGGGGAAAAAAAATGAATAGGACTATTAGGAAAAAAGGGGTTTATATTAAAAAAAAAGGATGCAGCAATACTACCAATTAAAATAGTTTTATTTCCATATGACTATAATTGATCACTGACAAAATTAACCTTAGCTTACAGATGCCACGATGAAATTAAAAAAAAAAAAAAAAAGTAGGCTATTTTCCCTCGTCTTCCAGAATTTTTTCCCTTGTTTAGGTCTTCTATCTTAATCAGTCAACTTAGTGGTGTCTTCAGTAACCCCGTTTCTGGGTGCTGGGATTCTTTATTTATTTTAAATTAGAAGAAATAGCTACTTGAATAGAAGCAATTAAGTTTGATGCTTCTTATTACTGAGAGGTAATTGGAATGTGGTTATCATCCAGTTTCACAAAGGTGCAGGCACATACTTAATTTCCTCAAAATCTGAGTTACATTTCCAGGTAAAACATGGAAAAAATATTTCTTTCTTTCCATCAAAACTTTACTCTTAATTTTCATTTAAACATTTTTTTTAACCTCCTGATTTTCAAACACCTCTCCTAGACTTCTTCACCCTGGAATTTCATGCCTGCCCTTTCTGCCAAATTTGTGAGTTAAAGATTGAAAGTCTCACTCATTAAAATCTTTTTCCATCAATCCTTCCAACTTTGAGAACTTTGATTCCCATCTGACATTGATTTTTGGATTTCATCCCTACAAGGAAGAAGTCTAATCAGAGACACTCATGCACTGCACACTGGATGACTTGGTAAAACTACTTCAGCTGAAGCATCAAAGGCACTGACAGGGAACAGCTACTTCCACTGAAACACAGCCTAAAGTGACTTCCAGTGGGATTTTAATTAAGAACACAGCATTTGGGAAAAGTAGAGTACTTTGCCTAATTCTATTTTTCAGACTTTGAGTTCAAAAGGTTTGCTTACAATGGAGAGTATAAAATTATTCGATGTTTTGTCTTCTCTGTCAAAACAGGATAGCAAATAGCCTCATTTAAAAGCTTTGTCAAAAGCCTTACTGTATGATAAGTTATATACACTGCTCAGTTGTTACTTCATAAAAGTACCTCAGAAAACAAATGGAGTGCATACATTTTACCTCACAGATGAAAATTAACAATTCAGAACTACAGAAATAGCAAAGAAACAACAACTACTTTACTTCAGCTGACAGCTGTATTCACTGAAATGTAAAATAAGATTTGGTATGCAGGGAAAAAACCCAAAGTCCTTTTCCACGTGTAACTGCAGAGTGGAAGTCCACAGAGTACAAAGATAAAATACAACCCCTGATCCAGTGGGCACAGAAACCACAGATTACAAAGGTTTAAAACAGAACACCTTCCCCCCAGAAAAAAAAAAAAAAACAAACCCAAAAACCAAAACAAAAAAAACCCCAAACCAACACATAACAAAAAAACCACAAAACCAAAAATAAAAAGAAACAACCCAAAACAAACCGCGCACCACCACCACCCCCCCAACAAACCACCCACCAACACCTCCCTCTAGGGGGAGGTGTGTTTTCTTATTACTGAAGGTCATGTAATAGGCTGGGTCAAGTCTTGGTCAGAGTCCAGTAGGACTATTCTTATGTATGTTAATTGATTAACCAAAATAGATGGATATTGATACTAATTAGAGCATTTTAGTTAACAAATTTTCACTCATTGATTCGTACCTTCAATGAAAAAAAATCGTTGTGATGTGAAGGAGTAAATAGTTTACTCTTTTTATTTCTAAATTTCCCTTTTTTAAATTCAGCAGAATGAGGTAGCAGGTCTGGAAGAAGCACCACAACTTTGGATTTGAAATGTCTGTAAATACACAGATTGTTGTGGCAGCTGCTACAGGACACAGGCTGAACCAACAGACAAACACTGGACAACCAGAACCGCTATTGTTTTGACAAAAAGCAGGGTGAGTATGTCCTCTATAAGGAAACAGAGGAAGAAAAATAGGCTTTACAAACATCTATCAAAGAAAAGAAAAAAAAAATCCACTTGAAGGGTGTGAGGATAGTGTAAAAGTATTTTTTTCCTATTTTTCAGCCAATTCTATGCTGCACTCAAATTCCATTTGTTCCCAGATGTAAAGTGAACTAGATTAATTTTCTACCTACTTTCACACACCATTAAGCTTCCTGAAAATAAGCATTATTCTGTAAATCTGCAAGGATTTCTATTTTCGAATACTTGTGATTCACCCAGTTACTACAGTGATGTGACCCCTAATTAAAAGTACATTCTTAGATAAAGAGCGGACCACCTGGCATTACAAAAAGATTGAAAGTATTTCTGGAATTTACAGAATGATTTCTGAACCCTTTGGTGTTGGATTTTTCATTTTATGATCTCCACACTTTCTTTGAATAGCCTGATAATGCCCCAGTATGACAAACATTTACATATGTGCTTAACCTTACATAGAGTCCCCTCTGCTTGACATGATCTGTTTTCAGTTCCTCTGAATTGTGCCTCCTATTTCTTCCAAGTTGTAAGGAATTGATTTAGCCACTTTCAACCACAGAAGTCCTTGCTCAGAGAAAGAATCACTGTCTGCATTGAGACAGTAAAATTTGTGTTGGTCTCATGGAAAACCACATGTGCAGCTACTGTGGTCCCGTCCTTTGAGAGAAATGAGATATGGCGAAATGTTCACACCAAGCTGGAGGTATCCCAAGTATATCAACAGTCATTTACTGTGACACTGGCAATACCGAATGAGTAATTTTCTTTTTTCTTTCTTTTTTTTCGTTTTTTTTTCTTCAGAGAAAACCTATTAAGTTATGGTTCTGAAGTGATGCAAGGAGATCAAATTCAAAAAGAATTCTTAATTCAGACTTGTGATGATCAACCATGTTCAGCAGACTCCTTGTTTATCTGGTTGAGATAAATAACGATCAAAGTTTGGTTTTGTTACAGAAATTCAGTTTGTTAAAACTTTATAGACAACAAGACCAATGCAATGCTTTCTTAAAAAAATTAAAAAGAAAACCCTTCATAGAAGTTAGATAAACAACAGTAATAACCCCTTACGTTTCATTCTGAGGCATGTTGTTTAGTGATATGTACCTGACTGAAAAGTAATATTAAACTCAATATTAAAAAAAAGTGAAATGTTTAATATGCAATTATTATTGCCTAGCACACCAGCAAAAGGCAAATATCCTGTAACAGTTTTATTTCTCAAGAAAAGATCAAAAAGTATATTAAATAGAAAGGCTGTATAACTTTGAGTTGGAAAGAAAATGAAAAAGGAAAAATATATTTTTGCAGCTCATTATTACAAAACCTTAAATTCTATTACAGGTAGGACATATCCCCTCAGAAATCCATTTTTTATTCTTTATTCACTGTACAAACAGGTATGCGAGAGGAGCAAACACTGTCATCAATTAAAATAGGATCTCTGTGTGTACTTCCATGAATGGCAAGGCAGTAAACTCAGTTTCAAGGTTCCTAATTCACACTTTAAGATATTACACTGTGTTCATATGCTGTTCCATACTGGGTTTTATTTGAGCATGCAGTAAAAGCTGCTGCCAAACAGGGTTTGCTGAGAAGAACATTTAATAACGTAATAAAAAAGGGGGATAAGAGAACTGCATTAATGTCTTGCTGTACAAAGGTGAGAAAATGCAAGCAAAGACTAACTTTTGAAGGGCAGAGGAATTTTCTCAAATTTTCAGGGAAAGTGAGTGCATTGGCATGAATGCTTTTTGATTTATATTTCACAGAATGCACTTCAGGTTTGTGAGTACACAAAACCAGAAATTTTATTTTTTCTTGAAATTGTAAACCACTAAGCATTTAGCACAGTCACTCATATTAATCAAGCACAAAGCACACACAAAAAGAAGCCCTTTTGTCTTTATTATCAACTAGTGATAGTTAACTTCCTAAATTTCTCCCTTCCTATCTTAGACAAATGTACCTTCAGATACATAGAAGGCTCTGAAGGGATAGAGGAATCAAGAGAAATACAGGTCATATTCTTATAAACACAACAGGATGAGCCAAAGAAGCATGCAACTATATCCTTCCTGTTTTGTTTGTTCTAGGGGAAATAAAGCCAAAGAAACATAAAAAATGTCTACCAAAACCAGCCCAACACTGGAACAGAAACCTATACTTCCATTCCCAGAAGTTTAAAAAAACATTTGTCCTCCAAATTCAACAATCTGGATTCCTACTGTTTCTGACCATATTCCCACACTATAGTCTCAGATGCAACTGCAATCAGACCTCAAATATAACCTAAGAAGCTTGGGTGATTATGGTTAGTGGAATGAGCTGAGGACACTCCAGCTTCTAGATGATTCTACCCAGGCTCCCAAAGGATGAGGGGTGAGAGTGTTTCAACCCACACTGAACACAACACTGACGTAGCTAACTTCTTATCTACTTGATCAGGCATATATATATATATCGCAGCATATATGCTGCAATCATGTTGTTGGACTGCAGCATAAGATCAACCTGAGATATCAGTAGGGGTGTTTGGGCTGTTTTTATATTCTTCCTCCAACATGGGAGGGAAAACAACTACATGGGAGGCTAGTCTACCTGAAATTGTTCTCTCTCGTACGCCTATAATTGCAAAGATAACAGACTAGTCCCATCCTAAATTACTCTGTACTCCAGAAGCCTCTCCACTCAGACCACTCATCCAATTCCTTTCCTACCATTGCTAAAATCACCATGAAGATCTGCACAGCCTGTAAAGCACCCAATTAAGCATTCCTAGAGAATCCTAGTCCCAGAGATAAACTGGTTTTGGATATATATGGGTAGATGAACTCTAGCAGCTCACATTAGTTCAAGGGAGTCAGAAGACATATTCCAACTTCCAGGTTGTGCTGGAATTTTAGATCTCCAACTTTTCAGCCTCTCATGTTTAAATGTCTTTAGTAGACTGAAAGAGCTGCATGAAAACAAAATCATTTATGGTAACACATGGCTATGAGCATTAAAACCTGAAAATTCTAAACTACTCAGATTAAAAGTAGTGAAAAAAACCAAGAAGTTAAATTCATCCAACGCTTGGTGTCTGGAAATTCCACACTTGCTGAAACAGAATCTCTTCACAATTGGACAATGGTGCTTTACACTGACCCTTGCCACAGTAAATTTGAAACTTAAAGGCTTAACACAACAATATTAAAGTTGAGGAAATGATAGATAAGAATAGCCTGGCTTTGCCACCTTTATAGATTAAGCAACCCATTTCATAAGTAGTCTCTTTCATCAGAAAAAATAAGCGGAGCTACCTCCATCTTGTGTTAAATAACTTCCCACTGAGAGTTGGGAAGCACTTAAAATTCAAGTTAAAGTCTTTAATCAAATGAGATGAGAACACCAAAAAAAAAAAAAGGTGAACACAATATTTTGTGAAATCTGCTAATGTTGGCAGGTCTTACAAAAGACCTGTGTTGCAAGCACCAATAAACTGCACACTCTAAGTAAACATTTCAAATTATTGTGCAAATGAAGACTCTCCCATTACTCCCATGACATGTACTGTGAGCACAAAGTGACTGTGATGCATTGCTGATCACGTTATGTGGAGCTGACCTGGGCATACTGAGTGGTTGTTTGTCAGAGAATTCTGGAAATCAGATTGCTGAGCTAAATAGAAAAACAGAAATCAAAACCTGAATAAAATAGAAAGAAAATAGAAAAGCGGTAAGCTACCTCTGAAAGAAATTTCCAAATACTACAGAATCTAATAAGAGTTGCAGAGTTTAATCAGTACTTTGAACTGCTTGAGTGAAAAGCAGTATTTATGCAGCATATTTTTAGGGCCATTTTACCTCATGACATTAATGTAAAATGTTTTTCCCTTTTTTAGTTTTATGTAACCAGTATTAATAAATTAATAGTGTATAGAAGACATCATAAAAAACCCACAAAACCCCACAAAAAAAAAGCAGATGCTTGAAAATGGCAACAAACTTAATGAGGAAACAGCAACATAAAAGAAAACCCTCCAAGTGATCAAGGAGAAAGTCAGTGACACAAACATGAAGACTCCCTAGAAACATACCTCATAATGTCTTTTTCCAGTCTTCTGCAAATGAGAAATTATCGCACAGGGATTTCATGCACAGTTGTGAGAAGAATACTGTCAACTTTGGTAGGCTGAGTCGTACTGAATTTGACTGCCAAATGATCGTGAAAAATTCGTCAGCTACTCACAGCTCAAGGTGATTACCAATAACGAGCTTCACTGCAGAAAAAAATAACATCAAGTGCTCCAGACAAAGCAAACCACAGAAATCACTGAAACTATCTGTAAGTTAGAAAGTCCTGTAAATTTACACGGGAAAGCTGAATTATTCATGAAATGTCAGCTCCAGATTATGGATCTCTGTTAAGAGTTCTGTCTAGTCCTAAATTCCTATACACTGACTTACACAAGTCTTTATTGCCAGCTATCTAGGAAACTGCGTGCCTTTAAAACACTCCAGCTAGATTACCGTTATTTACCACATACACTGCTATCTGTTACAATTCTTAAGCTAATACAAAATGTGATTGCCTGATTCCCAAAAGAATAAGTAAATACATAAACCCGAGCATCTCACATATTCTGTTCCATCCTATTTCTATGTTGCTGGAAAGGCCTTGATCCCCATCCAAAGTTTATCAACAAGTCATGACCCACTTACATCAGTTATACTGACTCATATTACTCCTATTCAGATGTCAGCAGTCTTTAAACCCACAAAGAATACGAATTTCAGAAAGATGAGAGATAATACATGTATGGCTTAAAGGGCTGTCACAACAAACAGGACACAAGGACAAGACAAGAGCTGTGATTTTGACCTTGTGGTGGTGCAAATTATTGGCAGACCAGGACTCAGCATGCATCAACAGAAGCGTGACTCAGCATTGAAGAGAACAGAGTTAGGACTTATATCATCTATTATATCTTCTGTTTTGTGGCAAATTTATAAATTTCCTCTTCTCAGCTAACAACCACAACAAGGACTTTGGAGATGGAAAGAAAGAACACCGTAAAAATCCTTGTTCTGTCAGAATGAATGAGTCCTTGCCAGACCCAGATTGAACTTCTCCTAAAAATGGTATCTTGATCCCCGGTCTACCTACTTATAATAAGTCTTTATGGGATTTGCAGCATTTTTCTTGTGATGGGGATAACAATGGATAACATAAGCTAAGAATCCTCCATAATGATAAATATGCTCAAAAATTATTTACCTACTTCAGTAGGTATTGCTTTGCATTAAAGGTCACTGAATAGGACCCTTAGGTTCTGCTTTCACTCCAGCAAACTGTTTACCTTTATAACGGTATTGTAAAACTCTAAATGCTTTCTTTTGAAATGCTGCTGCTGCTGCTTTTCTATCTTCTGAGAGAGACAGAATGCATTCAGAGGCCTCAATTGTACAAGCAAGCATGCTTGCCTGTTATAACTGCTCATTTTCCTGAAGAGCATGTAATTTCTCTGAAGGATCTGCTAAACTGTAACAAACAGTATTTCTGAAAAGTCACAATAAAACATGGGTTTTTAAAATACCATTAGATAGCGCGGGGAACTTGTCAAATCCCACACAATTCATTCCCCCATCCAATGACGCATGATATTTGGCACATAATGTACTTATGCTTTTTGTTTGCAAAAGGAAGATTTTTTTTCCTCCCATGCTTCTGACCTTTATTCTTATTATTAAATACTTTTTTTCTTATTATCAAATTCTCATGGAATTATGCAAAATTGCCCCTTGTGAGTAATGTCAGAAGGACTTCGTCCCTCTCTTTGAATGAGATATTTGACATATTTTACGTAGTCAACTTGTGTTTCCAAACTCTATTTAAATAAGAAAATATTAGATTCATTACCAGTGCAAAACCAGGGAAAAAGAGCTGCATGTTTTGTGTCTCAGGATTAGGTATTCTATTTAATCAGTAATTAAAAATAGCTTACTACAAAGAACAGTTTCTCTAACCAAGTTCAGAGATTTCCTTGTCAGTAATGGAACTAAGTACTTGTAGGGGAAAAAGGTGCTGATAGTGACTGAAAGAAAAGTAAAATAGCTTGAATTTTATTATAATGTATGGTGTTGCTGCTTTTCTGGAAGGGTTTACCCAACTTTGAAATACTGCTATTTTTAAGATCACTGTTTTTTTTATTAAAAAAAAGGAAAAAAAGATAAGAAAAAAAAAGGTGTCATTCAAACCAGGAAGGCATTTCTTTCATTTTAATTATGTAATGACTATTTTCAGTGATTGGCAAAAGTTCTTCCAAATGCTATATTCAATCTGTATTCAATCAGGGACAATCTGTACTGCCTACATAGCATTACCTCATCTTACTAGCTTTTACAGCAGCTACATGTTATCTATTGAGATTTTAGGATGTAATTTCCTGTGAATGACAGAAGCTGATAACAGTCCAAGTCATTGATAGTCACTGGCTTTTTAGAATATTGAAAATATATGCTACATTAATTACACAAATAATTGAATATTTTTGTTATAAGAAGCACTGCAGTGCCACTACCCTGCAGGAAAGCAACAGCAGTGTATGCTCTTATTTAGTTGCTCCACCTACTCTTCCTACAAGATCAACATTGTTCACAAAAGATCAATAGAACCATTAGAAAATGTGTTCGCTATAATTACGGAGGCAGGAGTCTTGTATTTATGCTGCAGGATGCACTAAAATACCAACAGACATCAGAACTGAGTTAGCACTCTCTCAGCAACACCAGTTATTCCTCACTAAGCCATGTTTTATTTATTTATTTGCCTCAAGTACCACCAATTTCTACTCCCTCATTAAGAACCCCATGCTCTAAACTTAAAAGCCCTGAAGGAAATGTATTTTTTCATATCCTTTGGTGAGGAAACAGTTTAAAGAACATGGAGTAGAGGAAATCAGTAAGGGCTATATTTCAAGTTTCCCTTTTTATAAAACAAAATGGGAACTTTAATCAAAACTAAATAGAGATCAAAATAGGACTTTCTTTTGTGGGAAGAGGAAGGGAATCAAACAACCATATGTTTATATAGGACTGCATACATACATGCACACACACAAATCCCATATGCATGTATATATTTAGGTTTACACCTGAAAAGGATCTTACTACCATTAATAGCTATTTTTAATTTCTGTAGACCTGAAAGCTTAAGATGGAAGACTATGATTTCCATTTTGCTTATTCAACAACTCTTCTGAAGTTCTCAAATTATGTGTTTATCTGAGAAAGGATTCAGACTTTTACCCACTATGCCTTGACTGATCCACAGTCAAGTTTGGTTCATGTTAAATACTCTTGGAATACACCCAACCAATTTGAATAAGCATACAATTAGGCAAAGACCGAAGTATACTACAAAAGTCTGTTGGACCATAAGAGTAAATAAATAAATACAAGTAAGCACGCACTGTCTTATATTGTTGTAAATAACACAGCATAATAATAGCCTAAGAAGCAGTATACTTACAAGGCTGTAATTATTTCTTTTTATTGTCATACGCTATCACTGTTAAATATCTGCACATATGGTCTGCAGAATATTGTCATGTTTGTAATTGTTATCAATGAGTTGTAAATCAGAGGAGCACTAAGTGTGCGCAAACATATGCATAAATCCTTAAGGTTATGAGATTATTGTTAAGTGGAAGACAAGAAATTCAACTTCTTGCAACTATGTACAACACAATTACAATTTAAGGAAGTCAACAGAAGTCATCAAGAAGTGTTCTACTGAATGTTCTTCTGCACGTCTATACAAGAACAACAGAAAGTGAAATTTCAACAATTGCTATGTCTGCAGAAACAAACTCACATATATTATTGGCAGTGAGTTTCATGGGGTTTTTGTAGTACCAAGTTTGCTATGTCACACTCTAGAAAGATGTTTAACACTTTGTTAAAACCAACGTTCAAGTTTTTCTAAAAGCTGGAAGGATAGTTTCAGAAATCAGATACGCTGACAGAAATAGGATGAATCACAGAAAAACACATTTTCCTTACAGTGAAACCTGTCAAACTTGCAACTGTACCTGTTGCCACAAAAACTTATTTATTCCATTATGCAAACTGGTTAGGTTTGGGTTTTTTTTTTAAACTGTAAATCACTAAAAGGAGATTTAAAAGTAAATGGTGTATATGTTTAGAAAGGGATTTGAAAGAATTTAGCACCAAAGTGAAGGGAAGCCAAACAATTGAACGTCAGTCAAAGTTTGTTTTTTTTTTCTTTTAGGCCTGAAGCAATTTTACCAGCAGAATCCAATCCCAAATAAATACATTTATTCCCCTAAAACCGTATAATGAAATCTTGCACAACTTTATGCAGTTGTACAATACTGTATTGCTCCAATGTATAAAAGGTAATTTGCAAGAGATGGAAGCAGGGACAAGTTACAAAAAGAGCAATTTAGAAACACTTTTAGGGCACAAAGGGCTGGTGTTAGGAGAGCAAAAGCCCACCTGAAGTCAACGCTTTAAATGGATATCAGGGGCAACAAGAAGAATTCTACCATGATGCCAATATCAAAACCATGAACAAAGAAAATGTGGGACTGCAACTGAATTGCAACGGCATTTTAGTGACAGCAGGAACAAGGATGAGTTACTCAATGTTTCCTTTTTCTTTTGGTCTTCACCAGCAAGGGTTCCCAGGCCTCTGGGAAGACAGACAGTGTCGACAGTGGAAAGCAACAACCAGCAAGGGATGAGGACCGAGTCACAGATCTATGTCAAGATAAGAATTCTGTTCCTTTAACTCTGAAACGGTGATAGTAAAACTGAATTGAGACATAAAGATATAAAATATTAATAATGGGGTTTTTTCCACTGCATTTTGTATTCCAATTAGAATACACTTGGAACACTTTGCTCCATGGCATATGTTCATAATTAAGCATACCTAAAAGTATTGGAGAAAATTACTCTTAAACCAGGTCTATTTTAAAACATTGTGTTTTAAAGTGAATAGGAAAAAGCGGACAAAAATAAACTAGCACTACTTCATAATAATTGAATTAGAACTGTGTCAATTTTAACAGTGGATTTTTTGCACATTTAACAGGCATCAAACTGCAGAAATATAAAATAAACAACTATTTCAGTTACCCATTGAAAATAATCCAGGAAAGGTTTGCAAATAATATATTAAATGTACCATTACAATGGAATTGTCAGTGATTTAATTAAGAACTGAAGAACAGCACCCTTTTTGAAAGTAACCCAGCAGGTTTCTAGTAAATGATCTGTAATATACAAGCCAGCCTACTTCAGCTAAAATCCAACAAAGCATTAAGTGTACCAAGGAAAAAACCACAGAGAAACGAGTGGTGGGAGAATAGTAAGCAAAACCTCGCAGTTAGGAGAGCCAATCTTGTATTTCAAAGTCCAGCTGAAAAGATCATTCACATTCAATCGCTGTCCACCTCTCCATCTTACTATATCCAAACTGGATGCAATTTCAAGTCATTACTGACAAAGCAGAGGGAATGCAGAAAGACTTTGTTAGGGATCACACTTTAGATGTCCTGTGCCTGTTACTGTTCTCGGGTCTAAACCGTTTGTGACCATTAGGTTTGAATTTTCTCCTCCTGTTCTGACCAAGTTGCCACAGGCATGGATTTAGACAAAATTCTTCTCAAAACACACTTTGAACACTAATGGGTTCTACCTTGCCACTTCCCTGCATACAGTTATTGTCTTGCCAAAAATGTATTTCGCAGTAGGAAAACGCAGTGAAAGGTTTCAGGTAACATGCTGGGCTGGCTCTGCAGATCTGTGTTACAGGCCACCGTGATTTCCTCAACATTATGCTTTAAATAAATTGAGACAAGAAATGTAGGCATTTGTAACGCTACAACCAGCTGAATACAAATGCCATTTTGGTCCAAAGACTGCCTTAGGAAGAATACATCAGATATTTTCATTAATAGCTAAAGGAATTAATTCCATTTGCTACTAAGTAGACTGGCTCTAATAAAGAACTGAAGCGTTGTAAGTATAGTGAACATACTATTCACATTATACAATTTTATGCACTTCTCTGTACACTGCAGAATTAACTCCTTTTACATATTTAATATGGAACATCACCTTACTGCAGTGCTAAAAAAACCCAACCCCCTGTGCAGTATATTTCAACAAATTTATTTCCGAAACAGATGAAGTACAAAACTGCAATACTGATATCTGATTAAAATAAGTGATTGCTTGTCTAAATATGGAAACTAGCTGTATTTTAGCTCAGAGTTCAAATTTACCTCTCGTTATAAAAACTGTAATACAATTTTAACCGAAGATACCTTTCTAAGCACCTGTCACAATCCACCCAAAAGCAGATGTATTTCAGCAGATGTTGTAGATGTGATTGAACACGTAAGCAAATGGTTCAGGCTATAATTTTTCTGCAAATTTGCTTAGAAATTTATGGGAATAGGAAGCTAGAAGAAACAGGATTTGTTTTAGTATATTTTAATAATGCATTTGGGTCTTAAAATTAGGGAAATTCTGAGTACATAGAAAAGCCCCATTTCGTTACCTGCACAAATGTGTGTGCACACCCTGATGAGTGCCCCGTTTAGATTTTAGATAAAGAAAATAATTTTTTCATGTGAGCCTTAGAACAGTGAATGTGATAAGATCACAATAAAAACGATGTTTTGAAGTTGATCCACAAACCTGGACTTCAACATAACCTAACAATATCATGACAATATAATGAATATTAAAATCTTCTTTCTATACTGTCTTCAGGTTCTGGCTCTGTCAACTTTGCAACTGTATTGACTTTTCATGACAAGGTTTTGGTAGCGGGAGGAGGCTGCAGGAATGGCTTCTATGAGAAGCTGCTAGAAGCTTCCCCTAAGTACAACATTGACAATATCAGCCAGCTCCAAGATGGACCCACCATTGTCCAAGGACAAGACAGTGATCATGGTAGTGCCTCTGGGATAACAGGATTAAGAACGTGCAAAAAAACTGCACAAGAGAAACAGCAGCTGAGACAGGAGAGTGAGAATACGTGACTGGAACAACTCCACAGACAGACACCAAGGTCAGTGAAGAAGGAGGGAGAGGAGGCACTCCAGACACCACAGCAGGGACTCTCTTGCAGTCCCTGGAGAAGACCATGAAGCAGGCTGTCTGCCTGCAGCCCATGGAGGACAGGGGTGGAGCAGAGATCCACCTGCATCCTGTGGAGGACCCCATGCCAGAGAAGGTGGAGGCACCCAAAGGCAGCTGTGACTCTGTGGAAAGCCCACACTGGAGTAGGTTCCCAGCAGGACCTGTGGCCCCATCGGGGACCCACACTGGAGAAATTTGTGAAGAACTACAGCCCATGGGATAGGACTCCCACTGAAGAAGTTAATGGAGTACTGTCTCCTATGGGAGGGACCCCAGGCTGGGTCAGCAGAAGAGTGTGAAGAGTCCCCACTTTGAGGAAGAAGGGGCGGCAAAGATAACGTGCGACAAACTGACTGCTTCCCCCATTCCTTGTCCCCCTGTGCTACTGGAAGGGAGGAGAGAAAAAAATGGGGAATAAAGTTAATCCTGAAAAGAATGGAAGTATGGGAGAAGGTGTTGTAAGATTTAGCTTTATTACTCCTTATTCTACTCTGAATTGATTGGTAATAAATCAAATTAATTTCCCCAAATGGAATCTGTTTTGCCCATGATAGTAACTGCCGAATGATCTCTCTCTGTCCTTCTCTTGACCCACAAGCCTTTCATTATATTTTCTCTCCCCTGTCCAGCTGAGGAGGGGAGTGACAGAGTGGCTTTGGTGGGCAACTGGCTACCAACCAGGGCCAACCCACCACAACAGGATAAATATTAGAAGCAAGCTTCAGGGGGGAAAGGGAAAGATACTACATATGAAGACAGGAAGACATTCAGTATGATTGAAAATCTGGGGTTTGTTACCAAGATCACTGTTTTTTCCCCTCATTTTAAATTCACAAAACAGTCTAGCCTGTTCCAAAATTTTAAAATCTATGAAGCCCAAAGGGGTACCAAAGCTAGGGTCTGTTCCCTCAAGAACAAATAAAATCTGTCTTTAAGATGGAGGGAAAACTGCTACAGTAACCTACAACTGACATTTATTCTGCATCTGTTCAGGACGCAGTTTTACTTTTCTTATTCTGCTGAAGGAAAAAAAAATTAAATCCACCCAGTTGTTGATAGTCTTACTGATAGTCAGTTCAGTATCATTGACAATCAGAAAACCACCAAGAGAAAATTAAATAATTATGGAGAAGACCCAAAATCAAAGATATTGGATGAAAATATCAGTTATTCCTTGGACAGAGTTCAGTAGCCTCTGACTTTCATCAAGTGTGAAGCACCTAATCGCTTAAAATCAAAGTATCAGAACACATCTGGAGAAAACGAGATTATATTTTTCCCAAAAGGGAATTATAATCTGCTTCTTGGGTCTTTCTCTTTGGTTTTGACTTCTTTGATTCAGGAGAAATGAGGAAGTCGCACAATGGTTTTATCTTTCACTGTGAGCCAGAATCAAGAACTTAAGCAGTGTCGCATAACACAAAACTCCCCCTTGTGCTCCCACCGAGCGCGAGGGGGAGTTTTGGGTGAGGAATGAATGCAGAATCATGTCCTCGGGCTTTACTCACCTCTTATTTGGAGCTCCAGTGTAATTGTAACTGACATAAAAAAGGCCAAAAACCTGCTCCTGCAGCAGTGCTTTGACTGTAGAGCTTCTTATTCATGCTCTTCAAAATCATATTAATGCCAGTGTATTTTCAAAGGGAGATTGAAATCTTCCTTCAATTCCACCATTCATAGGGTCCTCCCACATGACCCTGTTCAGTTCTCTTTTAAAAGGAGCAGTAATGGCTGAACTATGCCTTTGATCCCACCACCATTTTTTTTTATATTCTGGCAGTATAGAATTGATACAGTTTCAGGGGCTGCTTTGAGAGTCTTTTTGTAGTCAGGAGCTCAATAATTCCCGCATTTAGGCTACAGGAGGATCAAACCACAGCAATCTTTCAGGCAAGATCCTTATCTTGATACGGGTACAGTCTAACTCCAGCCACAAACTCATAATAAACTGCAATACTTAGTCTTTCATCTAATTCTCCTACAAAGGCATGATAGTTCTTAAAGAGCATATCCTAAACGTATTCGTATTCACTGAAAACTGATCTCACAAGCTTAGACGGGAGAATTTCTGAATGAGACACATCTTGTAGGACGAAGAATCTATAAACTCAGCCACAGAGGGGAAAAAAAAAATTCTCTTTGAAATCCTTTGTTTTAGGCACAAAACCTGTACAACCTCTGCACAGCAATTTTAGAGTTTATTCTTTAAATCCAAGGTCATGTAGCCATAGCAGCTAGTTCATGCTCAGAGGGGAGGTAATCATCCTCTGTTCTTCTCAGCAAGTGCTCTTTGCTGAGGTCAAAGAAATGGGGCAATGTAACACTGGAATCCATTACAAATTAGCATAATGTCACCACCTCTCTCTGTGACATTTAAAATGAGCACAGATGAAGGACAGTGTGGAAAACAATGCAATTACAAGTATCTGGATCCAACAATAGTTCTGGGAATGAGCAAGGAACTGGAACTGCATGTAATGAAACCTTTAACAAACTCCTGCATTCGTGGTGCCTTCTTTTTTCTGTCATTACCATTAAACAAAACAAAACAGAAAACAAAGAAACAAAAACCAACCAAGCAACCAGCCAACAAAAAAAAAACCACCCACAAAAAAACCCCAAATCCTAACCCCAGAAATTCCAGTCAGACACTCACTTTTGAAGAGAGGAAACCTGAAAGAAACACTACCATAAGCTTTCATCATGTACAAATGCAAAAGGAGAGAATACAAGTAAAGGTGAGAAGAACACCATCTCAGCACCACAATGCAGCACCGCTGTGAGGCAATCTGTGAAGATATCTCTCTGCTTCTACACTGACATCTAATCACTTTAACACTTTGAAAATTCACAAAAAGGGCACAAAATATAAAGAAAAGGGAAAAGAAACACACAAACCCCAGAAACAAAATGTGTTATCTTGTGTTACACAGTCCAGTAGTAATTTCACCGTATTCTTTAATCAGCTCTGCTCAGAAACATGAGGAAGGAATATAAGCACAGGTCTTTACATATCAGGAGAGAGTGAGAAAAAAAAAATCTCCTTTTTTAAAGAAAAATTAGCAACATCCATTTCTCCCCACATGTTCTAAGCTTTCTGGGGAAAAAAAAAATACAAAAAAAAAAAGGGAAGTAGCTAAAAACTTCAGCCTTAACATATTCTGAAAACATTTTTAATTTTATGTCTTTTCTGAGACATGATAGCTAATTAGTTATTTGATTATCATAATCAGAAACACTAATCATTGCAGTCTTGATGAAAATTCAGTGATTATCCCAAGAGGGTTGCGGTCCAGTAAATGTGTTGACAGGCTATTTGTTATTATAATGGCAATGCATCATGATAACATATAGTAGAAAATAAAAGACAAATACAGATTAATACTATCCATGATGCTTCAATACAAGATAAAAATATAATGTGACCTTTAGGTCAAATGATGTGGTTCATACTCAAGCAAAATTCCTCATAACATCAGTTTTGCTGTCAGAAGACTGTAGTCTCCTAGTGAATTAAAACACAAATTCCATTGAAATGACCAGAAATCAGTGCCAACCCATATCATGATCTCTCCTTAAAATTAACACACAGTTAACTGAAAAGTTAAAGTTTCTTTTAGTGTTTAGAAGAAGAATCAAAATGTTGCAAGTACAAATAAATCATATGAAACAGCATCTCTCCCTTTCATAGAGTTTTGTCTCTAAATCCATCAAGCACAATATTATTTATTCTACATAATCATTATTATATATTTTTACCTTTAGAGTAAACTCCCTTTTGAGAAAAACTTAGCAGTACCAGACCTTTTCTCGTGAAAATTACAATAGAAAACTAACATTAGCTAAACTTCTTTTCCCAAGAAGTTGCAGCTTGCCAACCCACTTGAAGATTTATTTTTAACCCCATTCCTTCAGCCTGTAATTTCTTATTTCCACTTTCAATTTAACAAGCCGAAAGCAGAACTGTTCAGAGATGAAATAGTCATGGAGTTGCTTTAAAATACTAAATTACTATTATCTGCTCTATGAGTTGGAACCCTTTCCTCTCCTTCTCATTCGTGTCTTTTTATTTTTATTATTTTCAGCAGGTAATATTAAATGTCACCCAAGCTCTACAAAAATACCAATGCTATTGCTTTTTCTTTTTTTTCCCCCTCTTTCCCCTTCAAGGCTAACAGCTGCCAGAATTGTGGCTGTCAAAACTGGCAGGTGGGAACTTTTCCCACACTTGCCAAAGAGTTGATTGGAGATATGCAAATAACACTTCTCCAAAAATTGTCCAAGGGGTCCCAAGAGGCACAACTGAGGTTAGATACTTCCTTTACAATTCTGTGAAGCCACTGTCTTCCGATCTCCCAGAAATAGAAAGCAAGAATTCAAGACAAAGAGATGTCATTTTCACAACGACTTCATAGAGTAGCTGTCTATCACTCCACAGTGTAAACGTATATGGCTTCCATTGTCACAGTATCCAAGCAATCTCAATATTTCACGTACATATACTCCCACCAGGACTACCAAATGTAGAAAAATTACTGTATTTTAAGGTGAAGAGGATGAGGCACAAAAATGCAAAATAAATGTGGTACGATAAACATAACATTTATAGATTCATATTAATGAATGGAAAATGAGACCTCACAGAACATCTACTTCAACTACATAAAATGAAGAAAAGCAATTTTATTTGATTCATTTGTCAGACATTTGGCAAACTTGAGGAAAACTCTCAGAAAGAAAATATCTGTGGGTAATTTATTCCTGGGGCTTACTGCCTGATAAGCTTTTACATCTTTTACCACAACTTTAATCTGTAGATTAACCCAATTTGTTCTCCTTCCTTTAGTGGTCAAGAAAAAGCAATTTGCTCATTTGTCCTTTATGCAACAAACTTTTGCCTAACAGACACCTCCTCTTTTCTCTGAATCTTCTTTTGTCTAGATTAAGTAAAAGAAATTTTGCCAACTTTTCTTTATAGATCATGTGTTCAAAGCCCCTCCTCATTCTTACTCTTCTCTTTTGGACTTTCTCTAGCTTGCTCAACTCTTCCTCAAACTACGACCAAAACTAAACAACATACTAGATATGGCCTCAGAAGGACTGATTTGAATAATTATTTTCTACATCTTGCACACAGTAACCCTGTTAATGCATTTTACAGGATCACATTGTTAATTCATGTCTCATTTCTGACCATCACCTGATTAGCCAAATATTTTTGGCTTGGTGCATTTAATTTCTCCTTTCCAAGCATAACATTTGCCACCAAACTTCAAGGAATATAAACTTGTCACTTTAAAGGTGTTTTCCAGAGTTTTGAATGCTGATCCCCAACAAGGCCACTACAAGTGTGACCTTTGTTAAAAACCTTGATTTTTTTATGCAAGTTTTACAAGGATACATAAGTCTATCATCAAAATTATTAATGAAAACACTGAAAAGAATACTCTGTACAGGACAGACAAATGCAGGACTCTGTTGACATGTCTTCATAATTTGAAAGGAGACTATTGATTCTTGTACAACACATGATATTGATTAAATACAGCCCAAGTTTGCCTACCAGAATGTCCTATGGGACAGGATAAAAGAGTGTACTAAACTAAAGGTTTGTTACATCTGTGGATTTCTTTAGATCTGTTACCCTGTCAAAAGCATTTCAGAGTTAAATTCAGTTCTTGTAGATATTAATAGCTTGCTCTAGGCTCTTTCCAAGGATTCAGGTCAGACTGGCTGTGACACCCTGGTTATCTTTTTTTGTTTGTTTGTCTTGAACCCAGCAATATATTTACATTCCTCTAACTCCCAAGGACTCCCTCAGCCTCCGTGAGTTATCAAAATGTAGAAGATTCAGAGAAAGCTCTTATTGATGAGTTTTTACTTTTATTCATGATTATTTTTTTTTCAAGGCCTTTCTTTTCGGCAGCCATACTTCAACATTTTCCTGACCATATACCCTGTGTCCTCACACATCTCATATACCCTAGGTACCCATTAAAACACTTCCATTGGGTATCTGGTCATATAATACTTATTCTACTGTTAAACATCTTTCTCTCTGTGAGGAAGAAGAATGAAATGTAAGTTCCAAGTGTTTATTAAAAAAAAAAAAATATTATTCATACATGTTCAAAATCTAAGTATTTGAAAGTTGGACAGGGACACAAACAATTGTCACAGACTAAAAACCTCATTTGTTCAGAATGTCAAAATGACACTCTACACCCTATCCCACAAATCTAATTTTCTTGCCAAAAAACTTTTGTACTTTTTCAGGAAAACCCATGTGTCTTAGAATAACCCTTTAAGTGTTAATGTTTGACCATTCAAAAATATGACCCGTATAACCATTTAATATTTCATAACTGGACACAGTTAGCTTTCTGATCTATGATCACCATCGTGAAGAAGCTTCACTTGCAATTTAGCTCAGGAGTCCTGGGAAACGTAGTTTTTAGTACTTGTTAGCAAATGGAAAAAAAAAAAAAAATCAACATTGTTTTCCTTTATAACTATAGAGAATAGATATCCAAAACAAAAAGAATAAGATAATGGGACTTCAGGAGACTGTCTTGTGTGCCAGACCAACTGTGAGGTGTTCTAAAACACAACCACAACATGAAAGGCAAACATTTAAAAAAAAAAACAACAAGAAACCATAAGTATAAAAAAATCTTGCATTATTGGAAGGCATATAATTTGTCAGATAAGGTGCCATAATTTACATCTTGTTAGCTACCTCACACTAACTACCCACAAGCCTGGTCTTACTCCTTTGCAAACAGGAAAAGGGTAAACACATTTTGTGGGGTCACTGCACACTCAACCGTGTGTCAGCATACTGTAGCTGACACTTTGCAACCTAAACCTTGGCTCACATCAGAGAAACCATTTATGTCGACATCATCAAAAATGGTTCTCATCGATCCCTAGCGTTTTGTTAGTATAGCCTGAAAATATTTTGGCTAAAACATTAGTTCCCTTGAATTTTTAACATTTACAGTGTATTTTGTACATGTCTAAACAAGACTGGAGTGATGAATTTTGCTGTCTAACAGTGGTGGTTTACCTCAGCAAATAATTTCTCAAATTAACAACCTTTCCTACATGAGTTGAGTGACCTTGTATAAACATATTCACACTTTCTATCAAAAATTAAAACATGTAGCTTGATTTGACAATCCATCATTTTCCTTCCTATGAAATTGAAAGAAGGTGCAAATCCCAAATGTGTTACATAAATTATGCATGTTGTCTATACACTACAGAATTCTGAGAACATATGCATTTCTGTAGCTTCTAATTGGGCTTTTTACAGTTAAGATGTTTCCCACTGGGAAGCAGTTAAAAATACAGACACTTGTCCCCACCCCACCATGACCCGAATCCACCAAGAAATGCAAAATAAGCCCACAAAGATGGCATCACTTTGCAAAACAGAAGGTGGGTTTTTTAAAACTTTTCCGAGGGAGTACAGGAATTGGGTGATGTTGCATTTAGTAAAAAGACAGACGTTAAGGGCCTGCAACTGTGGGAAAGATACAATTATAAAACAAAGTCTTACTATAAGGCTGAAATCCAGGGTGCATTAAAAAGAAATGGGATGCTTTTGAGGCTTTGATATGTTCAAGAGTTTGAACCCCAAATATTAGTTGGTGATACATACACTTCAATAAGAGAGCAAGAACAAAGCATCGAATGAGTTCCTGCAATCTAAATACTACTTAACAGTATGTCAGAACTGCTTTATAAAAGCCCTACCCATGGCAGCTCACAGTGTTAAATCAAACCAAACATTTAAAGCTAGCAAGCAGAAAATTGGGTTTCCAAAACCAGTTCTCGTATTTAAAATAAAGGCTCATATGCAGCACTGAACAAGATAGGTATCCTACTATTTTTAGTCAATACTAGCAGGATCACATAGCTCAGCACAGGTGAAAAAATGAAGAATGTTTAGTTTTATGAATATAGCTAAAAGAAAATAGCTGAAAAAAAGTACCAAAAATATTAATGAAGTTGAAGAATGGATTAAAAAAACAAAAAACAACCAAACTTTTTTTTAAAAACTGTAATTTGAACAGTCTTTTAAGCTACTGAGATCAAATCACTGTTGTTGATCTTAAGTAATGTTCCTATCACAAGTTTGCTTTTGTATTTATGATAACATGATGGCAATAGCTTTCAATTTCAGGTAATCAAAACCATAATTTCAAATCTATTATTTTATTCATGATGGTTATTTATGTTTCTAAACATAACCAAGTCCTCCTGGCTTAACCTATGCTCAGAATATCATCCACAGAGTTACTAACCATAACTTACTCTTTTGGAATACAGCACAAAACAGATGTTGTTACGTGAAATCTGTGAGAGGAAATGTAAAATTAACTGGGTCAATAGGGCTTATTTATGGCTTCCAGATAACGTAAATCCAAAAAAAAATATCAGAACCACCATGCAGAAAAGGGGTTTTTGTTATACACCAGCTGTCAAGAAACATTAAAAGCAAACTAGCAAGCCAAACGCCACAGTTTCTTAATACAGTAAGGACACAGAACATCATCCAATTTAGTATTCACTATTTCAATAGTGGGTGCAAGAACATTCCATAAAAAGCTAAAAGAGGCAGAGGAGATGGATAAATAAAGATATGATTTACAGTCAAAGCTGTATCAAGAACTTAGGAAAACTGAAAATCTTGAAAAATATGCTAAACTTTCACTAACCACAGAAATTTAGGTTTCAGACCAGACTAAATGAAACATCAACTAAAACAAAAGCAAACGGCACTGACTGCATAATTGTTCTTTATTTTGTAGTTGGCTTTTCATAATATGACGACAATCCAAATACTGGATGAGATTCAGTTACCTAAACAGAAAAGTCCAATGGCATTTAAAATGCCCCAGAGATTCCTTTGTATGACAGATTATGATGTATCTGCTGTCTCACAGGGTTGATAGAACATAAGACTACTAGGCCCACTACACCCTTCCAGAAGAGCAGCATATGCCAATGCATCACAACCTGCATGGGACTACTATGTTCAGGCATCTGAATTCCACTCAAAGTATCCTCATTTCTATTCCTTACTTCACAAAATCACAGAATCACAGAACGGTAGGGGTTGGAAAGGACCTCTGGAGATCATGTAGTCTAACCCATGGCTAAAGCAGGTTGCACAGGATCGCGTCCAGGTGGGTTTTAAATATTTCTAGAGAAGGACACTCCACAAAATACCTGGGCAGACAATTTCAGCACTCTGTCACACTCACAGTAAAGAACATCTTTCTCATATTGAGATGGAACTTCTTGTGTTCCAGTTTGTGCCTTTTGCCCCTTGTGGGCACCACTGAAAAGGGTTTAGCCTCATCTTCTTGACATCAGCCCTTTAGATGTTTACAAACACTCATGAGATCTCCTCTCAGTCTTCCCTTCTCCAGGCTAAACAGATCCAGCTCTTTCAGCCTTTCCTTATAAGAGAGATGCTTCAATCCCCTAATTATCTTTGTAGCCCTCCACTGAACTCTGTATAGGAGTTTCATGTCTTCCTTGACCTGGGGAGACCAGAACCGGACAAGACACTCCAGATATGACCCCACCAGGGCAGAGTAAAGGGGGAGAAGAACCTCCTTTGACCTGTTGGCCATGCCCTTCTTAATGCACCCCAGGATACCATTGGCCACCTTAGCCACAAGGGCACCTTGCTGGCTCATGGAGAACTTGCCTACCATCAGGACTCCCAGGTCCTTTTCTGTAGAGCTGCTTCCCAGCAGGTCAACCACTATATTGTACTGGTGTCTGGTATTATTCCTCCCTACACTTGTCCTTGTTGAATTTCAATACATTCCTCTCCACCCAATTCCCTAGCTTGTCCAAGTCTCAGTGAACAGCAGTGCAGACTTCCGACATGCTGGTGACTCCTCTGTTTTGTATCATCAGCACACTTGCTGAGGGTACACTTGGTTCCCTTGTCCAAGTCATTGATATATATGATGAACAAGAGAGCACCCAGTACTGACTCCTGGGGCATGCCTCTAGCTACAGGCCTCCAATTAGACTCTGTGCTGCTTATCATAACCCTCTGAAGCTCTGCCATTTAGCTAGTTCTTAATCTACCTCACTGTTCACTTACCTAACCCACACTACCGAAGCTTATCTATGATGATGTTATGGGAAAGTGTCAAAATCCTTGTTGAAGTCAAGTTAGACAGATCGGTCAGGTATGATTTCCCTTTGTCAATCCATGTTGACCATCTCCAATAACTTTCTTTTCCTCCACAGGTACATTGATGACCCCCTGAATGAGCTGTTCCATCACCTTTAAAGGGAGGGAGGTGAGGCTGACTGGCCTGTAGTTTTCTGGCTCCTCCTTGCCCTTTTTGAAGACCAGAGTGACATGAGCTTTCCTCCAATCCTCAGGCACCTCTCCTGTTCTCTATGACCTTTAAAAGATGATGGAGGGTTGCTTAGCAACAACATCTGCCAGCTCCCTCAGCATTTGTGGGTGAATCCCATCAGAGCCCATAGATTTGTGGGTGTTGATTTTACCTAAGTCACCTATGGCCCAATCTTTCTCAACCAAGGGAAATTCTTCCTTTGTCCAGACTTTCTCTCTTGTTTCCAGTCTGGGATTCCTGAGGGTCAGCCTTAGCAGTAAAGACTAATGCAAAGGCAGCATTCAGTAACTCCACCTTCTCTGTATCATCTGTGACCACAGCACCCACCTGATTCAGCAGCGGGACCACATTTTCCCCAGCCTTCCTTCTCCTGCTGATGTACTTGAAGAAACCCTTCTTGTTGTCTTTGACATCACTTTCCAGATTACTTCCCTGGTATAGACAAAGAGGTATTTTATTGTTTCCACACACTTTTGATTTCACCACTATGCACAAACTTTTCTTTTCTACCTGTTCACCTAATTTATAAGTACTTTAAAATAATGCCAGTGTAACAATTTCTGTTTGTGTTCATTAGCCTTAATAGGCATGTCCTACCTGTCTTCTAGGCAACTAACTATGGTAACCTACATTAACTCAGTGGTTTTTTCCTAGATTCTCAGCATGATTTAATGTGTCTATATCTGAAGCACCCTCTGATGTTATCTGTATTTTCCTTTTAACTATCAAAAAAGTGCTAAGTTTTGCACTTCAGCTAGCTACCTCATTTTAGGGAGACCAAGAGATCAGTCCTCAAGCATGGGAAAACTAAAATTCAGCAAAGATGTATGGCAAATGTAACGAGCTGGCTCCTCACCTTCATGCTCCTCTCATCTCAGATACACTGAGAGCTGGGTGGCTAATGACAAAAATTACTTGGCCGTTTGGAACTGGAATTGCGAATGAATCACAGGCATGTCTCAATCCAGTATAATTGGAGTCACCTGACTGGGATGTGATGGAGACAGTGACATTCAGAGCACAAAGGACAGCTCTTGCAGGAGAAAGACCTCAGACCTGAAGGCTCTTATTTCTTGTTGAAAATAAATCACTAATTCTGCAAAACAGCAGCATAACTCTCCACCTTAACTCTTTACCCAATTTAACGTTAGAGAAATTAATTGTTCTATTGCATGGCATTTTTCTGAAGTCATTCAAAAAATATTAAAAGACCTGAATTCAAAAGGACAGCCTCTGTAAATTTACCAAGATTCGATTACAAAAACATAATCATAAACTTTAGACCTTCTCCCTAAAACTCAAAATCTCCTCCCATTCCACACAGGCATGGGGATATCAGATTAATACTAACCCTGCATTACACTCTGTGACTGCTTCAGGGCTTTCTACATTTATCGAAAAAGTAGATGAACCATCGTAAGGAGTACTCTCCCCTTCTTTTTCAGTACAGCAAAATCACAAGCTCTCTTCTCAGGGCCTGAAGTTCTTGCTTCTGTTCTGTGTTCTCCCTGATGCCCACAGGAACAGCCAGAAAGCACAACCATTGTAACTTCCAGTAGAGGAAAAATTGCATTTAATTCTGAGCATTCAACCCAGTTCTCAGAGTTTGTATGATAAACTGACTGGTTAAATATTGTCAAGAATTTTCTCTCAACTGATATTAATTTTTTATACCATCTATTTGATTAGAATTTATTTAATTAAAATCACATTATCCATTATGTGAGTCACTGGTTCCTCAAAATGCAACGGAGAACTTACTTAGTTTGAATAACCTACAGAATTCTCTTCATTCCTGAAGGAGACAAACTAAAAATGTTCTTCAAATTGAAAACAAACAAACAAACAGATAAAAAACAAGAACAAGGCAAAGGGGCAAATGATGGGAGCTCAGAGGGGAGCTAGGAGTATTGTGAAAGCAGAAGCGGTAATGAAGCAGAGAAACTGGAGAGAAGTTGATATTACTGGAGGGCTCTCCCAAACAACAGGCAAATATGGGTTTAGTGCAGCAGCAGAAGAAAGGCAGAATAGGTTTAAAGATATAATTTTGCAACAAACTAGGCTTCATCCTTTCTACCTTTCACGGAATATGTTCTTGCCAAAATTCTGGGGTTTAATGCAAACTCTTCAGACCCCCAAGAAATTCTCATGAATCCACACGGTGTTTTCTGGCTTGAATAAGTTTGTTAGCAGATAAACACTGCCGTTGCCTCATGCTTGAAAAGTTTTGAATGTAATTGACTGTCAATGATATGATGATTTATAATGCAATCTGCTGCTACTTCTGCTGCTGCAGATAACTCTAATTTGCCTCTATTGTATTAGATATGATGAACTTGAGAATCATTTTCAATTTTCCTATTTGGCTTTCATTCAGGTTGATGTGGCCAGTAACAGTGAATTTTCATTGTTCTCCCCCGAAAGCAATAAAGGAACAGGAGCTTGTTTTATATGAAGCAGTTGGCTGTTTCCAAAAGACTCATTTATTGTGTAATGAAGCTTCTGCCAAGCAAAATATTTAGCAGACGTGTGGACTGAAAGTTTTGTTTCGAATCTTTATATTTTACTGAATTAAATACTGGCCCAATTGTGCCACATGGTAAAGAAGATAGGTGACAGGGAGAAAAGGAGCATACACACATAATGGGCATTGCACCAGCTGGTTAAGGTTACACAGTTACACACAATTCTGGTCCTAGTCAGATCTGGAGGCTTTGGCTTATCCAGGGAAGAGAGGTGAAAGGGTAAGATGTTCATGGTTTCTGTTTTTAAGGAAAACTAACAAAGAAATGGAAAGGAAAAGTGATAGAAAAGACCCAAGTGCACATAAACAAAAGAGTTGAAAGATACATTTTGCAGACAAGCAAGTACCATTTGACAACCCTTCAATTTATAGCTGTCCTACTTTGATTATTACTAGTCATTGAGGTAATCAAATCAGTCTTAAATTGATACATGTTGGGCTATGGAAAGACACTGTGGCTTCGGATAGCCCAGGTTCCAGCATCTCAGCTGTTATTTTCTCTCCTTATAAAGGAAAGATGATGATACCTGCATTTGTTCTAACCTGTTTTGGTATGCACAGACAAAACGTAAGATGTAAAACTGACATATTTCCAGCCCATATATCAGCTTCTACTTGCAGAGTTACGTCTGTTTCCTCATCTACTGAGGTTTCGTAATTAATTGTAATGCACTTGAAATGTCACTCCAGCTATCACATGGGAGAATGAGCCAGGCCCTATTCTGCCTCATCCATCACCAAAAAAGGACTGGTATCTAAGTTTCAGTAAGTAAACTCTATTCTGTGGGTAAGAGATGAGAGACAGATTTAAGATCTCAAGTTCAATTTGAACAGCTGGCAGTTAAAAAAAGTAATTTTTTGACTTGCAAGCTAAACATATTTCATAGGGAAATTATTGAGAAGAATAAATATGGAACTCCACGCTGTCATTTTCACACAGTTACCTTTTTGACTGTAATTGCTTTTCAAGAACGACATAATTTGTAGTGTCATGCTTTCTGTGTATGAGCATTAATCCCATTATCATTCACTCATAATAAACTATATTGCTGTAGAGGTTAACTTAGTTTCCAGATGCTATGAAGGAACTTTTTTAAAACCAAACTTTTCAGAACCTTAGGCCAAATTGTGGGGCAAATGAACTGGTTTTCTCCTTTTTCTCAATTAACTCATAACTAGAAATCATACTTTACAGTTGTTTGTATTTACAGTATAAAATATCACCAACAACACAGCATAAATAATGTTGTTATAAAATGTGTGGTGTGCACAAATGCAAAGGTTGAGAGGAACTGATATTGTTTGCCAGGCACTTGCTACAGTAATTCAGGATTTGAAAATGTTCAATGATCACTTTTTCCTCGTAAAACAGTTGCTAGAATCTATACTAGACCTTAAACATGCATTTTGAAATGTTGCTTCTTTAGAAACAGGAATTATTTCTATTAGTCAAATGATATGCAATTTTTTTCTGAAAGATTTAGAAATTATTTTTTGAATAATTTGTTCACAAAGCTTTTAGAAGGAAAAAAAAAAAAAACAATAACCATCCTTGATCAACTTAGGGAAAGAACAAAACCAAACCTTCTTCAATAATATCGACTTGTATAATTAATATGTAATCACACATCAATGAAGCAAGCTGCATCACTTCACATGTAATGGCTGGAGTTACTGAAGAAGTGATTTTGGTTGGAGGCAAACGTGGAACACCGGTTACCAATTCTAACAGGGAATCAGCAAGAACAGCGAAGGTAGTAATATGTGGAAAAATGCCTGCAGTTACATACAGATAAGACACAAGGAAACAACTTAACAAGACAAAATGATTTGCATGTGGCCTATTTTTCAAATATAATTTTACTTTTACTCTCCAAGTAGAATTTAAAAGATGCTCTGCCACTTCTGCTCTAGTCACACAGAGCGGTATTTACAGATAGAAACTCAGCAGTCATCTGTGCCCGAACACCATGAGAGGCTATATGGATTACATTTCCCTACATCAGGTAAAGTGTGGGGTCTGAGTACATACGCACAATGTTTCCTCAGTCTTGAAACTTAAATACAAAAACATCAACTGACTTCAACAGCCCTCAAAGACAAACAAGCCACTGCATCTACAGAACCATGGCCAATGAGCTTTAACCCTTTTTTTTCCTCCCCAACAAAATATAAAGAAAACATCTCTCCTTCAATGTAAAAGCAAGAAAAATGTGTTAAGCAAAAGTCCTGTGTAATACAACTGGTTTTTGTCAGTACACACTGCTTCAAAATGTAAACGTTTTTCAGTCCCAGATAGCAGAGGCAAAATAAAAGACAGTATTTGATGGAGAACAGAACGAAAAAGTGCAATTAGAACATAGCAACAGTGCAGAAACTTAGCAAAAGCTACAAGTTTATTATCATGCACATATTTGCTGTTATCTTTAGGAGTTTTCAGATGATACCTT
This sequence comes from Porphyrio hochstetteri, assembly GCA_020800305.1. Lineage (NCBI taxonomy): Eukaryota > Metazoa > Chordata > Aves > Gruiformes > Rallidae > Porphyrio > Porphyrio hochstetteri. The sequence goes on along the minus strand of CM036905.1, from coordinate 180,395,077 downwards.
ACTCATATGTTAGCAAAGTTGGGAAAAAAAAAAAAGCCTCCTGAGAGACAGGCTGGTTATGGTTGACATACTAAATTGTAATTCATCTCTTTCTGTCTACCGTGTTATTTGTAGAGGGAGGAAGAAAAAAATAAAGACAAGCTTTTTTTGGTGGCTTGTTTAATCTGCTAAAACCTATCCGAGGTAATCCCCGCTCCACAGTGGCTCCCAGTGGGAGATGTAAGCTGGCAGCAATACAAGCAGTCCCCAAAAAACTGCAACTGAGACATCTCTTTTAAAATATAATCTAAGAACAGGCAGCTGAGCTCTTTAAAAAAAGAAATAAATATTTTTTCTACATGCAGTTGCCAGTATGGCACCTCAAGTTAGCAACAGAAGATGAGAAATCCCCTGTGCCTTGATGTGATAACGTTTAAATGGCAAGTTGTTGAAAAATTTGTTGAGAAATGAACCACTACACACACATGAGCTGAGCACACAGTCCCTCTCCAGAGCTGGCCTCCGGGGTTTCAATATTGTAACAATTTTAACTACAGAAGCAAAATCTTCATCAGGAGTTAGGTACCCTAAGTGTTTTACTTGCCTTATCATGTCAATGAGATTTATGAATATAAATTTCCAGGCAGAAAAAGGTATTAGCTTTTTAAACCAAGAAACCCTTTGAAATTTGGTGTCTATTCATTGCTCTGTCAAACAAAGAAAATAAAAATCCACACACCAAACAGTGCCTGAACACGTCACACTTCATACAGCTCCTCTGAACTGTGGTAAGCACTACCTGAATCCTGCAACATGTACAGAGCTCAGAAAATGAAGTTATTATTACAGCTTTTATGAACACATAAAAGCAGTCCAATGATGAAGGAAGAACTTCCTAGCATTTTACAGTGCAGATTTGCTACTGAAGCAGCAGCAGCATGTAGTTAAAGAATTCAGGATTTTTTTCTAAAGAGATGCTTCCACATGCACACTTTGATTACAGTATCATAAATGTATTCTGATAAAAAAAAAGGGGAAAAAAACCCCAAAATAATAAAAGTCCTCACTATTTTCCCTTAATGTTATCCTTTCTTGCTACAGAACACACAGACAAACATTTTCAGACCTGACACTTAACAGCTCAGCTCCTGAATCCATATGGGGTATATTTAACTGCAATTTTTATTCAATTCACTATGGGTGCAGACATTTAGCTTTACACACCAGATCTGAAAGCATTGGTTACAGTTCAGACAAAATTGTATCACTGGGTGGGAAACCGTAATATCAGAACTGGCGAAAGACCGTGTTCATTTTAGATTGTACCACATGGCAGAAATAGAAGGAATACTTAAAAGGCCTTGAAAGAGAGGTGCTGTGGTGTGGGTTTTTAGAAAAACTGAACTGTAAGAATGAGGGAGAAAAGGGGAATGTAGCTGTCATGCAAAGAGCTGGACTGCCAGCATTAGAGACAGTTTTCATTTATAGAGAGAACTGCAAGCAGCAAAGAACACTAGCATGCTTATTGTCAGTGAATAGCATAATTTACCTTTAAAAGTACCTCTGAAAATGAAAAGAAAGTCAATATAGCTGTGATAACTGAACTAATCTTTGTGATCGCCATTCAAGTGAGAGAGAAAAATATGTACAGGGGACTGCAAATCTAAATCTTCAGTCTGTCATTGCAGGGGTTTCTTATCTAATTTAAATACTCATAGTAATTTTTTGTTGAACATTTTATGATGAATAGCAATGAATGTATTTCCCGATCTGTACCTTTAGAAGGCATTAGTATTTCAGCTCACAGACATCAAATATTTTCTCAAAAAGACTGGCAGTGGCATTTCCTAAATCACATATTTTGCCAAAATGGCATTTAACCAGAACCAAGTTTCTCCTGTTCCTAAGCCTCGTGTCCCACTGAACTTTAGCTCTGTATTGGCAGACCTGTTGTGCAAGCCACCTGGAGCTGGGGATCACCTGGCTTCTGGATTTCTTTATGGAAAGGAAAAAGCCCCAGTGCTGATGGAAAATTTGTGGCTGCTCACATTTAAGCATGCCCTAGGGGCCTGATTTACCAAATTATCATACAGATTAGCATCCAGTCGGGTTGTGCACCCAGGCTTCCTTTCTCTAGGAAGAAAGGGTTTAGAAAGGGGGAAAGCCTGGAATACGGAGATCTTACATTAGCTGGAGTCAGAAAGTGACCAGTGGATATGCACATCCAGCCCTAGGGCCTTGTGTAGTTAAAGCCTCAGGCTTCTTTCCAGGACCTGTCTGACCATGATCTGTGGTTTCTGAGACCAGTTTTCTAATACAGTGCAAGAATGCCAGCCTAAAATGCAAAAGGTATTTAAGACAAAACAAAATGTTTAACTGTCCAATAAAAAAAAGCTATTTTTAACTCTGTTCTCCTTTCCCTTCATTTTTTCTATCTATGCAAAATAATCTCCCATTCTTCCTGTTTAGCAACTTGAATTTAAAAACAGCAACCTAAAAGAAAATGCTCTGGATCAAATCCTTCAAACCTGTCAACAACACTGAACTTTATAAATGACATCCAAAAGAAAAAAGGAAAAGGAGGAAAAAAAAAATTCTCTTTTACAATCACAGGCTTTGGGGTTGCATGCTGTTCTGGTAAACAGAACATTCAAGTGGGATAATGCTTTTTAATACTAGTAAACATTGTGCTAGTTAAACAGAGATAACAGTACAGTGCTGTCAAAAAATCTCATCACAGAAGTTAACACACAACGGCAATAGGCTTGCATCACCTTATGGGGAATAACAGCAAATGAAACAGAGGGAAGGTTTAGATGCCTATCCAGTAGAGTCACATGCAGAATAGGAAAGGACTTCATAGGTGCAGATTCACCTTCTACCTAATTGCTGCCTGCCACTGAAAAAAAATAATCCTAGTCCTCTTCATCTCCCAGCAATCCTGCAGCTAGGAGATAGTTGTTTCTTACTGATTTGTGGAAAAGAACATTATTTTTTTTCCTTTTAAGGGATACAAGATAAGCAACAGGAAGCACAAGGGCATAAGGGCTGGGAGCAACCTTGTTGGCAGCAGCCTGTAATTACATCAGATTAGGTATAATGTGATACTACGCCCAAGGCCATCTAAAGTTTTAGCACTGCCCATTACATTTTGGTAGACAGAGAAAAGAAGAAGGGAAAACTCTGCTGCTTACCAGAATCGCTGATATACATATATAGATGATGGAACTGAAGATGATGGGAGCCATTTGCTAAACAATACAGTCAATGCACCACATATCTCCATCATCAACCCACGGGTCAAGCCTATTATTAGCACCATGCTAAAGAAAACTGACACTTTAGAAAGCTAAGGTTTGTTTAAACCCCAACTTTTCTAGTGTGTGGGTGTGTGTACTCCTTGTAATGCTTCTATGAATAAATTAGCATGAACCTCCAGAGTATCTCATCTACCAAACAGACACTCCATACTGCAATAAAAGTGAGGCTTCCAAACCATCACCATGAATTCTTCCTTCCCGTTGTTTGGTCTGAGGCTGCCTCTATCATTCTGACTTTGAAGACTCATAGATCCCTGTTATAAGTAATAGCTCTATTTACTGGCCCAAGCAATTACTGGTTGAACCTGACCACAAAAGGTTTTAGTCAGAAGCTACAAGTACAAACACACCATGCTCAGCTCTCCTGTTTAAACCTCCAGTCAGGAGGTCTCAGGTGACACTGGGAAATTTCTACAGCACACTGACAGTAACAGAGAAAGACAAGCAAATTAAGCAACTTCTTTGTTGTTCTCAGAAATTTTTCTGTGTATTAACCAGCATGTGTCATGGCTACATAGATTAGGATGGGTGAAGCCTGGCATCAGTACTGCTATAGTAACTTCCACATTTATACTCCTTTGAATGAAATGGTAAAGCATGGTCTGGTCACCTCTCTTCCAAACACTGTCAAAATAATGGCAGTGAGAAATATTTTAATGCATAGAATTGCTAGTTCTCATTGAAGTTTGTCTTTTTTTTTTTTTTTTTTACTGCAACAGACTGACAGATCTTTCAAGGATTTAGCATCTAGCAGTCTGTTAAACTGACAATAGTAAAAGGTTCAGGATGGGGTGGCAGGGGAGAAGCTGAGAATGACAGTGGATAAGGTGAAGAGAAAGGAAAAACAAACATTCTTGCATAATATCTAAAAGAACTTTTTTTTTCCCCCTTACAGTAAAATTTAGTCTGTGCACCACTTTCTATACAGAGACTATAAATCCCAGTTATATAGCCACATACCAAATGCACCAAGGGAAGCCACTTCTCTTTTTCTCTTGATAAGGTGTCCCCTTCTGCCACTACAAGATGAGTAAATTACTCCACCTGTCTAACTGATCCCCAGTATTCAGCCTGACACTGACAATGGCAGTGCACCTGTTAGTGTGATGGACAAGTGATTGGCAGCATGGCATTTGCTGCTTTCTATAATAAGTTGGTTATTATACAATGATGTTGACAATCTAGAGAGCCTGCAAATATTAAAGTGTAACTAGGTACAGGTTTGAAAAAGAAAAAAAGACAGGTTATGGGTGAAATGTGACCCTGAATAAATTTCATGCCAAAGGCTTCTTTCATTTTGAAAAGAAAAATATAAAATTTTAAGCATGACACTTTTTCCTAGGAGCAAATTATTCTATTTACATGTAGCCACCAAATGTCAGTTCTGAGTTTTCCCACAAACTGAGCACAAGATTGCAAGTCACTGCCTTGATCAGCATCTCAGACACATTGCATCTATAAATGCAAAAATGTGTAAGCAACTACAGTTACAGTCTTTGTAAGAATACATCTTCTGCAGTCATAGTAAACTACTGCTTTGATGCAACTCTTCCATTTTCTTCCAGATAGTCCTGCTATGTCTCTTCCTTCTACACAAGCATCACTCTGGACCAAACTTCGCTGTACTCTTTGAGGACAGACAAAAGCTTCATGAGCTATTAGAAGCTGGAAGTCAGAATGGCCTTGGTATTTAACAGTTACCAAAGATACCAGAAAGTCTGTAGGCTATAAAACTTACTGGCTCACTTTGAAAACAGAGTACAGCTCCATTCTGGAATTTAGCAACCGATAAGACAATTTCAGGCAAATGACTGTTGCATTTAAATCCAGCATCTTGTTTCCAGGTGTTACCAGTATCATACAGAATAAGCCCACTGTACCAATTAGGAACCTTTAAGGTCCTTTCATCCCTATTATCTTTTCATAGTAATTTTTAATGGTGAGGAATTAACTTAAATTGTATCCCGAATATTAATCTGGCTAGCACTACTTATCCTAATGATCGATATCCTTGCTCTTCACTTAAAAGTCTACCAATTTACTAGTAGTTTGTGGGGTTTTTATTATGTCAAGCTGTAATACATGACAGTGCCAAACTGTTGGTGTTTTCCATGAAAGCGTTTCATCCTGGAGCACATTACTGTGATTAAACATAGGCAACTCATACAAATTATAAAACCTGAAGATTATGAGGTGATACCCCCAAAACTATAGAATTCTAATTATAGTGTTCACATAAATAGTACTCTTGACTTTCCTTTTCCTTTCACTGTGATGTAACAGATGCATAATGACATAGGTCCTCTTCACCAAATGGCATAGTACATGAATTTTACATGGTGCTCTAATTAAATTGCTAATCCTGTTCCTAGCGGCTACGTTTTCCCTAGTAATCTCAACAGCAGCAGGTCACGGCCTTGAACTCTAGCACATATGTATCCACATGGTCAAATTGTTCACTAGACCATAAACTGTTTAGACTGTGAAAACTTCTTACCCTCCCTTAACATGGTTGAAACCATCAATATGGCCTGAGACGGCTCTCCCAGCAGGCAACCTTTTTTGGGGAAGGAGAACAAACAGACAGAGAAGGTGAACAATAAATGTTTAGATGTATGGCTGTGATCAGTGCTGTGACATTTGAAGAATGGAATTTTCCAAATCCTTTCGTTAACCTCCAATCAAACTCAACAAATTCTAGAGGAATGGACAACACTTGGAAACGTGCACTTAAAATCAAGGTTTAAGCAGTAGGCCTTAACTGTCCTCATCATACCTAGATTGTTTTCAAAAAAAAGAGAATAAAAGTACCATGCAATCTGACTAAAGAACTACCACATCTAATTTTGAAGTGCACAGCTTGAAGTTTTTCTGCAAACAGAATGCTAATTGCTGATTCACTATACTACTACTAGAAAAAAAATCTACAAGATTCTAGTCCTAAGATCTCCTGAAAAGAAAAATAGTAAAGATTAGAAATGAAATTGTCATACTGTGTATTCACATGACACCATTAAAAATTCATGTATTTATTAATAGCTGATAAATTAATAATGTCTTAATAAATTTGTAATCCACAGTAATTGATTATCCACAAATCTTATAATTTAGCATTTAGGTTTATAACATGGGTTTCAAGCACATACTGCAGCTTCTACAGATCTGTGTAAAGCGATACATAATATGTGGTATTCACAACTGCAACGTGCTCAGAAAATACATTAAAATAGCTTCTAACCCTTTTTAAACAGTAAGAGCTATTTCAAATAATTATTTCTTATATAGAGCTATTACTAATATGTACACGCTCACACAGAGTCACACATACACACACAGAGAAACACTTTTCTATTCTAAGTTTAGTGGGGAAAAAGTCCCTAAATTAAAAGAGCGCTGAAACAAGCAGTTACACACTCTAAATGACTGCTGCAGTGCAAAATCCAGTTTCACAAAGCTTGCATAGGGACTTGAAATCTATCATTTTTTTCCAATCCAAATGCTATTTTTCAATTCAGTGGGCCTCAAGCTTTTCAACAAACTGGATCAATTTGAAGCTACTCATTCAAAAGGGCTTCTTAAATGCCAGTCCTAGAATTCAACATGACAGAAGAGACAAAGAGTCATCTTCATTTCCAGTCACAATCAGTTGTGCGCGCAGCCCCACATCAGCATAGGGCCACTGGACTGTGCTGTGCTCTTTCTCAGGAAAAGAGCAAACAGTCTTAGAGGTTTTTTTCCAAATTGCAGCTTAGGCAAGAAAAATAAAATAACTTTTAAAATGCAGAGTAATATTTTTTTTAATATCACTTCCTTCAGACAATTCAGAACTATTGCACCACAGTATGAATGGAAGAAGCAGTTGCTTTGTTGCTTAGCAAATGGATAGTGAGCTCAAGGGAATGGCATGAAGCTACAGCAGGGAAGGTTTAGGTTGGATATTAGGAAGAGGTTCTTTACTGAGAGGGTGGTAGAGCACTGGAAAAGGCTCCCCAGTGAAGTGGTCACAGCACTGAGCTTGACTGAGTTCAAGAAGCGTCTGGACGATGCCCTCAGTCCATGCTCTAACTTGGCTGGGCCTGTGTGGGGCCTGGAGTTGGACTCAGTGATCCTTATGGGTCCCTTCCAACTCAGGATATTCTGTGATTCTGTGATTCTCACATACAGTTACACTACCCACTTTCAGTGACTGCGCTTGGTAAGTGCTAAGCTCAGTCATCAACACAGAGTACTTGAACCTGCATAAGCCCTAACCACGGTCAATAGCAATTATACAGCACAAGCATATGCCAGAGGTCTTATACCAGAGATATGAAAACGGTTTGGGAAAGAACGCAGTCTCTGATGGCTGTGAAAAAATGCTGCCATGACACCATGCTTGTGAAGGGGGAGATGGTAAACGAAAGTTCAAAAGACTCTGGAGCAGCTGCTCTGTCTCCAGTGCACACCTTTACCCATCTAACCCAATTCTTTGATCTCTCGTAGAAATTTGGCTGCCTTACGCTGTTTGCAAGCAGAAGGTATGTCACTGCAGATCCATTTGTATGCAGCTGATTTGTTTCTATACAAATGCTTTAAAAAGAGGGAAAAGAGCTGTGCTGGTGAATAGTAAGTACAGAAAGAAAGAGCTAAGTGTAGAAAGCACAGCTCATGTTTCAACAAAGGGCACAGGAACAGGAAAGTACATCAGGATTTTTATAGGAATAGTAACAAAACCACAAAAATGGAAGAGATTCTCAGATATTCAGAGAATTGAGAAAGTTATTTCTGTACTGGTTTGGACATTTACACACAGAAAGTGTAGAACCAGGCAGAGAGAGTAGGACAATGGAAGAAGGAAGTCAAGGTCTATTCAAAGACTTTTTCTACCTCTATAAATTGTCAGTACACAGATTTGAGAGACAGAACACAACAGGCTCTGCTGGGTGTATTTTTTATGATTTTTTTTCTGCCATCATCTTCTCATTTGCTGTAACACAAACTAGCAGCAGAACTGGTATGTCAACTGGATCGAGTGCCCCACCTTCAACTTTTAGCTCCTTTGAAGCCCAGCAGAATGCTACCTCTCATGAGGTGGCACCCCATCTGTCCAGGTTTTTGAAGTGCTGCGCTAACCCAGCCAAGCAGACAGTGTCCTGGCACATATCTCAGAGAAGGCTCTCCACTCTGCTGTGATGCCACAGCATCTCAAGTATGGAAGGTTAATAGTATGAAAAAAAATCATGAAATATTTTCACTTCTAGAGAAAGGAAAGATACATTGAGCTGGCCCCAAAACGCATTCTGTCCTCACATTTAGCTGCTGGTTTATGAACTGTGTCACACAATAAATTGACATTCCTGCAAACAGCACACCTGTCTTGCCCTTTTGAAGCTCAGTTGCATCCAAACAAATGAGGGCATTCTGATAGGTGTCCTTTCCACAGTACAAAAAAGGGCATAGGTTTTGTTCACAGCCAGTTCTGCTGTGTTGTTTTGTTTGCTTTTTATTTTCCCTTTTTACAATGTTCCTGATTGATAGTTCTATCAAATCTGTGGTAGTAACCAACCGGCAAATAATGCTCCAGTGGAAAAATACAACAGAATTTAATACAGATAAAAATAGAGTTCTACAGAAGTTTTTCTTAGAACGCATAAAACAACTGCAGTGTATGAGCATCTTTTTAATCTACCTACTTAATTTTCTAACAGGATTATATGGCAAGACAATACACGGAAAACGCCAGGTATGGTACTCAGGTATTATATACACTAGCAGATATTCAGTTCAACAGAGCAAGTCACCAAAATTATTATCCATGACTCTCCCTACATATGTGTTCAACAAATTTTAAATTTGGACATAGGTAGTAGGAAATATGAATGTTGCTCATCATACTCTGATGAGTTGATGCTGGCCAGAGTCCATGTTCCTACCTCTGCTGTTCTATCACTCCCCTCCTCAGTTGGACAGAAGGCAGGAAATTTAACAAAAGGCTCATGGATTGAGATAAGGACAGGGAGAGACCACTCATTGATTACCATCAAAGGCAATATAGATTCAACGTGGAAAAATTAAATTAATTTATGACCAATCAAATCAGACACAAGTAATGAGAAATAAAACCAAATCTGACAAACACCTTCCCTCCACCTCTCCATTCTTCCCAGGCTTCTCTACTTCCTTCTCCCCAAAGCACAGAAGGACAAGGAATGGGGGTTGTAGTCAGTTCATCACACGCTGCCTCTGATGCTTCCTTCTCCTCAGAAACTTCTCATTCTTCTCCTGCTTCAAAATGGGGCCCCCCACGAGGTCATAAGTCCTGCCAGAAAACCTGCTCTGGCATGGGCTCCTCTCCACAGTGCCACAGGTCCTGTCAGGAGCTTGCTCCAGTGTGGTCTTCCCACAGGGTCACAGCCTCCTTCAGGTACCTCCACCCACTCCACCATTACCCTCTGTGGGCTGCAGGGGAACAGCCTGCCTCACTGTGGACTTCTACAAGGGCTGCAGGGGAATCTGCTCCAGCACCTGGAGTGTCTCCACCCCCCCACCCCCCCGCCTTTTTCACTGACCTTGGTGCATGCAGAGTTGTTCCTCTCACCCCTGAAGACTCCCCCACTACCAAAACCTTACCATGTAAACTCCATGCATCTAGATTTTATAAAACGTTTAGAAATAAATTATTTTAAAAACTCACAACCTAGTAACTCTGTGGTGTTTTATTTTAGACCATCCAAAACTGTCACCATGTGAAGACAGAATCATCAAATAGTATCACCTTTTCCTCTTTTTATACTGAACATGTGATTGTTATCTGTGAAAGCTACCCACTTTATATGTTGCAATACATACCGTGCAAAACAATGTATTTTTTTACAGAGAAGATATAGTGGTGTTATTTTCTTACAGGCATCCTTCTGTCATAATCTTTTTGCCTCACAGCCTCTATAACATTCCCAGGTACCAACTAGATTACATTAGTAATTTGATAGACTGAACATCTGTCAAGATTTCAGTCAAGAAATCTATTAAATTTACTGAAAATTAATCTTTTACAAATCCTAGTAACAGTTCTATTATTTTGTCATAATAGGTCTCAACACCATCACACAATTGCAAAATCATGAAGACACAGTCCCTCTTCTTCAAAGGGTAAGAAAAAGAAGAAAAAAACCCTACCCTAGTAGAGGACTACATGCTATTGGCTGAATTCTAAATAAAATTACATTGTACCAAAACGACACTTTATAGTTGGGAAAAGTTCTTCTACTGGCTATTTCTATAATTTATAGCAGAGAGTCTGAGCTACATCTACTATGTCCATCTATTCTTTTCTTTACCCTGAATCACAAGATGACCAGGGAAAGTTGGCATTACATAAAGCTATAAATATCGCATTATTCAAAACTTTTCTCTGCATGGGTTTCATTCAGAGCCTTTCTATGAAGCACAGAGCAGGCACACACCACACTTAAGATCAATCAGATCAATCCTTTAAAATTTTCTTCAGGTTTATAAGAGGAATGGTTGAAGAAATACAGCACCTTGCTGTACAGGATCTTCAAGAGAACATTTAACAACCTCCCCAAACATTATGATCCTGCACGTTGCAATATTAAGCCACATGTACTGTGATACTCTGTTGACACCATTTCATAGTATCTAAACAACTGAAGGCTCATCCACACATATCCATTAAAAAAAAAAAAAAAATCTGTAAGTGGATGAAAACTACAGTATTACAAAGGCTTTTTCTAATTATGAGCAAATATTACAGTTCAAAAAAGCCCAACAAACCTATGAATAAATACATGCAAGAGAGTAGAAGAAAGAAGCAAGCTTTCTATGTGTTTCTTAGTGCCATCAGTTGGCTTGATCTGTCCCTTCAACTACACACGTCTTCTCCCTGGAAGTAAAGGTGAAGGGATGGTTTTTGCATTCAGAAGCACAGATACACTATGTTCTTTTACTTTACCCATAAATGCCTACAAAGATGCAGAGAAAGAATGACAAGGCAGAGCATTGTGCCAGTTGACTCTCTCAATACAATGCCTTCTCCAAACCTGGAGAAAATGAAATATGTAAAAGAGAAGATCAGAAAGCCTAGAGAATCTTTATGTAAGTATTAAAATGAGAGGCAAATCAGACGAGTGTATGTGTGTGTGTCTGTGTGTTTTTACAAAGTTCTACCCCACACAAAGAATAGGAAATTAATTAATTGCACAAGAAATACTGTGTGCATAAATTATGCTTTTCTTCCACTGACAAAAGAAATACAGACACAAACATTTTTACATTGCAAATGTACTTCCTAGGTCAAGTTAAGTCTTTACTAAAAAAAAAAAAATCTAATCCTCAACATTGCTAATTAATAAACATTTGAGTGATATTCAGATAGTTAAGATAGAAGACACAGGTTTTTTCCTGTTGCATATGTCAAAGTATCTAAGTTTTAATAATGATTTAACAGCTAATGTCAAAAGACTTGCGAGTATTCTTAGTTTTCAGCACTCTTCAGAATGTTACTAAAATCAGAATTGTTTTTCCTATGAAAAAATAAAATACAAAGTCACACTGGATTGATTTGATTTAAATATTTGGGGATATTGTTATTTATCTGAACAACAGTTTTTATCCAGTAAGTTCTCCCTGCACCCTTTAAATGAGCAGCTCTGTGTGACAGAAGAAACACAACATTCAGAGCAAGTCATTCATATGTGACAATATAAATGATTCCTTCCAACGTGTTGATGAAAAACATATTTCTATTTGTTTGAGGTATCACACATCACAGCAAAGAATCCTTTAGACTGAGCCCATTCATCAAAACCAAGCGGCTATGTTAGCAGACGAGTTACTGGAACACTACATAGCTCTTTTTTCAACAGCAAAATTGACTATATTCAGAGGTTAAAATGTAAATAGTAGAAATTGAATTTTGTGACATGAATAGTGTCATTGCAATATGACAGAGAAAGGCAATAAATGAATAATCATGTAGCCTTTCTCCTAAATGGGCTCCTATAGAAAGTTCCTCACAAAACTTCGCAGCACAAAACTTCTCACATCTGCTCATATTCACTAGCTTCCCAGCTGAATCTGACACATTACAAGAGAAAGTTAGAATTCATTATTTCAGACAAAATCTGGCTTTGCTTTCTTTTTTAACAAAGAAAACAACAACACTCAGTTAATATTAAGCACAATTTAATCCTTAATGTAAGACTTTCACAATCCCTTAAAAATAAAAATGTGATTTGGAAGGAAAAAAAAACCAGCACTAACCAAACAAGCCCCAACAGCTGTATGCCCTTTTAATCTTCAGGAAAGCATGTGTTCTGAGAATTATGTTTGTTTTTAAAACATCTGTAGGCATTTTATAGAAAATTACATTCTGCAAAAAACAACATATTGCAATCACAGATCATACACATTGGTATTCTCATCCTATGCACACCATACTGATACTTCATCTAATATTGATACAATGAAAGTATGCCCCACCTACAAGCTATTCGTGCAACTACAATACACTTTTGTTTGTAAGATATAATAGGATTATTTTAACTAAATCCTTATTTTATACTACAAATAATATATTTTTTTTTAATTGCATCTGGGAACAGAAAGTAAAAAGCCACATAATTCCCATTTGAACAGAAGGCAAGGGTGATGCAGATTTACAAGAAAGTATCTGTTAAAACAATTACTTATTTTTTTTTCCATCCTAACTTCAGTATAAAAGTTCCTAATGCATTTGGCATGCACACCTGTCAATTGATCAATTCCTACTAAGTTACTTAGCCAAGCCTGGGAAAAATCACATGATAATCAAATCTCTCTATCTAAGGATATATTTGAAGCTTTCTACTATCATCTGAACTCTCATGCTCTTCGGCATTCAGCTTAATTACACAGATGTTTTCACAGATGAATACCGACTGCATCAGCTACTCTTGCGTGGAGTAGCAGGCTGCTGAGAGGTGGCTGTACCGCACTCTCCGTTCTTACCGAGTAAAAGCACAATGCACTTCACAGGCTAGAAAGTCAGGGATACAATTTCCTCTTTGGCACTCCGGTGTGACTTTTTGCTAACTGCAGTAACACTGCTTGCAAAACAGACATTTTTTACACTTATATGACACCCCCGCCCCCCCGTCGCCTTCCCCCACTCCACAACACAGCAGTAATGCTTTGTAATTCATGCACCTCTTCCAACAGCGGAGCAGCCGGCTCCACCTGGCTCACCTTGCAAGCGGATGCTCACATGCGGGCAAGGCAATGAAAATTGATTCCTGCAGACACCATGCACCAGGTGGCTCAACTATTTTCACTCAGATATGATGGAGGCAGGAAAGGAAATAGGAATGTGGGGTCTGCAATAGAGAAGAGTCTGCACTGGAGAGGTAGAAACAGCATCACTTAGGGCAGTGTGTCTATTTTTGCTGTTGCAATTCTCAAGTCATCACACCCGAGGAAAACACAGGCTGTTTCTTGACATGTTAAGTCACGATCCTGCCTAGTGATGAGTAACCTATAGTTCCTGTGCCTCCCTCACAGAGTCTGTCCCTTAATTATGCTCCAAAACAGTACAGAGTTGTTCCTGCTACTGATACTACAGACCTGTAAACCGAGTCACAAAAAGAAAAAGGCATGGATTTGAAGGGCATTTTGGTTATTCAGAAATCCAAACGATGTTACCATATGTACCTCTACAGGTCTCAGATAAGGACCCACACTTCTTACGCTTTACCAGGTGCAAAGTAAAGTATTTCCAAATTAAACATGTTATAAATTGTGATAGGAAACACTGCAACAGCCTACAATGCCAAAGACTATTTCACCTCTATGTAAGTTAATTATTATTACCCTCTTAGAGAGAAAAAACTGCCATTCTAACCCAAACATGCCATGCAAATCTTCAAAAGTTTCTGTCAAGATGAGTAAGTCTTGGAATTTTTTCTCTCTGCTGGCTGTTAAACTTGGACATAAAAACATTAAGATGTTTTTCCTGCAGCAGAAGTTAAAGACAACATTCTCAAGTGACAAGGTCAAGATTTGCAAGACGAAGAGAATGAAGGTACACAAGGTCCAGATTCCCAGTTGAGTGTGAACAGTCAGAAATGGCTCAGAGATCTGAAACAAGTCCCTTCTTTATTATTGATGAAAAACAGATTTCCATTCTCACTTCAGTAAGGAAAAATAAAAACCTGGATGGTATACGACAATTATGCTAACTCAATCCTGTCCCTTTGTTATCTAATCAGCATGATAATGTATGCAACTGCTCAAGAAGCCATGCTGTAAATACGTGACTCAATGACTACATGAGCAAGATATGAAATCAAGTCAGAAATCGAATGCAAGAAAAATTACTTGGTTTTTTGTTTGGTTTTAATACCTTCCACTGTCATGTAGTATGTACAGAGCAACCATGTTGGTCAAAACACAAAAAGCTGAATGTGAATTCACGGGAATAAGTATACTAATTCCTCCTTCTTACTCAAAATTTGAACTACATTTTTCAAGCCTCAACACAAGTTATTAAAAAAAATAAATTGCAGGAGTATAGATTCACTGCCCAAAGTCACTACATCTGCTGTGTAACTGCCTTGAGCTTTGCTATGCAGTTGCATAGCCAGATTGAGCATACCCAGCAATATGTTCAGTAAACGATCTATTTCAGCTGTTCCTTGTCCGTATGCATATACCTGTTTTGAAAATGCTCTAATATGAAGAACATTGCTGTCAGAAGCAATCTTTTTGCAACTATAATGCACAGCCTTTCAGAAAACTGTGCTGAAGAGCTAAGGAAGTTACTGGCTATAGGAAACACTGTCTTAAGCTGTTTAATCAAATCCTTACTTATATTTACCATGTGAACTGCTGAGCAATAAATCCTTCCGAGCTAACGCTTCCTATTCACTGCCTAATGTATGAAGAGAAAAAGTGTGGGTTTATACACATTTGCTTTATTAGAAACCATTACTGACAGCCCTTTGGGAACATTAATACCTGGTGGTTATTTTCTGCTTTTTAATACTTAAATGAATACCTCAGTTTTTATACATGGCACAATGTTGTTGTTATGTAAAAGCAGGTTTGTGTTTTTCAGACTTTACACTGTTTTCACAGTAGGTCTGGTTACATGAATTCTAATTATCTTCAGCAGAAAATTCTTGGAGTCATGAATTTCTAATGCACAACAGTTTCTTCTTTGCAACTAACATACAGAGATGATACAGAAGATAATGTTTCCCCTTCCAGAAAGAAAAGAATTATTTTCACAGAATTTGCCGCAATAAAAAATTTATTTGTGTAAGAGATTTTATTGGTTAACACAAAATGAGGCCTCACAAGCTTCCAGCCTGATAAAAAAGCAGATGAATTTCTTGGAAAGAAGCTAACAGCTAAAGAGGGAATAAGATATTTTAGATAAAGATTCATAAGAACATACAGTTCATCTCCAAAAGCAGTTGGAGCTAAGACTCTACCCCAGCAACAGCTCCTGAACCATCTTAACTTTGTGCTCTGCAAGGAATCAAGGCAACTGTCTGCAGCTCATGAATGAAAACAGTTTTGTGAAGTAGCAGGTTAACAATACTGTATTTTTAACTGCTTTGTTGTTTGTTTGGGGTTTTTTTAATAAATTGTGACCCCATCGTACTATCTGAAAAAAAACATTTCAAAAGGTATTTTCTCCCATCTATGTGAATTTGATTACAAGACTATAGTTTAAGAGTAACTGTTCCAAAAAAGAATTTATCTTTATCTTTAAGCTTCTCAATCTACTAACCAGTCATTTCTAGAAACAAATTTATCTGACATCCTGCCCTCAGAAGGGTGGAGAGTAACGGACGAGGTAACGCAGCAATATAAACACTTTTCCTCCACAGAATTTATGGCATTTCTACCCTTTGTTGCTTGGACTGCTCCCTCTTTTCCCAAGCATTCATACCAGTCTTTCCTCTGTGAAACTATTTACATAAATGTTAACTATGACCTTTTATTATCACTGGATTCTCATGTCAGGAACAGGATTCCAGACAAGAAAAGAAATCAGGAGGGCTGCTTTTTAAATTTTTGTTTGTTTGATTTTAAATCACAGTATATGAAATACCAGCTGTCACTTTAAAAGGAACTTGGGAAATACAGGATGCATTTTGGGAACCTGACCCACAATACTGAACAGACAGTTACCTGCTAAAAATAACAGTTATTTCTGGTTTTAAAGAGTTCTAGTTCAACTTTTGTTTCTAAGGTTGACATTACACACACATGAACCTTCCACTTAATAAAGAACATCCCACAGAGACCAGTTCTGACCTTACTTGAAAGGTAAGAGGTAACAAAAATCCATCATATTACTAAAAGTACTAAAGTACTAACTGTAGATTATTAACCTTTCATGAGGAGGACAAGAGTAAGATTTCTAGCTACAGTGTGCCAGAACACTACATCCAATATTTAATATCCAGTACTTCCTCAGCTTCTGACTTCCACAGAAAACTCAAACATCTCTATTTTCAAGGCTGTGTTTTGAAACTCAAAGTAGTCAGTTAATAAGTGAGAAGTTTAAAAAGTGATTGCTCTCTAAAGAAGAAAGAAACTGCTCAAGAAAAAATACAAGTAAAATTTCAAGAGTAAGCACCTTGTCACGCTGCTGCATTTATGGTAGTTAGATAGGAACACTCGTAACTCCTATTTTCTACCCCACTGGAGTTTCAGTTACCAGCCACAGCAAAAAAGTATTCAAGCCTGCATGACTTGTCTTTGAGAAATTGCATCCATCTCCCATTAGGAACATGAGCAAGTTAATGAACATAAAATCCCAAGTTTTTACACCTTGAGAGCTGCTTACAGGAAAGCCTGTAAAAGAGCACATAACAATTAAGACACACCTGTAAAAATAAGTTCTATTAGTTCTATTTCTTAAGGCTTTTTAATCTTCTATCTTACTTAAATTTTTGCTCTTCTACCTTCTTCATCTTCCTCGGACTAGGTTTGTAAGATTTTTAAAACATCAAGGGTCAAGCTGAAGCAAGAGAGAAAATAACTTTTTACTACACTCCAGGAAGTCCCCAGACCACATAACTGTGGAAATAGTGTGATGGGTGAATTTTGTTAAAAAAATACACACTTTTCTCAATTCTCTTCACATTTTACTCTGCAGTGGAACATCTAAAAACTTAAGAAACCAGTAAAGTTTCCTGAACACTAACCTTTTCAGATAAAATTATTATCTTTAAAAAGTTATTACTTTATAATGATAAAGGAATGAATTATTGCATCAGTGGAATCTAAAATAAATACCATATTAGATTGTTTGGTGGGAAGATGATAGCTGGCTTGAAATGCAGCCTCTCTCACCTAAGGAATCTGAGCAGTTTAGGAGTTCTGCTATACTACTCTGTCTTCATAAATCTTATGCCAGGCTTATCATCTAATCACGATATGAGTCGGTTTATAACAGTATGTTCGAATGCTGTTAGTCTAAGATTTACAGCTTAGACTCTTAGTGTCCTACGTTTAAGGCAGGAGAGAGAGTTTCATTCCACTGTTCAGCGCTATAGATCTCATTGTTCATAAAAAACAATAAACTCTGGCAACTGGTGATTTTTAACCACTTAGCTTTCCATGCTAGAGGAGAAAACCAGAGCTGACAAGAGCTTGCAAGCAAAGGAGTCTTCTACCTTTGTCAAATCAAATAAAATATGAATCTTTAAAGATACTTTAGTGCTCCGTTTTCAAAATGAATTGTTACTCTCTTTTGTAACACTGCTAGAATAAAAGAGAAGCAGCTTCTGTTGGTTATTCATCCTGACTAGTCTTAAAAGTTGAAACTCCAGATAGGCCTATCTTCATTTAACCTATAAATATAAATCTGTTTCATTTTATGTAAAATCTAACTCTGATCCAGAGGGGAGAATAAACATGTCAAAACAGAATTTAGTAAGGAAAGGAGTAGGAACAGCATCCTGTATTTTAAAGAAAGTTTCTCTTTTTCAAGATAGAGGCACCGCACTTTTAAGGGTTGTAAACAACATATATTGTATGTTTTCTTCACTTCCCTAGTAGAGAATTTAATTTAGCCTCTGAGAAATGAATTCATGTATATTTAAGGGAAAAAAAAAAAGACAAACCACACCAGCACAAACCAAAACCATGCTTGAACTATGCAGCATTTTACAGTTTATGAATGCCTTATCTTAAAAACATACAATTTTCCTTAATATTAGAACTTATTAAAAATAAATAAATAAATAAATAGATCGGTCATTGCAAAGTATGGATCAGACACAGAAGAATATGGAGGATCAGAAGCAGGATATTACTTGCAAAAAGAGTGCTCTGGGATAACCTTCTTCCTGTTTGGACGTGTGTTTAACCCTTAACTACTGCAGCTTGTGAGTTTATGATGTTACAGATGTTTTCTTTATGTAGACCATATGAAAAACACTATGATGAGGCTATTTTTCCTGAAGGGATGGTGATCATCGTATACTTTCAGAATTCAGATACCTAATTTAACTGCTTAGCCAGAAATTACATCAACATGTTCAGATATATGACATAAGAGAATGACCAGGGATATCTTTTGTACAGTAAAAACTCTCACACTACTGTATAAGGTGACACTTGCAATGAGGTTTGGGTGAGAGATACCAGCTTTTGTAAATTCAGTAACAGGAAGATGCTTTGGTCCCACAGCCACAGAGGGGGGAAAAAAGAAAAGAAAAAAAAAAAAAAAAGAGGGTGGGTGGCTATATTTTAAATTTAAGTTTCATCTAAACAGCTTGCTACTCATGCTTCCTAGATATGAAGTCAGATTTTTTTTTTTTTTTTTTTGTTTATGTACAGAACATTTTTCCTAGTACAAGCTGGCTGAGATGTTTAGATTGGAACATCTATTCCTCGCTGGAAAAGTGTGAGATTTTCAGATTAATTAAGAAATGTTTGAGCACACCTTTTACTCATGACACGCAAAGCACAAGTGAAATGGCTTTTTTGCTAAAATGAAAAGAATATTTCAGATTCTTACTAAATAAAAATCTATGTATATGAGTTTGAGATACAACACCCGATTAAAAATCATTAATATGTCAGATGATAAAGTTGTGAATATACTGATATTTTTGAGATTTATTAGTAAATCTTAACTGATGCTTTAATGAAAAGCTCTTACACTGCGCAATATACCTGCTATTTCAAAAGGAACTCTGTATGTGAGGAGAAGAAAAACAATAAAGAAGGATGAGAGATTAGAGCAAACCACTTCATAACTCTGGAATATTTATATATTTATTCTATTTTTAATTCATTTGACCAGCTCCTTTCTGTCTGGCCCATTTAGCATACACTTTTTGTCTGACCTCATTGTCTGGAGATCATCTCAAAATGACAACTGAAAACACAGCATGATATGTTGTATGCATCCCCTAGCTTACCACTCTTAGAAGAAAACAATAAAATAAATAAATAGTGAAGAAACACGGGGGATGAGGCTAGGTCCCCTAACAATCACCAATAAAGCAGAATAGAATAGCACAGTGAAATTCTGTACGTCTCATTAGAGAACACCATATATATAAAAAAGATATGTACTTATGTCACATCCACATACATAACTGACTACTTCACTTCTTGTTAAATGAACTGCATACCTAAGGATAAGATTCTCCACTAGCAACATGCACAGACCATTACACCTCTACAAAGCCAAAGAATCTTTGGGAAAAAAAAAAAATCTATTGTATATACAGTACAGTTACATGAATACATACTTTGTCACAGAGATGTTAATGATCACCTGTGATAGTTTTATTGACATTCATTTATAATCCACTTCCTTCTTTTGGTAAAAAAACCAAACCAAAACAAAAAACAAACCTCCGGCATTAGTATTACATGAAGGTGTATTTTTTATCAGTATAAACTTAAAAAGTCATTCCTGTTGGAAAAAATGACCATGTTTGCCTGTTTTACTGTTGTCTATAGTTGTCATTTGCTCTACTTAGGGCTGCAAAAAACAGATTTCTGCTCTACAGCAAGAAGGATGCTGCTATTACCTGGGAGCTGTAAATCATCTAGCACACTGCTTAGAAAAGGACTGTGTATTTCAATAGGGAAGCAAGAGAAAATTACAATTTATTTAGAGATTGCCGATGTTTGAGTAAGAACAGTATTTTGTTTAGCTTTGCTATTCTAATAGCAAGTCCTGTATCTATTTATAGATTATCTCACCTTTAAATAACTGACCCCATTTCTTCTTTTGAGTTGGTTACTTTTTTAATATAGACGAGCTGTTTGTTTTAAATAGGTACCTTTTCAATTTTATTTTGTTCTGCTTTAGGTTCTTTTAATAAACAAGTAATGCTCATCTGCATCGTATCTGTTAAACTTTCTTTACAAAAAATAAATAAAATTAAAAAAAAAAAGAAATCCAAGAAAAATAATTTCCTCATACATCAATTAATGTATCTAACTGTAGAACGTTAGAATACAGACTGAATATGTACATAAATGCGTCTTAATTGGCTTAGCAGATTCCTTTACTGCTGTTGAAGAAATAAATTAATCACAAAGCTTTATCTGAACAAGTAGAGTAGGTTCACTCTGTCTGTTTTTCCTTCTATTTTCAGTCATTCTCTTTTTTTAGGTCTGATCTTCCTAGCCAGGGAGCTCAGAGAGATTCATTAAACGCTGCACAGGTGATTTCTAAAACATCCCTGTAGCTACTGAAAACCAATTTCCATTTGAGGACTTCTCCCTATCCAAATTTTCAGTTTCCTCAGGAGCACCTTTTCAAAATCAATCCTCACATTCCTGCTTAAATTTGCCAGCTCACTATCCACCACTACAGACCCGTTCGGTTCCAGGCCAGGCAGTAAAACTGGCACACAGGTAAGTGAAAAATACGTAGCCAGACTCTCCTCTCATACACAGGCAGAAAGCTTCACCGATCATCTCAAAATCTGACTTTCACCGGTTAACTTGCTATCCCGGAGGGTGAGGTGATCCATGAAACATCTCCTTAAACACTGCACTGTACCCCTCTAAGCATCGCACCACAGGGATTTGCGCTCTGTAACAAACCTCTTTTCCAATCTCTCCATGTCAAGATTCACAACAGGTCATTTTGGCACACAAAGTTTTCCAAAGACACTAAAAAAACCCTCCATGCCTGCAAATGCAATCTTTTTCTTTCAACAGAATTTTCCAAACCATCCTGACAGATTGTGGGGGATGGGGCATTTTGAGGAAAAGGTGAATTTCTTTCTATGCTACCTAATAGAGCTTAATAAAACTAAGCTAATAAAAATAAGCTTGATTAAACTAAAACATTTATGCAAAAACCTGAAAGGATGTACTGCCAGATATCATACAAAACCAAAATTTCAAAAAAAAAAAAGAAATACAACCCAGAAAAATCTTTTTTCAGCAACCTGGCCAAGCATACTTTGGCTAAAATAGAAGTTATGCTACAGCACAGTCAGAGATCACAGACATGAAAGTAGCTCTATTCTGATCAATACCTATATGGTTCACAGAATCACAGTAAAAAGCAGTCAACCAGAGGCAGCTATGGACCAAAGATATTTGACCTCCAGGGCCAGTATCCCATCATGTTTAAGATCAAGTCATAACCAAACAAAAGATTGTCCACTCACAAATTAAACACTGCTGCACTTGAAACTGCCTTCTAAGGAAAGGGGTGAATGAATTAGCAAGAAGATTAACTTCAAAGGGTTCTTTACAGAGAAGACATATGTAAATATGAGTGCTTTGATCAACACCGTCCATCACCTGTCTTTCTGCAAACACAGTTCTACTATTTGTCATTAAAGAAAAATACACAATCAATTATAGAATAGGCATCTGCTTTAAATATTGACTATTGAGTTGAAATACACCTGGAAAGCTTTTGAAATTTGTATTCCCTAAAGAATGCACTACGACTTCAGGTTGAGACACAGCCTTTCTATAGCAATTCTTGTACCAAAGGACCTTCATGGGAATTAGCCCACCTTAAGCTTGAAAATCACAGATACTATTGATAATGTTACTTAAGAGCTAAAACTATATGTCATTGGTTACTTTCCACGTATTTGAAGCTATCTCTTCACAGTTTATAGGAAAAGAGCACTACATATAGACAATATATTTTAATGAGGAAAAAAAGCCAAAACAAGCTATATATACACCAAAACAAACAAGAAAAAAACCTGACCAAAAAACCAAAGCAGACACATGAAAGCACTGCCTCTTCAGGCCACACTTTCAGAAGCATTTCACCCCAGAAAAAAAGGATCTTTATTTCTGCAGCAACAGAAAACACAGGTTTACTGTTCAACACAAGACAGCACACAGACCCTCATCCAACCCTTATCTCCACCAAATACAGCACACATCTATCAGAAGGCAATAAATTAAATTCACGATCAGTACTAATTGGAGGTCTAGTGGAGGATGTCCCTGCCCATGGCAGGGGGGTTGGAACTAAATGACCTTTAAAGTCCCTTCCAAACCAAACCATCCTATGGTTCTGGGATAATTCAGGAGCCATTAGCCCAAAAGTTATGTCATATTGTCCTGCTCCACCTTCAGGATGAGGTCTCAAGTCACAGATAAGGCAGATTGTACAGAAAGAAGGAGGTTGTTGTCTGATTGCTTAGAAACCTACAATGAGAAATGTCTTCTTTCAGGAGAAAGAAGTTTCTTCTGGCGGAATTTGCAGGTGTAGCGGCATACCCTGTCCAGCAAGGGTATCTTATATCTACCACAAAAGCCTGATTTGCTACTGTCTTAATCATTGTGTAGTGATCTGTACCTGGATAAAATGAGCATAAAATGCTGTTTTCTTCTATTTCAGTAGCATTTTTATACTCACTTTACACCACAGTAAACGATTACACACATTGCAAGGCAGTGAAAGTCGGGTTTGAAATGCATTACTTCTTACCTGTCCTTTCTCAGCAGAATGCAAGTATAAAACAGTTGCCAACCACCACCAGCAAGTCACTTGGCTCCATCTGAGAATTTCAAAGCGTTTTGCAAGCAATCCATTTCAAAAACCCCAAAACCAAAACAAATCCCCATCTTTATTACACAGTCAAGCAAATGGAGCTACAAAAATGTTACCTAAGGCTAAGTCAACTGAAGAAACTCATATATCTTCAGGAGGCCTAATTCCCAGTACCCCGGCCTAACCTGTAGGACACACCTGCACTTTATAATAGCATTATCAGAAAAGGCTCTCATTTCTTTTTCTATGTATTGCAGTTGTACCATCTCTCTTTTTCCTTTTCCCCAGGCCCTAGAAGAGACATTAATCCTCCTCTGATACAAACGTCTGTTTCTCTGACATGCTGATGTTCATTTAGATGTAGTTTTGCACCTCTTCCTCGCTTTTCCTCTCAGTGGGTAAAGCTTAGGGTGTCTTTATGTTGAACGGAAGGGTAAACACAAAACCAGAAAGAAGTAAGAAAGATGAAAAAGAGCAAGATAAGCAACAGCAAGTGGTTCCACAATTCTCAACACATGATGCTGTGCTGTGACAAATCGGGCTTCTATAGATTCTGTCATAAACTAAGCAAAAGACAATACAGCTTTCAAAGGTCACCGCTGTTTTCAAACCCCTGCAATAAAACAAGATGTTGCTTTTAATTGCTTTCTTTTTTTGGCCAACAATGCTGTACTTCCCTTTTTCAAATGCTGACAGGAGTCAAGTACTTGTGAAACATGGTTGCCACTCAAGGAATTCTTAAGGCAGCTAAATTTCACAGAAAATACAAATACCAGTAAGGATAGCAGCAGCAGCACTTCTTTTATGAGTGTCATTTATTTGATATAGGGGCTGATCAGACCACATTTTCCTCAAAGAAACAAGCTGAAATCCCCAATCCTTTCCAGAGAAAAAATTCAAGCTCCATGTGCAAGCATGCTTACATTCATCTGCATGTGAATTAAGAACTTACCAAAGCATAATTACCCCTCCAGTAGGTGCCTTCCCAGCAGGTACTTCTTTTTAAATCACATTAATTATTAGGGCCAAGTGGGGCACTAGCAAATCATATCATGTGTTATATAATTTCATGATAGAAGTATTCTCTAAGTACATTGCATACATGCTTACAAGTGATTTTAAAAGTATAATTCCAGTGTTGTAGCACTAAATGCACACTAAACCACGCATAAGTATTTTCCATATGTCCCAGAGGAACTCATTTTAGGATTTCCTCTTCTAAGAGGCTTCAGCAGGCAACCAGTTTTCTTTCCTCAATGTCATTTGTTACAGTAAACTAGCTCTTGTTTATCTGAACTGCTACATGTGCATAATGAAGACGTGATTATCTATGTCCTTTAAGTTCCTTTCTCCTCTTCCACCAACCTGCCAGCATCAGGAAATTCACAGCATAACAATTATGACACTCAACATCAAAGGCATGTCGCTATGACCCTCACTATTTTCTTCAGATACAGCGTACGTTTACAAGTCAACACTTTGCAAGACAGAAAGACGAGCTGGATCTCAACATAGCATAAAAAACCTACCACGTCGAGATGCGTGTGTGCAATCAGCCATATAGGGACTGAAACTAAAAGTGGTCTTATTATGCAAACAGTAGTCTCTGGTATGCAAATAAATACAAACAAAGCAAAACACAGAACTCTTGAATAATATCAGCTGCTGCTGGCAGTCAAGAAATCATTTCTTATAATCACCTAAAAACAAACAAGACCCCCCCCCCTGTTTTAAACATGATTGTCATATATACACCTAAAGGGATCACGGATATGACAGGAATGCGTTTAAAAATCCAAACGTCCGCACCTATTTCTTTAACAAACAGTGGCTTTCTACAGGCAGACATTCTAATTAACCTATTTTGCAACTGAGCCATCACCACCAGCACAGGAATTACAGGAACTAGGATTACAGAATTTAATTGCATAAACCGGTTTATACGAAAGCAGAGTAACCTAGCATAGGTGAGAGCAAACTTTGAGCAGAGGGCAGATGCAAAGGACAGACAAAGAATGGAAACTGCTGTTTCTGAAGCATTATTAGCAGCCTTCACTTACTTTTCCCTCTGCCCCCTACTAAAATAAAAAAAGAATAGAAGAGAAATGCAGGTAGTTTTGAGAACTGCCAGGAGCCAGTACTGCAGAAGAGACTCTACATCCCCTTTTGTTTTAGAGTTCTTGCGGCAGCTATACTGAATCTGCATTACAATGCTTTGCCTCTGGGCAGCAGCAATACCATAGCATACTACGGTTAACTATAAATGTTTAATCACTGCCTATGATCTCAGCACAGTCCACCAGTTTCATTTTGTGAGCATGGGCCAAGCTGTGCAGAAATATCCTAAATCAAGGTTTAACAGCATCAGTTAGAAATTACTCTGGCTGTGAATCCTCTTATCTCCTCTTATTCATACTACCCAGCTCTGAAGGCAGACTGCTTTTCCAGCACAACTGTTAAACCTAAAGATGCACCCCACAATGCAGAGCACGTAGACAAGCAAATTAACTCCCAGTCACATTAATGTTATCTAGACTTCAGTGATATCCGCACTCCTATAAGCTACAAAGCCAGCTGTCTGTTGTCTGTGAAGCTGAAAAGTCATAGTAGGACCCAGAAAAAGTGAAAAAATTAGATTGATCAAGTTCATTTCAATAATGCTGTTTTGCATAAAAGAGGCTTTTGGGTAAGTAACTAAAGAAGAGATTTCCTTCCTCGCTGGAAGAAAAAAATAAAAAAAGGGAAGAAACAAGGTAGAATATAATAGGAAGGTCCGTTATATGATACGATAAACTGAATTTTCAGGCCCCTGGGGCATAAATAGTCTAAAGATGTAATGAACTGACATTCAACATCCTGTAGGCTAATTATGAGAGCAACTGCACTAGTAATCCTGAGTGAACTATTCACCTTCTTCATTGACAGAAATGCACTGGCGTAACCTGACTTTAATAACGGACTGGTATCTCCAACATTGTGTTTTAATGAGTTCTGATTTGATATTGGTAACAGCTTGCCCCATATTAGTGTACTGGTGATGGCCTCCTACAGTTTCTCTTTGAAAAGAAACTGAATTAGGATCATAGAACAACAGATTTTGTAAACTCTAGTGAATAATCTAAAAGACAGGCACAGATCTATAACAAGTATATAGGACATTAATAAAAGGATGATTTTATAAAATAATCAAGTCTGTGTCTGTGAAATGTTTGCTGGGACTAAAACGTGACTATATTTTGGACAGTTAACTAGATGTGCAAATGAATAACTATTTCTTCATGCACATACATTCGCTTTGCAAAACTACATTGCCCTTCACCACAAAATGCTATTTTCTTGGTACTCCAGTGGATGCTTCTGCTGTGCACGTGTGTATTGTGCATTTCTTTTAGTAGTTAGCTGTTTTACCCGAGTTTGGAAGAGATACCACTGAACAACTGTCACACAAAATTTGGAAAATTACTGCATTTCATAGCCCCACAGCTTCAACGGAGGTTAAAATGTACTTTTCAGAAGCGTCTATTTAAATGAAGGAGCAGCTTGCTCCCCAAAACAAGTACCACAGACAGTCATGCTCAGCTTTTTCCTAAAGAATGTTTTGTGATTCTTTGACTACTTTTTTTTACCACCACCCTTGTAAAATGGAGTTGCAAGAGGCTCTACTCTTTAGTAGAGGACACAAGGATTGTCTTTCTAAACCACAGTAAGCCACTCAGATATCCCATAAGTAGAATTACTAACTTTGAACAAAGGTCTCTCCCACACTCCACTGGTTTACTCCGCTCATTTTTATCACAGAATCACAAGGTTGGAAAAGACCTTTAAGATCATCAAGTCCAACCATTCACATCCTAAACTAAACCATATCCCTAAGTACTTCATCTACCCTTTTTTTTAAACACATCCCGGGACGGTGACTCAACCACCTCCCTGGGCAGCCTGTTCCAGACCTTGACAACTCTTTCAGTGAAAATTTACTTCCTAACATCTAACCTGAACCTGCCTGGTGCAGCTTTGTGCCATTTCCCCTTGTTCTATCACCTGTTACTTGGCTGAAGAGACCATTGCCCACCTCTCTACAACCTCCCTTCAGGTAGTTATAGGCAGTGATAAGGTTTCCCCTCAGCCTCCTCGTCTCCAGGCTAAACATACCCAGCTCCCTCAGCCGCTCCTCATAGGATTTGCCCCTTCACCAGCCTGGTTGCCCTTCTCTGGACACGCTCGATGGCTTCAATGTCCTTCTTGTAGTCAGGGGCACAGAACTGGACACGGTACTCGAGATGCAGCCTCACCAGTGCCAAATACAGGGGCACAATCAACTCCCTAGACCTACTGGCCACACTATTTCTGATACAAATTATCTGACATTCCACAAAATAGTTTTGAGATTTGTAGATTTCCCTTTGCCTGTTTCTTCAGTAATGTGCATCTTCCCTTCAAAATTACACAAAACTGTTTAGATACAGGCTTCTAACATCTCTCTCATTTTCAAAGAGAGAGAAAAAGAAAATATGTCTTTGGGGAGCCAGTAGGAAAACCTTACAGTGTTTATCTGCTTTCAAACATTATGCATCCTGTATAACGGGTCAAGCTTTTAACTCACGTCTGTTCCCTGCTCACTGTAACAAGGCAAAAAGATAGGGGTCCAGATCCCAGCTGCAAGCACACAGGATGCATTTTGGAAGCCCGCTCTTCTCACCTGTTCCCTCCACTGAAAGCAAGGGGCATGCCTATTTTGATATTGTTGTTGTGAAGTGCTCATTAAATTATTGCTCATAGCAGGGGGCAAGGATATTTTTGACTAAATCTGTTAGCCAGACTCCTGCAGCGACTCTCCTCTGGATTCCCCAGCAGGCGCCTCTTTGAAGTGCTTATAATAAATGGAATACAACTGGGAGAAATCAGAAAGGGCAATGTTGACAACTGTCATAGCAGGTTACAGCTTGAGTGGCAACTGAGCAGAAGGTCTCTCTCTCTCTCTCTGTGTCTCTCTCATACCTCAGATCTCCTTAGCATCATTTCTGGTAGGCATCCAACCTCCATTAGCAAGAGCTTCTGGAAAATTGCATTTCTCCCTAAATTCTCTCTCTCTGCTGTAAACGTAATGCACTGTTCCAGGCCACCAGGTCTTCTAGATGAAATGTTTTTGCAACTGTAACAGCATATCCACTATGATAGGCAAAATGCCAAAATATAATTGGTGATACATAATAGAAATTACAAGCAATATTAATGGAGGATATATTTCAAGGAAAGACCCATTTTCATTCCAGAAGCATTTTTATACCATTATATAAAGGGCAAAAAAGTTAATGCTACTAAATATGGTATAATTTCTAAGCAACCAATTTTATCTGATGAATGCTATATATTTATGCTCTACCGCAAATTGCCTCATCAATTATCTCATTTCATCAGCAGTAGAAAATTCAAAATATATGACAACATTAAAGTACCCACTAACAGCTGATAGCTTTACATACTACTTAACACATTGTGAAAGCACAAATGTTTTTTACATAAAACTTTTTAATGTACTAACATGCACTTGCATACTACTTTAGTTGATAATAATAACTGTAAGTTCCCCTCAAGTCAGGAAAATTATATCTCACCACTGTTCTAAGGGTTCCAATATTTAATAATGTTTTTAGCTCTTGTTAATATGCTGCTTTGCAATATCAACCACTAAGGTGAGGGTTTAAAACCCCATGAAAATATTAAGATACCTAACAAAAGCTCTTTTAAGACTAAACATGTGAATTGACACAAGCAAATAAACAAAGATTAAAAAAACCCACCCACACACAAAACAAACAAACCAAAATAACAAAAAATAAAAACAAACCAAAAAACAGATTTCCCACAAAAAAAAAAATTCTCACAGTCTGGCAAGGTGAAAGGCTCACTATTTCAAATCAGTCTAGAAAATTCCTGTTACAGCAAAGGCTGATGCTACACAAACCAGTAGGCTTTTACAAATCCTCATCTCTGATTCTACCACAAATGCCCACCAAGTTAGTGGGAATTAAAGTACCTCCAAGTGAAGGATGCTAAAATGCAAGTTAACGCTCTGAGCAGTAGCAGCTCCTTGTGTTCTTGTCCTGAATGATAACTCAGTGCATGTGTGAAACAAGCCTGAGGCCTAACCAGGACTTCCCAGGGAGAGAGGAGGAACAGACAGCACGGCATGAGCCCCTCAGCAACACTTTCAAGTGACACATTTAAAAAAATAAATCTCAGGCTAGAGAGGTAGAGAGGACACAGGGACAGAAGCATTAATTAACCCTCCAAAGAACAAGTTAAAGTTTGTGTTTTTAAAGAAACTTTCTGAAATTCGTCATTTACAGAGAAACTGAAGAACATGAATAAAGTATATCAGTAAACAAAAACATACTGATGAAAACTGAGCACTGCTAAACTGTCAAGAGATTGTGCCAAGTTTGAAGAAAAATATGTTTCAACAGTTTCCATGAGAAGGAACAATGACAAACTCTCCAGGGACTCAAATTTTAGTCAACATATGCAAACAGAGAGAAGAATAACTTCTTGGATACCGAGGAAATTATTTGAAGTAAGATGTCACATATTCTTTGAAGTCACTCCTCTTAACACAACCTTGGGATACTGTCACTGGCCTTAAACTTAGCTGTCATACTATTTTATTGCAAATTCCAGGAAAACCTAAGTTTTCCTATCATGTACCTGTCCATCAAACCAGCATAATAGATATTTAAAGGTTGGCCATGTGTGGGAGATCACTGATGCTGAAAAAAATCGCATCACTGAAATATTTGTCTAATTAATTCTCAAAACAGATTGAAACAGAACACAAAGCAAAAAGTGCAACTGTACAGTTATAAAGAAATGTCACTTCTCAACTTGGCTAGGGACCAGGGACTAAAACTTCTGTGTTTGCATAGCTTCTCAGTATTCACCAATACATTTCTCCTCCATGCCCACAACTACATTCTCCAGTTGTCTGTGCTGTGGTCAGATGCTAACTTCTCCATTTGACAGACCAGAACTAGGAGCTGCATTACAAAATTTCCCCTCTTGCTTTTGATACAATGTTGTGCTATCTCTAACATTGCCAGATATAAAAGACTCAGTACTCAAATACGTAGAAGTTTGTAAAAGAGAGTTAAAAGAACTCTGACTTTGGCTGTAGGTGATATTGGACCCATGTAGAATTGTCTGTCCCAAATCTGATTCAATATAATTGCCTTCAGCTTCCCTTAAAGCAACAAAGAGATGCTATTTCTCGACCTAAACAACTAAAAATTCCATAACCATCACAAAGAAAAAAGGATCAGATGATTTACCCCAGCAAGATGATAGGCTATACACTGACTATCCATACTGACTCCACTTATTGTCTTGAAAGGCTTTAAAAGCAAAGTTTTCTGTAAAAGCTGTTGAATACATTGATACTTGTTTTCTAAGCAGCTCCTTAAATCTCTTACTCCATTCAAAAATGTTTGCCAAAACAGACCAATAAAAATTACTAAGATATTCTTTCTAGTTTTATCCACCATAAAAATATAAGGTCACACTAAGAATTAGCTGATTCCAAAGGCAGCCATTAATTTTTGTCTTTTCCAGGGGAAAAGAAAGAAAAAAAAAAAGATAAAAAGGGAAAAAAACACCCTAAGTATATTATAGAAACATCTATTCAAATATCATTTTTTACATTAAAAAGTATACCTAAAATCAGCTACTAGAAAAAACTTATCCCAAAAAGTCATATAAAATCAGTACAAAGGAAATTAAATCATCTTTATAAAATAGCAACAATACCTTAAAAAAAGACTCATGTAATTAAATAACTTTCAAAAGATTGACATGATTATTTATTTTCTTATGTTTTAAGCTTTTTGCATTGCAATAGTATAGTCACAACTAATTTAGTAACGGCTGCGATAGTTTAAGATGTCAGCATCCCACAAAGTGCCAGCTGAAGGAATTGTCTGAATACCCCTTGAATGATTTAAGTGGAAAACCTTCCAAAACACCTCCTCTGGCTTTTAAATTAAGCCAGCACTAAGAATCACAGAAATTCCTATAGGTAAAAGCAGCAACTCTAAGCATGCACATGGTAACAAAGAAAAAAAAATAAAATATTTAATTTAAAAAAAAAAAAAGAGTAAGGATCTTTCTACTGTGGTAATGATTTGGAAGGATGCAACATACATGAAAATAGAAAAAGCTGCTCTAATGCGAGCAAGTGTTGATCTTCTATACTAAAGAATAGGAATTTTGGAAAGCTGGTATTGACAGAATTAAAACTCACAAGAAAAACCCCAAAGCATCAAAGTTACAATCTTTAGCTGGGTAACTAAGTGATCTGTGTAAGGTAAACAATTTCCTGTTGGATTTGTTCCCCTTTTCCAATTAGCTTGAAGTTGTTTGTATAATTTGGACTTGCCAAGAAGTAGCTACTGGAGATGCTCTGATTTTGAGTAAGCATGGAATTCATTGCTTGTAAATACTATCATTTTATGAATATTTACCTTTTAAAGAAAGATTTTACCTATTTTAAATATTTATCTAGTTCTCTCAGCATCAGCCTGAGTTGCATCAGAGAGGTAAGTTCAATAGGCATTTGGACCAGGTGATCATTGTGGTTCTCTTTCAACTGAATTATTCTTTTCTTTAATGTGTTGGTTTGTTGGGTTTTTTAAAATATTAGTAGCATTAATAATCATTATAGCAATTGTAATGTTGTTATTGTAATGTTGATCACTGAGCATATGGAATAGGTTACTAACCGCCAATCTTGCATGCACTAAGATTTAGAAAATTAAGCATATAGATATGGTATTGGCAAATAGGATAAAAGATCTTAGAAAGTTTAGCTGTGACATTTTTATTTGGCTCTAAAACTAATATCCAGAAATTAAATAATAATCTAAATCCTGCTTTTGAGTACTTCAATAGTTAAAGTCACTGCAAACACTTGTGTCCAGGCCTATTCAAAAGCAAAAGAAAGTGTATGTTGAAAATGGTGTTTCTTTGCAGGCTACGCTGGAAGCTGAAGTGGTTTTGTACCCTAATGGGTAAATAAAACACATTTTTATGGAAGAAGGTAGGTGTTTTGGTACAAAACTGCAATTTAAAAAATGTCTTCCCAGATGCTGTCAAGCCCTGGAAGTATCCATGCTGCACAGTTGTGACAGAACCTTCATTTTAGGTATTGTCATTCCTAGATCTTACCACAGTAATTATTTAGGACTCACTTGGTAGGTTTTGGGACAACATACTGGAACATTGCTTTTCTCTTACTCATTACTGAGCTGCCTGAATACTCATTTTAGCAACTATATGCACTGAGACTAAAATACAATGCGCTTTTATTTCAAGTCCTGTGAAGACAAACTTGAGATTCAAGGATAATACCACTGTTCGGCAAGGTACAACATCGCTGTTGATAGTGCTGTTGGGTGTTTATTTTCTTCACCAGACTTTAGAGATTCAATCGCTCACTGGATGCAATGGTACATGAGTTTCATCGTAAGGAGAGCTAAAAAAATAGTCTAAGCTAGAATTTGAATGCAATGCATTAAAAATGTATATGTTGTTCTATATAATGCAAATAAATAATCTTAGCGAGCACTATCCTTTTATGTGTAAAAACAAACTGATCAATAGGATACAAATGGAAAAGTGGTTTTGACTTTGGAAAAGGGGGGTGGGGGGATAAGATTTGTCCCCATTCTGATGCAGGAATAAAGCTCACTATTAAAAAAAACAAAACAAAACTAAAAAACCCCAAAACCATAATGATTACTACTTGCATTACACTTAAAAAGATTATATTTCTCCTTTCTGTTTCACAACAGTAAAAATGGACTAATTCTTATTTTTAATATTCTCATTTGACTAAATTAGAGGATTATCTGAAAAAAAAAGATAAGATACAGCTAGTTCAATTTGTTCAATAGTAACATGCTTAAAAAATTCTTTCTCTCACAAATCTTAATAGTGAAATATGTAAAGAAAACATAAGAATCTTACTTTGCAGATGTGAAAGATAAGTGAGTTACCAAGGGTTACTCAAAATCTTTAAAGGAGTTAGAGACTGAACACCAGATCTCAGCCCAGTGATGCATCATCATATCATTTTTATGAGTTGCACACCAGCAGATCTATTACACTATTAAAAATACACATATTTACAGCCTCCTCTAAATATACAACCTATTCTATTGGGAAACAAACAAACAAATAAACAACCCACAAGTAAATATCATGAGAAAGAAGAATAATTTTCCTTTGTAAATCATGAACACACAATCTTTCTTCTTTTTAGAAATTTGTATGCTATCAACACAATTTTGACCACAGAACCATGCATGGCCATTCTTATAAATGAAGTGCTCTTCAAGAAATCCTTCTTGCTTATTCAAAATCCTGGATGTAAGCTCTCACAGAGCTTATGGGATGCATTTTAGACACACGGATAGAATCCAGCGGATTAAACACAAAACTTACACTGGCTTTGGTGATACAGCAAGGAAGGACTATACTGGAGAAAAGTATACCAATTCATAAAGGATGAGGGTCATAAAAGATGGCGAGGCCTCTTTGTCATTCAAATACATGGGAGCTGGAGGCATTTTTAACTCTATATCACATTAGCAAAATGCAGCTCTTTCACTGATCCTCATCCCCTTGGTTGTCCATGACAGACCCTTTGCTCCCAGCACTTGGGAGTGCATTTGATCGCAGTTTCGTAATGGATAACAAAAGATCACACCATAATAAGTAAACAAGGTCACGTATGATTTTTATTTGAACCTTTCTATGTGTATACGCTGCCTAAGCCCACCAGCCGTACAGCAGCAGGATTTGCTTCCAGATGGATCATGGGCGAGAGTAGCAGTTGCACTCTGGGATCCCTGTCGATTGGGATCAAATCCATAGGTCAAGAAAATGAAACCTTGGCTGTTCAGAGGCATCTGAGGGGAGTTTGCAGTTCCCAGGAGAGCTATGTCTAGCAGGCTATAGCAAGCAAAGCCTGGTGAAGTATTACAGTTCAGCTACAGTTAAGTTCTCTTTTCAAGTGAAAATACAATAAAAACAAACCCCAAATCCACAGATAAAAGTGCCTTACACAGCTAACATTGGACCTGCATTCAGAAATAGTTTTACCCTGCACTTCTGCAGTGTTTCTGTTGGCATGATCTCTTGCCACAGGACAGCAGATGCTTGGTGCAGGAACCCCTGGATAGGTTTTGTCCTTTGAATAGAGGTTCTGCACCCATTTTCAATTACAGGAATTCCATGCAGGGAAAAGAGGAAAAGGATCAAGAAATCATAGTATGTCTACTTAATAACCACTACTCCAAAACATGAAGAGGAAACTGTAGATTTGAACTTAAATCTTCCACATGGAAGCATGCTGCTTTACCACTGAATCACTGCTTTCCCTTCTAATGAATTCACTTCTGAGACTCAGAATAAAGATACACATATCGAACACACTGTTCTCCCTTTATTAAGCAAAAAAGATCTTGCTTCAACCTTAATTGTATTTTCCTCAAACAGCAGGAAGAACTAATGCAAACAAGAGAAAATCTAAATATTCTTTAACCACATGATGTGGTTTAACCCAGCAGGCAGCTGACCACCACACAGCCATTCACTCACTCCCTGCCCCCCACAAGTGGGATGGAGGAGAGAATCAGGGAAAAAACAAAAAAGTAAAACTTGTCGGTTGAGACAAAGAGAGTTTAATATGACAGAGAAGGAAGGGTAGATGATGGTGATGATGATGATGTTGATACATAAAACAAGTGATGCACAAGGGAATTGCTCACCACCTGCCAAACGATACCCAGCCGTTTCCTGAGCAGTGTTGACCGCGTCCCTCCCTAGACAACTACCTCCAGGGTTGTTTGGGGCTTTTTGTGTTCAGCATGGTGTCATATGGTATGGAATAACCCTTAGGCTAGTTTGGGTCAGCTGTCCTGGGTGTGCCCCCTCCCAGCTACTTGTGCAACCCCAGCCTCCTCACTGGCAGGGCAGTATGAGAAGCTGAAAGTTCCCTGAATTAATGTAAGCATTGCTCAGCCACAACTAAAACATCAGTGTGTTGCTAATGTGATTCTCATCCTAAAACCAAAACACAGCATTATGCTAACTACTGGGAAGAAATAAACTCTATACCAGCTGATGATGAGACACACAAAAATTAAGAGTTTAAAATTCAGACAAAACATTTTTAAGTGTTGATTGGTGACCTACTGTGACTGCAACCAAAAACTGCCTTCACAAAGACATAGGGAAAAAAATATCCAAATTAGCATGCAGCAGTTAAAACATACCTGAAGAATATGAAACTAAATTAAAATAAAACACTAGGAAAAAATATTTGTTTAGCCACTTCAGGCCTTTTTAAATAAAACTTATTATGAAGAGGAATGCCTTCTAACACAAACCCATGCGGTACTTTCATTGGTATGACAGTGCAGGTAAAGCATTGTAAATTAATAGAAAGGAATTTCCTTCCTGAGAGGAACACAATAGGATACAGCTTTACATCTGAAGAATGAGTAAGTCTTTGTTCTGATGGAGAGTGAAGCTGAAGGGAAAAAACCCAAAACAAAACAAAGCCCCCCCCAAAAAAAATCCCAAAACCCCAGCACAGCTCTCAGTGCATTTTGAGGTGCAAATCCCCAGGAGACATATTACCACTGTGGTGTAAACTATACCACAGTTGCTACTGCTTACATTTTTATATAATAGTGTATCCATTACATCAGTCCATTAAGGACTGCCCCATCTAGCACATGCTGAGTAAGCACTTCAGCAAATAGCTCCCACGTGCTGTCCATGGCTACATTGCTAGCAAAAGCAAAAGTGTCTCAGTTCAGGCTAATTGAGAATGTCTACTTAAGCTCCAGTATCGCCAGGGAGGTGGCCCACCACAGCACACAGTTGCTAGACAAGCACTAAGTGGACAGGCAGATCTGGGATCTGACCCGATTAGCAGAGAAGGTTAGCAGAGAAAAGGCTCTGAAGAAAACAGATGGACAGCCACACAGGTAGCTCCAGAGACCTAACACTGGCGTCTGATTTCCCTGATAATCCCACAAGTTTTGCAGTCAATATTTTCCACCACTACCTGTGTGGAAGCTACTCACGAAGGCAGAACATAGGCTGGAAAAACCTACACTGAATTTCCACAACTATTTGAAGCATCCTCAGTCTCTTCCCAGTCCCACCTTCGCTCATGAACACATCTGAAAGGAACAGGCGAGGAGGACTACAATCCTCTCACTGAAATGGTAAATGATGGATTCTTCAAATTAGGCAGCACAATCTTACCTGACCATGAGTGGTTGTTTTCATCAGTTCACACATCGGATGATTCAGCTATAGGATGATTTTACTTTGTTTACTTGAAGGAATATGTGCTTTAAAGACGCTGCCAAGCTACCTATCACTTAAGCCACTGAACATCCCGCTTTCTTAGCAGAAATTTCAGTTTCTACCACCTTCCTGGAACATTTTCAACCCAAGATGCCAAAATGTGGAGAACCCAGTCTCACCACTGACTCAGCTGGGGAGGAGAAACCGTGTCAGCACACGTCCTGTAACAGATGGCTTCTGACTGCTTAAAAAAAAAAAAAAAAACCAACCAAAACCAAGTAGGCTCTTCTATAGCTGTTTATCTTTTCTCTCTCAGGCCTCATAGATGTAAAAGCAGAAGAAAGTGGCAAGATGTCATCCCTGTTTCAACACCACACAGAGGGAAAGTAGAAAATACAACTTTTTGGTATACTCATCAGTTTGAATGAAAAGCTGCACATTATTTATGAGAAGTGTGAGAAAAAATCCATTGTACTGAACAACGATAGTCAATCCCAAATATAAATTCTCCACTGGTCGATAACCACTATACTCATTCCCTTAGCCATGAAAATGACCTGACAGAGCCATAAATTCACACATTGTCCATTTTTCACGGACAAGTTCCCCCCACAGACAGCCTGTAGTGCACCAGCCATGACATCAGTGTGTAAACATTTACTCATTTATTATTTTATGCTGACTTCTTTTCAGTTTCCTGACAAAAGACAGGAAAGTAACAACAGTGCTATAGCCCGGGCCAGGCTCAGGGCCCAAGCACAGGCTGAATATAGGTTTCAGAGACGGTACATGGCACTAGAGTTTCCTATCCCAGCAGTACACTGGAACTCTCTAAATATGGATTTTCTTTTAACACATAAACTTCCATAAATCCATACAGCTTCAAGTTATGCATGCATAAAATATATTCTCTGCCTACAAGTTGTTTGGGGTGGGTCTTTTCCCAGAGTACCAAACAGAAAACTCAGTCTAAACTTACTGAAAATCTTAATAATGCCTGGCATTGACCCAATATGTTTCCGAAGAGCCTGGCTGATAATTAGTGCATTCTCAATGATTTGCCACTTTTGGGGCTGGTGTTCTAATGGGTTTTAGTGCTAGCGAATCGGTGCTCGGATTTATTCTGTGCATTAACGTGCACAGAGTGTTAAGCTACTTATTTGTAATGATACTGTTCCTGTAGGAAAGCCTGCCTTGATTGTTAATGATACTTGAGGCTCTTAATCTTAAAACGGAGGGGGAGAGAAACTGCAGGGTGTGGCATAGCCTGCTACACAGCTTGTCATTTACTGAAAATAAAAACCTCACTTAATTCCATTGATAGCACTCAGAATATTATAATAGGCATTTAATTTCCTAAACAAATTGCATTTTAAGAAGCTGGAGCAATCTCTTAAATTACACTATTTTCATTGTTTATATTTGTTGTTGTTGTTTTTTAAGCTAGAATCTATTCAAAATTGATTTATTCAAATAGAATAATTTGAAGAAACTTGCTCTTCTCTTCCACTACGCTTGTGTCTTTTTTTTTTTTTTTTTTTTAAATTAGCAGCAGGAATGAAAAGGAACAGTAATATCTTACTCCTCTTCCTGATTAAGCCTTAAAGACTGCTGTATGATAGTATTACTGCACTGCTGCCTAATAGTATATACTGCTGATACATTAATTGGTTTATTGACTATTTTAAAGTTTTACAACTTTTCATTCAGCCCAATGTGCCCTTGTTGTGAACTCACCTGAAGAATTACCAGGTTCGATAACCTAAATTATATTCATTAATACTATAATAGATATATGTAATGAAATAGAAAAAGAACACAACAATTACCTTCACACAAGTAGTCCTATTGACTTCAATAAGACTGATTTTACAGAGCAAAAAACCACCCAGACAATCAAGACTTCGAATACCCAAAATAAAACTTGTGCATGCATGATGTCAGACTTCAGAGCATCCTGAACAAAAATAAACTGGGAGGGCAAGACCCATAATTCATGTGTAGCTATGGTCAAAAATGTTATGACATCTAGAAAAAGAAAAAAAAAAAATCTGGTCTGACTGATAAATTATAGCAAAATAATATTGTGTCAGATTGCCCTGCTGCTGTCAACCTTTTAAAAATTTCATTCCAGTCTTCCCAAAATATTTTGAAAAACTAAATTGCAGGGGAAAAAGAAAAAATTGTCTATCCAGTTTAGAATTCAAATAGGAAGTCAATTTGAAAAACTCTCTGTAAAACATAAATTTCAAGTTTGTCACAATATTATAGAATTGAGATTGCATGAAAGGTTATGTATCCCTTGTTATAAAGAAGGGTTTTAACATAGATATACACACATCATAGGAGAACTCTGTGTGACCTGAACTTGGTTCTTCCATGGGAAGCACTATCTTTACCTTCTAGAGACAAAATGTCAGTTAATACACATAGTAGTATATCACAAGAAAAGTAATTTGATGTTTGTAAATAGACACATGTATTTATAGTCATACATATATAAAAGGGAGTACTGTTGACTAAACAAAAACACAAAGTAGTAGAAAAGCCTTTAAGCATAACAAACAGATGTGAACTCAGCTGATGGTGCAAAAGATAAAAAGGCAAGATTCAGTATCGAAATAAGACACTGAAAGGAGGTCAAGCAACTTAGTGAATCAGCTGCTGACCTCATATCAAACTCAGCCTTAATCATAGCAAAAGAAAATTGCTGTTCGTAGATGGCTGGGAAAGGCTTTAAGTCACAAACCCATTCTTGACTTAATATACTATGCACAGAAACTGGAGAACATGTTATCATCCCCTACACAACTCCCTGAATTGTCTCACTGCAAATTATATAGAATCATTCTGCATTTTCATTCCCATTAATTACCGGTCTATATCTAAATGAAGATATAATTACTTTTGTAATAAAATACATGAAATCCAGTTTCATTTTAGTTCTTTCAGAAATCGTGTAAATACCTAAGGTAAATAACCCTGCTGCTTCAAATACCTCTCAAAGAGTAGCCTGCCCTTATGAACTGATTGGAGTGCACAGGGAGATAGGAGTTTGGTATTTTTCTGTTCTGTTTCAACCTTAAAAAGGTCAGTTCCAGTGAGAGAATAACTGAGAAAATTTCCCTAAATCCAGCATTTATGGAAAGAGAAAGACAGACATCCACATGCATGCTGCCTCTACGTTCCTATTCTTAGAATATACACCGACTTGTACGCTGCAGTATGTTGAGGTTTCCTCAGAAGTACTTTTGGACACAGTTATTCACCTGTAACAATTTTTACTTTAAATATTTCTTTACTGAGTTGCTATAAAGTCACTGTTCCCAAAGCACGTTATATATACACACACACACACACATAAGTTCCTGCAAAACTGTTGTGTATATGCTGTCAAAATACCAGAATGCCACATGCTGAAAACACTTTCCAAGTTATCATGTGTGTTACTGTGATTGTCAGACATGGCTGGTTGCTCCCGATTTAACTCGTGCACTTTTACATATCCACCAAGCTGGCTAACACAGGATTTGGATTTTTGAGGATAAACGCCAATATAATACCTTGACACCATCCCAACCCACCATCCCAAAATGTCAGATGTAAATCCGTTTATGAAAGTAAAAAAAAAAAATATTAAATCCTTCAGTGATCAGTTCCCTGCAGGAAACCTGCAGTTCCCTAAAACACCGGTACTGGCAGTATGTCTGGCCCCATTCTCCAGCTACATCTACAACAAATCCATTTGATGGTAAGGAAGAAAGAAAGTCACCAGATGTGGTGGCTGGTGTCTTGGTAACTAACTATCAGAGTCAGTTATCCATACTGCTTGTAATCAGGCTAGAAGTTCCCGAGGCTTCGCCATCTGGAATTTTTGCATAGCATCTCTAACAAGTTGGGGGCTTTTTTTAGGGCTTCCTTCTTTATTTTTTTTTTAACTATAGCTAGACTTCAGTCAGGAACAGTTTGGAAATAAGCCTGCCCATTCCTTTTCCTTCAGGTGAGCTCTACAAGCAATGCAAAATAAGGCACTGTTTTTCTTTTCCCTTTTTTTTTTCCCCTCTAGAGCAAGCTGAATTAGAAAATAAGTTGGAAAACAAATACACTTGTGCAAAAAAAAAACCAACCTCAGAATACAACATAAATAAGAAAAGGCTATAGACATATTTCTCTCCTGCCTGCTGTATTTTTCCTCCTGCTTTCCTCTCAGATCAGCTCCCTTTCAATAGCATTGATGTGCTGCAAAAATCTCTGTAGAAGTGACTGCCCCTTAGGGGGGCAGGGAAAACCAACCAAACAAAAAAAACCCAAACCAAGCAGAAAGCAAACAGAGCAACCTTTGCCTCCATCCCTCCTACACCTCTGTTCCAACTCTGCCCAGCAATCTCTAGGTCTCTCTCTGTTCTGTGGAAAGTCCCATCCTTCGCCTTCAGTTTCCTCTTCCCTCTCTCCTCCTACCCAATATCCAGCTGCTCCCAGCACAGGGGTAAATGCTTTCTCTTTGCAAATACTCCACCTGAGCCTAAGTCCAGAGGCCAGATTTTTCTCAAATAGCCATTTTCTATCTTTTTAAAGGAACATACCATGGTGAATTACAATAAATAAATAAAATGCGAATGTTCTATTGTAAGGAATATTTGTATTGCAAGGAAATTTAGCCTGCCTCTCTTCCAGATTTTTATTTTTCATTACAGTGCTTTTTACATCACCATTCTCTACAGTGACTCCCTCATATAGCTTGTTCTAATTCTCCTCCTAAACATGGTATTAAATTCACAGATCTACAAGACTACATTCTATTAACTTGTAGAGTCAATGAATTTTTCTTTTTTCTTTTTTTACCTTAACCTAGTTTAATTCTTTGGGGTTTTTGACTTGTTTGTTTTTATCAGGTGTAATTAAGTGCACTTGTAGCACCAGTTTTTTACTGTCTAATTTTTAAAATCAAGATAATCACAAAGCAATTGGATCAAGTGTCTATGATTTTCTACATATATATATATATATATATATGGATGGTACTGTTCCAGATAAATTTTTGGTGCCTATAATATCTAAAACCTCTGTACCATACACAAAATACAGCAGACCAGTTTCGGCTGTTGCCTTGTACAGTACGAACCCCAGACAGAAATATGTCTACAGACAGACTGTCACTGCTAGGTACTGACCAGGGAAATTGAAGAGAGTTTGTACATCACCCTGCAGATCAGGACAACTTCGCATTAGTGCAACGTACAATGAAAAAGGAGGTTCGGTCTATAATAATGAGCTTATTAGCTATGTAGCAGTCAAGCTTACCAATTTAATCTCACTTTCCTTGGTGTAGTCAATTCAGTTCAATAAACCATTTGTATTCATAACGTAAGTATAAAAAGTGGGTGATATCCTAAAATAACTATTGAATGTTGCTGTTTCTGATGATTTAACATATACCATTTTCCATTAGTTAAATACTATAGCTAGGAAACAGATTGCAAAATTTGTACTTCATTGTCCAAATTGTATTTTCATGTGTGTGAGCTCTTTACGAAACTATGCAATTCATTCTCCAAATAATCTTTTCTAGTAAGGAATGCAACTGTCTGATAATGGAAGTAGCACTTTATAAAATTAGCCCACTTGTAAATACTTCAAGTTCATCTGCTCTGGTGCACCCTCCTCAGGAATACTGAGCCATGAGCATGTGCAGTACTACAGATACTTAAAATGTTGTCTGAATTTTTGCTATTCCTCCATGTGACAGTGTCCTGTCAAATTGCTGATTTAGCAGTTGCTGTTATGAACTTCCTCATAACTGGAATTTATTGGCCTGGTAATAAAAAATAAACAAGCAAAACCCAAACAACCCTCTCCCTCTGCTTCATCCTCTCCCCCCGCCCTCCCCCAAAAAAAAGGCCAAACTCACCAGTTAAATATGAAGATATGTTAACCTGATTATATACCATAGGTATACTCTTTAATGTCAGTACACTTTAACTCCAAACCTCAAACAGGTGATAACTTCTCCTCTGCAGACCAAATGTTTTCCTAGAAGGGCTACATATAGGTTTCCAAAATCTTTTATTATTGTTGGACTTGGGGTTTGTTTTTGGGTTTTTTTTGGTGTTTTTTTTTTCAAAACAATTCAGTAGAATAAATAAAGCAGTTCCACTTCACAATATGCTGTATTTGATCAGGAAAATAAGAACACAGGGTTTGGGAAAGACAAGAAGCTTGATAACTTTCATTAGTCTCTCATAACAGTCAGTTTCTGTATACATTGCCCCGCAAAGATTTGATGGTACCTTAACTGAATTTGATAAACATCAGAAAAGGACACCCAAGAGGCTCTCAAAGCCAGCCAGGAAAAAAAAAAATCTAGAAATATCATAAAATATTTCTCAGAAAAATGTTCGTTTTCATTCTTCTCTGAAGATATGAAAACTTTGATAAATTCAAATGAAACAGATTGAGCTTAGGGAATGTACAACAA
The DNA here is from genome assembly GCA_020800305.1 of Porphyrio hochstetteri. Classification (NCBI taxonomy): domain Eukaryota; kingdom Metazoa; phylum Chordata; class Aves; order Gruiformes; family Rallidae; genus Porphyrio; species Porphyrio hochstetteri. The sequence goes on along the minus strand of CM036905.1, from coordinate 180,351,924 downwards.
ATGCTTATCCATGCTATCTTGTCTATCAGTTATCAGGAACTGCATTTTGGAAGATTAAAAGAGCCCTCCCTTCTCTCCTCCTCTCACATCTCACACACACACACACACACACATACACATAGATATGACATCACCACAAATGCGCTCCTCTAGTAACTGAAGCAAGTAACAGTCTCCAGCTAAAAACAGCAAGAAACAATTTCAAATGTTTTTGGAGCTGCAGTTACACTTCATTACTAGCCAAACATTTTCAGAGTTTATTCAGAGTTTTGGCATAAAAAGCTGATATCCACCTAAAGTGTAATCTTAATCTGTAAATGGCGTTCATAAATAGCATAGAGCACTTCTGCATTTTCAGTATGCCACAGGATTCACTATCAAATTTTCTGAATTTACAAGTCAATAGACAGTCTTTCAATCTATCTGGTCCTCGCAGACTCAGCATGCTACTTGTAAGCCAAGCTGTTGTCCTTCTGGCTTCGTATATTGCTGCCAGCACTAAAGATTTGGCAGACAAAATTCCTCTCTCAGTAGACACAGCACAGCAGACTGGGGTGTGCTGGACGTTCCCAGATTAACAGGTACTTCAGATGGTAAGTGAAGTGCAGCTCTGTGCTGCAGTACAATGCAGCAGCAAGTCAATTCACTCGCTGTAGTACATCTACATTGTGTTCCTCCATACTACCAGTTCCACCTACATAGGCAGTATATACAGGTCCCACGGCCTATACAGAAATTAGTTCTGGAAAGAGAACATTACTAACATCCTGAAAGCTTAATGAACTAGAAGATCATCAACTTTGTTCTTCCATAACCCCCCAGCTTTACAGGGTTAACAATAGCACTAAGGGGATGAAGGAAAAAAACAACCAAACAAAAAAGCCCAACAAAAACACAACCAAAAAACCAAAAAAAAAACCCCACCCCAGAACTACAACAGCAAAGAAAACCTAGCAAAGCCCCTGCTTTTAATATATAATTCTCTCTCCTCAAATGAAAGTTGCAAAAGTGATCACAAAAGAAACCAGAGGGCAGCATGTGATAAAAGTTCCATTCAGTCTGTTTTTCAGAGTAAAGCAGTGCTTAAAATATCATTCTTCCTCAACTAACTACTTCCTTTCTAAGAAGAAAATTTAATAGGATGATAGATGTCATTGCTTGCAACAGTAAAAAGGAACTGAACACAGAAACTCCAGAAGGTCGTCTTCAGCCTTAAGTTCCCCGCATGCTCTAAATATGCATGTTGTCTTCTCTCCCTATTCTGTTCTAAACTTGCCCCACGAACCAACTGTCATCCTTGATGCCTGCAGCTCCGTTACCAGGAGAGAACACCAACATTATCACTAAGGATTTGCTACTGGATCAATTCTGTAGGTGTTGTAAATCAGCACAGCTTCAGTTCCTTCAGCTAAGTGATGATGATTTACAACGCCCTGAGAATCTGGCCCTCTGTCCTTATTACTTCATTAATCTGCATATTCCTGCAATGTACACCCATCTTTTTCCTAAATTACTTTTACTTCAACCCACCTGTTATCAGTCTGATGTGGATTTATACAGAGTTCATACCATACTTTCTTACTCATTTTTGAAGAAGCATTGCCCTGAATCTGTCCATGGTCCATAAATGATCTATATGGCTGACTGAATTGAGCCTAGGCTGCTAGCTGTCAGCAGGTATGAATTCAATTTCCCAAGACCAATCCATTAGTATCTAAACACTATTAATAGAGTGGATAGGGAGAAGCACATTTTTTCTATCCCAGGGAATAAGATGCTGGCCACTTCTGGTAGGAAGGTATTTGATCAGGTCTGTCAGAGCCAGAAGACCGTGGTGGATACCTTCTCATCATAACGAGTAGCTCATTCCCAAGAAAAGAGAAAGTTGGTGTCGAGGGGAAGCATGTTTTACCATATTCCTTCAAGACATCACTGAAGCTAAGAGCCCAGCAACATTCAAAGGAAGTTTAGATACTTATATGGATAACAAGACCATCAATTCCTACACTGGACAGTATGTATTATTTTTTTTGTAAGAAAATAAACCCTCATATTTCAGTGCATAACCCTGCTGCCAGAAATGTGGCATAGAAACAGGCTCAGTGGAAATGTTCCTACATTTACATTTTGGAGCTTTCCCTAGTTCCCTTAATTTCCATCTGACACAGTCTACTGTTAAAAAAGGACCCTGAGGGAATACCACTCTGATCCTCCATGGCATGGCCTGAAAATCAAGGAACCCAGTCAGTGAACAAAAACCTAACAACTGCTACATTTTATGTGCAAATTTATTTCTGAAAAAATAAAGTATTGTGCTGATCGTGAGTTTAAAGTGAGGCACCAATAACCCACATCAAATTTATTACATGGACATTTAAACGCCTCCAGAGTCCTCTGAAAGTAGCACTAACATGGAAGAAATAATTTAGATGGAGTTAGAAGAACTATTACTTGTGCCTGAAACCTGATTTTTTTTTTTTCTAAAAGCAAATGTCCTCGAAGCATTCTCTGCAGAAATATGTAATGGTTATCTTTAACAAGTCAGCATTTTTCAAATGTTACAATACTGTAGATCTGAAATGGGTAGTTTTTATAAACTTAGAATGAACTGAGACTGCAAACACCGTATTTTATTAACAAGCCCAGGCTTTTAAATAGCATGTCTGACCATCAGAGGTATTTACAGAGGGACTTAAGACTCCATAGCCTAAATAAGTGAATATTAGCATCCACTTGGGGAAGGTTAAAAACTGTATTTGCCTGAGAGCACTAAGGGAAAGGAAAAAACTGTACTTTCTGTAGGCTGGAGAAGGATGCCCAGTCAGGAGCAGCAAAGATTTCCTGCACAGGTCTAAGCATTGGTCAGAGTACAAAGAATGGGATTCGACACTCCCAGATTCACTGAAATAACTAGCTCCAAGTGAAGGAGTTACCATGCTGTAATTCCGCTAATGTTATTTATACATATGAACTACATACCTAGGGAATAGGAATCAACTGAGTTGATTTAAAAAAAACTCACACCTTGCTAATTTCATTGCATTTCTAGAAGGTAAGGAAACACAACTTCTTAGACATCCCCTCTTCAAAATTTATTTTGGGCTACCAAAGATTATCTTGCTCATTAAGTAAAATTCTCTTCAATAATAAAGAATATTGTAATAAATGTCTGCCTGCCTTCTGCAGGACCAAGATAAATTTTAAAGGGCCATGCAAACATTTGCATGTATCAATCTGCATCACTGAAGTATAGCTGCTAACTTGATAAATTGAAGTTGAAAAAGAAATACTAAATAAATTACCCTGCTCTCCCATTTACCTATATGGATCCATCAGTAAGATAGTGCTTTTAACAATTTTTCCTATAGTTTCTGGGAGAGAATAGTTGCTAAATGTTCTGATTTTCCTCTAAATCTTTCTAACTTGATAGGCTTGCTGTTGCTATTCTTTCTATGAACTTCTTGTACATCAAGGAGAAATCTTATTATCATTTCTATTCTGAATGCTTTTCTTCAGGCAAGCCACCCACCATTGCTCCTTCCATCCTTTAGAAAATAGCATTTCGTGGGATTTAGTGACTGTTCTGTAGACACTCATGCACCCAGTTTGAATCTCCCACTGTTTCAGCAGTGATTTCGCTGAAATCGTATGGGACTTCAGAGAATGAATATTAAGTGGGTTTCAGCCACAGCAATATGAAGACCTTTGCTAGATTAAATAAGAATGCACAAGAGAAATGAATGGGTGAGCCACTTAAAATTTCAACCTAAGATTTCCATGCTGTAACCCCTCTTACTACTTCCTTTCTTCTCTCCTATTTCAAAATCTTAACTAGCTTGTTTGTTACATCCCAAGTGTCTCTCTCTCTCTCTCTCTCTCTCTCTCTCTCTCTCTCTCTCTCTCTCTCTCTCACACACACACACACTTGATACCTGATTCCTTTCTATCTATAAGAATCCCATTTTCCTACTACATTTCCTATCTCCTCAGCCCCAGGCTTCTTATCTGAAGTCACTACATACTCCACAAGTAAACTATCATTGCTCATCACCTGCTGTGAATCACAAAGTCACTGCAGAAACTAATTAGGGACCTATAGCTGGCAGGAAGGAGTAAATGCTTTCTGTGGCTCCTTGTCCCAGAATAAGAGCCTACACAGAATGTACCCTGCTAGTGAGCTGCTATGCATTGAGTGCGATTTGCGCTCACTGGTCAGTGGCCACTGTTTTTCAGTGAAGCCCATTCACCATGGGGAGAAAAACATCACTGCCAGCCACTGACTGGCAGCTGCTCTGTGCAGAAACAGGTCAGCAATGATCTCTTACCACAGAGTAAGCTGTTATTGTGTGTCCACGTTTGAAAAGTGGCTAATATTGCAGTAACAGCAGGAGGTGGCTCCGATGGGTTACAGTATGGCAAATCCAGGTTGTGTCACCTGATCAGCTTACAGTAGTGAAATATCTAGTTTTGTCAGGATAGACATTGTCATTGACAATTGTTAGCATTAATGAGCTACTGCCAAAACCAGAAACAAGCCATTACCAGTTAATGATAAATAGTACCTGTTCTAAATACATGAAGCCCCTACTAATCAAGGGTAAATAATTAAGTGTTTTGTAGCAATGAAGGTTTGTCAACCCTTCACCTGGTTTTATCATCTTAGGATTGGAGCTCCTCTCCTGTGAAGACAGGCTGACAAAATTGGGGCTGTTCAGCCTGGAGAAGGGAAGGCTCAGGGGAGACCTGAGCAGCCTTCCAGTACCCGAAAGGGTCCTACAGGAAATCTGGGGAGGGACTTTTTTTAAGGGCATGTAGCAATAGGATAAGGGACAATGGTTTTAAACAAGAAAAAGGTATGTTTAGGTTGGATATTAGGGAAAAATTCTTCAATGTGAGGGTGGTAAATCACGGGAACAGGTTTCCCAGAGAGGTAGTAGAGGCCCCATCCCTGGAGATATTCAAGGTCTGGCTTGATGGGGCTCTGAACAATCTGATCTAGTGAAGATGTCCCTGCTTACTGCAGGGGAATTGGACTAGATGACCTTAAAAGGTCCCTTCCAACCTAATACATTCTATGATTCTATGATATGATTCTATGATGCCGCTATGCCCAAGTTTTTCTCTTATATTTTGCTACAATATCCTTCCATCCTATTTCTACTTTTTAGTAGTGCAGCATTATTCCCATATTCTTTCTACCTGCAATAATCACAACAGCTGCATTTCCCCATCCATTCTCTTCTTTTCTCCACCTATATATGGGTACCCAGCCTATGATCTCTCTAAAAGTTGTTCAGCAGATAAACTGGAGCAGCAGCCGCAGCCTACTGCTGCCCAAGCAATGATAACTTGCTGCCTCACTGTCATTTCCTTGCCTGAAAGCTGGAGAGGTGGTAGTCTTGGTTTATGGCAAGAACAAGGAAGGTCAAAGAAATGCCTTGATATGTCAGGTGAAGTATGGGTTGTCAGGGGTTAGTTTAGATACGTAGTCTTTCCTAAGGTTGATTTCTTTGGAATCTAGATAATAATAGATGTGGTTGTTGTGGGGATTTTTCCCTTTCTTGTTTTTCAGGTTATATCACAAATTTTTGGCAAGGTCCTGTCTAAGCAGACTTACTTTAAAAAAAGAACTGGTAAAAAAAGATCTCAAATCAGATCCTAAAGTTCTGGAAAAATGAATGCCCCAATTTCCCACTGTCTTGCATCTCACATATTATGCTCTTATGCAGCATTTTTAATCCAAACATCTTACTGAGGTCATCAGCTTGATTCATATTTTACAGATGTAGAAAATGGATAATGAAGTGAATGGATGCTTGGTAAGAGTTTCAGAGCCAGGAATGAGTAACAGTGCTTTGATTCTCTTTCCAGTGTACTGTGCATGCAATAATAAAGATCTGTGGAGGTGGCTGTGAAGCGACAGAATCAGCCCAGTTCAAGTGATTATATAGAAAAGTTTGAAAAGAAACAGAAAATCAGGCGTTGGATGAGACATAAAGCAAGTAGATAAACCAAACGTACCTTCGTCCTTTATTAACTTTCTTAATGAGGTTATCGCTGACTATCGGGAACTCTAATGAGAGCAACAACCATCTATTTTAAATGCCAAGCAAACGCCTGTTAAGCAACAGACTCCCTCTTCGTAGGGCTGATGCTCTCAAATCCTAATAGTAACTGACAAGACTTCCCCATCTGGACTCTTTTTCTTTTTTTCTTTTTTTTTACTTTGCATTTTGAGTATGTGACAAAGCACTGTGCAAGGGATTGCCTTTACAAGCAGAGCTGTATGTTTTTTAAAATGGGTGAGCAGCATTGTAATAACATATGTGGAAAGATCAAAATGCAATTTCTTTTTATTATTCCTATTATTGCATTCCCCTACACAATGGCAACCTCTTCAGAGACATTGTCTGCAACATAATATTGATTTAATGCGCCACTTCATATGCCTGCCACGTCCTCAGATTAAAGATTTAAATTAATATGACAAGTGAAACACTAAGAAATTCAACAAATCACTGGATAGCCTTATCCACACAGGGTACAATTTATATTTTAAAAAAAAACCAAACAAGCAAACAAACAAAAACCCCAACTCCAGCAGCCACAGCTTAAGTGTAGACCAGATTTAATTTGCTTGATTTATCTTGAGAACTTTGAGCGCAAATTCATTATTCTCTTATTAACTATTATCATTATTGGAATTTATAAGGAACCTATAAACCTATTAAACTGGTCTTAAATGTTGCAATCTATTTATTGAACACACCAGCAATGAAAAATTAATTATTAAACAACCACCACAGGAAAACATCAGTGGCCTTGTCACCTCAGAGCTTGATTGATAGCATGTTACCTTCTGGAGAGTGGGGCCCTGCAACACTCAAATATAAACCTTGGAAGGGTAACGCCGAGTATGTCACAGCATAAGTCACATTTTTAATTTAATGTTTTATTAAATGTTAGATAGAATAAATTTATCCAGGCCTCACAGACTCTGTCTTAATAAATGAATTGGCACTCTTTCAGATGTAAAAAATGGTCACAGCTTCTCAAGGACATCAGAAACCCTGAAGCATAAGACACCAGTAAATACAAAGAGCAAAGGCAGCATGGACAGTAATATATTTGCAAGCACTGCGGGTGAGCCAACACTTTCAAAATGCTGAGGCTAACAAAACAAGGGCAGTGAACTCCCAAAATGAGAAAAGCACCTGCAGTAAGAAGCTGTGCTTGAATGCTGTTGCACAAACGTGTCCACTACTGGAAAAGAAGTGGAAAGGGTGTGGGTTTATCACCCTCCTGCTACTATAATTCAGGATATGTTTGTACGTTTAAAATTTCATGAGAGGTATTAATAATTTATTTTTCTCCTGTCCTTTAATTTTCTAAGGCTACACTTTGAAAACAAGAGGCAGGGAGATGATATATTCTCTCCCTCCTCTGCAGCTATCTAAAGCACCTTCACTTGGCGTTTCCCTGCAGAACTCCTGTCATTAGTAATATATAATTTGGCTAGGAAAAATGGTTACAAGTTCCTTAGTCAAAACCAATATGCCCCTGCCCTGGCACATCCCTCCAGAGACATCCTAAGATTTCCGCAAGCGGCTCCATTTCGAAGGCATTTGGCTTACATAAGGCAGGACAGCTCAACACTACCACTCAAGCAATGAAAGGCTTTCACAGCATAATCAAGCCGTACGATGTATTTCCACAGACACTAAACTAAATGATTGTAAATGTCTGTTCATACCACCAGAAAAATCCCCTTCCCCTCACTGCCAGATAACAATAAAAAAAAAAATACTTGGCCTGTTTTGGGGTTTTTTTCCCCATAACTCTAAAATGTTAGCCCTCAATCGCTATCCTTCTCACTCTGCCACACATGCTACATCATTAGCCGACGTAAGAACAACAGGTTCCAATAAGCAACACGCCAAACCACGGCGAGTAGTGAGTTACAGGGAAAACGTCTCCTCACGCAGCCTGTGCTTCTCCAATTCATGCAGCTGGCACCCTCCTGCTGAATGCACGAGAGCATTTGAATGAGAAGGTAGGAAGGAAGAGGACCCTGAAACTTCCTTTGAGCCTGGCATTTTTCCAGATATCTGGGAAGCAAATTCCCAGCATGTGAGCAATATGCAGGAAAGTGAAAAACAAAGCAAAGCCCACAATTGTGCCTGAGTCCTAAACACAAGATATTCTGGACTGAACTGCATGACTTGCCACCCCATTTACAAGTCCTACAGCTGATGTGAGAGGAAATTTGAAGGGCTTCACATAGGCATAGGGTCATACGGAAACATAAGCTGTAAGAACTCGCTACCAGTAAAAATGACAAAAAACCCAAAACTGAGCTACACTGTATTTAATCCTATCTGTCTTTAGCTGACCCAAGGAAATATATTATAACCTTAGATGAGTAGTCACAGTTTATAACAGAAACTGCATATTTATATGGAAATTTTATTTTTTGTATTGAAAATGTGATGGAAAAGGCGTGAAACAAAAATATTCCTTTTTCTCTGAGAATAACTTTGATATTTGTGGGCTTTCCTGAAGGGTGAAGAACTGGACCCAAGACTGGAAACTGGTCCAGAGGTTATGAAGCCATGATGCAGTATATATTTTGGAAAACAAATACATGGGAATCAACAAATGGATAGATTAATAATATCTTGAAGTTTAGTTTTGTATTGGTTGGGACTGGGATAGAGTTAATTATCTTTACAGTAGTTTATATGGTGCTATGTTTTGGATTTGTGACTAAAGCAGTGTTGGTTACACACCCATGTTTTAATTACTGCTAAGCAGTGCTTACACAGCAGTGCTTACACAGCATCAAGGCTTATCACACTGCCCCATCAGCAAGTAGGTTAGGGGTGAACAAAAATTTTGGAAGATACACGGATGGGACAGCTGACCCCAACTGACCAAAGGGATATCCTATACCATATGATGTCATGCTATCAGAAATAAAACCTGGGAGAAGAAGGAGCAAGGAGAGACTTTCAGAGTGATGGTGGTTTTCTTCCCAAGTAACGTGATGGAGCTCTGGAAATGGCTGAAAACCCATCTGCCGATGGGAAGTGGTGAATGAATTTTGCTTTGCTTGCATGAAAAGCTTTGCTTTACCTATACAACTTCCTATCTCAACCCATGAGTTTTCTGTTTCTCTCCTGATTCTCTTCCCCATCTCCTTGCAGGAGAGAGAGAAAGTGGCTATGTGGGGCTGAGCTGCCTGCCAGGACTAACCGTTAACAATTTTCTTTTTTTTTTTTTTTTAATTATTCAGGCAGGAACAATACTATCTCTTTTTTTATCTTTTCTTTTTTTTAGCAATAGCCACTTTCATTTCACAAGTGGTTTTCTTATTCATACTTGATTACCAAATCACTTTTCTTTGGTAGTGGGAAGGAAGACAGACAGGTTTAGCAGAAATTATTTGAACAGAAATTCTTTTAGCCACAGTTCCAGCTTCTAAAGGAAACCAGTTGCTTTAGTATTTTCTAAGAAACTATTGCATTTTGACTACAGTTTTGAGTAACACTGCTTTGTAACTCAGGCATATAAAAATGTTAACACTTTTAAGCTAGAGTAAGTGTGTACACAAGCAAGCAAATAAATACATTTAGCATGGATGTTATAAGAGAGCAGAAAATCAAGCACAACATTAAGTAGCTCAAAATGTTCCAGCTGCATCTAAACATACCTCCTTGGAACACAACTCCATCTTCTCCCCAGTCCATGTGCCCTGATTTCCTTTCCAGGATTATCAGGACACAGAGAAGAGGATGTGGCAGATGCCCTTTTGTTGTCAAAATGTGAAATTTGGATCCTGTTGGGACTGTACTTCCTGACTTGGACATTTTCAAAGCTGTTATGTCCAGTACTACAGATATAGTCATAGTGCCTGTCTCCTGCACCAGAGTGAAGAGAAATCTGATAGTGGTGGAATGAAAGGGCTTATCTCTTTACTCCAGAACAAAGAAAATAGTGATGGATTGCAGCAGTTTTTTACCCAAGGATACACTCTCTATTCAGTGCATCTGAATACTCTCTCCATTAAAATGACAAAAACATATGAAAGTTAAGCAGGGGAAGGAGTATAAAGTGATAGTTAAATAATAAATAAATCTTAATCTTTTTCCTAGTGCTTTAACATTTCACATTTTTTCTAGAACTGTGAAAATCTCAATATTCAGTAGTTATAAAACTCACCTTGCTAAATATGTGACGCTGCAACATGTGTTAGTTCACTTTCTCTCTATTAAGAAGCAAAATTTATGAGCCTGTCTAAAGAAAACTATAGCCATCAGATATCAAATCCAGTCTGTGCCTTTCCTGTAGACAACCAAGAAATCATATATTCTTCTTGACCAGGATAAATGGCCATATAAATTTATTTCAATATTTGCAGGCAGAAGATAATTTGCCTAAATATATTTTCCTGCCTCTTACCAAGTAAAAGAATGCAACCTGAAATTCACACTTCTCTGCTAGTAAGCAGGTATCCAGCTGAAGCCTTCTGTCCAGTAAGATAAAACAGACTTATAATAACTGGCATAGAATGTTCAATTTCATCCATGATATAGTATATACAGTACCATTATGTCTACAATAACTGTCCCAGGCCAAATCTAAACCCAAATCTAAAATATGATGCAATTTAGGAAATCCACATACTGTCAAGAATGTATTGCTTACTCCAATATAGCGGATGCCTGTAAAAGTAGCCACTAGATACAGATTGATATCAGACTATCTGCGCTATCAGTACTTACAAATGAGAAACTCTATATCTACCACCTATGACTTGCATATAAGCTTTATCAACACTAAGGATATGAACTTTCAAAACTTCATCGACTGAGCCAATTTACAGTGAGTCAGCGAAGTGAAAGTCAATCAAAGAGAACAGCAAGTGAAATAATGGCTCCACCAATTTTAACAGAAGAATTTGTGCTTGCTTCCCATTTCTCCCCAAAACACAGTATTTTTTTTTTTTTTTATAAAGTACAAAGCAATGACAGTAGCTAAGAGAAAATTTCTCAGAGATAGATTGATCTCAATAGATGATTATGTGCCAAATGTTTTTATCCTACACAACAGAAGATAACAGATGGATAGGTAGATAGGTAAATGGATAGATGCAAAGCATTAGTATGAGAGAGCATATATGTGTGAGCATATATATGTCCATGCATGACTAGAAATCTCCTTGGCAAACCCATTACATGCCAAAAAGACTTCTAAATTAATGTTAAATGCAAACTAAAAAATCAAAAGTCTGTGACATGTAGGATGTTTGTCCTTTAGTAACCTTTGGTTTTGACGATGAAAAATCGAGATTTGCCATCCACTGGTACAGTGACTAATGAGCTAATAAATTTACAGACAGATGAATGCAGAATTCTTGATTTCTCTTTAAAAAGGTGCCTCTAATCCAAATGAATTATTTTAATCAAAAACAGAGGAGGCAAAAATATCATGAAAGGACTACATTTTCAAGAGTTCTGCCCAACACTTACAAACATAAATGAGACTTTTTACTGTGGTACCATTACTCGCGAGTATAAATACTTGTTCTTTTAGTAAAGGCAAATGTTTTTTAAACAAATTAATTCCCAGAAGCTGTGTGCATTATAAACGGTTTCACATGTGGAAATTGTGGGCATTATAGATTACAGTCTGTGTTATAGTAAGAAAGAATTATTATCCTTGGTGACTTTGGGCAGGTAATTTCATTCTTCTTTCTTCTCTTTTCCTTCCTATTCTTTGCCTATGAATCCTATTTTTTGTTATAAGGTCTTTGAAGCAGGAATTATTTATACATGTACTTTAGTATTGTCTGGAGACTCCAGGAACAATTGTAATACAGATATAATAAATGCACATACGGATATTCACGGTTGAAGTTGTTACACCTACATTATTGTTACGGTTACCTATGAAGACGCTACTCTGTTTGGAGTATGTGCTATAAAAGGAAACTGATCTCACTTTTGTCAAAAAACTTATTTCTAACACTTTCAGAATTTTCCAACATCCTTGTCTCTAAATTGGACCTAGTCAGTAGATAAGGAACTAGCTTTATGGTCGCCTTTGAAGAGTTGCAGTCAATGTCTCCATGTTCACATGGAAACCAGTGACGAGCAGCATTCCTCAGAGGTCAGTACTGGGACCAGCGCTGTTCAACATCTTTGTCGGCAACATGGACAGGGGGATCAAGCACACCCTCAGTAACTTTGCCAGCAATGTTTGCCTCAGAAGGTCAACCGCATTTTGGGCCGCATCAAAAGAAGAGTGACCAGCAGGTCCCACATGTCCTGGAGTATTGAGTTCAGCTCTGGGGTCCAGAGTACAAGAAGGACATGGAGCGAAACGCTGGAGCGAGTTGAGAGGGCCACAAGCAAGCTGGAACACCACTCCTATGAAGACAGGCTGAGAGACTTGGGCTTCTTCAGCCTGGAGAAGAGATAGCTCTGAGGAGACCTAATTGCAGCCTTCCTGTACCTAAAGGGATCCTATAGGAAAGTAGGAGAGGGCCGGTATATCAGAGGGTGTAGTGATAGGACAAAGGGTAATGGGTTTAAACTGAAAGAAAGTAGATTTAGATTAGATGTTACAGGGAAATTCTTCACAAAGTGGAGAGCAGCAAGACACTGGATCAGATTGTCCAGAGAAGCTCTGGATGCTCCATCCCCAGAAGTGTTCAAGGCCAGGTTGGATGGGGCTTTGGGTAACCTGGTCTAGTGGAGGGTGTCCCTGCCCCTGGTAGAGGGTAGGAACTAAATGATCTTTAAAGCACTTTTCAACCCAAACCATTCTATGATTCACTATAGAATTACTTAACTTATGGTCCTTATCACTCCACTCCTCCCTTTCTCCTTTCACTTGTCTCCTTTCTGTCCCTCTGCAACATATTGCTACTGTGGGAGGTATTCACACTGTCTAACTTTAGTCAACTAATTTAGGGCTCTGAATCACCCTCTAGGAGTGCCTACCTCACAGAATATGACTATATATGGGATAGACATTTTTAAACTTAGGTGTTCTAATATGTACTTTCTTCAAATACCCAAAGTAGCTGGGCCTACGTGGTCTTAATATTCCACTCTATAAAACACTGCCTGTCAACAGTAAGTGAATTTATGAAATGGTCGGGTTGCAGATCTTTTTTCACAAGCTTAGCACCTCACTTCCATTTTCTCTCACCTAGATTTAACACAGTAAGCACACTATCTGTAGGACAGCACAAAAGAAAAAAAAAAAAAAAGAAAAGTAAAAGATTAAATGCATATGGTATCTACCCATGGAATTAGCTAAAACATTAGTAGAATTTAAAAAGCACATGGCTGCTCAATAAACCGCAGCACTCAGCCAAGGAGGCTGCCGCTGTGAGTAAGACAGTACATCAGTCCCATGCCTAACCACGTTTTGACCTTTCTTCTAAGACTGTCAACAAAGGTGCCAATTAGAGCAATGATTAGAGCAACACATTTTGTATTGTGCTAAACACAACTGTTACCAAGGGGAAAAAAATAATACTTTTTCCTTAGCACTGGATTCCTGACTGGCTCAATACAGATCTTCCACTGACAACTACCTTGCTATGTCTCCAGACAAGATGCAGGTGAGTGTACCATCCACATACTTTTCTTTCCATCTCTTGGGACACAGAAAAGCTTTTACTGTAAATGAATTATTTCTCCTCGTATATTGTTGGTTTTGTTTAGTTTGTCATCCTTTTCACACAAATTAAGTGATCCAAGAATTTACTACGTCCCTTTTATATCAGGATTTCATTTTAAAACTATTTGTTTCTGCACATCATGACTATGTCAGCCATAAATTATGCACCCTAGTCCAACACATTGAGAGCTGCATGCCAGGTATTCAAGATCAGCTTCTGAAAGTCTTCCCTTTAATGACGCTGTAACAAAAAGCTTGATCAACATATGTATCAACTATCAATCTATTTACTTTAAAGAATGTCTAATGTGTTAAGGGGATGAGAAATAGAAACAGTAGACATCTTTTTCCTGTCTCGGTTGTAAAATGAATGCATATAATTTATACATAACGTCGAGAGGCAGGATGAAAAGAATGTGTATTTTAATAGGGGCTATGCAGAGCAAAAAAAATGCAGTGTGCTGTGTACTAATGGTAGGGAAAAGGCTATGGGATTTTATTATAACATTATGCTTTATCTTGGAGTTCCATTATTAGAAGACATGTTGGTGATGTCATAGACAATAGAATATAAAGACCAATAATCTATTTTAAGGGTACAGGAAAATGTTTAACTGACATACAAAGATTTACTTTGAAAGAAATAAGACATTTTTATCCATGGTTCTTTAAATTTACAAATGATGTATTTGCTATTTCGGGTTGCTCTTTTTCTTCCCCCCTTCTTGTAGCCCTAACTTGCTATTGCATAAGTGGCACTGTGTTGTACCTGTTCAGTGGAATATGAAATGCAACCTAGAAGTTAAAGGTCAATCTGATTTCACTGTTCAAAATCAATGATCTGAAATTAAACGGAAAATAGATGAAAAATGAAAAACAAATTAAAGCTATGACAGTTACTGCTGCTATTAAATGACACGGCAGTTAACTTCTATTAAGATATATATAAAAGAGGGTAGATTTATATTTGATATAAGGAAGAATTTCTTAACAAAATGAAGAGTGGAGAGACACCAGAACAGGTTGCTCAGAGAAGTTGTGGATGCCTGCTACCATGACATGTTCAAGGCCAGGTTGGATGGGGCTTTGCGCAACTTGGTGTAGTAGAGTGTGTCCCTGTCCATGGAAGGGGGTTTGGAACTAGATGATCTTTGAGGTCCCAACCCAAACCATTCTATCATTCTATGAAAGATTTACCTTTAAAGTAATTATATTATTCATAGGGCAGCGTCCTTTTTACAAAACTACAGAGACAAATACAACATTTAAATCTTCAGACGAGAACATTTCAGTAATGGTCTATTTTGATATGCTTTTGCAATGAATGGTCAGTAAGAGCTTGGGAATATATAGCAAAAAATTGCAATATTCTATTTAATTTTGATAGGAAAAGATTACATATTTCGACTGATTCAGCCCCAGGTTCCGTATCAATTAAGAATATTCAAAGGAAGCACTTTGATAGCTATGTTTTCAAAACACAATCCACTCTAGTGATGGACAACATTCCCACCTGCAGTTCATGTGTTGCTAATAATGCACCGAAATATTTGAAGCAATACTGAATATAGATAAAAATTTATGCATATCTTTCTTGTACATAGGCAAGACCTAAGTATCATGTGAAAACTGTGTTTGTTAGTATGAAGACAAGAAGCTTCTTTTAGTAATATTCTGCTAGGAGAGTATATTCTTCTCTAACAGGTAACAGGCACATTTTGTACATTGGCTGTCAAATACTTGATTTGATAGATTCTCCATTTCTCAAAGTGGAATCAGTATGGAAGAAGAATATTTGAAGTTAATGTAATAATTAATGTATCTGTCCATCTAGCTTTAGCTTTTTCAGCCGTTTTCTTCTGGGAACCATATATAATTCTGCTCTGAGAGTTTTGACTGGATGGTTTGAGGATCACAGTTTGTCTTACATAGACAAGTATAATTAAAAGTGTCAGGATAAAAATCAATGTCTTTGAAAAATAGAGTGCCATCACAAAACAAAAAGCGAAATCACAAATGATTTGAGAGTGTTCATAAAAAACAGCTTTTCAACTATATCTTTGTCACATCTAGATGAAATCTCAGCTTCACTGAAGTAAAAGCCAAAATTCCTATTGACTTTTACTGATACAATTTTTTATCTTTAAGTGAATTTGAATAGAACAATCACATATGTTTATGTCTTTATGATTGTGTATATATGTGGAATATCCCTAGTAAGTGCAGCAACGATACAATCAACTGTCCCAGTTGATTAAGTGTAGGATAGCCAAGTAAGAGACTTACAAAGGATCTTTTTTATAGCTGTGAATCTTAGGTGGAAAAAGCAGGGGGAAAAAAAAAAAAAAAAGCAGCAGCTAAAATTCTTAAAGGTTACTTTTTGTGCCTCATTATTCTATTAGTTTGCTTAGCCTAATGAAAAAAAAAATCATGATTCTAGGGTTTATGTGAAGTTGAAATCACAGAATCACAGAATCACAGAATGTTAGGGGTTGGAAGGGACCTCTGGAGATCATCTAGTCCGCCTCTCCTTCCCAGAGCAGTGTCACCTAGAATGCAGATGTACAAAAATGCCACCCAAAGCTGCTCCCAATAGTTATGGAAACTCCCATGACCAAAAGTTGATGAATTTCCTTTCTCAGATTTAAGGATATGACGAAACAGGACCTTCGAAACAGACAGGTATATTAGCCAGTATAATCCTCCACAGCTTATTCCCACTGTGCTGTTTCATTTACTATCTTGTGCATTAAAATTACAACCATTGATACCACTCCCCAAGAAGAAGTAGTTACCGGGGAATAACAGGATAGAGGGAGGGAAAACATCAAAACATTTCATTTGCAAAACACAGCCTCTCTCATGGGTTCAGATGTCCTACTAAAGTCTGGGGAACACAGGTGGATACAGAGTCGTTTCAGGAAAAGAGACAACCAATAATCCAGCCTGAAAAGCACTGAAAATAATATTTTCTATGTTCGTAATAATTTGATGGAGGTTTTAGAGAAAAAGTAAAGGAAGAAAAATATTTTGTAAAAAATGAGCTGATTTTGCGCTGGAATATTATCAGGATACAGATTTATTTCAGACAGCATTTTAATACTTATTTATCGATACATTTTATTGTGGTGGGTTTACATGAAAAACCATGGGCTACAGGATACGTTAAACGAGTCATGCCCTCCTAGAGATGTTGAAAAGTATTCTGTGATATCCTCCCAAATGGCAGCGCGCCATTAAAAGGGCATATATTCATCTCTTAATGCTATCTGAATACACACACATTTCAAGAGATATATTAACCCACAGTGAATGCAAAGCATGGGTATTTTCAGTATGAAGCCAGCAGCAGGCACAGTATTCTCACAGGTTTCCATATGCGTTGTTTCTGCAAAACTCAGCCTTCAATCACTTAACGTTATTTTCTTAGGTTTGGCTGGCAAGCTGCAAAGACTTACATAACTTTTTATTAAGTTGCTGCTTATTTTGCAAATATATTGTGAAAAGCATTCAGCTTTGAATTGTTCACTGCAGTGAGCTCATATTTTTGGTATGCATTATTTTCTCTAAATTAAATGGCACACAGTACATTTTCTCTTCTTATATTTGATGCAAAAGCGTCATTAATATAACATTATGCTCATTAATAGGTGTGACTGTACAATTTATGTTCTATCCCTGTCACTTTCTTATGCTGCACAAGCACTGTGGTATTTCAGAACCATCTCAAAATTAAGTTAAGAGCACCAAGTTTTCCTCCTATTCGTCTTTCAAATAAGAAACTCTAGTTATATTTTTGATTGTGCTGTATTATACTGATAATTTTTGTGTTGCTATGTACGAAAATAAAGGTCACAGTGGCCTTTACTGTTGCTCTCTAATAATTCAGCATCCTATATTTGACTATATCAAAATAGCTTGCTCAAGTAAAAAAAGTATATCTGTAGTATGCATACTCATGTACACACACAGATATATATGTGTGCATATACATTTAACTATATATGTATGTATAATTGGTCCACAGAGAGCCATAGATTATATTCCACGTTCTGCCCTCATATCTTACTGGGTCCAGTGGTAGAGAGGTTACTACAATTCTAATAGGCTCATTCAGAAAAAGAAAGACTTGATACCTGTTGTCAATCTCCATTCCACCCAAAATGGTTTAGTGTTGGGTGGGCTATGGTATGGAAAATACTGTATTTCCTTCAGATAAAACTTTGGCAATATCGTGAGAAGTTCTAGTTGTCCTTATAGTTCCTTTACCAAACAGGTAGGGTCTGAGTTGCAGGTGACTGATCACTTTTCCACCAATATGTTCAGGATCTCTTTTAGTGTCCATTCTGATTTCAAGGCAGTGGCATGCATCTGTGCAAGGTGTCCCAAGCAGTCTGAGGAGCCTTCCTCTGTGCAAGATATCTTCTTTGTGAAGAAAGGTGGTGGAGTCTGTTGAATACTGTAGGCAGTCAGGGTTGATGAAGCAGACATACACTCTCTCAGGGAGAGGATGGGGAACACTTGAGAGAAAGAGAGAGAGATACCAGGAAATAAGCAGGCCTAGGGGACGTCAGGACATATAAAGCCTCAAAATAAGTTTGCCTTTCCCCTTTTCCACAGGAACTTTGAGGATTCCAACTCAAAATATTTTGGTTCATAACAGATTTTGAAAGAAAGTATGGAAACTTAACAGCTGCCTAGACCTTACCACTGCTTTTTTTTTCCCTCCTTCGTATTTTCACACAATTAGGTGTAAGAAGTAAACTTTCATGCTCATTCCTATTTAGATGGATTATATTCCTGGTTTTTTTAGGATTATCACCAAGACAGTGTTAAGAACCGCTATGTTAACAGCTTGTTCCCATTTTAATTCTGAATGTGTCTGCCAAACATACTGAAAGAATAAACTACTTTTCCATCTTTTGTCCTTCATTTCCATACTTGTGATCACAAAAGCATAGTTGTCTTTCAAAAATTTAGCTTTAATTGTGAAGGTATCAAGCCCTTAATCTTGTTAGAGTAACTGAATAAATGTGGCAAGCAAGAACAATGTTCCTCTCAAGAGACTAACTACTCAGTCTCCATCGAAGAGACTAAGTCATTTTGGGATACGATACAAAACAAAACAAAACTTTTCTCAAAGAAAAATAAAATGCATATATGTTGCCAATTTTCATTATTGCAAAAAGTTAACAGCGGGGTGCTTCAAGGCACCATACAAGGACCAGGTGTTCAAAATATATTAATTGATATGAAGAAAATGAGTGAACAGCAATGTGGAAAAAAAATTGCAGATCACAAAAAAGTTCTGTTAAGCAAGTTTGAAGAAGACAGGAAACTTCAGAGGTGACAACTGACCAAGCTAGATGGATGTGTCATCTTAAAAGAGGTGAAAATAATTTCTTTAAATGCAAAGTAATGCATATTGGTGAAAAGTAAACAAACAAATAAAACCAGGAAAAAACCTAACCTGTAACAATCATTCACTTTACCAGAGATACCAATTGAGATTGCCAACTTGGGAAAAACACTTGGGCCTCACGGCAGACAGCTAAATGAAGAGCCCTGCTCAGCGTGCAACTGCAGTCAAAAAAGGAAGTAAAGTGTTAAGATGCATAAGAAATGAGTTGGGGAATAAGAAAGAAAGTATACTGTTGTTATAAAAATCAATAATTTTACATTTTCTGGGATAGTGTGAAGTACTGGTCACCTCATCACAAAAAAGATATTACTGAATTAGAAGGTATTCAGAGAAGAGTGATTGTGATAATTAGGCATATAGAGAAGCCTTCATATGAAAAGACTGGGGAAAAAAAATAGGATTGTTAACCTTAGAAAAAAAGATGAATAAGGAGGGATATGATGAAAGTATAAAAATGGTAAGTGGCAAAGAGAAAATAGATCAGGAGCTTCTGTAATCCTGCATGTCATAATTCAAGAACAAAAGGACACTAAGTGAAAGTGAAAAGCAGCAGCTCAAAATCTGATAAAAAGACGTAATTTTTAATGCAGCACATAATTAGATTATGGAACTCAATGCCACAGGATGTCACTGATGTCAAGACCTTACCAAGATTCAAAGAAGGACTTGGCACTTACAACTCTTGAAATTCTTGGGAATCTTACGCAGACTAACTGTTAAAAAGTTTTGAAAGAGAGGTTATGTAGCATGTTCCATGATTTAAAAGACAATACTTTTTAAAATTATTTGGAAAAAAGGTCCCTGGAAGCAGATTTTCCCATCACTGGCTATTTGATTATTTTGTCCTTTGCTGTGCTTGTTTTGTTTGCATTTTCTCTTGAGACACCTGGACGGTCTTGGAGAGAAAATGTGTGACAATGAATCACTATTCTGATCCATTTACTATTATTCTAGTACTACCTGAGTACCTTAGTATCTCCTATGAAATCCTAGCCTTAGGACTTGGTCTTCCCTTTTGCCAAATAATTGTCCTCTGCTCTATTGTATTCCACTCCACTCCATTCCAGTTAGCTGACTGGATTTGTCTCCCATTATCAATTAGTATAACCATTGTTGTAAGCTATATAGCACTGTGAATGTGTTTGGAGCAACTGTGAATTTTCTAGATGCAGAACCAAATACATTGTTGCTGTGGCAGCTATAAAATTGATTCCATGTGTCC
The DNA here is from genome assembly GCA_020800305.1 of Porphyrio hochstetteri. Taxonomy (NCBI): domain Eukaryota; kingdom Metazoa; phylum Chordata; class Aves; order Gruiformes; family Rallidae; genus Porphyrio; species Porphyrio hochstetteri. The sequence goes on along the minus strand of CM036905.1, from coordinate 180,331,585 downwards.
CAATTGTCTTCAAGTCCTACCCAAACCTTCAGCTCTGCTATTGACATCTTGCTTCACGTCCTGCAGCTAGAAGACAATGCAGTGTCGCCAAACATGACACACTTTGCTTCTTATGCTTCCTATTCTCCACAGTTTCCTTACCACATCTTTTTTTCTCCTTTCTGCCTGTCTAGCTGCTCAGAGAGATAAGGTATTCTTCTTCCCCCTTTTGTTCTTAAAGTATTTCTTTTCTAATTCATTAGCTTTTCTTTCCCTAGTTCTTTCCCATATGAAGACTCTCAGTGCACGTAAATAATGATAGGTGTGAGCATAAAAGAGCTTTTCCTCAAATCAGATCTGTAAACTGGAAACTGAATCAAAGAGAGCATGAAAGACACTTGGTAGAAGCAGGATCATCCATTTTGAACAGTATTCTCAAATAATTCTTCCTTCCACTGTTATTAATTACATTACACTCTCAAAGGCAGGGAGAGGGGGGTGGAAAACCTTTAAGCATTATAAGTATATGTTAGAGTTTTTGGAGGAATATCGTAGTAGTCTATTTATTATTATTGGTATTATACTAAAAGCCAATTTAATTATATAGCATTAAAACCACCCACAATTTTCAAAGATTCAGATTCAACTGACTTGTCAAAGGCCTCATTCAACAGAAGCTATTAAACAAGATAGCAGGGAGATAAACCATACTGGTACCTTTATAAAGGTTCAATTAACTGCTACTATTGCTTTCATCTGACACCTACCCAGCTCAAAACCTTGTAAGTTCTGTGGAGGCTTAAGAAAGTTTGAGAAAGTAGGTGAAGATACTCAGGGTGAGGGTACACAGAGCAGCTGAGCTCATCGAGCTAGGTAGGTGAACAAAATGCTGGAAGCATGTAACTGCCTTGAAGAGAAGCTGAATTCAGACCATGCTCACGAAATGGACACCGCAGAGAGACTGTGATGATAGCTGATCCAAGGATAATACCTGAGAGAAGATAAGCAGCCCCAGTTGAGTTTAGATGTGAATAGCTATTGTAAAGAAAGGTGTGCTTTGTCTCCTTGCCTTCCCCAACAATTTCCACCACTGGAGGTTTTCAAGATGCAATTGGACAGGGTGGTAGATAAGCTCATCTAGCCCCCCTTTTCTACAAAGGGTAGTCCCAGATGATCTTTTGAGGTTACAGAATCACAGAATTGTAGGGGGTGGAAGAGATCATCAAGTCCAACCCCCAAAGGTCTCTTCCAACCTCATTTGTTCTAGGATTCTATGAATTGCCTGTGCTTTGGAACTGTTTATTCTTCTTAGCTTTCAGATGTGTGACCTAGAACATAGTCCAATGATTGTTTTCTCCTTTTTTTCCAGGAAAAAAAAAATAAAGTTCATTAAAAGTTTATGTTTTAGCTTTGCCATCTAGAACAGGTATATCTTGCACAATGCTACAAAGCACCATCTGGATTACATACTTGTGTCAGTGCTGTCTTTTGAAATGTCCACATGACACTCACCATATGGTTTAGATATATCTGAGGGTTTACAGCTAGTCTGTGAGACTGGTTTTAGGCTGAATCCAGTCCACAGGACATGTACTGAACACACTTTAGCATAAATATGCTATTGTACTATAACATTCAATAGGAAAATAGGAGGAGCAACAACAAGGGTTATGATTTTAAAAGTTTAGAAGAAATGAATCCTACATTGATAATAAAAACTATGAACTGGTAGTCTCACAGGAGTTTCTAGCCTATGAGTATTCACAAACATGAGCTCATAATAATTAGTATCTGTATTGTTCTTCACCTTTTATATTTTTATTAAGACTTAATTATCATTGATAATGATTCCACAATCATGAAACAATTAAATGCCTTTAATTTGAAAGCCATCTACTGGGAAAAGAGGATATTTTATTTTTTCTTAATAAGTACTACAGAAATTAAATATATATATATACCCTAATATTGCATAAGCACTGTGTTTCCAGCCATATTTCGGCCATTTCATTTTTACTAACCACCACTTAAAGTAAGCTTTTCTCTATATTTCATGCTGTGAAAGAAGTAGCAGAACATGCTATGAGGAAGAGCAGATTTAGCTAAATGATCGCAATTTTGCAATAAAAAGTTTTCACATAGATGCCCATGCTGCCTTTTCAAGTCTGCCAGCCTACCTTTTCAAGTCCTAAATTTTGTCATCAGTTAAAAAGCATGACCTGAAGTCAAATATATTTTCACATGAAAAATCTACACAATTACTGAAAACTATTCCAACTAATTTACTTCCCCTTTCTTAGCAAAGAAGCATAAATGTCAGCCAAATATTAAAATAAAAGACAAAATATTTCATTACAGTCATGCAAAATTAGGTTTCCCACAATAACATTGCCTTGTTCATGTTACACAAATGTATGCTATCTTCTTGTTTTGCATATTAAACCTAAACAACATATTGTGCTTTTTTTTTTCCCTTTACTTCATATTGGGTATGCGTTCTTTTGTTATACATTGTTCCTGGTATGGACAAATAAATACACTTCTCTTAACATTGAAACAATCATCTCGTGTTAGAAGTTCAGATCCAATTAGATTAGGTAGAAGTGTGCATGGAATGAAATATGGATGGGATTGATCTTAGCACCTCAGCTGAGGAAAAGGCACACTGGCTTGCTTGGTGTCACTTTATACTCAAAAAAGAGGTTTTGAAAGAAGTACCAGTAAGAAGTGTATAACAACGGCTTCTATTATGGCAAACATCTTTTCCAAACAGAAAAGGCAATTTGTGGCTATTTTAAATGACCCCACACAGCACTTGTAAAAAGTGAACCTTCCAAACCTGGAAAAGTCACTTGCCCAATTACAAGTTAGACTTCAGTACCAAAGGTGTAATTTAAGGAGGCTCTCGAGTGCACTGAAACAAAGTTTTATGATCTCTGGTCTATTGCAATTTTTTCTATACAATATGCACAATCATATTCAGTTCTATGCAGAAGTCTTTCATTTGCTCATCACTTTCTCCACACATTATTTGGGATTTGGCATACACTACACTTCATCCTCAATACAAAAGTGATTCCCCACCCCCGCCCCTCGGTACAGGAGATTGAGCTATGCTTAATGGTTCTGAATTGCCTTTCCTAATGCTGAAAAGCTCCTTTTTCTCAGACGTTTCAATCAGGAATGGTGTGATTGGAAGACACCAATGGTAAAGGACAGCTTCTTTATATTGTAATTTTCATCAGGACATAAGCCACATTTCCATGAAAATGGTTAAGCAATTGGAAAAGCTTAACTGTACTTATATAAATCTAAATATAACTAATACTTAAGTATACTTCTAAATCCTAAAATAAACCATAGAGTCCCAACCACAGCAAAACAATAACAAATACTCTGCTTCTACTCTCCCAGCAAAAACTTAACTCTGGGTGTTACGACATAGAGTATGATGTGTTACTGTTTCCTTTCTCCACATCTAGTGTCTGATATGCAACGAACATTAAAATTTTCCAATATTAAAATGTAGGTAGTATCAGATTTGTAATGGGCTCCACAAAACTACTCATGCCTCAGAATCAGCCTGTACTCAGCACTCTAAAGTGTCCAAGGGCCCAGATGTGCAACCATTATCCATGTAATTAATCCCAAGATATTCACTACTTACATATGTAAGGTGTTCATAGGATGAGGGCTGAAATAATGGTTTTTCTCAAAACCAGTAATTGTTTAACCAAAAAGGTCAGCTTTCTAAGGTCCAAGTTTATATGGGACATTACAGAGTGGTCATCTTATGCTATGCAGTGGACAGTTACTACACAGGATGGTTGGTTGGTTGTTTTGCTTGATATTATCATTGCTAGTAAGAGGAATTATGTAAAAGCAAAGCAATCTCCTGACTAACTGGGAAGGTCCCAGTTGACTGAAGGTTAGCCAGTAGAACAACCACCTACACCAGGACTAGGGCAGTGATTGTCTCCCTGAACTCAGCACTCAGTGAGGCCCCTCACTAGAAGATAGACATTGAGATGCTGGAGTGTGTCCACAGAAGAGCAACAAAGATGGTGAAGGGTCTAGAGAGCAAATCTTTTGAGAAGTGGGTGAGGGAACCAGGCTTGTTTACCCTGGAGGAAAGGAAAGAGGGGAGACCTTATTACTGTGTTGTTGGTCTCTTCTATCAAGCAGCAAGTGATAGGACAAAAAGAAATGGCTTTAAGTCATGCCAGAGGACATTTAAATTGGACAGAAGGAAAAAAAAATTCACATAAAGGTTTATCAAGCATTGGAATAGGCTTCCAACATCCCTGGAGTTATTTAAAAGATGTATAGATGTGGCACTTAGGGACATGGTTGAGTGGGGTACTTGGCAGTGTTAACACTTGAACTCAATGATCTTAAAGGTTCTTTCCAACCTAAATGATTCTATGATTCTATGAACTCCTGACATAGGATGAAGGAGTAGAAATGGGGAAATCCTAAATATGTTACAGTTGAGTTTTTCAACATCTGGATAATTAGGTAAGGTACATTTAGGCTATGCATATTGTGTCCTCTACCCAAGCTCATAGAGAATTACACAGTCTTAAACTCTCCAAGGGAATGACTCTGCTATTAGTGTAGCTATTTGTATGAAATTATTTAGTTCTCACTAGTTATTAAGTTCTTCAATGTCCCAGTGGTGAGATTTAATGCTACCACAAGCTGCAGTTGCAACATAGTATGTCAAAAGCCAAAGGATAACGTCCTCCGCTGTAAACAAGACAACGATACTGAAGAACTGAGAGCTGGCATTTGGCCAAAACAAAGATTTTTATATGAAAAATGGCATGAAGAAATGATCTTAACCGGCAGTGGATAATTTTTGAAGGAGATAAGAAAAATGATGTAGTTGTTCTTGACAACTTCAACGTTATCTCTCATTGTCCTTAATTTCTCTGGCCAAATCAGAAGTGGTATCTATTCCTAAACTTTCCATACCAGCCAAATTCCAACAGTTAACTCCAAACAATGAATAACCTATAAAGCAACCGTTATTCATGATTTGGGTTTTTTTTAGAAAAATTTTTCTAAAGCAGTGGCTGTGATTGTGACCCTTTGCCTTACCAGAAATCAGTAGCAGGTGCATATTGTCTGAAAGAAAGCTAGTATTTAGATCATTTGTTAATTTGTTGCCTGCTACTTCTCTGCCTAATGTCTCGGGCAATTTACCGGCTTAGTCTTCACAAAAGTGAGATGTTTTAAATAGTAGGTTGGTTCCAACATTCTGCAATCACACGTCAGCTATGGCCCCTATGGTTCTTCAAAGCTACCACTCACAGGTCCTAATGGGCAGTATTTTGGGCTTTGCAACAGCAATTGGCCTGTTTAGACTATAATTAGTGATTGCCTAAGATACCTGTTTACTAAGTACTCACTGATGTGTCTATAACAGCTCCTTCTTCAACAGGACTAAATGCAACATTATAGCAATTCTACAAGAAAACGTCATCATGGTTCAATCTGGGGTTTTGCACATATTCACCGCCTTCTAATTTGGAAAATTCTGTCTTTTAGTTATATCGGGAATTTAATTTAGCCTATTGGCAAGGAGAAATTAACCAGATCAATTTCTCAAGGATCTGAAGCAGACAGAACAAGTCTCTGAGTGAAAGCATAGAAAGGCTGATGAAATATACACATCAGAGAAGGCAGTGTGTAAGAAGGCAAACCTGGTTAGAAAGTCACTCCATAGCTTGAAAAATATTTATATTTTTCTCTACTAACCTGTAAGCAAATTATTACTGATACAAAAAACCCACAGATACTCATAACCTTAAACAAATAATAATACAAGTGCACTTAATTATAAGGATGCATTTTATGGAACAGAATTACAATCTGGACATTGTTTGGGAAGGTCGTTATTTGCCATTTTCAAAAGCAGCTTAACAATATCCAAATATCTATGACATTATATTAAACATCCCCCAAGTGACACTGTATGCACTCAATCTGTCATTCTCAAGGTACTCTGCTGCCCTCAAAGGAAGTAATAGATAGCATTTTAATAAATGAGTGAGCTACAAAATCACATTTCACTTTGAGGAGACTTTCCTACTACTTTACTCTCAACATAGCAGCGGCAGGTACCTTCACCTCAGGGCCATTTTCTATGTGCTTGTATACCAAAGGGCTCTATTTGAAATCGCAGCAAGAGTTCTCCCTTTGCCCCTTCTCATTTAACAGAAAGTTTGTACTGTGTAACCTTCCACAGGGTAGAGCAGAGGATTCACGAGAATCCTCTCAGCTTGAGCACGTAAAACTCTTTATTATTACCATGACAGAAATCTCATTTTCCAAGCATACTCTCTCTCTTGCAGAATATACAAGGTTTAAATGCAGATGCAGTCAAAATCTCATTAATGACTCAGATCAACAGCTGCCATTGATCGTTAAAACGTAAATGAAGTGACTTCTAAATCTTAAAATGACACAGCAGCTGTGCATTTTGGGAAATGAGAGATACTGTGGCTATAACATAACAATCCATGAATATTTTCTTCCTGCTACCTAGGTATCGCTGAGAATTTTCTAGTTAAAATGTAAAGAACTACATAGCCTTTGTATGACATTTTCAAACTATCTGATGGGAAGAAAAAAAAAAAAAAAAGATAAATGTTCCAGGTTTTTCTTGATGTCTATCATATGCCACTTTCTTGATGTGTGCGTAGTTTGCTTTCACTCTGCAAAGAGCTGCTTGAAAAGAAACTTGGAAAGCTTCTCGCTTTAATTTTTTTAAAGCACGAGATCTTGTAAACCCCCACGTTCTCTAAAGTAGTATATCTTACTGGACTACAAATTCTGAAATACAATGGCACTTTTTATTATAAATGAACAGAACTATCACTTGGCAGTAACGGATTAGAATGCAAACTGGGCACGAGCTGTAGGTAATGGCCACTAGTGGGACCCACTGCCTGTATCACTTATCATGGCAAATAGAGTTATCTGACGATTAAAGATATAGAATAAAACAAAATTAAATCTAAAAATAACAACATAAATAAATCAGGTGCCAGTCACCTGAGATATCTAACTTTCATAAACAAGTTGCTCATCACAGAATCACATAATGTTTGCGGTTAGAAGGGTCCTCAAAAGATCATTTAGTCCAACTCTCCTGCCAGAGCAAGATCACCTAGATCGGGTCACACAGAAAGACATCCAGGCTGGTTTTGTATGTCTCCGGAGAAGGAGACTCCATAACCTCCCTGGGCAGTCTGTTCGAGTGTTCTGTCACCTTCACAGTGAAAAAATTCCTCCTTACATTCACATGGAACCTCCTATGCTCCAGCTTGAACCCATTACCCCTTGTCCATTACCATTGGACATCACTGAGAAGTGTCTGGCTCCTTCCTCCTGACACTCACCCTTTACATATTTATAGACATTGATGAGGTCAGCCCTCTGTCTCCTCCAAGCTAAAGAGACCCAGCTCCCTCAGCATTTCCTCACAAGGAAGATGTTCCACTCCCTTAATGATTCTTGTGTCCCTGCAGTGGAACCTTTCAAATAGTTCCCTGTCCTTCTTGAACTGAGGAGCCTAGAACTGGATACAGTAGTCTAGATGCAGTCTCATCTCTATTTCTCAATTTATATTTAAATCCTATGTAGTCAATGGGAATTGAGAAAAATTCTAACAAAGTGAATTAAAAAGAAAAAGTCCTATTAAGAAACAATAAGAAAAAAGAGAAACACAGATAACCAAAAAATCATGGTTAAAAGTATTTTTAGTCTAAATTTAACTCATAAAACCACAATTTGGAACAGGTGTTTATGAAATCATTTCAATTTGATGCAACATGCAATATGTGATCTGATTGAAACAAAATAATAAACAATCAAATCATTCTCAAGCACCTACAATGACTGTACGTTGCAAATGAGTTCTTGGGGAAGTCAGTGAGAATTACCAGGTGACTCCATCCATCCCCAAGGTCCTGTGACAAAGAAAGTGCAACTGGAGTTTTGCATGACAGCAACACTAGCTGTCTGGAGGGCAGAATTTAGAGGAAGGTTAACAGCTGCAACCACTGCCAAATCCAAAAAAATGGGAGAAAGCAAAAACTTACCCCTCAGATGTGTAAGTCATTCACCTCAAAAAGCTTAACAATTTTCTTGCCAGGCATCCTTAGGTAAACTGCCTGCAGCACCACATCCCCATCCCCCCTCCCCCAGCCTCTGCAAAAACCGATGTACCTCTTACTGGTCAGGAGTGTTAATGAGCAAACTCTGAATAAATTACTGGTTTGCATCACTCTTCTTTATTTTTTTTTTTTTAATTGATGTTGTTGTTTTGTTTGGTTTTTTATACTTTGGTGATGTAAATACTACCATTTTGACCTGTTAGTGTTTTGGTATTACTCTGTACTAAAGAAAGCCAGTAGCAAATCAGGTCTCAAGAGTTGTTTCCTCATAAACTCCCTGTGATGTAAATGGCTTTATCTGGTTTAAAGTAAAAAGCAGCACACTCAGGGTAACACCTTGGGAAAAAAAAAAAAAAAAAAAATCTTTGCAAAGAACAAGGAAATGCAAGCTCAGGAACAGTACTTATCTAGTCAGTACAAATTAGAAGTCCCTCCCTTTTCCATTCACCTCAGCCTGAATCACAGTCATTATTTCAATATAGTTCCAAGAAGAAGTAGCGTGGGTATGCTCCAGGGCTCTGTACTGGAAGACTAAGGAAAACACTGACAACAAGTTGCAGACTTATGATGCATGAATGAAGCAAATGTTCATCACATGGCAGAAAAAGCTGCTTGCCTCTTACTGCTAGACTTGTTTTGCTGTTATTCATTATTTATCCTTTCCTGCACAATCAAGAAAAGCAGAAAGATCCTTGAATATCCTCTTAATTTCTTCTTGACTTATAAGTCTTCGCCTACCTATCAAGAAGCCACAGCCTCAGGAAGCTGTCTGTCTCTGTACACTGAGGAATATTTGCATGACTAGCATAGCAATTCTGTCTCAGGCATTTGGCTTTCACAGCTTAACCATCTTTGTTGCAAACAGATTGCTTTAATGGCTTTGGGTAGCAAACACATACAGAGCTGTGCCAACTGATCAAAAAATAGCTGAGTAGGTATGACCCATAATCATATTTATTGGCATTTCATTTAAAACCTCTTCTGAATCATCATTTGCATTGTCATCTAAGTCCAATCTCTTTTGTTCAATAAGTCAATGCTTCTTGTCTGCTTGTTCTAAAAACAACAAGAAATCAAAACTCGGGACTCTATTCCTCCACTCAAAAGCTTGAGAGTCAATAAAGATGTGTAGGAAGAGATTCCTCACCTTCATTAACAACATGGTTGAAAGGAGCAAAGCTCCCTAAAAGTAGAGGAAGACGGGGAACAGCCCATCCACCAAGAACATAGATATAGAAAAACAATAAAGGCTGACATCCTACGATGGCACCACAGGATCAAATCCCTTTTGGCTAAAATGCCTTAAAGGTTTCTGGAAATTAACAGAGATTTGACAGAAACTCAGGCAAACCTCCATGTGCACTGCAAGTGCTGCATATCCTTGGCATTTCTAACAAAATGATGTATTAACAACAACGTAAGAAAAGATCATGCTTTTGAAGCATGACACAAGTACAAAAATTTATCTAGTTTTTAGTATACTGCAACAATTAATGCTATCGTGTATATTTTATCTTGGATGTTTTGCCATTACTGGAGAACTAGCTTGCTGTTTCTGTTAGGAGAAAACAAAGGAGTTATCAAAAATTTCCTTCACACAAACCTGTTTACTTACAGTAAATGTCAGGACACCTGACTTTATCTAGAAACAAAATGCAGCTTTCATGCTCAGAAATAAACATTATCAGAAAAAAAAAAAATCCCTAGAACGTAGGAAGAGGTTGCTTGTTTTTCTTTATTTGGTTTTTGTTTGGTTGGTTTTGGTTTTGTTTTGTTTGAGTAGTTTACTTGGTTTGGTTTGGTTTGGGTTTTTTTTTTTGCATATTCATAGCAGAATGGCCATGACTCCTGCTTTTGGCCACTCACTTTCACAGCTGCAGCCAGTAAATCCACTGGCCTCTGAACTTCTATTTCAGAAATACCTTTTATTTCTTCAGGTGGGTAGATAGAAGTTCCTCCATGCAGCCAAACACTTTGTGGCACAGCTTCTACCGTTTCCAGCAGTGACTACATAGAAGAGTGTTTAATTGTTCCTTCTGTGTAGCCTGAATCCGGTATGGTGAGCCAACCTACCCACCAATTTAACTAGGTCTGCGAAAAAAGTTAGAGATTGAGGTTAAAGAACTTAATTTAACCCAGTTTAACAGACTGGTCACACCCACTGTCAAAAGTCTTTCCCCTCCCACTCCTCTTCTTCATTTTATTTTTTTGCACTGCCGACTGGATTACATCCTCCACTGAAAAGCAAGCTCCCCACCTCACCCCCCCACCCCCACCCCCATCTTTTCCTCTTTTTCTTTTTTTTTGCTCACTTTTTTATTTGTTTTTTCTTCACACAGATTACACAAGATCCAGTAAAGCCAAGTATTTACATGTGGCCTTTAAAGTATACTGTTCTGCTTGAAAGTATAAATTTCTAAGACTAATTTTCCGTAATATTTTGGGTATTTTTGCGACTATTAACCTATAATGTGAAGGTTGCACATTAGATGCAGTGCAAAGCTACATGTCTTTAAAAACATAGTCCAGAATACTCAGAGATATATATTCCAAACAGATAATACACTTCTGACAACAGACTGTCAATCCTATCTATATTAGGAAGAAGACATTCCTTCTGTCAGTCATCAAAACCTGAGCATCACTTTCATCCTGACACCAAACTTCCCTCCAGTGTAAAGGAATTATCTATTGAAGAAGGCTAGCTCAAAATGTTTTAAGTTCACAAGGTAAAAATATCTGTCACCAAGAATAAATAGAACCACATTTCCTTTAGATGTGTGATAATTTCTGATACTTCAGTCTTGGAATTTGCCTGGGCCATTAACAATAAATTAAACGAGATGTTAAAATGTTCATGTACACTCTGTTTTAATATTGGTTTAAGTGTCCAGAGGAAAATGGCAATGTTTAATATTTAAATATCAAACACTTTGATTAAACATTAGAGTGTTAAACTAATATTAAGGAAGGCTGAAAACAAGTTTATAGAACTGTCCATAGTTCTTTTGGGTTGCAACTGCCAAAATGCTTTTTGAACTTGGCCATGTAGGCATTTTTTTCAAAAAGTAGTATGACCCCAAGCTCACAAATGTCAACTGTAATTAATAAGCAACATTTCAAAGTTTATACTTAGCACTGGGCTATGTAAAAAGATGCACGTCTACCGTAAGACACAAAACCTGCAGGATCCTGACTAAAATCAGACATGAGCGTAGCAGCTCAAAGAATCAGGACAAATTGTACTCTGCTTTGACTCACCCTACTTGCTCTCTCAAACAAATAATTAATTTAAACTCTTTCTATTCTCCTAGAAATAAATGGAATTCCCTAGTAGAAAATATTAAGTTGATAGGCCTCTCAGGTCTGCAACTTTGTAATTACCTGAGGAATTCCCCTGAAATCTACTAGGGTTAGTCCAAATATGCATCTACACCTTGGAGGCATTATACCTCCTCTCAAGATTCATCCTTCCTCTTTCTCCAGAAATATTGGTCTACATCAATCATCTATAAGAGCTCTATCCTATTTCTCCTGAAAAGTCCCATCACAGCAGTTTGAACTCAAATTTACAAACAAACCTGCAGGGATTTTTCTAAACTCACCAAAAAACAAAACAAAAGAAAACCCAAAACAATACAAAAAAAAAAAACCCCAAACCCTAAAAAGCACCAAACCCACAAGCCCCAAAATATGGAGAGTTCAGCTTTTGAATTAATTGCTCATTGCAAAGACGGTTGAGATTAAAAAAAAAAAAAAAAAAGAAAAAAAAGAAGAAACAAAACCCAAGAAAAGTACTCCCTAGAAACTAGCTATTCTCAATCCTGAAAAACTACAGGGATTGCAGATGGGGATAAACAACGATTGCCTGGGTGCAAATGCCTTCACACTTACCCATTTTACATCATAGCTGCAAATTATCAAAGTGCAATTTCCACTGTATGAAGGAGGCAGCATATTATGCTTCTAGCTTTCAGTCACGTTTAATAAAGAGAAATCCTTCTATTGAATGAACAGTACCCCTTGGCTACTTTTTAAATAATCCATTGAGAATACTACAATATTCCACACATATATATATATAAAAATAATATTGTGTTTCTTTAAGGAAATACCCCAGAGAAACATTACTCTCTTCCACATGTACATGGAATAAAACCGCAAAGACTATGAGTTTACTGGTTGGGTTTTTTTTGGTGGGGTGATTTGAGAGATTTTTTGCTTTAATTATTGACAATAGTAAAAAGATTGTTTAAGACTAGCTGTGTCAGAGTTTTGGATACCAAGTGTGACAGGCTCTGCAGGTGTACAGTGCTTTGCCTATTGATACAAATTGAATCTGAACATAGCAATTTATTCAGCAAATCAAACCAATCACTGCACTGCAGTTTTCTCTTTCAGCTCTCATTTCCCAACCAACTACTCTTAACCACTTTGCTACTTCTGCTTTACAGCAAGGTTTCAACTGCTATTAGGGGGTGTTTTATGGTAAGGGGATGGGGGCTTAAAAATTTTTAAAGACTGTTATACCCTTCCACTAGTGCTATTAAGTGCCGCATCGTTCACATCTGTTCCACACTAGTTTACTGTCTCCAAGCACACTACTGTGAAATGCATTTCTCACCCCCTTACCCTAGCAAAAAAAAATGAAAACAGCCATTGTTAAACACGCAAAGCATTTGAACAGCTTGCAAGTGAAATTTGTTCTAGTAAACTTTGAATATTTGCCCAAAGAACCAGATTACCTTAAATCCTTCTTTTTTCTTTAAGAACCATACTGGAAAAGACATTCTTTAATGCAATCATGCTATTTTGTTGAAAGATATTTGAGCTAACCAGTCCTCCAAAATAACCAACGTGGAAAGATCAAAGCATGAAAACTAACACCAGATTGCTCAATAGATATGTGGGGGAAAAGAACTAACCAACACGGGAAAAACAGACTGGCAACCACTAAAGGGGGGAAAAAATAGAGCAGTCTTGCAGTGTTGAGTCAATATATAACCCTGGATTAATAGCTAGCCTTGGCAAGGCTCAAATGTGAAGATGCTCACATTGGGCATCCCAGACTTGCTGCTACCAGAGGTTGTTGCTATGGTAACCAGTGACAGTCAGCCAACAGTAAAATGAATTTAGAAAAGATAGTTAGGAAATACTGAAAGGAAGAAAGAAAAAGAAAAGAAGGAAAGAAGTTTGATGTCTGTAAGTAGATGCACAGTTCCATCATCTGCCACTTGCTCTACGGCAGCAGAGGAATCAGTCACTGAAATGGAGCTGAATTTCCATTTACCCCCATGATATCTGAAGGATATTCCTGCCTGTATGAGTTTCTAATTGAAAGAAATTATTGTCTCGTTCACAGGACAGCTTGTCAGTGACTCAGCAATCCAGCAAATTCAGCCGCCTCTGAAAACTGCATGGAACTGTTAGCACATTGTTCTCATCTAAACTGTTTACAGGAAGCCTGGAGTGGCCCATTTCTGTCTTTTGCCTTTAAATCAGCCCGGGGATGGTTCCACCCTGACATGCAAAATGGCTCAATGGAAGAAGTATTTGTCACTGAAACAAAAGGATTTGGAACTTTACAAATCTGGTGGAAAAGTCGGTTGATTTTTTTTTTCTTTTCTTTTCTTTTTTTCAAACAAAGAACAAAGCAGAGACCAGTCTTTTTAAAAGCAAAATTTGGTTCAAAGGAGGCTAGCTGGAACTGCAGTCAGTGGACCATAAATCACAGTACCCATGCCCAGCTGTGCAGCACTGCATGGAAGAAAAGGTTTTGGATGGCAGTGTCCCTTAGCTGTGGATGTGTATGCCAGAGAGGTAGCTATTGTTGTTTACTTGCTGTGCTATCAACGTGGTATGCTAGAAAGCACACTTTTTAGGAATCAGTGTGTGTGCACTATATTATCTTATCTCTCACAAAACATCGTCCCAGCCCCCTGCAAAACTCCTGCTGGAGTACTGGCAGAAGGAGATAAAAATGAAGTACTACGTCTGGTAAAGCTGAAGTGCTGAACTAGACTTCCCTACAAGCACCTTTTCCTGAGATTGACTGTACGGCACGATCAAGAGGATGAACAAGAAAAACCTCGTATTCAGCCCTAGAAATCTTCAATGGCTGATTTGTGTGCATGAGTTTTTCAAGCCTAGAAATGACACAAAGATAGGGAGAGATTAAAAAGTTGTGAGACAGAACAAGCACGGGAGAAGCTGTTCTTTTCATTGAATAAATATCTAGAGGCATTTACACAAAAATGTGCTTTTACAGAAATATCAGGAGCAGCCACAGTTGGAGAAATTGGCCAAGTCTTTCTCCCTTTCCAGCCCTGGGACCATGAGGGCCCAAGTCACTTGCCCTTCTAAGGTCGTGACTCAGGAAAGTCACTTAGCTGTGCTCTGCTTCGTTTTCTCCATAAGTAAAATGGAAAAATACAGACTCACTCAGCCTTTTAAAAGTGCTTTCATGTTTAAAGAAATGAAAAGTGCTAAGCGAGTGGTAAATATTGTTTGAGTAGATTAATACTTGGGTGATCAATATACATTATGAGACTGCTCTTACTCATCATGTTTCCCACAGCTAAAAGAATGCAAGAAATAATAATAATATGATTATTATAGCTGGTAGAAATGCCCCTGGTGAAGGCTGCCAAGTTTCCTAGAACAAAGAGAACGCTGTGTTCCCATTTACTCTTTACTGCAACTTTTACTGTATGAAATGAAATTTATGCCTGTCATCTGAATCAGACTGGCTCAGGGTTTTCATTAATTGATGTTTTGGATTTGACTTGATTTTACCAAATATTTCAGTGAAAGTTTTTTTTATTGGTTTTGAAAATGAAACAAATTATAACCAAGTCATTTAGCTAATATTCATATGAGAATTATTCTAGCACTTTCTTTGAAGACCTTTATGAAGGCTTCAAGCTGCAACCTGATACTAAGCAAAGAGAGAGTGCTGAGATCACAGAGCTCTTTTGCTAGATCCATGAAAACACGTCCAAATAGATTTCATCAAGTTACAAGTTTCAAAAGGTTATATGCATTCAAAAAACAGAGCATATCTTTTTTGGTAAGCAGACTTCAGCTATAAGTATATGAAACATTCCTACAAGCACAAGAGAGAAAAATAATGTTCCAAATATTTGGAGAGTAGCTTTGACAGTGCCAAGATATTTTTGAATTTTAAATTCAACACACGTGATAGCAACCCTGTCAACAAGTACTAATCAGAGATCACAAGTATCATTATCTAGCTGATTTTTATAGAAAGTAGGCATATGGTAGAAGTTATTATAGTTTCTTCATATTCATAAAGGATAACAAATAGGGGTTTTTTAACAGATAAGACCAACCTGTTATTTTTCAGTAGGTGACTCATAACACTCACCTAGATGATTACTATCCCTATAAAAAGCTAGATCATCCAAAGTACAGTAGAAGACAAAAAGTAAACAGAAACATCTCATGTAAAATCCATTGTTCATTTATTTCTAATGCATTTGAATCCATAGGCAAAAGTTTGGTGGTCTGCAAGAATGATACCTCAAGCAGGCACTTTGTGGAAACCTACTGGTTCCTCCAAAGCTCTTCAAATCCCTTGATCTGCGTTGCCACCTCCTTTCTCAAAGGACCTGTATTATAGAAGGCAAGGGTCGACAAAGATGATGATATGGAGAATCTCACACTGGAAGAAATATTTCCTCCTTTTGCAGATAGTGGCTCCACAGTCCTTTCGACACCCTCATCCTCTTCTGAGAGTTTCAAGAGAAATGTAAAAGCTCAACTCTTGCACATGCAGAATTGCTTGCTTATAGACAAATAGGTGAGGAAAAATACCCACAGATCAGAATATAAATTTGTTCTGAGAGGACAGGTCGTTTTTTGAACATCAATGTATCTTTGCTTGCCTAGAGTTCCCCAGGAACTGTAGTGCCAGGCCCACCCTGACATAAATCATTAAGTGCTTAAATTATAAATAAAATTGGGGCAAGGCAACATAACAAAGTACTTCTATGTAGACAAAGCTAGCCAGATACAGAAAAAAACCAAAGCTGCACTCATCTATTAAAAAAAAATAATAAAAAGGTAAGATGAGAGCTGAAAAAAACCCAAACGTTTTTAACTAAGTGAAATAAAATCACTGTGAAAATATGTACACTTACAAAGATAAGAACTTGCTAGTTAGCCATCTGACCTAAAGTCAGTGTTGCATTGCAGAGTAAGAAGAAATCAGGAAGAAACATTCATTCAATACCCACTGTTATTAATTCAAGGAATAAACATTACTTCTCCATAAGAAAATAATTCTTTTTGCTCCTTAGTTTCATTAAATAATGAAAACACTTGTGCCTCTTTTAAGTACCTTTGAAGTGTTTGGCACTAGTCCTAATGCTTTACAGAAAAAAGTCCCCTTTTTAGCTTTTAAAGCAAGAACAGTTAGATGCCAGTCTTCTACCCA
Source organism: Porphyrio hochstetteri (assembly GCA_020800305.1). Classification (NCBI taxonomy): domain Eukaryota; kingdom Metazoa; phylum Chordata; class Aves; order Gruiformes; family Rallidae; genus Porphyrio; species Porphyrio hochstetteri. Next base: position 180,314,962 of record CM036905.1, on the reverse strand, counting down.
CAGGAAAATCGGGGTTTGCCCTTCCTGAATTCATTAATCATTGAAGTCCACCTAACACTGAAATAGTTCATGTATGCATGAAATATGAGAATGAAAATACTTTTTACCTGCAGTAGATTTTGCTTTGTCTTTATTTATACTTAAGGAACAAGTATATATTATTTATCTAAATTCAGATTATGGGCCAGAAACCTTTTCTTATGGGCCTCACCCCACTTTAGGGGAAAACCAGTGAATCTGAAGTTTGCAAACAGGCTGTGGGTTCAAAGTATTTTAATTTGAACATTTTTTTTCTATGAGAACTAGATCCTAATGTAAGAGGTGCTGAGAAACTTGGAAAGTCTCAGAGGACGCATTGTCCTCAGTGGGAGCTGAGTGTAATTTCTGTATACAAGTTATCTCAAGATATATATTCAGATAGTAGGGGTAAAAAAAGTGTTATCTCTTTGGAAAACCTGGCTCAAATTCACCTTTTTCATATATTTTCTAATTAACCCAGAGTAAGCATTTCCTAATTCTTTCATACGTATTTTAAAAGTAATTAAATTTGTAATGTTCTTTGTATAATTTCTTTTTTGATTGTAACTGAAAAGGAAACAGTACATACACAGGCAAAATATTAAGAACAAAAACTAACACTGGTAAAACCACAAGCAGGCCAAACTCCTTTCACCGAAAGAGTTCAGCCAATAGATGATTTAGCCTTTTCTTTTTCTCTCTTTGTTTTTTTTTTTAATTGAAACTTCTTATTCCTCTCACCCACAGAATATTCTGCTTAATTATCTGCCTGCCAGTTTCTATCTGCACTGGTGCTAGGAAGTAGAAATGGCTTAGCCTCTAAACCTACTAATCTGAAGCCTGACCCCTGATAAATCAATGCTATAATCTATAGCTTGCTGCCTTTTGCTTTAGCTCTGTGTGGCATGCTTTGATGAATATCTGCCTTGCAGGAGAAATGTATGAAAATTATATCATGTGCAACTGGTTTGAACTGTTGCGCAACCATGGGACACTGAGCCACTCTGGGGAAAAAGTTAAAATGAACTACAGTAGATAAATGTCAATTTCAGGGGGTTTGACATTATATTATATTTAAATTAAAGGGAATGTTATTCTGGCTCCTTCCTGCTCTGAACCTGCTGGTTTTTCCCTTTTAGAAGATTCTGATAAAATACGTAATCATCCTCTGCCAAGGCTCTCAATTCCTCTTCGGTGCAGACGGCAGGGTTTATATGATAAAATTTTAATGACCATGGACCTGCATAGCAATGTGAGGTACCAGCACATTTTCAATAACGCTAGGCGCCTGCAAGGACTGGCATCGGGTGATATTCCTACCGCTGAATTCCATGCATCCTAAGAGGCAAGTTTCACGGAGATAGAGGCAGCACCAGAGCAACCTCCATTATCATGCAGCAGTCGTAGGGATGAAATGGAGATTTATGAATCCCTGCCAAAGAAACTATATTATGGACTGTAAATTAAAATGGGGGCTTAACACGTAGTGAACTACATGCTAGAGAGGCTGATTTCCAGATTGCCCTGTCTATTCTGGCCCAGGCAGCTCTAGAGACCACCCCTCGTTAAGCAGTTCTGAGCTTTCTGTGAAACTCAGACATTCTAGGTTTGAAAAGGCAACTACCAAAGCTTTCATAGTCACAGCAAAAAAAGGAATCCTCAGCTGTTTCAGCAGGCGTTTTACTTGCAGGGTATTATTGTAGTATGGTGACTAGGATGTAGTGGCTTCATTCTCAGATGTAGTTCCAATGCCTTCCATGAAGGGACTTCAGTTTTACTCCTCTGCAAGTCATAGTGCATTTGCAAGCTCAAAGCACCACGTTTTGGTTTCTGAATTGGTATTGCTGTTCATGAGTCACAGTCTTCTCAGATCTGTCACTGCACACTGGTGGTGATACTTCCACATGAATCACTAATTCCAAGGAATTCAAATGGTTTAACCATGTTTTAGTGAGAATCTTCAGAAAGCCCCTCAGCCAAAAAATACAATTTTCAGTGAAAGGCACTAAATTATAAGTTGTGAAAAAGTTTCTAAAACTCTTAGAAACAGCAAGGCTGCCCAAAAACCTGTAAGGAAAAGGGATAAATTCCATGGTGAACTACTCATCTGTGTATGCCAGTGTCTCAAACAGGATTTAAGTGATAAAACCTGTAAGGTTTACATTGGAATATACTCAAGTATGCAATTGGTATGCCCGATGGCTAGGGCTTTCCCAGGGAAAGAGAAATGCACAGCGCTGTTTCCAATAGACTTTTTTCTACTCCAGGCCATGAACACAACACAATCATTTCTTTTTCACTTACCACCCATCTAAACAAAGAGCTCCAGGTAATAAAAAACAATGTAAACTTACTCATCACACATGTCAAGTTAGCTTTGAAAGCCTCACTCTCCCATATTCTTTATTATACTTAATATTTCTTCGGAACTAGCTTACACCCTTACAAAAAAAGAGATAATTTATCTTAGCCCTCCTACTCCTAAAAAGAAAAAAAACCCAAAAAAATAAAACAGAAAAAAAGTGCACCAACTGCCCTGAAAAAGGAAAAAGAATATAAAATATAAATTAACTTTCTTTTTCTGCTTATTTGTACAATTTAAAATGATAAAATTCACTTCACACTTCAGACCTCTACAAGTGAAAGCACCTCAAGTGAAAGCAGTTCCACATGGACCATTTTGTGCTTGTCTAATGTGTAAATGTGCTGTTTTATGTTGAAGTAAGTATAAGCAACTATACAGTGTGCATACAGTAACACAGCTATCACTTGAGCCCCACAAGTGCCATGCCCTAAGGCATGCTACAGGCCATGCTTCATAAGGCAAGCAAAGTATTTTCAGTGGACTCTCTGCAGTGGCATAGCATGTAACAGAATATAAGCTAGACCTTGTGAAGCAATGTGTTCCAGAAAAATCAACATTTCTTCTGGAAGGAATAAGGATAACACATTGTGTGGCCATTTTTCGAATCGGAACAGTAATGCTTTAACACACAAAAATGTCTACTATAAAGTTCTGGGTAAGAGATCTGTTCCTTGGTTTGCTCTCTTCTCCATGAACACATTTCTATTGTCTTTCCTAGCATAGGAATATTAAAGATAGAGCACACCACCATCTTCCTACCAGTGGCGAAACAGTGCTGGCAAAGAACATATGTCCGTGACTCTTAATAAATAAGTGTCTTTGTAGTAAAGAACTTCTCAGCTCCACAAGGTCTAGTACCAGGCAGCACATAGCACTGCTAATAGTGCACAGTGTGACAGACAATAGTCTTAACTGTATCTCCTCAAGGAAAGGCAAGAGCATAGCAACCTTCCAACTTCAGGAGGATGCAAAATGTAAGCCAAGACATTTCACAGCACCTGGAACCAGTCATCCAAAAGTGGCTTTTGATTTAGTCACCTGCGACTGCAATTTCAATGACACTGATCACTGAGTACACAGGAAAGGGTGCACAAGCAGAGCATAACATGTGAAGAATAGGTATCACCACTCATCATCACCATTTGCATCCTCAACTCTCCTCCTGCTGGTCCAGCCCTTGTCCTGACTCCTAGCCCAGCCTCAGCCAGTCCTCAGGGAGGTGCCCAATGCCCAGGACTGGGGCTGCCCTACTTCTGGCTGGGGCAGTGGGGTCCTGTCCCCCATTCCTGTCCCCCCTCACCCCTCCAGGGACACCCCCAGCTGCCAGCCCCAACCCACAGAGAGCTACTCTGTCATGTAGTGCCAGGTCAGCAGCTAATTATAGAATGCAAGAGATGGGGTGACCACAAATACCTATTTAACAACACAAAGAAACAGTCAAGATTTTGGCATAAACCCAAAAGCTCTACTTAGTTTATGCCAGACTTTTCCTATCTGGCTTCACAAGCCAAACCCTTTACCTTGTAAGTGGCCAGAGTGATGCTAGGTAAATGAGAGATTTTTTTTTTTTCTTTTTTAATTGTTCTGGTTGATTTGTTTTGCACAGTAAGGCTTCTCACTGAGATGAAGGCTCCTTGTACACAAGCACCTACACCATGCATCTGTAATCATACCCTGTAAATGGCACCAGCAAAAGAAAGGAGTGACATTTTTTCCTCTTGATCACAACAGAATAAACAACATTTTAAAGGTTAAATTATTCAAATTCTACAGTTACCTGTAAAATAAAATGACGTCTCTGCTGTACCTTCAGATTTCTTACATCCAATTATTTTGATTTTTTTTTATCCTGTCCCAGGCTTCCTGACTACTGCTGCTTAAGGTGCAAGAAAAAAGTGTTGTAACTAGTGGCAACTCATTTACTTCCACTGATAGCTACAGCTCCTGATACAAGGCTTTCAGCTCAACTCAGAGAAGTTAGGTGAACTTTACAGCAAGTTAGTCAAACAGAAACAGACAACACCTAAATGCATATCACAATGCCTTTGTGCATTAAGAAAATCCTATTTGGGTGTCAACTTTAACTTTGTTGAGGTCAGCCAAATGTGACTGTGATGGGCAGGAAGTATGCAATGACACTTAAAACAGTCTCTGTATAGATGAAGGCAAAATAAAATAAAACAAAACTAGGGAATTCAGTCTGAAATCCACTTTTAATTAATGTCAATCCTTGGAATCCCACTGTTGCTCATGCTACCTACCAGTTACTCCATAAGGAACCATAGTGGCTCACATAAGCAAAAAATTTGGCCTTTCAGTGACAGAAGAGACAATATGGTACCCATCATTAAATTTGTCAGGGTTTGCTGATTTTTCATTTTATGATCCTGTCGCTATCTATTTAAAAAAAAAAAAGTAAACAGCAAATGAAACAAGGGATTGTGCAAAGTATCTTTGTGTGATGGAGCAGGAAGAAATAAACAAAGTATCATTCCTGTCAATCTCTTACAGCCACTTCCTTTGCCTCCCAGGAGCATCCCTGCTGTTGATCCCCCTGCCTCTAGCTTCGCTTTTGTATAGATTTCTAAGATGCAGGTTTACACATGAAGATTCACTGTTCCTTAACCTAGAAACCACAGCAGATTGAGAACTGAAAAGCAAGAGCATGACAATCCAAATAATTTTGTCTGTTCCTTACAAATCCATGAAAGCTATACCTTCACATGCACACCTTTTGATTCAGACCATGCTTTTACCCCTCTTTCTGATGCTGTCCCATTTCTCAGGGTGTAACACCATAATTTTTTTTCCCACAGTTATGAAAAATAACTAAAAGTAATCAGGGAAAAAAAGCCATACCACACCGTGTAAAGTAACATTATGACTGAGCTCATAAAAAAAGATGCTGACTGAGGAATTTAAAGTTTTTCAAAACTTTTGATCTTGTTTATACATGTGAAGGTTTGATGTGAAAGCTTGATGTCAACTGTAAAGAGAAACATCTCTCAAGACAAAAATAAAAAACAGACCTCCTGTAGAAACGTACCCAATGATAACCAACAAGTTTCTGATCTTGAGGAGAACATCATGTGAGTGTCTTGCATTTAATATTATCTTATGCCAAGCAGCCCTACTTTTTCTTCTCATTATATTTTCTTCATACATAAGTGTTTGGCTTCACATATTTGATAAAAAAGAAAGTTGCTGGAGTAGATGTTCAGTAAGTCTTCTTAGAATAACTACCCTGCTGTATTTGCTTTTCACATGGGTCCTGAGATAACACGCTGTTTTGTGAGGACCCATGTGCAAAGTAAATATAACAATTATTCTTTTCATTTGTGATAATCACCATTATTAGCAAGCTGATCCATAATAACCCCTTTGCATTTAACTCTTGAGCTCTAGTTCAGCAAAGGAAAATGAGCCTGTCATTTCAAGGATTTCTAGATTTAACTTGCTTTCCATATTTATTATTTTTAACTTTGGTTGCAAAATATCAATAGAAGTAAGTTATTTAACATTTCAGCATTATATGCACAGAAGCATCTAAGCAACTTAGTGCAAATGAATAGAGATTTTCCCTTCCTGGATGGCATCAGAAGGTATAAACCAACATCTAATATCTGACTGGATTTTTTAAAAACTGAACCACTTATTTTCATTTTAATATTCTGGTGATAATAAACAAATGGTATTTGAAACATTTTACCATTAAAAGGATGCGAGCAGTTCTTGATTCTAAGAAAATAATCTTTATATGTGCACAAAATTATTGCAAATAAGATACAGTATTGATTCTATATAACAAAGGAATTACTTGTGTATTTGCTTCTAGTGGCAACACAAAGGACTTTGGAAATAGTATAATTGTGGGATTGTTTAGGGTTTGGGGGCCAGTGGTGGGGGGAAGAGGTTGTTCTTATTTTTAAAGAGAAATCTAGAGACAGCCTAGATATGCCACATGTGAACAAAGATTGCCTTCAAATGTCACTCACGACCTGACACAAACAGGGAAAGGTTGACAGACATTTTAAAGCATACTGAGAGGCTAGATAAATATTTTACCTTCAACTAGTTTATTAATCTTTTGTATATTCAGAGAGGTTTAAAATGCTTTCCTATTCACCTGTCAGTGTTCTTCTAATTAACCCTTCGGCAATATCCGTAGAAGGTAATAGAAAAGGTTCATTATACTTGCATGGAGCAACATAAAATGAATGTTCAAAAACTGAAAAGATTACAGGACAGTTTATTAGTCTTTGCCATGTTAACATGTACTTTGCTTCTGACCTTAGTCAGGCATTCAGGTAAACTTGTGTACATGTTTTTAAAATACGATTGCTTGATAAAAGCTGATTGCGATGGTACATCAGTATTTTTAAGCATAAGACCTAATGGTTTTCTATATACACGTTATAGGGAAATAAAGTCAGGAACCTTTTGCAAAGATTTTAAAATGTTAGTAATAATAAACCAAACACAGATGTTCTTAAATGAAAATTAATGGAAAACCAGTGGGGAATCAAAAAAAAAAAGTGGCACACGGAAAAAAAAACCACTAGGGAAATAAGAATATTCCCAACTATGCTGGGAAACCAGTTTTCCAATGAAAGTGATTAACTATATTGTATATTTTCCAAGTATGTTATTTGCATTTCGGATTTCTTTAAGTCATTGGGTTCTCCCAAAAGGCTCCATAAAAGGAATGAATTTTGAAGAGTTATTTGAATGAAGACAAAAGACAATGATTTAACTCATGAACAGAAGTCTACTAAAGTTAATAGTGAGATCCAGAAAAAAAGCCCAGAAGAAGAAAGGTATTAGGAAAAAAATAAAGAACAAGAGATCAGTACGAGACACTCTATACTAAAGAGAATTAGAGGAAAAACAATCTATAAAAACAAGTGACTTCAGAGCTAGGAAGAGCTTCAAAGGAAAAGGCTTTCAGTGTAATATAGAGTCCATTTGCATTAACAGGAGTCTTTTTGTTGACTAAAGGGGATTTCTGATAAGTCCATATGAACTTCACCTTGATGACCTAGAGGCATTTCCTTTTTCTTTAAGCCAGGCTAAGAGGAATACAGCCTGTGTCAAAATGCCATCGTAACTCTAAATAATGTAAACCTGTATCTGTGACTTCACTGTCCAACCCACAGTTCGCACCTTCCATCAAAGGTTACACAGAGTAATAAGCGAATGCCCAGTCAACTTTAAAATTAGTATGTACTATAATGTACAGAACTACTCTGTTCTTTTCCAAACACAGATCAGTGAGCAAAGCTTGCTAAAAGTTATTGGGGATGGTGCTATTTCAATCTGCTAAAGTTGCCTAACTGGAATTCAGTGAATCAAGATTTAACATGAAGAACAAGGAATTTCCACATAAACCAGCCTGTTTTTTTCTGTGTATATGTGTAGTTTAATTCTACATAAACTGACAACATTTAACATTAAGGCACACAACATCTTGCAGTCAAATGAAAATCTCATATATTAAAAAGTAAATGTAATTCCTTTTTCCCTGAAATTGAGAGTTATGTAGGCAGTATCCCATCCAAATTTAGGTTGGGTGTACTAGAATTCTAATAGCAGGTAATCTGAAGTGCTCATTAGAGATATGCAAGTAATTCATTACCTAAGTGTGTCTAATTTAACCATATTTTCCCCCTGAATGAAGGCTGCCCTAGTGGAAATTAGTGATCCAGCCCACACACTTCCAATCCTGTCGGTACTTTCAGTTTACATTTGCATTTTTTTTTAGAATTCTAAAAATTACTTTCTCTGTCTTCTCTTCTGATCTCCACTGAGTATTTATATGCAGCAAGTATAATTATGCTCTTGGCAAGCTAGTGAAAATTAAAACCTTACGAGCAAGTGGAAAAAAAAGAAAGGAGGGTGAAGAAGCAAGGAAGAGGAAGAAAATCTGGTTTAAAGTGAACTTATCACAAGCTTACTTGTGTATAAGCAGAAGGCAGCTACATATTGTAATCCTGCAGCACATATCTAGGAGATGGTGACATTTGGCTCATGCTTAATGAAAGCTGAAGATGGGCATTTTATTGATTTGAACAGGGAGTGTATCTACTGGAAGATACTAAAGTAATGACTTTGGCAACTTGTCCTATTTTAAATATCAAATCATCTGCTCCTAAAAATCCAGTCTCACTGACAAGCAGAGATGTATCTTGCAGGGTAGGTCTTGCAGTGCTACACACATTATGCACTTTGAGGTCTGATTTTCATATACATCACTTCTGCATTTTTTTGCCTCAGTAACAAAATAGCAGCTCATGCCAGCACACCACCCTGCTGACTATTTTAATTGAAAACTTTATCGGGCTTTCTTCTTTCAAATGTTGAGGTTTAACTCAAAGTGAAGTTAATAGTAGATGAGGTGTTTGGGGAAATTCAGCAGCATAACACTTTCTTCCTCATAAGGTCCAGCATTTTCAGAGTAGCCTGAGAGCTATCAAGTCCTGCCACACAGTGTACAGATGCACTGCTTCAGAGAAGGAATGGGCTGTGAAGACCCTTTTCCCTCAAATGTCAGAAAAGCACCAAAAAGAAGGCTACTCCATACAGTGATTCAATACAGTCTACACAGAGTGTATCCTGCATGCCCTCATGAAAGTCTCAACAGTGCCAGCAAAGGTAGCCCTGACTGTTGTACTCACAGGACAAGCTCAGGATGCATACAATTAATTTTTGAAGAGTTTGTGAAACTACTTTGCCTTTACTGGCTGGGCAGGGCAACACACATTATCCGGTGTGTCATTAACATCAATCCCCACACTCTCAGACAGAGACTGAACAGTTTGCACAGAGGCAAGGTTTTCTACTCAGATGTGTCTTTCATTGCTAATTCCTCTTGAAGAAGAAGCCACCATAAATCTCATAAAAATTTTGCTCCATAGAAAAAGCTGACAGTCTCAGATGCCTAATTAGAGCAAAGAAAGGCCACTTTCAATGGCTGAAATGTCAGCAGCATAATTTCACAATAGTTCTAGCAGACACAAGTATTCTGTATGAGTGAAAACCTCTGAAACTGTTTTGTAGCATGCATGAGCTATGGGTTTTTTTGGCAGAATATATAATGAAATGTGCACATCACAGACGAGAAAAATCTCAGCCACAAACAGTTAATGGATTCCTTCACATATCGATACTTATTTTTTGTCATAGTTGTGTACTTCTGTCTACAATAGCAGTCAAAGATAATCTGCAACCCACTGCAAGAGAAACTATGAAGAGAATTAGCCAGCATGGTACTTCTCAAACCCACTTGCCCCTGAAATGGAATAAACAAAATTTGGATTACTGCAAGAGTGTGTGTTTTGCACACAGAACCCACAGAAAGCAGCATTATTGCAAGCCTGCTGGGAAAGTACAATAAAAATAAATCAGAATGAAAGAAAGCACTGTGGTTAATACATAAAGATGGAAAGCCAGAATGAAAGGTTAAGAGGTGGGAGCTTAATGGTTATTGTCCTATCATATTTTAAGAACCTGATTTTCATTTCGCCAAGGTAAATGTAGTGCCAAGTAAATGCAGGTCCATATTTCTAGCCTTAATACTTACTTATGAAGATGTTGGGTGTTATTCACTTGGCAGAACAATCCTTAAACTAACAAAACATGCTTTGTAAGAACATTGTGTAAAGTGAAGGTTAAACCGAGTTATTTATTTAGAGGGTTCTTCTTTGTCACCAAATGATGCAACACAGATCTAAGTGAAAACAGGGTGGGAAACGCTTACATGTCTTGTGATAAGGAACTGACAAACCATTTAACTGAAATGGGGGATGGGGAGACAATGGACTGTGACCTTTCAGCAGCGAATCAGTATCTACATTGTGCATCTTTAATCACCATTTTGAGAAATATAAGAAGTTTCAATATATATAAATATAAAAAGCTGTCCTGGCAAGAGAAAAAATATAATAAAGGAAAAAAATAGGAAGAGACAACCTATCAGGGCCAGTAAAAAATTGTTTTACTGAATAAACTCTGGATTTAACAGTGAAAAAGGTTTCAGTGTAAATTAAAGTTTGCATAGTCTTGGACTAGCTGGGAAGCTTTGTCAAGGAAAGTTAAGGAGACTCTGCTGTAAAACAGAAGAAAATGACAGAGAAGTGAGTGAAAAGTGACTTTTCCTTATTACTGCAAGTTCTGTTCAGCTTCCCCAAGGAGTTCCTCTGACTGTGTATTCACTGACCCAAAAAAAATATTTGGGTCCATGCTTGCTGCAATAGATGAACCGCGGATGAAACCAAAAGAGAGTTTTGAGGGCTCCCATCAGGGCAGTTAGTCATGCCAGGACTGTCTGTGAAGAAGCCTGGAGACTGAAAGCGCTGAGAGGTCCGATTCATGCTGTATTTATCTCCCATTCTGCAATGGAGGCAGCCTCAAGTATCCCACTTCCTATCAAAGCCACACATCCTAAAAGCCACAGTAGCTGATCACTAAACTGAAGTTGCTGGTCTGTCAAGAATGCCAGCTTCACTGAGCAACTGCAGGGAGCCTATTTGAATTCAAAACACCATGTCCCAGCAGTCTTGAACCTTTTTTTTTTCTTAAATTTTTGATTCAGCAAATTGCAAAAGGGTTTTTTTTTTCATCCAGTTCAAACTGAACTTTTTCTCAAACCCTAAGATTGATGAACAGAGGGCTGGAGCACCTCTCCTGTGAAGACAGGCTGACAGAGTTGGGCTTGTTCAGCCTGGAGAAGGCTCCAGGGAGACCTTATTGCAGCCTTTCAGTACCTAAAGGGGCCTACAGGAAAGATGGGGAGGGACTGTTTATCAGGGAGTCCGGTGATAGGACAAGGGGTAATGTGTTTAAGATGAAAAAGGGTAGATTTAGACTAGATATCAAATTCTTGATGATGAGGGTGGTGAGGCACTAGAACAGGTCGCCCAGAGGAGCTGTGTCTGCCCTCTTCCTGGCAGTGCTCAGGGCCAGGTTGGATGGGGATTTGGGCAACCTGGTCTAGCGGAGGGTGTCCCTGCCCATGGCAGGGGGGTTGGAATTAGGTGACCTTTAATGCATCCTCCAACCCAAACCATTCAGTGATTCTATGACTCATTCTACAATTCTATAATTCCCAAATCTGAATTCCTTTCTCTAATAGTCTCCAGTGTAACAAGCTTTAAATCAAACAATAGAGGTTTCAGCTCTACCTTTTGTAATTCCTACGGTTTTCTTCATACATTTAGTCCAACCCTTGGTGTGCATTATTTGCATTATTCACTCCTAGTACTTCCCAATTTACCATTAAAAAAGCAATCAATCATGTTATTGAAAGCAAAAGTTATAATACTAGTTGGTAGGTTTGCTAGTTTTTATACAGCACATGCAGCTCCGTGAGAGGCTTAACTGGCAAAGCCCAGTTTAATATGGCTTTATGTCTGGCATTTCTATTATCCCATAAAAGCTCTGTTTTTCGAAGATTAGGGGGTTCAACAGCTCTCTTGTGAGGACTCAGATGTCTAAAAGTATAGTTTATATACTGTATAAAGATGTATGTATATCTAATCTCTGACAAATTTGTCTTAATTATTAGAAGACAGACAAAACATGTTCAATGTCTAGGAGATTAGTGTGTTAATAATTACAGAAGTTACAAAGAGCTTATAATTAATGTCAGCTAAATGTTGGGGTTTTTTCTCATTAATAAATTTTTACCACACAGCTCCATTCCTTCAAACACTGTCCTCTGCAGATTCCAAAATCTGTTCCCATGCCTGTTTCCCTGTATAGTACCAAGTTTTACCCTAAGTCCTTGGAGCCAGACTGGTTTCTGCTTTCTGCCTCAGTGAAACTTTCCCCTTTCCTTCAAAGCAAGAAGCGATTACCTTTGATTCTATTAAGATGCATTTTATGCACTTTTCAGGCAGTATTATTGGCTGCAAGATTAATATGCACCTCTAGTTTCAGAGGTCACACCGACTCTTTAAAAAGAAGCACTTTCTCTTTTGGTCATTTGAATTTATCAAGAATTATGCAAGGTAATACACCTAACCTGGAATAAACAGGAAAAAGAAAATATTCTACCCTGAAGCTATCTATTATTGTAGCTTTACCTTTGCAAACAATCCTTGGTTTTGAGCTGAGGGTTGTTATGTTGTTGAATTTTTTTGGGGGGGAGGGGATCCCTGAATTTAATATTATTAATAACTTCAGTGGCCATGTAATCTCAGATGTGCAAGCACTAAAAGATATATACAAATCTCAAACAATGTTTAAAAACAAAACAATACACAACAAAACAAAACAAAATGAACAATTGCCTTCAGTTATGGGAGTTTTGATATCTGAGCAATGTAATCATATTTCATAGGACATTTTGTATCTTTTATTTGTCAAAAAGGATATGAAAATCCATTTTCCACTGTGCTGGAGGTGACAACTCTAATAAATAAATATTTACTGCAGGTAAATCACAGAATCAAACTGAATAACTAGGTTGGAGAAGACCTTTGAGATTATCGAGTCCAACCATTAGTATTTTTGTCTGACTACAAAAAAGAAAAAGAAAATCATACAGACTCAAGGGGTTTTTGCATGTTGAAAAGACAGGCATCTCTTGTACAGCATATGTATACCAGATAGTAAAAATCCGCAGTGAGGACTGGTAAGCCAATGCGTTTCCTACACACTATGCATGAACGTTCCCTGTCTTACTGCAGTGACCTTATGATCCCTGGTGCCAAGTGTTCAAGTCCCAGCTGTGGATTTAAACTCAATCTCGTTCTGAGTTTCCATTCTGTTGGCAGCAGAGTCATTCTTCACTGCACTGCTCGAGCCAGGAAAGGCTTCCTGACTTGGAGGCAGGCTCAGATAAGCAATGGCTATAAGAGAAGTTGTAATTGCACAAGCTCTTTCTTTCCCCCAACAGGTATTACTACAAATGAGCGTCACTGGAAATTCTTCTGAGCTTTAACAGGGCAGATAACCTCATAGGCAACTGCGAATCTAACACGGTGTCCAGATTAGCAAAGTAGACAGAAAAAAGGCTTGTGTTATTTAACCCCTTCCCAGGCTTCTGAAGGAAGATGAGTCAATAGGCCTAGCCTGAACATCAGTGAAAGCTGCACTGCTGAAATAATACAGCAGACTGTTAACACCACAAAATCAGGTAACCAGAAACTAGGGAATGCCAGAATAACAACTGCTGTGCTGTCTTTCCCCCCCTCCTCTGTACATAAACGTTGTAAATGACATCTGCTATTTCTTTTCACAGAGTCCAACAATCAGGCACTGCAGCTTTTCTGTGCTTAGTTTCAGTAAATACACCATACATCCTTTCCAGCACACTGTTCAAATCATGACTTGATACCAAAGTATTAACTTCCTCAAGGGTTCTTGATTCTCCCACTAGAGCTTTTGAGTTCTTTCTTTATATTAACAGATTTATCCACACAACATTGCCGTGCACAACATTACCGTGCAGCGTGCGGTAGCATTGCCGGGCATATTTCACAAAGGAAAGCTGATGTGCAACTGCTGAAACCAGAAATAGAGAGGTGTGAAATAAATTTCAGAGCTCCGGGGTCTTTCTTTTTGCAGCGGTCGGCACTGTGCAGCCTCTCACAGGCTCCGAACAGATACACCTGAGCCTCGGGTGCTGGGGCAAGTGCAAGGCATTCTGCACATCGGAAAGGGTGCATCGCAGGCTGTCGCACACATAATAAGAAACACACAGCAAGCAAGCCTTCACTGAAATGAAAGTTTCATTTAAGTCACTTGTCATCAGGCTAACTTCAGGCATAAAAATTTTCTTTTTCCTAAATTTCCTTTCCAGCCAATGAAGCAGACGATTTAGCATATCTGGCACAGGTAGCTGATCTGGCTTTCTCACCATCGATATCAAAATGATCCTACAGAAGCAAGCTTCCAGCCTTCCAATTAGCCCTCATGAATATTTTCTAACTCTGAGCTTCTAATTCATTGTTGTTTTCCAACTCTGAGCTTTTCATCGACCTGTCTACTTACATTTTCTTCAGTGACCGTTCCTGTCCTGTCTCTGCTACTGCTCTCCCAGATTCATTAGCCCTGTTTACCTTGCCAATATTGTTCATCACCTTTGCTCTTATCTCCAGTTTTCACCTTCCTGACTATTACAACAGCATCACCCATGGGCCACCCTATGCCTCTCAGGTGACTCCTGTCATTTCTTCCTCCTGCTTACCAAAGTAATCCTTCCCCCCCAACTCACTCGTTCCCTACTCCGCGCCTGCTCCTCACCTCACTGCAGCCAAGCCCAACTGCAGTTCTTAGTTCTGTTTGTACCTCAAGCAGACAAATGCTAAAAACACAGAAGAGAATCTCCCTGTGGAGACCAAGATCCTTCTGCGAGGACCATATTGGAAGAGAAAAGCTGCTCACCCTGATACACCCTGATGCAGCTATTTAGGAATGGTACATGTGCAGTCAGGTCACATCAGTGATTTCTGAGAGATAAAGCAAGCTCAATTCAGATACAAATCACAGACTTTAGCTGCCAAATGCTAATGTTGCTACTGAGCCAGGGCAAACTGGGGTATTTTTAAATGTGCATGAGTGGACTAAATGTGGGTGGTTTTCCCAAAGAAAGAGCAAAAGATGCATTCTTATAAATTCCAGGTTCATTTTCCAAAGCACAGTGGGGCTGAATTTCCTCTAGTAAACAGTTATAAGAGGGTTGTTCGTTTTTTTATTAAATTTTATTTTAATAATATATTTTGCCTCTAGACATTTTCAGAAATCTGAGCCTAGCAAATCTTGGCAAGGGAAAATGTCAGATAACTTAATTTTGGCAAAGTTATAAGGAACTGAAAACAGTCTCCTAGTGAAAGGTCCTTTATTCGAGAAACGATGTTACCCTTTCATCTAGGAAAGCTTGCTCATATGGGTAAATTTTCTGGATTTGCTTTACAGCAATGAATTCCTGTGCTGATACACTCCCTCATTCTGGAACTTTTCAAACAGCCTTTACAGGCAACATTATTGCACTCGATAGCCCTAACTCAGGATTTCTGATACATCCACATTTCTGTTTCACTTTAGTGGAGTTTAGCCAAGTAAAGTGTAAACTCTTATTCATTGTTCTGACAGAGGATTAGTTAGACCTCCCAAGCTAGCAGTCCATCTGCTCCGCCAGCTAATGCTATTGTCCCGGAGACACCACCTCCTTCATTGTTCCACCAAACAATCCATGCCAGCTCTTTTCGCAGCTGACACTGACAAGTACATGTCAACCCGTTTGCATTCTCCCGCACACATCTGTGACACTGAATATAGCCTTTCATGGTTTCAGGCAGTTTAAAGCCTAGTAAGAGCTAGGAAATACAATACTATAAAAATCAGAATACACTCGAGCTTTTAATTGCACCAGATTAGTTTATCTCATCAGTACAATGTCCAGATTTATGTGTTTACTTTGCTCTCTTCTAACTTTCTCTTCCCAAAGACATGCTAGTTAGCATTGCAATGTGAAATAAAATGCTTTAAAACATTCAGAAAATTTAAAATACAGTTGCATATAAAGAAAATTGGATTCCCTAGCATAACATGTTCTGGTAATTTTTTTAATAGATATAAGAGTAGAACC
The DNA here is from genome assembly GCA_020800305.1 of Porphyrio hochstetteri. Taxonomy (NCBI): domain Eukaryota; kingdom Metazoa; phylum Chordata; class Aves; order Gruiformes; family Rallidae; genus Porphyrio; species Porphyrio hochstetteri. Next base: position 180,298,988 of record CM036905.1, on the reverse strand, counting down.
TCTTTCACTGAGGACTGCTTTTTGGGCTGAATCCACAAAACGGAAGGACCCAAATAAGGAAATCAATTCTTGCCAGTAGGTCCCTGAAAAGCTCCTGCTAAATGAACTGATGCAATCTCAGTACAGGACTTATAGTCAGCAATGACAACAAAATTCTCATTACTCCCAGCATCTCAAGGAAAAAGCAAGAGATGAAGTGAAACTATAGCTGTTGAAGGTGGTAGAAATCCAAGATTATTGATAAGGCACGGACCAAGCTCAATACGCTATCCCTTACCACGTCTAACACTGCTTCATTCAAACCTCAGGTGAACTTCATGCATTCTGTAACAACGCAGCTTTATTTGCCAATGCCAATTAATCAATGACAGAAAACAATATAGATGGATAAAGGCACCACACTTTAAAACAGCAAGCGAAAATTGCAGTTGTGGCCTGCAACACAAAAGTATTTAAGGGCAGAAAGAAACAATACATTTACTCGTTGGCACAGTGTCTGTATAAGATACTAAAATGCAAATCACCTACTTTTGCTGATCCATCAGGCTCCCAGGGAGTGTTATTTACTGGATATTCCAAAGAGGAGCCAAGCCTCCAAACCAGAAGAGGAAGGAGTGTGCCTCTGTTGTGCCAGACCACATTCTCAAAGTGTTCTTCAAATGGCTCCTATGGTGGCGCTCAGCCTCTGATGGGGAACCACAATGACCACAGCTCTTGGACCAGGGCAGTAGGTCATAGGCACTAGCTTTAAAACAGTATAATAAGGGAGAAAACGGATGCATTCTCTACAGATAGTGTGCACTTATAAAAAATCTTAATTTCACTTATGTCAATGTAAACTCCCCTCCAGAGATTTCTCTCGAGTGAATTCTGCCTCCAAATAGGAGGCATCTGACAATTATCCACCAGTGTCCCAGTTTAACTAAATTGGTTTTAAATTGGAACAACTTGTTATATGGAAGGGGGAGTTGAGGGGGGATGTAGTTTTGTCTGAGACACATGATTAGATTTTAGCATTGAAAGGGAAGGTCCCATCCTCTGGACACAGGCTGTCAGACCAATACAGCTGTTTTCATCCCCCACTCTCACCCCCAGTTATTTTTTTACAAAGTGGGCAAAATCACTCTTAATTTGTTTTAACACAATCAAGCACAGCAAGGTGACGTATAATCAAGCGTTCCCAGACTGATGTATTAAAACGTTTTCTGCCAAGTCCTGCCCTGCATCTATGATGTAAGAATTCTTCTTCATTATTCCTTTTTATTGTTTTCCCATGCAGATCACCATGACCCATGCTGATCTTTGTGAATGTAGATGATAATAGAAAATCCCTTCCATCACAGCAAATATTTTCCTTGAACATATAAAAGGTTTGTTCATTAAACATCCAAACAGGAAACCTTCCTCAGTGAGGAAACTGGTTCTCCTATTTATCTATAACAACCAAAAGAACAGCGCTAAAAAACTGCTAGGAAGCCACTGAATCACCAGCATATCCTTCTACAAACAAGAGGCCTCTAGTAATTGGAAGTAAGTGGAGCAAGAAATAGAATCGTGAAACAATTTGTGTTGGAAAGGACCTCAAAGCCCATATAGTTCCAACTCCCTGCCATGGACAGGAACACCCTCCACTACACCAGGTTGCCCAAAGCCCCATACAACCTGGCCTTCGACACTGCCAGGGAGGGGCTGTTCACAACTTCTCTGGGTAACCTGGTCCAGTGACTCATTGCCCTCATCATCAAGAATTTCCTCCTAATATCTCGTTTAAATCTACCTTCCTTCAGCTTGAAGCCATTACTCTTTGTCCTATCACCACAAGCCCTTGTAAACAGTCCCTTTCCAGCTTTCTTGTAGGGAAATAGTAATATTTCACATAAATTATTCTCTAAGAAAAAGAAGCCTGGATGTCTTTGTGTGTCTATATACATATAAATGTGTATTGATGAGCTTTGTCTGCATGGATGACTCTGGTGTTAACATAGGAAAAGAGATTCATCTGGTCCTGACTGTTAAAGTATAGGAGACCCCTCTTCAACAGCAACCAACTTCTTCCAAATTGCAAAGCATTCCCTAGATTAGAAAACAGTAGACTGGAAAATTGCAGGAGATTGGTTTCAACAGGCTCTCTGTTTACAACTACAGTCTGTAACTAGACAGCTCTGCAAAGGAGCTTGCCTGCAGCAAGTGCCCTGGAGGCAAGTGAGGATCTTCTGTTTGTTCCAATAGTAGATCTCTGGCAAAAATCAGTGTGATGAGTATGGAATTCTGTCTTCCTCCCTTTCCTCCTTCAATTTTCAGTATTATTTTCGCTCAGGCAATCAGCCTAAATATCACTAAGAAGACTAGAATCTTGGCTAGATTTAATAAAAATATTATGTGGAGAAAAAAAAATATATCCAAGAAATAATGAAATAACAAGGAATTACTATAAAAAAGTCTCATAATCAGATACTGCTTTTATCACATCATATGCATTAAACTTCTCTGAACTGATGTCCTTTTCATCCTAATGTACTAAATTAAATATCTGTTCCTTGTAGAATTTGATTCATCTAAACTAGATTAAAATCAAATCATGAACAAAATCAATTTCACTTAAAGTACAATAATCCCAGCCCACTGAGGCCCCCTTCTAGTAATCACAATAAATGCTGTCTCTACCACCATTGCCATCCTTTATTTTCCCCCCTAGCCTTTCACTGGATGTATAATTTTCATATAATATTATAAATTATGACCCTGTATATCTTATTCATATCTTATTAGAGCGAGTTGGCCAAGAAGCCAGAGGCAAGACAACCTCATTCAAACATTCCTCCAGGGTTTTCAGGTCAAGTCATTTTTTAAATTGGGATTGGTATAAACCTCAAGGGATTTCTTGATTTAAGAAAGAACTACAAATATTAAGCTGTCTTGGGGGGATTATGCTGACATTGGATCGTGGGATTACCTCCTGCATAAGACTCAAGGGATTTGGACTGGTTCGGCATCTCGTCAGAAAACTGGGCAAAAATGCTTCTTATGTGATGTTAATCAGATATTCAATCATTCCTTGCTGTAAGCATGTCAAATGGTGGCAAACAAAGGGAGAGGAAAGCAGTTGCTCTGAGATGCATATGAAACAAAAGCAATCCTCTGGCATACTGTAGCATTTTGACTCCTGGTGACCATGGGTCAAAGTCCTAGGAAAAAAAAAAGCTTCAAATCTCTTATATACCAATCATCTCAGAGTTTGCCCCTTGGAATTGCAGATGATCACTACCAGCAAGGTGTTATCTAATTAAATACATTTACAAATAATTAATAACACTTGGCATTTCTATGACAAAGCACCGTTTTTCTTGGAGCACTTTAATCTAATAACCAAGTCTGACAACAATCTTCAAAAACAGGAAACTGCAATTGTAGCTGAGGCAGTTGGAACTACAAGGTTTTAGGCAAAACTCCCTCTGTCCTAGTCAGGCTTTGATTCAGATCTGAGGCTAGGCTTGAACTGCAATTGAAACCATCCTGTCAAGAACAGCACTTTAATAAATTCTCTGACCATCAAAAGTAAGTGTGAAAAATGTCATTCTCCTTCAGTAATTTCCTTCTCTCTCTCTCTTTTTTTTTTTTTTTTTTCTTTTCCCTCCTAAAGCAGAAGTTAGAGGGGGAAAATGACAGGAGTTAAAGTCATTCACCACTGGAACAATAAAAGGAACAATAGCCAGCAACATCCAGAAATAAAATGACTACTTGAGAACTGTATCTGCTTGGTTCTGCCAAATGTGAAGGGTCAATGCCAGACCATCATACTGAGAAAAATATTGCAAAGGAAAATGGATTTTTTAACAGAAGGAATGTTGAAAGAAAATTAGAAGTCACTCTCAGAAAGGGGTAATAATGTCTTGTCAAACATGGATCCAATCCCTCCAACTAAAGTACATTTTTTGAAAACCTATTCAACAAACAAAAATAGCAAAACACAACCCTAAACTCATTAATTGTAAAGTATACCCATGTTCAGTGTGGAAAACCTGTCCTGGTTCTAGGGTTTTTGTTTGTTTGTTGGGTTTTTTTCCCTTCAGCTGCTTCACTGGAGAATGAAGAAAATGTCCTCCTTCAAAGGCATACTCTTTACCCTGTCATTCAACCACAGCTTCATCCCACACATCTCTACTGTCCACCTGTGTAGCCTCACATATCACCAGTACAACACATTGTGGAAAGACACAATCAAAGTTAGCTTCAAACTGCAGAAGCAGAAGATAAAGGAGACTGGACTGCGACAGGAAACTCAATCATAAGTCTGTACTTTTTAAGGGTCCCTGACGGGACTCACTGTTGGAGAAATCTATCTCTCCATGCATAGAAAGCTCTTACGTGACAAGTCCATTGAACAAAAATTTAGCTGTAATAGTCTCTATTTCAAACACAGGCTTTCTTCTTTGTATCTTTAAGGCAGCACAGGAATCACACTGTACATAACAAAGATTGTCTATGCTGGAGAGAAAAAAAAAGAAACAAAAAAACCCCAATCCTAACTAAACTTGACAGAAAACTACTTTCCACTCACTCATGAAGAGATTCCAGCATCACTGACAACAAGCCCTGCTGATTGGGGTCAGTCACTTTTCAAGCCCAAGGGGACCGTCTTTTCCAACTTCAATCACAGTCTCATAACTCCTCTATAAATAAACATACCAAGGAACAAAAAAAAAAGCAGGGAAAACCAGCAGTAACAATCCACATACAACAGTGGCATCCATTAAACTGCAGTAATAATGTTTGTGTTCTGGGAAGTCTGGAGAGGAAGGAGTCGGTCTCTTTCACACAGATGAAAAAAAGCTTTATTTGATCTATGTTTATATCTTTGAATGGTTTGGTAATTTTACAAGCACATCTGCCCAGACAAATGCATTATAAACACTAAACACCATCTGAGAATCTTCTAACTTTTTATGCTCACAAAAGAAAAACTGCAATAGAATGCTTCAGATGTTTAACTAACACAAAAATGAAAGTTTCATTTTTAATGCTGATTTTGGATCAGATTTTGGTACTTAGGATTCCAAGAACATGATTTTTTCATTGAATCTACAACCGAGTTTTCAAGCAATCTTTCTGTAAAGCAGAAAAACAAAATTATGATTAACCAAAATGCATAACTTATTTCATATTAGTTATATCCCAAAGCGTTGATAATTTTTTTAGGGGAGAGTAACACTGCTTTAATTCCCTGGCATTTTTTAGCCTGAGATGATCCTATGTGAAAGCCTATGTATATGTGAAGGGGGGAAAGCAGGAAGACAAGATTAACATTAAGAAATTTTGATTTATGGATCAGAAACAGTTATATTGAACTCAAATGTTTATATGGCTTTTCCTTGTAAAGGATCCATCAACCATTTTATCTTTTAAGGATTTTATATGAATAGGTAATATTCCTTTGGGCAGTCTTAAGCCATCAAAGAAAAATATATACATGCATTTCTAAATTTATTTTTTGCTATTTAAAAATTAATCTGCATCCATGGCTATAGATCAGTTCCTAGATATAGAGCAAGTCTCAGTATCAAAATACCCAAAGGAACCTTTTGTAACATCAGTATTTCTGAGATGAAAAAAAGGAAAATAAAATTCACTACTTTGGAAGTCCATTGCAGCAAGCACAAAAAACCTATGAACTGTTTAGTACAAAATAAACTTGGTTTTGGTTTTGGTTTTGTTTTTTTTTTTTAACCCATGCATGCCATAACTGCCAGAAAAGAAACATCCTAACATCACAGCATTATAGAAAGCTATTGCTGACAGAAGCTCAGGACATCAGTTTGTCCATCTCCCTAATGTGAGGCAGGATTAAGTGCGCCTAGCAGATATCTGCCTAACCCATACTGAAAAACTTGCAGAAACAGGCATTTCACAGCCTCCCGCATAATCCATGTCCATGCTTGGAGAGCTCTTTTTGTTAAGAGTATGCTAAGAATGCTATAGTTTGTCTTACATCCATGCAAGGAACCTGTGAATTAAGTTGTGTTCAGCAAAAGTACTTAGCTCCTCCATTGGTATTGGCCCTGTGCAGTTGTGTGGCATCTGCCACAGGCTCTCTCTGTCCTTATAACATAAAACATGTGGGGTCAAACGCTGGCAGACAATTATCAACACCCACTCCTTCAACCATGCCCAATAACGTCTCCTAGGTAGTGCTGTGTGTGAAAGAGGAGGATCTAGTAGCAATTTCCACCTGGAGGTACAAAGCAAGACATCCTCTTTCAGAGGACGGCTGAAGAACAGGGGAGAATTTAGCCATATGGATGCGAACAGTGTGGCACTGTCTGAGGGCCAGTGGATTTTTTATTTTCTTTCTTTTTACCAATATAGTCCTAGCCAAAGGGAGAGAACATGTTTCTGTAGGAAAATAATTCAGACTAATTAATGCTATTCTGTTTTTCTGCCAACATATAAGCATAAAATTAGCATTCTGTAAATATTTAAGATGAGATTACATTTCCTCTGTGAAATCACATTTCTAATCTGTTCCAAACAAAAGTACATGCCAACTCCTTGAAAGAAGAAAAACCTTCACCCTATTGAGCACCTGATTTATTAATAAAAAGAGCAATCCAAAATTAATATTGCTGTATATGAAACTTGAGTCCTTTTTTTCCTAGTGCTGTCTGCTTCTGGGAATCCTGTGTACCAAACTTGAAAGGTTTAACCATTTCCCTTATTCCTGGTTAGCCGTATAAGGCAGCTGCCCCAACAAATCCCATTCAGTGCTTTCTCAGCGGGTTCACTATCTGATCTGACAGTGCCAGAACAACATGCAATGCTGATCCATGAATAGGGACACTGTTGGGTTTTTTTTTTAATTTTTTTTATTGCATGCCAGTAAAAGCTGCCTTTTTCACAGGAGGCTTAAAATGGTGAAAGATATACTTACTTTCCCTTGTTATATTGGTCTAACTCCACCACTGGTAACAGCAGTGCAAGACATGGCCTGCAGTCACTCTTCTAATCATAGTGCTAATTAGCTCAGGAAAAAAAAAACAATAGAAGGACGAAGCCTTTGCAATATTCGGTGGTGACATATGTGTCTGGCACCCAGTTGAAAAGACTGATGGGGTAGATCTGTGTTACGATGGTCTCGCTTTGAGTGCTTGAGAATAGCTTTGCAAAGGCCACCAGCCTGGACAATGAGAAAGTGATTGGAAGGAGAAGAGCAGGGGATGTGTAACCCCACCTCTCAGTATATCACCTAACTTCAGGTGACAGGTTCTCTGGACAGGTGAGTGGAGGCTTAATTTGTCTTGTCCTCAGAAAGCCAATGGGAAGGAGGCCCAGGAGGAAGAATCCCTGCTTTGAAAACACCACATGCAGAAGTCAGGGCTTTTAGCAAGACAGAAACTTCAGTACATGAACAGCTGTAACACATGTATCAGTGCAGCAGTGTTGGAGGTTTTATCAGCAGATATTTTGGCACACAAGGACTTCAACACAATGGTAGCTATCAAGAGTTTTCAGGATCTCATTCCCATCTAAGTGCTGAACATGCTCACATAATCTGTGATTTAAGCGATTAAAGCCCTTTAGCCCAAAATGCTCAATGTGTTTGTGGGGTGTTTAAACTATGGCTTAGAGAATTGCCAAAGCCAGAGGAACTCAGTTGTTCGGAAAAGCTCATAAGAATATTCAGAAAATCATTTGTGTATGGCATGACTCAAACTACTCTGATGACATTTGGAAATGCAGCAATAACTTCCCAACACTGGCAAAGTAACAGATTAGTAGCTACTCTGAAATTCCACGGGGTGTTTGAAAGGTGATATTTTCTATCATGTCGGAGCATCTGACATTCCATGTTTTCTTGCCAACTAATCCCAATTTATTAAAGTCACCAAAGCGAGTGTTTTTTATTAAAATCATGTCAGGACATCTCTTTTAAAGAATTTTCAAATGAATTTTAATCACCTACAGTACAACCTTAAGTTAATTTTCCAAATATTTTGTTAACATTTTATAGTTGTGGGTTCCTTTGATGTCTCCATTTTTATGAACCTACATCATATGAGGCTGCTGGTTTCACACTTTATACTCACTTTTTAATGCACATAATCATGTTAACTGGTAGTTAATTTGGTTTTGATTGTTAGAATTACATTTTCAAAGACCTTTTAATCATTTTGAGAATGTTTTCTCCAGCCTGTTCGCAAGGCAGAGGGTTTGATCTCTGCAATAGGAGTCTTTTTAATGAAATCGTTATCCCATTTAAAGGTGGCAACTTCCTCTGTCACAAGCAGCCGTACAATAACACAAATCGTAAAAAATTGATCATGATGCATATGGAAAAAAATAAAGTATTAAATATAAACTTGTAAACATAAATCGAAATAGATTGTCATACAGTAATGATGTTGTGGAATGTAATAAAATCCTTCTGCTTGCAATTCCTTGCAAAACTCATTTACATGCCCACGATTTGTTGGGTTGTTTTTTTTTTCAAGATGATAGTTCAGTTTTGAAGATCTGGCTTCAGTTTTGAAGGAATGTGGGCAGGGGCAGCTCAAGCCTCTTTTCCATATATTTATCTGTGTCAGGTAATGTCCGAGTCATTAGGTCAGTCATTACTGAATCACACACCCACTCTTCCTGACTGTCATTTGGACAGAGGCTCTTTATCGCATCAAATATTGTTTGATTCTTTTGTAACCAGCCTAGCTGGAAATTACAGAAAGGCCACGATGACTTGTTTTCATTTGCAATGTTAAGATACATTTTTAGCTTGGCATTTTTAACCACAGCAACAAACATCCAGTGGCATCCGCTCTATCTGCTGTTACTGCCTGGGTCTTCCTCTGCCCTTGCTGCCCTCCTCCAACCAGGCACAGCTGCCATATGGATGACAGCTACAACTTTAATAAACAGAAAAAAAGGAAGTGGAAGCAAGCAGTCAAAGAAATATCAGCTCACAGCCTTGCCAGGCTTGCTCCCTTGCCTTTTGCTTTTCTCAGACTGGATGAAGCTCGTAACTAATGGAGCCTGCAAGGAAAACAGGAGTACTGGAAAAGGGGGGCATGCTGGTCACTAAGGCCACCAGCTACTGCTCTGTTTAAAAAGAAAAAATAATTCTGCATTGATGTTAAAATGCATCATAACTCATGAATTAGAGCCCCGAATTAACTGCTTTGCGGCAGTCTACTGGTACTGTGTGAACTGTCAAGATCGAAGCAATTATGTGCTCAAAGGAAATAAGATACGGGCTGTAGATTTAATGCTGTCACATTTGTTCCTGCTCTAGGACTGTCACATCTGAAGTTAAGAATCTTCTCAAATTCCCTGTAAAGAATAGCATCTGACCTAGGCAATGTCTCCCCAGAAAAAAATGGCTCTTAAAATGTAGGGCTGTCCATAGGATGCCATTAAGCATAGGGCAGTGTCTTCATCTGCCTTCATGCATCAGCAGTTAACTCATTATTCTATACAGCTTTTGAGAAACATTTCATATAGAGGGAAAAAAAAAAAAAAGGAAGAAAAAGTAGTGTAAATCCACCTCACTGTGCAGCTGTGCTAGCAGTTCTTAGTGGCTTAAAAAGAAGCATCATTGATAGGCTTTTAGAGGCAGCTGCATCCTGTCCTCTCAGCCTCAGCGCATTGCTCTGGGTAGGGCTAGCTTGTGGGGAGAAGGGATGGCTGCTGCTGCTGCTGCTGCTGAAAAAGCCCGGGATGTGACGTAACTGAAGTATGCAAGGTCTAGGGAAAATCTGAGGTGAAAGGGCATGAAAATTCAGGCACATGGATCTACAAAGCAAACAAAACCTTTTTAAGACAAGAAAGCAGATGTAGTCTGTGGGAAAGGCAAACGGGGGGAAAAAAAGTATTTTGGAGCACTCTGTTAAGTCATGAAATTGGTCTTATTTTAAATTACAGTTCAGTTTATCTTGTATTTGTAAATCTAGGTCTTTGTAGGAGTGCCTGAAAATAGGAATAAAAGCCTACCAATTAATACATTTAACCTCTACCTGTTGCTAAATGTTTCTCTGTGTGCAGTACCTTGTGAACATTTATGCTGTTAAAAAAAAAAAACAATCTATTTTAACCATCAGCTAAAAGTTGTCATTAAGCTCTTGAAATTGGTAACCTTGCTACTGATATCCTCATAGATGGTGGCCTTTTATTTTTAGGTGAGTCTGGCATCAAATCATTGAATTATGGAGAAACGTAGCTTTGATACTTCCAACCTTTTTCCAACCCTTTTAGGCTAGATTTATTTCAGTAACTATTATAACATAAAATTATTTGTTTACAGTAATTGAACTGAGCCATCAACACAAAAACAATGTGTTTGAGAGCTTCTCCACTTTTGTTACAGCAGTCATTTATTAAATTACACACAGATGTCATTCAGCTCCTTGAAAGGACTGCCCTTGGGTTCAAGCCTGGATTACATGTATACATTGACATTCTATTATTAATCTTTCGGGCCTTTTTATTTCCTCTTACAATATCAAAATGAATTTTTAGTTGTCCATATTTCAACAGAATCAGTATTTGTGGTAGGGATGGGGGGTGGTAGAAATGAATCATGATTAGAAAATAAAGCATATTTCTGCTTCTAATTCAAAGTCAGTTGTGGAATTTGACGTCATAACCGCTTGTTTTTCTGATTGCTCCCTCCCATTTTGTACTGCTTCAGTCCATCTCAGTTACAACACTAAATTTACTTCTCAACAAATGTAAGCATCTCCTCCCAACACTATCACCTACCAAAACAGAAAACTAAACTGAACAGAATTGCCCAGGATGTAGCAATTTTAACTTAGAAGTAGCTTGAGCAAATCAAACTCAGAAATTTTCCACATACAAATAATGTGAATTTGCACAAAATAAAAGCAATCTGGTACGCATCACAAGGAATCACTTGCTCAAGAAACTCTGGAAGTGTGAAGAAATAGCTTTAATAAAACCACGACTGGAGTTTGCAAAAGGTTCTGAAAAGATTTCTGTTGTGTTGTTCAAGGAGTTTGCCAGGATCATACATGCAGATAGAAGACTTCAAAGGTCTTTATTTCCCTTCTGAGTTCTACTTCCCTTAGAGGATTCATTCTACAACAGAAGTAATAGTTCAATAATATTCAAACCTGATGTACCCTGATTTAGATCAGCGTTCTCCATTTAGGACAAACTGGTACATGCCAGTAGCAGAACCTGGCAAGTACAATCACTTCTATGGTAATGCTGGATGGGCAAACTGACTCTGAGGGTAGAATGACTACCTCTTTCTACCTCCCTAAGTTTGTCATGAGGTTCTGGCTAGACCCTGAATTGTAAACAGAATTTAGACAAAAACTGACCCATACTTGAATGATGGTTAAACCTGGATAACTGTGCTAGATGAATGCCAGCACTTTTAAAGAGGTTTCACACCGTTGGTTGTTCCTTCTGCTAGCTGGAGGTGGCACAACATAGCCTAACAACATATAACTGGCCAACTGGAATGTCAGACCAGTAAAGGAGACATTTCTGGAAACAGTAATGAGCAGCTTTCAGATGCTCGTCAGATTTACAAAAAAGCCTCATGGCAAAGGATCAACTTCACCTGGGAGAAGTGAAAGAAGGTAGAATTGGAACTCATTTCTATGGCTGAGAAATCAGTGGCTGCCAGGCCCCTGAAACTCTAGCCATGGATCAATGCTAGTGTTTAGGAATTAAATCCTGATGAATTTTAATGGCTAAAAACATCAAAAAGCTTTATTTTATCAGTTTTTCTGAAAAGAAAAAAAGGGAAAAAAAAAAGTATCTCCTGTTGTCCCCTTATGCACTAGAGGAAAGATATATTTGTACAAGGTTACTGGGTAAGCACCAAAGGAAGGAAGAAAGAAATCACCTCTCGTTTCCCTAGGTACTGAGCGACCTCAGGAGCTTGTATCTCCTTGGGTGGCAGCATCGCCACAGTCTCCCCCTGGGGATCAGTAAACAGCTTGAGTTACTGCAGAAGCATGAAAACACTTTCCAGAAGAAGAAGAGAACGTGTTGCCAGGGCATAAGGATCCCCACCCTGGGATATTATGCCTATTCCAAGCTTAAGTAATCAAAATGCCTTCAGCAACCATTGCTCAAGCAGTGCATGTCCTCCATTCTCCCTCCCAGAAGGCTTTAAGAGACATTAATTGAGTCATTTGTTTGTAAACTAAAGTGTATGGATAGCATGGGATTAGGATGTATACTTAATGGTGGGTAAATATCAAGATATATTCTCTTTAGGTAGATTAAATTCCATTCCGTTTTTTTCACTGCACTAAATTATGTGGCTTTAGAGGAGTAACAATTGTTATGGATGCCACACTAGGTACTCAGCCATTTAAAAGTAACTGCAACATTTCCAATTTGCAGTCCCAATATACATTGGCCTAGCCCTATGATTTAAAAGCTAGGCCTTAATTGTCTTCTAGCTATTACTCTTAAACTGCAGAAGCCCTTTCTTTCCCACACCCATTTACAGTACCCTCTTATCACTTTCTTAGCAACAGTGTCCTAGTGCCTGAGGTAATAATTTATACAACGCAGAGTTGCTACTCTGGAAAACAGAACCAAAAGTTATAGCACATAAAAAATGTTGGTTCAAAGAGAAAAAAAAAAAGAAAAAAAAAAAGTAAAAAAAGTATTTAGCAGACAACTTCTAATAGTAACAAAACTGTGACACGGGATTCCTATGCTCAACTCGCTGTTTGGTGTCCCCTATCAGGAGTATACACAGTACCAATCTGACTGGCCAGAGCTTTTCAGGCTGTCACATACCCCAGGAGCGTATGTCATAGCAGATGATATCAAATGGAAGCGTTCTTGCCCCTTCAGCCCCACCAGGAAATCCATACCTGCACACAGCTATCACCTTGATCTCGGGGAAACTTTTATAAGGAAGATGCATCTCGAATTTGCTTGGTTTGAGTCGAGAGAAGGCAACACGGCAGAACCGTGCAGGTCACTGCAACAGACAGTCTCTTCAAGGACCGCTGGAAAGGCTGTGCAAGTCAGCAGGCTCCAGCAGACACCTTTTCAGAAGGAATCAGCCTTCGCTTCACTGCCACACGCACTCCAGCTCTGCCAAGCAGGGGTCCCCGTGTAAGCTTAGTGGCACTATCAATACCACATTCCTCACGGTCTTTTTCAGTCCTTGCATTTGAGGCACGCATTGATTCCGCCCCAGGGTACATGGAAAGTAAGACAACTAGATTTCTAGTATTTCCCCACCGGCACACTAGTATAATGTTAAACCGCTCTATTCCTGAGTCTGTCTGTGCTGCACAGGGGGAGCATAAAGCTTAATTAATTTATGTTTGTAGAGTGTGAGCTTCTCAAAAGGAAGACACGGTGTAAGTAGAAATTACTCCTATTAAATCAGGTATTGGGGGAAATGATCTCACACTGTGGACTTGTTCCTCTGTTCTTTAAATAGCGAGAACGCAGGCAGCTACGTCAATGGAGGCTGCATTCCTCATCATACATTAGTTTATTCATAAAGTTCAAGCCAAGACAAATTCTCCTGGCACCTGTTCTGGCGCTTTGTCTTGCAAACCTGAGCTGAGGACAGGATCCACTCTTTGTAAGTGCAGACATTTCGTAGGTACTATGTGTGGTCTCTGTGGGGGATGAATCAGTTGTCATGGGTACTTTCTGTTTACAATCCCACCGACTGGAACTGGCGTCTGCTACAGAAAAGACAGTCTCCTGTTGAAAGCAAAGTACTTAGGAGCATATCCTGGCTAAAGGGATGAAAGAGCTGCAGGGGGTGGGGAGGACCAAAGGGAATAAAGACAAGGAACCAGAAAAAGTAATCTCAATATTAGCAGAAAGAGAATTAAAACTTTTATAGAGAGAAGCAAATTTGTCATGTAAATAATTCAAAAATTAGTTATCACAGTCTGGTAATTTGCCTGAATTGCCAAATGCACAGTTATTTTTAATGTTTTTTAATTTTACAATGTTATTTCAAGTAAACATAAAGTCCCAAAAAATAGTTTATGAATTCCTGATTATAATCACCGACTCCTTGTTTGAACGAAGCAAGTCACTTACCCTTCCTACACAATGGGAAATAATAAGATGTATCTGTTTAGAGTGATGTTGTGAGAATTACACAATATTTCACGGTGCTTTAGCAGGGGCCATCACTCTTCAAGTAGGGCAGTACCGCAGAAAGCACAAAGGTGAGATCCTAAGTGTTAAGCCTTATTAGTTACTCTGTTAACAGCGTGCAAGTGCAGTAAGGATAAGTGAGGGCAATGATCACTTTGTGCTTTGTCACAGTGCTACTTCATGTATCATCGCTTCCTTTATCAGAGCACATCTCACACATGGAAAAGGGTTTCAGGCAGACGTGAAAGATAACAAGCAACAGTGGAAAATGAAACCTGAATATTACACCATTGTTTCCTTTCTCAGCTGCTAGCACCTCTCTGAGTGACATTCAGCTCACTTCAGCATGAGATTGTTGTAGTTTTCCCCTTCCTTTTTCACTCCAAACTTCGTTTGTGTCTTGGGCCTGAGTTGCAATGCCTTGGCATATTGTCAAAGCATTAGTATGAAGAAGCCACAAAGCAGTAGCTTCACTTTTATAGCATTTTTTATTTTATCGTTAGACTGACTGGACATCTCTTCTATGGTTGCTACGCAGAGAGGAAAAGAGCGTGCGTGTCTGCATGTATGTGTGTGCATGTAGTGATGCCCAGCCAAAAATATCTCTGACCTTACCAGCCACGTATAAACCTAGAAGATATAGACGGTTTTGAGATAGAAAGCTAACTGGCTGCAAGGGCAGAAAGAGAGGTCAAGAACAACCCCAAATCCTCAGGAAGCCATATTAAGTTTTTATTACACATATGACCACCACTTAACCTTTAACTCCTGAAGTTAGCTGCTCTAAATTATGAAAAAAAAAAAAAAAGTCATATCATTCAGACCAACACCTAAGGTAGGAATCCCATCGAACTTCAGTTCCATTTCCTCTGGCTTCACAAAGAATTTTTAATTAGTCTATCCAGACCCTATAGATTACTTTGCAGACTCTTCCTGTCAGCCATCTGAGCAAATTTTAAAGAGATACCACAGAACTTCCTCTCAAAGTGTTTTTTTTTAAGATTTATCAAAGTCGCGCTGTTTTGGGATACAACTGGAACATTTTCTAGTGGGAATTAGAAAGAAGTTCCGAGTTTGCTGGAGGCACATGTTGTTTTCCATTGTTCATTTCCCCACACCTTAAAATTCCTGTACATATAGAGAGCAGTTCTTGGTGATCGCTCCAGAGAAATAGTCTAATTGAAGGAAATTTACAGATTCCTGGAACTAAAGGAGTGTTATAAAGCCCCAGGGAAATGGCTCCAACTTCCTCTCCCCCACCAATAAATTCCCTAGGAGTGTCAGGGGTTTTTTTCTCTATGGCTCACCAACCTTGATGGATGCATGCAGCATAATCAACAACTTACAGAGACACTGGGAGTGGTTTTAATTGCAACTATAAACATTACCAAAGTAAGCACAAGTAAAGAGTTTGTTTAAACAAGGAAGGCATCTATGCAGCAGTGTGGGAATTAAGGGATAACTCTTCTGATATTGTTTGGATTTTTGTGCTCTGTCAGCTACAACACCATTAGCGTATTTGGAGAAGTTAAGAAAACCTAGTGCTTTACAGAGAAGGATTTGCATGCATTTATGAAAATACAGCATTGCCAAAGCATCCCTACAAAAAAATTGCATGAATACACTGTTGCAAACAGGTTAAGCAAACAGCAGGTCTTCGTTCTTACAGAAATGCTATAGTATCATGGTTTCGGAGTATAATTATTAATGACTTGTCCTTACTAATAAAAAAAAAACCGGAGGGGGGGGGGAAGAAATGGGGAAAAAAATCAAACAGCTAATGCAAAACCACTTCTACCGAAGTGCCCTAAAGCAGCCAAATCATTCAGCATCCAGCCAGATCATTTCATTTCCTCTCCCAGAAATCACTCCAGGGTTTTTACAAAACAAAGCAAACAGTGAATATATAATTGTGCAACATTGTTTTAAAATGAAGGAAATTCAACAGTACAACAGCTGAATGGTTATAACGTCAGTGTTTTGGTTTTTTTTTTTTTTTTTCAGCTTGCTTTTTTTCTTGTTTTCAAGCTGGTATTCACAAGTATTCATGTTTTCATTTTCCTTACTAGAGGGGTCTACACTGTAATGAGCAGTATTTCTACAAGGGTAGAAGGGAACCACATTTTCAAGGAAAAATACTAAGGTGTTTCCTGAGCGTTCTAAAGAAAGTGATGGAAAGGTTTGCAAACAATGGTAAATGAAGGAATGCACTCTGGCATATTTAATGGTCAAGTTTTTTCCAAACTTAAGACCATTAACAATTTTCAAATATGCTATAAAAGGGAAGGCAGTGGACTTGGAAAGAAGAGAGCCAGTGGTGAAGATGACACTATGGACTCAAAGCAAAGAAAATTGGTGTAGGCTAGACACCAAGAAAAAAACCAAACCAAAACAACACAACTTCCCAAGAGTAAGGACAATGACAGACTGAAAATATTACATAGAGACTGCTATTTTCCACCTTTGGAAGTTTTCTTTTAAAAATGTACATAAAATATGTATCAGGAAGGTTTATAGACAGGTGAATCTGTCTTTTGCAGACAGCTTTCTTGACTGGGTGATCTTCTCTTTTGTCACAGAAAACTAAGAAGATATGAAATACAAGAAAGGAGAGACAGGAAGAGAGAAAGCCATTTTAGCCTAATACACATTCACATATTGTTCTGAATCACTACCCTTAAAGATGACTTGTCTGTGTTACATGACTCGGACACTTCTTCAGAATTTATGTGGGAAAAATTTAAGCCTATGTGCCAAATCACAGGTGCTGTAACAGTGAACACAGCATTAGAGTGGGATTCAAGAGATCTACATCCTATTCCTGATGCTGCCTTATGACCTAAAAAGGGATTCTTGTCGTGACACTCCACTTGATCCTGTCTCACTTTTACAGTCCATACAATAATATTTACTTTCTTGTTCATGTGCTTCTAGATCTATTGGTGAAATCCCAAATCAGAGCTACATATTATTACTGTTGCTGTTGCAGTATTGCTATTACTAATACTATTTTAACTTTTTCTGGGCTGACACAACTTCTAAATCAAAATAATCAAACAACTTCTAAAACTGCATTCACACCGAAGAGGAAGGTGTCTATTTGTTGTTGTTTGCTGTCAAGACAATGTGAAAACATAGTCATAATGTATTTATCAGTTTAAAGGTTTTATGTCTGTTTTTAACAGCAGAGAAGTATCTAACTTTACCTCCATGTGCATTGACCCAATATTTAAAATATATCTAAAAGCTCTAAACAATACAGTAGCCATACATATGCCATTTAATGATGGAACCAAAATCTGGAATGAAAATTTACCTTTGGACAACATTGCCTTCTGGGCATTCACTCAACAACACTACCACTACCAGGAAAATAATCAGTGCCAGCAAATGTACCAAGGGACTGAAACTCAACCACATGTTAAATTACACAAACGCTCCTTGGCATATTTCTATTCCTGGCCAACTAGGCCTATTCCAAACTATATTTCAGACAAGCTTTAGGGGTTAACAGTATTCTCCACAGGCAATTTGCCTGCACTCACCTTCTTTTGTAGACTAGCAAATTTTAATAATATGGACACAGGTCGCTCCATGACAGCTGACCTTATTGGCATAAACAGTCCCAGGCACATTTAATTTCCTAGTGCAAATCTTGCCAAGCAGCTCTTACATTAAATAAACTAATTTTTATTCTAGCTTGTGCCAAAAAGAAAGTAAATGGTTTATTTTAATAAAAGTTCACTGCAGTTAATTGGCTGCAATTTTAGTTCTTAATCTTTTGGCTCTGTCCTCTAACTAAATGACAACTTGATGTGCAAAGATTTAGGAACCCCTTGTGTTACTACTAAATAGGTGTAACTTCCTCACAGTTGAGCTACCCACATACAACTTTACAATCTTCTGTTAAGGCAATCCAATCGTGATGTACATGACAAGATGTATTGGTTTTTAAATACACATCTACAATAATTTTCATCAATTTAGCAAACTGTAGCTGGCTTCCCTTTGGTATAAAAGTCGCCTTTCGAGCAGTACGCGGAAAGTCATGAATAAAAAAAATCAGATTCACTATCATTGCTCTAGAAAGGTGTCTCCCTTGCAATGACCATAAACTCTTCCATTTTTAATGATTAAAAGTTGACTGCACATGGCCCAGTCTATTGGTCTATCTGCTTTATTACACCACCACTGTATTACGGTGGTGTGATACGGTCAGGTAAAATTTTAGCTTTGCAATATAGCTGTTTTGGCTACTTAATCTTAGATTGCTCACTTGTAGCACAAGGTGACTTTAGCAAAATCTTGTCCTTCCATGGTAGTGAGATGTAAGTGGACTTAAAAAGCAGATGAGTGGTCGTCTTCATGTACTGAAGATGTAGTAGTTTGCATCTCATTCAAATGACAACTATACTGATTAATAACGAATGTATTATTAATATGTATTTATTTCCTCTGCTGTATCCAGTTTTATAGCAGGATGCATAATTAATGTACTATTTTAATCATGCTATAATAACGAAAGTCTCACAAAAGCAATACACAACTGGGTTTCATGCAGTCAGCGATGTCTAGTGGGAAGCATTTGCATGTCAACTATAAATAAATAATTAGAAAAATAAACAAAATGCGTGTCACTGGCATTATTAAGGCAAAAGGTCTTTCTATAGTTTTGTTAAATACCAATGAGAGACTCTGTATGGTTTCGTTTCTGTTGTTTCTTTTTAAACAAGCCACTTGAAAGAGAATGTCTTGGAGAAACCCAGTCACTGAATTACTGCCCTGGCCTTCTTACAAGGTTTGATGTGCCTCAGTGATTTATTTCCAATAAACTGCTCACCCATCAATGGGGAAAGCAAACTGACAGGAAAAAAATGGTTTGCAGTGGGAAAAAAAAAAGGGGGCATGGAATAAGCAAGCATTAATTTCTATAAATGGAGAATGTAAGTCCAAACACTCTAAAACCAAAATGCACCAGTGAACAGGAGAAAGCAGTAGCCTCGGGACTGGCAGTCCACTCGTGACAAAGTAAATGTATGGGGTTTGACATCTATCTATGAAGACTGGTGTACTTCTCCCCTTGTAGCAGGACACCTTTGGAAAGATCTACACTGAAGTTTAATTATGTGACCCTAAACTGAAATGCTGCACTGCTTTCAAATGTTACTCCCTACAGGATACTCTTTATATCTAATTAAATTTGAAAAATTAATAATGACCAAGCTACATAAATAAATCTACCTAGCATCAACTATATCAATAGTGCATGATAAGAAACCCCTCTAGTAACTGCAGAAGAGTTGAATTTCCTAATCTTCTTAATTATACAGGCTAATATTTAAAAAAATAAAATAAAATCAATAGCATTCTAATACATTAAATTGACATTAGCAAGGTCCTTCAAAATCTAAAACCAACAATAAAAACTAGCAGGACTTTTGTCATTCACAGATGTGGTATCTCTTAGAAGATACTCTGCTTGTGCTGTATGTGAGATATCGTTGCCTTTGTTTCTCACTGTATTCTATCATTATTGTGGTTCTTTTTTCCATTTACTTAAGTGTTATCATCAGGATAACACAAACATCAGTGAAGAATGTAACAAAAACCAACTACTCTTCCAGCAGACATGGACACAGTTCTGTTAATTTCTATGAACTTTTTATAAATAATGCAAGGCTAAAAAAAATGGCAATCTAAAATTTCATTCAATCCATTATAAGTGCCAAAAATAGGACCAAAATCTAATTATTTAAATTCTAATCCAAACAGTGCTGATTCCAGTGGTCAGAAGTATTAGTATTTATGTCCATGATGCAGCCTTATCAATGCTGAAGACATTGCAGAATTCCTGTATTAATGACTGAGAATAAATTTCTATTGCTTATAGAATAAAAGATGTGGGATAGTTTACCTGCCAATTTTATATATTTCTTTATATGGAGTTGGTATTATTGGTTAAAGGATGATAAAATGATAATGAAGCAGCCAAGCGGAATCCCTCCAAAGTTAGCAAAGTTTAAGGAGACGCCAAAGAAATAGAACTTACTTCTATGAGTAAGTTACATGGAGTAACAGGATGAAGCCTAGCTTTGGCATAGCACAGCTTCAGGTATTTCTTTACCATGGGCTGTGCCAAACACACAAACATCTGTAATTTGTACTTCAGCTCTAATCATCAGGTTTGAACTTGGGCATTCAGTTTCAACAGGCAGGCATGTGATGCCTTTAGCTCTCTTAGTCTTTCTTTTGATATTCTCTGTGCTTGTCCATTCTGTCCATCATTTATGAACTTTTGAATTCCCCTTAAGCTTTTAATCTGCACTTGTAAAAAAATAAACTTACTTTTAGCTTATATATTTCTTTTAATATGGTAAGGTAGTTTCTCACTCAGATCATCATGTCTGCTGCTAAAATCAGTTGATGACAGAATGTGCATTGCTATTCTTTTTATTTATTTTTTAAACATGAATTTTCTTGGGTTACTTGCAAGGAGTGAGATTGAAGGATATAAAATTTTAAAGAGAAGGCTTCCAAAGATATACTTTTGTGAAAAAGCAGTATCACTTGGGACTGCCTGCAGTTGGGAAGGTTAAAACGAATCAACTAAAACTATGAAGTTAATGCAGAGAAATTAAAGCACATTAAACTATATGTAGATGCTCTCATTCTGAATTAAAATGCCTTTATTTTTTGTAATTTAATCCTCCCTTAAGCACTCTACTTCTCAATAAGGGTTTCCATATAGTGGCTTAACGGTCCTTAATTTAGCTGCATTAACTTCATACTTTTAGCTGTTCTCCCACATAGAATTTCCATAAGATATCTAACTACTGCATTTGCTTGGTGATTGCACAGTTAGGAACATACAAGGCATATCTAAGTGGTGACATTTATAACAGCATTAATTTGAACCTCAAAACTATTAATGCAGAACTATTAATGCGAAACTATGGACACTTCAAAGCTGCTTTTAAAATCCAGACAACTTTTTAAACAGTTCTCTTCAACTGGCGGTCTCAAAACACCCTGCAAAATATGCAAATATTATTGTTCCTATTCTTCTGAAGAAGTGAAGCAACAGAATTTAGGGTGAATAGGAATAGGGTGAATAGAATTTAGGATGAAGCCCATAAAGCAACTTAGCATCATTCAGGTCTTCCCAAGTCTGGGTAAATGCAATGTGTCTTGAGATAAAGTGACTGCAGCTATGACTAGCTGCAGCCAAACCCACTGCTTTCTGTGTATGTTAAGCTCCCTTGCAGAGCACCTATCCAGAGCAGATCCCCAAGGATGCTTAATTTGTAAATCTCTGCTCTTCCAAGATAGCAAAGCTTCTGGGAAAATCCTGACAAAGAACTTTCACTTGGGAGTCTGAAAAAATAGAAACACACAACACCAAATTTTGAATTAACATGAATATCAGGAAATGCATGAGTAAAATGGATGGAGAATATTTGAGAAGTTGGTGATGGCATATAGATGCTTTCCAGGCTCACCAAAAACCCTTTCAACTTAGGTTGAAAGAACGGTGCATTCTGCAATAATTAATAACCCTCAAGTTGTCTTTGGGGAAAAAGGAAAAAAAAAAAAAAGTGTTCAGTTCTACAACCCAATGGGACAATGACTATTTTGTGACCAAAAGAAACCCCAACACTTAGAACTAGCAGTTAGAATTGGTGGTGTCACCTGGGATTTTAGCCTCGTGGGCTGGCTGATATGGGAATTGTGAGGCAGAAAGATGAGATAGGAGAAGATTTAGTCTGAGAAAAAGAAGGAACAGGGCTTCTGGCAGCACAAACATTGTGAGAAATTTGGATTGTTTTTGTTGTTGTTCTTAGAAAGAAAAAAAAAAAGAAACAGCTATAGATATGCAGAGGGAAGCAAGAATAACAAAGATTACACTAAGGTTATGGTCCCAGGAGACAGGAGGGATAGTAAAGTTGTAAATGGGGACAGAAAAGTGGCAGAGGAGAGGGACTGAGGGGAGAGATAAGAAATGGTTTATGTTACAAGTCTAAATGTCGTGCACTTCTCTTCCCCCCTTTCAGTTTAACAAGTGTTTTAAACCACAAGAAACATGGATGGTATCAGGAAGGTAAGGTCTTCCCGAGGGACTTCTGTCATGTTAGTATTGTTTCTTTTTACCTACCCAACACTGACAAGTGCACTTTTATAAACAGTTTTCTGCTCTTAAATCATCTAATTTGTGCTTTAACAATTCACAGGTTTCAGAAAAGATTTAACAAAGCACTGTTTATCATGGATGCTGAACTGAGAAAAACAAAACTAGCCCACAAAAAATCAAGGAAAGAAACATTTTATATTCTAGGAGTCTATGATGCTATGATTTTCAACTCCAAAGTTATGAATGTGAAGTAAGCAGATATAACACTTCAGAGGTATTATACAATAATGCAAGAACAATAAAAATATGTACCTATACAGACAACAAACATTTACATATTTGGATCTGGACTCCATGTTCAGGTGTTTAAATTGCCCTTTGCCCCTTCAATCAGAGTACATTTTCCACTCCTCCTTGCCTGCAGGTAGCAATGTTCATCTGAGCCAACCCCCACCTCCCCAACCAGGAAACTTCCTCAGCCAGAAGAACATTAATTACTTTGTTTTGGTATGGTTTGTTTTCTGCGGACATGGCATGCAGCAACACCTCACAGAGATCAGACAGAGCAGAGGATGGGGACTTGCACCTTGGGCAAAGGAGGAGGTACCTTTGCAGGGCAGATTTTCCTGGTAAGGCTGCCAGGGACTCGGAAGAGAGGATCCTCTTCTGCAAGGGTCAAGTGTGTGTTTGCAGTTCTGCAGATGCACAGTTTAACTTTGTTTTTCCCTGTTACAGCTATTTTTACCTTACTCCAGAGTTGATCCACATTTCTGAAGAAGTACCTCTATGCACCAGTAATGACTTTCATTACACTTCAGGGGTTTATTTCACATAAAGGTGAAATGTGAAGGATATTATCAGGCAGTTCTCAGTTCTCAAAATCGCTCCGTTGTTCCCTTCTATTACTACTTACTCCATATTTTTGTTTTCCCTTCCTTTTCTTTGAGAATCCAATAGTACAGTCGGTGTGTAAACTTAGTAGTGTTGAAATGAATACTTCTGTGACACTTCTTGTTACGGTGATTGGAAGTTTGCTCTCCACTGATCCTTATTACTAAGCAAGCAAAGAGAAATGAACCTGGCTTTTAAACTGTTCCATATAAAAATCAATGGAAGAGAACAATAATACTGCTGATGTTTTTTTGAAAATGCTATCACCTCTATCAGGAATCACTGTGTACTTCCTGAATACACAGAACTATCAGTCTTTCTCTTAACTTTCAATAATACATGCACACACACACAGAGAATATTTTTAACTTACAGTGGTTCTGGTAGCATCCTCAATGTACTGGGTAATTTATCAAGTTGAGGACTTACAGAAACATCGTTCTTTCTGTTGCTTGAATTAAGGGTATATAATCTACCACTGATCAAAATATTTTAGTCTCAAATAATGTTGGTTCCTGAGTTCCTTGTGAAAAAATACCATCCACTACAGGAGGGAAAGTATTGGAATCATGCAAAGTTGTTCACAACTGCCAGAGAAAAATTAAGACAGGAAGAAGATACCTGCAATGCTCCAAAAGAGTCAAATGAAATAATTTGCAAAAAAGTTGTCATCATCATTGGCAGTGCAAGTCTCACCTGCCTTTAAGAGAATTCATTTTTAAACACCAAGCATCTCATTCATGGGAGAGGTCTTTTCAAAATTAATTTTGACCATGCCTCCATGTTCCTCCTAGCTTTGTTGTTCATTAAAGCACAGCATAGCCGTGGCAGAAATAGGTGTTATTTTCTCCTAAGGAATCTGTCTGGCTTTATGTCTGCTTAAGTCATTTGTCACTCAGAATGTGTGGTATGTGGTGATGGTCTCAAATTTTGAAGGAAATGCCACTAATGTTTTTTAAAAACACACAAAGAACCATATAAATACTTTACTGGTAATTCAGGATTATTACCAACATGTATCCAAACAGGAATCTGAGAAAAATGAAGCTGTCATGTTCTAAATAGATAACAGATAACCACGATAATTACCAGCTAATTTCCAACTTCCTATCACCCTGTAGAGGATGACCCTACACAGTTTATCCTTCTCAGGGGAGGGCGTCATGTTCACCTCACCACAAGTTAGCCTGAAAGCTGAAGTGTAGACTTTGGCCACAGTTACTGGAAGCAGGTACCATCAGAAGATATTCCTTCCCCCCCCCACATCACCCCCCAACCCGCCCCCACCCTCTACCTGTTTAACAGCTTAGTTGTCATGATCCTAGCCTTTCCTAAAGGATAATTTCCTAATTCAGAGTGATTTATTACCTTTTGGAAGACTTTAGACTACCTTTGGAATTCAGTTATTGCCTATACCTATGTTAACATCTGGGAAAGGGTCAGACAGACAGATTTCTTCTGGAGACGTTGTCTACACAGAGACATGCAGCAAAATTATTCTGCATTTAATTTTTAAAGTAGATTATTTAAACTACATTAAATCTCTGGTAGTCATAATTCATTTGGAAGGGAGTTAAGTTAAACCAAATCAAGGCAATTTTTATTCTGAATGAACATCTATACAGGGACTTAATTAGGTTTAACTAATCCACTTTAAATTCGTTTTTACAGATTAATTTTCCTGAAAGTCTCCATATAAATAAGCTTTCAGTGAACTAAATGTAGTTTCCGTAAATTATTACCAAAAACTCATTCTGTTTCAAACACGGATAGTGTTTTGGTATGTATTTTCTTGTTAAACTTTGACTACCAGAATATATCACAGAGACAACATGGAACTAATCCATTTAATCGTCACTAGAAAACTGACTGGATTTTGTGGGGTATTTTTTTCTATTTTTAATGAAATGGTCTTGCTTTTAAAGGATTAGTTATTTAAAATAATGTTTTAGAGGTACTGCCACACCAAAAATAGGCAATCCTTTTTCTTTTTTTTTTTTTTTCCTTCTCTTTATGTGGTAATATGCACATTAGACAATACACAAGGAACAATCTGAGGTAGCCCTGCATAGAAAAGTCCTTATTCCAGTTTACACCATTAAAAACCAGACTCAAATGAAAAACAGAGATAAAACACTGTTACTCTCCAGCAGAGGTATTTTGAACATAAAGATTTAATTTGGATAAATTTAATTTAAACTGAGTGTATTAATATTATCTTTACACACCCACACCCCCACAACCTCACCCACCCACCCACACCCCCATGTCCACCCCCCTACACACACAGCCTCCTCCCCCCCAAAAAATCCCCAAAACAACCAACAAACAACTTGCAGTTAATTTCCTCAAAACTAAGCAAGAATATTGTATCCTACTGAGGCACAAAATTAAGGTATGGGATCAGACATTTAGAGAGTGCTGCTTCTTTATCTGCATGCGAGTATAATAACCTCAATGTTTTGGAAACAGAAGAGGGTAATGAGTGTTAGGAAATGTGGTCTCTACCCCTCGTTCGGTCTAAGCTTTCTTAGTTTAATTTGGGGCAAGTATTTTCCCTTCCTGTACCTCACTTTCCCAGTATGTAAACTGTTGCTAAAAATACTGAATTCCTTTGTAAAGCACTCTCAGATCTACAGTCGAAAAACATTTTAAGAAAAGCAGAATACTATATTGCTATTTTAGCATTAAGGATGAAACTCTGTCACAATGATAAAATGAACAGACATTAGATGTGTTCAAAATACTAGCAGGGGAAAAAGTAGCGTGCAATGATAGAAAGTGCAAACTGATGTATTTCAATAGAAGCCTAAAATCATAAACCCTCATATCTGTCTGAAAAGCAATGAACCTAATGCTTCCCCTGGATTTCAGAGAAATACATTACTGCAGAGTTTAAAAGAGATAGGGGCCGAGGGCAGGGGGGATTGGGGTAAGGAATTATGCTCAGGTCACATGAATTGATGATAAATATATTAATACTACAGCATTCACCTCCAACTGACTGCCTTGGAAACTGATGAAACATTATAAACACAAAGGTCATTGCTACCAAGAAATGAGGTGGATTCCCAAGATGGAGTCACTAAACACAGAGAACCCTCAGTAGTAAAATAAAGAGCTGTAACATAAAAGTTCTCTCAAAATAATTGTCTTTGTTGCTGAGCTGGCTTTACTCAAACAAAACTACATGCAGAATTATGTGTATGGGGTAAAGGCTAGGATGCTTAATGACATCAGCTTCAGCGAGGAGACACTTCAGCACTTTCCATCCTTCAACACCCCGAAACAACTGTCAGACAAGGAAAATAAAATAATGACTCTGAACATTAGAATATGAATTTGAATTAAGCAGTTAGTAGTAGTAAAATATTTATTATCAATTTGCTTAGTGTTATGAGCACTTCCAGTGATTTCTAACGTCAAAGGCACAGGAGGATCTTACACTTATTTTTACCCGACACAGAAAACGTTTCCTTGGCTTATAATAATGGACTTTTGGAGCTGCTTCCTTAAACCTGCTAAAGAAATGATTTCCACATAATTTTCTCCACATTATTCTCTCATTTTTTATTATTTTTTTTAAGATGTACTAACATGCCCACATTAATATCTTAATACGTAACACAAATTTCTCAGGGAAGAGAGGGAAGGCTATCAGCACCTTGGTCCCTGCTCCATCAGCCCCCATCATTACTTTTCATATTCTTTGATGACTGGACTGCGTGGTAGGGGATGCAGGCAGGGAAGGTGCCTGATTCCACTCCAAATTTATATTAAAATTAATTTTCTTGGTGCCTAGTCTAAAGCAGAGGCACGATTTAGCCTGGTTTACCCTCTCTCTGACCTCCACAAACAGTTTATATCTGAAGCTCGGCTTGGAACAAGCTTTAGCAGCACTGCGAGTACTAACATACACCCCATAGTAATTCTGCAATAGAAGAATATTCTGCCAATTTCTCTATATTATTTTTCTCATCCAGTACTTAAGAACAGTCTATTCCTTTTTTTCTAAACAGAGGTGCCACACTCCTCTGTCTGATCTATGACCTGTGTATGTTTCAAAAAAAATATGCCAGTCTTGGGCTTTTTTACCGTCACTCAAAAGTGAAATATTTCTCTCTTTTTTCTTCTTTTTTTAACATTTTCCTCCCCTAAGCGGGAATCATGTTGAAGTTATCTGACACAACCTATAGCTTGTCACAGAAAACAGAGGAAAAAAGCATGAAGGGACCTGTGGTGAAAACAACAGGTCTAAGTGGAACACGATATAAGGGGCTGACACTGCAAACTGGGTAACATTCATGTTCACCAGTTGCAAACAGAGAGGGAGAGAGAGATGATTCTAAGGATAATAACTTAAAATGCACTTAAACCCTTCATTTAGCTTCTTCTAAGACCAAAGGTTAAAAGTAAGTTTGACACCTTGTTCTACTGCCTGTGCTCACCCTCAGGTAATAAAAGAACGAATGAAATATAATAATGGGTCCCTCTGCACCATGATACTGCATCACATCTATTACATACTTCAGGAATATCAAACATACTCTTATGGGGAATTTGAAATCACTAATGTGTGTTTTAAAAACTGTGGCAGCCACAACATTTTTAAGCATTTTACATCATTCTTTCTCTTACAGGTTTTGTTGGGGTTTGGGTTATTTTTTTGTTCTTCAATGATTTATCTGTCTGTGCATCATGAATAATTTATTTTCTTTCTAAATGAAGTCCGTATGAAAATATCTAGTATTCTAATAGCTGCTCTTATAACTTGTTCATAGGTTTTCTCACCTTATACCCACTTTTCTGGAAAGTAAACTGTATTTTGAAATACAATTTTGATTATTAATATCCCTCACTCACTTTGTATGAGAGTAAATAAAGAAGAGGGAAAAAAAAAAGAAGTACTAAAAGATCTCTTGAAGTAATCCCCATGTGATTTGATGTGAGCTAAGGAGCTGAACTTGACTCTGTGTTATTGATTTAAAGACAATTAATACTGACAGTCTTGCCTTTAAAATTCTCAATGCTGTGTAATGCCCTGAAAATTTAGATCCTTATCTCTTTGAACTAGACACACATAACAGTTCCTATTAATGCTAGTGAAATATAGTAATAAACCACAATTCTCTCATGTTAAGAATTTTGCTTAGAGCAGTGTAAAAATGCCCTGAATTAAGCTTCAAAACACACATAGGAGCTAGATATTATTGTTCCTGACTTACAAATAGGGAAACAGGCCCTGCAAGATTGGCTTGCAGAGTTTAACATGCAGGTTTCATTCCAAAAAAGGTATTACTGCAAGGAGTAGGATTTCACCACTTGCTTAAAATTTCTCACATCCTAAACGCTTTCCTGACTGAGGCCTAGGTGTGTGTCAGTGAGGAAGCCGTGACACAAAACTTTGGCTGCCAGGCTCAAGCTCCTAGCCATTTGTGCAATGAAGGTAAAGAGTTGGCTTAATGTCTGCATATTCTAAGCACAGATATTGTTCGGCAAGCAGTAAAAAGCATGAAAGGATAAAGCATGGCTTATAAGGTAAGCACTGTAGCTTTCCCTTGGTTTTGAAAAATAGTAATTCAGCTTTCTTCCAAAAATCATGTTCTCTCTCTCTGTTCTACATTCGAATCCCTATTCTTCCCCCTTTCTTTCAATCTCTTTAAAAGCTGCTAACATCAGCTGCTTCTTTGTGGATTTTTCTTTTTGCTTCGTTGCCTACAAATTGCTCTAAGCTCTTCATTCCCCGTGAACCTGTTCAGCTGGAGCAGAACAGCTGTACAGCAGGCTGTTCCTAGTACACCTCTGGAAAATGTATAGGAAAATGATAACAAGCCATACAGACGAAAGTTATTGTCTTCCGAAGATCTGAGAGGGGGTATACATTTATATATATTTAAACCTGCACACATCTAAGACAATGTACAGTTGAGAAAGACAAATAATCATTAAGAAATGGGGTGCATTTCTCCAGAGAGCAAAAAGTCTAAAATTCTCTGTCTCTGATTTACATCCCCCAGGGTGTCAGAGGATGTCTAACCATGTCAGTTGGAGTGGAAAAACACTGCATGTCAGCATGAGAAGGCCTGATTGCTATAAAACAAATATCTTTTTAGTTCCTCACCTCCTTAACCCCCTCCTCCATTAAAAAAAAAAAAAAAAAGTTAATTCAACTGACTCTCATTCTTTAATAACTTAATTAGGTTCAAATGATAATGAACTCAAGGACTTATTTTACCTCAAAAGATAAATATATTATCAGAAAAAGCACAGTTGTTTGTTTTTTTCTGGTTTTATTTAAGTAATAAAAAAGTAAGATAAGAAACTTGAACACAAGTCTCTGAATAAAGGCCAGACTTTTACAGGGCAGAAGAGAGAATGTGTGAAAAGGAATAGTTTTGAGTTTTGTTTGAAATTCTCCAAAAGGATGCTTCTAGCTGAAGAAAATCGACCCTGAGCTTCTGATCAAAAGCTCAAAGAAGGAGATGGAAAGATTGCTACTGACTTCTAAGTGTTATGCTATAAGGACCTGGTTTAATCCAAGAATGAACTTCAGTTTCCTCTGACATAGACCTGCTAGTTCAAACATATAATATGGGCAAAGCAAATCATCATTCCTAATGGTGATGCTACTGCTGTGCTTTATGGTCCTACATGAGCGGGCTGGATAAATCAAGCTACACAAACAGTGTTTACACCAGTCACTGCAGTGGTTCTCTTGGTTAGCCTAGGAGGGGATGGCTTTACATTTGCCAAATGTTTAAGTTACTTCTAATATACTTCTTTACTGGAAGCTTTTGTTAGAACAATATTCTGATAGCCTTATAACATTCAGTAGAAACCTAATTTTTTAATTATTTTGAGCTTTACTGAAAGTTTCAGGGAGAAACAAACAGGAAAGTAGCATCAGTGAATGACCACAAACAACACAAAAATTATTAAATTCTGATCTTTCAGTAATATCATAATACAGGGGGTTCTGTGCCCTTTTCTTCCCTTCTTGTTCTCTACTTGCTTCTCTAGATTTGAGGCAATGCTCCCCTGCTGGCCTCTCCAGGCTGCCAGGGACAAGGGGGAAGTGAAGGCAGCTATGCTCTCCTCCCCATACTAAATCCTTGTCCTTCATTCTTGCATCAAAATGCCTTCAACAGGGTACTTCTGAGACAAGCATGGGACCAAAATTAACCTGGGGGCTCTGAACTAGATGAAGAATCATTTATGCTAGGGTTAGATACCAGAATACTTGGAGGTCCCAGTACACCTGGCAGATCCTCGTGCTGCAGACTTCAGCATAGCCAAAGTGTCCCTGGGTCTCTGAAGAAATCCACAAAGCCCTGTTGATTCTTGTCTGAAATGTTTAATGGTGTTGGGATACTTGGAGGATCATAACAGACTCAAACAGCATTAAAAGATTTTGGTATAACCCATCACTATGGGAAAACACAGTATTTCTAGATCTGATGTCATCCAGCGCTCACATATAGGAGATCACACTACAATCTGAAAATCAAATAAAAGCCCAGAGCACACCCCTGATAAATCACAAAATAATAACTATGGGATGGCTCATTAACTTCCAAAGTTCCTGAGAGGTTGAAGATCTCTGAAATGTCTGTCCTTCTGCAGTGCCTGCAAGCCTGATATGAGATTTAATGAGTCCTCTGTATCAACACAGAAAGAAAGAAATCTTCTCTCGTTTCAAATTCAGCTGGCTGTCTTTTTACCTCTGTAAAAATACAGTTCTGCCAGCGGTTTAGCAGCACAGTGTTCTGTTTCTGTAATGTGGGCAAGAAGGCCAGATTTTAAAATTAAAAATGGATGCTTTTATGCAGTAGAGAAAAAACCCTGCAAATTAATTTATTCTATAATCCATTTTTATTACTATTTTTCTCCTAGAATAATGAAATCGATAGGAGGAAGGATTTCTCAATATAAGTAGCAGGTCTTAATTCTTCATAGAAAATGTTGAAGTTTACTTCACTGAACTCTAGTCCATGGCAATAAAATCTTCTTAAGATGATGACCTATGCACTGATAATTCCACACATGGCATGTTCGATATCTACTGCAATTGTACATACAGTCTGGTTTATTTTATTTCTTACTCAGAATTGCCTTGAAAAGTTACGGTATCAAACCAAGACTATTGAAATGCAAAAGCCTGCAGAAGCAAAGGGAACAAACTGTCTTAAGTGTAGAAAAAAATATATTGTAACATAACTGCTGCAGCAATGGGTGTTAAGTGAACAGAACCTGGGTGTGCAGCTGGAGAAGGATGCAATCATTTCAGTCCTTTTCAGAAATATTGAACAAATGTTGTGGACCTACTACTATGGCCTACATAGAATCCTCCTAATTTCCAGTCTCCTGCTAAACCACTAAACTACCTCTCTCTTCACCTGACCAAAAAAAGACGAAAGTACTTGTGTTGGTTTTTTCATCTTCATTGTAATAACCTGGCCATAACCTTGACACTGCATTATCAAGACAAAAATACTGCATAAGACCAAATAGTTTTGTGGTGGGTTTTTTTTTTTTTTCTTTTTTAATCTTATCTTCAACTATTTCATTTTTAAAAGTCAAAGGTTCAGAATTTTATCTGGTTTTGAGGTCACTCAAATAATAAAATTATACAAAATAATAAAAATAACAATAAGTACTAATAGATTATTATTATTTATACCTTATTATTATTAATACATAGGCATTCAGAGTCACAAGCAGAATAGATACAAAAAAAGTATGGAGGGAAATTGTTTATTAAAATTAATGTATATCTGAGTTAGACAAGAATTTTTACTCAGGTACTTTGATATATACGGGATTATTACTTACCCCTTGAAAATCTTAGATTTTAGCATCAAGTTCTATTGCAGGAATTGCACTGACCCAAACTCACACTGTCTGCAACAGGTTTCAGTGTTAGCTAAACTTTTTTTAGCACTTACACAAACCTGCAATTTAATCAACAGATAAATGCAAGAGTGGGCTTTTCTTATAATGACACACAGCCTAATAAAGACACAAGCAAGGTTTGAAAATGGAGGATTTGCAAAAAGTCTTCTCATGCTACACTGCCCCCAAATTAACAATGATTTTTTATACCTTGTTTAGGTAGGTAGATTGTTTGCAGTTATCATGAGCCTGATGGGACTGTTGCCCTCACTCAGTTCTTAGATTTAGTAGGAAGGGTATAAATTTTCTGGAAGATCATGAAAGAATGTTGTAAATATGGTAACAGCAGAAGGATTAACACAAGATGTTTTCTGAAATACAAACCCATAAAGTGAAATAAACTAGGGTTTATTTTGTTATTAGTTGGTTGGTTTTGGTTTGCTTTATTTGCCTATAATTTTAAACTGTGCAAAACGGCATGTGATGAACAGAATGATGAAAGCTACAACATGCATACTCTGGCATATGTTGTCAACTCTTTCAGGATTAGCTTGGGGAGACTGATTTCATCCTTGTGATATGTAGGGTTGTGATAAGTTAGCATCATCTACACTCAGAATTGCCTGTCTGATGATGCTAACAAACAGCATGGATGTTAGGTGCCCAAGGCTGTAACAACATTTCACTCGTTTCACTTGCTGTGCTGCCTATAGTAAGTTAGCACCTGACATACCTAACCAAGCAAAAGCAAGCAATTCATGGGATTCAACCAACAAAGTAAAAATAATAATATATATATATTAAAAAATACACAAAACAAAAACCACCCAACAGCCTGGGCACAATAAAATTATTCCATTTGGATATTGCTGCATTATTTTTTTCCCCCTTTAGATTAAATTTACTGTCACTGTAAAATGCATTCTTATGTTTTCCACTCCTTGGAAAATATTGTAGCTACATTTTAGGCTGTTCAATTCTCACAAACAAATTTAGATACCTTTGACATGAAATTTAGCTATCACAGCTTTAGTAAATTGCCTGTAAGTGCTTATGGAACATTAGCAGCCCTGGCACCATTGACAACCCGTATTATAATAAAGGGCAAGTTTTTATTCCAAGTTGTCTGGTTACAACAAAACATCTTGAAATAACCAATGACCTGATAACACAGTATTTTACATGGGTATCTGATGCTCTATGCCCTTTTACTTATATATACAATAAAAGCCTCCTGATATATTCATCCCGAAGAATATCTTGTAAATTTAAAAATTCAGCTCTTAAGTACATTCTTCCACAGTCGTTTCCCTCCTATGCATATACCGAAAGACAAATCTCTCCTCTAGCTGTGGAGTCTTCCTTTAAGTTTCCCAGGGCAGTTTAGATAAATTTTCAGCACTCTAAATCTCAGTCTCCTCTAGCCAGGAAGCTCCTTTTCCAGAGACTAATAGTAAATATGAACAGTTACAGAGTCCTTCTCATCACTTTCAACGTTCTTGTCCCATCTGAAGACAAAAGGATCTAGGACTATACTTTCTTGGTCATCAACTTTCCCATTCTTCAGCTCATGGGCAGCCTGCAAATTGCACATGCAACGGTAAAACCTCATTCTGCTTCAGGAGTTGGAGAAATTTTGAAGGTTTCACTTCATGAAAATTCCGTAAGTGTTCTGACTTTATGCTTTAAACCATCTTCAGCAATCTTGTAGTGATGTTACTGTGCTATATCTAATGAACAGTTGTTCCTATAAAACCAGATGGACCTGGACAGGTTGGAGGAGTGGGTCCAGGTGAACCTCATGAGGTTCAACAAAGCCAAGTGCAAGGTCCTGCACCTAGGTCAGGACAAACCCCATTATCCATAGAGGTTAGGAGATAACGTGCTAGAAAGCAACCCTGAGGGAAAGGACTTGGGGGTAACTCGTGGATGAAAAGCTGGACATGAGCCACCAATGTGCATCTGCAGCCCAGAAGGCCAACCACATCCCGGGCTGCATCAAAAAAGTGTGGCCATCAGGTCAAGAGAGGGGATTCTGCCCCTCTACTCTGCTCTGATGAGACCTCACTGGGAATACAGTGTCCAGCTTTGGAGCCCTCAACACAAGAAAGACATGGACCTGTTGGAGCGCTTCTAGAGGACGGCCACAAGAATGATCAAAGGGCTGGAGCACCTCTTCTATGAATATAGGCTAAGACAGTTGGGCTTGTTCAGCTTGGAGAAGAGAAGGATCTGGGGGGACCTTACAGAGGTCTTTCAGTACCTGAAATGTGCCTATAAGAAAGCTGGGGAAGAACTGTTCACAAGGACAGGTAGCAATAGGATGAAGGGTAATGGTTTTAAACTAGAAACCAAGAGATTTTTAGGAAAAAAAAAACTTCAATATGAGGGTATTAGATCACTGGAACAGGTAACCCAGAGAGGTAGTGGAGGCCCCTTCCCTGGAGATATTCAAGGTCAGGCTTGATGGGGCTCTGAGCAACCTGATCTAGTAGTCCCTGCTTACTGCAAGGGGGTTAGACTACATGATCTTTAAAGGTCTCTTCCAACCTAACACATTCTATGATTCTATCATCAAACAGTTGCTACAGAAGTATTAAAGAAAGTGTTGTCACAGGTGATGCCTGTGTTTAATTTTAATTCAACCAGTGAGATTTTCATGTAAAAAGCATTCTGAGATCATGTTACTCGAGTGACAATGTGAGAAAGACAAACGTATTTGCAGTAATGTTCTGTTTACTAAAACCTGTACTACTTCATTTGTAGAAGGCCTTCACCACGGCCAGCATACATGCTGAGAGAATAGACTGGATTAGACTAGTTCAGCTGTAAGGGACCCAGAACAATCACCTAGTTCAACTGCATGACCGCTTAAAGACTGACCAAAAATTAAAGCATATTATTAAGGGCACTGTTCCTGCACCTCTGTCCTGGTTTCAGCTATGATGGAGTTAAATTTTTTTTTTAGCAGTGGATGGAATGCCATGTTTGGGTGTTAGCATGAGAATAGTGCTGATAGCACCCTGATGTTTCCGATTTGTTGCCGGGCAATCAAGTACCTTTCTCAGCTCTGCATACTTCCTTACTAGTGAGAAAGGAGGGGACGCAACCAGGACAGGTGACCCGAATTGGCCAAAGAGGATATTCCATACCAGTTACGTCATGTTCAGTATAAGGGGGGACTGGGGGGAAGAGGGGGAGACAACGCCAGGACGTGCAGTTTCTGGGGCGGTCGGGTTGTCCGGGACGGGCTCTAAGCTGTGCGGCCTGAGTTGTGTGGTTTGGTGAGAAATTGCATTGTGTATCACCAGTTTCATCTATTTTGTGCTTTAAACTCCTGTTATTGTTATATCTAGTTTTCTGTTATTGTTTAGTAAACTATCCTTATCCCAACCTGCGTGGTTCTGGTTTCTAGGTTGTGGTTTATTTTCCTCCTTCTTCCTTCCCTTTTCCCCTTCTCCCAACTTTCCTTCCCCCTTCCTTTTAAAAGTACAAGCGACTGTGTGGGGTGCGGCCCCCGGCCGGGGCAAAACCACGACAACCTCTTAAACATTGACTGGCTTGGGGCATCGACCACCTCTCCAGGAAGCCTGTTCCAGTGTTTTCCCAACCTCTCAGTAAATCAGTGGTTCCTAATACCTGGTCTGAATGTCCCCCGATGCAGCTTTGGACCAGTCCCTTCTGTCCTACCACTGGAAATCAGGGAGAATATCTGCTAAGCATTTTTTAAAAACAATGTCAGAAATAAATCTAAAGGAATGTTACTAACAAATTATGAAATTTAATGAAGTGATGGTGAATCAGTTCAAGTTAATTCTGAAAGAAATAAGATTGTGATGTTGCTTTTATTCTTGTTTTCTTCTTTTTAATTCTTGTTTTCTTCTTTTTAACACTTTCATGTAAATATCATGTTTTCTAATACTCTCATCTCTTGTGGTAGAAGAGCTATGACTGAAAATTGCTAGATGCGCTAAAAAACATTCCAGCATATAAAAGATCCTCTGTGGTAGACTAGAGATTCATGAATGTTCACACCATCAAATCCTCTGACTGACTGATCATGCTAAAGTGATTTTCATTTGCTGAGGTGTTCACTTTCATTGTGTGTGACTCATGAGGGGCTGAGTGTGTCACTCCACAAACAAAACCATCAAGTCTCTGGAGTTTCCGTTTCCCTGATTCTGGCTTAAATGCCACCTTTTTTTGGTGGTTTTTTTGTTGTTGTTTGAGGTTTTTTGGAGGGGTTGTTTGTTTGTTTATTTGAAATAGTATGTACTTATCTGTAGAAAACTTTCCAGAAATACCAGCAATTTGATTTTTGGCATGAATATGAACACAGGAAGGTCAATGAAAAAAAAAAAAAAAAAAAGATCCCTTCCATGGAAATTTAAATTGACCTACTGGGAGGAGAAAACATAATTAAAAT
The DNA here is from genome assembly GCA_020800305.1 of Porphyrio hochstetteri. Taxonomy (NCBI): domain Eukaryota; kingdom Metazoa; phylum Chordata; class Aves; order Gruiformes; family Rallidae; genus Porphyrio; species Porphyrio hochstetteri. The sequence goes on along the minus strand of CM036905.1, from coordinate 180,262,536 downwards.
ATCCACATCCTGCACTAATCAAACTGAATCTATTCAAACTGAATAGAGAAGACAAAGGAAAATGCTGTTCTGCTATCCAATGGATAGAAAAAGTTACTGACAGATGACACTGCGAAGGCCAATGCGTTTAATGTCTTTTTTGCATTAGTTTTAATTAAAAAGGTCAACAATGAGGAGGTGACTAGCATAATTAATACAAACAACAAAGGAATTATTTCAATTAAAAATACAGACAGAAAAGGTTAGAGAGTACTTAAGTAAATTAGTTTTCAGAACAGATGTGCCTGATGAACTTCCTCCTAGCATATTTAGAGAACTGGTAAAGCCATCTCAGAACCATGTTGTCATCTGAAAATCAGTCTGAGAAGGACACATGAGGTATCAGTAAAATGGAAAAAATTAAAATGCAAAATTCATCTTTAAAAAAGTAAGGAAGCAGGAGCTTAGGAATAACAAATCCATCTGTCAACTATTAAGTCTCAGAAAAGTTCTAGAGCAAATGAACATCATGATTTGTAAGTAGCTGGAAATATGAAAAGGAGGTAAGGAACAGGCAAAATCAATTAGTTAAGAGTTAGTCAATCCTTTAAGAACAAATCATGTCAACGGAATTAAATCTCCATAAAATGGTAACAGACCTCGTGGAGAGCTGAGTGGCAAGCAACAAAGGTGAAATGGGAGCAAGAAAGATGAGTTGCAAGTAAGGTCATTTGTCTTGCTCTTGTCTCTCAGAAAATTCTCAAGCATCCAAAAATAGAGAAAAAGGGAAAGCTTGTGTAAGTGGTTCTAATATAGTGTGGATGCAAAACCAATTAGTTAACTGTACATATACTGTAGTCATGACTAAGCTATTTCTAACAATTTATTTCTTTTACTATTTTTTTCCTCTGGCAGGCCTGTTTAAAGTTTTAATAATAATATCAGTGATGGAGAGGGTGCTTATTGCATTTAAAAAAGACACATTACTGGGCCTGATGCTGGTGTGTTGGAAGGTCAGTTAGAATGGAAAATTCTTAAAGGCAGGAACAATCTGTACAAATGTAAGGTACAGGACAGCTGGGTGGGTAGAGATTTTTCACGAAAGGATCTGGAGATCCAATTTGGAAATAAATCAAAAGTGTCTTTCCGTTGCAAGAAGCATATCCTTAAATATGTAAAACTAAAAACTACCTGCAGGATATAAAAGACCAATTTTCTGCTTTGCTCCAGTTTCGGGAAATACTGAGACAGGCTGTGTCTGTCCTCTTTTGGGTAGCTCAAACTGGTATGAATAGACAGGAAAAATTCCAAAGAAGAGATATCACAAGTCAGACCAACAAGGAAAGATCTGAGATTGAACAACCTGAGATTCTTAAAGCTAAAGAAGAGGAGGCTGAAGATAAAGATGATAGCAGTCTTTTCATGTAAAAAAGGTAGTTCTAAACTAAATTTTAGCTAGATGTGGAAAATCCTGCTAACATTAAGAAAGGTTACTGAAACAGTAAAACAAGTTGCTAAGAGAGCACTGGGATTCCCGTTGTTGAGTGCCTTTAAGAAACAAGCATCTGTCAGAAATGACCTAGGCACAGTTGGAAGGGATGATATCATCAACTTTATTATTTTTCCTGATTTTTTTTTGGTGGGGGGGTGTTTCAAATTGGAAAAAAACCCAAATGACTTTTTTAGAGAAAGTTCTGTAGTACTTTACACACAGAGTCTGCCAGAAATACTACCTGTATGTTTAAGAACTACTATAAATCATTTCTGCAGAGTCAAGCCCTCACTGCTGTAATGCTATAGGTAGCTATCTATATCTGAAATTATAGAGAACTCTGGAATTCTTTGCTATTTCCTCAACCATTACTTGATCAGACCATTTGTTTTCAGACTGGAGAATAAATCAGGTTCAGACAGACTCAAATTTCACTGAAAAATTGCAAGAGTGATTTGAATATGGTATTTTAAAGCTCATGCATACAGTTTGAATACGAAACTCAAAAATGAGTATGGGAAATTCAGCTATGAAACTAGGAATGGCTACAAAAGCTGATGCTATAAAAATACTTCCACATACAGAATGATGTGATAATGAGCCATACATCAGAAAAAAAATTATAGCAGACAATATGAACGGAAAGCATACTTAAACTCAAAAGGACACCTGTGCCAGCGTTAAAAATGATTTATTACATGAATCGCAGGTCAGAGCAGACAATACATGCCTACAAGAATAAACCAAGAAAGGGTCTCCTTCCACTCAAATTTGTGCTATTACGTGCATTTCTAAATCAGTGTATTGCCTAGTGCTGTAAAATTAACTCAAATTAGCATACTATAAACAGCACTATTAAGAAATTTAAAAGCTTTGACTAAATGAGGAAAAATCCAAGTAAAGTCATCCCACAAATCTTAATTAAGGCTGGTGTCTTTGAAATACAAAAGGAAAACAAAAACAGAACCCTTGGACAAGTTGCTGCTATTCTCATGCAGGTCAAACAAAAACTATACTGCAGCTTTGTTGGCAACTAGTAAGTAAACGTTTGCATCACCCAGTCAAGTACAAAATAACCCTTTTCTGTGTGTGTAACCAATCCTCCCTAGCTTCGCTTTTTCATTGTAACTCCAGTATCACAGTAACCACATAAGTAATATATCTATCTACCTATCTACCTACCTATATATGCAGATGTACAAATTACTTGAAGCAGACTGATACCTGACAGTACAGCATTCCATTTTAGAATACTAATTGCATGCAACAAAATTTCTGCATTTTGGGTTTTTTTTCCCAGTCAATTTTGATGTTTCTAAAGATTATCTACACATTCTTAATTTTTAACTTAAGTACACATAAGCTATTTTCAGAATATTTCAATCATTTCACAATTAGCAGATTTATTTATTTATTTGTTTGTTTTTATGAATACAGAATCACAGAATGATAGGGGTTGGAAGGGACCTGTGGAGATCAACTAGTCCAACCCTCCTGCTAAAGCAGGATTACTTAGAGCAGGTTGCACAGGATTGCATCCAGGCTGGTTTGAAGGACACTCCACAAGGTCTCTGGGTAACCTGTTTTGGTGCTCTGTCATCCTCAAAGTGAAGAAAATTTTTATTGTGTTCCAGTTTGGTCCCATTGCCCCTTGTCCTGTTGCTGGGTACCATTGAAAAGAGTCTGGCCCCAACCTCTCGACATCTGACCTTTAGATATTTATAAATATTGATTAGAATCCCCTCTCAGTCTTCTCCAGGCTAAACAGACCCAGCTCTCTCAACTTTTGCTAATAAAAAGAGATACTTCAGTCCCCTAATTATCCTTGTAGCCCTCTGCAGGACTGTCTCCAGAAGTTCCCTGCCTTTTTGACCTGGGGAGCCCAGAACTGGACAAGATACTCCAGATGTGGCCTCACCAGGGCAGAGTAAAGGGGGAGGAGAACCTCCCTTGACCTGCTGGGCACTCTCTTCTTAATGTACCCTAGGATTCCATGGGCCTTCTTGGCCACAAAGGGCACCTTGTTGGCTCATGGAGAACTTGCCTACCATCAGGATTTCTGGGTCCTTTCCTGCAGCGCTGCTTCCCAGCTGGTCAACCACCACCCACTACTGGTGCCTGGGGTTATTCTTCCCTAAGCACAGGACCCTACACTTGCCCTTGTTGAATTTCATTAAATTCCTTTGCACCAAACCTGTCCAGGTCTCCCTGAATGGCAATGCAGCCTTCTGGTGAACCGGCCTCTCCTCCAAGTTTTGTATGATCAGCACACTTGCTGAGGGTACACACTGTCCCCTTCATCCAGGTCATTGACGAATACGGTGAATAAGACAAGACCCAGTACTGGCCCTTGGGGCATGCCACTAGCTACAGGCCTCCAACTAGACTTTGTGCTGCTTATCACAACCTTCTGAGCTCTGCTATTCAGACAGTTCTCAATCCACCTTACTGTCCACTCATCTAACCGCCACTTCCTATGCTTGTCTGTGAAGATTTTATGGGAGACAGTGTAAAAACCCTACTTAAGTCAAGGTGAACAATATCCTCTGACCTCCCCTCATATACCCAACCTGTCCTGCCATCATAGAAGGCTGTCAGATTGGTCAGGCATGATTTCTCCTTAGTGAATCCATGTTGACCACCTCCAATAACTTTCTTTTCCTCCACAGGCACATTGATAACCCCCTGAATGAGCTGTTCCAGGGAGGGAGGTGAGGCTGACTGGCTTGTAGTTTTCTGGGTCCTTCTTCTCACCCTTTTTGAAGACCAGAGTGATATCAGCTTTCCTACAATCCTCAGGCATCTCTCTTGTTCTCTATGACCTTTCAAAGATGATGGATAGTGGCATAGCAATAACATCTGTCAGCTCCCTCAGCACTCCTCTGTGCATCCCAGCAGGGTCTATTGATTCCTGGATGCCAAATTTGCCTAAATGTTCTCTAACCTGATCCTCCTTAACTAAGGTAAGGTCTTCCCTTCTCTAGACTTTCTCTCCTGCCAACAGGGTCTGGGATTCCTGAGGGCCTTAGCAGTAAAGACTGACTCAAAGAAGGCATTCAGTAACTCCACCTCTTCTGTATCCTCTGTCACCAGGGCACCCACCTTATTCAGCAACAGGATAGCCTCGTTTGTATCCTTGATCAAAATCACATTACAGAAGATAGGAAATTGTGAGCAATATCTTTACATTTTTTTCTATAGACCCACAATTTCCTTCTACTTATCATTATAAATTACCATGCCATATGACTACTGCAGAAAGATCATGTTTAACAGGTGGCAAACGCTATCAAAGCAAATACCTGGTACTTAAGATACAGTAATAATCAGCTCTGCTGTACAGGCAAGCCTCTGAAATTTAACATATTTTGTTCTGCACTGATCTACATCGATATAATGTTATACTGAGTTCCTCCTAGTCAAATACCTGATAAATGAATCAGTTACAAGAAGTAATTGAGTATAAAGCAAGCCTCTGAACAGGTTTCCATTGCATTTGTCACTGCAATAAATGAATAAATCTTTCAAATCACTACTTCTGGTGCATTCTCAAAAACCCTCATCATGAAACCTGAATTACAGCATTCTGAGATATAGGAGGTTGCTTCTTGACAAACAACAAGCATGCTAATTGTCTTGCTTTGCCTTTCATCCTCAGTAATTACTTTTGTTCCATATGGTGACAAGCTAAGTGCCTTCTATTTGCGTATAAAACCCAGCATCAGATCCTGATACCAAAACTGTCCACATTTTGTGTAATGCAAAAAGTTGGATTACCACATCCCATGCAGATGTGTGGGCTTGGCAACATCATGACAACTTTTGCTAAAATTTTCCTTTGTCACTATTACAGATGAGCCCCATAGATAAAAAGAGTGGAAAATAAAGCATTAAATAAATGTTTCTTATCTTTTTCACAGGATTGCTGGGCTTCTCAGTTCTCTATTCCCTATGTAGAGCAATGGGGACTGACTGTTCAGAAAACTGACTCCATTCAACAACCAATTCTGACTCTTACCTGTGGAGCTGGCAGGGGCAAAGCCAAGAGCAGAAAGAGCAAGAATGTTAAGCCAGTTGATAATAAAAAACCTGTGCCCCCTACTCCTCTGGCTTCACCGTATGCTTATGTTAATTTAAACATGTCTTTCCTCAAAGACCTATTTATCTATTTCTTGCTTCCATCACTGTTACAAAAATGGAGCTAAAGTAGTGACAACAAGAAAATATGGAAAAAATCCTGATGCATACAATAACCCATGAAAAGCCTTTTTATGCTTGCTTTAGAGATTTATAAACAAAGAGAGGAAACTGCCACTTCTAGGCCTCTCTGGCAGGAGGAAAAAAATAAAGTGCATGTTAAAAGTTTGAAACACCATTTTCTTCAGTACTAACCTATGGTCATCATCATTTCAGCTAATTCTAAAAGCAAATAAATTCCACCCAAATAATTTACTGCAAGTCTGGAATACAGACAGACTGTCCCAAAGGTTAATTTAATTTTCCCCAATTTAACTCGCTCTCTAAAACCCACACAATTTTGAATGAAGATCTCAGGAAACAGATTGCTAAAGTATGAAAGAGCTTTATTAATTCCTTTAAATCATGGCCAACACTTAGGTAGAAAGAACATTCAGGAATATGCCAGTGGCTTGTTGTTAAAGTAGAGTTAAACTTTTCATAACAGGTTTTCTTTAAAACAAAACAAAACAAAACAAAACAAAATTATAAAAGGTTATTTTTTATTTATTTTGAATTTAAGCTTAGCTATAAACATCTGATTGAGATGAACAACCAAAATACTGTGAGATTCAGATAAAGTAGGCAGCTAGTAAATTAAAATAACTTGAACGTGTCTCAATAAGTAAACAGGGCTTAAATAGTAAACACATGGTGAAAAATTGAAAATAAACAGTGAATTTAATGTTTACCTTCTTTGTAATACAGCAACCTAAGGAGTAAAAACAATATGCAGAGAAGATTACGTACTTTGTCACTTATGCCATTTTTAAATCACACAAATTTCATACTCACCCTGTGTCTCAGTTTACAAATCATTACATTATTAGGTAGTGTTCCAGCTTCCCTTTAACTTGACCCTGAGGGCATTTTTCACCTTGCAATACAGATACAGCCTCAAAGCACCATCCCATATTAGACTATCATCTCTCCCATCCAAGTGTGCAGCTCTCTCAGACAAACACACACACAAAAGAAACTTCTTAGGCATGAGAAACAATGCAAAGATCAGACTGTTACTCTGGTGTTTTGAGACCCTCAAAGCAAATTCCTTGACTGAAACAGCAACCAGAACAAACTCTCAACACAGCAGCAGGTAATACTTTTTTTTTTTTTCCTCTTTTTTTCAGTCTTTATCTATAATTATTCAGTTGTAACTCACAGGAAAAGAGAAACTTACCTAAAATGAGACCCCTAACAGGGTTTAATAAGACTCCTGAAAATCATCATAGGCTTCTCCTAAACAAAGGGTGTAACTGGAGCTGCCGTATCTGGACTTAGTGCTAATGGTTTGTGTCTTTTGCACTTTAGGGCTAAACTAAATATTTTATAGAGAATCAGTGTAGGAAACTCTTGAGGGAAAGTAGCCTAGGAGATTCCTATGAATCAATGTTTCCTTATGTATATCTATTTCTCCTCACAATGCTCTCAAAAACTGCAGGTTTTTTTGGTTTGTTTTTTTTTTTTTTTAAATCAAAGCTTCTCTTCTTCCCTTAAATAAAAGGCCAAAGCAAGAACAGATTGTGAAGCCATTATATTCATGAAGAGAAAAAGAGAGGTTAATTCAAAATTCTATGGTCTGTTGAACCCAATATCCGCATGTTCCCCAAAGCAACAACAAACGCACCACGGAAACTCAATCAAGGCATCAAACCCACTCCAGCAAATGTGTTGTGCCAACCCATTATTAATGTTGCCTCTCAGGGAAATTCTATATCAGCGTGAAGTTGCTGAAAATATTTTTCATAAATTCACATTATACCATTTCCTTGACATTAAATGCCAAAGATGCCAAATTAGGAGAGGCCAGAGAGAGGGGAGAGATTCAAGGATGAGTTCTGTTAACAGAACCAATCTGATGAACAAACTGCGCAAGCACGTTCAGAAAGGGTTTAATACACTGACACTAGCTGTTGGCAAATTTGACAGGTTATAGATAAGTAAGTTGTCCTTGTGAAGAGAGCTTCTGTGGATTCGTTTTCCTGTATTCCTCCCCATGCCAATCACAGGAACAGGAATGAAATATCGGTGAAGGAACATTGCTGAATTAAGCCATTCAGCACAAGAGTATGGAGCTTAATTGTGTTCCCTTGCATCTTTTCCTACTGCCAAATAAAAACACCATTGTCCTTGCTGAAGGATTCCCTTTCATGTCTCAAGGATCTCTGCCAACCTAGTTGTGAGAGTGCACACTGAGTGCCCAAGTGGAAGCGAGGCGATCTCACGTCTTCAAATTTATCCCTTCGCCCTCTTTCTTGTCAATGGAATTTGAATGCAGTGAGCACGGCTGAACACACCGAGAAAGTTCATTCAGTAGGTGGCTGCACCACAAAAAAAAAAAAAGGGAAAAAAGAGTAGTTTTACAATTTGGATGCGAGCTACATTGAAAGCTCTGTGCGCATGTCATCTCAATGAGCTTACTAAATGCATGTTAACTGCATTCCAGCCTCACAACCCCAGAGTACAAATCTTATCGGAGGTGATAATGCAAATGTCCACTTCCGTAGATGAACAGCAGCAGCAGGTGGGAGGGGGAGGTAGAAGGGAAACACTTTCCATAATGTGACCTAATTAAAACTGCACATTATAAAGGAAATTGATGGCACAAAAGTTCAGATATTAAATACATATTTTTAAAGATTCAAAGTCATGTTGGGATGTGGGTATTCATTAGCAGGCTCTGTGAGACCAGGGAACATTAGAAGAAATTTTGCAGGAATGTTCTGTAATACCAGTGACTGAATTGCTCTGAAATCCCATAGTGTTTTTCTTTTGTTTGTTTGCTTTTTTTAGGAAAAATGTCATTCAATAAAGCAGCAACAACAATGAAACATGTTGCATCTGAAGCTGTTAGAAGTCACTATGGCTATCGTCTGGCTATCACTGATACAATATACATATCACACACACAAGTTATTTCATAGTCAAACTCAATTTTACACAGGTTGTTACTATATTTCCTTAAAAGAAAACATGACATGTAAAAACATTTTCACTGAGGTGAAAGCAAACAGTGACTTTGCTGAAATATTAAATAGCACACTGAAGTATGAAAAACACAATAAGGATAATTCATTCAGTAGGAGAACAAATAGAATTCTGTATTCATTTCTTTAAATGTCTGCACTGAAAAATCAGCTCTTGGCATGTGTCATGCAGCTGGGACAAAACCAGTCTGTAATTTCATTCGATGCTCCAGTTGGATTTGATTTCCTAACACCTCCTGCAATAAGGACAAACTGTTGTTTTTGCAGAAGTCTGGGCAACTAACCCTACAGAAAGCCTCTAAAAACACACTGGTTGTGAATGGAGGAAACTGTGAAATGCACAAGCCAACAGTTTTATTTGGTAATAAATTCAATCTTTTGGTATAATTGCCATATGGCACATGATTTTCTTTTTTTTCTTCTTTTTTTTTTCAATGTTTAGCAGTTTTTCATTAGAAATTAGTGTTTTTCTTTTCTTTTTAAAAATCCCTTTATTAGGTTAAATGTGCTTTTCTTGCTTTCCTTTAAAGCCCAAGGGTCTGACAAAGGTAAGTGCATATTCTAAATATCCTACTAGGTGGATGTATATTTTGTTCAAAATCCTTTCAAGAAGAAAGCAATATCCAGATGAAGATGGACCGGAACCGAGACCATAAATTAAATCAAACACACAAAAAATGAGATTTATAGCACATTTGCTCCCTCAATCTACAGCTCATTTATTCTAAATACCTCTTCCTAATGAGTAATTTTCTGGATGTCACCACAATTTACTAGGGTCAGCATCCAAGTGTAGTACAAGCAACATATTTAAATTAGTTTATTTGGTCAGGAAAGAGCATACATCAAGAAATTCTTAATTTGGCTGTACTCAGGGACAAAAATATTGCTGCTGCAGTAGAGAGGTGGCAAGCAGGAAGTAAAGTATCCCTTTTGACTGCATAAATGAGATTTCTAAAAGGTGCTGAATAAATATGGATCTAGCACAGTTCTTCTAAGGAGGATATTAGGATTCCAGCTGCTAACTTTGAGTGCTTGGATTCAGACTGTGAGAAGCATGAACCGAGATCCAGACTAATCTGCATGTATCAGGCAACTTGGGTACCAGAAGAGAAAAGTCCTGTCCCTCGATTCTTACTCTGTCTTTGCACCCAAGGAAGGAGAACAAAGACAGGAGAGTGAGCCAGCTTTCAGCTTCTGACTCCCCACTTCTACAGACCAAAACCAGAAAAGGTATCCCAGGCTTAGTTTTTGCTCCTAGTTTCCTCGTTGTGCATGACAAAACTACCATTTCCATGGGGGTCTAGGTTTTCCCTGCACTGGAGAGAAAAGGACATTAAAAACCTTTTAATGAGAAAGCTATCCTGTTACTGCTAAGGACCAAATCTGAATCGAAGAAAAACATTGTATGATTTCATAGGTCTGTATTTCCCCAGCCATAACAATGTGCATCATATTAACAGTAAAGAAGCTATTTCTTTAAAAGAAAGCATCAAAATACTTTAGGTAAAATCATAACTACCCTAATTTCTCAGTTCAGTGGGAGTTTTGGTATGTGCTAAACTTGCACTAAAAATGAGTTATGAAAATAGCTGTCATATAGGCCATTTTCAAAACATGAATAATTCAAACTAGTTCCTAATTTTTTTTTTTTCCTCAAAAAATATTAAACTCTGTAGCTTGTACAATTAATGCAGCTGAAATAGTGAGACTTTAAAAGCAACCACTTATTCTATACAATAACATTTCATTGGAATTTTTATTGTGTTTATTTTCATGGATCTCAATAGACAATATATCCTGCACAAGGAAAAAATGTAATCCATTTTACCGACAGTGCACAGTCAAAAGAGAGATGGAGAGTTTGCACTTCGCATGTTGTGAATGAAAATTGAGAATATATGTAATAAGCATCTCTAAACCTTAATGAGTTATTGAGCTGTGTGTCTCCTAGTGTGTCAGTGATTCTTTTTAATTTATTTTCCAGTTTCTACACAACTTTTCTGTAGGAAAAGAAAGCCCAAATGAAATTAAAGTGAAAATACACAATGAAGTAAAATTAATAAAAAGCAAATGCTATTGAAATTAAAACCCTATTTGCCCCAGGGTAAATGCATGGTGAGATCAAACCAGGAGTGACTATGGCACTGAAACTCCATCTAGAATCATCCCTGGGACTTCCAGAGAGAAGGTACTCATAACAGCTATTCTCTCCAGAGGCACATGCACACACAGAGGTAAGAGTGATAGCTGCTGCTTAAAATTCTGAACATTTTTTAAACATCAAAGGCAAATAATTTTATTTCCCCCCCAAGATTAAATGGAGGAACTCTTCACAGTTCTTCCAGCAACCACAGGTTTAGCAAAACCCTGGCTCAGGATTTGGAAGAAAACATCTAAGTAACAAATAGGAGTCAGAAATAAGTATGTGTATATAGGATAGAAATGTAAATACTGTCAGACAGATTGAAAAAATATCTAAAAGTCTGTAAACAAAAGCTGTGAACCAAAGACTCTGTTCAAATGAACGGCAGAGTTTGGGAAACCACAATCAGGTTACCTTTTCCACCACAGGCTTCCCATGTAATTTCTGCTAAATGGCTTAAGCAAATTATTTTGTGGACCTTTCAGTCCTAGAGCTGGAAGTCACCTTTGCCTACAAGAAAACAATTCTTTCTATGTTTATAACATGTTCATGTCTTCAAGATCCACAGTGACAGCAGTATCACAAAATAGTTCTGCCACTTACCCATCTTTGCCACTGAAAAGCTCTTCTAAACATCTAACCTAAAAATCCCTTCCTTCTATTTCAAATCAGTATTTTTTTCTTATCTAATTTGGCTTACTCACATACTCAAGTGACCTTAGTATAGTGACATACCACACATGAGCTGAGCTACATCAATGAATCATGTCTAATTACACTTAACTCTTAGCCAATGTTAATTGGCTAAGAGTATTCACACACTATTGAAGCCCAGAGGATGTGCAGTGACCATGAAGCTTTTGTGACTCAATGATATGTCTGACCTGGGCATGAAATCCACTCCCCTGCTTCTCAGGACTGACTGCTTCCTTCTCTAGTCCATCCAGACCCATGAAGGAGGCTTGCTAGATCAGTTTCAGTATAACCACTCCTGCATCACACCTAACAAATCTGGCATTGTGCATGAATAGCTGTTGCTGTTTAACTAAAAGGTTAGGGGACATACTCTGAACAGGACTAGAAGATATCTTTCTTGATGGGAATCTAAATGATGAGTGCTTCCCACTTTCCCAGGGAGATATTCATGCACAAGTAATATGACCTATACAGTAAAATTAAGTGGAATTAAACAAAGAAAAGCTTAACCTACTAGTAGCATCTCATTACTACATCATGGCTGCATTTAAAAGAGAACAAATGAGAGGTGGTTGGAAAAGTAGGTTAATCCTCTGGAGTCACCAACTACAGCTTGTGGTCAAAGACCACTTGCATACATTCAGGTAGAATGACTAAACCAAAAAATAAAATAAAATAAAATAAAATAAAATAAAATAAACAAACCCCAAACCAAAACAATAAACCAACACTAACTCCCACAGTGATTAGGAAGCATTTGTTGTCATTGTCCCAGAAATGAAGACCACCTTGCCACTGCCTCTGTGTGTGGTACAGTCCTGCTGTCGTGGAGCTACTCCACTACCCTGCAAGCCTTGGTAGAGCCCTGCCAGCAAAATATCAGGGAAGATTTCCTAATGATACCAAGTCTGCCAGGCAGATGATCTCCAGAGAAAAATGGCTTAACCACAGACACTTAGCACACATGAGATAGATTCAGTCAGACTGCTAGAAAGTAGAGACTTGCAAAGGGCAAAAAGTACTGGATAGACAGGCACATAACTTTTAATATCTTTCTTCTATTCATCCTGAAATAAGATAAATCTTCTAGTGAAATTGTACAATTAAAAAAAAAAAAGGAGTTCTAGAAAATGCTAATAAAGAAAACCTCAAATATATGTTCCCACTCAATCTTTAACATAAAAATCTAGTCACTCCGGTTTTTTTTCTCTACTTAGTATTCACTACGTATTTGGCTACACAGGTTAAATGTCATCCTTTGCACTTAGTCTAACTCTTTTTTTACACCACCATGAGTATCTCACAAAGTCAACATCCTGAAATATGTTAAGTTGCTTTTACGAGCAACTTAACTTATCAGTGAAGAGATGTTGTGCACCTTCACAGGCTTCCAGAGATCCTGCCTGCTTACACACACACCCTGCGGTAACTGCATAAAAATACAGGCACTTAGGTCGGTCAGGAGCAATTATGCAGTAGACATTGAATATTAAAGCACAGATTAGATGATGGCATTAAAAAATTACCCCCAAACACCTTTCAGAAAGAAAACCAGAAGACATTCCACAAACATTGTTTCATGATAATCCACAGATCTCAGCAGTTAGACAAAGGCACCCCAGTGTGATATCTCGTGTCATGTCACAGCTTTCTGTCTTTCTGCTCATGGCAGTCCACTGGGAAAAAAAATTTTTCTTTTTTTCTTTTTCATATGGCTTTGCTACATTTCAAGAGAGGTGAATGAAGAATGAAGTCAGTATCCCATGGAGGTTCAGTATGTTTTAGAAAGGTCTCTTCTTGAGCATATTGCCTCCTGTCATTGGGGTGACAGTACTATTGCTGTTGAAAAAATGTTTTCATTATATTACACATATTATACTACACACATCAAACATACACATATGTAAATCTACCTTTTCGTTCAAACCCATTGCCCCCTACCATTTCACTACACTCTTTAATAAAGTGTCCCTCTCCATCTTTCCTGTAGGGCCCCTTCAGGTACTGGAAGGCTGCAATAAGGTCTCCCCAGAGCCTTCTTCAGGCTGAACAAGCTCAGCTTTCTCAGCCTGTCTTCACATAAGAGGTGCTCTGGCCCTCTGATGCTCTTTGTGGCCCTCCTCCAGACTTGATCCAACAGTTCAATGTCTTTCTTGTACTGGGGACTCCAGAGCTGGACACAGTACTCCAGGTGGGGGTCTCATCAAGGCAGAGTAGAGGGACAGAATCATGTCTCTTGATCTGCTGGTCAGGTTGTTTCTGATAGAGTTGGGTTTCTAGGCTGCAAGTGCACATTGCCGGCTCATGTTGAGTTTTTCATCAATCAACACCCCCAAGTTCTTCTCCTTAGGGCTGCTCTCAATCCATTCTCCACCCAGCCTGTAGTTGTGCTTGCCCCAACCCACGTGAAGGACCTTGCACTTGGCTTTGTCGAACTCCATGTGGTTCATACAAGCCCATCTCTCAAGCCTGTCAAGGTCCCTCTGAATGGCATCCCTTCCCTCCAGTGTGTTGACTGCACCATACAGCTTGGTGTTGTCAGCAAACAGGGTACACTTGGATCCCCCTATCCATGCCTCCAACAAAGATGTTAAACTGCTGGTTCCAGTACCAACCTCTGAGGAATGCTACTTATCACTGGTTCCACCGAAGCCAGGTTGGATGGGGCTTTGGGAAACCTGGTCTCATGGAAGGTGTTCCTGCCCATGGCAGGAGGATTAGAACTATAGAACTATTAGAACTATCTTTAATACCCCTTCCAACCCAAAGCATTCTATGGTTCTATGATTCTATGCATATTTACACATTTTTGCATTAATATTATATGCAATATGTTATAGAAAAATAAACTTTAAGAATGAAGAGAAAGTACTTTAAAGGAAAACATGCTAACAGTATTTCCCAACATGTTTAAAGAGTTATCAGAGTATTAAGAAGTATGTGTAATTACTCATGGAAATGAAAAAATAATTAAAAAATAATTACTAGCAAGGGCAGCTAGGTAGTTTTTGAATGCACCTATTTGCTTTCCATTTGAAACTTGTGATTCCAAGCCAACCAATGGACTAATGTCTGTACCTGTTATATTTTCATTGATCAGTTTTCCTCCTCTGTGTGCGTAAGCCATGAGGGAAGCATACTAAGGTTAATTTTGGTACCATTAAGTGAATATAATAAAAGATAACATCTGCTTGAAATGTATATTAGAAGAAGAAGGTGGAATTTCTAATCAAAGCACTAGTTTCAGGGTAAATCTGAACTTACTGGTTCTGCAAAAAGTTCTCAAAACTTCTACAGACTTTAAGATCCATAAACTTTTGGTGATAGGTATTAAAGAAAATATAAAGAGAGAGGAATTTTTGAGTAGAATTGTTAAATGATTAGTCCAACATCTTATAGCAAGTTAAAGGCAAGTTAATTAAAAGAATGTCTCCTTATTTCTTACAAGTTCAGGCTGGGATTCTCCTGATCCCAAGACAGAACATGGACAACTTTTCACAAGTAGTTAGGACAAAATAACCAACCTGAAAAAAACAGTTTCTGCATTATCTGTGAACACATCTACCTTTCTCAGCTGCCTTATCTTGGTCTATTGGGTGGAAGGCGCCCACACACTGACAGCAGCACAAACTGCAGGGATTTCTGTGAGGAGAGGCTGGGAGTGCCGGGAGCTGGACACAGCCAGTTCCAGCCAGCTCCAGCCCACCCACTGCAGGGCATGGCTGAGCCCCCTGACTGATGTGGGGAAAACAGGTGAAGAAAGGGCAAAATTCTGGCACAAGCAGCAAGAAGCAAGAGAACTAACTGTGAGAAACAACACTGCAGACACCCAGGTCAGTGAAGAAGGATGGAGAGAAGGTGCTCCAGGTACCACAGCAGTTTCCCCTGCAGCCCATGGAGAAGACAATGTCTGAGCAAATACCTACACTGCAGCCTGTGAAGGACTCCATGCCAGAGCAAGTTTGCCCTGAAGGATTGCAGCCCATGGGATGGACCACACTGGGGCAGGGGAGAAATGTGAAGTGCAGATAAAAAGTGTTGTGAACTGACCAAAGACCTTATTTCCCATCACGCTGCACTGCTCAGGAGTGTAGGGGAGATGTTTGTTTTTTTTCTTTTTCACCATCCGATTTTATGTTTATTGGCAATACATTCGTTTTCTTCCAGTTGAGTCTGTTTTGCCCATGACAGTAACTGGAAGCGATGTCCCCATCTTTTACATGACCCGTGAGGTTTTCATCTTATTTTCCCTCTGTCCTGCTGAGGAGGGGGACTGAGAGAGCTGCTGGCATCTGGCCAAGATCAACCCACCACACTTCACACTGAAGATTTTCACACCTTTAAGATCTTGCTTTTGAAGACACAAGGAAGAGACTCAGTTTGCATAAAGCTCTACAGTTTCACACCCAGAGCAGACTTAACCCCATGAGGACTTGACAAGCTAGATGTTCTGCCTCCTTTTTCTGAGGGCTTGATCTTACAGACACTCTCAAGCTCCTGTAGCAGATCAAGGTCTATACAAAGTACCATTCTAAGTACCACTTAAAAAATAAAACCTGGCTGCAGGAAGAACCATTGGTCCCAATTATCCAGTAGTTCAAGCACTGATGTAGTATGTGAGAGGATACAGTTCAATTGTCTTTCAAGAGTATTCCAAATCCTATTGACAAGTAAAGTGCTGTAACATTAGACAATGAGCTATGATAGGGTATTTTTCATTCCTGCTGCTGAAACCATTCATAATGATGCATAACCCACCCCCTTCTCCCTGCTATTAGCTTGCTTAAGTAGCTCTCTCCTCATGGCAGTAAATTTTGCGGATTCCACCCCAGATGTGGTGCTCTCCCTGTGCACTACATGGGTGGCTACAGATCTAGCCAAGGTTCAGCCTCGGAGATGGATGGACACGCACGCAAGCTTTTGGCATTGCAAAGCTCAGGATACAGCCCTCACTTCCTTTTTCACATCTCAGCATGACTGCTTCCTTCATGACTTACATTAGAAAAATAAGCACTGTTGTGAATTTAATGATGTCTTTGCCTTTCACTGACAACAGATTATGCTTGTTAAAGAGTTTTTTGTTTGCTATTGTTTTACATCTCGTTTCCAGCACTAGCTGTTTTTATACACTTCTTTCCATTCAGCTGAGCAAAAAAGCTATAGTAGTAGCTTGAAAAAAACCCAAAA
This sequence comes from Porphyrio hochstetteri, assembly GCA_020800305.1. Lineage (NCBI taxonomy): Eukaryota > Metazoa > Chordata > Aves > Gruiformes > Rallidae > Porphyrio > Porphyrio hochstetteri. Next base: position 180,245,813 of record CM036905.1, on the reverse strand, counting down.
AACCAAACTTCTTATTCATTTTCCTCCACTGCCTGGGAAATAGATTTACGAAACACTATGAAACAGATATGAACTATTTTATATTACTGAATCTTCCTCCTCCACCACGGACCCCACATTTCCTGTTAACACTGAAAGGTGGGTAAGTCTGTTTATGTGAGCCAGGACACTCCTGAAAACAAGATTATAAACTTCAAGCAGCTATAGCAGAGAAATATTTATTTTGTTTAAAATAAATGGAGCAACTCTTGGGTTATAACTGGAGTCATATGTTATAAATCAGCTTATTGAATAACACAGCCTTGGAACAATCACTGTTCTGGGACACAGCCTTCTACTGCAGAGTGAAACTTCCACAAAAACAGCTACTGTCTATGTTGCTAATAATAAACATTGAAAAACTAGAAATGCTTTTACTTCCTTCTTGCTGGGCCTTTTTAAATGGCTTTGGGCCTAACCCTTAGGAATTACACAAGCCAGACATAAAATAAGAGCTAAACCAATAGGAATTTCTTTTATGTCCTTTCCTGAACCAGTGCTTTCTCTGCTATCATTAACGTATTATCTTCCATTAGTGGAGCTTAGGCTTTTCATGCTGTGAGAACCTAAACTCCAGACTGAAATGCTAAGATGCTACATCTGTGGGATAGGACTCTCTTGTGCCTGTTAATAGTGTAAAGAAAATAGCAGTACCAAATCTCATTATCATCAGAAGAGCAAGAGAGTCTCAGGAATTAAAAATAAAAATTAAAAAAAAAAAAAAGGAGGGTCCTCACTGTCAAAACAGGGCCAGTTAGATACCCTGAATTTTCCACCACTCCAGACACGTCAATCAAAGATAACAGAATGCAAGAATATCTGAGTGACACTTCAAGCTGCATTCATAAGCAACCTGCCTCATTCAAAGTCAATGAAGAGACAGGACTTACAAGACCACACTGGAAAGTTATTGAAATGTGACTGACATCTCAAAGGAAAAGTGTCAACGGGATAGCATGACCCTGTGCTGAAACACTGCAAGGTTAATCAAAGTTATGGCAGTCAGGAGCTAGAAAGACCCTACCTTAGATTGAATTCCTGTAGTCACAGCAGTGATTGGACCACTATCTCCTTCTCGCTTCCCCTCCCACTGACATTTGCACCCCAAGTTTGTATCATTTGTCCACTCTTCTTTTAGTTTCGTTTTAGAAAGATATTGGTGGATGTCACCAGAGAGAAAATTTTCTACCTTTGAGAAATGATAGGTCTTCCTTTTCTTCCACTGGAACCCACTGTGCTGTTAACATATGATCTAAGATAGTAAATATACCATTGGGAGATTAAAAGAAAGTGCCACAAATTCTAGAGTTATTGCTCAAAAGAGAGTAGGTAAAGTCTGAGTTAAAGGATCAGTAGAAGTCCTCTGAGCTTCATGAAGCTATAAAGGGAGTAGGTAAATACTGGTTTTTAATTTTTTTTTAGCTCTGTAGGTCTGGAGAGTTCTTGACAAATAATTATTTACTAGTATCACATCAAGAAATACGTTAGATGGACATATTTGCTTCTCTCACCACGCCACTTGCCCCCTAATTTTGTAGGTCTATAAATACAATTTATTTTTTCTCAGTAATTTCTGTAAATATGTCAGTAACTATCATTTTTATTCAGTGCTATTATGGCTAAAATGTAGATCAGAACTATCCATTTAATCTTGCATGTAGGGAAGAACAACCCCATGTACCAGTATAGGTTGAGGATGAGCCTGTTGGAGAGCAGTGTAGGTGAGAGGGACCTGGGGGTCCTGGTGGACCATGAGCCAGCAATGTGCCCTCTAGTCTAAGAAGGCCAATGACATCCTGGGGTGTATTAGAAGGGGTGTGATTAGTAGGTCAAGAGAGGTCCTTCTCCCCCTCTACTCCGCCCTGGTGTGCCTGCACCTGGAATATTGTGTCCAGTTCTGGGCGCCTCAATTCAAGAAGGACACAGAACTCCTTGAAAGAGTCCAGCACAGGCCCACAAGCATGATTAAGAGAGTGGAACGTCTTCCTTATGAGAAAAGGCTGAGGGAGCTGGGTCTGTTTAGCTTGGAGAAGAGGAGAATGAGAGGTGACCTTATTAATGTTTATAAATATGTAGAGGGTGAGAGTCAGGAGGACGGAGCCAGGCTCTTCTCAGTGATGGCCAGAGATAGGACAAGGGGCAATGGGTGCAAGCTGGAGCATAGGAAGTTCCATATGAATGTAAGGAGAAATTTTTTCACTGTGAGGGTGACAGAGCACTGGAACAGACTGCCCAGAGAGGTTGTGGAGTTTCCTTTTCTGGAGACATTCAAAATGTGCCTGGACGTGTTCCTGTGTAATTTACTCTAGGTGATCCTGCTCTGTTGAGGAGAGGGGTTTGGACTAGATGATCTTTTGAGGTCCCTTCCAACTCCTAACATTCTGTGATTCTATGATTCTAAGCATACTTCCAAAGTAACAAAGCTAGCAATACAGAAAAAAATTAACAAGTAGCCAATGCAATAGTTATGTTTATATGCTCATGGTTACAAAATGCAATCCTTAAGTAATTTAAGCAAGCATGACTTACTTTTATACCCCAAAAAAGGAATTCTCTGGTTTATTTTCTTCCTGGATGGCATATTTTTGCTTTCTTGAGTTTGCTTCATATGTTTCTTGTTTTCTTATTCTGTCAGCCCATAGCAATATCTCACAGATACAAATAGCACCTTCTTGACACTGCATATCATCAGCTAAAAATGCTAGTGGCCCTATTCTGTTGGTTTCATTCCCTGCTCCTCCTCCTTTTCTAGAAGGCAAACAGTCTAGAAAGTAAATATGCTTCTTCCCTAGAGCCTAAGGACCTAGAAACCTTTTTCCTTCCAGAGACTCACTGTCTCATTTCTAAATCACTGCCTGCACTGAATGTCACACAACATTTACATTATGGAATCAGTCCTCCAGTCAATTATTTAATTAAAGGAAGATTTACCAAATAACACCCCTTTTTTCTCCAGTAAGAAGAGAAGAGTAATATGATAACAAAATATTAATTCATTCATTTATTTATTTATTTATTATTAATTATTTTTTTAAAACCAATGATGGGAAAACTTCAGACGGGGGAAAGATCACCTTGGGAATATGTTATATAAAACATGACCAGCAAGGACTCTTCTTTTAGGAAGAATAATGGTTTAATGTTTAATTAATCCTATCCATTTCTGCGTTTATGGGAAGGCAGAAAAGAAGAGTCTGCTTTATAATGTGGAAAATTAAATATTAAAAACTTTGTGCCTATTTGACTTTACATTTTCTTGTTATGAATGGGTATTTTCACTTTATTTCACTTTCTTCAAACTACAAGAGACAGAAGCAATTACTGCAGCTCTGCTGAACAAAGGTATTCTCAATGTACCTCTGATACTGCCTTGCCAATCCCAAAACAAAACAAAAAATTAAAAACCATTTAAAGTATTAATGGAACCTTTAAAACTCACATTCAAAGTGACGCAGGTTACTCAAGATTAGAGAAGGCCTGGGAGAACTTCTGAAAAGCTGAACAAAGTTATGTGTTTAAGAAACTCAACAGATAAAATTCAGTGTAGACAAGAGGCAATACATCCGGGATGAAACAATGTGAATTGCCCCCACGTACAAATGGGTTCTAAATTAAGTGTGCCTATTCAGAGAAAAAAAGATGTGAAAAGTACTTTGGACAGTTCAATAAAACCATTTTGTTCCATGTACAACAGCAGTCAAAAAGTCCAACAATATTATTAAGGCCTGAAGAATTCAAAGTACTAAATGGGAGAGCAATAATGAAAATAAAGCCTTTAAATACAGTGACCTTAAATAGTCTATGTTCCTGCCTTGCCTCAAAAAGTCAAATTAGGAAAAGAAAAAAAAAAGGTCCATTTAGAGGAAAGCAGCAAAATAATGAAGATGGTTAAAAATATGACAGCTCCTGAGAAGTGAGAAAGGATGGAGCAGAGGTACAAATAGCTTCTCTGAATCACTCGCCTAGCAACCACTTCGGCTTCCTTCCCACTTCTGAATGGCACCTCTGAGAAGTGCCCCAGTGTCCCACTGCTGCAATAGCCTGGACTAGTTGCCACTCCAGCATGGAGCCCACCTGAGGCCCAGTCCCTGCGTGGATCACAGCCCTACCCACCCATTGTCACATGCCTACCCCCACCCCCCACCCCAACGCTGTGCCTGCAGATCTTTCCTCCTGTCTCCACTTTTGAGTCAGTTATCCTTCCTTTCCTATCCCAATCTGTTCACTTCCTACTTTACATTTCTCTTGTCTTTATAAAGGCCCTGAAGGTTAAACGGAGCCTAAATTGAATACAGTTTTAAGCCTCCAATAGTAAATCATCTCTCCCTTCCACTGCTGAGTGCTTGATCTTCGTCTGGAGAGACGCAGCCCAGCGGGCTGCCAGCAATTGTCTGTGCACTGTGTTGTGCCTGATACTCTGAATCTGACTTGTTCAATTCACATTCAGACCCTGGTCTGACTACAAGATTAAAATCTGCTGTCTTGTCCCATCTGCTAGCGGCCACTTCTTCACCGCCCAGTTTTGGGGCGGGGATGTCCTGATGTGCACTCTTCTTGCTCTGAACAGAAATATTATTGTGATGGAACTTAAATTTATCATCGACGTAGTTAAAATTTGCATAGAAGACCTTGATCATGGGACATACTCTGGTTCAGATTAAAATTATCCAGGAATGTCACATAGTCTTATTAGGAAAATATTAGTGGCCACATCTAGCTTTTTGTTTCTCAGTTTGATTTAAACGTAGCAGGAGTGTCCATGTCACTGTTCCACTCTGGCCTCTTCCCTCTTGTTACCCAAAGAATGCTGCAGTGTCAATGCTACCTTCCCTCTCCCCATGACCACTTAAACCTTGGACTTCTTCTCCTCTCACGCTCCCAGAGGTCTACTCCAGAATTTCTGGCAATTATTTTTCTCTGTCCTCATTGACTGCTGCCAGTTTTCTGCCTTCCTCCATGCTGATTCTTTTTTGCCTCTTTCAATGGTCAACGAAGCAAGAACAAGAGCCCCGAGTCAGCCACCCAAGCGCCTTTGCTGTAACCACCATTAATTTCCAGCCAGTTCGCATTTGGTTTAGTGATGCTGGCCTTACATTCTGCACCTGTTATGGACCGTGATGCCTGTGCGTAAATGTCAAGGGACACAAACCTCTGTAAATACCCGACATTAATAATAGCCCATCCAGAATAGGCACTGAGACAACTTTCATTTTGTATTATTGCCTGTAAGTGGGACCTAGCATAGATGGCCCTGACAGGCTGCCTGGCGGCCTGAATTTCTAATTGTAACTTTCCTTTCGGTTTGCTCAGCGAAGTTAGGAGAGCTGTGTCCTTCTCCTCCCATCTGTAAAACACGGTTAGTCAAGGTTACCTCCTCTAAAAATCTTTTAAATCTACTCAAACAAATGCCAAAGTAAGAGCTGGGTATTTATTATTTTTTAATCACTTAGAGGTTTTAAATGGGCCATTCTCACAGAGCTAACCCCAAGGTTATACTTGAGCTCTCCTGATTAACTGCTATTTTATAGGTATGTATAGTCAGTATTTTGTGTAAATATATTGGTCGCTGTGTCTCTCAGGTGTTCTGGCTAGGAAGCTAGATGTTTGGTTGTGGCCCAAAACAAAGATTTATGACCACAAAGCACCCTAACTTTTCCCAAAAAAAGGAAAAGGGTATCGTTGTACAGAGGCTAACTCAGTACAAAATTTAGAAAATTGAGTTTTCTGGCAAGGAATTTAGTATTACAGAAAACTTGAAAGAAAATAAAGGTTTCGGATCCAAACCAGATACTGCAGCCAATAATCTGAGGATCACACACAGGCTAGAAGTTGGCCTCCCTTCTAATGCAAGTCCATTAGGGATACCAATAGACTGTGACTGGTTTTCTTACTAACTTTATTAATTAGGACCCACAGGAAATCCAAAACTAAAAAAGAGGGTGAGACAGAATGTTTGCTAGAATTGTTGAAGCATGTGTCAAACCCCCTCACTTTTATGACACATACACAAACCAGTAACATTTTATCTATTCCAGCACAACTGATCTTAGTGGGAAAATACCACTGACTTTGTGTATCAGTTTACACTTAAGGGTAAAATGCTTAAGTGCCTTCTCTAATTGAATGGTTTTTATTACAAGTTCTGATTTGGCTAAGCAGTGTGTTGTTCAGTAACTTAAAGATGCTGTACACTGGTAGCTCAAACAAGTGAATTCTGTTGGAAGTTAAGAAAAAGAGAAAATTTGGGGTTTTTTTATTTTATTATTACTCTTTAGTTTTACAGTTTCCAGAAGCAGACACTACTACTAACAGGCATAAAGATCAACACCTTCCATGCTAACTAGGCTTTGTTTGGGGGTTTTGTTGCCGTTGTTGGGTTGTTTTTTTTAATGTCTAAACAGTTAAAAGCACAAGCGAGTTGGAGAGGAAAAAAAATCTAGGGTAGAGGCAATGCCATTCTTGATTTACATCTGCTCAGCCCTGATAGCTCAATGATTACAGAATCCATTTTTAGAGCAAGTAATTCAGGGAGGTTGTTTAAAAAAATAGATATGCATTTCTGATCTGAGAAATTCAATCTGTTGTGACAAGAGCCAAAGGCAGCCAGACCTTTGAAATACTGCCTTTACTTACACTGAAGTGGTACTCCCTTCCAGTATAGGGAGTACCCAACAAACTCCAACAGGTTTTTAAGCATTAAATCAAGTTTGTATTTGAACTAGCACTAGGCCAAATATCTTGTAATGGGGAATACTCAGCTAAGTAAAACAGCAGATTTATAAAGAATTAAAATGGGATCATCACAGAATCAGAGAATCGTAGGGGTTGGAAGGGATCTCCAGAGATCATCGAGTCCAACCCACCTGCCAAAGCAGGTTCCTTAGGACAGATTGCCCAGGTAGGCGTCCAGATGGGTCTTGAATATCTCCAGAGGAGATTCCACAACCCCCCTGGGTAGCCTGTTCCATTAACGATATTCCCTTCAGTGTATCGCAAATCATGTATCTGAAACCAATTTCTTTTCCCAAGGTTTGATTTCAGACCAAAGGACTTGATCTGGATTGCAGCACATTACGTGCAGTACCCTCTAGATTCCTCAAAAGTTTTCTTTTCATCACCTCTGCACTACTGCAGCACATCTGCTCCCTGCACTTTTCACCAGGTTCCTGCCCTCCGCTATGCTACAGGCTCCTGCTCTTTGCCCTCTGCTCTGGTATCTCTCTTACACAAGAAAATAAAGCTACCTGCCTCTTACCCAGTCACTCCCTTGCCAGAGGAACAAAGAAATGAAAACAAACGCCATCCATCACACATATACATTCAGGAACCAGCTCTGTTCTCTGTTCTTCTCAGAAAACATCAATGCAGGCAAGAGAGCTTCATGACGATAATTGGGAGAACCACGCTGGAACATACATCACTGTCTGCATCTGGTGCTATTTCATATGCTCACTGAGAGGATCTGAAGGGGTGACATTCTAGTGGACAAACGGTGTTTCAAAATAATACTAATTTATTCTGCAGCCTCACACAATCTGCAATGAGAGTGAGTGGCAACAGATTGAACGGTACTACAGATCTCTCCAGCACAGGCTCTTCTCCTACAAATGCAGAATTAAGTATTCATGAAGAGATTTCAAAGGTCTAAAATGACTGTAGAGCCTTCAAGATGTGACACTGAACTAAGACACTGTCAAATAGCAAGTCATAACTGGAAAGGCAAAATTTATCTCCTGAATATAACGGATATTTATAATTATTTTTCCCTATCTTTACTTTCACAAATTAACTGAACTGAATTTCTGAAAAAGAACAGAAAATAGCTGACAAAAAAAGGAATAGCCAAAAGGAAACATAAGAATAATAGATAGGCACTAAACAGTTCTTCCAGCTTTTTTTTTTTTAAATATAAACATACAACAAAATGGCTGCTAGTTACACTTTTCTGATCAAGAGAATACAGGATTGTCTTAACAAAATAATAAAAAAAAAAAGACTTTTGAAGATCATATTGATCTTTCATAACAAATGCTCTATAGAGAACACAATTTTTGCAACCAATGTTTATTACACGCTTTTTTCTTTAGCACTGCCAATGACTGCATACCCCCACCCTGAAATTAAAAATAAAAAATACTGTTTTACTCAACTTGAACGCACCAGACTCCATCAAAGGTTTCCTTAAACAGAGCAATACGGAAATGATCTCACTGAGGTAACCTAAAGCACTCTACCACAACTGGACACTTCGGATAAAGCACACCTGAAGAACCAGGCTGAACTCACAACTACATATATCCATTGTGGTGGCACTAATATGCCTCCTTGTACAGGAATAAAAAAGGTGGAACCGAGAAAGTCACGGAGCATCTCTGCTTAACTTCCTCCATGCCTGGAATAAAAAAGACCAAGAGACAGATGGTCTAGAACAAGCAAAGGGCTCTGTCAGAGCATCCAACTCTACAGAGGATGACGTTGGAATATACAGTTGAATTTGTAGCTTTGCTGGGCACTCAAGGAGTGTGCTCTGCAGTGAGCATTTGATGAGTCCGTCAGTTGCCAGTGCGTGATCATGTCGGGTTGCGTGGCTTGTGCACACAGCGCAGAGGGGCAAACCTACGCACACACAGGCCACCCAATGACTTCAGATTCGCTCCACCTGAATGTTTTTCATCAATTACCATGTAAAGCCAAAATAAAACGTACCCATGTAGAAAAAAAAAAAAAACAAACCAAACCACCCTCACTCAAAATTCCTGCTTCCATTAAGTTTAGTTTTGACATTCCTGAATAAAGGAATGGAGGGTAGTTTGTAGCTGAATCAAATTACAGGACACTGCGTCTGGTTTTGAGGGGTTGCTGGGAGACAAAAAGTGAGTTTGACTTCAGTTTTGCTTATTATCTGGAGAGGGAAGGAGGAGGGAAGCATTTATTTGTTTCTTTGGCTGGAAGGGTATTTTATTACACATAAGGCGGCAAATGCATTGACATATTTATTTCCCAAGGGAAGTGACAAATCAGTATATACCAGGAGAAACTTTGTCACTTCTACTAGAACAATCCCCTCTGTTGCTCTGGGTGACTGCATATGCCCTGCCAACAATTTTATTTTTATTTTTTTGGTAGTGTTTTTATGAGGTTTGCCATTAGGTTGCCAACATCACGGATAAAACACCCCACACACACAGAGCCTACACAGAAAGACACACTCAGAAACTTGAGAGTTCTTAGCTCAACTTAGAGAAAAATCAAAGCTGTTTTATTTTTCTTTTCCTGGCATCTTCAGCCTCTCTTTTCCACTCGCAGTTTTATGATGTATAAAATGCTTTTCAACCACAGATTTACAAATAAATGTTGGGAACAAACCTCTCTTAGTGTATTACTTTGTAAAATCTTTTTCATATACACCTTCTTATATATTGCCCATTACTGTGTCATATGAGACTAAAACAGTAGCCATGGATACACCACTTTGTCACAAGTTAAAAAAAAAATTAAAAATTAGAAACTCAAAGTTTTTCCACAAAGCCAAAGCTTACAAAGAAATTTTTTAAACAGAGTTGATTACCTGTGTGTGTGTATTTAGATAATTGCACTTCTTTTTCATTACTTGTAAATTTGCATTAAATTATATTTCTCTAATTTGATACCTATAAATATCCTTTTGTTTATTTTTTCAGTTAAGCTTTATTTAAAACACATAATACCTTAACTACTTTAAATACTGCATTTGGACTCTCGCTCTGCCCTGAGAACGGTCCTTTCCACTCCGAGGCACAAAAGAAAACGTGTCATGTCAGCCTTCTTATCTGTTCTACTGTTTTCATCTTTTGCTATTGTGTAGGCAAAATTCTGTATTGTGCAGTTTGTGGTGGTTTGTTGTTTGGGTTTTTTTGGTTGTTGTTGGCATTGTTTGGGATTTTTATTTTAAGTTTCCATACTGTGCACACAGGCACCTCTATGAAAATGTTATGTCTCAGGAAGTGAGTACGTGATGAAATACAGCGGACCAAATTAGTTCGATGGGTCAAATTAATATTGAAAGTAAAAGAGCCCAATTCTATTGCTTTCAATGGAATTCAATGCAATTCAGGTTTATAGCAAAGCACCATAATATAAAGACATCTCATGTGTTATATACCATATCCGGTGACTATGGAACTGATAGAGCAAATGACAAAATCCGTCTCCACAAACTACGCCATCTTCAGTGAGCTGCCACACTGATCATAAAAGCTGCTGGAACTTGTAATTTGTTCCATATAGGTAACATACATGCAAGCAGCTGATGCATGAGTAATTTACTTGAATCAGGTTCTTTTGTTGCTACACTTCAGCTAATCATGAAAATGCAGAAGTTGTTTGGCACAGCAGAAAGCTCCCTTAGCTGGAGAAAAGCTGTTAGGTCCCACCATCCACAGTATTTGATTTCAAAACACTAGTGGGCTGCACACCTTGGAATGCCTGCATGCATCCATCCTGTTATGCAAGGTGGCTTTCACAGTGTCTGCCCGCTAAAGAGAATTCAGTTTTTGCTTTTGCATAGTGTCACCCCCTCCTCCCTGGTGCCTGTTCTGCAGCAACAGAGGTAATGTTACTGCAACTCTTTCAGCTTCCTGCAGCGGGACAGTAAGCAGCCATTTTCTTCCATTTAAAATAGGCATATTGTATATATGTATATACTGCACTGCCGTATTTCGGGCTCAATTCTAAAGTCACAGAGGTCTCCAGTGAAAAGAAGACCAGTATGAGGAGGGTAAACAATAGCTGCACAGGGGAACTTCAATTTTGGTTTTGTATATGAGGCTGACTGAACTAAATGAGGCTTCCTGATGAAGCAACAGATTATTTGTTGTGATAGACTGTCCTTTGTCTCACCTTTGCTGGAGCAGAAGTGCGAATAAACCAACTGAGTAAAGGACTGCAAATATGCTGCCCTCTTTCCCCTCCCCACTCCTTGATAAAGAGAAGGAATAATCAGGCCAAGAGAAGCTGTACATTTCAAATTTGCTTTGGATGGGCTGTCAGGATTTCTCTTATATTTTGTAGACTTTTCTCTGCTTTTTGGCTCTTAGTCATAAGAATGTGTGAGCATTTAGAGGGAAGAAGGCCATGCAGGTTGTAAATAAAATATACATGCAGCTCCCCTAGTTGCAGGGATGTTTGAAAATACCACCCAGGTGGACTGAAAATGTTCAAAAACCAAAAGGCAAACAAAACAAATATGAACTTGGTTATTTTTATACACTGAATGCTCTCTGAGAAGTCTGGAGTGCTTGAGGTTGTCACTGTTTGTTTTTCTTGCCAGCAGACTACTGAATTGTGATCTCTGCTTTGCCTGAGGAAGGTAAAGACAAATTAAAGTCACTGAGCCTGTCTGCAGTGGGTCACCTTGAAAGGGGCATCACTTAAAGGAACTAGTTCTCCCTGGGAAATGGTTTCTGAGAAAGAATAAAAGAAAAAAAAAAAAAAGAATTATATGGCTTAAGACATAGGAAGGCAAAATAAAAATATATTTGAGAAGATAAGCATAGAAAGCAGGTGTTTTCTGGATAAAGCAATATGTACAACCAGATAAATATGAGGAGAAAGTGTGCAGTTATGCAGCTATAGACTTTGGGGAAGAAAGGCTCCAGCAGGTTATTTTATTTGTACCGAAGTGAAGGAAGTTAGTTATGCATGCTCACTAAAACCAGCCCAAGAGCACAGTTTGCAGAGGAGAGAGGTGGGGAAAAATACAGCTTTACAGCACTCAAACATTCAATAACCCATGAAGGAGAAGTGCAAATGAATGCAAAACCCCCAAACTTCCCTATAAAGCCAAGGGACTGCCCAACCACTTTTAGTTCTGGTGCTATCTAAATAATATGCATTCATGATATAATGTCAAAATTTAATTTAATGTTCAAAACCATTAAAAATACTTGAAGAAGCTCATAATCAACACTAACATAATTTTAAAATTCTGTTGGTCCGAACTTTTTGTCTTATCGGATATTATAAATTGGTATTCAAAAATAAAGGATGCATTTAGAGAAAATTCTTTGCATTGTAATTCCATGGAAGTTCATAAATACTTTTCAAAGTAACTATAAGAAATTTCTATCTTTGTCTCTCAATTTTACTGTCAGTCTCTTGATTTTACTGAAAAAAAAGAAGTTAAATGGGACTTAAACTATGTACAATCACTAAGACTCCTGAACCTTGCAGGCATATATAGTTAAATAATAATAAAAAAAAGCAACTCTCACTCTCCTTCATTTAAAGGGCATGAGATGTTAATCTGATTACTCTGACCAGTTCATAAACAATGAGTATAAAAAGGCTAGTTTCTTTCCCACAGCACATACGTCAATCCTTTAGCAATTTACCTGATATGGAGATTAGATCCTGGTAAACAAAGTTGTTAGGATCTTGCTAACTAAAAACCTGTCCTCTGCAGTTAAAAATATGTCAAAAATTAAGAATAATTAAGCTTAAATCCATGCACTATGTTTCTGACAGACAGGACTGAGTTAATTTTATCTTCTAGGTTTAGACAATGCACATGAATTTTGATGATAGATATTTATATTTCTTTTAGGAGTCCCTAATTTGATTCCCCTTGCCTTTTAGCTGTGGACCACTATAACCTTTGCTGTTCCAAAGCTCATCTTTCAAACAAGGATGTTTAATGCAGCCATAAATATCTAGATTTAGAGAAGAACTACATAACATTCATTATTTTTTCACAGAAGACTTCTAACTTATTCTCCTTACCTTTCCTCTTTTGTCTCAGCAGAACAGTGGAAAACCCACAGATGAGAGTTTCCAGTGGAAGAATTGCAGTGCTGAATATTCAAAACCCAATCCTCCACCTTTTCATTCACAGATGCCCACAGAAGGAGTGAGTGGATCAATCATATGTTCCTAAAAATACCTGAACCTTCTTTCATGTCTGTCCTCATTTTTGTGATCATTTTTATAAATGTAGGCCACATGGGGCCTCCAGACAATCCCTCTTTCCTTCACCAGCATGCATTCATCCTCAAACCATTTCTGCCCTGCACACAAAGACACACACATAAAGTCTCAGGAAGGGGAAGACGCAGTCCTTTGAAGAAAAGATGCAAGGGACCTTTCACTCTTCCTTCACTCTAGTCACACAGAGGCTTGGCTGATCATAGTAAAATCTTAGGGTGAACCTGAAAACAGAGTCATTCAAGTATTTTTAAGGAGGTAAAGTTGCTAGGATCACTGCTTCTGTGGGAATTCTGTGAATGGAAAAGTTGTAGACGCTTATGAAAGGAGTTCAAACATTCAAAGAAAACTGAAAAATCTTGTCATCCATTTAGTAATTTCCACCTAAGACAATACAAGTAATCAGCCCCTCTGATTCCTATCTTTATTAAAAGAACAAAAAGATTACACAAAACATGCTGGATAAAGAATCTATTGTACCAACAACCACTGTACTTCCTGAAAAAATGGCTTAGCAACTGTATTCAAGCTACCTTCAGAACCAAGAGTCATAATAATTTCGTTATGAATTCTGCTAATTTCCTTCTGTCCTGACAGAATTATGGATTCATTTTATATTTTTTTAAAATAGATTTTCTGATACTGGATGAGAGCAGTAAACAACAAAAATGGTAAATCATAGAAAGCTTCATTTTCTGAATGTATAATGTAATGGGAAAACTGACAACCAACAGCTGACCTGTTTCCTCACTTTCTGTACTGCAATCATTGAGGTGAAACTCTCAGACATATTCCTTTAATTTTTCAAAAGCAAGAAAATGAATAAAATACCCTTTCAGCGATCCTGGTATTTAAATAAATGACATTTATAATAGGAATGCACTTTTGCCTCCACTTTAGAGCCCTTTTTTCTCCTTTCAGAACAGCAGTTGCCTATGACAAAGAATGACAGACCATTTCCATTTCTATCTCCGATTCCTGTAGCCAGGTCATACTGTCACATGCAGAGGGAGAAGGAGAGGGCAGCTTATTTTGGCACCAAGGTCTTATCTATACTAGCCAGTGAACTGACGTACTGGCACCAGAGACTAAGCATCCAGACCCACCTTGCCCACACTTGAGCATCCTATAGCAAAGCGATTCCATTAATAGCTGTTTTTTGTTTCAGTACTCAGCTGTATTTGATGAGGACAGAGCCCATGAGTCTTTGTGCTAAGATGTTCTAGCATTTGCTCCTAGTCAATTATGAGAAAATTTGGCTGATCCTCAGGGAGAATGTAGGAATGCACCAGAGGACCATCCACATTTGGGTGGCTTTGTCTATGCTCTTCCCAGTGTGTGGGCAAGTTCTGACCCTGAAAACGCAGCCTTCTGCAAAATCCACCTTCAGTCTAGGCCTACCAATCTAAAAGTGTGTATTTAAAGAGAAATGCTAGGCAGATGAAGCTAAACTTGAAATTAATTGTGCAAAGTATGCATATCTGTGAACTTATGCAACTCTCTTTACCATTTCAATGGGCTATTGATACTAGCTTAGATGAAGTTTAATAATGAATAGAGTCTCTGGACTAGTTTGCAGTTTGGGACTGCTGGCAACTATATAAAAAAAATCCTTACAACAAACCATACAATTCCTCAGCATTATGATCCTATACATCTAGGAACAGCTATTGTGAGTGGTAGTGGCTGTCTAAGAATATCTGCATGTTTATTGTTCCTCCCTGAGGCAACAAGCATTGTCTGAAAGGAAAGCTCTGTGTCTTGACTATCCCTTGAGAACTATAATTACAGCTATAGAGGAATATACCATACTGACTCTCAAGTAATTGAAAAAGACTGACAGGCAAATGCTTTCTGTGTCCATTGCTCTGGGATCAGATCCTCTGAAAGTTAAAATGCATAGGCAACAGGCCAATTTAGCCTCCAAGTTAAAGGACTGAATATACTGACATCAATAGAATTATAGCTTTTTATATTGTTCCCAATTTTGGCCCAGTGCCTTCAAACAGAACCAAAATAAGTACTGAAAAAAACCCAAGCACTGCACTTCCAACATTGTTAATTCTAAATAATAACCGCAGTTTTTGGCATACAGATGAGTGCTTTTTCTAACTAAACAGACCATATCTCCTGTTCATAGCTCCAGCTGAGAAACCAAAGTCCATAGACTTGACAGAGAATCCAGGCTGAGGACATGACTGACTGAAATACACAGGCAAAGCTAAATAGAAGAATTAAAGGAAGGTAAATCATGCTTGAAATTTGACAGCAAGTTCTTAATAAAACTCTTTGAGATTGTTAGGAAAATACCTCAAACCACAAAGACCCACTCCTAAAAACAGAGAGATTTAAGAGAAATGTCAAAGTACAAAATGTATATGTGAAGAAAATAATATGAACTACAATATTACATCAGATTAGGTTGTCATCACAATGTAAATGAATTAGGATCATTTCACAGAATCACAGAATCATAGGGGTTGGAAGGGACCTCGAGAGATCATCGGGTCCAACCCCCCTGCCAAAGCAGGCTCCCTAGCACATATTGCACAGATAAATTTACATTGATTTACATTCAAGGTTCTTAGAAATCCTTTCCATAGGCAACCAGGATAAATTAGTGGTCACCTCTACAGCCAAAGCAGTCTCAGGATTTATTGCCATGGATTAGGATTTTACCCTTTTTTCAAGTTAAATTATTTTTTATGGTCTAAGAGAATTCCACAAGAAACAAAAGATTTTTGACAAATCCAGTTTCATCTTCTAAGTCTACATCCTCAAAGACAAATGTCAATAGTCAAATGTTATATAATTCCACTTTTCTCATTTTTTTATTTTAAAAGTCAAACCATGAATTGTTGTTTTGCCAGTTGCTGGTTCACATGGATAAAGGAATTGCTAAAGGAGTCTACTATTTATCAGTTAAGGTAGTAATAGTTTAAGAATTTTAATTAAGATCGACCAGAACATTTTAGATATTTTATTAGCTACAAGTGGACTGTCATCCTTAATAGCAACAGTCCCTAGTATTTCATAATGTAAATTAATCTTAGATATGGGTAACATCAGAAATCTCATCCCCAACTTTATGAATGACTTTAACATTCAACAGATTTCAACATGCTAGCAAGGAAATTCCTTAGCACTATATAGATACATTAATCTCATCTGAGTGGGAACCATACAGCTGCATTTCATAATCAGATGGAAAAGACATCATACTTGGAATGATCTCCTCTGTAATTTATCAGTAACTGAACATGCAGTAACAGAACTGAACACATTCATGGATATATAGCTTAACCATATTAGTAGCTAATTTACATGCTTTAAAAGGAATCAAAATTGTGAGTGAAATGTAAATCGATATAAAATTGAAACGTAAAAATGATCTCAATGCAAAATATTTTAAGATGTCAAAGGAGTTGGTATTGTGCTTTTTTGATTAGGTTTTGCAGAATAATGCAGAGACATGAGTTCCCTTCCATTTCTACTGTTCCAGTTTTGAAGTTCTTCAAAGGAGGTCTTTTTCCATTTTGAAACAAGTAATAAAACAAGAGTAGCTAGAAGTAATGTCAGTAAAGGTGACATCAAGCATATCACCAAGATTTTTAAAAAGCTGTTTAACACATCATCTGATATGGCAAAAAAACCAAAAACCAAAAGATATCTACATTGTTCCTTTAACTTTTGTTTGCTAAGCATTATTCAATTCTTCTGAGAGAGAAGACAAATCTAAAAAATTAAAACTGTGAGCACAGGAGGAAACTAATGGTCCAATAACTGAGTTTAACCAGGATAGAGTAAACCAATAAAACTAATCTAAGCATCTTGAAGGACATTTTTGTGAAGGGTTAAGAACGAGAGATTGACAAAGGACATCAGAAGATAAGAATTCAGAAAGAGGATCACACAGGAAGCTGTTTGCTTAGTTGGAACTCCAAAACCCTCCTAATCAATTTTGTCTGTACCACAAGGTATCCAAACTCTTTTACCTCCCATAGTCTAATGCATTTTCTCTGTTCCACAGCTTAACTCAATGCTTAGGTTACTCACAGTGTCTGACTGACTAATAGCCATACTTTTCAGACAAGCACAGAGAAGAAATTATCTTTTAAAAGGAAGTCTAATGGATCCCTCTTTTTTAAATCTCTGATCATTAAGGTCTGCTCATATTAAAAATTGTTTAGCATCGTGTTTGTGTATGACAATAAACACAGGGTTGCATTTAGTAAACAACTAGGATTTTTTCATTTGTAATTTTGTTAAAGATTTTGTATTATTTACTGGGTTTCAGTACTTTCAACATTTATTGTGCTAATCACAGCTGCATTATATTTTGACAATGATAAACTGCAAACTATATTCTGATACATTTATAGTGCTCTGTAGGCATACAATAGATTGAAGACTGGCAGAACAGAATGTAATAGAACTGAAAAGACAAATACTTGAGCAGCATTTTATCATGCCTGCAAACCTTCACTACTCTCATGAAGGCAGGAAGAGCAAAGGTTTTATAATGAAAATTGAATGGCTTAATGACAGCACTTCTCAACTTCTCGTCCCTTCATATGATGTTCTAAAAGCAGACTGACCAACCAGCTCTTTGGAGAAAAATCCTTTTGAGGACTGGTCCTTTTGAGAAAAAAATGTTTCATACTGTTCCAAAATGAGTCAGACCCAATTTTAGTAGAACTGTGTCTGGTATTCTATTCGTTAGTGACCTTATTTCAGATGAACACCTGCTCTTCCCTTCCATATCCAGTCTCATCAAGAGCTACCTGAAAAAGCTGTGATGTCAGCCTCTCATACAAGCTTTTCTCTTTCTGATTGCTCTTTCTGTCCTACCCTTAATACTTTGTAATTTAAGGTACTTCATGGGTAGAAGTATCGGGGGGGGGGGGGGGAGGGGGGAAATATGACCAATATTTTCCTAGGACACAATGTTTTTATATCTTCTTATTAGCACAAAATATTCGAAATGGCATCGCTATACTGGAAACAGACGTCTTTAATTAAAGAGGAAAGATAGGTTTCAAACTGAAATTCAGGCTAGCTTCAGTTTTAGGTCTGTCTATTTCATATCCTCCTTAGAAACATTCACCCCTCCCAGTCTTACAATATTTTTCATTCATGTGAAATGTCTAAATTTAGCTTTAGTTTTCACCTGGTTTGTTTCTTCTACCCTATGAGGAATTAGTGTGTATGCTTTACACTTCTATTTGCACAAGTATAATTTCCACTGAACATAAACTGTTATAAGATTAATTTTCATATTAGCATAAAGCAGTCATTTGTTTACCTTGAGTTTAAAAATGTCTTCTAGTAGATAAATTCAAATGGGTACCTCACATAGCCCTCATGTTTTAAACTGTTGCCAGAGTCCAGCACCAAAGAATAAGCTCTGAACCTTAAAAAAATTCACTAGTTAGCAGCAATGTTTCACAGAATCATAGAATATTTGAGTTTGGAAGGGACCTCTGGAGGTCATCTGATCCAACTTCCCTGCTGAAGCAGGGCCACCTAAAGCCATTTCCCATCACCATGTTCAGAATGATACTTTCGAGTATCTTCAAGATGAAGACTACTAACCTCCTTGAGCAACTTGTGTCAGTGCTTGGTCACCTTCACAATGAAAAAGTGCTTCTCCATGTTCAGGAGTAACCTCCTGTGATTCAGTTTATGCCCATCATCTCTGGTCCTGTCTCTGAGCACCACTGAAGAAAGTCTGGCTCACTCTTCTTTGCATCCTCCCTTCATATATTTATGCACATTAATATGATTTCCCCTAAGCCTCTTCTCCAGGATGAACAGTTCCAGCTCTTTCAGCCTCCCATCATAGGAGAGATGCTCAAGTTCCTTCATCATTTTAGTGGCCCTTCACTGGACTGAATGCCCATGCCTCTCTCATACTGGGGAGCCCAGAACTGGATACAGTAATTCAGGTGTGGCCTTAACAGCGTTTAGACAACAAACAGAATCCATCCCCTAGACTAAGGCTCCTAAATGGCATGGCAGACCCATAAAATGGTAAAGTAAGTATCCAACCACTGTGATGTCAATGTGTTCCCATTTACTTAAGCTAGGAATCAATCCTAGAATTTAAAAATTACGGCACTTGTGCTGTACAAATTCATTTCAGTCATGCATCATGTTATACACAAAGCATCATAACACTACAATAGTACAACCATGTTATTTTGTCATTTGGGCATTCTCAGTATCAACCCTCAAACAACTGTGTCAATGGCCTAATGGGGGCACACAAGGTAATACATATCATCATCATCACCATCATCATCATCATCATCATCATTTGAAGGATGATGATGATATATATTTCACGATACATATTTTTCTTGCATTTTTTTTTCTTTTTCTTTGTAGTGTCATTTTTCTATCAGTAAGAGTAGGCAGACTCTTCAATGAGAGGCATTGGTTAGAGCTAAGGTACACTTACACCAAAAAACTGCTCACAACATACTGTTTTGGACAGCTTAAAAGCAGTTCACCCAAGTTGAGTGGAGTCCTAAAAGTAATCATCCTTCTGTTTCTCTGTGAAATTTCTACTAAGTTTACATTAGTTAAATACATTTAACTGTTTTTTTCCAATTTCTAAGGCTATATTTAACTATAAACATATTTTTGTGTTACTTTGGACTTTTGAGTAGGTTTCTTCTCCATGCCCACTGCATTTAGCTGATTGTCTCTTCCTCTTCCCCTCCATTAGTATAAATATCTTGGCATAAATATACATGTATATATACTATTCATATGCGTGTGTGTGTTCTAGAGCATTTTATATTGCAACCAGAAGCTTAATTGATGTCAGTGCAGCCATGATAACTCACATCGACTAAGAATCTGGTTCCCTTTCCCAGACATGCTTTTGTTCCTTCATCACTGCTTTTGAACGTGCTAGGATTGAATTCCCTGAAAACAGCCAAATTTAGAACAAGCAGAACATAGGAGCAATAAGAAAGCTTTCTTGTTTGTCCTTGCTTGCTCTCTCCTTCACAATATCCTTGACCCAAAATAACCACTCCTAGACATGGGATTGTAAAATAAGTCTCAATGCTTGTTTAGCTTTCCTTTTATTTTTGTCTGTAAGCTAATTAATGCACATAAATTTTTACCTATACAGCAGAAATTGAATTGATCCAACATTAAATTGATAATATATGTATAGCAGAGACAGCTAAACAGAAATTTGTTTAAAAAAAATTCTTTTCAAAACAGTTTTCTTTAGTGATTTATTCTGATGTATTTGGCTACACACTCTATTCATACTCAGTCATATTCACATTGAAATTCTAATTTGAATTAAGATTCTATGGGTTGTCTTCCAGCCATCTGTAAAAACTTAAAGAAAATGACAGATAGAATGAAGTAGCTGGTTTCCATGCCACACCTTAAATGATTTTTGTGTCTATTATCTATAAACATAAAGGGTTTTTTTTTTTTTTTTCTTTTTTTTTTTTGTGGTGGTGGTGGTTATGAAGATGGGGAGATCATTAAAAGAGAAAGAAAAAAGCAGTCATACACAAGTGAGAGATACACAGCCCAAAGGAAATAACAAATCATCACTTTTTCAAACTACTTAAAGGTGTTTGCTAATATGGCAGCAATCTGCTGTGAAGTCAAGCTGTAAATAGATTCTTTTGTGTTAGATTTGCATGCACGAGATGTTAATCAGTTCAGAGGCGCAGACATTCATGTTCCTCAGAATTATAACAAAAAAGCTCTCTGACATCTCTATAAATGGAAATACTCCGGAAGAATTGTAGAGAGCACTTTGTCTCATTTTTATGTACAGAACACTACCTATCAGATGTAAAAGATCAAAAATAAAAAGGAAAGCTTAAGTACTTGGCTAATTACACACTAGTGCACAAACTATGTGGACATTGTTTTGCTACACTGCACCTACACATAGCTAAAATTCAGCAGCTCAGGAGATGTGATCTACCTCTATGCATTTGGATTACCAAACAGTGCACTTTCTGTCACAGTGTTCCTGTTCAGCATTCATCATGTATACGAATACTTCAGTGGGCTCATTGTAAAAAAAAAGGGGAAGAGAACGGGGATTTCAAAGCTTGTTTCCTTGACCACCCTTCATTTCTAGAAAAAGCCACTTCTTATGCCATTTGTCACCTGATTATAAGCAAATCTTCTAGTGAGAACAGTTTCTGTATTCCAGATATCAAATTATGGACTCAGATACATGGCATACATCAACAGGTAGCTTCAACAATCAACATCTATGCTGCTATTTTGTATATGTGCAGACATTAAACAGGCAAATCAACTTAAACGCAGCTCTGACCCTCTCAACATGTTGGATTCCTAGTCCTGTTTCATATCTGAACAAATCAAAGACCTTGTGTATGGCTATTACAAGATAACTGATTGTTTCTTTGAGGTCTGTGCTTACCACATACCTGCAACAGGTTTGGTGGGTTGTTTTTTTTTTGGCACTCCCTTTAGTGTATGTGTCATTCTCATTCACAGTTTTTACTTCAAAAGAAGTACATCTGCTCTTACTTCAGAGGAATGGAAGAATAATCAGCTTGTTTGTGAAGTCATGGTGATTGCTACATTTTTACTTCCTTTTTTTTTTTTATTTTAGTATTGGGATAGTGAATTTGGTAAGCTACCCAGAGAAAAATCAGTATTTTAAAGAACTTAATACCTAAAGCAAATAGTAGCATTAAAATAAAAGTATAAAAAAGTGTGATGAATGTGCTACATCTTCAAGAATCATGAAGAAGTGAGAAAAAAAAAAAAAAGGAGTTATCTCTTGCCAGGTGAAAGGGATGTGGAGCAAGTCAGGACAAATGGCTTTAACTTGAAAAATACATGCTGGGAGGAAAAAAAACCCGCAACTCTAAACAGTGTTCACTTTCATATTGTAACTTTTCTGAATGTTTTTATCTTGGAAAATCCTAATGCAAATCACCTTACTAACCTAATTCTCTTTATATCATTGTCTCTGTCTTCTGTATGTTGCAGACTATGAAGGCCACCTAGGTCTGCAAATTGTTCCAATGACCTGAGTACAGCTGGAGGATAAATCAACTCACAGATAAAGTCCAGATGATCTACAGTTCTTCATCCAAATTCCCACAAGATTACATTGGTTATGGGATCCCTTTTCTGATCCTGTGTAATTCCTCTGTGACACTTCAGACTGTGCAAAATAAAAAGTATCTACCGTAAATGTGGGTACATTATTTTTCCCATAACTGAAACTAGGGCAGGCAGATGTTCCTTCCTCTCTGGACCTATGTATTTAGATATTTAATAGCAGGTCATCCTGGTGTTGCAGGTCACTTTGTACTAGTCCTTCACTCAGCTACCACAGGGAAATGACAACATCATTGCATGACCAAACTTATGATGGAATTCACAAAAGACTGTGACAACTTGGAAAAGTCCTACTCATTCCATGACAGTGGAAGCATTACCTTCACTTTACTTGTAGTAAAGGAAGTGAAGGAGGAAAAAACTGTCGTATCCCTAAGGCACTCACACAAGTAAGTTCTCACCTGACTGCCCCCTCACCTGCATCAAATCCATTTTACATGTTATGACAGGTCTTTTTTGAAAAATGATGATGTAAACGATGAAATCAAGACAATGAGTTCAAGGTTTCCTACCATAGGCATCCTTTAAGAGTCAGATTGCAGGATGTGTTGGGTGTCAGTTTGGAGGGGGTGGACAGGTATGTGCCTCAGTCCTTGTTCAGTGACCTTGCTGTGAGAACACGGGGGTCCTGCCACAGCAGAAAATGAAGCGTTTGAGGCAGGATAAAACTATCTTATCCTTAAACAAATGTTCCTTTCAAAAGCTTAATACAAAGCAGGTCTCAAAAGTCTGCAGCTATAATGATTTCATGTTTTGCTGATCCCAGCCTTTTCTACTGAAAGACTTTTTAGTGGTCCCTAGTGGAAAGTTGAGATCAGCATTTAAATGCAAGTCTATCTTTTTAATGTAAGTCCTCAGCAGCCCAGTAGCTCTCAGTGATACTGAGAATTTATAAATAGTTATGCATGGATACACACACACACACACATATATATATTATATATATATATATATATGAAATGCATATCACATTCCTTTATGGATGACGACTGTACACTGACTATTTCTTTGCAAAAGAATTGTAATTTCTGTTGGGTTTTTTCTCCATTTCTCTATTAATGGAGATGCAAACCCACTGCCTAATAAGATCATTTTTCTTGTTCGAAGCACCTCTTTTTGCAGACAGTTAGGGACCAATTATAGACATTTCCTTACCTCCTTTGAATTTCTACACCTGACGTACATGCCTTCCTCTCCTAAGTAATGGGAATGCTACACATGTCAAGGGGAATATGAGGCAAACACACTGTTCTTTCTAGCTCTGTGCAGGTAACCCTCACCATCTATTTTAATGTGACAGATAATTCTTACTGTAAAGTGAACTAGAACCCTCATAAAAGACTACCGGAAGCCTGAAACATAACTGACACATCAGTTTAGCTTCTGCAACTCATACCTCCCATAACCATTTTTTCTTCCTTTTTTCCCTTCTGCAGAAACTCCAGACAGCAAAACTGTATTAGGCAAAAGGCTAACATAACCCTCTCCCTTGAGCAGTGCATCCTGCTGGTCACATTGTTTAATACTGAAGAAATTTTCAGTAGGAGGCCTTCTGGAAAAGCTGATCAGTGCAGAAGGTTTTGTGTTCTGAGGTTAAAAGGACCACTCTCCTGCTCATTGAGCTCCTATTACTTTGTCCTCTAGAAAAATCTGATTAAATGAATCTCAGCTTCCCTAAACGCCGTATACCAAACAGGCAGTCTCTCTTGCTGCTTATGTTATCTGCACATTGCAATTTTACTTATCACCGTGCCAGCGAAGCAATGCATGACTTAGTAAAACCTCATCAAGCAGCAAACATAAAGATTGGGATCCCCACCCAGAGCTCCCAAAACCTTTAAAGTCCCGGCTGTGAGGGACTGCTCCACACCTCAGTAAGGAACAGCACATAACTGCAGTTTCAACACATGGAAATTCTTCCTGGCCTCTTTTTAGCCCTGCTTCACTTGTTTTGCAAGAATCTTTGTGCATTTCCCTGGCCCGTCTAGTCAGTATAGGCCTCCTTTCTCATCTGCTGCCTGCTCTATCTGCCAGATTTTTCGAAGACTCAGTTCAGAGTTGACCATTAAGAGATCCTTGAGTCTCTTTGTTCTCTCATGCTCTTTACCTGTGGCATTTAACCTCTCAGCTTTGATTTTTGTCACTTGTAAAATGGGGAAAATAACCTTTAGTACCCACCATGAAAGAAGTCAATATTTATCATTGATAACCAGAATGTACAATCCAAGATATTGCACTTGGGCCTTCATCTTGTTTCCCTCAAAATCAATGCAGAGTTCTCACTGACTCAAGGACAGCAGCATGTAGTCTTTCCTTCTTTATAAACCTAGAAATTCTGTGATAACTGAGATATTAAAGAACTGGTAGTCATTGGCTTTTAAATAGACTTTCAGTAACAGCCATGACTTATCACCGCTATTGTCTGATAAAAGAACCAGGAGAATTAATTCAATTTTGGTTTTATCAGAGGCGTAAACATTTTTTTTTTAAAAAAAAGCACTGTAGGATTTGCACCTTATTGCATGCATAAAAGCTGATCCTGTTCACACAGCAGTCACTGAGAGTGTGAACTGGCTTCAATGCAATGAGGATAAGACTTTTATTAAATTCTGTGTTATCCCACAAATTAAATGATTGGAAGGATTTCAATCTAGTGTATTACCAGTCTGCCCAAATCTGGAATCACAGTGGGGTTTTTTTTCCAAATCAGTGGATATTATTACTTATCATTGCTCACCATAAGCTACTTTCTTTTTTTTTTTTACAGACTGCAACAACAAACACAGCTTTTTCATCCCAGTAGTTTCTAGTCTGGAAACACAGCAGGGACAGAACAAGAAGAAGGGCATAGTGCGGGGCAAACGCTACTTAGTTGCAAAGGTTCCTGTTTTGACTTAATTTTAAAGGATCCATAAGTATTTTTCTGAGGGACTTTAATGGTAATCCTGAAAAGTAACTCACTTCAGGAAGAATTCATTCAGAAAAGAAGAAAGGCATGCAGAGCCCAATAACAGACGTATTTCTAGGAACTACGCATTAGAATTGAGTTAGGTGACTTATGGTACAGCCAGAGTATCGCATCACCTTTACAGAAGCAGCTAGACCTTCTGTCTTGGCAACCAGGATATGAATGTAAAATGTTTGCTGGATAAAATCAAGCATGCTTATGTAAGATCTTAGATAAATTGAAGAGCTGCACCATGTCACGGAGCTTATAAAGCTCCCGAGCCTGCTTCATTTGACTCTATCACACTCAGAAGAAAAGTGAGCACACTAAAGGCACAAAAGGAATAAACACAGTCTGTTTCCATTGGGCTGAGAGCATCATCCCTAAGCTAGCTTCAGAGATTAAGTCCTGAGTGTTTTCAGGGGGCTCCAAGCAAATGGAGAGGCCAGACCCAGATGGATTTGCTGCCCCGGTATCACAGTGGAATAGTGAATTCCAGGCTCATTCTCTCTGAGATGATAAAATTAACAATATGCTTCTCATGGCTATCTGCCCTCAGTATTTGAAGCCATGCTGTGCCATTCAAGCTGCTTTATCAATAAAAAAGCAAAACTGAAGGAATGTCTTTTTCACAAACATACATATTTTTGCTTTTATTTTGCAGTGACAACATAAGGGCAGTCAAATTCATAGGCACCATGGACAGGTAAAAGAAGTTTTCCAATCTCTGATTAAATCAAGCTTCTTTCAATATGAAAAGACCTGAGCACTTTCCTGAAAATATCTTCAGCTTCAAAATGATTGATGTCCCTGTTGAATGGCAAGACAGGAGAGCAATCTGCAAGCAGTTATGTCTGAAGGAAGAAAGGCAGGACAGAAGGAGGGAGGTACAAGGTATGCTTGTATATCAACATGCGTGTGTGTTTATGCACAAAAAAAACCCTTTTAAAATAAGGATCTTAATGGACTTTAACATTTTAGAAGCAGCTATGAGCACACAGCAATATTCAGCAATACATGTTGCTAATGCTGACGTCTTTTATAACATAAGACAGGAAAACTGAGAAACAGGGGATACCTCTGAAAATGAATTAGCAGTCTACAAAAGAATATGATTAGATTAAACACCTCGATGTCTGAAGTTGAATAATACTTTTGCCTTTCAAAACTAAAAGAGTATATACAGAAGATAGATAGCTATCTGATTGCTATTCACTATTTTTCACTCACTGAAGCCTCCTATCAAGTTAACACTCTCAGGTTGCATGCACATATCTGGCAAAAGAAAAATAAGCTCTGTTTTTTAACAGTTACTATTGTAATTAGAACTGTCAATAGATGCAGAAAGATCAGACAGCGCATATTAAACATATTACTTGTAATTCTCCAGGTATGACCACTCTTTCTCATAACAACTTTTCAGACACACACGGTATCCCAGAGTCAGTCATGCTTGTTTTACCCTTGAACCAACGTCCCTTTTGGGCCTGGTCTCCAGCTGAGTTAGCATCCACAGACTTTGAGTTCTGGATGTCTGGGATTAATCACAGGGGTTCATCATCCCCTGGCATTCATATTCCCTGGAGTTTATCATTCTCTGGGTTTATAATCCCAAATTATCAACCACTATGGAAGCAAGATACTACAGAGATTAAGTGTAGGGGGCAGAAAACTGTAATAATATATGTAGCTAATTTTTCAGGATGCACTGTACCTTCTCATGCTGTTGTTGAACCATATAAAATTAAAGGTTCATTCAGATTCATAATCTGTGCAGGAGTAGGGCACATTCAGTATGTTTAGCAATAGAGTCCTTGCCAGTTTTAAGGCAACCATTGCTGTTCTAGAGAATACTATGGAATAGTTCAGGGGTTACCTTGAAATGGGTACAGCTCCCAAACTGCAGCACAGTGGTCATCTTGATTTTAAGAAAGACAGTCTAGCTGTCTGGATGTGAGCTGTGGTCATATTGCTCATCCTCAGAGCTGAAGAACAGGCTTCAGCTGTTTTATTTTTTTTATTTATCAGTCTTGAAAAAGACATTAAATAATGTTTTTTATATTCTGTGTGGCTCATAAAATTACAGATACATGTAACAGTCAGCATATTATTCAAGTCATTGCTTAAATCTTCACCATGTGAGATGATGCTGTCCCCTTATCCAAATCTCTAAATTGCATTATACTATATTCTTTATGAAATCTTCAAAAACAGGGTCATTCTCCAAAAAGTAGCATTTTTTCATAGTGAAAACAGAACTGCATTTTGCCAAAGGAAGAATAAGGAAAGAAATAGCATTTACCTTATTTATTTTTGAGAGCAAGATGACTGACATTATTCTACCCCTAAGTGGAGGAGGAGGTTGAAGTGTAGCAATAAAACTTGTCAAGAAAACTGGTGAAGGAATATTTGCTGAAATTTGCTAATGGAGCAACCTCAGCAAAATAGAAAAATACCTCCCACCTTACAGATATATGTGGACATTGAAGATAGGGGGGGATGGGAGAGGAAGGAAAGGGAAGGGGCAATCAACCAATGCAATTTTAATCTATAAAGAGTCCAAGCTGCCGCCATTCACAGGGGAAAGGAGAAAAAAAAGAACCCCAAAAACATTAGCACCCATTTTAACCAGAAAAGCAACAAAGAACTCTCTTGTCAGTGAGATTCATATATGATTGTCTCTGATCTTCCTACCACACACCTTTCCAGATCGTTGCTCTCAAAAGACCAGTCTCTCAAAAAAGAGCTTTCC
Organism: Porphyrio hochstetteri; assembly: GCA_020800305.1. Taxonomy (NCBI): domain Eukaryota; kingdom Metazoa; phylum Chordata; class Aves; order Gruiformes; family Rallidae; genus Porphyrio; species Porphyrio hochstetteri. Next base: position 180,217,962 of record CM036905.1, on the reverse strand, counting down.
TAAACGTACCATCTCATAGACTGAAACTCTCTTTTCTGTAACAACATCAAGTCCTTGAATAAGGATGGTGTACAGATTTTGTTCTGGCTCCCAAGTTTCATGTGTACTTCATTATAAGACCCTGGAATTTAGAACTGCAGCATTTTTCCCCTATAGCTCTACAGTTGTCATGTGGAAATGGTGTCCATGAAGACACATGTCCATGTGTACTTGTATTGATGTGAAATTAATTAAAGAGACATTATTATTTCTCTCTGCACCCATTACCCACCATGTTCCGAGGCACAGTAACATGGGAAACCACAGAGCTGTCAATCAGATACACATAATTGTACCTCTTTTAGGTACAACAAGCACAAATAATATTCTTTAAAACAAATGTAAAATAAATATTTACATAAGGAGTGAAAAATACCTGAATCGATCAGGCTTATCTGTACTGTGAGTGCATACCACACCATGCTCTAGGTATTTGTTCTGAGCATACCTGCAACCTCTCATTCAATCAGTCTCAGATGCCTGCCTTCAGCAGGAATAATGCTGAATAAACCTTACATTTATCCCTAATTTAATTTGAGCATATTTCAGGGGGAGAGGGAGAATTAATTTCCATTATTCTTCCTTTCTTTTTCTTTACCCAACAACTTTCTAATATAAAATACCTGAACGGCGCAATGAACAGATGTATCCCTGGGGAGTTGTTCAGCCACTACGATATACAACCAAGGGCCTTCGTGTTTGCTGTCCTAAATCCATGAATCTTGAATCCCTGGGTGCACAAGTGGCCTAGTTTCAATAGAATAAGAACATTTTAGAAGGGTGGTTTGGGTTTTGTGGGGTTTTTTGGGGTTTGGGTTGGGTTGGTTTTTTGGTGGGGTTTTTTTTAGGTTAATTCTTTCTCTCTGTTTCTTGTTCAACATAAAGACTGATATAGCATAGGCGTTTTACCCTTCTTCACTTTTTGGTCTTTGATTACTAGAGAGGTGTCAGAGAGTAGCAACTGTTTGAGTGCTAAAGCACTGACTCACAAGATTGAAATTCAAGTCCTTGCTCTGAAACAGACTTCCACATGTTACCCTGAGCAAGCCACAGAAGCAGTGCGTGCCTCAGTTCTTAACTGTAAAATGGAAAACAGAAAAATCTTTAAAACTGTGCTACATAATATAGTACAGTACATGACATAGTACATTGCACAATATGAAAGGCAATCATATCCTATGGCAACAGCAGCTATATTCACACTGTAAATATAAATTAAGGCTAGTTAATCCCAGAAAGAGGGACATATTTTTCACAGAAGTGTCAGAGATTCCAATCAGCTCTAATACCAATTGACTATAAGTCACTTGTGATCCTTCTATTGGCATCAGTCTGCTTCAGGCTAAGCTCTTTCACAACCTTGTGATATTTGGGTTTCCAGTACTGAAGGTATTTCAATTAATTTTAAAAGATCACTGAGATTTTTTCAACAATAAATAATTCTATCCACCCCTGTAAAACCCTTTGTTTCCAATGCTTTATTTTCTGGCATAAAATACCTGCCAATCTCCCTTCTCAGTACTGAATGAAATATAGAATGGAAAGTAAAATGGAATAGGAAAAAATAAAATGGTGATGCCAGTGAGAGTTGCAAATATGCAGCATTGATAAAAACTCCCAGGATAAAAAGTCAGTGTGAAAGATGTGAAAGAGGGGGGAAAAAAAAGAAAAAAGAAAAAGAAAAAAAGACTGTTGCTACCTGGAGTGGAAGTTGGATAGTACTTGAGTAGCTGCTAATCAAATATTCACTGTTAAGCAAAAGAAGAAACTCACTGCAAAGAGAAAACTGAAGGCACATGGGAGAGAGAGAAAGTGAGTGTGTTTGAAATAGGAAAAAGAGCCAAAGGAGCACTGTACATGCTAAAAGTCTCAGAGACTTGCCACATGACATATGGACGCATGGTGAGTGAGACGTTCCTTTAATGCTCAGCTCCACCAGTTTTCACTGACTTCAACAAAACTTCACATCATACCATGTCTCAGCCTGTCATAGAATCCTTAGTTGCATTTCCCATTATTTTTTGCCCTCTCTCAACTCAGCAAAGACATTCGAAGTCTTCGAGCTGCCTCTCCTCTTTGTCCATAGGCACTTCCCTACAATCGCTTCAGTTATAATTCACTGTGAAGCTTCAAGTTTGTCACTGTATTACAGAGCACAGTTCTGAGCCCAACTAAGGCCTCTAATCTTTTCCAAAGCAGCCCTGTATCTCGTAGGTAGAGTAACACCTTGAGATTCTTGAGCCAAGTTGTTCAGTGTAAGAGTGAGTTAGTTTTTAGGGAGCAGACAGCGTTACCATGTCGGGAAGCAATGCATGTTACCGAAAAATGCCACGCTGTCACAAGGTGACAAGCTCTCCCCTTTCTGATATGCCCAAGGAATTTGGGCATATTACTTAAGTCCTTCCCACACTTCTCCCTCTCCATGTTCATGACCAACCACTTCTGAGAGGTCCCAGCGTTTCCCTGCAGCAGAAACACACCCCTGCTCTTTGTTCACCTGCCATAAAAGTGGCTGAAAATGTACAAGGCAGTCTCTGGAGACAGCCAGGGCTGGTTGGATGCTCAGAGCCGCAGTGTCAGTCCAGCAGGACACCTGGGTCCAGGCTCCTCTCATCAGCATTCTGCTGCAGAGGATGTGCTGGCAAGGGAACACACACAGGTTGTCAGATTGGTCCACAATGCTCTCTACCCAGTGGGAGCTCTCTATGTGGAACGCAAGAGAGATGCACGCAGGAGAATGTGTTTCACAAGTATGTTTTTACATGTAATTATTTATGAAATATTTCCATTTCTAGAGAAAGAAAAGATACATTCAGCTGGCCCCAAAATATACTCTGCTCCCATATCGCTCTAAAATTTAAAGACCAAGACCAAGATTAAAGGTCTAAACATTCATATAATTTGGCAGCAAAAAGAGATTAAAATCACTGAATATGATTTATATTTTAATGTTATATGTGAATTTATATTTGACTTTATATGTGAATAATGATATAATTACTTTTACTGAAGATAAAGATCAGTGCTGGCAACTTTGTTCTTTATCTGTGTATTTTAAAAAGCCTCTACAATACTACCATGACAAGACTCTCTTCTCACATGGCCTAATTCCTCTTTCAGCTCAGAATATTGCCTTCGCAGGACCTAGAAGGTTGAGAGACATGTTTTTCTGCAGATGGCATGAGAGAAAAATTAAGGCATGACGTAGAGAAAGATGTTAAGTAGCAGCAGACTAATGGAGAACATTTTGTCCTACTTTTGAGGAGCACATCAGGAACAGCTTGTTTTTATAGTGGATCTGAAGTATAATCACTGGCACTATGTGGCTGCTGTAAGCATTGCACTGCACTAATCACTACCATATTATTGTGTGTTTTGCTGAGTGTTTTGTAAAAGATACATTGCATTGCCTTTTTCTTTGGCACTTATCTTGAAAATGAATCAGACATACCAAAAGCTCTAGACAATAAATAACGATTAAGTTGTACCTTTTAACATTCTTGATAAGTTGCAGAGATTTATTGCTTTTCATTTTAACTAGATACCAAGAGCAAAACACTGACTCAATCTGCCAAGAATCAAAACACTGACTAAATCTATGTATGGATTTCTTCTAGGTAAATCACAATAACTAAATAGTGGAAGTGTGAGAGGTTATTTTTGATGCAAAAGCACCAAAAAAACACCAAAGCCTGGAAACACCTATTTCTAAGTCTGCACCATTCATCCGGTTTTGCCATAGTATACACCAAACATTTTCAAGAACGGTGGTGTAAAATTATATTCACAAACTTCTATTCAGATATTGATCCAATATCCATAGAGTCACTGAAAACACAAAACCACGAGAAATCTATTTAAAGTCTTCTCTTCCAAGCACACAGCTTTCCTTCGGTCTTGCCATCTCAGTTGTAGGAAGAAAAATAAAAAATCTATAAAATCAAATATTAACTGTTCACCTGATATTCTCCTGGCAAAGAAGTAAAGAGAGAAAAAAAGCCCCAAACCCACAACCTGACAAACCTGCAAGTAACACCTCCTAGTCATACTACTGAATATACTACTGAAACCATCTGCATTTGGTATCTAGAGAGTTAAAAACATCTATGCTATGCAAAATCAGTTTGCATACATCAAACAGGGATACGCTGTGAGCGTATGACTGATGGGTTGGGGAATCACATAATCTGCTGTTTATGGACCTGCTAAATGTGAACTGGCTCTTCCAAAATCTGAGCAGAAGTCAGTCTTTATGAAGCAGATATCTATGAACCTTTTGCCACTTGAAAAAACGAGGCATTAGGAGTGAGCCCTGACTCTTGAAATCTTTGAGAGGGCAGCCAGTTGCTTCAACAGATCTGCTTCTTACTGTGGATTAATCCGAGTATAAAACAAATTTTATTTCTACTGAGGTGATTTTCATCAAAAAAGGAAACTGATTATTCTTTTAGTGAATCATTCAGAGTCCCTTGTGTTCTGCTTATAGTCTTTTTTTGCTTATAGTCTTTTTTTTGTTTGGTTGTGTTTTTTGCTACTTATTGATTTGGACATGAAAGAGAGGTAAAGAAAGGGTCTTCTCCAGGATGCAAGCAGTTTATTCTCTGTCAGCCTCCAGTCAAGATCCCCTATAAACCCAATATTTAAAAGAAAGTTCACCATGGCCACTGGAGATCTTCTCAATGCTAGATTTTGTCACAATGCCTTTTTCATCTAGATCAGATTTCCCTTAAACAAAAAAAAAAAACCAAAAAAAACCTTCCTGGTTTATTTCTTTCCTTTCCCTCTCCTTAGGAAAATACCCTCAACTGTTTCAGAAGTCTAAAAATGACACACCTTGTCATAATCCTGTATAAATCTGAAAGCATAAATAATAGGTATGTATATGTGTATTTGTATACATTTATATTCACAGCCTATATAGATTTTAATCTCTCCCGATATACATAGGTATGCAAATATGTTATTTGTTTTCAAGCATGTAAGGAGCAGGATTCAATTTCATTGTTCAAATAACGCATGCTAGCTGCAACAGCCATCAAGTTCCTCTGGCCTGTAACCAACTACAGGCAAAAGTCTATTAGTATCAGCAACTGCAGCCGCCTAAGTAAGGAGCACCCTTGGGGTTTGGCTCCTGTAAGTGGGGCCATCTGCAACCACGGCGCAGCGGGGCCGGCTCTGGCAGCAGAGGATGCTTCTGGGTCCTTTCCCGTGCGCTCCCATGGCACTGCGGGTCGGCAGGTTGGTATAACGAAGGAGTTGCTTTCCCAGCGGTGTTACGTTGAAGGCAAAGCCGCTTGAACTTCCTTAAGAAATGTTTTTCATCACTTTGAAAACACTGTCTGACACTCGAAGCAAGTTCTCCCTCCCCGAACTGAGAGTGTTAGGGATAAGTGCTGAGTGAGGTCACGAGTATGTGTATAACATCCAGCCTCTTAAATTTTAATCGAGCTCATACATAAGTTTCTCCGGCGATGGTGTAAGTGTCGGAAATACAAAGCATGGACACACACCTCACAGCAAATGAAACGTGTCAGCAAGTGCTGTAATCAATAACAATATAATATTCTTTCCTAAATAATGGTACAGCAGCAGAAGTGTGTAAGACAGTGATGAATTATTCAGCAGGCCTGCTTTGCTGCTACATTGCTCCTTCCATGCTTTAGGCTTTCCTACAGCTGAAACACCTGGCACAGCACACTCTGACTTCATCTTCTTCTGAATACCTAAATCTCTTTCTTCCCTTGTATAAAAATTAAGTTACCTAAGTGCCTAAAGCTTTAAACAGTTCTTCAGTGGCAAAATTGTGTGATGTCTCAAACTTTCAAAGTGCCTTATTTCTACTTGATAGCTTCACATGGAGATTTGCTATGTGTGTTAACAGGCAGCTGCGTATTAAATATTTTTAAAAGTAAATGCTTCAGACTATGGAAAATTTAATTCACTGGAGGGTATATGACATTCTGGACCAAGTATTCATTAAAAGACCGAAGGCAGGTGCACTCAACTGGTTAAAAAGAAAGCTGAAGTTATGAAATGAGTATTTATACTGAACAGTATGCTACTCCCTTGGAGCTAGAGTTCACGTAAGATACCATTTGGCATTAGCTAGAATACAGTACATAAGAATTTAGTTTTGTAAAATAAAATTCTTCTCAGTCACCTAGTACTCTAAAAATGCGTATGTTTTAAGTATGTCTTGAAGCATATGTTTGACTACAGATTATTATGTGACCTTCATATACTGAGGAAGCATTATAAAAGTTAAACTATATAGGCAAAACTATGGTTCACAGAAGGAAGGTAATGTCTGAAAGATGAACAGGAAAATAAGTTTAAAGGTTTTATTTTTTAAAATCTCAAAGAAAAGTTAATGCACTTTGTTTCAATTTTTAAGCTATTCTGGAAATTATTTACATCTTTTTCTGGGTAGTGACACATTTATATCTAGAGATGTTCATCTAATCTGTCATTCAGCTCGAGATGGTGAGGTACATCTTAACATATTTCATTTGCTGTGCGTAGCTCACTTTTAAATGCCACAAGCAATACAAATCCGTCATCTCTCCTTGGGAAGCTGCCTGATTCTGTAATACAGCTTACCACTAAGTACTTTCTCTGATACTCAAGCTATATTTCTCCCGCTTGATTCATGTTCCATTTCCCATTACCTCGCGTTAACTCCCTCTGCCCCTGCTATCGAATGAAGGAGGTCTGATTCCTACCTGTACTAACTGCTAACTGCGCTGAACTGAGCAGCAAGAAATAAATGACCCCCCCACCGCAGAAGGTCACCTCTGTGATCTCTCTGCCATCATGACATCCCTTTGACACTTGCTGCTGTCCACTTTCAGGAGCAGGACCTTTGCTGTGACCCCAGAAAACTATTATCCTCTTCTAGGAGAGACTGCAGGATTGCCACTGAAATACCTCAGTACTCGTGGGGGAGCATGATGGTTTTGAACAGGGAGCACATTAACTCCCAAGATCTTGCATAAGAAAGGTTTGTAACCGTTTCATGTGGCACCAGAAGTGTTTGGTGCCACGTGCCTCTCGGCGGCTGATACGCGAGCTTGTGGTGCAGCTATCTAATAAATAGCACTGCTGCTGAGGAGCAGGAAGAATGCACGTGGAGTAAGGTCGCAAGGTTTTGACCTAGATTTCAGTCAGCAGGGAACTGCATCAGAAAATAAAAATTGGACGTACTTCAGTGCCCTTGACAAAAAGGGCTACAGGCCTGAGTGAATGGGGGGAAATAAGGTGCAATCTTGCTTTCGCGCTGCTCAGCGCGTAGCGGGAGGATGGAAACTGGCCGTGCGTTTGTTTGTCTGCAGTGTGCTCTGTGATAATGCTCTCAGGAAAAAAAAAAACCAACCCACATCTATGTCAAACAAACTGCTGCTTGGAGAGAGAAAATAGCTATCTGACTCATGACCACTGAAACAGAAAAATCTTTGTTAAACAAATCATTAAATTTTAATAGTAAAGTTTGGGAAAAGTTGGCTGGGAAATCTATGCAGAAATGCTTATGCAAAAACCATACTTTCCTACCAGAATCCTTTCTTGCTCCCTCCAATTCTAGAAGTTGAGAGACATGACCTGTCTAGTCACCATAATCATTAGAACAGGTTGACAAAGAAGCAATTTTCTTAGAGTGGTTTTATTAACTTTGGCAAATGGAAATTAAATTAACTGCAAGTTTTCACAAATGCAGTTACTCTGGCAACTCCAGAACATGAAGGAGAAACAAAATGCATTAAATATAAATAAGTGCATGGAGATCATAATTGTCCCTCCCTGTATGAAAGGGAATGAGCAAATAATACTAGTTCATTTTCCATAAATCTTACATGTCCTCGGGACAAAACAACCCTTCTTGTTTCGGTTATATAGAGAAGCATAATTTACTAAGGGAAACAATGACAAGACTGCATATGAAAATATATTGTAAACTCTTATCTGCAATTCTTCAGTGAAATGATAAATCAAGTTATATAATCTCAGGTGACAATTCAGATGTATTACAACTATCATCTGTGTTTACCCAAACACTTCTAATCTTAAATCATCACAACTATTACTTCACTCCTTCAAGTTCCAGTGGAATTTGTATATTAAATAGGCCTCATAAAACAAAGTAACTGTTCACCAACTGAAAATGGTATGACAATGAAATGATCAAATATTATTCTAAAGGGCTTTTTACAATGGCTGTGATAGCTCATTGTAACTATCCTATTTGCACTACAGCATCTTCGCAGAAAAAAAAAAGCCCCTTAATTTCATTTAGTTTCTTATATTATTGAATTTATTAGAAGTACTGAATTGAAAGCTCCCCTCTCTCAAATTTACCAGTGATAGATTTTTCCTGTGAAACTTTAACAGGAATTTTCATTAGTAAACCTGTAACTAAAGCAAGAGAGGTTAACATCCACAATATTTCCTGAACAGTAATGGATAGCCAGTACTGCTGATAAACAGAAAGCAAATTTAAGATTATCTTCCAAAGTCAAATCTATTTCTCATTCCCACTCTTGACCCAGGCAGATCCTGTTCACACCAACAAGAATTTGCTTAGAAAACAGTAAGTATTTTTAGGTAAAAAAATCTCTTGTGCACATGGACAGATGAGGGAACAGATCATGTATGAACATGATCACAATGTGTCCTACCATGTGAAGCAGACCTTGTAGTGGGTGTCCAGTTATAGAGCATGTTGAGATGGGAATGTGTCAGGTGGGAAGCTTTGTTAGAAACTGGGAAGCAAAGATGGATTTGCAACAACGTTTTAAAAACTGACATACAAAAAAAGATGAGAAATTTAAATAGAAAAATAAATAAATAAACTAAGATGTCCGCTCCCTCTGAGATAAACCATAAGTTTCCAGTGTGGAGGCCCTGAACTTCATGCCTCTCTTTCCAGTTCCTTGGTAGTTAGGCAAGACTACCTCGGCAGAAATATCACACAAAGTAGAAATATACCTCCTAAATTAACCAGTCTCATAAAATTATGTCTTCACTGCTGGGTTCTAGGAATTATGTGACATAAAACCCCAACTTCAGCAGAGTTCAAAACTTGCCTCTATGTACGCTACTGGGGCACCCATCTTAATGAAAAGCAAGTAAAATGTGTGAGTGTGTGTGTTTCAGGTTGGTTTGGGATTTTTTAAATTATCTTATTTGACAAGTAGGCTTAAGGAGTCATGTGCTAATTTCTATTACAGCTAAAAATTTCTTATGTCATCTTGACCAAATCACTTAATCCAACATGTTTGCCAGTTCAAAGGACAGCAACTTCCTGTTTCACAGAAGATAGCAACAATAACTAAATCCAAACTGTCATGCTAAGATAGTATAGTGTTAAGGGCAACAATAGCTTCTAAGAGCATTTCTGATGCCACAATGATGGTACCTCCATTCCTCACCAACATGTAGTGGCTCAGTCTCTGGAGAGGCCTTTCTTGAGATACAGACCTAGGTGATGCAGCCTCTTTCTTACACAGCAGTGTAAGAAAGTGTTCTAAGAAAGTGTTCTAAGGTTAATTTTAAAAACAATAAAATATGAAATTTCTAATTTCCATGAGCAAATCTTTTGTGCCTGGAGGCAGAAAAGAATAAACTATGAAAATCTGTTTAAAAATAGGGTTTTTTTTCCTTGTATATACTATGAAATATGTTTCCACATGCATTAAGTTCTTCTTTAGCTATGAGTACTCACTCATTGTCACTCCCAGGCTGCTTAGAGCATATTTTAAAAAAAAAAAACAACTGTAGATACTAAGTCTACAGTTTATTACCAGTTCTAAACTGGCAGTAGTCATTTAAAAAAAAAACCAAAACCAAAACCAAAACCAAAAACCCAAACAACCCAGTTTTAAAAAGAATTTTCTTTTTAGCTATTTTTTTTTCATGGTAAATATGTAATTTTAATTGTGTATTTGATATAACATGGCATACATATATTTAATGCCATTTGTTTTTCAGCAGTTCACATTACCTATATTCCCAAACAGCAAAAGAGTTCCTGAAATGTATACCACTAAATGGAGAAGAAACAAGGTCTATGAACATCTTTGGATACATTTCAGCCCACTTAGAAACATTTCAAAAGCTCTTTGTGGTTCACCTCATAAAGCTTCTGCCTCTGGTCCATGAGACTCCTGCTTCAGAAGTAAAATGCATGATGCATGCCCATAAAGAGATATGACTTTTTGCACAAAGGTCTGTATTTTACACCACCTGCACAACAAGTTTTTTTACCAAAGTGCCTAGCCTTTTCACAGTGCTGCAGTGAACACCTTCATTCAGCAGCCAACTATGGATAAGATTGATCTTCCATAATGTTATGACAAGATATTTATGTCATAAGTTGGGGTAGTCACTAAACTTCCCTGTATAGCAAAATACATATATATATAAAAGCCAGGAACCCTAAAAGCTGATTAATCTCTTTTTCTTTGTCTGCCTTGTTTGGGATGGATGATGCTTTGGAGGTGTATACATTGACAACATAGAGAGTTGGTAACCGCTGTGTTATTAGTGCAGGCAACACCATGAATTAGGACAGTTCTGGGCCAGTATCTGTAAATCGTATCTCCCAAAGCAGACAGGAAAAACTATCATGTAGCTTCTTCTCATCTCACATCTTTGTTATTGAAACACCACCCCGCCTTGCCTCAACAACTGCACTCTTGACACACGAGCAGTCATACAAAACATGTATGCAAAAGGTAATTGTCTTGGCCTGATATTTTCATAATATTCTTTGCTTAATGCCCTTTTTAAAGGTTGTCTCATTTGTATTATTTGCATTGCCATACAATTATTGTTTTTAATGTTCAAGATCTTTCACAGATGACCTTCCACTTTTCTGTCAATTTTTATTCCATACTGAGAGGTTGACCTCTGTCTCTGATGAGCCCATGAGCCCAACTTCTGCCTCCTATTCACTTTCAAACAAATACCTCTCTGTATGTGTATCAAGCTTGGTGAAATGCCTCCCGGCTACCCACATTCTTTTTAAAATTTTCACTAATAATTGCCCTTTACCATAAAACAACTCCTCGATTTTCTGTATTCCAGTGTCTCTCTGATTTTATCCAGATTTTAATTCTGTGTTACATGTAAGTGTTGGGGGAAGGACACATCTTTTTGATTTCTGTACAGAGCTCACTCAATGGACTCCTGTTATTCGAGGTGTTAACAGTGCAAAAAGAAGACAATAGAAACACCAACTTGAAAAATTAGCATTCTTTCCTGAGTCTCATGTCTTCCTTTGCAAATGGAAAGCATACTGCTCTTTTTCTGAATTTGCCTAGCCTTCCCTTTTTTACCACAATTTAACACCGGAGAGCTCTATGAATTGTTTTTGATAGGTACATAAATTTACTACATTACAGATTGAAGAAAAGGTGTCCAGCTTTGTCAAATATAATTGAATAAAAGCATCCTAATTTTGGTACTTGCACTGGTGTCTCAGCAGAATGTTCCTCTTGTTCCCTGTTAGAACAATAAATATAGAACAAGGAGTTTAATGGTATTCTTTTTTAGACCAAACTGATGGGGTGAAGTAATTGCTTTTGGTGCTCACAATATCTGTAGCTAGATGAATTTACAAGGAAAGCACTTTAGCCTTAGAGCAAAATTATGAATATGTATCAAGCTCCCGCATTACATTTATTGTCTCCAGTACACAAAAAATCAACTTTGGCATAACATGAAGAGAGAGTAACTAACAAACTATTTCCTGAAGAAGAAAACTATTATTTAAAGTGACAGTCTCACCCCTCTTTTCCTCTACATAAAGGACAAGGGTCTAAAACAATCATCTATCCTTTTTCACTTCTCTGTAGTCTGTTCACAAGGAGCCTGCCATTAGGCATAGCACTGCTGACACCAACGTTTTTATATGATACTTCTGATGACAGCTATTAATGCACCATCAATAGGAGACTTACAATACTAAACATGCATTAAGGAGCTACTTCTTTCAAGCTGTCTGGAATTTCTCTAAAACAATGAAGGGAACTGGCAGAAGTCCTAGTTTGCCATCACGTACAAACCAACACAATTTGCATTCATCTAGAGCAGCAAGGAATATGGCTTTCTTGATGCTAATCAGTGGGAGAAAATACTCTTTAAAAGCAGATTAATCTTCAGATTAATAAATGGATTAAGATCATACATTCTGAAAGAAGATGATTAAAACCTAAATAAGTGAATGAACGTACAGTACCTGATAATAAACCTTCAAATGAAAAAAATATAACAGAAAGCACTGGAAACCAATAAACTAGATATGATGGACTCTCACGGTGGGTATCACTTACTGTCTGACAGTATTGAGCAAGTCTTTTGCACATTAGTTGCAAGCCATGACAGAAACTTTATTCCCTCCAGATTTTTCTTAACATGGAATATGATCTAGGAATCATTTCAATACATAATGCCTTTACTTCCAGATGATATCACTTCATGACACTGCTCTGGTATAGTAACATAGATTCAGAAGGCTGATATAAAATACTTATAACCAAAGGGAAGGAAACGAAGAACAGGAAGAAGCAGAGACAGATGAAGAGAGTTGAGTGTACATTTTGGAAAAAAAACCCCAAAACAAACCAACACAGAATGGCAACTAATGCAAAGCTAAGAAATAGAGAACCACAGAACAGACATCCTAAGCTGTATCAAAGCTGGTTTTATGCAGTGTACTCAGAAAAAATACTATATTCAAACTGCATGCCAAAAAATACCAAGCATAATGAGGTAACTCTTGTCAAAGTCTATTCCTAAAAATACAAGCTTGTCATATTCAAAAAAAATATTATTTCTAGATGTTTTTCTTATTTATTTTGCTTCAGATTTTCCAAGTTTTGGAAAGGGTTGTTTCCATGTGTAAGACTCTTTCTGTTCATTATCTGGAAGCAGAATCTAATTAGGAAAAATAAAAGACTGATATTTTCATGTGCATCTAAATACCTCTCAAAAACACTGTCTTGAGTTTTATTTTCATTTGAAAAAGAAAAGAGCTTAGATTGTTGCTGGGAAATTAATCCTTGCTTTCACTCCTTGTTTTGGCCTCCTAAACAGAATCTTAACTTCTGAAAGGTTAATTTTTACTATAATTGCTATAAAGAGGCTGCCCTGTAAAAGAGGCTTGTTTCCTAGTCAGACAATGGCTTTATCAGAGAGCTTACTGTCCAGCCATTGAAATGTTCATGTCAATGTCAAGTCGAAATACCGTCATACTCATGCCAAGTTAACGAGAAAGAGTGTTCAGGCACTTACTAGAGCTAAGAGTCTTACTTTTCTCTCTTTTACAAGTTGTTTCTGAGCCAACTTCACATTTGATACGAGCCAAAATTGTTGGGAAACAAACATGCGATGGCTTTGCTGCCATATAAGGAAAAGAACTGCACACAACCATCTCTAATCCCAACTGGATAGCAGGAAAATCTGTGGAGGAGGATCTCTTAGGTCCTCCATAATCACCCCTAACTACATAACATGTATCGTTTTCAACTAGTGAGGATGGCAGATCTTGTCAGACTTTAGGAAAGTTAGCTTTATTGCCATCATGCTCACTCCTTCCTAGGTTGAACAGGGGATGGAGAGAATCTGGGCATTTTGTCGGACATTCGTTCTCTCTCAGGAAGTGGAGACCTCACAGTGATGGTCCAGAGCAGAAGATGTGAGCTCTTACCCATTGAGATGCAATGTCATGATGTACCTGGGTCCATTTTGGCAACAGCTATTATCTCAGTGGCAGGATATTGTTTTGGAGGCTCAGGTTTTGGGGAAGAGGACTGGAAGATGAGTGCGCTTTGGAGAATTCTAGAATGGGAAAAATCCTAATTCACTAGGCATGAGATCATTGCAAGGCCATCGTTCCCAGGTGCTAGTATTTGCAGACACTGCAGTAATTCTGACTTCACAGGCGACAACTCGTGACAACTTATTAAATCGGTCTAAAGAATGATAAATTACCTTCCCCCCTTCTGAACTGGATCCAGCATAGAGCACATCGTGCAGGAAACTATCACTTGAAAAACCCCAAAAAATCCATCCAAGGTATGTTTTTAGGATGATGTCAACTAAGAGACACTACATTAACTGGAGAGTGGCTGAGAGAGACAGTGGGAATTGAATAGCTACTGCTTTTCATCCGAGACTTCTACCATTAAATTCTCATGCATTATGTGGCTGGTTGGCTGGACACAGGCATGACAGTAAGAATGACACTGTAAACTGTTTATTCTATATGCTGTACAAGACAGACAGAGAACTGGTTGGAGTATTTTTTTAAATCAATTGACATCAGAAAATTTTAGAATTCCAGTGAGACTCAAATGAAAAATATTGTATATTCTTTTGGTCATCGCAAACCAAAAATTGTCCACTAAACACACTTTAAAGAAAACAAAACAAAAGTTTCCTTTTTCATAAGTAATTAAGAGTCTATTACACCAGTGATCATCTAGATCTACAGAAAATATTCTATTACTAGGAATTTATTTATTACATGGAGAAGAAAGGGAATTTTTTCCAGTGATGTTCATATCAAAGTTTGTAAACATTGTTTTACAAGGACTACTTTGCCCAGGAGCAAAGAAGTCAGAGTAGAGATGCTAACAGCTTGTGTTTTGGAAAGGATGCTTAGCCCTGACATCCTTCTCACTGAGGAATCCTTGGAGAGATCTGGAAAAAAGATTTGTGTGAGCCATTTGCCCTGGACAAAGCATAAGGCATTGAACCCATACATTTCTAACATATTCACCATTAAAATACAATGAATTTCGTCCACACTTGAAGGAATGCAACTCTGTAATGCTTAGATGAATATGGACTGAGCTGTAAAACTATTTTTCACCATTATATATTTTAAAACTTGAAATGGCTTCCTTGAATGAAAGAATTTTTACATTTTCAACCTGAACTGTAAGTTCAACTCAAGAGAAACTGCTCTATTGTGGTGGAATAAATTAAACGAAGAATGATTTTTCTTATTGTTTTTTTCTTTGGAAAAAGTCTTTTACTGGGGAAAAAAAAAAAAACAACAACAAAACAACAAGACAAATCTTTGTGGAATAAAAAAAGGGCAGAACAAATAACTTGCATGCAATTTGCACAATAAAGACTTGCTCTACTAAACTGAATAAATAAGGCAATCAGTTTTAAGAAAGAAATCTTTCTCACCAATTAGACAGATCATTTTCAACCCCAGAGAATTAATTTGCCCCAAACTGTATTGCATGCCTGTCGTCAGCCAACACCGCTTTTCCGTAAAGTGAGAGAAGTTTCCACATGTTTAAAATACAAATACAGCTGTATTCTTCTGAAGATGTGTCAGGTATTTCTACTTTTACAGTTTATATAATGTAATTATTTCTTCATTTCACATCGCTAATATCCATTCTTAAAGCTCAGCTGCAGTGTTGGATTTTATCAGAAATGTATGCCTACAAATATATATGAAATGTAGACACTGACACAAATAACATTTCCTTGCACATTAGCAAGTATTCTGAGCATCAGGAGAAGTAACAGATGCTTCAGTGTCATCTGACACAACTGGAAGCACACACAGTGCGGTGCGCTGTAGCTGATACATACCATTCAGACTTCCAGATCCCTCCTTCATATAAGTCTCTGTGTATGAATGATAGGGTAGAGCTGGTGGTCTGCTGGCAGAACTCCTCATTCTAATACAATTTAAGAGAAAAGTGGAAGTCACAGGAATCCGACTCTCTAAGGAGCTATGATTCACTTAGATTGCTGTGTACATGGTACGCTGTACTGGAAGTAATGAGGAAAGAAGAGAGATGCTGTGGTTGTGACACTTCATGTATGAACTGTGACCTATATGTCCTTTAGTTTAAAGTTCAGATTTCAGGTGAACTGTGAATGTCAGATTACTATGTGAATTTATGATCATCACTCCTTTTGCTCCAGGGATCCCACTTCCCCCGAGGACCTCATAAAAATATTTGCCCTGCCTCAACCTTTCGTTTTGTTCAGCAAAGATCCATTGAAAAGGTATCTGTATCACAGCTGCAGTCCAATGTCAGCCAAAAAAAAAACCCTGTACAAAAAGTTCTGCTGAGCTGCAACTTACTGCACTGAGCTGAACAAAAGCTTCCTTCCTGAAGAACTGCAAAGGCTCTACTTCTGACAAAAGCTTGCTTTCTTTCCTAGCTCTTTAGGATTCAGCATCATGACTTCAGGGATAGCTGTAGACATGCAGAGGTTATGTGGAGATTTCTGAGATCTAAGATTCAGTTCCTGTTATATTTCATAAATCACTGTGCTACCTTTCTACGATACTTTTATTTTTCAAGTAGAGAAGTCAGCCTGCTGAGATAAACCTTTCTGGAGACAGTTGTCTTTAGAAGAGGCACGCTACTAAGGAGTTGTGTTCATCAAGTGCACTATCACTTTCCTTAGAGATTTATAAATTAATTTCAGTTGTCATACAGAAGCAATTTTAAACACAGTTTTAAAATGACTGTAATTTGATCTCGCTCTGCAAACACCGGGTACATTCGTGACCAATGATGGTGCTGAATTTCTAGCCAAAATCTAAGCAAGGTTTAAATATCTTGCAAGCTCTTTCCTTGGTCTCTTCAGAGTAAGCGCAGTGGGAAGAACCTCCTATGATTTTCAAGACTACTAAGTGCTACTGTTAGGAAGGTCTGTTGGGTTGGGGTTTTTTTTGTTTCCCTTTAAACGCTGGGGATATCCCTCACTGTAATGTTGATTCATGCAAAAGAATAAACCAAGCATATCTACTTGTTCTTTTTTCAGTACCTTAAGTAACAGAAAGCAAAATAATTTGAAAAACTTGTTCATTTTAAACTTGTGTCAAGAGGCTAAACTATACCTGCTGCAATTTTAATCACAGAATATACTCGTATTTGTCTGACTTTATGAGGTACATGAAGTATAGGGCCTATTTGAAAGAAAAAGGTCATAAAACCAGGTCATAACAAACTGAATGTTGTCCAAATGTAACAAGCTGGCTCAGGTTTTCACAGAATTATTTGGAGGAAACAATATTGAGTGTTCATACTAGAAGAAAAGAAATACACAAGGCAGATTAATGTGGTGAAAATAAAATATTATTGTTTAAGTTAAGCAAATCTATCTTAAACTCATCTCATAAATAGCCTCACATTTACTATATCTAACATCCAATTTTCATTCCCCTCATAACATTTTCAAAGTTAAAAAATGTAGTCCAAAATTTACAGCGCGAAAGACAGAGGAGTTATTCTTCAAACCCATTAGTGTGGAGTCAGACTTAAAGCAGCTTGCACTTAGCACGTACTGTATTTTTCCTCACAAATTATAACATTAGGTCAATTTATTTTCTTAAGTGCACATGATCTGTTGAAGTGTTCTGCAAGTACTTCCACCACATTAAAAAAATGCCAAGGAAAGAATTTATGTATGTATCTGAAATCTCTCATTTTCGGTGACTTTTTTTTTTCTTATATCCCAACAACTACCAGGAGAAAACATTATCCATTCCTTATCTTGCAAGAAGGCCAGGGAAGTACGATTACAGCCAGAGGATCACTAGTAACAACCTTGACACTGAACCTCTGGGGAAGGGATGCACATGCAGATTTAGCTCAAGTGGGGAAATCAAGGGCAAGGCAGCCTTGCCTACCAGCATTATGCTGCCCATAACTCATACAGACCCTGGGTGGCAAAAAGTACATCCAAGCTCTGCAGCTCTGACTACTGTAGCAGTGCACAGGAAGGAAGAACAGCTTCTGCTAGTTGCCAGCGATAGCCTAGCTTTCAATAAGCAGCAAGGCATTTTCTGAGACGTTTCAAGTATTTAAATTCTTGCTCAGCAGCTTTGCGCTAAGAACACTATACAAGACCAGATGCGTGAAACAACTTGTCATACTCACATAAAAGGCTGGACATTGTATTTACCAACCCATTATTGAGTTTTCAGCTTGAAAATTACAGGACTTGTATAAGTACAGTCATACTGTTTTGTAGAAGAAAAAGTTGTTTAAAAATTCTAAGCAAGTTATTGCCATTGCTATTTACCTTTAAAAGATATAAAACATATAGACAAACAGTTTAAACAATACCAAACATGAAAGGAAACAAAATGTCATTGGACTACTGCTTTTAAAGTTCAGTGTCTTCATTAAATTCCCCACAAAGGGTCCAAAAGCAGAACGTACCTAAATATACATAACTGGCACCACAGAACTTTATTTTAAGATTTATGTTTGCCTTCTACAAAAATGTCATATCTAATGTGTATGCGGTAAAGACTGACAAAAGCACATACAGTGGTTTTCTCCATCTCCAAATTATTGAGTTAGATAAAATGTTCTGTGTGTGGGAAAGTTATAAAGAATTTATGGAAGGGCAATGTCTAATTAGTACCTGAAGTTGTACTGGGCTGCTGATTCTAATTAATAACACTTCCTAAGTGTGTTCAAAGGCATTAAAATGAAATGAAAGCCTTCAGAAATGCATTGAAGCATTTAATGCCTAGATACTGTAGTGATAAGTCTGCTATAAAAGCCTAAAATAGGTTAGACAGATTAGACTGTCAGATAAAACAGAGAGAAAGAAACCATAGGCAAATAAAATACACAGTCAGGTATGGAGGAGACAAATATGATTGAAAAGGAATGAACACAGAGAAATGAAAAAGTGACTCAATTTGAGGAAAAGCTTGTGCTTGGTTATAAAAACTCTGTAGCAGCATAGTTTTAACTATCATGCATGCTATAAAGGAAAATGCATCCATGTAATATGGATTAGATTACAAACAAAGTCGACTTTTTTTTTTAATAAAAGCAATTAACATTCCCTGGGGGAATGTGTTATGACATACATGTGCTATACTGAACAACCAGCTCCTCTGATCAAACATATCAAATCCAAATAATCTAATCCTGCAAGATATATTTAGTACACTACAACTTCAGTACATTCAGTCAGCAGAGCAAAATAAAGAACTGTAAGTCACCTTGTGCTGTTAAAAATGCCAAACAGTCTGTGCCTGTTTCTTTACAGTTATATATGGAACTCAGGTGTAATATCTAACCTGTAGACAATTAGAGTTAGGTTAGATGAACCCAATCTTGAACATGTTTCTTGTCTTTTAGGTGATACCATCTCTAAGTAGAATTTCATGTGCTTACATAAAGTAGCATATTAGAGGAAAAAATAAACAAATATATTATACACATAATGTCTGTTAATCTGAAGAAGCAAAGGGCCAAGCTGCAGCTGAAGCATCCATGAGATTACATGCAGGGTTTTCCCTTTTCGTTGCACACCCACGGCAGTAATCAGGGTGTTACAGAAGAGCAAAGAGATTGCTGTTTATTTACTCTGCCGGGTGTCCAGGAGAGATGATAAGAGCCCACTGAAGCTGCTGAGTGACTAAGGAGAAGTGAATTATACCTTTCTGAAGACTGACACAGCATGTGCCACTCAGCCTCCTGGGATGTGTATTCAAAGGTGTGACACTCCCAAGAGACCAAAGTGTGTGGTCCAAAGGCTGCACGTTAGCAATTGCTGCAAAATCTGTAGTGACCATCGTGGATGAAGGAAGGGGAGCTCCAGAAGGGCTTGGGGATTTTTTTTTTCAATAATTTTTTTTTTTTTTGGCATTTTCAGAGCAGCCAGAACACTGATGGAGGAACAACTCTGAGGCTGCACCACTGAAAGGAGGCAGGACTGCAACAGAGCAGCAGTGAAACCCCTGCTGCCCACACTGAGCAGAAAGTTCATCAGCTGCCCACTGGGCCACAGACCTGGCTTGTTTTAACACTTAACCAAATTCCCCAGAGCCATCCACCTGATCAGTTTAGCTTCAGCTCGAGAAAATTCAGTGGAGCTGGAGGATCCCTTGCTCTGTGAGGCAGAAAGACAGCGAGGTGGAGGTTAAGGAAGTTCCCCGTGAGATGACAAGCAACCTTCCCTTTTAACATTTTTGTACACCTCTAATAGCAGTTCCTCCTGCATAAACTTCAAGCAGGCTGGGTCTGTGAAAAAATCCTCCCCTCCCCTCTGCTGCGCTGGGCCTTTCACTTATCCCCCGCCGGCAGCTGTGGCTCAGGAGGCAAACAGTGGTCATGCTGTTCTGTGCACAATGACAGACAAATAAAAGAACAAGCAAGCTTGGGAGATTTAAAATCTAGAGCTGAGGGACTTCTCTGAGTTTCACTGTGCCTCTTGTGATCCTCCCACTAAATGTAAGAGCTGTTTTTTTCAATAAATGAAGCCCATAATAAACATCTCTCCTCGTGTCTCTCCAGAGCCCTTAGGGAGCTCTACAACGGCAGAGCGTAGAAATTTGCAGAAAGGTGTCCTCTGATGGATTTGACTTACACGGCATCAGTTGTTATGAACTGCCAAGAAATGGGAAATGGGATGTCTCATGACACCCGTGGACTCTAGCCATTAAATATCTTTGTATCAAATGCATATTTGAGCTTTATTTCAAAGAAGTGTTTGATTCTATCAAACTATTTTTGAAGCATAAAGGTTTATTTATAAGGACTTTTTGCCTTTCATACCTTCCTTGTACACTCAATTCAAAGTTGTGGTTTTTTTTTCCTTAAGGGCATGAAAAAACTTGTGTTTTAATTAGAAAATTTAGATTTCAAAAAGTATTTTCTCACAGAATACTGAAAATGGAGTATATTAAGTTGAAAATATGATGAAGATGTTTCTAAAGCTGGAAAAAGCAAGGCCAACTGGTAATTGGACATCACATCTTCATAGTCAGAGCAAATTTGATGGAGGACACATTCCAAGTGTTCAGTTTCAGCAGGGTACTATCATGATACATATTATACATGCAGAACCTTACAAATTCTCATAAATATACTTACAAGAACTGAGAAGTAACTGCTTTATAATCTGTAATCTGTCCAACGTTCAAACCCTGCTGAAATTAGAGATCTCATTTTCAGTAGGCTTAACGTCAGGTCTTTTTCGCTTTTTAAAAGAAAACCTAGGAAAGATACTGTTTGACTAATTCTTGGCCTTAGGCCTGATAAGGATGTATCTGTCCAACCATTCTAAAAACCATGCAAGTCTGCTACAGCAAAAGCCACCAAGTTTTTACTATTATCAGAATTGCACCTCATTTACAAGTGAGCTAAATTTCTTCCTATGAATCACCAGCAAAATGATTTAGCAGAACCTGAACTGCAGATTTTTTAAGCTAAATGTTAAAGTCAGAAACATGGATTTTCAGATACTGTATTCACAGAGCTGGCAATTAGAAAAGCCATCTTTGACAGGAAAGTCATTGAGAGGAAGTACAGGCCTGTACAGGCTTTTCAAAGTCATTCTTTCTGATCATATTACCAGCAATCTCATTTCTCAAAAATATTTGTGTGCAAATTGGAGAGATGGAAATGAAAACCAGGATCAAGCAGGATGTAAAATATCCCCAACACAGTTGCACTAATGCTTATTTACAAAAATATTTTAGCTTTTTGTACACTTATCAGCTCAACGCTCCACAAAGTTAGTAATTCCGGTGTAGTTAGTTATAACTATCTGAATGCACTGTGTAATTGGATTGGACATGGATCCAACAAATTCTGGGAGGATTCTGAATACTGTTTGGACGATCTAGATAGACGTGTTACATCAGTATGCCAGTTCCCACAGCAATCATTCACAAAATCTCTATTATTATCAATGGGAAAATTATAGTTGTTGCTTCATTTTGCAAATAAAAGCAACAACAAATAAACAAAAAATGGTTTAAAAGTCTTTAGCATTTGTAAGACAGAGATAAAGCCTGCACAACAAAAACTGCAATATCATTGAGATAACCTGGAGCATTATGAGAAGAAATCACACAAAACTATGTAACAATTTTCTGAAACAAAATGGTAGGTAAATTACTTACCTGAACAGGGGAAATGTAAGTCACACCAAATATATAATCTTACTTAAATTATAAAACATGTGTATAAGGCCAGATAATAGAAAAGCAAGATAGGGATTACTAATTTCCTACATGTTTAGTCATTTTGCTGGTAATGCTGTAGCTATAAACCCCAGTAAATAAATGCATTATTACAAGAATATAAAGGATATAAACACTTTGCCCAAAACTCTCAAAGTGGAAATGAGTAAGATTAAGTGATAATCCACAAAAAACAAAATTCTGAATGGTTCTTCTAAAGGAAGAATTAAACTATACGAAACATTTCAGGTTCAGATTAGATTTTAGGAAAAAAATCTTCACTGAAAGAGTTGTTGAGATGTGGAACAGGCTGCCCAGGGAGGTGGTTGAGTCACTGACCCTGGATGTGTTTAAAAGAAAGGTATCTGAGGTACTTAGAGATATGGTTTAGTAGAGGACAAGAACGGGTAGACTCGATGATCTTAAGGTCTTTTCCAACCTAGTGATTCTGTGATTAAATAAAATAAATCCTGGGCTATATAGTTGATACACAGCAATGGTAGTGACTTACAAAAGACCTGGAATTATCTTTGGCGGAATTTTATCCTCAGGTTGCCGTAACGATTCATTGTATATTCTGTGTTTATATATTGTTAAAGGACAAGAAAAGATTAATTTGCCTTGGTACAGTTTTATTAACTTCAGCAGATTTTTCAGTGATGGAAGAAGTGGGCCTTATATCTTGCATTATTTTGATTATATTATGGACTTATGCTTAATATCACTTGCTTTAGCACTGTCAGTGTGGTTCATGTTGTAGACAAGCAAAAACTGTATCTTTGCAGAGAATGCTATGACTGTCCATTAACAGATAACTTAGAAATGCTGGTAGACTTTTAGTTTGCATGTATGTTTATACTCGAGACAGTACAACATGTCAGAGGAGAATTAGGTAAAGATAAACATTGGTCTGTCCAGTGTTAGCAACTGTATGCACACTAATAAACAATCACTTTGGCTTTGATGCTTTCCTGTGTCCTGGGAGGATATGTGAGGTGATGAGAAACCAGTTCCTGGTCCCTTCTTCTCGACCTCAGCCCCCTACCCAGTGCTTACAGGGCAGCTCGAATTTGTGTTACTGACAGAGGGTTTTTCATGAGCCCAGGATGAATGGATACCTCCACAGTGGGTTGCTTCCACTTCTGCCCTTCTTCTGCACCTGACTTACCCCTAAGGAGGCCAATGTGACATTGCGAGTTGGAGCAAATTGCTTGAGATTCTTGGCTGTGTATATCATATCAGTTATCACACATGTTTAGTGTGCATCTTTAGATGCATCTTATGTATATTTATTATTGCTATCAGAAAAAAAAACCAACAAAATTATGAGCAATTGATAAATTATATTAAGTTAGAGTGGGTAAGGCTAGATTTTATTTCTGTTGGCATGACCATCACCTTTATTTTTGTTTTCATTATGCCTTCCACTCAAAAATATTGATAAACTCCAATGTTTTAAGCCCAGTCTTCTCTGATCCCTGCTTCAATTGTAGCACTTTTGACATTCAGATGATACAATACAGACTGAGGACAGCTTTTAGTTTAAAATTCTCTGCCAGCTGCATCTTCCTACAGTTTTGTTTACTGCCTGACATACTCAAAATTCTGTCTCTATTTTCCTGAGTTACTTCTCAACTGGGGACTTGATCTTGAAATGCCTATACACACAACTTTCTTTAATTTGCTAAAACTGATGTCTGTAGATTTGGCGCCAATGCTGTAAGAAGTTCTGCAAATGCAGAGAGCAAGCCACATGGGATCTGGCTGTGACAGTACACTGTTGAAGTTACTGTCTATATAAACAGTGTCTGTAATCAAAATACTAAATCAGACAATAACAGTAATGGGTGATGGTGTATTTAATCTCTTCTACTGATAAATTGATAATTAAAATGAATATTCTTCTGACATTTTAGCATATATTCTGAAAATTTGAAAGGAAGGATAATTCCTCTTTTGATGCTTTTTTATAAAGCTTCTTCACTCCTTGCATCTCTTTCTGCAATCTTTATCATCCCTCATTTCATACAATACTCAAAAATGTCATTTCAAGATAACCTTTTGTTTGACCTTTCGGCTGATAAATATCCTCTAAAGATATCAAACTTATATTTTCCAATTTCCCATTTTCAAATCATCAAGAGCAGGGAATATACAAAGAAATACTGTTCTGGTTCTTTTTTCTTGAGCTCAAAACACCAAATTACCATTTGACCCATTTTAATAATTTCAAACTATTTTTCATTTCTTTTAATCTCATAAATGTCAATTAAACACTGTCAGTTATAATGATATCAAATGACATATCCTACTTCCTTTGATGAAAATTATTCGTTTAGAATTGCAGACCCATTTTTATGTATTTATGAATTATTTCCTTTAAAAAGAAACACCAAAGGAACAGATCTAGTACTTCCAAATACCAAAGGTGAAAAGTACATTGTGATATCAGTATTGTCACTGGGAAAATCTGCACAAGATTTCGATTGGGCCCATAGGGTTACAGCAAAGGGGTCTGGTCCTGCTTCATTCCATATATTCATGGCTGGAAAATATGGAAGAATGCCTCTTAAAGTACTACCTTCACACCAGTGAAAATGGTAAAAGTCAAGGGATGCTCAGGACAGCTGACCATTGCTAGCTGGTGACTCGCTGTACTAAACTCAGACTTCTGAAAACCTAGCTGAAAAAAAAGAAAGGGCATGGGATGAGAAGCAGGGAATGTTGAAAGCAGACAAAGTGTGATTTATTTAACAACTGGCTCAAAGGAGGGCACAAGGGGTGCAATACCAGTACTTGTAGGTGTGTCTCTTTCCAGCTCTTCCATCACAACTGACTTCAAAGCTATTTCTCATATGCAACACCTATGAACTGAAATTATATAACTACAGTATTAGCCTTCAGATTTATTCATTTCCTTACAAAGACTACTTTCTGATATTTCCAGCTGTATGAAAATGAAATTAGTTTCTTCCAAAGCCAATTGAAACTTCTCTGAGTCTTCTCTTGACTTTGCTCTGGATCTGTCCAAATGTGAAGCAAACATACTAGATAACAAGTTCTTTGGCAACTGTCTATGGTTAAATAAAATAAATTAATTAAAAAGCATATATGTACTTTCTGTTGAATGTAGTTCAGATCTATCCTGGCAAAAAATGGTAACTTTGAACGTAAGTTCCCAGTGGGGAAGACTGGAGAACTGAAACTTAAGACAAAAGATATAGTGTAGAAAAGATAGACTGATTTTTACTTGCTGTTGATTTAATTCTTAAAATACTTTGGTTTGATTTCAAGAAAATCTGTATAACAGGACACATTCAAATAAATGCCATAGGATCATAGGGACCCCTCAAATAATTAAAAACTGAGAGTTCTGTATAATACATGAAACTAAGACAAGTGAATAAAGATAGGATGTGAGTAGAACTTTTTGAAAGATCCCAACCTAAGTGTTACTCAGCAGAGAGATTGTGGTGGTATTACGTCAAAAGAATCTTCTGCTATCAAGATCTGTGTATTTGCTGAGCAGAGGAGATTACCAGCAGTGTAGAAGAATAAAAATCCTCCACTACTCAAATGTTTAGCAACCTCCTTCAGTCCATCAAAGAGCAAAGTGGACTTGCTATGTAACAACATTCATGCCTCTTCATCTGACCAATCTAGGACTGTCTAAAAAAATAAGATATCCTGAAGAGTTATCAGTGAACTAAATTAATATAAATTAAATATACCCCCTGAGTGAGTTCAAGTATTTGCTCTCCCAGGTGGAGAGAATTACATATGTGCATACAATGACAAAAAACATTTAACAGTGTTCTATGCATTTAGAGTATTTAATGACACCAGCTGGTTCTTGGCAAGACCTTGCATTAGAATTGCCTCACTGAATATTACTTGAAAAAAATGCAAATGTTTTGACTGAAAAATCTCCAGTTTCAAAGCCTGAAATGCATGGCTGCACTATAGTTTGTGACAAACTGTATGATGACTCCAACCAAGGTTGTCCCCTTGACTTGACGAATAATGCAGAAAACACACAATGTTTTCATTTATCTCTTTTGGTTTAACTGCACCTTGAAAGTGAGGTTGTCACATCAGGAAAACCTTATTCATAGTGACCTGTGTATCAGATCACTACATCACTTCACTACTTGTAAACTGTAAAACACTTCTGGTAAACAAATTGAATTTCAGTTAATGCAGATCCTAGTGAATACTATTTTCAGCAAGAACTCCCTGTCCAAGACTCCTAGACTCTTTGACTGAAGTCAGGACCAAGCTTTTTCAAAATGAGTACTGATAAACTTTCATCAAATTAGTGGAAACTTAGAAATGCTGGCCTTAACACTTTTTACCCTAAACTCCCTCAAACACAGAAAGATAAAAGGTTTAGTGCTTGTAAAGCATTTTGAAATCCTCATAGGAAAGGAAGTATGGGTAGTATCCTGAGCCTCTTCTAGAAAAGTGCAGTCACAGCCCTTTAACTACTGTTATTTCTAAGATAAAGGTTACTTCAGATGGCCTTTCCAGGCTGGGACACCAGGCTTCCTCTGTAATCAAGTAACTGCTTAGTCAGACTGGGGAAGACATTTAAGTGACTGCACTCAAATGATTTTAATGGGGCATGGACTCCTAAATACTTTTCTGGGCAGGACCTGTAAGTGCAGAGTCTGCCTAACCTTAGATATCACTAACTCTTCCCATTGACTTCATAGGCAACCCTGGGGAGTAGGATGTCTGAAAGCTTACTCCTGTTTCAAATCTAAAGCGGGTATGTAAAAGTAGATGCCCTGACTTTTGCTTCAGTGATTCTGATGAGATTAAGAGAAAAAGAAAGTAGTCTGACTCCAATCTTCATTATGATTTTATGTAAATTATTTTAAGTGAGGATTCTTAGCCTCCAGTGTTCAAGGATCTTGAAGCTGAATTACTTTTTAAAGCTAGTTTAGCAAACTTTCTAAGATTTTGCAAGCAAACTTCTTATTTGCATGGAAATCCACACTAAAGGCAGGTGTACGTGTGCTCCAGCATCATAAAAAAACCACCAAATACCTCAGTGTTCTTTTTCCATCTACCTCTCCACACTTGCATTGTAGACACAGTAAATTCTTTCTCACAGTGGAAAAAAAAATCGCACTGGAGAATCACTTACTCAGATAAGATTTTTTTTTTTTACATCTGTAGGCTGATTGTCTATTTAGTTGTTATGAACCGTTATTCAAAAGTCTCTAAAAAGGACCGCCTGCAGGACCATCTAAAGAAAAATCTAGTGGTGATGGACAAAAAGGAACAAAAAAATAGGATAAATTAGTTTGCACAGGATTTCACAGACATTTCTACAGAACCCTGTTCTTTGTACTAATTTTACAGAATTTCTTCATAAAGGCAGTTCCTTGCTAATTTCCTCATCACTGTGCCTGAATGAGCTCTCAAATTACAAATACATACCAGAAAGCATTTTCCTGAGGCTGAAGTTCTGGCATCAGGCTTAGACAGGAAAGGAAACCATGGAAAACAGAAACCTCAGTCCTGAATCCTGAAAGGTTACGGTTCTCAGTAAAAAAGCTCAGCTATTTGCAAAGTGAGGCACAAAAAGATACCAAAGAGCCTCCCCACAGCCAAAATGAGTAACACGCCTGGCTTTGATATTCATTCCCTTTCCAGCAATTGGCTGTACTAAGTCAGAATTTTCAAAACGTCTATCACTTTACATATGTAGGTTTAATTTAATTTAAAACAAGGCTTCACTGTATAAATGCGTTGTAGGTTCAAAGACAGGCTTCTTAAAAATTATAGCATGAGAGCTTCCCATGGTTTCCATGGAAATGACCTTTCACTATTTCCATGGTAATGGATCTAGTTTTATATATTTCTCTTTTATGAGACTTTATTATACCAAAAAAGCTACCATCCAGAATACAGTCCTTAACTTATGGATGCGAACTCACTGAGAGAAATAATCTGACTCCCAAGCCCCATGGGCACTCTGAGCTTTTGTATGTCTTTTTAATACTGTGTAAGTAACAGAGTTTTGAAAAAGATCACCTACTGCATATTGTCAGTAGAGAAATGCTGATATATTTTGCTCATTGCTATGTTCCTAAAGGAGTCTCTGGATTCATCTGCTGCAGTCTTTTCCAGACTGCTCCACTGCTCCCAAAGGCATAACAGCTGGGAAAAAAAGAATGGATTGAGAGCTCAGAGTCTTTTATAGACCCCAGGCTGTTGATCATATCCCACTGTGAAATAAATATTTTTGCTAGTGCATTGATTGAAAATCTATAGGTCTTTGAAATTACATATCTATAGGCTTGTTGTTCTCTCCTTCACAATTTATGCTTGAAATTGTTTTTATGTTCCTTTTTTCATTTTTTTTATCATTATGGTTACTGTTGGTGTCATCAAAAGCTAAAATCCTCTTCTTCACCCTGGAGACAAAAAGAATAGAAGCAGTGGCTTCACAGCTGTAATACTGAGAGCAACAGAGCAACCTGGGTAGCCCTATCCTCAGCATCTTTGATACCTAAAGAAACCCATCTAGACCTAAGGTGCTAAATGCCTTAAGGTGTTATGGAGATGGGACTTGGGCAAGACTGCATTGCTACTGAGGTTCACAGATAAAAATCCCCATCCTCCCAGAGTAAGGGTGAATTTTGGAAGGAAATTCCAGAAATATTTCAATAAAGCTTCTTCCAGCCCTGTCACAGTATCTAGGGTTTAATAATGAAGCAAATCTTGCCCATTCAGAAAAAGTAAACAAACAAACAAACCCAAACCAAAAAGAAAAGCTCACAAAAAAAAAAAAAAAGTCTGTGAGGAAGCCCTTACAGAGGCACAAATTCCTCAGAGAATGAGAAAAACATATAAACCTGATTGACCAATTTAGTCTGACTCATATATAATTGGTGATGATGCATAAGAAAGAAACAATTGTAGCCTGTCATTCAGATTTGAGTTTTCTCTGCTAGCCACAAGAAAAATACCATTTCATAGAGTAAGCTAGACACGAGTCAGGCACGGGTGATTAAAGACAATGATTGCAGGTGACAAAAGTAAAAGAGCCACTTATCAGTTTAAAATTTAGTCGTAATGCACTTTTAAAAAAACCCTAAAATATAGGTCACCGTAGTTGGTGGTTAGAGGGCTTGCTCTTAGAAATGTCCTAAGAATTTACTCCTTCACCTGCTTCAAAGGAGGTAATGACCAACATATAAATCAGTTGTCATTAAGTGGTCAAATGGTATAAAAAACTCATATATTACTGTTAAAGAGTAACTGAAATTCTAGGGTCATTACTTATGGTGTTTGTTAAGGTACTGCAATGACAATGACTATCAAGGCTTTTGTCTGCCATCACTGAAAACATTCAGCTCCATTTAATTCTATTCCTTTCACATTTCTAAATTAGGTACGTTACAAATAATGACTTTGATTCCATATATTGAACTCATAGCCTTGGAGAGAGAAATTCTGAGGCTGGAAATACTTAGACAGAACACTCAA
The DNA here is from genome assembly GCA_020800305.1 of Porphyrio hochstetteri. NCBI lineage: Eukaryota > Metazoa > Chordata > Aves > Gruiformes > Rallidae > Porphyrio > Porphyrio hochstetteri. The sequence continues at coordinate 180,188,444 of CM036905.1, read as the reverse complement.
AGAAATAGGAGGTCTAAAAAACTGACCCCATCTAGCTTTAAATCTCTACAGGGTTCCTGTCTACACATGAGCTACTTAACATTTAGGGTTAAATTCACAGAATTGATTTTGGACACCTACTTCAGGATGAAATGAGATCAATCAACACCCAAAATTGTTTGTTTTTCTCCACTAATTATAAAGGGTGTCTAGGTGATTAGATCATTCAGCCAGATGAATATAATCCTAGATAATTGCAGAAGCAGGCAGCTGATAATAATAGAAGACAGCATTTCCTTCTCAGAAACTATTCCTCTTACATAGCATTTTGTGTTACCAGTTCTTTAGAGAGGATATTTAAGAGGGTTTAAAAATTATTTTTCTTAATGTAGTTTGTATTTTTATTGATAATTATTTTTTTTTCTTTAGACTGTTAAAATAGGACTACTTAAAGAAGGCTTAAAGCCTTTACCAAAGTAAAATACTTGCTTTTGGCAACCAGCTCTTTTTTGGATATAAGAGTGAATTACTTTTTTCTCTTAAATAATGCTGATTTCCCATTTATTTCTACTGTAGCTTGACAGTCTTGTCACACTTACAAAGAAAGACTACCTAGTTTCTTGTCATGGTATATAGCAAAGATGTTTCCTACGGTATTTGTATAGTGATTTGGATCAGAACAATAATGTACTGTTTCCATTTTTAAAGGTATAACTCTAGGTGATGTCAACATTTGTCTCCCAACAAGATAATACTGTGTCATCCTGAAAAAGAGATATATCAGCACAAAAGACTAGCTAAGAAATATTATTAATTAGATTGGAAAAAAAAATCAATAGTTTTGCAAGCCTGGAAAGATGGGTAGGATAGGGTAGGGTAAGGTAGGGTAGGGTAGGGTAGGGTAGGAGGAGAGCAGAGGAGAGAAGAAGAGAGAAGAAGAAAAGCCCACAACAAAGCCAACCCACAACAAAGCCATGTCAAAATACATTTTTAGACAAAGCATAAAACCACAAAGAAGCATGGTGACTTAACACTGCTGACGCTTTCTTACTGCACCCCTGTGGTATTCATGTATGTCACCACAGAGCCCTAAGTCTCCTATCAGAGACTTGTACAAAAAACCTTTAAAAACAGTTGTTTAACAACCATGGTTTAAAAGTATACATGGAGATAAATACCTGGTATACTGGTAAAAACGTAGTCTCCTAGTCCTTCAATTGAAACACAACTCCAGCTCCTACCACCTCTATCTCCCATGAAGGACAAAGCAGGTCAAAGGAGGTGATCCTCCCTCTCTACTCTGCCCTGGTCAGGCCCCACCTGGAGTATTGTGTCCAGTTCTGGGCTCCTTGGTATAAAAAGGACAGGGACCTCCTGGAAAGAGTCCAAAGAAGGGCTACGAAGATGATTAAGGGCCTAGAGCATCTCCCCTATGAGGAAAGGCTGAGTAAGCTGGGACTGTTCAGCCTTGAGAAGAGAAGACTAAGGGGGGACCTAATCAAAGTTTATAATTATCTGAAGCAGGGGATGCAGGGGGAATCAGCCAGCCCCTTTTCAGTGGTCTGTGGGGATAGGACAAGGGGCAATGGCTGCAAGTTGGAGCATAGGAAGTTCCGCACCAACATGCAGAAGAACTTTTTCACAGTGAGGGTGACTGAGCACTGGAATAGGCTGCCCAGGGGGGTGGTGGAGTCTCCTTCACTGGAGATATTCAAGACCCGCCTGGACGCCTATCTGAGCAATATGAGCTAGGGAGCCTGCTTTGGCAGGGGGGTTGGACCCGATGATCTCTCGAGGTCCCTTCCAACCCCTACAATTCTGTGATTCTGTGATTCTGTGATTCCTGTTTGCAAATTAAAAATATCCTAGGCGAGGTTCTTCAACTGGCCTCTGTGGTCACCCTCTCTTTCAGGGAACATATGACTTCTCTGGCATGAAATGGGACTTGTCTTTGTGATCTCTGAACATGCCTTTGGAAAGGCTAGCTTGAAGAAGCTGGAAGAAAAATACCCACAACCCTTTCCAAACCACTGATAATGCTATTGTCAGGCATATTGCTGTGTACTATCAGACTGAAAAAGTAATGTTTCTGACAGCAAAATGAGCTCTTACGTTATTTTGTAATTAACATACGTTCCAAATGATAGATTGTGTTTCAAGTATTTAACATTAAAATAAGAAACTAAAAGCAAAAGGAGGAATGATGTGACACTTCTGGAATTGGATTCACTGGTATAATCTTGCTACACCATATTTTCTGATCCATCTAAATAGCTTTGTAACTGGTAAAGCATGCCCCATACCTCCCAACTGTAGGAACTTTCATAGACATTTGTATTCAGAAACGGATTATGTTCTCCACTGTTTTTAATTAACATATTTCTGGCCATAGTCAAAGCAGTATTGAGCATTTCTCATGTATCTGGATTCTAATCCACCCACTCTTTTTGATAAGATGTTGAGTAGTGACCTGAAAATAGTGCTGCAAAGAAGTTTGAGAAAGAAGTTGGGGGGAGAAAGACTGTAGCATTAAAAAATCTGTTAACTCTTAGTTGCTAATTTAAACAGCTAATGATCTAATGGAGCTGGAGCTAAGACTCCTATTGATTAGCTAAGGTTGGCAAAACATTCATTCCCAAATATAACTTGCTGTAAATAGTTACATTTACAAGGGAAACAAGCTATAAAAAGAACAGCTCTGCGACACACTAGTGGCAATGAATGCAATAGCTGTGAAACTCTGTGATGGGATATGACATGCGTTTCTCCATACATTTACATTTTAAAGTTTTAATGAAAGCATATTGTCAGGGAATGCCAAGCCCACTATGTATCTTCCCTTTGCATTGCTGTGACAAGATCCTGCTTCACGTTGCACGCAAGAAAACATTTTGTATTAAATGCGAAGTGAATATGCAAGAATGAAACTGAACAAGTTCCTCCAGTAAATTTTCTCCCCGTGAAAAATCTAGGGGAACCCTTTTTCAAAGACTAAAAACATTTGACTCCATTTCTTATGAAGCAGGATCTTATCGGATATTTTGGAACCGGCTGTTGAAAAATTCCCTCTTTCTTCAGGAAAGCCATAAAGTAAAAGTTCAGGAGCATGTCCTGAAACTTTATCAGCAAAATAATTTCTTCTATTAAGAAAATAAACCTGAAAAAATACATGCATATAGAAATAACCAACCAAATCTGACTGTTAAAAGCCTTTTAACATGTAACTTCATGGGCTGATCATATCACTTCATGTACAAAAACCTGCAGCAACTAAAAAGTAACTTTCATAAGATCAAAATAAGATTTAATTTACAGCTCTTTCTGTAGGGTATAGTGTTTTAGTTTATCTATGTTACAAAGCTAAATTAAATTGTTCCCCTGTGTTCATAATAAACTATGTTTTTCTTTTTTCCTTTGATGATGGCTATCAGTGAAGGTATTTAATTCATCCTACCCCACCCTCCTGCTATAGCTGGCACCCATCCTTTTTTATTTTTTTAAAGTATTTTTTCTGTGTCTAGAATCTGAGTCTTACTAAGCTAGACAAGGTTTTATGTTGGTGGTGTATGGTATTCAGTGTGAATAAATGGCATAGAAACATCAGTTCCATGTGTAGCTCTTAAAAAAAAGAAAGATCCTGATATAAGAAGTCTGTCCTATTTGAGGAAAGTTACCATACCCTAATTTGACCACACATTTGTTTTTGCCACCATTTCAGCAAGATACTGAAGTATTATAAAACCTTATAAAATGAAACTCAGGATGGGACTTCTGATTATGGACACCAGGGTCCATTTTTATGTCACTTGGATCAAATTATTTAAAACTGAACACAGGGGCCCTTAACCTCACCTGAAGCCAGATTCTGCACAGGACAATCCACCTGTTTGGCACTGGATGACACAACCCCCGGCACACCACTGAGCACTTACTAGCACACGGTGTAATATTGAAGCTAGTGGGGCCCCCTCCCTGACAGATTTAGCTGCCAGCTAGCAGGAGCCTGGGTTACACAACCAGGTTCTAAATTAGGCTAATCACTCAACTTTGGCAGTAGTATTGCAATAAAAATATTCATAATTCATAATGGAGACAGCAAAGATGTGAACCCTAGCAAAAACACAAAATCGTACATCAAGAGACAGATACTAAAAAGCCAAGCAGGTAATGATAACTAGTGTCAAACCAGGCAACAGACAACATGCTGACTTTCATTCCTGACGATGGGAGAGTGTTTTGTTTATTCCGCTGTGCAGTAATGTTGGTGTACTATTTCTAGTCTCTGGCTATATTCACAAGAAAAGTACATGATCCTACCTCCTTTTGGTCATCAGTGTTTCCTCACATGAGAATACTTGAGCATCCCTCCCCATTTCCAGAATGAAAAGTGAAAATGGTTCTCTCATTTGGAGTATCAGTGCTTCACCGTAATTGAGTGTTGAGTTAGCCCTATAGCAGATCTTTAATGAGATAAATGTTATTAAAGACTGAAAAAAATAGCTGAGTATGGTGAAACTATCTATCTCTTTAGAGATCTGAGGGCTCTCTTTAGAGCCTGAATTTCAGATTCTTTTCTGAAGACAATTCAGAACTGTTCTTCAGTCTTTTATGAAGGAGTCACTTGAAAATAAAGATCTGATTTTCTGTAGCAATAGCACCATTAATTTTAAGGCATTTCTTAAGTGAAGTATTCAGCTGAGTATTATCTGCCATTAAGACAATTAGGTCTAATTTTGCCTTGGACCTTAGTTGAAGCTTTGCAGTGGGAAATAATTTCTGGAAGAGTTTTACCTATTTAAACAGACAAGCTAAATAGGGGATTTTGAAAGACATATAGATTTCTAGCTCATTCTCAAATCAGATTTACTTGACATCAGGATTACATTTTTAATGTGAAAAAAAAAAATACCCTAGCTAAGCATAGGTAAGGAGCTATATTGGGATTTCTGAATGGGAACTATCAAGCTATATATGTTTTTAGATATGCAGCTGTATAGTGTAAGTGAAAGCATCTTGAAAAATTACAATCTCATGATAATACAGGTATGCCATATGGGGTTGTCAAACTTGTACACTAATGACCTGAAACTGTGCGACTAGCAATTTTCATAGTGACATCAATGGGACAATGTTAAATGGTGGTGGTTTTTTGTTTGGTTGGGGTTTTTTTTGGTTTTGTATTTTTTAATTTAATCCATTAAAATAAAAACCTAATCCTCTCTTGGTTAAGCAAACAACTAAAAAGTAGTAAAATTCACACGGAATTTTTGTCCTCAAAAGAAAAATTATACTATCCTATTGCCTGACCTTTTCAGTCACTGCTACACATAGAGCTAAATAGAAACTTCTGTTTCTGAGCAAAACAATTGTCATTTTTTTTTTCCAGATGGGGAAGGACAGAAATGAAAAACAGTCATTATTCCAAGCTCTAGAGAGCTTAATTACCTCTTTACTCAGGCGAATTCCCCATTGAGGCCACCAACATTTTTACCTCAATAACTACTGAATCATCTAATAATAAAATAGCATTAAAACCAAAAGACATAAAAGACTAAAAGTGAAAGCTTTCAATAGATTTGGCTGTGTACTGTGTCACTGCATCTTTCTCCAATATTATTATATTTATTTTTTGTTTCCATTCAGAGCTATAAACCAGATTTTTATATATTCTAAAGTAAACACATGCTTTTCTCAATGGTTACCCCACTATTTCATCCAGCTCATTCTGCATGGTCTCCTGGTTTGAGCCGATACACAAAATACATATACATTTTATCTCACCCTTCCAGTCCAATACAGAGAGTTTCTTGAACCCAGACTGAATCTCCAGCAGAAATTGCAGAAGTGCCAGGAGATGCTGTGTTCAACAGGGCAGTAATCCCTAATTTAATGAAGATGGCTTTTAAAAAAATGGAGATACTGTATTTCGTGATATGGCATACCTGATTTCAATCATGATGATGTTAAACACAGATTTATGCATACTCGAGAGTTTAAAAAGATTTGAACAAGAAAATTCAACACAAAGCCTCAACATTGTACAAAACAACTTCTGAAACTTTATTGTGAATTTTAAAGTACATTTAGAAAGGATCTTATCCTTAATATCATTAATTAAAAATAAATTTGAAAGAAATCCACATACTAGTAGTTTAAGCAAAGTTCAGTACAGACTTTTTGAAGTCACAATATATATACATTGCATGAGAGTGCAATAAGCTTCCAATTACATTAGGTATATATTTTTAAAATAAAGAGTTTTGATTTGACATGTGTGAGAGGCATACTGTTTACAATGAAGTCTTTTTTACAAAATATAGCAAAGGAAAAATGGAATTTAATACATTTTGAATGTACAACTACTTTATATCCGGTTTAGGTAGTTCTTTACTCAAAGTGTACAAAGGTCCATTTTTTAAAGGACACCTGTTTGTTTGCACTGTCTAACACTGATTAGAAATGATAACTTTAAAGATTCATTACTATACATATCAGTGAATTCTTATTCAACTCAATGGCCACTACAATGAAGAAAATATTACAGAATCATTGACAGCATCTTCTTCTCTCCTAAACTATGCATAGATAAATACATAGCAATGGTGTCTATTACTACAATAAAAGTGAAACACTTCACCTGATTTTTGCAGCTATTCTTTGCATAAATATAATGCATTATATATATATTAGTTTTTTTGACAATCAATTGATTGCTTATTTTAAACACTCAGTAACATATAGAAGTACATACACTGCTATTCCTTAAATATTTTCCACTCTGTAGTGGCTCATAAGATTCAAAAAATCAACACTGTAAATTCATAATTCTCAACCTGGGGGAAGTGTATCCCTCAGATGGATTGATACTACTTAGACAAGTTAAACCATATTATGAATCCATAGCGTCCACCTCCAAAATACATAACAGGAGTAATATAGTATACCGTGGCTACTAACTACTGCATAATCATTATATAGGAAATCGTCACATCAAGTGTTTACATTTATGATTACTCATTACATTATATCACACACAGAGCAAAACTTTTCCCAACAGATGGACCACCTTTTCCACAGTTTTTCATGTTTTACAGAAAAATCATCACACAGTGACAAAGTTATGTCTTGAAAAGTACGCAAAATGTGTTTCCTTTTTCAGGATGGAAAGAGTGAGCAGCAAACTATTAATCATTTTACAATTGGGATGTAAATTTACATCTTTAAGGAGAAAGTAAAGTTTTCATCACCACAATTAAACCAACCATGTAGTGGGGGTGTGGGACTGTCAGTCAAAACTGTGGGAAAAGCATACCAGAAAATTAGTTAGCCAATAATGAATTAAAAGTCGTATTTTCCTTTCAAACAGAGCACAGTAGGGTTATGTGATTTGTGTCCAACCACACTGTAGTGTGTTATCTGAACAGCTCAAGGCATTGCAAAGGACAAGACAGCTTTGCATTCATTATTGCCAAAATAAAAGGAATATGCTGAAATCTGTAGTAACCAACAGTGGATTTTTAGCTGCCATTAAGATGTGCAGAAGAGAGCATGCTATCTGTTTTTAAGTACATGGGTAGGGTGGATAGACTTCTCCCCACCCCTCCAGCCCTGTGTGGATTCGCTTACCTACTTTTCCTGGACTTCTTCACCATAGTTAAAATGAAGCCTCTTGCCTCAAAGGGCCTTGCTGTCTTTTCAGTATAACTCTCTCTTCTACGGAGAAAAAGTTTACACTCTCTCTCTGCAAAACACTACCTAAAAGCAATGATCACTCAGAGGGCAGACACTCTAACACAGATGTAATCCAGTTTTGGCTGGGCTACTAATCCTGGAACCTCTCTTTGCTTTTTCATGCTAAATATAGTAGACTAGTCTTTCAGCTGTCATCCCGTCACAGCAGGAAGAAATGCTAATAATTTTGCGGATCTACCTGATGTTTCTTGCTTCTGCTGTCCACTAACCCACTGGAAACTTCGTGGTGAAAAGCTATAAAAATATGCACCCTGATTTTGCCCAATATGTATGCAAGAAGAGTGCAGCATGCCCACCAACTTCAGTCACACTACACTTGCCTGTTCACCACACACAGCAACACGCAGGGTGAGACCCATGGATTGCCTCAGGAACCCAAAGGGAAAGGGAAAGAGAAGTCCCTGGCATGGCTTCTGGAGGCAAAACAGGTTTAGAGAAAGCACTAATGGCATGCTGACAGGCTGTACTTTAAGGCTTCTTTTTTTAGAAAATAATAATAATAACCAGAAGCTTTACCAGTCAGAAACCTGCCCAGTGTTTCTGTATTAGAGTGTCACTTCAGGTTAAAAAGAAATCTTTTAGCTTACATTATGTGGCACATTTTCCCCTTATTTCTGTTTTAAAGTTACAAAATAGCCCAACCCTTCCTTTGATATCTTCAAAGAGGGTAAGTGAGGCCTTCCAGAATCCTTGACAGCTTAAGTATACAGTAGGAATAGTTGACAATTACATTTGCTTTTCCCAGTGTGCAGGAAGGATGGCTAATGGAATTAATGAATCGTTTGCTGTTCCACTAGTAAAAAGTCTAAATAACAACATGACCTTCAGTCAACGCTGCCAAAGAAGCGTTTCCTTAAACAATTCACAATACATGAGAGATGACCTCAGACAGCAACTTGTAAGTGTGTTTGTGATTTTTCTTCTTTAATTTTCTCTCTCGTGTAGATCTATATAGATAAAAGTCTAACCATTTGAACCAGTTGCTATTTTCCCTAATGACTGTTTATACCAAATTGGGAAGAAAAGAAGTATCTTGCTCTAAAGGCTAAGTTCAGCTTTCATGAACACACTAAAACTTCCACTTAAGTAAAAAAAAAATCCTCCCAAGTTTAGATTATTCTTAGAGAGGTAATATACAATGTTTAATAGAGGCGTTCCTTTCAAAAGAAAAGTTAAACATAAAGCTGAATAGGTTTCTTCTTGCTTCTCATTTTTTCTACATTATGCAAATCCACTGCCATCACGGGTGGGATTCTTGGTTTAAACGAGCATGAAAAGAAACCAAGTATCTGATAACAAACTTGTGATGTTTCATAGCCCTAAACAGTTTATTAAAAATACATTAATATTGCGTAAGATCTTGGGGCTAAGATTGTTACCGTTGTTTAAAAAATGGGTGCTTATCAAAGGGATGGAAGGGGTTTATTTAACATCAGGTCAGCACATGAATGCAGACTGCAAAACGATTTTTATATATATATATACATATTTTTAAGTTCCAAAGCTGGGAACACTCTTGCTAAACCAGAACTGTATTCCTTAATTATCTCTGAAGAGAAAGGTTGGACTAACCCTACATTTTTAATCTTTTTTAGGATTTCCTTTAGCAGGATAAGAGGTTATAGCAGAGTGAAAACATGATTTAGTACAATGCCTACAATCCACCGATACTTAATATAGTTGATCATAGAAATACTTAAAATGATAGTATTAAGTGATTTATGCCGCTGATGACATAAATGTTTATGACAGCCTTAGCCATATAGTTGCATCCGCTAGACTTTCACACACTTTATTTGAAGACATGCATGTGTAAAGATCAGTAACAATTGCCAATTTGCCTGATCTACCACATCACCATACAAAAAATAAAACAAACAAAAAACCCCAAACCGCTACAGATTTTCCTCCCCCAGGTGCAATTTTGTCATACTCCATTAATCCTTTCAATCCTCCCCCCAATCCTGTGGACTTGTTATTTAGTAATCCCTGATTGTTGTGGTGAAGGAATGTTGGAAAGTCTCTGCTGTCCGCAAGGCAGAAAATTACAATGGTCGTCTATTAAATTTGGCTCTTATAGTGCCTGTTTGGATCAAGCCTGCTTGTCACAATCAAAACCAATAGCCATAACGTCAGGACAAATTATCACCAACATCCAAAATGTCAGTTTTAAACTAATTTTATGTCTCACAAAGTGTCGTCTTTTCAGTACTCAGACAAAGCTGAAAGCCCAGCTGTATTTTTAAGGAGGGGACAACAAAATCTTAAATCAACACATCACGTAGGGTAGCTTCACTCACTTATGCATGTCAGGTTTTCAGTTTTCAACTCCCAACTGGGAACTCTCCCACATGATTGCAACCTATTGTGCAACTGAACAACTTGGCTGTCTTCCACTTGAGTCTGTTAAAGAGAGATTACAGAGAGCATTCCTTTCCAGGGCTGCTCTCGTTTAATATGAGATTCTCTATAAACGCCAGCGTTTCTCTTTTTAGTTCAACATTTTTACACTGCGAAGTAATCTGTCCAGATCTTCTCTCTCTCTCATACACACATGCATGCACATGCGCAAAGCCACAGGGTCATATCCCAAATCAAATATGTGTATCCCTATTTTTTTTCCTGATAAGAGACAGAAGACAAATTCATCTATTATTTATGAAGACAAACAAAACCAAACAAAAAACCCCAGCCTTTCATCAGCTTGATTATTTTAAACCTGTAAACCTTGGTTTAATACTACTGACATGAAAAAGTTAACAGCTACAAGCTTCTAGACAGGATTTGTGATTGATTACCTAGTGAGGCCTTTACAGAAAAGACTGCTTACTTATTAGTTATAGTATGATCTGTATTCAGTGACATATCCAACCTCAGTCTTTAATTAAGAAAAAAACTGACTAAATATTTAGATATCTCAATTCTGAGATAAGTAGGGAGATAAATAAACAAATAAATTAAAAACAAAACACAAAACAAAAAACCCCCAAACCAGCCAAAGCTTCACAATCAACCACAAAACACAGGAAATCTTAAAATCAACCTCTTATTAAATATCTCAGGTATTTAAAGTTGTGACATTTTATTTCTAAGAGCTGACTTGTCTTTTGGAAGCATTATACTTTCACTACTACCTCATCTTTCAGAAGTCCAGCAAGATCTTATCCTTTCTGTTAGAGCAGCAGTCATGAGTGTGATGACGTGATCTACACGCTTGCCGCACACCACCTACATACTGTTGCATGAATCAACCTTACTTGCTGATAGGTGTAGTTTTGTGCTGGTTTTTGGCTAGAATAGAATTAACGTTCTACATAATAGCTACTATAAGGTCAGGTTTTGGATTCGTATTAAAACCAGCATTGAGAACACTGTGATGTTTTCACTGTTGCTGAGCAGCGCTTACACAGAGCCAAGGCCTTTTCTGCTTCTCAGTCAGCTGGGAGTGCACAAGAAGGCGGGAGGGGACACTGCCAGGACAGCTGACTCCAACTGACCAAAGGGAGGGATATCCCATACCACATGACATCATGCTCAGCATATAAAGCTGGGGAAAGAAGGAGGAAGGGGGGGGGTAGGGAATGTGATGGTGTTTGTCTTCCCAACTAATCATTACAGGTGATGGAGCCCTGCTTTCCTGGAGATCGCTGAACACCTGCCTGCCCATGGGGAGCAGTGAACGAATTTCTTGTTTTGCTTTGCTTGCATGTGGCTTTAGCTTTACCTATTAAACTGCCTTTATCTCACCCCATGAGTTTTTTTGCTTTCACTCTTCCAATTCTCTACCCCATCCCACTGCGGGGGAGTGAGCGAGCAGCTGCATTGTGCTCAGTCACTGGCTGGAGCAAAGCCATGACAAGGGCATACTACCTCCAGACCACTGATCTAGTTTTGTTTGTTTTGATGTACACAGAGCATAACATGTGGAATAATCTATGCAAGAGAATCATATTTAAGGTTGATGGGACTACTAGAGCCTAACCCAAACTTAATACATTCTCTACCGAAAGGCACACTGAAATTATTTTCTATGACTAATTAAAAAAAAACCCAGAGATTTCACTGTCTAATTTCAACATTTATAATAGTAATAATAATCACAAATAATCTACCAGTGATACCAGCCATGAGTTCTTGCAACACTGTTTAAAATAGTGGAATAATCTCACGGTAAAACACTTAGAAAACTGCAATTTTGTGTATGAAAATAAAAGGCTCAAATGCAATTAATTTGAGAGATCTTAATGCACGCTGAGCAACAATGAACATTCAATATCTAATAGAGAAATTAGATGGAAAAGTAGGTTCGCGTATCCAATTCTGACCCTAGCAGCTCCCTAAAAATCACACTAGTAGACTAAATGGATACCATGTACTTCCAAACAAGTTGCACCAGTTTGCACTGTTGCTTACATTCGCCCAAACTACATGTGCATGCGTACTTTGCTGAAGGAGATGCTCAGGACAGGTCTTCTCATCAGCAAAGGCAGGGCCCAACCATGCCACCACCAAACACACAAGCCATGTTCCTGACAAGGACTTTATCTTCCAGCACAATGAGGTAGTTCCCTGCACATGGAAATCATGGTACCTGACAGCTCATTCTTGGTACCGACATAGTGTTTGTTTGACGGAAATTTTGGAAAGAGTATCTGCTTGGCAAGAGCAAAGATTCATGTGGTTCCAATCCTGATGTCTTTCACATCTGGAAACAAACACTAAAACGCAAGAAAACCCAAATGGAATAAGAAATACTCATGTGCAGGTACCTCGTGAACTCTTTCAGTTTGTGACTCTTCCCCTTCCCATGCTAGCTGATGCCTTAATGACATCCCCAGCTGTTTTAATTCCCATTTAGACTGTTAGCAGCAGGGATACAGTCAGGAAACTGCCTGCTAAGGAGCCTGGCAGTTACAAACTGTTCATCACTTCTGCCTTCTATCAGTGCTTTTGTCTAAAGGCGTTCCTACAGCACGTATTCACCTCTGATGTACATATGCCATAGGTCTCTGTGGGATAAGCTTCACTTTGATTAGGACTGCAATTGCACTAGATTTTCAGATGGTTCATTGGAGTGCCTGATACCTGGTTTTACCCTGTAAATTATATCATCAGATGTCATTAAATTAAGATCTTCAGCTGTTTTCATAAACAAAAAGATTGTCCAGCAGTACAGAAGGACTTGGTTCACTTCTCAACTTGAAAATGTAAAGCACTTTGGGTTAGTCATAAGAGAAGTAACGTTGGTATTTCTGAAAGTGTTGAAATTTACTTTGAACTTCCTTTCTATAACTCTTTTTCTATTAACTGTATAACAGTGCACGTTCTTTGGGCAACATGAATAATGAATCTTTGGCCAGTATTGTGTCTTTAAAGTAGAATCCTCAGTACGCTTCAGTAAGTATATATAATCTTGTACATACATACTCACAACGTATATATCTGTATATATATCTACACATGCACATGCATAGTGACAGGCCAGTGTAATGAGTGATAGTATATTCTCCTTGCCTGATTCATTTTTATGCCTAAGTAAACTAATATAGCTAACATGACTAAAAAACCCCAAACCAAATCAAAACAAAAAACTAGTAGAACTAAATTAAGGAGTTAAAAAATGTGAGGCATGGTCACTATTACTAAAAGAATCACAACATTGGTCTGACAATTTCATATGAAGCTGGATCATAGTACCCAGTTCGTATATGGTTTCTCCTCGCACAAAACAGCACCGACCTGTTACAGTTTTAAGTCTGTGTGGCTAATGACTTCATAATTTTTCTTCAGATTAACTACTGTCATCACTTATGTTTCCATTTAAAATTATCTAACCTCCAAATTAGATCACATTTCAGGTGAAGCAGCAGATGACACCCTTAGGATTTTATTCTGTGATCCTCCCGAGTGTAACATGAAGCAAAAGGGTAGGCTTTTCAAAAGCACTTAATATCAACTGTAAAATTGCTAGAGATTTTAATGGAAACCTTTTGCTAACCCTAAACTGTTCTGACAAAAATTTTACCCCCATGTGAACCTAGGGTACAGTTACCTTGTATGCCGAAGCCAGTGCTGCTACTCATAGATCAAACACTATGGATAGTCAGTTTTCCAAAAACAAGCCCAAGCAGGCAATGCTATCGCTGTTACCTCAGCAAAGAAGAGAGTCATTGCAAAATAATTATGATCTTAAAACAAATAAAGGGAAAGTCAATTCAAATAGCAGTTTAATATTCACCTTCGACAAGAGGAAGATGTTAATTTCCAGCTGTTTCCATTTTTAATTGATGATTTTTTTATGTAGTGAGTGAAAGGCAGCCAATTTTCTTCAGATAAGTGTTCCTATTCTCTTAACTCGGTAAGAACTATATGCTTCTTATTGGTCTACTGCACCATGGGGATGGGGAAAAAAATGAAAGCAAGGATTTCTTTATTCTATCTTGGAAAATTAACTGTTAAGCTCAGTGGGGGCAGAAATGAAGGTGGCATTTAGATATAACTAATTTAGTATCAAACCAAAGCAGAGAGCCTTCTCAGAGAAGAAAGAGACCAAAGGGAACACAAAATTGTACCTGAATTATTTCTGAGTCAATTCCTATAAAAGCAGAAGAACTTTCTTTTATGCTCAAATGGATTACACATTTCCCTTTATAATATGCACGTTGTTCACAGTTTTTAAGATAATGGAATGAACAACAACTGCTAAGAAAGAATGAATGATTATTTTTTTTAATACATTAAAGTGCAAGGGTCATTGAAAGAAGAGGCCTGGACTGCTTTTTAAAAAGCAGATTGTAAGATAGATCCTCATTTGATAAGAAATGACATGGCTCTGTTAAGTTTGTCGTACAATTAGAATGTAACGTAACTATGATTACAATTTGCTTACATTACCATATGTTAATAAAATAACAAACACAACTTGTAAATTTTGTTCTTTGCTTTATTTTGTCTGCTTTTAATTGCTTGGATTTTCTTTAATTGTAAAGAGTGTTTGTTTGAGGGGATAAATTTTCACTTGTGCTGTCAGACCCAGCTAATCATTCCCTACTTATCCACATTTCTAAAAGCCTAAGATTTTGCTTGAAAAGAGGCTTAGAAGCAATTGTCTTGTGTTCATTAATCCATAAACATTTGATTTCAAATCAGATTGCCAGCAGACATAACCTCTTTGCATTGCTACAACAGAGACCTGATTTGATTAATCAAACAGCTCTGATTCACTGAATTGTCTCCAGAATATTTGTCCCTGACAGTACTATGCAAATAACTGCTGATGTTATGCTGGCATTCTCAGCTTTATACAACTGTTATATTTTCCTCCATGAAAACATCAACTTTTTATATCTAGTTCAATAACTGTTCTGCATAAGGGCCACTGCATCTAATGTGCATCATCTTTATTCCATGTTCTATTCTTCGCTTTGAAAGTGTCACCTTTAAGATACTGTTTCTCTACACCTCAACCTACCCTTTTACTAAAATAGCAGCAACGATATTTGTCTATTGTAAATCACTTAAAAATTTGTATAAATTATATTTTAAAAATAATACTTTAAATAAATTATGCGCTATGCAACATTATATCCCTTATAAGTATTTTTTACTATTCTGTTTGAAATAGCTCTCGTGATAGCAGAATTAAACGGATTGATTTAGGAAATGAGAAAGCTTGATAGTTTAAGATTCCAAACCCAAATATGGTAAATATTAAATAAACCTACATACCTAATAGTAACTGTTGATAAAACAGCACAAGCCAGTAAGTACATGAAACAGACGTGTGATTTGCTTCATGACAAATAATGATTACACTGTGGGTGTATTTGCTCATTCTCCTGTGAAATACAGCACAGGTGAAAAACAGTAAACCTGCAGTCAGGTGATAAGAAAGGAAAGCGGTAAGAATACTCTTGTTACCTTTGGTTAGACAATAAGAAGAGGAGCCAAAGCACCTTAAAGAGGTAGAAAAACTAAGTCTTCAACCTAAGCAAAAAGAGCAGGAGTCACAAAATTTTCATCAGTACATTTCTAAAAAGTTACTGTTTCCAAGCCCTCCCCCCTCCAAAAAAAAAAGCCCTGCATGGACTTCAACAGGAATCATGCACAGAAGGCTCCAGGGGAAGCAGTAAAAAACATGAAAGAAGCAAGTATCTATTTTATCCTGGACTCTCTTAAATACTGCAGTTCCCAAACAAGGGTTGGTGCAAGTACTTGATGCAACCAACTGGTTCATTCTTCTGGTAGACCCTGCAGAGGAGCACTGTGTGACTTGACCACCCCTGAGTTGTGCCCAGCGAGGTGGTTGAGTCACCATCCCTGGATCTGTTTAGATAAAGGATAGATCAGGTACTTAGGGATATGGTTTAGCATAGGATGGGAACGGTTGGACTCGATGATCTTAAATGTCTTTTCCAACCTAGTCATTCTGAGATAAAGGCTCCTCTAAGGCTACCAAGATTTTTGCTTTCCAGGAAAGCATATTCACTATTAAAATGTTCAACTCCTCAGTATCGCGTCAAATACCTACATTAACTGAGAACAGGCAAGAAACCTCAGCCGGCCCACGACTCTGCCAAAGTGCAATTTGGTTAGATGACATTATTTCTCGCTTTCCATTTGACACAATCTGTTTCTTCTTATGATTCAGAGAACTGAAGGACGGAACTTCTGGTGTGATCTCAGTCTAAGCCCACTATATTGTTTTGGTAAGCTTCTTAACAAATACTTCCGTATATTAAACTGAGTATTTTCAGTATTCCTGAAAGACAATTAGGTTACAAGCACTCAGCGTACATGAAGCCTTACTTCATTCACCATGTGACAATACAAAACTCTAAATCATTCATGGGATTACTGACAGTGTACTTATATTTCATAATTTATATGTATTAGCATCAAAAATATGTATGTTAGTAGTTGAATAAGTTACTTGTTTATGATCTGTGCTAGACTTTATGCAGGTTTACGCATTGTATTTTGAACTGGAGTGTGCACATTCAATGATAATGGCTTACAGAGTTACAGAACAGTTGGCAATTTCCTTTCAGATATTTGGCAGAGACTGAAGTTTCAGTAGAAGGGGGGGGGGGAGGGGAGGAGGGGATAAATGTTTGCTTGTTTTAGAAATAAAAAGTGAAACTCTTTTAGTTATTACACTGGTAAAAATGTAAGTAATTTCCCAGGATAAAAGGAAGGAAAATGAGAGGAAAAAAAGGATGCCAGAGTTTTAAGGAAGAGGTACCCTTTCCATTCCTCTAGAGGTAGCAACCCTTTCTACATTAGCCATCTTGCTTCAAACCAGGGATGTGGTCAAAAGTGAAATTTCTTTTAGACTTTCACGTATGCTTAACTGGGCTTTTGCCCAGCATGCAGATTAGCATAATACACTGCCTGTGATAAAAGAAAGGTCCATGACTCCAAACAGCAGGAGTGCCACAAGTCAGAACAGAATTGCTTGAAAGAACTGAATAAGAAAGTGTGAACATTGCATTTATTTATATTTGTTTTTGTTAATGGCAAAGATGTGTCCCCTCAGACACTTGCATTCAGTCCAGGCATCTATCACCTGACTTTGTAAATGATGTTACATAGCTTGGAAATGATTCTCAGAGCACAAGTTTAAAATAAGAAGTTTCAACTCAATTGAAATGCAAAGACAAAATACTGCATCCATTTCCCAGCTGAGCTTCTATTTAATGTGCCAGATTAAGAAGCTTGCTCTACTTTACTGGATCAGAGTCAGCACAGTTTGTCCAAGAAACTCAGAGATAAGGGGAAAACAGGTCTTAATCAGGCAAAATTTTCAATAAAACAAGTGGGTATTTTGCCCAAGTAGGTTCTGTAGCATTTATCACGATATTTTTGCCTCTGCTACATCTGCAAAAGTGGACTGCTGCTTTCACACCAGTATTTTGGGACAACTACCCAAATTCCAGAAGAGAGTAAAACCAACCTTATCCCTTTCTGACATTTGTTTTTATCAGGCTTTAATCAACTAGGAATCCCCCAAAGAAAATTCACACAGCAAATTGGAGCAGCATAATCTGAAGGTCTAGTGGTTTTGGATTAAGGATAGTACATTTTACCATTGTGTTAAAACTACCTCACAATACCACTTGAAATGTGATTCTATTGTTCCCTCTGCTTGGAAAATAATGACATCTGGTTTGTAACCACGTAAGATCCTGTAAGGGCTCAGACAATCCTAACAACTCAGAAGTACTTTATCCTTTAAAACAATGGATGTAGCCTGATTTGCAGATTCAACTGTTTTCCTCAGTATACTCCTCAATATTCTTTTTCCTATAAATTTCATGCTGTCCTGTCCTGCTGTTCCTAAAATGTTGAAGTATCAGAAACATTAAAACCTGAAACTCAATATAAGGAGCTTGGAAATTTCATTCTGGGTATGTTTCTCTTTAGACAATACCTAAAAATGCTGTCTATATGCATAAGTAGCTCAAAAGTGGGCCGTGACAGCAAGTGCCCAGGTAGTATCAGAAAATATCTCAGTGCACTTAAAACTACTCGTGGCAGGTCACCCTGAGAACAAACTAAACCAAAAAGTGAGAGCTACAAATTACGTACACAGCTATAGCCGGCCTGTGCTCAAAGAACATCAGATAGGCAACTTGACAGTCAAACTGGTAACTGCAGAGGGGGACTGAACTCCAGTTTCCCTAACTCTTGCTATGTAAAGTGAATTAATGCTCCATGTTAAAAAACAGGTTTATGCAAGAAGCTGAAAGAGAAGGATGGGTGCCGCAGGAAAGAAAAAAAAATTCTTAAGAGATCTCTGAATTTCCTGCAGACTTTTGGTTGTGGGAGGAAGAAAGAGGGATTATTGCACAGACAGGAGGAGACAGGTTCGACTCTTGATTACAGGCAAAAAACCATCAGTGAAATAGCTGTAAATTCAAACATGTAATATTAATGGATGTGAAATCAGAATTGGGGTCAAATAGCCTTTTCACAGAGATACATGCAACTGAACAACAAAAAACCCAAACAAACAAAAAGAACTCTAAAAAAGCCTCCCAGAAAAACCCAAACCCAAACTCGGGAGTAAATTATATTAGCATCTTCTTGGCCTTTTTCCATGGCTATAAAATGGCATTAGTGTAAATGTGACTCAGACTTGGGAACCCTGGTCACTGTCGCAGCCAAGAGTCTAAGTATATGAAATCTCCTTGGCTCTGCTAAAACGCCAGTGCTAAATTCTGGGAAATGATAACACTGATTCATCTCAAAACAGTCTATATATAACAGCAAGACTAGGCACACATAAAATTATGCACTATCTTGCCTCAAGGTTAGCAACATATTCCTAGTAGAAGGAAAAATGTTATTTTCATTCCCTGCAATCATGTGATAAATAGCTGTAGGGCAGATTCAGCAAGATCTCGAAGGTTGTGATTTTACAATATAATGAATGTATGTCTAGCTTTTTGCCACCTGAAAAAGCAGCAAAACAAAGCAGGACTTGTCAGTATTTTGCTGATGGCAGAAATCAGACAATGTCCAGAACCCTTTATGAGACACACTGCTACCTTCTTAACTAGTTTGATTATAACATCGACTTCAATGCTTCAACAGCTCGGCTTTCCAGCATATGGCATAATTGGAAGCAGCAGCCAGCAGGTATCACATGTGAATGGGAAATGTCTCCCGCCGGGTAACTACTGACTACAAATCAAATACGTGGCCTTGTGGGTAGGTTTGTGGGGGGAAAAAAGAAGAGAGGAAAAAGAATACTGAAAAGGAGAGGATCTTTAGATGGATGGGTGGAGCATCTGTGCAGGATGTGAGGCAAGGAAGTTACCTGGAAAGTTCAGAAGTAGAAAGTGCAAAACAAAGTCATTGAGTTTAGATGAAAAATGAAGAGATAAGACAACAGGAAAGGAACATTTCAAGAGGTATAAACCAACTGTATTTCTAGATTGCTTACCTAATATAAAACAGCAAATCTTAAAGGCATTTTTAAAGGAATGGTAACCCTTCAGTTGAGAGGCATTTGAACCAGTGAACTATTTCAGTGATCTATATATACATACCACACTTTAATAAAGGTGGGAGACAAGCACTGAGAAGTACATTCCTAGGAGCAGGCAGACCCAAACCACAGCCCCAAAAAAATTGGAGAAGGCGTCTCATGCTAGTTCTGCTCACCTTGCTTGCAAAGGACTGGCATTTGTTCCTATTCTACTCATTTATTGTTAAGATGGAGTGGACTCTGGAGGAAATGTTTTATTCTGATCATGCTTCCTATAAAATACTGTGTTTTACCAAAGTAAAAATTGAACACAGGCACATCTATACCATCACCATCATGACTTAATGGCCTGTGTTAAATTAATGTTTGATTTTGATGCTTCACATTACTCCACTTTGGGGGGATGACTGAGTTATAACCATTGTATGCAGCTGCAATCATTGATGCAGTCGTGCATAGTTTCCAAAACAGTAGCACCAACATTGAAGAAGGTGTGAAAATGCATTTGAATTATACCAGTTGGTAATGCAAGCCTGGCAGGAACTTCTGGGGGCACTGCTGCTAATGTAAGCTGGGATAAATGTTAAAGTCCAGTGAGGGATCTACCTCAGCTGCAGGACCAAATCATACGGTTTTGCGACACAGAAGGACAGAGGTTCACTTTGCATCACTTTAGAAGTGTAAAAGGACCTCGAATAAGTACACATGTAACTCATATCCTCAAAGGCACCTTTACATTGCAGGGTAGCATAACATGATTTTACACTGAAGTAGGTAATGCAGTATAAAATCCTGCTAATGATAAGGTATTGTAGTTTCACCTGTACATAGCCAGCTGAGATCAACCCCCGGTGTATTGTTCGGGGCTGACCTCGACCAGCTACATCAAGGTATGAAATACCTGCTTCTTGTCTCCACAAGGATTTTATATTCGGACAGATACCTCACAATAGCAATTTAGATGTAAAACACGCCTTTTTTTTTTTTTTTTTGGGTGAAGATAAAGCCTTAACAAAAATGAGAAAGAGGTACATCATGTTTAAAGAGCAATGAGTGTAGGGCACAATCCAAATGTAAATGAGATCAAGTCTACTTCAGGCAATCCAGCTGTGCAGAATAACACACAACACCTAAATTTGAACCTTTGTATTTTATAAGATCTCTAAGAGCAGCAAAATTTACAGGAGGAAAAAATGTCACATAAACTGGCATCACAGATACAAAAAGTCATCTGAATTTTTTGTGTTTACAAAATTGCATCTTCTGGTGCAGGAGTTAATGCACTTTGTGAAAGTTATTACGCCATGGCTTATAAGCTTCAGCTGGATGTGTTGGCAGTTCAAATTTCATGACAGAATGCTAACTTATCTTTGCTATTGAAAAAACTAATGAGGTGGTAAATAGTTGCAGAGTGATGTTACATGCAGTGATATGCAGGTTTTGTGGGTTTCTCATTATCTGTGTAACTGTGTACACGTAAAAGTAATGAAAACCCAAAACAAGCAGCAAAAGCTTAAGGCTTTAAAACTGGAATAGAACTGTGTCAGCGTTTTCTAACGGAAATACGATAAATTTAGGCAATCTCAAAAAATGCCCCTTGATATTTCAGCTAGAGATTTCTGCTAGGTCTAAGGTCTCACAGGCAGCGCTTAGGTGAAGATCAGAATTAAGCTAACATAGCCAATTTATTCTCATGCTGGTTTTATTCTAGTCGAGGCAATGGCATAATGTTAAGCAGTCTTAAGGCTTCTCTTTGTTATGTGCGTTGCCTATGGCTTTTAATTGAAGGTGCTATCACAGCATCCCTGTCAGACTCCAAATGTCATGAGCAGTAGCAAGCAGCAGCACACCGTGCAGAGGGATCTCCTGACCCCCAACTATCTTTACTGAGGACAGCAGGAAGTAAGATATAACACTCTTCAGTAGCTAGAGGCTTCCTGAAATGAACTTTGACAGCACCGAACACAAGCCAGGCTTGTATTTAGCAGTAGGACATGAAAATGTTAAAAAAATATCGAGTGTGAGATAGTGAATACAGAATGCTTTTTAATGTGGTCACCACTGATCCAAAGAATGAAAGCTCTGAAATTGGGAATTACTCCTGTGACATATTTATGACAGATAAAAAACATAAACGGCAACAAGAAGTACTTTGTCTGGAGCTGATCTGCACCATCTATAAAGTGTCTTAGTAGGCAATGCATGAAAACGCTCTGCTGAAAAGTGCTCAGCATGCCGCTTTAAACAAGCAGACTCAAGGATCACTGACATTCTGTATATCACAGCAGCACTGCCAGCTTTCTTATTAAAAGACTAAGTTTTCCTGCAAGTCCAGACATGCACACTGAGCTTTTAACCATTTTGAAATGTAAAGATACATAAATGTTTTCATCTCTCAACCCAATCTCCCTTTCAAATTGCTGAATTCAGGAAGCACTATCCAGTTACTGAGTTGCAGTCTCCACTGTTCTGCTTTGTGATTTACATTTTTTGCTGTTGTTTTCAGAATCAATTTTCCATCAGAAATCTCAGTGAGACACCACACCTATTACGAATTGTGAATGCATTATGCCAGCTGTGAGAAAAGCATGAACAATCTTATAAAAAAAAAAGAACAAGCAAGAAAACCATGTATTAAAGAATTATTTTGTCTGCTTGTTTTAACTACGATAGATATGGGATGGCTATAAAAATAGGTGGTGAAATCCAGAAGGCTAGGGGGTACTACAGCCTCGCACAGTACTCCAGCAGCTGTAGGTGAAGATAGAGAGGATTTTGGTTGTGTACGTCTATAACACAGGTGTTAACTGCTCTGAAGGGTGATGATTCATACAAACCATTACACAGTACAAAACTAGTTTCACTCCCCTGTAATGTGTGTCTAGGATGCCTATGTAATATTAATTAGAAGTGAATCAGTTTGGGTCAGTATGAACTGCAGGTGCAAGACACTACAAAACCAACGCTCTCTGTTCATCCTAGACCTGCTTTTAGTACTTAAAAGTCCACAGAATTAAACATCAGGATTTGACAGGGCCAGATACATTTACTCCCTCAGTTCCAGTTATAAGCAGAAGGAACTGCCCCAACTAAAATCTCTGCAAATTAATGGTTATGAACTTAGGCCCTAGCTTCTCCTCTGCCAAACCTTCAGCTCAGTTTTGAAATCCAAATGTAGCATGCCACTGAGCTGCAGAGGCAAAATGCATGTTACATGTTGCAGGAATGGATTTTCTTCTCAGATATGTATTAATAGCTATAATTCGTTCTAATTTGATTGTTTTAAATCTACTGGAACAATTCAAAGCAAGTATCTACTTCAGAAAGTGTTTTAACTTCCCATATTATGCTTCTATCCAGATTTGCTTCCAACTACTTCAAAACTTTGCATCTTAATGAAGCCAGTTGATTCATTAGAAGTCCTTACCTACAGCAAGATGTGGTTATGAGTTGGGTGAGCCACATCAGATCATACACAAAGCGTGCCACTTCTCTACTGTTTTGGTCTTCATTTGAGGAGAAATCTTGCTTTCTGATATGTGCATACATATGTTTTATGAAAATAAGTGTGCTCTCAGAATGAAAAAGATTGAAAAGAGAAACAAGAAAGCACAGTGACAATATCTCATAAAATAAAGAGATGTATTTAAGCATCAGCCAAATGACACTATTTTTCATATCATTTATAGTGGAAGCTTGAAGATTAAAATACTCCACAAGCCATTAGTCTCTTGGTACTCTGTGACGGATTAGAATATTTCTTAATCAACTGCTAAAGCACAGAAGAAGGCCAGAGCCTAGATTGGAGGAAAGCTGAGTAATAGAGAAATCCAGGGATGTTCAGCAGGGATGCTATCAATAGACACATCACAGAACCACAGAAGTGCATCAACTTCTTAAAATTCTTGGAAAGCACCTAGCATTTTGACAATTTCTCAGTCCAAAATTTGAAAAAAATATCACCTTTAAGAAACAAAAGTTCTGATTTCTAATCAGGGAAGCAGATTGAAAAAAGTAAATTATGAGAGTCAAATTACTTGCTGAAGGTTCTGGGCAGCCCTTTGCCTGGAGGCATGGCACTTAGAAAGACTACTCTACTGATTAAATATTATGGACTGCATGAGGTTTGTTGCAATTTTTTAATTCTATAGCAAAAATTAAGAAAAACAAAAGTAAGTTGTTTAAACCTCATTCATACAATATATTTTCACATGAGAATGGCATTCACACAATTAACAGTGGTAGTCACCTACAGCATCACCGTCCACCTGGACTGTACCAGTACTCTCAAAAGGATGGCCATCACAATTCAAGACAGACTGGACTGGGCTGAACAAAGGGTGGCATCCCTTCACCATATCCATGTTGCTCATCTGTTTCCACAGTACAGGAAAGCATTGCCATTTTTGAGTCACTGTAGTTTGAGGAAGAAAAAAAGGGGTTGTAAAATAAAAATAAAATGCCAATCACAGTAGTGGATCACCTATCTTGTCTCATTTTGTATGTCTGCTGATTGACAACCTGGTGCTCTTGTAGCATACAAAGGCAAAGGAAAAAAAAATAAAAATCAGGTGTTCATTTCAAACTGAAATGTTTGACAGATGTAGCAGTTTTCTGAAATGAAACTGATGAAATCTCAAATAGGGAAGTCCATCTCCTGTACAGGGGAGAGATTAAATTCCAACAGGCAAGGTTTACTGTCCTTAGACAGATGCAGATTTAATTTATTTTTTTATTTATCTGGCAGTTGTTAAAAACATGGGAGATGTAGATGTCTAGGGCTTTGCTATTGGTGCAGTCTACCTCCTGCTGCTCTGGATGCCACAGACTTCAGCGTGATCCATGTTTCAGGATACTGTTGTCACAAACTCTAGGTGATTTCAAATTCTCTTCCCAGTAATACTAGCGCTTCACTGATATTTTGACCCGTATTTTTGAAATGGTGGAAGTGAAGCAATCTGACAAGTGACTGAAAATTCATACAGTGATAGACATAGCTAAAACAGAGAGGTAAAAGAAGCATTTTTACGTTATAATGTGAATGGCCAGGTACAACCAGGGGTAGAGATCAAGAGTTTACAGCTTCCTTCTCCTCTGCTCATATTCACAGAGCGAGGTATCAAGGAACACACAGCACGGAGGAGAACCAGAAATACTTGTCACAGCACCAAAACAAAGTAATTGGTGTTTGCATGGCCTTTCTATGATAGACAACTGAGTGAATGGCCAGACAACAATTTAATAGAAAGTCAGTAAGAGGCTTTCTGTTGATTTAGGAGCCTTTACATTTGAGCCATAATCTAAAAACTTTCCCCAATGTGACTGTGCACATTATCTATTTTTGTTTACATATATGCTATTCAAATGATACCTTTTCTTAAAGAAATACATATCCTTAAAACCCTTCTCTCGACCTCAGAGAGAAAACCGGACTGGATCATGCTCTTCACTGGTGTGGTATGTATCTCAGCAGACTGCATCCATCAGCTTCAGCAATTAGTTAAAACCAGCATATTTTCTTTAGGGCAGAGTAAACCATTAACTCAGTGAAGCAGGTAAGCTTTGATGTACAAACAGAAGTTAGAAAAGATTAATCCCACTGTAATGTCAACAGAAGCAAAGTCAGGTACTGTGTGCACAGGTGCTACCAGATAAGCGTATCAGTGAAAATTATAAAAATCATACCTCTTGTGAACATCATTTCAGAAATTAGGCTAGATACACAATCAGAAGTTAGGCACCTAAAGCAATCGTAATGTTCAGATATATTAATTAGATATCTTCTTCCAAGGAGATGGACCAGCATAACAACAGTATTCCCAAACCCTACTCCACTAAAAAGCTACTAAAAACAGAGGTTAAGTATCACTCCTTTTCAGGCTCTGCACAATATTCTACACAGGAGGGAGGTGTTCCCTTAAATCAAAATTCACAGATCTGCAGCCTTTTCTGGAGCTCCCAGACTCCTGCCTCTGAAACCAAACCTTCTGTTAAAACTTTGTTATAAGTGCTGGTTGGAGAAGGTAGAAACTCACGTAAACCTCAGTTATGAAAGTATCGCGCCACAAAGTTCCATAGCAAAGCCTTTACTTCTCTTAAGGCACCTGAGTGAACACTCCCTATAATAACCTGATATATAGGTCATACGTAGAAACATACGTACCCTACAGATGCCTTTACATCAGAAACACAACTGCCTCCGTAACCTTACGTGTTTTGAAGGAACACAGACTATAAAACAGAAATCTGCATCTATCAGGTTTAGCCATTTAAAAGATATTACTGCTAGCTGTCAATGAACAAGAGGCTGTAAGAATGGCAAATACCATTCACAGCTGAAATACAGGCTTCATCTTACTTTTTTTGGTGGTTTAAAGGCTATACGATCATATAAAGCATAGGCTAAAGAAGCCCATTTGGTCAAAAGTGTTATACAGGCAATCATTTAATGGTTTTTAATAATTAAGAAAACCAATCACAGAATTTTCTTAACAGCAACAGTTTTGGGTTTTCAGTACACGAAAGCCTAAGAGGTATGAAGAATATACTGCAAAATTATACATAAAAGTAGTTCTAACACTTAATTTGCATGTAAGTAATGAGGGAGAATGGACAACTACCAGTTTGAAGCTACGAAGTGTTTTACAAATCAGTATCAGTAGCTATCCTTTTCCAGCTATTAGCCAATGAGAATATGTAATTCAATTTTTTTGGAGTGGAGAGAGGTTGCTATTTTAAAATGCTACCTAGGCCTTGTTTCTGTGAACCTGGGGGATGACACAAAGGAAGGATGAAAAATCTGACAGCTGATCCTCCACAGTTTGTCAAATTCAACTCAAAATAAAATGATTCACTTGACTGCTAATTAATTTAATTTTTTTTATATATTTTGGAAATATTAACTCAAGATCTTCTTACTGCTTTTGTAAAGAAGTTACCATCAAGAAAAGCTGCAGATTACGTTAATCAGCAGCTTTACCTCAGTTTGGATTTAGCTTCAAATGTTGAACTGTTAGTCTAAGAAAGGGTTCCTTATATTCCTCCTGTAGCATGAAGTGTGCATATTCCCAAACAACTTACAAGTAACAATATTGATGGCACAAAAAAAATCAGTGTGGCATTTCACAAAAGAAATGGCAAAACTACAACATCAGCTGATAGGAAACTAAAGGCACTACACACCAACAAATCCTGACAAATGCTGAATTACTCAATTTTCCCTCTGTGCAACAGAAGATGCAAGGACAACCCATGCCAAGACTTTAAAACAAATCTCCCCCGCAACGTGCTAGTTGCAAAAGACACAGAAACAATGAATGGGTAACTTTTGGGACGGGTGCAATTTAGACACCTCGGTATACCTATGGGTCAAATTTTTAACCACTTTTGTCTGCATTATCACACATAATTCACGGTACTCACAAAAAAAACCCTGAAAACTAAACTGAGAATGCAGGCCAAATCTTTCCAGGATTTTAAAGTCCAGATTTTTTTTTTTTTTTTGTAAAACCAAGATGAAATTAATATCAAAATTACAGTGGCCCAAAGGCTTCCCTGAATCCTTACGTCCTAGAAATAACCTATGAGGGTTTTTTAATGACTACAACGATGCTGCTATACAAAACAATTTCATCTCCTTATTTATCTGAAGTTTTCATAATCACACAACCAATATAGTAGTACAGCAATACCAATTTAAGCTGTCTTCTGTCAGTAATGGCTATTTCTGTTTCCAGAGAGAGTTTATAACTCACTAGAACACAATCCATTACAACAAAATTAGTGCAATTATATTAGAAGGAACTTTTTCATATGATATTTTAGTTACAAAGGAACAGTTATGATGATATGCTTTTTTGTGTCTAGACAAGCACTTAGGTAAGATGCTAAAGCCCCTCATGTTGCAAATGTCTTGCTAAAAGACTTCAATGGACATGAACAAAAGATGCACACCCCCTTACTCCCCCCCCCCCCCCCAGTAAAATATGATAGCATCCTGTGATTTCTTATCTACAGCCTGGGAAAACCTTCTCCAGTCAGAGGAATGTTATCTCATGTAAACCAGAAATGAACCAATTAAATGCCCACATCAGTCTACTGGGGTACACCACTTCACAGATGTTCCACCACAGGCTAGAAAGTCAAAGCAGTAACAAAAGAAGAGTAAAGTAATACATGATTCTGTGTGTGTGTGTGTTTTTCCTTCAGTGAAGGCATGGATGTTACAGAATGTATGTGAGATGGTTGCATCCGAGTAGCAACCGTGAAAATTCCTCAGTACAGACCTTGCAGACCACTCTGATATTTGGGGGGAGAAGCGATACCAGAAATTCAGGTGTCGCCTGTAATTCCTGTTTGATCCTTCAGAACACGGTGTGTCCATTTTGTCGGCTATGCTGTGTATGTTCGGTGCAATTAAATTATAGAGAAAGAAGATACAGCATCTCCTGAAATAACTGAAACTTGAACTCAGCTATTCTTGAACTGAATTTCCCTAGATGAGGATTGGTCCACGGGGTATTATGTATCCAGCCTCGTTCGGAGTATGTATAGATGAGCAGTTCTACTGCAAAAATAAGAATCCTAGAACTGACGAAGCAGTGTTACTCAGGACTTGAAACCTGCAATTCAGACAGGTAGACTGTGCCTGTAAAGAGTTGCTGAATGTAAATGGGTCACAGTTTTCATATCTTTAACATCTGTTGTTTATATCCAAGAAAGCACATCGGGGCAAGAAAATTAATTCCCCAATTGCTGTCAACCAAGTTAGGGAACTGCAATAAACAGCTTACTGTAAGCCTCTAGCTACAATAAAGTTGTAGTCGATAGTGTGGCTGGTATGGTTTTGCTGTGCTAGAAGAACATATTCTTTGGAAGCAAAAACCTGAAATGGAAACTAAAAAGATCCTCTCTTGTTCATATATACAAAAGAACATTATCACAAAATCCCAATAGCATTAAACTTTCAAGATCCAGCTCTCACTCCTATGTGTGGCATAAATTTATTAGCATTTGTGAAACTTTGGCTTTGTACATGCAGGACAGATGAGACCTCAGTGATTCAGATAAAAATCTTTTGCATGGGAAAAGGTTTAAAGAGAAATGAAGCTTGCTAAGCTTTTACTGTCTGTATCTGTATACACAAAATGTTCTCTACTCTAGTTTAGCATTTCTACTGTCACTATTGAAAATGGTATTATAGCTTAGGGTTATGTTCAGATTTCCATTATAACCCCCAGTTTTCACATGCTCTTAACTTTCTGAAAAATTCTTCTTTTCAGCTGAAATTTTCCATGCTTGGTCTCAGCTCAAAGATGAATTTCTTTAGACAGTTGAGCAAAATCCGTTAACCTATTTTTCAGTTATACAAGGATAGAAAAAAATACACTGTACAATTTCACCATTTCTAATATTTTAGTATAGATATATAGAAATATACAGAACTAAAAAACAATTGCATTTTACACGCAGATTTTTTTTTCCAGGTGACTAGTCCTCACCCAAGAATATTATCCATGCTAACACATAAATTAAGCATAAAAAAAGAAACAATGGAAGTGTATTTTTTTAATACTAAGTGGTAAAACAAGGCCACTAAAAATAATACCGCGCACAGAATTATGGAATGCTATGGTTACAGAATTTTAATATTTGCAGGTGACGTAGACTCTGCACTGCTGTTCCAATGCAGATTTCCATCAACTTATGTACCTTGAAATTGCCACTTTCAGTGTATCAAATTAAAAGTCATTAATGTTTTCAGCTCTTCCTTTCTCTTACATAAACCCTAAAGTTACAAATTTAAACACTCCAGAGTAAGATAACATCAATTACATTTGCCACAGAAAGCTTGTGATGTGCATTGATCAGCGGGAGCCTGGCTACTTGTTCCCTGATCAGGCAAGAACTCCATTGACTGAAAAAAGGAGTAAAGCAAGCTCCATAGAGCTTATGTTATTGACTATATGATTAAAAATATACCTTAGTACGGAATGCATTTAACGTGTCAATCAAGCCCCGAGTCCTTAAGGATTCTGCCATGAGAGTGCAGAAATAAAAGGACAGTGTTAATATATATTTAGCTTTCCTGAACCTACTGGAACTGTACACATTTCCAAAATTTACAGATTATCATCTTGATTCAGAAAAGTACTTAAGAGTCTTCTCACAGCTGTCTTTTCTTGAGGACAACATCGGAAATCTTTTGGACTTTAGGGATCTGCTTCAGTCCTACCACTTTAAATGAAAGTTAAGCACATGCCTAAATCCTATTTGATTAGGAATGAAGACTGAAGGTTTTGCTCATAACCCATACTGATGCATATTTTTAAACCTGCCATTATTTGTCACTGCAGCACTTCAAATCTGATTAAATGAACTTATTATCATTTTAAACTGGGATAACCATGGTAAATTGGCCCTAATTTCTTTTATTATTTAATCTATTGTTAATCTAATGACACTGAGTAGGAGGTTTTTGTCTGTTTATTTGCTTTTTGTAAGAGGTGTTTCACATAGAAGAATACAACATGTCGTCTCCCACTGTATTTCTATGTAGCTGTTTGGTGTAGTGACTTACTAATTTGAAGTGCATTTTAAAGTTCAATCAAATACTGAAAAGAACACTGATTGAGAAGCCTGCATAGATTTCAGTATTTTTTATGAGTCATAACACTGATTTTGGAAGCTTAGCTATACAAGCTGGTAGTGTGCAACATCCTTTCCATACTCCTAATTATGTGAATTAGCATTTAGAACAATCCCAAGTTCAAGTATTCAAAAATGCTCTTTTCAGAGCATCCACCAGGTTTACTGCAAGATAGGCACTTGAAGAAGGCTTTGGTTTTTATACTGGGTACTTTTGAAACATGAGCCTGTGCAATTCAAAGTGACATGTGAAGGCTTAACCACAGAATTTCCACTAAATTTATTGACAATTGCACAGAAATTGCCCAGCAAAAAAAAGAAAAAAAAAAAATCAAAACCACCACAACAAAAAAACATCAAAAACCCTAAGAAATTTGTATTGAACAATCTATGTTTAAACAATTCTAATCTATTAATTGAACAATTCTAAAAGCTTTCTGACTTAGGACCCAGTTCTAACAGATTTCTAGGGCCAAGCTCCCATTAAAAGTAACAGGATTTTTGCTTGAATGAAGTCCAAGTGTGGACTCCTGTCTCAGCTCTCAGTATTAATGCATCTGCGAGATACAGTGCATGTGTATTTACCTTGGACTGAAATACATCGTAAGTAAAAACAGAGGATGCTAGTATTTCTTAAGATACACATTAATCCCATATTTCTTCTTTCCCTATCTTAACACCCTCCACAACAATTCCTGCACCCTTGGCAAACCACATAAAGAAAACTTGCCAAATATATAGGTAACTAACTACAAATCCTAACGTTAGATACAGAGAAATCACTTATTTTTAACCTCAAGAAAACAGTACAGTAGCACAGAACTAAATATCTCTTCCCAAAGGATTTTTTTTAATGTTGTTCAGATACTGTGGCATTAGCACACAGTACTACTAATCAGCATGATTTTTAAGTCTGAGTATTTTGCTTAAAGGCCATACCTGATCACAATTCTAAAACCCCAAAAAATTATTAAAAAAAACCCAACTATGAAAGTATATTTAACCTCTGTGCCAATGAATATTACCTAGACCACATCCTAATTTCAGGAGCTACAGACAGAATAATAGGAAGGCTGCTAATGATAACTACCACTGCCGACTATACTCCTCCAGCCAAAAGTGACAAGGGGGCATAAAAAGATTATGTTCTTTAACACTCCTCTTTGGGGGGAGGGGGGGGGGGGAGGGGAAGAAGGACATTATCACCTTCCCCACAGAATAAAACTATACAAACTCAGTTTAGATAACTGTCTACCTAGGAAAGTGTTATATTTTCAGTTACAAACAATATTACAGCTTTTGCAGGGAGCAACCCAAATCGTATGAGTTACCTGTCTGCTGACTTCAAAAAAGGATTCAATAATACTTCAGTGGAATGTGAATCATGCCCATATACAGGTACAATGACTGATATTATTATTAAACTACAACCAGTATATTTAATGTAACAAACACAGGTAACTCTGAAAATGCTGCCAATACTTTTTGTTTGGGTTCTCTCCCCCCCCCCCTTTCAATTTCACCGTGTAGAGCTCATACATTCTGTCAGGTAAATCAGTTTTTGGGTTTTAACTGTCTCTAGATGCCGTAAGGGATTAAGTTCGAGTTTCCTAATAGAGTTTGGAAAGCTAATTTAAGCCAAATTAACATCTCAGATCAGAAAAGGAATGCGTGGGTTGGGGGTGTTACATTTTTTATCTAAAACTGGGGAGAAAACTTCAGCCGAGTAACCACAGATTATGCAGAGCTGTTCTATAAATTTGTTGGGGTGGGTTTCTTGGGGTTTTATTTTAGTTGGTTCTTTTTTTAACTTACGCTGACAGTATGTATCTGGTGCTGTGTAACAGCCTGAAGCCGGCCCCGGGAGTGTACCCTTAAAGAAGGGTCCTCGGAAAGGTTAAGGTTTTGTGAGAACCTTCCGCCACGTTTCCAGCGCCTGGTTGTAAGTACAAGTTGTTTCAGAGCAGTTACTTCAGCTGAACTGCCTCAAAAGTGCTTGTTTTATTCTTAGCATCTTGTTAGCGTGACACCTTACAGACACCCAAAGTCAAGACACCGTTCTGGGAACGTCACGCTCATCTCAGATAAGGCTAATGCAACAGCGAGAGGGTGACTCTGCCCTAAACTCGGCTACTGTCAAAACCTCTCTGCAAAGGCAAGCCCAGATGTGTCTCACTCGACTCTCTTAAGATTCGCATCCCTAATAAATTCAGACAAATCACCGTCACTTGGAGGGCGCAGCGCCAGCGGGGGTACGAGCGCGACTCCCCGCACCCGCGAAGCCGGCGTGGGGGAGAGCTGAGCGCTCGGGGAAGGGGGCCTTGCAAACGCGCCGACAGACACCACTGGCCACGCCGGTGCAACTGTCATCAAATAAAAGGTTCTTTGGCTGTAATACCGGCTGCTTCCTTCCCTCCTCCTGCCCGCCCCCCGCTCCCCATCTTTACCTCGCCCCCCAACCCCCTTCTCCCAGCTACCGCAGGGCTGGCAGCGGGCCAGCGCGAGCGGCGCGGTACCTCAGCGCCACCTACAGGCACGCCCGGCGCGCTGGCTCCGCGGCAAAGGACGGGCGCCCACGAAAATAAATTAGACAGCGCCGCGTTTAAATCTTTATTAGCGGGGAATTATTAAACCTAAGAAAAACTAATGCTGGATTTGGTTGAAATATGAGTTCCTCAGCCTCCTAATCCCTCTTCATATGGCACATTTCACAGTTTAAAATGAGTTATGACAGATCACTTACGCCCTACCAGGATGAGAAAATATTTACAATGGGCTGGCTTCCTTTTTTTTTTTTTTTTTCTTTTCTTTTCCTTTTTTTCTTTCCTCTCTGCATAATCCAGCTGTATTCAGAGAACGCATTCTTTTCCAAAATATGCTTTGGCCGCTATTTTTTTTTTTTAATTTTCTTTTTTTTAGTTAAATACGTGACAAACTGTCTACATGGTACCAACTTTAGTCTATTACAACGAAATCACTTTGAACTCAAAACAGAGGAAGACTTCCATATGGCTTAATTATAACCTACCAACAAACCACGTGCTTCACAGATGAAGTACCTTGGAAATTCGGCTGTCTTTGTTAGGGGAGGGTGGAAAAAGTAATTAACCCTTTTAGTAACACTAAACTCAGCAAAGTTCCAAATCAGCTTGAACTATCAAAGAAACTCACACCAACTCACTTGGAAATTTAAATGTACATATATCCCTTGAATCTTCAAACAGTCAAATATCCTGACTGAAATTTGGCATATAAGGAAACAGTTTTTCTTCTTCAATAACTGTTACATTTGGACAGTGAAATACTGGGGAGAAAAAAAAAGTCCTTTTTTTTTTCTAGTTTTGTTTATGCACGTGTACGTGCACATGCATGGATGCATAACAGTCCTTTAACAATCAGTATTCTTCAAAACCCAAAGTATCAGAGGCATTTGGCAAATGAATGGTTAAGCCCCACATAAATGATAAAGGGGTCAAGTTCGTTTCTGGGGTTTTTTTGGTGGTTTTTTTTGTTCCCCCCATAATATAACTAAATTAAATTAGACAGAAAAAAAACCCAAAACAACAACCCCACAACATAGTGGCACTTTTAATACTGGTTGATCGGGCACTTGTATGCAGTACTTATAGACCAGTAAAAGTGCTCGTTTACCTGTCTGGTGTGTAAGGGGCCCTTTGTCTTGAAGCCTCCTTGGGAACTGCACTCTGAGGCACTGAAGTGATCTGAACTAGTGGAAGAGCGTTTGGAAAGGGTGTCACAACCACCAACAAAGGTGTTGTCCAACGGGAGTTCCTGAATCACATGGTGCTTTTTCACTGAAACTGGAGTGTCAGGTTTGAGATGAAAAGCAGACTGTGGAGAGGCAGATTTGTAATGCTTGGCAAGATCAGGACTGTTAGGCTTAAAGGTTGTTGGTGGTGCCGTGCCCCAATCAAATCTTCCTATACTTTGCTCCTCCAGCTCTGCTGGAAGGCTTATTGTCCCGTTGATAGGTTCATGAACTGCATCATCAGGTTTGGACTCCTCAATGGTCACAAAGTTCAAAAGAGAGCTCTTTGGAGATTTCCTTTTCTTCCTTTTCTTTTTCTTGTTTTGCTTGTTCTCCTGATTGGGAGACATCCACTCAGCACCTTGCTTGCTCCTCTGGGCAGCTTTGAATCTGGATGCATGTCGACAGCGAACAAGAACTGTGACAAATATCACAACTATGACAACCATGGCACCTGCCACAATGGCGATCATGATCGTGAGATAGTCCTCGTTTTGGTAGGGTTGGCTACTGTCCCCTATGTTCCGGTCCAAAGGTGTTTCCATAGTCCTGCGTATCAAGTCATAAATGTAAGACGCGTTTCCAGCAGTATCATTTACATACAAAAATACAAGCACAAGAGTATGCAGGGATTTGGGATAACCCAAATCACTTATGTTGACAACTAAGCGATGCAGCCCCACGTCGTTAGGAGTTGGTTTTTCTTCCAGAGTGATATTACCTGTCACCGGATCAATCCGAAACAAACCCTTGTTATTTCCGCTTACAATAGTGTACTTAAGCTCGGCGTTCATTCCAGTGTCTATATCCACAGCAAACACTTCGGCTACCACCGATCCTGGAATCGCTGAGAGTGGCACTAGCTTAAAAGAAGTATTAGAAGGCGGGTAGATGACAACGGGGCTGTTATCGTTAACATCCATGACATTTATGGTCACTTTTGCTGTAGAGGAGCGAGGAGGTTGCCCTCCATCTACTGCCTTAACATCAAAGGTGTAGGAGCTCTGCTGTTCTCGATCAAAAGAAACATTGGACTTTATAACTCCAGAGTATGGATCCAGCACAAAGTTTTCATTGTCATTCAGGATGGAAAGGGTCACCGCTTTGTTTTCCCCAGCATCCGCATCGGTCACTGTGATCACTCCTACCGTGCTATACTTTGGTAAGTTCTCCGATACGAAAAACTGGAAGTGATTATGAGTAAATTTGGGACTGTTGTCATTTTCATCCAACACAGTAACAATTACAGCTGCTTGACTCTGCAAAGGAGGGGTGCCATTGTCGCGTGCTGTAACAGTGAAAATGAAACGTTCCTGCTCTTCTCTGTCAAAAACTCTGGAGGCTGTCAAAACTCCTGTCTTTCGATCCAGATCGAAAAAGGAGGCATTAGGGCCAAGCTGATAAACAATGTCTGCATTTTTCCCACTGTCTTCATCTGTGGCACTAATAGTTGTTAAGTATAGACCACGCTGGTTGTTTTCAGAAACTGACAGCTCAATTACAGGCTGGCTGAAAATCGGAGGGTTGTCATTTTCATCCTCCAGTTTAACTCTTACCAGGGCAGTCTGGTTCAAACTGGGCTTGCCAGAGTCAGAAGCAACAATTTTAAAGCTGAATTCTTTGGTGCCCTCATAGTCCAACAAGGAAGAGGTCTCTAACAAATACTGGTTGTCATAAACCGCCTTCAAATGGAAGGGGACCTCTCTCTCAATGAAACAGATCACTTTGCCGTTCACATCAGTGTCCTTATCTGAAACCGTAATTAGGGCGATCTTTGTATTGATGGGATCTTTCTCAGATAAGTACACTGTGCCATTGATGGGACTTATTATGTACCTGAGGTCTATGTTTGGAGGGTTATCATTTACGTCAGTGACATTGATGGTAACAGTTGCCCGAGCCGGTGTAGAGCTACCATCACTAGCCAGCACTGTCACTTTGTGAATAGCAGTCTCTTCTCGATCTAAGGACCTCTGAACTGTGATCAGCCCTGTGGTGTTGTTTAAAGCAAAAAATCTTTTGGTTGCAGGGGCGACTTGGGCACCAAAAATATATCTGATTTCTGCATTGCTTCCTATATCTGCATCTGTAGCATGAAGCTGAATTACAGAAGTACCTACAGGGGCATTCTCTGGTATATGAACCTCTACTTGACTCTCTTTAAACACCGGCCTGTTATCATTGACATCACTTACTGTGACTTGCAGGATGGCTGTGCTGGATTTCTGGGGGGTGCCTCCATCCTCCACTTTGATTTTCATCACATAGGTGTCCTTTTGCTCTCTGTCCAAGTTCTGCTGCACAATCAGCTGAGGCCATTTCTCTCCTTCTGGAGTTTCTACAATATCCAGTCCAAAGACACTCTGCCCATTTAACAACTCATAGTGCTGCACACCGTTGAAACCTGTGTCAGGATCTGTTGCTGATGGGATTGGAAAGCGACTGTTGATCAGAGTGTTCTCTGGGATGGAGATATTGATGACAGGGGATGGAAACATAGGTGCATTGTCATTAGTATCCTTTACAATGATTTTTATTTTGATCAGCCTAAAAAAGTCATTGGGGAGAATCACCACTTCAAGTTCAAAGAAACATTCATTTTCTTCTGCATAGGAAGCTCCAGCACAGAGTTTTTCTCTGTCTATTCTGTTAGATGTCGTAAAGATTTCCCCAGTGGTACTGGACACTTTGACCAGAGGGGCATCCCCTGCTTTAGACACCAGTCTGTAGACAAGGCTGGCACTGGTCCCCGTGGCAGCATTAATGTGAGAGATGTTCAGGTCCTTTGGTATGTTCCCTATGGGTACGTTTTCAGGCAGCTCCTCTCTAATAGTGTAAATAAGTTCTTGAGCTATAGCAGAATCCAGCCTTAAACAGGCAATCAAAGCGGCCAACAGGTAAAAATCCCTCAGGTCCATGATAATGTTTTTATTCTCTTTTCCCAGATTTTAGGACTTAAAGGTTTCCAGAGAGGAATGATGCGCGATTTGCAAGAGGAGGCATGCATGGACTGCAGGATGCATTACATCTCATTTCTTATTTGGAGACAGCACTGTCAACACAACCACATAGAACAGCATTATTGGTTTTTTAGGCATGACAAATTCACAACCTCCAACTACTACTTGTTTTTGCAGTGCACACTTGCAGCAGTACATTTTCCTGCTGCTCCCTTTTACGAGCAATCCTTCTGGACAAATGCACCAATATCCCATTGGCTGCATTTGCACAGAGCAAGAATGGAAATAACTACTTGCAGGATTAAGGGTAGCTACAGTTTCGACACGTACTTTCTGAATAATTTCTTGGTACACCGTGTAATCCATAACGTGCATTCCCCCCTCTACCCTCCTCCACCCAGTCATTTGGTGCAAGTAAAAAAAAATCTTCCCGCACTACTTCTGGATTCTAACTGCTATGTCAGCTGCCAAATGCAATTTGTTGTTTGCTTCCATACATATTTTCTTTAGCTCTTGCAAACCGTATTTTTCTCTGCTCCCTGTGCCTCACATCCCTCTCTATAGCTATCGTACTGGGAAATAACCACCCGGACATGCTGCTGCTGCAGCAGTCGTCACTGGCTACTTCACATCCCTATTAACTGATGAGACAATAACAGGACTTACAGTTTCTCACACTCTCAGCCCAATGTTTCCTCTCCAGATGTTGGATACTTCTCCTTCTGTTTAATAACCTTAAACTTTTTTTGCTTTTAAACCACAAAATAAATCAGGAGGCTGGAGATTCCAATGCAACTTAGGAGCAGCCAGCATGTTTACAGATGGGGGGGGGGGGGGAATATATTTTCTGATGACGAGAGGAAAAAAAAAAAAAAAGAGAAAAGATGCAGCCTTTCCCCATTGACACTGATCTCCCTCCAGGATGTTATTAGCAGCTGCCACACATAAATACTGCAGGCTAATAATGCAGGTGGAGAAAAAAAAAAAAAAAAAAAGAAAGAAAGAAAGAAAGAAAAAGAAAGCGACAGACAGACTTGTGCTTGCATGCTCTGCTAACCGCGAATTACCCGGGTGCAAGGCTGCCAGCATCTACAGTTTGGCGGAACCGGGCAGCCCCTGAGCACTAATCTTATCTGCATTAAGCTGCACGGTAGCTGATGCCCGTGATTACTTCCAGCAGAGTGATGCAGGTAGGGATGCAGAGACAGCGAGTAGGTGAGCCTTTGCCACCAACATCAGCTGAATCCGAAAGACTGATTTTTTCCCTAGATAAATACACTGCGTGTTGGCTTTTTTTTTTTTCCCCTTCCTTTTTTTTTTTTTCTCTCTCACATGAAATGCATCACAGTGTATGGGTAACTTTGCACTTACGTTGGTTGTCTACCTTTGACGATCTGCTGCAGCTAAGCAATGATCTGTTCCAGCAGATACAGCACAATGCATCTGGTAAAACACACCAGTTTTGGAGAAATCAGCAGCAGCCAAACGCTTCCTCCTTGAGATATGTGTTGCTTCGGGGTGGCAAATTAGCAACTCCAGGGAACAAATTCACAGTTCTGTCGTTAGTCATCCTCTCCACGTTTCATTTCTATTAAGCGGTGATCCTTCGGGTGTTTAACGTGCACGAAACAACCCAAACAAACAGCAAGCAAAAATCCGGTGCACTTCTTTAGACCGGGGGTATTTTCCACTCTGCACTGCACACAATTTCCATCCCTCTCCCAGCAGAGCAGAGACGGCTACATGAAGTCTGCAACTTCTTACTGGAAATGACAAGAGTTGGTCTGGCGGTGCTTCTCTCTCCCTCTTTTATCTCTGGGGTGATAGTTGCCCAAAAAAAAAAAAATTAAAAAAAAATTTAAAAAAATCCTAATAGGTTATTGCTTTAGTGACGGGAGGAAGCGACGGCGCTCTCCCTCCTCCCTCCCAGCCTCTCTCCCTCACACACGCTCTCTCCTCTCTCTCTGAACTGAAATTCTTGATATAACTCTCAATAAGCCCAGAGGGAGGGTGTGAGCGGCGCTAAGCCACCCCTCCTGCCGCACCGCATTGGCCCGCGCCGGCGGGGGCGGTGGATGGCGGAGCGCGGCCCTGGCATTGGCCGCCGGGCACGTCGCTCCCCGGGCCGGCCGGGCGGCGGGGGCGGGCGGGTGGCTCCGCGCCGCGCGGAAGGGTTAGGCAGGATGCGCGGAGCCGTGTCGCGGCGGGGCGGGGGACACGGACGCGGAGCCAGACGCGGAGTCGGGGGTGGCGGTGACCCAGGGAGCGGGCGCTCCGCAAGCGGGTGCGCAGCGCCCGGGGAGGGGGATGGGGGGGTCGTAGCGCAGCGTGAGTCGGGGCCTCCCCGGTGGGAGCGGAGGAGGGCAGAAAGGATCAGCGGGGTTGCGAGGAGCCCCGGGGTAATCCTCAAAAAACCGAGGGTTTGACGTGGCTTTGGGTTGGTGGTGTGGGTTGTGGGCTTGGGGGGGCGGGGGGAGGACACGGACATACACTACTCGTAGCACGCTCTGTTTCTCTTGCGCGGGGGAGCGGGAAGCGCCGCCGGCCGCGGTCCGGTTGCGGGTTCGGAGAGCAGCGCTGGTGGCCGCGCAGCCTCCGCGGCCTGCCGCGGGGTTACCGCTCGGCGCCGCACCGCGCCGCGCAGCGCCGGAGGAAACACCCTGCCCCGGCCCTCCTCTGCGCCGTTAGACCTTATATTTAATACATGCCTTTTCATCTATAATTCACGCTGCTCTGACTCCAGCCCCGTCTCGGCCCCCATTTACGCCTGCACACCTTTCTCCTTCCCCTTCCCGAAGGGTCAGCCGAGAGACTCGCGGAAGGAAGGGGAGAAGGGCCCTGCCGGTTTGGGTTTTAGTCGGCTTAAAACACTGAGCTGGAAAGCGTCCCTCTCTCTGGTTTGATAAATAATAAAAGCGATCATTTCTCCTTCCCCGTGAAGTGACACAGGTAAATTATCCAGCTACCCACAAAGAAGCGTCACATGCCTGGAAGACACTGTAATAAAATGCCAGTGTATTACGATATGAGTGACCTCAAAAGTGTGACGGGAAGATGATTACAGCGCATTATATATAGTGCATTATACGTAGTGCCTTTTTCAACGTTTTCTGAAGCATGAATGAGCCTTCATTTGACTGTGCTTTTATTGCTAGCTTTTCCCAGCTTGAACTTGCAAGCCGTATGACACAGTACCTATCCAATTTAGTGTGCCCGGGTATGTGGCCATGCTGGCTGCTGTTTCTGGTTAAGCCTTTCAGATACATATGCATACAAAAAATACCCAGAAGATAACATCAGCGTTTGACTTGTTCTGCACGCAGCACTGCATCGAGATACTTTACACGTTTTTCACTTGATAGCACTGGCCGGCTAAAGACCTGAGTACCTACCTTGAAGATTCTGTATTTTCAGATGCAGGCTCCTACCTTTAGATTCCCATATGCATGCGCGCATATGACGCACCCGTTAACTAATGGTGGAAGCGGCTTGTATCAGTCAGAGGTCAGTGATTTGCATGGCTTGGTATTGTGTGGTACATACTGATAAATGTAGGCATCCTTGCTAGTCATACGGATGCAGGCGCCGTGTGCGAGCACTGCGCATCCTGTATTCCCGTGATGTGTAAAGATTAAACGCTCTTAGTTTGGCTGTGCTTTGTGTCCGAAAGACTCCTGTTACAGATACACACAGGAAAAAAAAAAAAAAAAAAAAAGAAATTGATCCTGGTTTTGATGACATCAAGTAATGGTAGCAAACGGAACTGAATCTAATAATAGTTTAAGAAAAATGTTCATTATGTAATTCAGGAAGGATGGCTCGAGCCCCAGCATTGAAAGTCAAGCGAGTGACATGAAGGAG
The DNA here is from genome assembly GCA_020800305.1 of Porphyrio hochstetteri. Lineage (NCBI taxonomy): Eukaryota > Metazoa > Chordata > Aves > Gruiformes > Rallidae > Porphyrio > Porphyrio hochstetteri. The sequence goes on along the minus strand of CM036905.1, from coordinate 180,147,481 downwards.
CAACCTTGCTGCCAAACCACTTTAGAAAAAGAATTCTGTGAATGAATTAAGTATGCGGTTCTTTCGTCTTTTAAAAAACACAAGGCAGAACGGCCATTAATAAAGAAGATAATTAGAACTACTAGCATTCTGTGAATGCAGTCTGCGCCTGAAATACGGCATGTTTATGTATGCGTTAATAATGCACACATTTTTCCTGACACTAGTCATATCACAGCAGTATGGCATCACAGACGTTTTATAGCCTCATTCAAGTAACATCAGACATATAACATTCTTATTCGAATCACACCATAGTCATTTCAATGTCACATTGTAGTCACATCACATAGCCTGGTAATAATTATTTAACTTTATTGCTAAGCTGAATAGTTTTTCTGTTTGCTCAGGGATGACTTTAACTTGTAGTCAGAACTGATTAGCACATGCTCATGAATGAGGTCTTCTCATGTACACAGGGCTAACCTCGCGAAAAGTTGGGAAGAAGTCAAATTTGAGTGAACTAGTGGCTGCTGGAATTAAACTCAACACAGTCACAAGTCGCAATAAAAGAATATTTTTGCTGTTTCCTGAAGTTACTTTAGAAAGCCGAAGATGTTTACATGAGATTCTGTCATTTTAATGTTTATGTGCTGGCTTTAAATGCTGTAGTTCTTTAACTAATCATACGTTATTAACCTCATGGAAGAGGCAGATCTTGAAGACCATAGTGTTTGCACAACAGATTATAAAATTGAGGCCCAGAGTACTAGAACTGTCACAACTGTTTCTAATAATGTCAGAAAATGAATAGAAAGGGATGAGTTCCTGAGCAGGAGTTGGAAAGTGCAGTGTCTGAAATGTGAGGAGCTGCCCTGAGACGTTTCCCATGCACACTTCAGTAGCCATGTTTTATCCTCCAGTAAGTGTTTATTCGCTCGCTCTTAGGTTTGAGAAAACCCACATTTTTTGGTGTTCATGCTCTCCTCAAACACAGCTATGTACTCTTATTTATGCCGCTCCTTAATAGTCTTTCTTTACTGTGATGCATTAGGCTTTTGTCTGTGTATAAGAACACTGGACTCTCTAATCACATCGTAGCCTATTAAAATGACTTCTGTATTACAGCATATTAACTATTCATCCACATCATTGCTTGTTATCTTCGCCTCCATATTATTATGTATCAAATTCTTTTCCATATCATATTTGACTTGAATTCTAGCATGCTAGGAACTGACTCCAATTATTCTGTTCTAGCTATAGTCAAATTGCACTAAATGGAATTGCTTACATTGTATCATACTGGCTACAGGCTCGCACAATACATTATACATGAAACTGATTCACATTATGCTTAGCTAACTAAAGACTTTAATCTTGAAGTGTTGAGCATAAAATGCTATCATTCTTCACTGAACTGGCTCTGGTCACTTGATCATTTTGTACCTGGGATTGCCTCTTACAGGCTGTTATTATTAAAGCAAAATGGCTTTTCCTCTCCTGCTTCTACTACTTTCTACGGTGAGCTGATTCATATGCTAATGAGCAAGCTCTTCTGCTCCCTGCCATCGCACTGCAATGCTGGAGCCCGACCCGTGGTGCACCTATAGCATGTCCCCTTCGGTCCATCGCAATGAAAAAATGCGTTGTAAACATGTGCTTGTGTGCTCAAATAGCAGGTTATGTGCTAGCTATTTACCAATCCTTAATATTATCCCCAGAGGCCTTGTTTCTTAATTGTTCCTTAAATCGTTAGCAAATACTGCCTCGGTCCCATCTCCGGTAGGAATTACTCAAGGCCAAGTTGCCAGTTCTGCCGAGATCTTTTCCCAGGAGTTTTGCTGTGCTAAAGCTAGCACCGGCATTGCTCTGTCCTTGAGATGGGCTTCCACCCAATTTGGTCTCGGGGTAACCTCAGGAAATCCAGTTCTTAAAAGAAGAACCAGTGCTAAAAAGTGATGCTTATATTCCTAAACCCTGAGAACTTCAGGGAATCTACGAATTCAAGGGAGGAGAATGCTGCAAAGGTGGGAGCAGCATACAGAGAGGATGGCAGAGGCTGTGTTTTCTTACAAGCATGCTGCTTTTCTCCAGACTCCATACACCTGATAGTTTGGTTTTCAGGAGCTTGCTTCAGTTTCCTTCTCTTCTTGGGTGTAGAGGTTGAACCCGGAGTCTTTATTTACATATGTGGTTTCAGTGAAGTCAATAAAAATATTTTGTGCAGTGTAAACCATATACAACTACAGCATTTAAAAAAAAAGTCAGGTAATTGAATAAGAAGTTATATTTATTTAATATACTATTTTTTATAATTTCAAAGTGTATTTAATTGTTTTTCAGGCTGGTTTTGAGAGCTGTAGGAATGGAAAAAAACACTCAAGCAAACAATTCAGGACTGTATAATAGTCTGTACTCCTAAATAAACAGCAATAGCTAAATCAGTTAACAATGAATAATTTAAGCCAATCGAGCTGCTGAGATGGGGCAATAGTTGCAGAATCGGGCCCTTTTAACGTGTCTTTCTTCAGGAAAATAAACTCAGTCCCTGGATAATCAAATCACAAAAGGGGCAGGTGACGACCTTTATTCCATTTGAATGGCAGAACTAAATTTAACCGAATTTGCCTTTTTTTTTTTTTTTTTTTTTTTGACTGACAAAGATTGCAAATGTCACTTCATGGCTCTGAAGGGTCTACAAATGCACAAGCTGAAAACTGGCATTTTGCAGTGCCAGTGTTTAATCCCTGTCACTGTACCATACAGCAAGGTGCCGAACTCCCATTAATTATTGCTGTTTATTTAAAGGTACAGATTAACGTACAGACTCAAATTGTTTGCTCGAAAGTCTTGGTTTTTTTTTTCCTCCCTTGCACAGCTTTAGTAACTATTTAGTAAAACAATAAAAATCAATTTGGATATTGCAAAAAGAGAGTAATAAACAAGTGCTGTTTAAGATGCAATTATTGGACCACTTAAAAGAGATGTAATTGCATGTGGCACAAAAAGTAGAAAAAACCCCATGCTTTATTCTTTGCTACCTCATGTTATTTATTACGGTGGAAGTACCTGATGAATCAGAATACAGAAGCAAATTCCAACTGGTGCGCTTTTGTGTAAGGTGAAAATATTCCAAGACCTGCAAATAACCCGATGTCTTATTGATGCTTTATTGTTTAAAAAATATGAGGACGAAAAAAGACAGGGAAAGAAAGGTAGTCTAAAGCTTTTCAGACAAAATGATGTCTGAAGAAAGCTTTGCTAAAGCATTTTCATTCCATCAAAACAATAATGTAAATCTGATTGATGGAGTTATGCTGATACAGTGTTGACAGGATCAGAATGAGACCCAATGCGCAGAATGAGCCCTCCTTCAGGCATTTACTTTGTTTTTCTGCTTTCAACTTCTGACCTGCTCCTTGCCTGCACAGAAAATAGAAAATGCTCAATTTAAATCAATATATATACTCACACTAACTTGCATTAGTGAGATTGACATCTTTACATCCAGATTTGAACCTAAATATCTTCTGTTTTTCAGTCCTACTCTGATGTCAATCATGCTTCACCATTTACAAAAGGTTACTAAGGTAGTGAAGCTTGATTAAACTCTATGTCCTCTGGGGAAAAAAATACTCGTTTGACATAGACATAGCTTCATTCTTTAAATTACAGATAGGCAGGCAGACAGATGACTAATTTCTGTTTAAAAGCATTCTGCTGTTATGATTGCTTCTTACTTCTAACACTTTTCTTCACATTCCAGTTAAAACGAGGGATGTAAGGCCTTGAGGTTTTATCTTTTGGGGCGATATGTTTTGCGATACGATGGTAGAAATACTGCCACAGCTACAGTCTGTCATTGAGCAGATTATACCCATCTATTTGCCATGCACGTGCACTGAAGGAAGAGTGCAGATTCCTAAATCGCATCCCTTTTACATGTCCCAGTGGCATGGCTGGGATTCTCAAAGACCCTTTGTCCTTCGGGGCTCCAGAGCTGAAAAAGAGAAGGTGTGTGTCTTCCTTCAATGGGCGGCACTACCCCAGCTCTCCATATGCCACCGTGTTCTGGGGAGGTACTTTGATGTAATTTTGGCTTTCTGGAGTCTAATTCCTCTCAGAGCTCCTCTTGATGTGGAAGCCAGAATTCTTCAGAGTGCCCATGCAGAGCTGAGCCCGAAAGAAAGGATTAATCCAAATGAAATTACTCTCATTAAAACAATGGGGGGAAAATTACAGGTCTGTGTTTGGTATGCATTCAGGAAATGGGAAATGTCACCAAATATCTTTGTATTCATTTACGTTCTGCTCAGTATTCTAAAAATATTTAGATTCTGGACAAGAGTAAAAAAAAATCTAGAAGACCCTAAACCACAGTCTCTGTAGGTTTTAATTTTTCTATTCAGTGACTTACTGACCAGGTTCCTGAAGAGGCAGAAAATCTTAAAGTAAATAATGTGTGTGGTAAATTACAATGTAAGCAAAGTAAAAATACAAAGATACAAAGATAGTGGGGCTATAGTTTCTCTTCATGGAAACTCACTGGACATTCATAGTCTGAAAATAGTTTAGGGAAAGAATAAGAGGGTTCCATTGGTTTTTTTACTACTAATAAATCACTGCTTCTGCCTCCCATGTTGACAAGCAGCAGATGTTTCAACACAGACTCCATCAAAGTTAGTCATTTTGTCCTCTTCCTTATCAATGTTTCTGTCGCTCTAAGGACGACATGCCTCAGGAAATAAGCACCTATCTATAGGGGCATCACTCAGTCATGCTTAGACAATTATCACAGCGAAACACACCTCAGACTGATCAATAATTGCTTTCCTTGTCAAATTTCTGGATGTCACAAGTGGCACCGAAGAGAGGGATCAGACCAGAGCAAAGCCTTGTCTAGACAGGTAGATTAGATTGCTTTTAGTCCTAACAAAGGCAGGAGGGTGCTGCAGTAGTCCACAGCAAAGCAAAGCCTCACAGGGCACTGGTCTCTCTCTGCCCAGCAACTGGGCTTGGGCAGACTTGGGTTGTTTGAGCAGGGAAAATCCTTCCTCCTGGGGAGAGCACCTTAGAGTCAGAAAAAAAAAAAAACCCAAACCCACAGTATTAAGAATTTCTTGAAAGTGTCATAGTATTTTTTCTGGCAAAGTTTGTTCTGACATATGCCAGAAAGTTGTTATTTTCAGATGTATTTACAGGGATCAGTGCTTACATTCCCTTTTATATCTCTGTCTTTCCCCTTTATCTTTCTAAAGCTTGGATAGACTGAAGGCCTTCTGGCTGATTAGCTTATATCTGTGCTTGCAAACCTCAGGCCTACAATGACGAGAAGATACTTGTTTCCAAGATAGGACATTCTGGAAAACAGTAACTTAGATTTATTGAGTCCTATTTAGGTATTCTTTTTCCATATAGTTTGTGTAGCTATTTGTCACTGAAAACAATAAATTTGTGTGATTAAAAAGAAACCTACACATTTTTTTGGACTGAAATCTCAGATGAAATGCACGTGACCATAGAAGATACATGAAGGTGTAATACAAAAATGATAAGTTTATCTCATTTCTATAATTGGGAGGTCTTACTTTCGTGCGTTACGAAGTATGTCAGTCACTCTAAAACCAGATCCATCCTGCCTCTGCTATTATTGTAGCAGTGAGGAGTAGTAATTACAAAGCCTTTTTTTCCCCACTGCTGCACTGCTGTCAATCCCCCAAAACACCTGCACAATTTAGTAAACTTCATGTAATGAATACCAGTCATTTCAATGATGAACTTAGCTATTGCTTCGCTTAAGTTACTGTTCAGCTGATTCTTGACCAAGAAATGCAGGGAATCTTACTGAAGAGGATTTTTCTTCCTACAGTGTGGGTGCTGAAGGACTTCAGGATATACAATGAAAGTAGCCAGTTGTATTCAGCACAATACATGCTGTTCATTACTGACAGAAATAAGATTCTTTTTTTTTAATCTGAAATACTTATTAACATGATTACATTTAAAGGAATGAAGAAACTGTCCCTGCCAGCCCTAGAGATACATATTTCACAGATGGTATAGCAAGAATCTTTCTCTGTACACATACCTAAGCTACTATGAGAGTACCGGTGAAGCTGTAAGCCTTGAATTTTCTTCCCCATTAAGTATTTGGCCTTGAATCTTAAGTCTTTGAACAGGAGTGAAAATATCTACATTCTGTTGATAAAAGTGTTTGTTACCCACTTTGGTCCATGACAGGTTAATGCCCTATACTTTTTCTATGAAACATCTACCTGGGTATTCCTTGGCTAGCCCCATCAGTCACTTGGAGGCATTTAATCTAAACCATTATAATGTAAAAAACAAAACTTTTGCCAGTTTGTCATTCCTTGGCAGTGACACATCTGTGGCTGAAGAGCAGTATGTCTATTTTCATCTTATTAAATGGATATAAGCTTCCAACCAGGCTGCAGAAGCTCAGAAACTCATGTGTTTCACTTTTCCTGAGAATGGGGGAGTAAACGAAATTAGTCTTGAATCTGAAATGTGCTCTGCCTGAACATGGTCTTTAAGGTACTTGGAACGCATTTCAAGATCAGGGCCTGCATGTCTTAGTAGTATTATGAGGAGGTAATGTTAAAACCCAGATCGTCCCCACAAAATACAGACATGAAGATCATTTTCATAATTCTTTCTTTAATTGTATGAAGTTAGCATTACAAATGATTATGTCAGTGTTCCCACATAGCCTAAGACGGCTCTGATTTAATTCATACCGTCACAAGTTCTTCTCTTATTAACCCTGATACTGCTTGTTCTGATGTGAAGTACATCTTCTGTAAGACTTTAAGACCACTGAGAAAGTATGCAGTTAAAAAACCCTGAAGATTCAGAAAACAGATCTAAAAAAGATCTTAATTGTCGGAAGATTAAGTTGTGGGCAGAATATAGGCATCTACCTCGGCATGCAATCCCCAAAACCTGAACTTAAATGCCATGAGGCTGGAGGAGGTTTCTCCACAGCTTGCTTCAATTTACATAGTTCAAATTTCTGAGATACTGAAATTTTACTTTTGTGCCTGGTTGATGGCATCTTGGTCTTGGTGTGTCTGAATAATGCATACCTCAAGCCCCATCAGGATCTACAAGAGAGATGCTTTTTCTGTTCTCACGGAATAAAACAATACATGCCTGCAAAATCAGTATTTGTGTAAAGCACACTGCATATTGTTTTATGCTATTTTTAAATGCAACCATGAAATTTAAATGGTTTTAATATTTCTTTATCCCAGAAGGCATTTACTGAATTTCTGTCTTTATCAACTCAAAGTCACAACTCCTGCTTTTCAGAAGAACATCTTGACTCTATCTCTTGATGATGCTGTTTACTTAGATATCGCAGTTAAAGCCCTACTGGGACAGGTTGTGTGTACACTTGCATTCTCTACTCCATGAACTGCATACCACTCTTACATGAAAGAGTCATTGAAAAAATCCTGTGTAGCGTCAGTAAGCTTGACTCTACAACCAATAACCAGAGTTTTGGGTTAAGACTCTCTGCTAATGGGAGAGTGTTGTGGGCTCAAATCACGCAGGACAGAGAAGAGGAAAAAAAAATAAATCTTGGTTCTCCTCCTTCCTAGGAGAACTGTCAGGAGCTTTCAGCTTGTGATTCACGTGCTCTTGGTCGTTCATTTACTGCTTCTAAGAGGTCTGTAGCGGGTAATTAAAAAGCATGCCTACTAGCAGTTATTGTCAGTGTCAGAAACAAGGCTCTCTTGTTCTTTAAGAGAACTTGTAGGAAGGAACAAATTGAAAAGTTGTTCAAAGCATTGCTTCAACATGTACAGCTAGATGCTCTACATGTGCATGCGGGTAAATCGCCAGTGCAGTTGCAGTGTCTTCTTCTCTGACAGGGTAAAAGGAAAGACTGGCCTCTCATTCATTTTTCAGGGGGAACACACTGGAAATGTTAACTCTGCCCATGTGTTCTAGAGACAAGCAAGGTGTCCCTGTGGGAGACAGGCAACTTAAGCATGGACATTTCAACCACTAAACAACTTCTGGAGCTCAACGCAACCTCAAGCCCCCTAAAAATTACTCAGAGACTTTCCAGAATTTTATCTACTGCAAATTGTGTTCTCCAGAGGCACAGAGGGAGTTTCTGTGTGGGTTTGGTTTTGGGTTTTTTGGGTTTGGTTTGGGTTGGGGTTTTTTTTTTTTGGTTGGTTTGTTTTTTGGTTTGTTTGTTTTGGGTTTTTTTAATCAGAGAAAAGTCAAAGAATGTCTTCATTATCCTGACTTTAAAAAAATCAGAATTAGAGAGTAATTAATCCTTCTTGAAGAAATTTACATCTAAATAGCAGTAACTGATCTAATGAACTCAAATTTACTGTGCTACAATGAATATAGATCATGGAACAAAGAACAGTTGGAAAAAAGATTAATATTTATACGGTGTCATTTTTAAACAAAGCCATCCAGAATAATTAAGTATGCGTGTATGTAAGAGGGAGTTTCAGTAATTAGGAAGCATTTCTATGGTACATTTTATAGCTTAAGATGCAATGAAAACTATTTTAATTGTATTTTAAAGAGCTGTCCTTGCTGTTGAAAGAGAAGTACATGACTTTTGTTTAGTTTTATAGATAAATATAGAACCTCTTCTTGTTTTCACTGAAACTGCTGAAATCTTGGCCACTGACGTCAAGAGAGCAGGCTTAGGCTCAAACAATAGTTGTCAAATGTATTTCGTTCAATTTACAGCTATTTCTCACAACCGCCTGCACATCTTCTAAATGCAGTAAACAGTGTCATCTAGAGGATATTTTTAAGTACTGCATGTCATCTACAAACCATCTCTTCCACAAAGATTTTGACAAGCAAAGGGAAAGCATGAATCTAGACAGTTGCCATAGTAATTATCCCTTAAAAACAAAAATCAAAGCCCACCCAAACAAGTATTTTTGAATACGTTCTGCTTTCGGGACACCAAAAAGCCAGATACACTGTCACAACAAAATACTTGGATGCCTTAAGGCTGTTCATTTAATCACAGGCATTTAAAGAAATTAAGCATCCACTATTACTGTGAGTCTTCATTATAGTTCAATTAAGGTGACAAAATATTATGTAAAATTTCTGTAATAGAAAATAAGGGAATAATTGTTAATACTATGTAGTTTTGCCCAGTGCATATTCAGTAATTGCCTTTAGTTATTCGTCCTTAATATAATGTAGTTCAGATTGCACTAAGGAGTGCATACAAAATATTTTAAAAACCTAATTAAAACCAGAAAATAGTAATTGTTAACTCATAAAACAATAGTGTGGGACCCATGGTAGGAAGTGCTCTCTTTGAACAGACTTGAGAAGCACGACTTGAATGTCATCTTACACTGACAATTTGACATTACTAAGAGATTTCTATTTCTAACCTTAGATGCAGCGAGTGGCAGCAATTAACAAAACCTCATTCCATCAGCAGGTGATGAGTTATACAGGTCCTCCTCCCCCTTTTTTTATAATTCAGTTCTCCCATTTTCTGGGATAAAATCTTTATCAGACCTTTTTTAGTTAAATCAAAAAACAACCAAACAAACAAAAAAAAAAAACCCAACCAAAAAAAAACCCCGCCCAACCACCCAGAAAACCTATATGTAAATAATAAATTTCTAGGACAAGTGTTACTGTTTGCCTTAATTGAAGCTGCGGAGTTTTTTTTTTCTGTTTAGACCGCAAGCATCTTTGCATCCTGCAGCTCCCTTCTATTCCTGCTTTGCCAAAGAAGGACTTTAAAATTTCATGTGTTACCCCGCTCCTGCTTGTCACAGTTTCAAATTATTTTGCAAGAACCGAAATATCTAAGGCTGTGTCTAATTTCAGTCATGGGTCAGGCAAGAGTGCAATCTGTACAGAACTTGAGTGCAATGGGTCCATTAGGATGTAACTTACTCTCTGCTTTACAAATAAGCTGCGTTAAAAACATACCATTGCTTAATGAGGCTATAATGTTAATTAAGTTAATTAAAAACCATAATATGAAATAAAATCAAACAAGACAGTTACATGATACAGGAATTTAATTACAACAAAGTTTCAGTAAAGCTGTCAAGTTAACTAGTTGCGTATAAAATCTTCAATCAGATAATACTACCTAAAAAGCAATTTTTCTTTTATAATCCTGTTATAATTAAAGTGACCATCCATTTTGAAGTTTGACATCACTTGCATTCAACAATAAATGTATTTATATGAGCACATATTATGGGAGCAATGACAGCATTAGAATGGTGACCGAGGTGATTAAAAATACTACTGCATCCAGCGTGTTACTGCCTGACAAGAAAAGTTGCAAAGACTTGCAGGAATGAAGCTGAAGGAGGAGGATGCCTGTCAGCTGAATGCTTTTCCTATTCTAGCGACTCTCTCATAAAGTTTGGCAATATGGATACTAGTCCCATCATCTCCTTTGCGATCAGTAGTAATTAAAATACTTAAAAAATGCTATTTCAAACCCATTTGTGTAATCAAAAGGCCTTGCTTTCTCAGGTAGGGAAGAGACCACAGAGCAGATAGTGCACCCAGTTAGGAGAGGCAGTGGTGGGTATGGGGGAAGTGCATAGTGTGCAGGAGCCGCTTCCTGAAGAGACAGCAACCATGTCCCCACAGCGACAGGTGCTTTGTCAGGCAGAACTCTGCTGGATTTGGATGTTTGCCTGGTAAATGCATTTATAAGGAGAAAACAAGCACGTTCCCGCGGTCGCACGGAACCTTTCTTATTTCATCTGCTCCCTTTTATTATCAGGTGGAGGAGCACTGTGAGACTGACTGCTCCCTGTGCAGAACTTGAGGGGCAGTGTACGCAATAGAGGGTAAGTTTCTGCACGTTGGTATTTAGAACATGATCACTAATGTTGCTACATCTCCAGAGGGTTTAGGTGTAGGAAGACAGTTGCTCTAGCAGGGTGTCTGGAGGTAAAGTGTGAACTCTAATGAAATAAGTGAAAAAAGCAAACAGCTGTGCTTCCTAGCCCGAGATAGCTGGGGAAATGGAAATGGTCCATAGGAGCATCAAATAGGAAAATGTGATCCCTGGCAGTAGATTCTACTTATTAATTTATTTAATTATTTATTGGTTTTGGTAGCAAAGTAATGCTTTATGCATTTAGCTGTAGAGATCATAGATGTTGAGGAAGCACAAAAGATATGGGAGAATTCTGACAAGAAAGGGCTGTGGTCAGGAAGGCCAAGAATGAAGCAGAAACAGAGGCAGCACCAAGTGAGAGGATATAAATTAGGAAACAAAAAGAGAAAGAGAGCAGATTTTATTTAAGTTTGGTATAATTAAAACTGAAGTTGCACAGCTGTCAAGTTCTCAGTGGTCTAAAGCCTTGACCTCCAGTGTCTGTGGAGGATGATATAGTTTGGCACTGAAGACACTGGCAGAGTGTCTGAGACTTTCCCCACCAAACAGCTCCATTGCTTGCAAAAATGGTTTCTGTGCTCAGTGGAAAAGATCACACAAATACAATTACCCCGAGCGGGAAACCTCAAAATAGAATTCTTGATACAATTACTTCCCAAAATGTAACTTTTACCCAAAATAACGGTTTTTAGCTCATTACAAATGAATATTTAAGTAAAAATGAGCAGGGATGACCATGAATTATCTGTGCATCACCGTGTCTGTGTCATGTAATCATCTGTAGTGCCGCCTTCTTATATGCAATACTGGGGGGGGGGGGGGGCGGGCTGTTGTTGTTCATAGAAGATTAGTTTTTCTGGAGGACAGCCAGGCATTTCTTTTTCCACAGGTAGAGATCACTGGTTAAAAACACCATAAGACTTTCATGAATTCATTTTTTTGGAAGAGACATGGTGCAATTCAAAAACTGTAGGAAGGAACAACCCTGACAAATCGCGTTTTTCTCTGCTACACTTCAACAACAAAGACTTCTCGCTCCTGTTTTTACTTGCTCGGTAATCGTTAATTACATGCCGTATTGAAAATCCTCCGTTGCACTGGCAAACAGTTGGGAAACAGCAGGAGTTTATGAAGCAAATACCTGCCCTTACATACCAGTTTATGGAACTGGGAAGGTCTCTCGCAGACAGCAATAAAGATCAGGGTAAAGAAGATAGCAAGAACAAGCTTTAGCTGATGGTGTCAGAGGATTGCTGCTGGAACCATCTATTAAATGTGGATTCCTGGTATTGGACTAGATAATCACACTGAATTGATAGGATAGCACAGCCAGCAATGGCAGGAATATGTTTGCTGAAAATTTATGTCAAGGTTGCCTTGGAGCTGAAGGTATCATACCAATATAAGATTTCCTTGTCTGTAGAGATGCATTTTGTCATGAGCATCTGGAAACTTACAATTTCTGACTGCTACTGGTCAGTTGTAAACTCATTTGAAACTGCTGCCTTGTCATACCTAACACTGGCACCAGCAAAAATGTAGGTCTCAATAGAAGAGCAAGGCAGGAAGACACATTATGATTTGAGGAGCTGAAAAGCTTCACATTCTCAAATGGCGACTTCAGAAGCAGTTTGTGCCTTTCTTTTTCTGTGTAGTTTTTCTAAGGAAAATCATTAAGTTCATCATTTTCTGCTGTGGAGTTGAGCCTGCAGCAAACCCATGCTCCCAGAGAATAATGGTAATCTGAAGTCGAAATACTCTAGTTTTGTATTCCCACACTCCAGTGGGATTCTGCTTCTGAACATCAAATTCAAAGTTATTTAATAAATGTTATGATCTTCTGCTTGGGCTATCTGAAATCTGAAGTCTTTACCTAGCTGCGTGCATATTATTTGCAGAAAGGAACCCTCGTGGAACTTGCCCCCATATTCATATGGTAGGAAAGAAAATGACAAAAAGAACTTTGAGAGAGAACAAAAGAACAAAACCAAAGCAAACTCAAAAAAATATTGCTTAGCAATGCATCCTGCATCACTCCAGGGGGATGGTCTTTGCCACAAATATTTACATGTTATGAGTAGAGTTTATTGAAAAGCAGAGAAACATTCGCAGAAAGCCAAAAACATAAATAAATGCTATAACACAGGTTTATTTCAATGCTGAAAAGATACAAGCAAAAATCACCATGTATACATATTTTTTTAAAGCAGCTAATCTGGATAAGGCATTTATTTATTTATTTATTTATTTATTTAAAAAAATTTCCCTTACTTGTCCTTTCTCTTTCACCCCTATTTTTGCCATTAGGATTTATTTTTTTATTCATAACTTTGCACTTGTGAGAGCTTCAGAATGGTGAAAGACGGAATTCTGTAACTTTACCAAAAAAAAAAGTGTTGGAAGAATGGCAGACTAGAAAAATTGCAGGGCTTAATATTGTTGCTTTCCTGACTCTTTAAGAAACTGAGGTTCTGGAAAAATGGAAAAGGGGAAAAAAAATTCCTTCAACATTGCTTGTATTATCATATTAAATTGCAAAGAGCAAGAAAAGAAAAATAGGGTAAATTGAGGTCATTTCAACATTTACATTAATTACTCCCTCCAAATCTGTAGGGAAAAAAAAGAAATCTATAGCAGCTGTCTTCATTCTTCCAGGTGTTTTTTGTTGTTTTTGGGGGTTTTTTTGTTTGTTAGTTTGGTTTTTTTTTGTAGAAAGGCTTGCCTATTTAGACATCTCCCTTTCTCCCATTGATGGTCCACTTTCTTTCCAGCCGGCTGCTACAGACTTCTTTCCAAATTGGTGTCAGCATATTTTTTATCCTTTCCCTTGTGGGGTAAAAAGGATAGAAAAGCATTATCATGTGAATATGCCCAATGCGTACACGAAACCTCGGCATTGCACGTATTAGTTTTCCTCGTGGATTGACTGGTGCCATGCTTTAGGTTACAGGTTTTGTAGTTTCCTGTGAGATACATTTCCTGGCACAGCATCGTATGCTGTCCGAGGTGTATTTCACAGCTTTGTGTAATTCCATTTTATCTCAGCCTTTTATCAGGTATAATGCATAGCATTTTTAACAGCAGACTCTTGCTGAGAACATTTTACAGCATAAACTTGCATATGTATGAAAATATATAGAGATGGCAGGGCACGGAAGAGGCAGGAGGTAGAGAATATTTTTAACCTCTGACATTCACAAAACTCTATTTATTTTATAGTGGAATTTGTATACGTCTTCCCAAGATAAAAAAAAAAAAAAGGAATTTAAGGCACAGAAAGTGTCATATTCTGGCTCTAATATTACAAGGCAGAGACACCTCGCTGTTTGTGCCAGTATAGATAATATTTTCTTTTATCACCTTAGAAGGAATCCTTCTGAGTAATAAAAATCCTCAGTACCTTCCTGATCTGTTCCTTCTTAAACAAGCGAGTTCTCTGCTTCCTGGCTACACAAGCGAATGACATTTTACGATGTAAGAAATGCGGGAGAAATGCACATAGGATTAGTTGCTTGTCCTCCAATAATCTCTTAAATTCTTTTAGCCTTTTCTACCGTTCAGCACCCTGTCACCGTGACATGTTAAACAGCCCGAGCTAGTTGTTTGTTCACAGTTTCCCCTCACAGCGTGTTTTCGTTGAAGGGCTGTGCCAGATAGCAAGGTCAAGAGCTGCTGCTTTGTTTTGTCCTGGATTTTTCACCCTCTGAAAGGAGAGGGAGATGGTGTTTTCTCAGAGAGCGAGCTTAGAGGCTTTTTCTGGAAAACCTCTGGCGAGTGCGGGGTGGAGTGGGCAGGGAGCCCGCAGCTTGGCGTGCGAGCCAGCGCCGACACAGAGGTGATGGAAAGGAAACTTTCTGAGACGGTCAGGGGGAGGCTGCTGCAATCCACGGTGAAGCTGCGGGATGGAGAGCAAGGTCAGAAGGAAGGACGGGCGCAGCGGATAAGGGGGAGAGCAGAGATTTTTTTCAAACGCTTTAAGCTGATTCCACCACAAAATCTTGTTTTTCTCTGTTGTAATGGTTACCTTGTCCTACCCTCTGACCTAACGAAGGATTATTTTTAACACTTAAAGCCCTATTTTGTGGTTTGACGTAAGGAATAATGTTGGTACGCCTACCTCACGGCTTTGGCTGACTCAGTGTCACATCACACTGACCAGCAATTTGCACGACGAACAGCCTCTCAGCTGCAGGACGAGAGGAAAAACTTACTGCGTTGCCAGTCTACATCCAGAATAACTGAGGTGGAAAAAGACTTAGTGTCAGTACGGTTTCCCAAAACAGGGAAGGGGATATGAAGGTAACATTTCTAAACTGGATGTAGGCAAGAGTATTTCTTCTCTAGTGCCAAGTCAGCTGCTGCTGGGAGCTTATTAACCTCTGTGTATGACCACTGAGGAATGAATTCCTATCCGTTTACAAGGCATAGAAAATATTATAAGGCAGAAGATGGAAAAAGACATGATAGGACAAACTGAGCGCAGTCTGAAGGGCACATCTTTTTATTAAGCCTGCTGAACATTGCCTCCTGTAATAGCAGACTATTGAGCTTTCCAGGTTTTGTAAATAACTGTTTCCCCCATTAAAGTAAATGTACAGCATGACTGGGCCTTAGACTTTAAGACCCTTCCCCCCATCCCCCATTCCCTGACATCCCGCAGATGTATGGTCTGAAGCACAAACGCCTTTGCTAGTTACATGCTAATAGCCTGACCCCAATGTAAATTTTATCCAACCATTCCTAATTGTTGTCGGAAAGTTAGAAATGTGAATAGAAGTGCAAATATCATTGTAAAAGCAAAAGGGAGTCGGTCAGTCTCTGGTCAAAAAATGAGGCTGATTGATAGGAAAGAAAAATACTGTCCCTCCCAAGGTTAAGTATAACCAGTTAGATAATGACTATGCTAACATTGTTCTAATTTGAATTTGAATTTTGTAAGTGTTGGAACTGTATGTTGTATTTCCCATGTTTCCACATGGGAAATAACTTCAGAAGCTTAGACAAAAGAAAATCAGGTCCGTGGTGATAAATCCTTCTGGAAATTCCACAACAGATGGATAAAATAATTTGTTCTATTGCAATTCTGGCCTAAGATAATGTATTTCTGCATCATCTTACTGTGTATATCTAGTAATGGTGTCTTCTCTCCTGACTTCAACGTTTTGGGTTTTTTTTCTACAACCCTTTCTTTACCACCCTTTTGTGGAGATGTGTGGGTTTGTGAGGGATTCCTCAAGGGAACAGGTCATGTTACTCAAAGAATGAAGGATTTCTTCCACTTGAGTATGATGCTGGTTTTGAAAGGAATTTTCTACAGCCTGCCAGAGGACCTCAGGGCTGCAGAAAAGAGCAGGCAGGTGCAACCTGCACAGGTTTTCCCCTCCACTGAGTATACACACACACACACAGAGACAAAAAGTTCCTTGTAGCCAAGCTTTGGACCTTGAATTCAAGAGGGAACATACTGAAAAGTTCGCTTACAGTCCACAGGTTTCCAGGAGAGGAGTTAGGCAGAAAGTCCATAGGTTGACTAGGTTGTGAACTGAATTGATTGTGCATGTACTTTGATGACTTGTGTGGATCCCATTTGTCATAGCTTTAGTTGTTTTGTGCAGAGGTTTAACGGCTTTCAATTTTTTAATAGAAATTATCATACACTTCCATTTTTTGTACGTTAAAAAGACCACCTTTTGGAAATATGTTGCAGATAAATTAAAAATAAATAACTTTTCAGAAAGCATTGTTATGTAAAACATAAATAAAATAGTGCAAGTTGAGTTTGATAAAAACAAAGATAAAAAGGAAAAAAAAGAGAAAGAAGCTCTTTTCTTCAGTATTAAAAAAAACAAGATAGCCTATGTGGTTGTTTCTCAGTGTTTTGGAGAAGTCTCTCACCTTTGTCAACCGAGCCATGGTGATGCTTTCACAGATAACATTAAAACATGTTATCACTGAGTAATTTCTGACCTTATTCAAAGATAGCTCTTTCTTTACTTTAGTCATCAAAAAGCTCTGTGCACTGTTGTGAAACACCCTTGGTGCTGACAATACTTTGTTGCTGGTGAGCTGAATCTCCAGCACAACAGTAGGTAGCTGCTGATCAATAGCAACCAAAGGTGACACGTTTCCAGAAGATGCTGGCTGTGAGCTTCTGAGCTCTCTGGATAACGCAGAGTTTGGCATGAGAGACACCCAGAATCTTAAACAGCCTTTTTTATCCCCTGATTCTGTAGTTTCACTGATCTAGGTAGCTCTCTTTTTCCACCAAGCAGTACTTGCTTTATGAACATCAAAATGGCACTTTAAAAGGTGAATATGATCCAAGCAGCAATGACATTCTCCACAGTTCCCGGCTCTTGTTGCCAAAACTATTGTTTCTATCATTACCTTTATTAGCAGTCTAACTTAATTAGCTAAATGACATTATTTAGTGGCAAGTTCTTCAGCAGATCTCAGCTAACCATTGCATATTTAATGTGGATTTTATTCATGTAGATAGGCTGGCCAGTAAGCAAAAAAAGAGATAGACAGAGGACAGAAAAGGAAGTCAAACAGAGGGACCCTTCCTACCCACAACATTTAACCAACGAGGATGCAAAATGCAAGGAGAAAGACTGTTTCCTATGTTGCACTTCATTATAGTCTTAATTCTTGAGGCACAAGAGTTGATTGCTGTCAAGAAAAACATGCTAAGATGGCAGACAGGCAACAGGTGATGTATTGAGTGGAATCTGATTTCCAGGTGCCCTTGCCCAGGCACAGAGGGAGCATCTGCCATGTACCTCTTTCCCATACTTATTCCACGGAACAGCACCTCCCAAGTATTGTCCAGACAGTTGTAGGAGCAGCTTCTATCCAGTGCTCCCCCAGAAATCTTTTTCATAGGGAATGAGAAGAGCAAGGCTCCAGAGATTCTCCTAAGGAAAGGAAAGTAGAGCATGTACGGTACCACTCAATATGAGATTGCCAAACAGTGGCTGTCCACTACAGGATGTTACTGTGTTTAGTGCCAGTGGCATTGCAATGGCATCCAATGCTTGATAGCTATCAAAGGGCTGTGTATATACTTTGACAGATATTGTGCTTCAGCTTTCATTTCCCTTCACTGCTTTTTAATATAACTTGCAATCCTGTGAGATCGACTCAGATCAATTTTATGTAAGAGTATCTTCAAGTTTCTTCCCTGTATATTTAACTGTTGTTTCCTTATGCAGAAGGTAAATACCCTATTTTTTTTCTATTTGGATGTGCCTCAGAAAACAGAGTAGTGACCTTTTTATATTTTCCTCAGAAAGAAATCTAACCCCGTGTTGCCAAAAGATATAGGAAATTTTTCAAATCCCTATTAAGCATAAGCTGACTGCAGAACATCCCTGGCATATTTGTAGGGCATCACCAGATGTATATATCCCACCACAGAACCAGCCTTTTTATCTACTGTGTTATACAGTACAATATATCGGTTGGAGACAGATTCACATCTGTAGAGAAAATGGAAAAGAAACAGTAAATTTCAGAAAATAAAGCAGGAGAGAGTAGACCAGGGTGTCAACCACCAGGAATTGTCACAGAGGTCACAGCCCACTTTCTCATGGTGTGGTATCAGTTGAAAAGAAGGGGTCAGAAGCCACAACTCAGATGAATTGTTTTGGAAATCTGTGGACTGTGGCCTGGTCATCTTGCAAAAGGACCTGCTATTTCATTGAATCAAACTTTCTGCAGGCATATTAGAATTCAATTCACAATATCCAGCCGAGGCCTCTCACATGCTGAATACACGGCCAATGTGCTAAAACAATCAATTGAGGGACCAGAGGCAACTAAAACTATAGTGCAGCACAGGGATTGAGCAGGAAAGACTGAGGATATTTCTAAAATCCCTTTAGTGGGACTCTGCTGGACTCAGATGAGACTGTTTTAATAGGAAACCTTTAACGGTCAGATCTGAAATGTTCTAATGCTTTGTCTCCACGCTTTGTCTTCATACCTCATAAATAGTTGAAGAATTCTTCAATTTTGCAGCTGTTATTGTAATTAGCAAGCTAAATTACTTCTGCTTTTAAAACCGTGAATCACAGTTAACTGCTTAATGTTACTGCCGTAAACATGTGCTTTATTGACATCTTAAACTCTTTCATTGTGAGACTGTCTTTTCTTCCCTTGCATATACCTCTGTTAATAACAGTCCCCTGTCCCTACCCAAATAAGTGGTTCATCAAGCAGCTCTCAACCTAGCTGAGACAATTAGTGATCAGTGGTTTTGTAAGTTATTTTTCTCATGCATTTGTTTATGTGTTAAGGGCCTAATTTAGCTTTCCTTCTATTTGTTTATGTGTTAAGGGCCTAATTTAGCCTTCCTTCTTTTCAAAAACTGTGGCTGTAGTTCATCCAGAAACCTAACAACATTCTTTGTTGTGTTCAGGGGAGTATAAAGAAAAAAGAAAAAAAAGAAAATCAGTTGCAGACAATTTCTCTTATCTAAGAGATTTGTTTTCATTACCAGTGTTGAGTAGTTATGCCTTTTAAAAATTATTTTTCTTTTTTTAAATTTTAAATAGGAAATCTGCTGCATTTCACCTTTGGGTGGTTGCATTCCATTAGTATCTGAACTCATTCCTTTGTTTTATAAAGGAGCTTGGATTCTTTGATATGAATGAAACATAGATAAAAATTGTTGTTGTTGTTGTTGTTACCAAATCAAATACATTCCTGTTAAAACTCCACTGTTTTTATCACATTTCAACAGGGTGAATGTAATCTAATACTTTGAAAACCATTATTACCTTGAGAAGGACTAGAAATAAAAGTTTTCATGTTTACAAATACTATGTGTCGGTCACTGCTAAAGAGGAAGCATATTCTGCACAGCTTTGACATTTTACTCAGCTCTTTGTGTGTATGTGAGGCCACCAGAAAGGGATACCTTGAATCTGCATCTCTATGTACCTTACTTGTAATTACAGTATAGTAATGTGTTGAAATTCAGATGCTGGGCTGGATATAAATGCAGCACGATTTTCTTCTTTCCCAGGTCATCAGGGAGACTGATAGGGATCCAGAGAAGAATTTAAGTACTGCAATACCCAACTTCTGATAGCTCTGCAGACAAACAATATTTTCTCCTTTTTCAGTGCATGGGGAAAGCGAGGTGTCACAGAAACTTATAAGCCATACAGGGATTCACATGAAACAGTCAAGCTCTTTGAAAATACTAAAGATAGAGAAGGGTAGGACCTCAACCCCTTCCTCAAGAAGATGCAATTATTTCTCTGACACAAAAAATTCTCTTACATAAGAGCCTGAGACACCTCTTTTACACACTGCTACCCAAAATCTGACAAATAAAACCCGAACAACAAGAAAGCCTACAGAAAAGTCCCAGCCACTCTCAATATAGTAATAGAGTACTCATCTCAAAGGAGGCCGAGGTTAGAGGTGAGGATTCAGTTCTCAGAGTCTCTGTCCCAGGAAACTACTAAGATACTGTATAAAAGTGTTTTGTGAGATGCTGTTCAAACATATAAGAGAGTTGACCATACTGGAAGTCCCTGGTGAGACCAGCCATTTAACAGCCTTACCAGGGCATAGGCACAAAGCAGTGTGGTAGCATCAAGACCTCTATTATGGAGATCATTGGACAGGGAGTAAAGGGTCTTCAGTTGTGTATAGAAGTGGGTGGCAGTCCAACAAGGCTTCAGAGCAACAGAGTAATGCCCCAATGTTGGTGCTCAGTGTGCAAGACCCTTTATATAAGTAGCCTAGTATGACAGAAACATGGTCACAGTATTTCCAGCACCAAAATATGTTTATGGCAGATCACTGGTACACAGTCTAAATTTGTCATGAATTCTTCAGCACTGTAGGCTACATTTTTTTCTTAAAGTTTTCAGATTCCACAAGGCTCCAGTGTAAAATTTTTCCTGTCATTAACATTACACATCATGGTATGGACAGCCGCAGTTTGAGGCTTTTTGTTTACTAAAAAGATGAAAAGGTTCTTGTCATAACTATAACTGGTTGACTGTGATCTAAGCAACACTGACAATAATGTTTTATTTTCTTCCTATCTATCTGTATTTATGCAGACTGAAGAATAAAGGATGAGCGTACAAGACTCTCAGAAGTCCATGTAGCTTATTGAAAGATCATGAAGAAATATGTAGCAATATTTAGGAAATGACTAATACCTTCTGGAACAAAGCTTTCCCTTTTGGTAGAAGCCACATCTGTTTTTCTATTGGATTGCATGAGCCATCAGAAACATGAATTTAAAGTACAGAAATATTTTAGAATAAAAGGCATATTCTTAGTAAGGCTTATGCTGCTCTTAGATCCATCTGTCTTCTCAAAGAGATTTAGTTTCTTTCTTCACCTGAAAAATACTAGAATGAACAACAACAAAAAATTACAAGAAGAAAGAAACAAATACATAACAAAATACAACCAAGAAACCATGCCAATTCCTCTTCAGGGGCAAGTCTTTCCATTAATGTTTTAAGCATTTTGTGATCCCTGTAAAATTTTACATTTTGTGAAATATATAATTATTATGATGTAAGTCGCAACATAATTTCTAAATGTCTAAAGAAAAAACAAAACAAAACAAAACAATATGGAAATTTCATTGAGGAATAAAATTGTTTAAATGTCCAATCTGGCCAAGTTGTCCCAGCTTGTACCTTTATTGGTCAAGCTCTGTGTGGAGGAAATGTCAGTGCTGAAGGTGTCAAAGAATCTACATTTATGCAGATTTTGTATTTATTACTACACAAATATTCAGACATTTAAATGGCAAAGAACTACAGGAAAAAATGTACCAAACGGGTGTCATAAAATGATGCTTTTGAGCTCAGTGAAACTTCTATGTGTAAATAGTGTCAGAATTTCATTCTATACCTTTGTCTTTGGATGTCACCAGCAGGGAAATAGATTTTTTTTTTTTTAATTCTTGGGGGGATCCTTCCAGCCGTTAGACAGAAGTACTAGACAGATCAACAAGAAACTGCAAATGGGATTTTTCTGTAGCTTTGGTGTTACTGAAAATGGGACATAACTGCCAAAACTATTGCTTGTGTTGTAGAACAAATTCTCCCCTGATGTAAAATGACACAATTCCATCGACTCCAGTGACGTTACACCCAATTTATGCCAGGAGAATGTATAGCTCTTTATCCATTTATCTATAAGCTGGTTGCTGTGACTTAATTTCAGATGAATTATGTTACTGTTCTTGGTCTGTGCCCTTGCAGCACTTTATTACTTAGAAGGCTAGTTCAGCAGAAATAAATAAATATGTGATGTGCAGTCTCAGCAAATGTCCTAGCCAGGAACAATGGCTTCTCCACAGTGTTCTAGACTAATTGCCCCCAATTTTCTGCTCTAACCTTCATACCCAATTCATTCTCTTCTTTCACTATTCTCCTTACTCTTTTTCCACCCGATCCTCATGTTCAGATTTCCTCGTGTCAGCAAGTCTTTAACCACCAGCTCTTACACATTCAAATTCCTTTAGAGAATAACTTCCTCTACAGTGATATAGGAAATGTGTATTACATTTAAGAAAGTACATAATTTAAAAAGAAAAAAAAAATGTGCTTTAAACCTTTCCTTCTTAAACACTTGCCCTGAATTTTTGTGTTTGATAGTATACCCTAGCATTTATGGTAACAAATACTGTCATTATAATTGTGTCCTGTGCTTACTAGTACATCATCATCCAATTTTTTTCTAATTTCATAGTAAAAACCTGCCATCAAATATTATAAGCAGTTTAACTGACAGTCATAGAAGTAGGAAGATTTTTAAGCTTATTTTAAGGCTGATTGGCAGCAACTTTCTGTTCAAAAACTGAATGCAGTAGCAATAAGTTAATGATAAGCATTAATAAAATCTTGCTTGAGGTCATTGCTTAGATACTAAGGACCTTTTGATGATTAGAGAACGTGTCTGAAAATTGTTCTGGGCACCTTCTTAACAGCCTGTGACTTTGGAAGGCATTAATCCAGAACATTGGCTTCATTTTCTCATTAAGTCTTCTCCATTTTCAGAGGTTGTTTGTGAGGCCTTTTGGAATCAGTGGTGCACAGGAAGGATGAAATTAAAGAACCGGGTCTGAGAGAAACAGTAGTTCCCAGCTACTTACTTTGGGGGACACCTGCTGAATTTAACTGAATTGGATTCCACAGTCCAGCTGCATTTCTGCTGAGTAGTTCAGCCAGGTGTGGAGCCTGAGTCTATGACCTTTGTGTGCTTATCAACTATGAAAGGCCATGGATCATTCTGTTGAATACAGAGCACAGGTAACAAGAAAGATTCACGAAAGCCATGATATCTGTAAAATGGATTTGTTATGCTGCTGAATTCTTTTATTAAGTCTGGTGTAAGAAAAAACCACAATTTATATACAAGTGCATGTATTGAGGTGTGTAAATATTCCTGACTGGACTCACCTCTGTTTGTGCTATGTTGAAAGTTAAATGCTAAGGTGTCTAACATAGATATGTTTTCCTTCCCTTCAGGTTTCTCTATTTCACTTTGTTCAGCTCCTGCACCAGCCTGGACTGGGAGAAATCTATGCTCAGTTCCTACCTTTTCCATCTTCCTTATTGCACCATTAAAATAACTATACTATGACTGACTTGTGGCTTATCTGACCTGGAGTTCTCCTTGTGGACACTTAAAAAGAACAATTATGAAACAAGATTATCACTATGGAAAATTTTACTCCTAGTCTCATTTAGTTAGCATTGATATAACTTTTGATAAACTCCAAAGTAAAAAAATAGAATCTTGCATTGACTCTTTCATATTTGACATAGTCCCAGTGTCCCTGCAGTGTTCCCAAACACACAATCATAGTATAATGATCTCTTTCCTCTTCTCTATATTCAAGGTTTTGTTAAAGTCTTTTCTTTCTGTCCTCTCTAAGTTCATCAGGGCATATAATGTATGTAACATTTTGCAAGCATAGTTATGTTCACCAGGGTTTTAAAAAAAAGTCTCAGATAACTTTGCCTGGAAAAAAAATGTGTAGATAGATATTGCACCTATCTAATATAGCTTAAAAAAGATGGTTTAACAAGATTTCCAATAACTTCTCAAAGCATTAACTTTCCAAGTTAATTAACTTGGTTAATTAACACCAAGGAAAGGTGTTTGTAGAGTCAACCAGACTAAACCCATGCATTTAAATTGAGATTCTAAATGTAGTCAAATGTACTTTAAAACCAATGATACTTAAGGGTTTTTTTTGAGATATTGGGGTGTACTCATGATCCTAGACTTCAGCTGGTGTTACTTTGCACAGCCTGATGTGTCTTTGTTTTTACCCCAGTGCTCTCCCACTGCCTGGTGCTCATACATGTGTCTCTTCCTTCTTGCCGCATGCTCCACACCTGGCCAATGCAAGTTCTGCCTCTTTTCAGTAAAATATCTGATACACAATTTGCATTGTGCAAATAAGAGTCAGTATAATGAACAGAATGAGTGAAGGAAGTATTGCATCTACACACTAGCCTGTGTAGAAAACACTCACAATATGCCCAGAACCATTTCAAAGCCTGTCTGTATCCAATTTTTTTTTTTTTTTTATATGCTCCTGCTGGCTTCAGGACAGCTGTTCTGTATGTTCACTGTGCAGAAACACATGCATGTTTATGAAAATATTTACTTGTAGCATCATAGAATAGTTTGGGTTGGAATGGACCTTTAAGAGTCAACTAGTTCAACCCCCTGCAAAGAGCAGGAACATCTTCAACTAGATCAAGTTGCTTAGAGCCCCATACATAAGCCCCCTTATGTAACTCCTAGATGAAGAATTATTTTTCTTCAGCTTATTTTTCCTCTATACATCATCCTTTATTACAGATTTTCAAATATCATCATATGAGGAGCCTTTTGTTTGATTTTGTGGAAAAAAAAGTTTTGGAATGATTTTCTTTCATTTGCACTTTGTATGAAGGTGTGATGTTTATATTTTAAGCAAGGATTTAAAAAACCCCACAAAAAAACCAAAACAAAATCAATCAAACAAGCAAACAAACAAAAAAAACCCCAACAAAAACCACATCAAAACAAAATGCTGGGGAAAAAAGCTTTAAACAATTTAATGGCCAATTTGGAAAGTTAGAGCAATGGAAGCTCATTAAAGGGCAAAATAAATTTCCCTACTTTATAATAATTTTCCATATTTTAGGAAAAACAATCAATTCCAAGTTTTAAATATTAATTTAATTCATACAGGAGAGTTCTTGAAAATCAATTGAGCAAGAAATTGTTATTCCTCTTATATTCCATTCAGTTTCTTCCAAACCTACAAATGCTCTCCACCCAAGCCTGACTAACTTCTAGACATGCATTCACTGTAGGTCAGGTTCTGCATTTGGCTTTAAGCCTATTTGTGTTTACTGAAGGTCTCCTACATATTAAGGAAGGGTGTTGACTTTAATTTTTTCTGTGGGTATGAGACCAGTATCAGAAGGGTTAATTTATTACTCTAGAAGTCCAGGTAAATTTAGACTATCATTTTTTAAAGTCTAACCTCCTACAAAGATTCTTAGCATTAAATATGAAATACATGTTTCATATTTGACAATATACTTTCTTTCTGTATTTGACCAGAAAGTCTTTTTTGTTTACAGTTTTCCAGAATTTTCTTGCGTGCCCAATTATCCTAAATATATATTCAGCTAAGAACATGTTGGAAATTCACCAAATTCGCTGCTGTCACCCTGTTTTGAACAGAGCTCAGTTTGGCCCCTGTTACCTTCTTATGACATCTCTGTACAAAGTAGCTAATGTTTTTCCTCCTAGGAAAATATTAATGTGCCCTAGTTTAGGCATAAAAAAGAAATGCAATCTTTCCATCTAACTCACCCTATTGTTTCTAAGATCGGTATCTAGGATAGGTCAGATGGATTGCCCTTTGGAGGTGCCAATTTCTTTCCAGTGACTATCAGGGCAACTCAGGGTGACTGTCTCAGTCTTATATCTGTAACTTTTAGATGTCTGAAGTTAAGTGACATAAGCTGTTCTTCCTTATCATAACATTTTCTGAAGATATTAATAATTAATTCCCTTCAGAAAATATTACCTTGAAGACAATAGTGTTTTGACTGAGACCCAAAATGTTAAAGACAGTTCAATGTACATATATTTGGAATATTATGTGCTGCTCTGGCAGAAGCTTGGGAGATTCGATGAAGCAAACGAAGTGAGCACTGGCACTCATGCTCAAAAGTACAGGAGCATTACCTGTACTTTTGGACACATGTAGCTAGGATTTTATATAGAAAAATGAAAAATTTAAAATGTATTCTTGGAATTAATCGTGCTTAACTTTAGAAATCTACAGTGGAGATATCTACATGTGATATAGCCTTTGTAGGCTCCTTCTCTATTCAAGGGACAGACTTAAGACATTTCAAGGTGCAATACTGATGTATGTTAGACTCTTACTTTAAAATGAGATAAACAGTGGTATGAAAGTTTCTTTCTTTCTCCACTAATTTTAAAGAAGTTATTAATGGATGGATCAGGAGAAGAAAATGGTATCAAATGGCTCTGAGTGTCACTGATGGTTTGATCCTAGCTGGAGGCCAGATGCCCAAAATTTTTCTGTCACTCCCCTTTCCATCTGGATGGGGGAGATAATTTATATTGAGAGGCTTAGGAGTCAAGATAAGGGCAGGGAGAGATCATTCCACAATTAGCGTCACAGACAAAACAGACTCAACATGGAATAAACCCCCACCAACCATCTAATTTATTACACTACACACTACACGCACAGTGAAACCAGACTAGGATAATGAGAAGTACAACCAGATCTTGAAACACTTCCCTCACCCCTGCCTTCTTAGCAGACTTAACTTTATTCATTATTTCTCTCCCTTCTCTCCCCTGTGGTGTCACAGGGGCAGATGGGGAATGGGGGTTTTCGTCAGTTCCTCACTTTGGGAGGAACTTCTGTTTTCCTTCTTTCATGTCTGGAGGAACTGTCAGTTTTCCTTCTTAGCCAGGGAAGGGCGGGTATGTGGATGATTTCTCACACTCTTTCCATGATCCAGCGTGGGTTCCTACCCACGGGAGACAGTCCTCCACAGACTTCTCTGACATGAGTCTTTTCCCATGGGGCTTCAGCTGTTCACCAGCTTTCCCAGTGTGGGTCACTGGGGTGCCATTCTTCAGGTGTCAGTGGTGATTCTGGCCTTGAGCCGGCTGGTGTTTACTCTCTTGGGCCTGCAGAGAGCTTCTGTCTGCTTCTTGCAGAAGCCACTCCTGCAGCCCCCCCTTTCTCCATCAGAACCCAGCCACGCAAAACTACAACAGTGGCCAAAACCTTGTGCTGGAAATGTAGTCTGAAAACTGCTTGTTGAACCCCAGCTCTTTTAATGTTGCATAATGCTAATATGTTGCTGTGACATCATTTAAGAGCTGTGACATGGTACAAATATTTATGGCTCAAATGTGACATTGATTGCTTATAAAGTCAATTTCAGCTGTGTAGAGACAATTGTTCCACATACTGTTACCTATGATATCATTTTTTTATAAAAACAACTTAAAACCAATTGGCAATGATGGTAGAAATTTGACAAGAATGAGATGGTGAGAACATTTTGCTAATATCTCAAGATTCTGAATACAACCACAGATCGTCATGAATATTTTTATTTATAAACGGATTTTTACATTTTTTACAGACTCTTCTGTCATTTTGCAAACTGGAAGTACTTCGTCTATGAAAGCTTTGTTTTCTTCCAGTGCTATATGCTTCCCCTTATTCTGTCTGGGCTGTTATATTATATTTCTTCCTCCTAAATTTGAGCAACATACTGGTTTTGTTGTTCCAAAATCCTTCATCAGCTTGAAATGGAAAAGACTTGTGGCATACTATTAATTTTTGTTGTTTACATGGAGCTCATGTAGATATATAAATACATCTATGAATTATTATTATTATTTTTAAATCTCTTGCAAGGATATTGCTTTGTAAGCCTTTTTACCTTGCATTTCCATATGTCTTTCCTTTTACTTCTGTTTACCTTTCCCGCAACCGGTTGCCCAGTCTCTTCAGGTGACCTTATAGTCTTCTCCTTCCCAATACCTTTATTCCTATATATTTTTTTTTAGCCATCAGCAATTTTAATCATGTCTGTGTTTATATGTGTGCTAAGAAAACTCTGTGAGGACAGGAAAATGTTATGAGAAAAATAAATAAATAGTAAAGCAGTGATTTTCTTTCTCATTTTTACACTGGGACATATATCTTTTTTTGTGTTTGGCTATTAATTTATGAATATGGTATTATTTTTGTTTGACTAAGCTGAGGAGTGCCAAGCAGCCTTGCCTTTCATGCTCTACAAATTGCTGTGTACAGGCTCTAGCAGCACAATAAATAACAATAAAGTGACACTAAGAGACAATATGGCCTGGGATCACTTGTGAGGTCCAATGTCATTCACTAAATGAAAGTGAACAAGAGTCTGTTAGAGAGGCTGACATATGACAGCCCAACCTTTTTCCACTTTACTAATTTTTAGGAAAAAAATGCCAAGAGACAAGGAAAGATTTTCAATGATATAAAACAATGTGGAGAGTATTATATCAACCAGTGAGTGATTTTCATTCTTACTTTCTCCTTTTTATTTATATCACTCAACTAGTGCTTTGAAGACAAGTTAAAAATTACAAATCTTTTTGTATTTTTTCTAGGAAGAGCATTAGGCCAGTGGGTAGAATGAGATTGAAGGGTGGGAGGGACATTTTTTATCCATATTTTTTTGTATGCCTGGAGATTAAGAGACTACTGATGTGGTGCAAACCAGGAAGAGTGAGCACCAATAAAACCCCACCATATGTGGGAATGTACCCCAAAGCACACAATTCGTCATTTGTTTACTCTAGTTCAATGCCTTAATTTTGAGTTGTAAAGCTTTATAGGTGCCCACATGTGCACCGGAATGACAAGTGGCCATCGGGAAGTGAGGTGACCAGCACTCACCTATGGTCCATTGTGGCTTGGGTTGGTGACAGATAGGCACCTTTGTTAAACCTGGCCCCGCAGTCATGCTCACAGCATTCCTGAAGCACACCTGGGGTATGTACCTTCAGCAGTGGACACTTCCGCTGTAATGCATGGATAGAGGAAAGGTGTTGCTTTGGCAGGGTCCCTCCCACTTCAATAAACTTTCAGTTTAGGGAGGAAATGAGAAACTTAGTGCCACCTGTTTGATTTTTTTTTTTTTTCTCTGCTTGGTATTTAAACCTATGCCTTCATCTTTTGAGACACTTCTCTAGTTTTCAGGTGAAGGAAAAGCCATGACAGCCTGACTTGTCACAGAAGTTTCCCACTGCTTCAACTGCACCAATATGCAAAAATACATATGAGAAGACATGGGTGAGAGAGAGAGAATTTAGGAACTGGGCTTTACAGTTGACTGGAAGGGACCTGTCGCTGCTAAAAAGAGACTTGCATTCCAATTCTCGCATCCTGAACTGTTTATGTATTTTTACACTCATGGTAACTGGATTGAAAAATAGAAGCAGGCTGCCAACAACCAGAACCCAATTTCTTCCACATACAAGTAGCGCACTCTCAAAACTAGACTACCAGGTTATTGTTCTCTCCTGCTCTCTACTGCTACCACAAGCCTTGCATTCCTTTTCCTGTAGTCATCTGGCTACACATGAAAGCAAAATGTTGCACTCACCCAAACTAAAATGCTGATGTGAATTTCCCCAGGGTGAGTTACGAAGTCAACACAGGTCCCTCACTGTTTGGGCAACTGTACTTAGCCACTAGGGTAGTATATTGCTGACATCTACTCTTTAATGAATGTAAGTCTGCTCAGTTAGGCTTCCAGACTTTCAAAGGTGGGCCTAGCCTCTGCTCCTGCCTTGATAGAGGCCTCTTGTCTCTGGGAAGGGAGGTCTCCATCCAGAAATATGTGTGTAGTTTTTTTTCAGTTGACTAGCTTTACACAGATCCTTAACAAATGCAAAATGGTTTTCTAGATCATCTTTCTCAGAGTGTCTCTTGTCATTGCAGAACAGTCTGTGAGGATGCTTAAGTCTGGATCTGTGAGCCATTCTGTTAGGGCCGGGTGACTGTATCTGGGATGAGGTGAGACCAGTGGGGTCTGCTCATTGTGTCAAGTAAGCACTAAGCATCACTGCATTGGCAAGTGCTTTAGATTCTTCTAAGCAACTGTAATATTATTCTTTCTCGCTTTGCATCACAGGGAACTGAAGAGTTACAAGTACAATTCCTCTGAATTGGGTGAATGCTGAAATCACCCTGTGATTCAGGCTCACCATAATTATTCAGGAGTGTATATATATATATATATATATATATGTATTTTTCATAGAGCTATGGATGTAAGTCCAGTGATACCTGAATCTCCCTATTCTGATTGCAGTATAGTTCTAATACTCAGTATAATCTTTCTGCAACATCCATAAATGAATTAAAGGAAAATAAAAGTCTCTTTTCTTTACCAGCTTGGTAATAACACAGGGTTTAATTGACCTCTCTGCAGCAGAAGTTCTAATTTTGAAATAAAAAGTGAAAAGTCAGGGATCTTAAATTCTGTGTTAATAGATCTTAATGAATCACCCTGGAATAGCTGGCTCAAACAAGTCAGAACACTGTCAGCCAGCTCAGTTTGCCAAGAATCCATTTCTCTTCTAAAGAGATAGATGAGGTTCCTCAGTGTGGAGAATGCAAAGTGCTGGTGTTATGCCCTTTTATTTTAGAGTTGATTTATTTCAGTTGTGATGAAAGGTCACAAATTTCAGTGTTCCTTTTCTGCTTCTTTCAATTCTTACAAATGAAACTATCCAGAGTAGGGCTAATAAGACATCTGAGAGTACACTTTGTGTCAGTCAGTTCTACCATTATCTTTGCGATTCAAATGACCATTATTAAGATATATTTTAATTTCTGGCATTTGTAATATCTATATTTTAAAGTCCAACCTAGTGTCTAGTGAGTTAATACAAAACTTCTGGATCATTACTGTGGATTCTGAATCGATCCCTGTATTACGTATGGTGACCTTGGCATGCCAATGAATTCATAGGGAAAAAGCATACTACTTCAATAAGTGTCTATCTGCCAACAAAGTGACATCGGCTAATATGACACTGTATTCTGCAAGTGATAGTTGACCTTAATTCTAGAACAAAATTAAATTCAAGTGTTTGTTGTTGATCATTAAAACCTTCAATGACTTATGTTTGGATGACAGGAAGAACTTATTTGAAATACTGAATCCAGTTGGATTGTTTATCCTGAAGAATGGAATTACGGATTATGATAATGAAGCTGATAGGAGGTAGGTTATAAAACCAGTTAAAGAGCTATCCAAAGGAGATTAAAAGGATCATATAAAATTATTATACACTATTCTTATTTAACTTAACAGTGATGAGCAGAGGAGAGTGCTGGAGGAAGGAAGACCCAGGAGAATCTTACTGGGTTTTATTAGAGGTTGTCAGGGTTTCAAAAAGACTGTTTATTATAATATAAAATTCTGGACTGAGGCTTAGTGTGAGACCAAGCATGTAAAAAATAATAGTCCTCAAAATTATGTAAAGGAAGATGCTTTAGGAAATAAAGTAAGATTGAAAATTTCAATATCCATCTTAAATGTTTCAGAAGGGATTATCTAAAGAACAGAATCAAATGATATGACATTGTCTTTGGGGTACCTAGATTCATTCCTATCTGTGCTTCTAGATATTCTGAGGTGAGTTATTTCCTGAGCTTTTGTTCCAAAGCCTATAGGGCTACTGGAAATTGCACTTGCAATCTTTTAAAGCACTGTATAGTCAAGAAATGACAAGGACATTATAAAAAGTTAGCAGCCACAGAGGTGAGAATTCACCTTTTCCTGCAAAGGTTGCAGGTCAAGTAAACAGTAAGAGATATAATCTAATGGCACAGATAGTTTAAGAGCAGAGTTAGTACTGGCCAAATTAATGCAAATAATCTGTTCACAGGCCACTACTTAAAATTTTGCTGATTTGAAATAATAGTTAGTCCTATTATGCTCCTCTGGAGAAAAGACTACCAAGGGCTAGAAGAGTCTCCAGGAGTTGACTGAGCCATCCTGTTGCTTCAAAGTCAGCTCAGCCCATGTAATTCCTGGAAGCTGCTTAACTAGCTTCAAGGCCTCCAATAATGGAGATGGAACAGTCTTCTTTGAAAAAAACTATTGCATGGGTTTGCCATATTTATAACTGGAAATATATTCTAATGCTTCACCTCAATATCATCTTTCTTTAGTTAAGATGATTCTGCGCTAACTCAATTCAATTCTTGCTCAGTTCTACTTCTGACTTGAAGACTGTCATGGTCTTCCTCAGTTTTTTTCTTCTTTAGGCTAAACAAATGTGTTTCTGTCAAAGGTTATACCATTTTGGTGTTTGATCATTCTTACTTATCTCTTTCAGACTATCACCAGTCAGTCCACCTGAAATTTTATTGCTCCTAGGCAAGACCTTGCCAGGGCTGTATTTGTCCATATGTTTGTTCAATACCAAGGCAGTTCCTATTGCTAGACCACAGAAAGGAAAAATGATAATGCAATTTACTAAGATCAGCATTGGTGGAACTTGCTAAAAGCGTTGTCTCTTTCTGATTTCTAATAACCCTATAGAGTTCACATAATTTCATTAATTTCTTCATATTTTATGGCATTCATCATTCATTCATTCATTTCCTGAAATAACCCCCAAATTCTAACATTGAGCCACCTCTTATTAGAACAAGGAAGATCTTACAGCTACTTTTGTTCACAGAGTGCAGAAATCCAGAATCTGTTTCATGGAAGTGAAGTCAAAATCCAGCATTTTAAACTGTAACTGTGCCTTTACTATGATATTCATAGCTTTTTATTATTTTTAATAGAATTCTTTTTGCTAGAATTTGGCTCAAAATGTAAGTTATTTAACAGATATAATTAGGTTGCTAAGCATTAACAGTTAATTATCATATTAATAAACAGTTATTACTCTCATTCTATACTGAACCATGCCAAAGCAGCATTATTATGCATGCATTGCTTTTAGGCAACGTAATTGTCCTTAAAGGAAATCATTACAATTTAAATGAAATTGGGAGCTACTGTTTAGGGAAGGCTGTAGGGCATGCACAATACATACTAAGCAAGGAACTGTAATTTCCCCAAATCACATCTTTTCAGTAATTTCACATCACAGGCTATCTCTGTTTAGTTAAGAGGAAAACAGTTTATTTTTGCCTTGCAATTTTACAAGGGCATTATTTAACCAAGGACAAGCTAGTCCCCAAAATGGAAGGCAATGCAGAGTCACTACATCATATTATTTAATATGGGTTGGTAAACTACAGCCATAATTTAAAATTTGTTTTATTTCAGCCTATAATCTAAGGAATGGATTTGTTGTGGCACTGGCACATGCTGCCCAAGCAATGTGAATCATAGACTGAAGGCTACAAGTACCCTGAATGACATCCAATGTAAAATATATCGCTGTATAGAAATAACTGTGTCTCTTTTTGCTGATTAGATTTTTGCTTGTTTTTGCATGCTCTTTCCGTGTGTTTAACAGATACACTGAAGACATGCTCTCCTCTATGACTTTTTTTTTTGTAATATGAAGGTTAATTATTTGACTTAATCTCTTTGTCATCTTTTAAAATACAAAGAGTTTGAACATTCATTCCTGGAATTTTCTTAGACTGATAACTAATTAATGTTTTACACTGCCATAAACATTTCCTTAGTTTAAGTGAATGACTCACATTTACAAAAGGGTTATATCATGTGTGGGTGCTAAAGAATTTTCAGATGAATTAGCCAATAGCTCAAGATTAACTTTATTAATAAGCATTATTTGACAAATGTGACACATAGCAAATTATATGTCTCATAAAGTACTGCAACAGAGAACAATCTATAGCCTGTCTTCCTCTTTTCAGCAGCAAAACATATTAAAACTTTTTTTTTTTTGCAAAAAGAGTGCCCAAGTAGTTAAGAAAATTCCTCTAACTCATACTAGCAATGTAAGTGTGCCTTACATTTCCTTTTTCATACCATTTGAACCTTTCTTCTTTCATATATGGTAGGCTAACGTAAACATGACTCCAGTGTATGGTTGAATTGTGTCAATAAAATAACAGAGCCATCATAGAGATCAAGCACAAGATAGAATAGATACATCAAACATCTATCTGGTCCTCTTTTTTCATACTGAAAAAAAACCCCAAACCCCCACATTAATTACACATGGTGTTGAATAAAGCTGCATTAAGTCATAGTGGAGTTCAAAAGAGAGATATTTTTTTGTCTACCATTCTGCACTACGGTAAGAATATAGGCTAAAGTACAGACAAATTGAAACCAAATGTCTTTGAGAAGAAAGTCGTTGCCCTGCCTTTAGTATAAGCTTTTAAGGGTCATATTCTTCCTTCCTTGTCCCCAGTGTCAACTTAGAATACTGTTTTTGAGTCCTTGACATAAACCAGAATAGAATCTGACCTCCTTGATGTGGAGGCTGCTACTATCTGCATCACCCGAATAAACTTGTGTGACTTTCTAAAGCCATACTCAAGTTTTTTGAAAAAAAAAAAAAAAAAAAAAAATCAAAATAACTTTTTCTTATTGAGAGGAGCTACCAGTTACATTCATTATTTCAAGCTTTATTGGCATATGAAGCCTATGATTTACTGCTAGTATCTGAATTTGTGACCTTACACAATGTTCTTGTCATTCCTGGTTTTTTGCCTTGTGCAATCGGACATCAAGGCTGACAGTGAGGGGTTACGGCATTACCATAGCTGGCATGAGCTGAGGAGCAAGAACCTCTGATTAGATATGTGCCACTGCCAAAAATGCCAGCTGAACAGAGTTCAGATTACTGCTCTGAAATAGATAATAAGCTCCTGACTGTAGAGTTGCGATTACTGTAACACTCATATTGTGCTAACAAAATGTTTCACTGTTAGGGATTGTTGGAGAACATGTGCAGTTCACAGCACATGTTCTAAGGAATTTTTGGTGCAGAGTCAGGCCATCACATCCACACTTAATTACAAAAATCAAGCCTTGGAAATGAATTCCAGAAATTTTGCTTGCATTGAATTTGAAGGTAAATAAAAAAGCTGAGGATTAGAATCCAGTCATGTAACTGATACCACTAGAGCTACTTGATGGTATTTCATCCAAAGCTTTATTCCAGAAGGAATGAGAAATGTTCATCTCATTAGTTAGGAGCATGTATGATTCATATGTATCTACTTCCAGTCTCCCACTTGATATTATAGCAATGGCTTTAGACCTGAGTAAGATGGCAGTATTATAAGGCAATATTCTGATTAGTTGGGCATGCTTCATTAGAAGCCAGAAAACTCTCTATAAGCAGCCTTGCCAAATAGAGACCAGTAATCATTTTACTTGATCACCTATGTCAGAAGGACAGGACATGGTCTTGTCCAAAATGCAGATTATCAATCAATATCAGACAATAAACTGTGGGGAATACAAGTTAGGGTAGTTGATGGATAATGGTTGAATAGCAACAGCTCCTCACAATCCTGGGACAGGATCTGTTGTCAAAATGTTCTGAGCTGAAACCTTTCACAATTAACATTGTTCTTTTATTTGCCAGTCCATCATGTAACAAACTTCCCCTCCCATTAACTTAACTTCTAGTTTGATTTTTGCATTCGATATACCTGTTGTTTTTTAACCCAGAATTATTACTAGAGAATCAGGAATTACTACCTATCAAAGATAAGAAATTTAATATAATTTTTCTTCAATTTTCCAGGTGAAAGCTTGACCAAGTATTTCTATTTGATTTACAATAAATACAGTTAACTAAATAATCCTACCAGAACTATTTTATGAGCAACAGCCGCTCACAAAAATAGTATTAGTACAAGGGAAGTATTTGGATGGAACGACATATTCTTGTTTTCTTTGTGAGACTATTACAGTGCTTCTTATTTCCTGTAATAGCACAGCACAGTGATAGTAACTGGGACAGTACTACCAGTCTTGCATAGGAGTAGCTTTATGAAGACAATACATAATCAATTAACCTTATTTTTGATATTACTATTTTTTTCCTTCTCTACAAAAATATAAGTCAAACGATCACATCTATAACGACTGCTAGTGGATCTCAGTGCTCCTTGTTGTTAGCCAATAGTTCTTAAAGAAACTTAATGTGAATAAACTTATTAACAGGTTTTAGTGAATCTTGGAGTGCAAATTTAGAAACTGTACTGGCCAGCATCTATAAAGATATATTTACTGGACATACTACTAGCAATAAAAATATTCAGCATTTTATCAAATAGTTCCTGTGTGATACTGTATGTAAAAATCACTATCTGTGACCTTTTTGAAGAGGTATAATGTAGGGTTAGTGTTGACTCTGAATCCTAATGATGGCTGACTTCCATCAAATATAATGAATTTTGTTCCTTTAAATTTTATCAGGTACACTTCATTACCTTGGGAAGTACATATTCTTAGTCCTAAGTCTAAGCAATACATTTTTTCCCCCACATTTGAATCATTTTCTTATAAAACATCACAATGATTTTGACAATATTTCTTTAATACTAATTGATTGTTTTAAGGCTTTTATTTTGCTGAGGAATACTTTCTTTTGCATTTAAGGTTTTTTTTTTTTTGTAAGGTTAATACTACAGTACTTTGTAGATTATGCTGCAACAAGATTTCCATACAAAGCCTGATCTCTTGAATGTTAAAATCATAAAAACTATTATTGTTTTTAGCTAGCTGTATTTCTACCATATTTGAAATGAGCCAAATAGTGGGTTCCTGTTTCAACCCTAAACATCAAAACACTTAGTAGGCTTCTAAGAAAAGTCTTTCAATTTTTCCTTCTAAGAGGTGAGAAAGCAGGAAAAGAGGAGGAAAAAACTTCATATACTGATGTAGTTGAGACCCATTCACAGGATCAGAGAGCAGCTGATTGAAATCTAGTTTCAAACTCCACTAGGGCTCAATTGTGAGAGACAGAACGATGCCCCTGCTGAGGGCAAGGATGAATTTTTGGAGGCTTGCTCCTCTTACCTGGTAGAAATGGTCCTCAAACAAAAACTTACTGCCAAAGAAGCTTTTCTGTGGAGAACGGGTTATACACAATACAGCGACGCATTAATTGTCATAATTAAAATGCATCACACTCTGGATGAAACTAGTGGAACATTTTGAATCTGAAAATTGAATGCACTGGTTTACTTAGTAATTACAGATGTCTTTGCTGGCTAACAAGTACTGTACGCTTTGTGACTCCTGCATTGCTCCTAGTATCCTACAAGGCTTGGAGGGTGTGAGGTCATGTTCTGGTAAAAGCATAGGCCATGGAAGTGGTGGAGAAAAAGTAAAGAGAATGGAGCAAAAGGAATGAGACAGGATTAAGAAAAAAAGTGAAATAGTGGAGCAACAAGGGACTGAGCAGGGAACCTGAGAAGCAAAAAAAAGTGAAGGGGTATTCCCACACATCTGTGCTGTAAGAAGTACAAGGCAAAAACCTTCAAAGGGAAATTTTACATTTCAGAAGCTTGCTTTCTTCCTTTCCTTCCTTCCTTCCTTTGCTGTTTAGGTTATAAACTTTTCAGAGCAGCTGGAGGAAATCAACCCTCTGTATGCTTGAATGACTCTCTGGGCAATACAAATGAGTCATCAATGAGTTTAGTGTGCAGCAGGAGAAAGATGATACTGGAACAAAATGTTCCGGAGTGTATTTGTGTAGTGTCTAGCATAATGGGCCTCTGCTCCTGACTGAGGCCTCTGGGCATTCCAGTGATGTAAATATTAACTAATAATAACAAAAGGACAAGCACTTTATTTGCATCCATGTTGCCATCTGTTGTGTAGACTGAATCAATATCAAGTACATGTTTAGCTTCATTTGCTTTTCTCTAAGCAGTACACTTCATTTGCTGCAAAGAACCTGACACTTTCAAAAGCTTCCAGTAATTTTTTAGCATTGAAAGACACTGAAGACATTGCCAATGTTTTTTAAATCTCCTTTTTGATAAGCTGTAGCTGTAGATTGGAATAAGGAGTAACCTATGCAAGCAGTTGTTGATTGTGCTGCAATTAATTAAAAATTAAATAATCATAATCTTGATCTTAATACATATTCTTTGAAAAGAAGGTGCCAGGCTATTTACATAGCAAATAGAAGAATTTTTCTTTGTTATTATACCATAACTAATATAGATTTTGCCTCTTTTTTCCCAATATTATTAATAAAGTACAGTACCCAATGTTTGCTAGTATGTTTGGAAGGACAAAGGAGACTACCAATCTGGGTGTGGCTGTTGACTTGGCCATTGCCCTTCTCCAGCAACTGTGCAATGTTTCTTTAGGTCAGAAGAGTACACTGGCAATCTACATTATGCACCACAAGTCACAAGGAGGCTCAACAGAACTTTTGAACTGGTTTAAGATCTTAAGTATATAAAAACAAAAGCTGCTATGTGCAGTTAAAGGAAAGAAGAAACGATAAAAAACATCTGTGTTTTAAGTCTCTGCAACTTTCAGGAATTAATCTTAAGTAAATGCCCAGCTTGTTTTGTGAATAGGACCACATCTCTCGTTTCAGGGAAAGGCAGAGAAATCACTTGTCACTGACAGTCCAAACTAAGGGAAATTTGAGCACAGATCTGGTGAACGGTTTAACCTAAGCATATGAAAACACATCAGTGAAATTATGAATAGGATCATCAGCACATCATTTAAAATTTTTCTTTAAACACAAGTAAACAAGAATTCTGCTGAGAGATAAATGAATAAATAAGGTGGAATTTTGCCTAAAGTAAACAAAGACACAAAATAAAACGTTGGCAAAAGTAAGACATCATAAATAATCTCTGATTTTGTATTTGACAGTTGTAGCTTAGTTTTAATTATTCATAGTAATCCTCCAAAGAGCACTAGCAGATACAGCGCCAATGTTTAAAAACTATAATGGCCTTCAAGACTGTAGATCTGCTGGCCTGACATTTATCCTGAGAACAATAATAGCTTAACTATTAATATGAGACACAATTATTAAAAAAAACCCATGAAAAGCACCAAACTTGCTGCCCAACTGGAATAGTGTGATATCACTAACGCAAATCAACATCAAATGAGAGATAGTGGAGTTTGCCAAGCTAGTCTGTTACCTGCTTTTGGTGATTCTGGATGTTCACTTGGTAAAGATAAGGGTGTTATAGAATTTCTTTCTTTTTTTTTTTTTTTTTAATGAAGTATTTGTCTTGTTAGTGCATGGGATCTTCTAATTAAGAGATTAGAATGGGTAATTGTACTGGTTTTGTCTGCAGTGGCATTAGTTTTCTTCATAGCAGCCCATATTGTGCTGTGCTTTGGATTTGTGATAAAAACAGTGTTGGATTATACAGAGATGTTTTCATTGTTGCTGAGCAGTGTTTAGAGTGAAGGCCTTTTCTTTTCTGCTTCTCACAGCACCCCACCAGTTAGTAGGCTGGGGATGCACAAGAAGTTTGGAGGTGACAGAGCAAGGACTGCTGACCCCAAATGACTAAAAAGTTATCCCATAAAATTATTCTGTGTTCAGCATATAGAGCCCTGGGGAAGAAGAAGAGCAGGGGGACATTCAAAGTAATGGTATAATAACCATTACACGTGATGGAGCCCTGCTTTCCTGGAGATGGCTGAACACCTGCCTACCAGTGGGAGGTAGTGAATGAATTCCTTGTTCTGCTTTGGTTGCATGTGCAGCTCTGTCTCATTTGAATGTCTTTATCTCAGTCCTTGAGTTTTCTTGCTTTTTCCCTTCTAATTCTGTTCAACAACCCACTGTGTGTGAGTAAGTGGCTATGTGGGGCTTAGCTGGGGTTAAACCACAATATATAACATGATCTGCATTAAATCTTTTAGGACTTAGAAAGGGATTTCATGTAATGATTTTATGTAGTGAATCACCATCACGAGAACAGTGCTACTTGTAATCATCAATCAACATTTCTCTTTTAGACCACTTGAACTAGTTTTCTTCAACCCACTGTCTGGGGATGGTGAAAAGGATGTCTCTCTTCAAGGGTCCATTATAAAAAAGGCTATATGAACGGGACTGAACCTGGTCCTGGTGCTGTCCTCATTCCTTCAAGAGTATCAGCTGCATTTACATTCTCAAATGCTTGAGTTTGTCATCAGGTTATACTCAGGGCATTCAGCACATACTACAACATGTTTCATTGTGTTATTAAAATCACCATTTTTACTGACATAACAATAGTCCTCACCATAGTTCAGATAGCTGACCTGATTCTTTTTTTCTCTAGTAGCGGTAGCTGTACCTCGTGGTCAGAGGAATACCACAGGCTGTGAATATAGCCAACCTGCTGTACAAGACTATAGATTTGGGCAATCTGGACAGAATTCAGTCTATAAATCTTTGCTTGGGGATCTACTCTTGGCTTCCATATGTGTAGATATGGTCTTGAATTTTTGCACCCATCTATTTCACATACGGAATAAAACATGATTGATAAAGACTGAGAAATACAAAATAGTAGAAAGAATTGTATGTTGCTTAAAAGTTATATGGATGCTTATAAACTAGAAACAAGAAAATAAACTTGTGTTTTCATATGTCCAAACATGTGGTCACACACTGAATAAATTGAAAGATATTGTATTCCAGGGCTGCATAAGTGAGGAAAAATAAATTCAGTTATCAGAGGGTTTATAAACTCTGTGTAAGTTCCCATTAAGACACATGAACTGAAAGAACTGATGTAAATATGACATGTACAAGCAGGACAACACTAAGTTGGTGTTGGGACTGCTCTCTGCATTCAGCAGTGGTGGAATAGCTAGTATCATAGAATGCTTTGGGTTGGAAGAAGCCTTAAAGTTCATCTAGTTCCAACCCCCCTGCCATGGGCAGAGACATCCTCCACTAGACCAGGTTGTCTCAAACATTTCATGGGAAGGGGAATCCACAACTTTTCTGGGCAACCTGTTTCAGTGCCTCGCCACCCTCATCATAAAAAATGTCTTCCTAATATCTAATCTAAATCTACCCTCTGTTTTTTATGCAGCCCAGGGTATGGTTGGCTTTCTGGCCTGCAAACACACATTGCCAGTATGTGGAGCCTTTCATCAACCAACACAGAATCACAGAATCACAGAATTGTAGGGGTTGGAAGGGACCTCGAGAGATCATCAGGTCCAACCCCCCTGCCAAAGCAGGTTCCCTAGCTCATATTGCACAGATAGGTGTCCAGACGAGTCTTGAATATCTCCAGAGAAGGAGACTCCACCACCTCCCTGGGCAGCCTGTCCCAGGGCTCTGTCACCCTCACTGTGTAAAAGTTCTTCCGCATGTTGGTGCGGAACTTCCTGTGCTCCAGTTTACAGCCATTGCCCCTTGTCCTATCTCCACAGACTACTGAAAAGGGGTTGGCCAATTCCCCCTGCATCCCACACTTGAGATATTTATAAACATTAATTAGGTCCCCCCTCAGTCTTCTTTTCTCCAGGCTGAACAGCCCCAGCTCACTCAGCCTTTCCTCATACGGGAGATGTTCCAGGCCCTTAATCATCTTCGTAGCCCTTCTCTGGACTCTCTCCAGGAGATCCCTGTCTTTTTTATACCAGGGAGCCCAGAACTGGACACAATACTCCAGGTGGGGCCTGACCAGGGCAGAGTAGAGGGAGAGGATCACCTCCTTAGACCTGCTGGCCACACTCTTCCTGATGCAAGTCCTCAGTTCTCAAGGCTGCTATCAATCCATTCTCTACCCAGCCTGTACTTGTGCTTATTATTGCCCCAACCAATGTGCAGGACTTTTCACTTGGATTTATTGAACTTCATGTGGCTCATAAGGGCCCACGTCTCAGGCTTGTCAAGGTCCCTGTGGGTGGCATCCCTTCCCTCCGGTGTCTTGACTGCACCATGAGGGATGCACTGAATTCCACTCCTTGTCACTGACAGCCAAACAGTGCTGGTCCCAGTACTAACCCCCGAGGAGCGCCACTTGTCACTGGTATCCATTTAGACAGTGACTCATTGACAGCAACTCTTTGAGTGTGACCATACAGGCAATTCCTTATCCAGCAAGTGGTCCATCCATCAAATCCATGTCACTCCCATTTAGAGAAAAGGATGTCATTCTGGACAATGTCAAATCCTTTGTACAAGTCCAGTAAAGTGCAATCTCTTCCTAGTGTCCACATTTCAGAGAACAGATGATCACAGTGGCCACTTCTTTATAAAATAACATAAGCTAAAATACTGTAAAGTAAAAGGATCTTAGTAATAGTCTGTAAGTGAAATCCCTGTTGTACCTCGTTGTTAAAAAATTAGACATGGGTGGAAATGGCTGAATTTTGTGTGCAAATGGCTGAATTTTGTGTGCAATCTGTTATAAATGGTACAGCAAAATTAGACACATTAGAAGGGTTTCTATTGCTATGTATATTTTATTCCTGAATGGCAAATTACTTTTGATTCATATGTCTAAATTAATCTACTATATATATTTCCCTTCCTACACAGTCAGAAATTCTTCCCAAATCATTGGCCAAGTGCTTTCTAAGACAGCTTCTTATTACTTTCTCATGTAAGATAGACCCACGTAAGGCCAGGGTAGATTTATTGTACTGTAGGGGATGGAATAGGTGAATTAGTAGACATTCCACACCATTAATTTCTATGAGGAAAATCCAAAAATTATTCATAAGGTCATCTAAATTAGAGCCCTTCCCATTAAACTCACTTGGAAACTTTTTACTTGCTTTCATTCTGCTGATGTATAAAGGACTATAAATTGTTGCAATCATTACACCAGGAGGCATG
Organism: Porphyrio hochstetteri; assembly: GCA_020800305.1. NCBI lineage: Eukaryota > Metazoa > Chordata > Aves > Gruiformes > Rallidae > Porphyrio > Porphyrio hochstetteri. The sequence goes on along the minus strand of CM036905.1, from coordinate 180,104,721 downwards.
TAGAAGATGTAAGTTAAAGTAAGCTGGGAATCTGTTTGACCTGTATTGTCTTCAGGGTCCTTGGCATGCAGACTCATGAAACTAAGCTTTCTCATTTCAGCTATAAAAGAAATTCACAACTGTGGATACTTAAAAAACAAAAACCAAACCAAAACAGAAGCTCATATGTAAAATAAACTCTGTTTGTTGGCAAAAGGTTTAAACTGGTATAGCTTTCCAACATATAGCATATAAATCATTTTGTAGGTTCATCCCTTCTGAGTCCAGAAAAGATCATTGTAATCATCTTGTCAGATTTAACAGAGGCCGTGGGACTCTTTGAGCTAATTTTGATTCAGATGTAATACATGTAACCAAAGCAATAAAATGACAGTAATTTTTTATGATATTCAGCCACTTTCTTATTTTCACAATGAAAATGCAAAGTCCAAAATTAAACTCTTTGACAATACAGGTTTCTTCCTTTAGCTACCTTTCCTGAATGTGCAAGTGTCTGTAAACTGTGTGCTGAAAGTTGCATAACTAGAATGTAGATTTTGAGAGAAAAAATACACAGCTATATTTTAAAATTTCCAATGAGAAAAGAAAGCATCAAACATAAAGCCTGTGAAAAATTATTTAACCTAATTACATTAAACAGTACTGAATTCTAGAGTACCATCAGAATGTAAGGAGAAGTCAGCAAGACTTGTCAGTAAGGGAATTTGATGTATCTTCACCTTTTTAAAGATTATAACCAAATACAGTGTTCTGAATTTCTCTGGTGAAAGATGAAAAAGTTATTCATATGCTGAAGGGTTTTTTTTGTTGTTTGTTTTTGGGGTTTTTTTTCAGTTCATGGCAAAAACAGTTCTGGGATGAATGAAAGAAGGGAGGTTAGCTCAATAAAGAAAGGATATACTTTGCTTCCTGCTTTCCTTTTTTATTAGTATGGATAAGAAACCTTACCCACTAATTACATAACTACATCTATGATTTTTAGTTGGAGTTGGAGCATAATTCATTAAATGAATTATTTTGCCAAAATTACAAGGGTTCTTGGAATTGTATTTCTTTAAATCCAGGGAAAGAGCAGAAGAGCTGGAATCATGTTCACATCTCCGGCCAGAGCAGTTAGCACTGAAAGGCATGACCTATAGTCCAGGCTTTGGAATGGGGGATTTAATGTTTGCTTGTTGCCAAGGTGGCCAATTCTGATGCTACATCTTGACAGCAATTGTTTAAGATGGACAAGGGGCACAAAGCATCTGTTGTTTATAAAACACAGTAACTGCAATGGAGAATGACTTTGGGGACAGCATGAGATTCAGAGTAATATCCCCTTACTACAGCGACAGTGGAAGATGGGACTTTGCTTCAGAATAGGTATTCAAAAGGATAATACTGAAGGTACTTAGGGAAAAGAGTACAGAATATGGCTATGAATCAGGCAAAACTAGACCCAGAACAAATGTAATAGCATGCTGCTAGCAGGGAAGCAGACCTGCAGTGTTAGGCTTATGAATAGGAGTAAGTTACTGTGGTGGTTTAGCCCCAGCCCCAGCCAGCTGTTAAGCACCATGCAGCTGCTCGCTCACTTCCCCGGCAGGATGGGGGAGACAACTGGAAGAGTGAAAGTTAGAGAACTGATGGGGTGACATAAAGACAGTTCAGTAGGACACGCACACCAAGATAATAATATATATTAATAATATACATACAGAAAACGAATTATGACAGCACAATTCTCTACACCCAAAGTAGATGCAGCATGAGACCCCGCCACAGCTGCCATGCAAGACCCCCCCAAACTGCCCAGCCTTTTGTCCCATTTGCACACCTGCCCATTGGCAGGCAAGTCTTAAGCCATCACCCTGAAGCTAATGCTACAGAAGACCCACAGCTGCCACACCAGCAGCCAATCAGCTCCTCCACCCACCCCCAGTTGTAAACAGAACATGACATCATATAACATGGAATATCTCTTTGTCTGGTTTGGGTCAAGCATCATGGCTGTCCCCCTCCCAGCTTCTTGGGTACCCCTTGTCTTCCTGTTAGCAGCATAGTATGAGAAGCTGTGAAGTGCTTGACTACTCGGCAACAACGAAAAGCATTAGTGTGTTATCAACATGTCGTAGTTTTGCATGGCTGGGTTCTGGTGGAGAAGGTGGGGGCTGCAGGGGTGGCTTCTGCAAGAAGCAGCTAGAAGCTTTCTTTTGGCTCGAGAGACTAAACACCAGCCAACTCAAGGCCGACCAAGGCCGAGCCCATCAGCGATGGTCACAGCACCTCTGGGAATCACATTTAAGAAGAAAAAAAAAATGCTAGTGGCCACTTTTTCACATCAGACAAGGGAGTCAGAAGATGTAAGAAACTGTGCAAACAATGAGGCCAGTAAAGAAGGAGGGGGGGGATGAGGCGCTCCAGGTGCCGGGGAGAAAAATTCCCCTGCAGCCCATGGAGAAGACCATGTTGAAGCAGGCTGTCCCCCTGCGACCCAAGGATGATGATGGGGAGCAGAGATCCCATCTACAGCCCATGGAGGACTCCATGCGCAGGTAGAGATACCTGAGGGATGCTTGATGACCCTGTGGGAAGCTTGCGTTGGAGCAAGCTCCTGGCAGCAAACCCTGCAGCCTGTGGAGAGACCGACACATGCTGGAGCAGGTTTGCTGGGGTACTTGTGACTCTGTGGGTGACCAGGCTGTAACAATCTGAGCCTGAAGGTCAGCAACCCATGGAAGGGAGTCATGCTGAGGCAGTTGGTGAGGAGCTGAAGCCCTGATAGAAAGGACTCAAGTTTGTGAGTATCCCGTGGGTGGGACCCCACTCTGGAGCAGGGGAAGGGTGTGAGGAATGCTCCCCAGCCCCAGCTAAGAAGGAAAACAGCTCATGAGGAACTGACCAAAACCTCCATTCCTCTATTCCCTGCCCCTCCCCATCCCACAATGGGGGGGGAAGAAGGGAGAGAAATCATGACTAAAGTGAAGTCTGCTAAGAAGGGAAGGGTGGGGAGCGCTGCTTTAAGATCCAGTCATGCTTCCCATTTTCCGACTTTGGTTTCAGTGTGTAATAAAGAAGTTTTCTTTCCTTTATTCTGTGTTGAGTCTGTTTTGCCTGTGACTCTAATTGCGGAAAGATCTCTCCCTGTCCTTATCTCGACTCCTAAGCCTCTCAATATATATTTTCTCCCTTGTCCAGCTGAAAAGGGTAGTGATAGAATGACTTTGGTGGGTGTCTGGCTTCTAGCCAGGGTCAAACCACCACACAACATTGCTTTCATCCTAACTCCCAAATCCTGCATTACACCGACTGTTGGAAAGAAAATTAGCACTATCCCTGCTGAAACCAGGACAGTTATGAAAAAGATGGTTTCTAGAGAAAGTTCACAGTTTTCTTTCTCATTGTAACTACCACATAATAAGAAAAAAATAGGTCAAAATATTTGTTTGGATTTCCCATTATAAGTACTGATGATTATAATTTGAGTAAATCTCAAATGAAGAAAAGACTTAATGAAACAAGGGTAAATACAGCATACTGCAGACTTTCTGGTTTGATCTCATTCCTGCCTCATCACTGTACATATGCCCAGAAATTTCTGGGCTATGTCTTACCCTGCTTGCTGTCACCTGATCCTAACCCTGGCTTGTTTATGACTTCTCAGCTTGACCTTAGATGTCCCCCATACCTGCAGACTTGCCTGGGGATCTGGACTTTTGGCTTATCCAGGTTATCACCACCAGATCTGTTCTGTTGGTCTAAAACCAGACATTTTCAATTTTGGAGAGTCTAGGCATGATAAGAACAAGAAGTTGCTGAGAATTCTGTGGCAGTTATAACCTGCCTGCAAATCTCTCAAGAAAAAGATGTTGAAGTGATAAGGATAAAAGGCATGAAAAGAAAAGGAAAGGGGAATCAAGTCCCAGCAACTTTAAGGTTGTAAATATATCTAGAGAAAGGAAACTCAGCAACACTTAGAACCTTTGTCAGTGTATCAAGTGGCAGCAGCAGTAGCTGCCTTCTGCCTGTACAACAGCTTTCAGTGAATGACCCATCTGAACTCCTCACCCTCTTATAAACCCCTTGTCCATGAGCTGCAGAAATCCATATCTACCTTTACAGTGAATTTGGCATTTTTGGGTAAAATAAACTTTTGGTCTTCTTTACAGATGATATTAAAGAAAAATAATGGCACAGGCATCAGAGTTACAAAAAGAGGGGTTGATCACAAGCTGTTTCTCCTTTATGGTCAAGCACAGTAGTAGCAGCTGGAGGAATTCAACCTTGTGTATGCTTGAATGAGTCCATGCGCAATACAAATGAGTGATCAATTGGTTCAGCATGCTGCAACAGAGAAATAGGATTGAAAAGCGGAAGGTATTAGTAAACACCATAACATTTCAATAGCCTTCTGTGGAAAGCCTCGTTATCCTCACAGAAACATTGCCAGGAGCACAGAACAGGTAAGCGGCTTTAATATTTGTTTTGACCATTCCTGTTGAACTAGCTTTTAGAGAAAGAATATGCAACATGCAGTAAAGCACTTTGAAATGAGAGGGGGAGAGCTTATGAGAGCTCTGCCAAAGGGCTGTCACATTTGCTAGTGAATAAAGGGCCAGATTACACTTCTAAAGCTACTGTTCCAAGGTCTCCTGGCCAAGGGTGAGGCTGACCTCTATGCTGCTATAGATAGCTTTTCACAGATAAGGTTGCTCAGTGTCTGAGAGCTTTAGAGAAGGAGAGGGAAAATAAAGACACATCAAAACTTGTCCCAAAATTCTTAAGACTTCCCAGAAGAAACTGCTTTAAGAAGGAAATCAACATCAGATCTGTTTCTTTTAGTGTTGCATGATTTTACCCTGGGGTGTGGTTTTGGGGGTGGGGAGGAGAATTGGGTTAATATTTTTGTTGTTTTTCCATTCAAGGATTCTACCTTAACAAAGAGAATATAGCTATTACACGTCCTCTAGTTGTACTCAGAATTTTTGCAGACATTCTAGTGGAAACTTGAGTTGCTACTAGAAGTGTTTGCTGCTTACATGCAAATATTTGAGAGAGTAAATTATGAATTTTTAATCTAAGGTATTTTCACCAGATACCTGACTTCATTTGCATTTATCCATTCATTGAACAACATTTGTATGTCAAGAAAAATAATACTGCATTTGAAATAACTGTTCAAATGAACAATTCAATATCCATGTTACTGAGAGAAAATAGATGGTGGATAGTCACAGGTAATGACTTTAGTTGAGAAAGTATTAAGCTACTTGTGGGCACCTGACTCACAGAAAAGTGGCTAAATGTTATTAAATTATTCACTGTGAGTCATTTGCTTTTCCACACTCCTTCAAGTCACTCTTACTTGGATCTGATCATATGGTACCAACTGAGGCTACAGTGTCAGAGGAGTGTGTCATCCTTAAAAAAGTTGTTGTTGTTGTTATTATTATTATTATAATTATGTCATTTCAGTGATAAGCATTGAAGTAGTAGGAAAGTCTACTGACAAACAGGAATTCTGTAGTGCTCAGAGCACTGTCAGTAGGACGAAGCTATCTCCATTTAGCCCTAATATGTAGAGACTGTAAAGATGAGTAAAAGATGTTTTAATTGTGAAGGTCATCTTCTACCTAAATGTTTAATGGATGGATGGAGAGAGAAGGTTTCACTATATGGTGGCAAGGCAGGGAGATAAAATATAGTTAGAGTGTCATGAAACTTTAAACTTTACAAGGTAAAAAAACCCCCAAAACCTAAACCAAGAAAGTTCTTGTACATTGGTATAAAAAATATTTTAAGTTATAATAATAACTATTTCTTTTAATTCCTATTCCCCTCTAAAACTTGGTACCTGTTCTGGCAGGATTAAACTTTGTCATGGAAAAGAAATCACTTAGTATTAAGTAAGACTGAATTAAAAAGGAAAGGATACATGTTGAAAGGATAATTAGATATTACCTATCCAGGTACATCTTCCCCAGATACACAGGGGAATATGTACTTCTAAACTTGTCTTAGATTGAATATGCTTCCTCACTGCCTGCTGTGGGTACATCTCTGGTGTTAATCAGTTTCAATTCCAAATTCCCTCCAGTGTGCTGCTCCAGATTGCATGAATGGTAATTCAAGCTGAAGCTCACAATACATCAAGCAGCTAACCTCCAAACATACCCAGAATGTTTTTAAAAGGTGTGGCTGCTAAGAGTGAAGCCGGTTTGTTTTCTTCCTTCAGTATTATCCCATCTCATGCATATCCTAACTACACACTCCATGGCAATGCAATACAGGGACTTGCTTTCATGCTGTACAAAGATCACTTTGGTGAGCTGCAGCAGAGCTCTCACATTTTTCAATTTGTCTTAGGGAGAAAGAAAAAAAAAAAAATTCATTACACCTTGCCCAAATGAGTCTCAGAAAAGATCCAGCACCGATTTCTACATATTGTAGATATAGCCAGTCTGTTTTAGTGTACTAGTGGGCAGCAGTGTGGAGCACTGTTCTCTACCTCTTGGTCTGTAGGCAGGGAGCACTCCCTGGGGGGAGAAAATTTAGTAGTGTAGACATAACCTCTGGCATCCTTTCAGGGCACAGGTCTCGCTCTCTGTTGTTGGTTCTCATAAGCAGGATGCAACATTGCTTGATGACATTGCTCTTGCTCGGCCTCTACTGCCATTGAAACAGTTTTTCCTACAAAAACATAACAGTATATATTTGGGGTTTACAATCAGAGATGCACATAAACATGTCATGCTCTGCTAATGGAAGACCAGATCACGTAAACCAATAAATATCTTCACGTGATTCTCTGTCTCAGCTTTATCATGACTGGTGAACAACTTGCAAAAAGAGCCCACCGCCCTTCTTAGCATTTCTTCTGGCATACAGTTTTTCCTCTAGGCTATGAAATAACCTTGAAATTCTGCAGCTGACTTCCTCCTTTCAGTGTCTTTCATTCCAGTCGTACAAGACTATATGTGAACTGACTAACCCAGAACAGATTTTCATGTACATAATGGAAAGAGACCTGCATGCCCCCGTATCACTAACACATCAGTCATTGTGGATGAAAGTTAAGTTGATGGCTAGAGAAAGTTCCTGTGCACCTCATCCTGTGGATAACTGGTGAACAAGGACTGTGAGGTTTATTATGGAGCACACCCATCTTGGAGAAAAAAGTCTCAGCAAACCTTTCTTTCATAATTGTCAACCAACTTTTTCAGATACTTCTCAGACAAGTTACCAAAGACTTTACAGGGTAATCTGGTACCAAGTAATGATATACCTTGCACTCAAACTTAAAAGAAAAATATTCTGGGTTGCATGCATCTCTTTGTTGAACATTATCCCATTTAAGTCATCAAAGTTTAATGTCTCTTGTTGTCTGTTCTGTGATGAAAGCAAGAATTTCTCATAACACCACCTGTGGGAATTAGCTCAACACAGAGCTGAAAGTCAGCAGAAAAGACATGCAAGGCCTAGGTTCAAAGTGATGTTCGCAACCTGACACTTAGTACCAGCACTATGTACTAGCACTGAATATGAAACACAGCCCATAAACTGTAAATAGACTGAGACTGACTTTTTAACATTTTCATATATACACCGGTAAAGCTCTTTAATATGCATGCAATGCTTTATGATAGACTATATATGCTTTTATTTTGAAAATCAGCTGTATAACATTAACATTTAAAACTCAGGAATGGGTCACTCACTTCTGAACATTCTGAATTCACTGAACACTTGTAGATGCTGTTTTTTTTCTTTATGATTCTTATTAAAAAATCTCTAACTACCTATTATCTTTTAATATTTGAAGATTGAGGTTCAATCTGTCATCTGTTGAAGTAGGCAAGTATGTCTAGGGTAATAACAGGTATCTCATTAAGGAGATTAAATGAAAAATTAGAAATAACCTTTAAAGCAAGAAAGACAAGTTTAACATATTTCTTTCCCTCTGCTCCCCATGACTAGAATTCACACTAATTTCCTTAAGGTACCAGTCACTATTTCATGAGAAGTGCCATGACACAGAGAAGGGTATCATGCATCAGGTAGCCTTTGTATTCTTGCTGTGACACTTCCTTTTCACCCATTGTCTGCTAGATATGGCTCAATTATCATTTCTGAGACTAAAGTGTATCAGGAGACATCAAACCAGAAACAACTTTCATTTGTAATTTCTGTAAGACATAATGTCTTCTGAAAACTGTAAGTGGAAGTGTGTGCTGCTGAGAAGGTTTGCCCTGTATTTAAAGAGTATTACAAGTGTCCTCTCAGGAGCTTAGTCCGACAATTGCTGGAATAAGCGAGAATGTTATTTTTTATTTAACCAAGAGCATGTTCAGACTTCAGCAATGAAATATAGAGCAGCACATTTATGTGTCTGACTGTAAAAATGCTTTTTAATCAGCACCAATAGCTAGCTATCTCCTCATCCTTCTTCAGATACGGAATTTCACATTCCACTGTATCAGTGCCAGATTCTCCCCTCAGATCCAGCTCTAGTTCAAGCACTTCATCAAAGCTTCAACTCTTTGAATTTGCAGTTTTCTTCAGAAGCACAGTGCAGGTGCAATGATAGGACTGAAAACTTGGACAAAGCTATTTTCTGGGTATTAGAGATGAAATGTACAACCTTTGGAGGTGATCTTACATGCTATCATCCAGAGGTCAAACAGTAGGGTCATAGGATGGAGAAAGACCTGGAAATAATCCAGTTCAAACCCTATGAATTGTAGGTAACTGTCCTGTACAGGGTCTACAGAGCATCTACTTTATACGACCTTATATATCATAGACCACATAACACTTTCTAGCATCCTGTTATGAAGTGAAGATTTACAGTAAGAGATCAAAACTCTCAACCAACCAGTACTTCAGAAAGAAAGAAGAATCTCTATCCATGTCCAGGATTCCTGCAGCCAGAGGAAATTTGTGAAGTAGAATTTTCACCATGGGTTTTTACCCACATATAACCCGCATGTAGCACTTCTATTACACAAACTCCTCAGCATATACTTTTCTCAAAGTGGCTTGTTATTTAGATGCTATACAAGGAAAGTAGTTCCTTTGGATAGGGAAAGACATCCCCTTCATAGGAAAAATTGCTTAATGCCTCCCAGATGTGTAAGAAAAGTGAAAAACGATAGCTCATTTGAGGCAGGGTTTATGGCTTAGTGAGCTTATTAGTTCTCTGAATGAAGACTTATCTGCCCTGTGTTTCTTCAGTTTCATTTTATGTACAGACAAAAAAAACCCCTTAGACTAAAATGAAATGTATTAGGCTGCTCATGCCAACTACCAAAAGGAGATGGATTTAATAATCTAATGTCTACCAAATATATGTTACTTTAAAGAATCCCAGTTTCTTGGGCTATCTTTACTATTCTATCTCATATTCAGCGTTGGTTTGTTTGAGGGAGAAGATTTTAAAGGAAAAGTAGAGCTGATTTTCTGTGTCAGTTTGACAAATAAAATCTGTGTACTGTGGATAGCAATCATTAAAAGGATCTGTCATTAAAAATTGATCTAAGATGGGTTGTCTTTGTTAGTCTTTTGATAAGAGACAGTAATTAGAATTGTTTGAAGAAGGATGAGTGAGTGATTCTATGGAACAAAATATGCCATATTGATTTAAGAAGTCATTACATAACACAGAAGCAATATTTTTTCTCTATTTTTCACACTTGCATGCAGTGCATCCTCTTAGCTGAAAGTATGATTGCCAACAGCTGATTACTGAGGAAGCTTACATATCACTCGGTGTTTAAAGGACTAAGCTACAAGAGTCGAATGGCTTATTGAATTAGAAGGGTAATTGTAAACAGGACTTCACATCTCTGCACAAAGTTCTTTCATGATACGAGAAACTTGTGGACTAAATCAGCTGGTTAGCATTGTTTGCTCCAGTAGTCTATTAAGTGTAGACACCTACAATTCACTCTATTCAAATATTGATATGGAATCATTTGTACATGAAGAGAACAAGTAGGTCGGTAAAATTTGCCCAAAGCATCTCAGACTTTCTAAAAATCTGCAATTACAGGGCCTTCTCTAGACCTCAAAATTTGTGTCTTAAGAAGAAAAAAAAACCAACATAGATTCTTTTAAGGATTCCTTCCACATGATGCATAAAATAATATCAGTTCTGGTTGGAACACTACTATAAAGACAGGGGAGAACTGAAAATTTATCTGTGTAAAACTGGATTCATGCATTGAAGCTATTAGATTGTTCACAGCTTTTTCAAACATTTGAACCCTCATTAAAGTATTCTTGACTTAATTCTGGTTTTAAAAAAATAAAAAAGTTGCAATTGACACTCTAATGCTGCCTTACTCAATCTTCATATATAATTTATTCATCATACACTGCCATTGCTAAATCATTTAAGAATAAAATTTCATTGTAAAAGGACCGTCACTGTAGTTAGATCATTATGTATTTCCAAGAAAATGTATTACTCTAGAAAGAAGAAAATATTTTTAGCTTTCTTATCTTCAATTTTTTCCAGTGATCTCTTTTTATCTCTCTTATGTATATCCTTCATCTTTTAAGCTCTCATTCAGAAAAAGCGTGTTGATTGCTTAGTTTAAGCCTATACTTAAAGTTGATGAGACTGAAAAACGTGGTTTCAGAACATGGGTAATTATTTTGCTAAATAGTGATATTTTCACAACTCAGGGACTCAGAGAACTGTCGATGCTTGCTTTCCTTGAAGTTGCTCATTATATCTTCATTATAGTGTGTGAAAGCATAACGGTCGTGGAATTGCAACATAGATTGGCAGACTTGTACTAACTGTTCTCCAGGTAATGTAATTTGGAAAAAAATAAGAGGGGAAGAAAAGTCACATGATTAGCAAACCGACCCATTAGGCTTATGTTTATGTCTGTGAATGTGTGGAGCAACTTGCATCATTTAAGTTGCCAAGAAAGTTGTGTATTTAGTTTATACTTGACAGCTGGGTGGAATTCACTTCCCAAAACATTTAATCTAGTGACATTTAAAATATCGTGGCATGCCTAGTGTCGCTTTCAGCAACATCTCCAAAGGGGTGTCCACAGGGGTCTCTTTTGTCATGTCTGCCAACACCATCTTGATGTCTTGGGTATCCTAAAACACTCAAAACAAAGCAGAATTCCTATTTTTAGACAAGTCTTCAGAGGGGATTAATTTGCCTTTCAAAGTTGTTCTCTGGTTTCATGGGATAAATAGAGTTTGGGAGAACTACTTTGGACATAGTGATTAAATATTAGATGACTGAAGTTAGGTGAAATAATCTCTCTTTCCAAGACTAGATGAATTAATAATCAGTCTCTGCTCTGTGAAATAATTATATGTTCTATGAACAATACTGAAAAGCATATGAAATGCAGTCTGCTAAAACCTACAGCAAGGTATATAAAATATTAATATGAAGAATAGTGTGATAATATTATAACCTTTGTTCTGTGTGCAAGATGGAGGGCAATTTTGGTCTTACACATGTAATGGCTATGCTTTGTTGCCCAATTTACAGGCTTATAATAAGTTTTTTAGCCTCCTTGAAGTAAAGGGTGAAAAATGAAAGCATACATTAGAATGTATATCAATTACCTGTGATAATAAAGATAAGGCCTGTGTAATTTATATGTGTGTGTGTGTGTGTATGTGTTCTAAGAACCCTACAGAGAATACTCCATAAGCTAGGGAAGGGAGATTAGGACAGCATAAAAGTATTACTTATTTTTGCTTTTTTTTTTTTTTTCTTCAGTACTTTATGGATTTCTCTATATTATTGTTATGTTTTTGCTGTTCTGTTTGATTACTCAGTAGATGATCATGACCTAACTTTCTAGGTCAATACATGGTATTTGAATTATACCTGAAAGCTACATGATGGTAATCAAGAGCAGGAGAAAGAAATGTGAGATGTTGGTGCTTTACATAAGAATTCCTTTAGAATACTACAGTTTCCTGACTTTCAAATTTCTTATTTCTTGCAGAGATCCTAATAAAGTTTGTGGGTTTTGTTTTTTTTTTTTCCTAAACTAATGGAGAGTCATATCTGAAAATTAGTGTCAATGATTTTTAAGGGAATTTGCTTATTTTTAGTAAAATAAAACTTAATTTAATATTTCTATTTATTCCTAATTCTGTCTTTTAAAGTATTCTCTGGTAGGAAGATGCTCTGAAGTCCTGCTTTTTCCGAGTACCTGCTAAACAAAAGCTCTGACAGCAGAGCAGCTCCTGGGAACCTTTTAAGCTCTGCATCTTCCTTAGCCCTCATAGGTCTGTCTAGTCTTGTAAAGCTCATAAACTCCTCATTCCTCGGTGAAGACAGGAGAATAAACCACATTTACCGTTTCTACAACATGCTGTTTGGGGGATATGCTGTTCTGAAATACATTAGGATAATGTAACAAATGCAAATTACCACTGATTTTACAGCCTCTCAAATCTCAAAAATGCCTTGTACAATTACCCTCAAACTTTTTAAGGGGAAAAAAAAAATCATCTTTTTTTCAGAACACCACACAAGAGAAATTTCTAATAGAACAGTCTGATGTTAAAATGAGATGGAAGGGCCTAATTGAGCTTATAATGGAAGGTACTTACAACCTTAGCCATGGAATGACTACTACAGCTCCATAATACCATCTATTTCAGAAAATCAGAAAGCTTTATACAGACTGTCTGACAGTATTCAGAAATGGGGGACAAAAATGCTAGCCAAGAAAGGTCTGTGTTTATCAAGATGCTGGTATTGCCTCTTATTGTATATCAAGAAAAAGATACAGTATGTTGACTAACCAAACATTGTCCGCATTTGTGTTGAAAATCTACAAAAGTTAAGTATTGTGAAGATTGTGTTTACTAAAGCCAGATGAGTTTTTCTGTGGTTTCAATTATAATACACATATAATATAATATATAATATATATTATATAATGTGTATATATTCTGACAACATATTATAATAATCTGCCCTTAATTCACCTATTAAAACAGTTATTTTTCAGCTTTTGGCTAAGGCATCACCACTTTTCTTAGCTGGGCCAGCTCCATGTTTATACACGTTTGTTTTGTTACACACCTGAAAACAAAACAAAAACTTTGGCCATGGGAGTAAAAAGCTTGCCACCTACACCTTTATGCTTGAAGTTTGGCTTTTGGAAACCATTTTTAAGCATGTCATCAGGCCTGCATTAAGTTCACTTAAATTTAGACACCTAACATAAGTGGCTAAATTACAACCAGAACTGCCATAGGTGATTCAGATCTCTATTGACTCTGAAGAGCTGACAGAAACGGTGCTTAGTTAGGTACCTAAAAGTAGCTGAGATTAATGTTATTCAGTGTGCCTTGTCCTTCCAAGTCAGGTGAGGTGTGAATAAGAAGAAAACAGTGTTGACTCCACTTCTCGATGCAGTGTCCAAGACAGTTCTGGCTTGTAAAGGGAATTGCTGATTGCTTCTGGATTAGACCAACAGAAATTCACTGTCCCATTGAATGAACTGAGAAGCATGGGTATGTATCTCAAAGCATCTATTTCTCACAATGTCTTTCAGAGGTACTAACCAATGGACACACTGCTCATTCCTTGCTCAGTTTTAAATTGAATCTTTCATATGTTTTTAGTGCAATTTTTTTTTTCCTTTTCTTGTTTTATTTTCCATACTTTTCAGACAGGTGGAACTGAGGAAAGAAGTAGCCGGTGAAAGTTTAGGAAATTCTGGGATGCCTATGATGGAGGCCATGTGTTTTGCTATTTAAATATCTACATGGTGGTGACTGTGGTGGTCTCTCTGTCATACCTATACACATCTAGTGGATTCAACGTGCTGTTTGTAGCTTGTGAACAACTGATAAAAATTTAAAGTCCAGTTAGTTACTCAGCTTTATTCCAGAACTACACTGTTCCTTTATTAGAGTAGTACAAAGATTTCATTCTTGGATTAACTTCTTGGATTTCGTTAATTTTCTGTTTTATATTTCAGTACTGGGATTTTGTTGTGGGGTTTTTTTTTGGGTGTTTTTAGGTTTCTTGTGGTTTCGCCCCCTGTGGGAGCTAAGCACCACACAGCCACTCACTGTGAGGGAGGGGTGGGAAAGGGAGGAGAAGGGGTAAGGAAAACCAAAGGGAAACCTCATGAGTTGAAATCCAAATCAGCTATAGGTAAATAATGTTTTCATGGTAATACCAAGCAACAGGTCTATTCAACAGTAAGACAACTTGTGTCTTGAAGAGTGCCTGTTTCTCTCATTGTCAGTAAAGGATGGAAAATGTGTTCAGCTAAGATATAGATATCTATACTGTAGAGCTACAAAACTGATTGAGGTTGGATCACATCCTTACTGAGAAACAGCTTTCGGTTTAGGAGTCCCATGACAATTTGTCTCCCCTCTGTTTCCTTGCAGGTGGGATGTGTGCACTGCACTGAGGCACCAGTGTGATACAGGCTGAATGCAACTTTTTTGACACCTTTCAGAATGACAAGTGCCCTTCTGAAAGGTGGTCTTTCTATGTGGCCTTACCTGCGCTGAGGTAGCACATGCTGTTTGTTGACTCCCGGTTATGAACTAACCCGATTACTTTGTCTCCTTTTGCAGGACTACGTATTTTGTACACATGTAAAAACAGAGAGTGTCAGCGACAGTCATCTGCCAGAGTTCAGATGTTGAAAATCTTTCTTTATTTTTCTGTTTGCAGCCTGTATCTGTATACCAGGTGCAGGTGCCCAGGAGCTGGCAGCAGTGAGGGCTGCAGGGCCCTCTGTGAGGAGAGGCTGGGGCTGCACAGGACTGGACACAGCTGGTTCCAGCTGGCTCCAACCCACCCACCGCAGGGCATGGCTGAGTCCCTGGCTGAGGTGGGGGTGTCTCTGGGAAAATGTATTTAAGAAAGGGTAAAAAAAAACCCTGTGGCAGTGAGGAGAAAAGAAAAAAAGTAGGAGAGAAACAACCCTGCGGGCACCCTGGTGAGAGAAGCAGGAGTGGGAAGAGGTGCTCCAGGCATGGAGCTGACATTGCCCTACAGCCTGAAGACCACACCAGGGCAAGTTTATCCACATATCAGAAACAAAGGAGTAAAGTTGAGACTTAAAAAAGGGGGGTGGGGTGGGTTGAGAGGGTATTGCTTTATTTTTTTTTTCTTTGTTTCTCACCACCCTGCTCTATTTTAGTTGGTGATACATTAAATAAATATTTCCCAAGTCAAGTCTGTTTTGCCTGTGGCGGTAATTGGTAAGGGATCTCCCTGTCTTTATCTGGACTTATGAGGTATTTCATCTTACTTTCTCCATCTCGATGGCATCAATCAACTTTCTGTCTACAAAATGGCAGATCCTTTTGTTCTCTTCAGTGTCAAGAGGGATCCTTCCATTAAAAAATACAGTAGATTCCCAGATAGTGTAAGTCAATATAGATCTTTATGTCGAAGAAAAAAACTTTTAAGGCAAGTTCTGTGTGTAAAGACATCAACTCTGAAGCTACATAGAATATGAAGTGGTCACAAAGACAGATACGTAAAATATGTTTTCTCTTAAATATAGCACATTTATTTGTTATAACTGGATATCTCTTTGCAGGGATACAAAGCACATATCTATTGAGGTTGATGGAAACAAAAAGAATTAACTCCCTGATAAAATTTCAGGTAATTTCAAGAACTGGTACTTTAATTTGTCAGAAAATAGAAATAGTCCAGAAATTTTAAGAAGAAACAATTTCATTTATATTGCTGTTGTGGATTGGCCCTTGCTGGAGGCCACTCTGCCTCCTCAGCTGGACAGGGGCGAGAAGGTATAAAGACTCATGGGTCAAGATAAGGACAGGAAGAGATCATTCACCAGTTGCCGTTATGGGCAAAACAGACTCAGCCTGGGGAATTTTAATTTACCACTCAACTCAGAATACAATAATGAAAAATAATCCCACATTTTAAAAGACCTTCTCCCCACCCCCCTTATTCCTGAGCTCAACTTTAGTCCCAAATTTTCTACTTCTTCCCCCCAGCAGCCCAGGGAGATAGGGAATGGGGGTTGCAATTGGTTCATCACACACTGTCTCCGCCACTCCTTCCTTCTCAGGGGTAGGACTCCTCATACTCTTCCCCTGCTCCAGCCTAGGGTCCTTCTCATGAGAGAGAGTTCTCCATGAACTTCTCCAACATGAGTCCTTCCCACACGCTGCAGTTCCTCACAAACTGCTCCAGCGTGTGTTCCTTCCATGGGATGCAGTCCTTCAGGATAAGACTGTTCCAGCATGGGTCCCTCACCTGGTCACAAATCCTTCCAGCAAACCTGCTTCAGTGTGAACTCCCCTCTCCATGAGTCCACAGGTCCTGCTAGGAGTTTGCTCCAGAGCAGGCTTCCCACAGGATCACAGCCTCCTTTGCGCATCCACATTCTCCAGTGTGGAGTCCTCCACAGGCTGCAGATAGATATCTGCTCCACTGTTAACCTCCATGGGCTGCAGGTGGGCAGCCTGCCTCACCAAGGTCTTCTCCACAGGCTGCAGGGGAATCTGTGCTCTGGCACCTGGAACACCTCCTACCCCTCCTGCTTTACTGACTTTGGTGTCTGCAGAGTTGTTCCTTTCACATATTCCCACTCCTCTCTCTGGCTAAATAATTACCTTTCTTTTTTTTTTCCCTTTCTTAACTATGTTATCCCAGAGATTCTACCACTATGGCTGATTGGCTCAGCCTTAGCCAGTGGTGGGTCCTTCTTGGAGCTGGCTGGCATTGGGTTTATCAGACATAGGGAAAATTTCTATCAGCTTCTCACAGAAGCCACCCTTGCTGCTTCTCTCCACAACAACCGAATACAAATATTTGGATGGAAATTTAGGAGTCTCTTCAGCTGGAAGTAGAGCATTTATTTTTATTGCTGTATATGTATCCATGCCACAGAACTCACTGTTCTCAGCTTCGTTGTTCTGCTCTTAGGTAATTCATTCCTTCTTTAATTTTGCTGACTCCCATCTCTGAACCCACCAGACTAATTTATCTCTGGATATGGCACTACATGTTTTGTTATGACAAAAAAGAGAAATTACTGATGGTCACAGCTGGTAGATTTATGTTGGAGGAAGATTGAGAGACTAATTCAAATCTAGAAAGCAGCAAATAATGCTTTGAAATGTAATGAAGTCTATGGATATGTACTAAATAAAGAACGGTACACACATTACTAATGTCTTTTCCATTTAGAATTTAACATAAAAGAGTTAAAGCTGAGGGCATCATATGCAGTGTTTGATAGAGCTTTACTGGTTTTTTTTTGCATATAAGAAAACCATCTGTGCCTTGAGACCTTTTAAGACATCTTTATTCCTCTCCGATGTTCTCATATATTTTATTTCAATTATATACTATATTACATAGACCCCCTCTCCACCAGTGGTGACTTTGAGAATGACAGGCCTTGCCTTTGTGAAGTCCCTGTGAAAATCATATTGTGTTCCTGAGGATTACAACTCAGAACCAGTTAATATTGTTACAGTTTGAAAAAATGTTGAATTCTTGATCAATTGTATTGTGATTGCAGGGCTTTTAATGCAGTATAATTATTATTGCATAGTCTATGTGATACACAGCTATATGATATGTTTGCGTGACTACACGATCATTTAAGCTGCAGCATAAGAAGTATTCACACTCAGGGTATCACTGAATTGTGGATTAGCTACAAGAGTCCTCAATAAGGAAGATAGTAAGAATGGATTTTGTCAGTATCTGTAGCATGCACCATCCACCTTCTCTCTCCTTCAGCAAGGTTTAACTAGTATGACTCAGAATAGCAGAGTAGCCTATTCAGATAATGTACCTACACCCTGACACACTTATGTAAGACATGGGATTGTCAGTAATTTACCTGCCATAGTAATTAGTTTGCTGTATTAGCTATAAATATAGCTTATAGTGTATTTGCTGTAGCTCGTTGTCTATTTAACTCTTGCAGAGTCAGCTATCTTTATGGTCTGACCCCTGCAGTTAGCCATACTGCTTATTTTAAACACCTGTCTTATTAAAAATGCCTATTTCTCTCTATCGACCTAACTATAATATTAATAATATACTTTTTTTAAGTTAGCCCCTCTCTCATTGGCTTAAATTCTGAGGATCTCAGATTACAGTAGAGTGATTCTTAATGACGTGTTTTAAAAAAAACAAATAACAAAGCAAAAGACATAATATCCTTGATAGCAAATGAGCTGTGATAATAGTTTTCTGCATCTGCTTTTTACAGACAGTCTTGTGAGTTACTGCTAAAAATCCTGTCTGCAACAGTGTCATTCCTGGGAAGTTTCCACTCCCTTCGTCTAGAAGACCTCCATCTTTGCTCCTCCAACTTTTGCAACAGCTGAAATGTATACCTACTTCCAAAATGGATAGTGTATATACCTTTCTCCAAAATGTATATTGTATACCTACATCCAGACAAATACAGTAACTGAGCAGCAAACTGTGAACTGCAGAGTGACAGGGAGTAACCCTCGAAGGAACCTTCCCAGGAATTTGAACACATACTCCGTGTTTGTTGTCTGCAATCACCTATTCTTTGTGTAAGTATATATTTACATACACACACACATATGTACCAGACCAAGAACAAATGGACTAATGAGCTTTTATAATTCTATTGACAGGGGAAAATTCAATCTCAGATATTTTAGTGTCACAAGGAAATAAAAGTGGTTCTGTTTATTCCTTCCACTCCTCTTACATCAGTGAAGAACCTTTGCAATATCCTGAAGATGACAGATCAATTTCCAAAATTTGGGCCTTTGTTAGCACTGCAATTCTTCAATGATTTATACTCAGTACACATTCAGTCACAGACAGGAGAAAGAAAACAGCTTTTAGAAAGTCTTGGATACATTACCACAATAATTGTACCAGCAAGAACTTTGGAGCGCAGACAAAAATACATGAAACAGAGGAACACTCACTATTCATTCAAGAAGCACAAAGGAAAAGATCAATGTTTGCTCAATAAGGAAGGTCAAAGTAGGCAGAATGTAGAAGGAATTCACTGTCAAGATTGGGGTGCAGAAAGTGGAAATTGTTTTTCTAAAGTGCTAGTTGGTATCTCCAAAAAATCTAGATTCTTTTACAGATGCATTTTGCAGAATGGTGGTAGTTAATAAACAGATGGCTACATAACAGATTTCTGCTGGACAGTACCCATCAAGGGACAGAAGAGTGGAGATATGACCTTGTGTTTTGAGGCAGGAATGGGAGAAAAAAACAGTGTGCATCCACGCTAAGTACCTCGCTGGAAGCCTGCAAAGTCAACTTGACTCAGTGAGCTTTGGAGAAGCAGGAGGTGGTCCAAGTAGTTACATGGTGACTAAACACAGAAGTTACTTTAATATTAACAAAAAAAAATCTGGGCTTGAATAGAATTTTTTCCCTCTTTTTGAAATTTAAAGCTCTTTGCTTCATTAGTACAGCAAGCAGGGTTTCTATATTTCACAGCTGTGCCGAGATTGACAGTAATATTGCAGCAAAATGAATATAAGTTTGTATTTGGGAAGGCAGATACTTAAATCTCTGTAATTAGGCTTCAATAAGGAAGGCAGTTAGTGGTAGTTGTTTGCAACAGTGCTGTGCCAAGGGCTTTGCCTTTCTGAACCAAAAGGGTCAGATGCAATCATTTTTATTACTTTTGAAATGCTAATTAAAGAGTTTATCGGCATCTTAAAATACTGTTTTAATAATTATGTCATAGTCTGAAGATGGTATTCACTAAAATAATATGAGAGAAATATTTTTTTAAACGTTATAAGTAGTAGCAATAAAGACTGGCCAATATCTTCCTTCTAGGATCATACTATAGGAAGTAGTTTATTGTATAAGACATTCTTCTTCTATATTCTAACAAGAAGAGGATGTTTTATTTTCCACTCATTGTTTCAGGAAGCCTTGTGTTTTAGCCTGAGAACACAGAAGAACATCAGTTTATAAAGTAAAGATGGTGACACTTGGTCTGATACAGAAAGAAATGGGGCCTGTTTCTCTTCAACAGCAATAGTTTTCACACTTTGCAAAACTTCCCCTGGGGAACCTCAGAGAAAATCAGATGTGTGCCATGATATTTACAGGATTAAGGCTTCAGGTTTTGTCATCTTTCTGAGGGCACACTAAAAATTTATGACAAGGCTTTTCCATCTTAATAGGTACAAGAAAAAAACAGGTTTTTTAGTGATGGTTTAGGTATTGATGACAAAAAAAAGAGGCTGATTTAAGCTATTAAAGCAGGAGTGTTCACCATCTGGAAGAGCTATATATTAAATAACATCTGTTGATTTCACTCTCCAGAACGTCACTAAAATACTTACAATTAAGAAAAGCAGTGACTATGTATAAACATAGTTGACCATTACTGGAAGAAACAGCCTATAACAGATGTAATTTTGATACCATGTAATTCAACAATGCTTCATGCAATATTAATGTCCCCTTGTAACGTATTCTAATTTTAAAATTCATTACTAAATTATTCAGCAGTCTATAAAACAGATGTATGGCACCACAGCACCCAAGTTTCTGTATCCATTATAAAATTGTATTTTTTTATAATCTGCATGTAATTTGTCCTTTAAGTCTCATACAGAATCAACGGATGTTTCCAGGTGCTGTGACTCACCTTCAGTTTCCTCACTCCCCTGAAAGGTTTAACTTGTGTTCCCTTATTATCTGTTTCAACATTAAATGTCAAGCTTTTTGTTTAGTTTAATTGGTACCATTGCTCGGAGCTTGATAGACATATATTTTAGGAAAACAGAACAGAGTAAAAATGTTTTATTTTTCTTGTAATATCTATTTGCATTTGCTGGAGGTTAGAACTTCTTTGTCCAAGCATACTTGGTCTTTCACTCAGAAAAGTTATAAACTAGGAACAAGCCTTGCACTTTTGAAAGACTAATTTGGATTCCTCCTATAGGTGATGATACACCCTTGGATGCTCTTTGCACCTTCATCTCCCATGAATGTTGCTGAAAATGTTCTGGAGGAAATTATATGACCTGGGTTATAAATCTGTATGACAGTTTCGGTAGTGGTAGAGAAGGAGAGGTGTTTTTTTTTTTCTCCTTGGTTGTGTTTGAATTGATGACAGGATGACACGAAAGAAAGTTTGGTTGAGCTGTTTGCCTTATTACATGGACTAGCAAAAAGTGGAGAAAGAGATTTGTCTAATTATAGTAGCTGAAACATAAAGGCTGATGAGGTAAAGCAGACAAAGCTTAAGGGCAACAGGTTGTGCAAAGTAGAACATGTTATATCAGCAAAGAAGGAAAAGGAGGGCTGATTTTAAAAAGGTACATCCATATCATTTACTTTAAAGTCCAAGCTATGAACCACATCCAATTACCCAAAAAACTGCATGAAAGTCTACATAAATAGGTGCACACAGGGTCAGGCTGCAACTTTACTCAGATGGTTTGGTAAAACATGTTTTTGCATGCATTTTTTTACTATTCTATTTCAGTGTCTGGGGGAAGCAAGATCAGAGACTCTAAATATGCCTAGTGTGATCACAACAGTTCTTCAAATCAATTTGCTGTTGATGTACCTGACTTAGGTTTGATCTTCAGATTGACTACTAAGGCTGAAATCGTACTGGGCTGGTATCATGTAGTCTCTAAATGAGTCAAGGAAGCAGGATAGTCTGCCACAGTTAGTTGTGGGTATCATTAATAGAGATAATTTCAAGTTAGATACTTTGAACCTAGTGTGTTTTAAACTACTGTAAGGGCACTGTGGGCACAGTCCTCTTTTGCTTCTGTTAGAATACTTCTATATGACCATGCAGAACGTTGCCTTTGTTATTCTCTAGAACAGAAGCAAGACATTTGCAGCACCATAACTTGCTGGAGTGCATATACAGTGATATACAGAACCTGTGCACTAAGTCTGCTGCAGCAAAAATTTGACCCACTTGGCAGTCTGTACCTAGAGTAGAAATATGCCTGATGCAGGATTTATCCCACATAACATCACAGAACCATCAATTCTATATCTAAATCTGAATGAATCATCCTATCTCCCTCCATAGTCATTTGACAGAAATGGGAACCCTCAGGAGGTTTATTTTTCTGATTTATCTTAGATGCCTATCATTGGGTGGGATGAATTCCCTTTTGGATCTGTTTGCAAAGGAACCTAGGATGACTAGCACTGGTATAGACTGAAGATGCCTAAGCTAGTGCAAATAAATTCTATTCCTGTTGCAAACTTCTCTCCGCCCCATCCCCCTTAATCGGAATTAATCAAATATTTAAACTTCCTCCATGGAGTCTATATGAAGCTTGGCATACTTAGATCATTCACCCATTTCATTTTGAAATGTCTTGAGAAATGCTACCTTCCTTTCCTAAATTGTTATTATTCTTATAGGAACCTTGTGATCCCTGTGAGCAGTGTGATATTAAAAATAACAATATCAATGACCTTTTTTTCTTTTTTTCTTTTCCTCCCATCTAGTACATTAGAAGTGAGACAGATTCCTATGGAAAGGAAAATATGTCTGAAAGGTTTTAGGGTGAGAACAATATAATATAATATAATATTTGCACAATCTGCCTTTCTATGTTTTTTTTCCTTGAATAGGCAATATAGGGAAAATTGCTCAGCTATAGAGTTAACTAGGAGTAATCCCAAATGGCAGGAAGAAGGGCACTTCATAGTCACGTAATCAACTGAAACAGCATTTAGAAAGAACAGACAGCTGGCCCAGTCCAAACATCAGCAGCCAAGAGGGAGAGTTTGTCATTCTGTAAATGGCAAAATAACAAACACCTGACCTGAAGATAATAGGTTAATTGCTTTAATATTACATTTTGCATTGATGTTTGTTTTAATATTGTGATGGATGAAAAGAGGTCATTTAAAAAAAAAAAAAAATAAGGCCTTCCAGGACTGCAAATGTCTGCCCACTAGCCTGATAAAAAAAAACATCTCTTAGGTGATAAAATGAGTTGCATGCAAATGACAAGCAGGCTTGATGTGCCCTGAAAGCATTCAGCTTGGAGTGACCTGTGATCATAAATTACTGGCATGCTGCATCAGATCCTAGACTTGTAATTTCATCAAGATCAACAAGATGCAATCTTGAAAACTGTTTGCATGATGTGAGGACGAATTGATGCCCTTGTCCTTCCAGACTGTTGGATCTGATGCTCAGGAGTCTGACTACTTTGTGTCTCTAAGTAGCAATATAGGGCCATTGTAAATAATTAAGTAGAAATTTGTTACCCTTTTGTCAAATGTATTTCTGATGTTACTCTTCCTTCGCCTCCATTAAGAAATCCCTTGATTAAATTTTAAAGTCTTAAACAATTTGAAGGGCTGAGAGCACAGGACACAAACTACAGTCTGAATGTTTTGCACAGGAAAGTCATATTCTCTCTGGGAGCAAAGAAAATAATGTCAAGTATTTAATATGCAATCCTGTGATTCTCTTTCAAGACATGATGCTATAGATTTGATTACCGACTCAGTGGCTGGTACTTGTAGGTCATTTATTTTCTCATCTATTTGCTTTCAGAGATTCCAAATTTCTCGCTCAATATATTTTAAAGTATTTATATATAAATAGAAGATATAGCTGAAAACTTAATCCCATGAAGTTACAGCAAAAGGATACATATACAAATATAGATATAGATATACATACAGATACAAATGTGGTATCTTCAGAATAAATATTGCCATTCCTAACTTAAAATCTACAATTCTACCAATAAAACTATTCTAAGTTTTCTAAAGTGCATAAACGATCTTAAAAAAGAGACACAATATTTTACAAATAAATCTGAGCTGAAAAAAATAATTACCTTTATTTTGATTTCTGCATCTGGAGACATGATTAGTGATAACTCCTTTTACTATACACCTCTAAGATATATATATATATATACACACACAGAGTTGTAAAACTCGTTATTATGCAAGTCTTGAAGCAGACATATAATATTTATAGTGGCAAAAGCCATTTACTGTGCATTGAACAAAGAACACAATCTATACTCAAGGAAGAAAAAAACATTATCAGGGAGGATCATGTATTCCCACAGCAGAGAGCTTAATTCTGGACCAGAGGACATATCATTAATGTTGACCTATTAATGCTAGAAAAAATATTGCTGTGCGGGTTTAACTGCTCTCAAACAAATACATCAGCTAAGTGTTTTATTTTTTTTTTTTTTCTGATTTCCTTAACATTTGTACACTCAGTTACAAATCACCTCAATCCCTTAAAGCTATATATAATTTTTCACCTCACTCCAGTGGAGCAGTAGGAAATAAAAACTTCCTAGTACAGTACAACATTTAAAAAACACTCCTATGAGTGACAGTTCCTCAGTCATCATACCGCATTTGCACTCCCCAACTGGAACTCTGTGAAAAACGACAACTCCCTGTTATAGTTTTATTTACTCCCCCAGAAATATCTGGTCACCCATTTAGAAGATTATAGTCACTAATGTATGTTGCAGGCAGTGTATGCACTCCTTAGACTTTGTATTTGAAATACGTATGTGCCCTAATTATTTACTTACAGAAAATGATGACTCATCCACTTTTCACATCAGACAGATCTAATTACACTTTGTGGATTCTTGGAATCATAGAATAATTTTCCTAATTACATGCTCCCATTTCAAAATTCTCCAATGTCGGGTTAGATACTTCTCCTCCAGTTAAACATTGTAAAACAAACTGTAAAACAAACCACTCTGCCTCTCCTATGCTAACACTTCATTATCCCCCAAGCTTGATCCACACTGTCCCTCAAGCTAAGAAGCACATATAGTTTCTTCTCAAATAAAAATATGCTGTTTCTAACAAAACCTCAAGAAAACCTACATATGTACCACTAGGTGTATCTACATCGTCCAACTAAATGAGCTGACTCCACAGACAGCATTTTCAATGTCTGTCAGAGAGCAAGAAAGGTTCAAATACTGAACTTCAAAAACATGTTCAGCAACTGTTAGTGGCTGCAGGCTCTATAATGACTACTGTGGAGAAAATTATAAACTGCAAGCTGAAGAAAGCTACAGGCACGATAGACTACATTATATTGTCCACTGCATGGTAGACATAGCAGTACAGTAACAGAAAACATATTGTATGTACTCATCAGAGCTGGGTTACAGAAGCAGATTTTTCTTTTTCAGGTCCTCTACTAGGAAGTTTGTAAACCTTCTGAGCTGTGATTGCCAAAAAAAAAAGTAACTTTTTTTTTTTTTCAATACTTCTATCAAATTTTGTGACATCTGAGATCCACTTTCTACTCTGGACGCTGTTGATGTAAATTTGGCGAGCTCAGTTGAATCCAGGGATTATTTTTGGCAGAAGAGCACAAGTGAACCTGTGTTATACAATATTTCACTAGTTGTCAGCTATGTTTAAAAAACTCAGGGGAGAGATGCCTCTTGAACAGGTGATGACATAGGAAAATGGATTTTTTTTGAGCATTTTGTATGCTCTTTGTTTAGTATCTTTAACTCACTAAAAGTAATTTATATTGTAATGTTGAATGTACAAATAAATATTTCCCAGAAGAACTTTTAAAATAATCTTTTTGATCCACTTTCATAAAATTTTAATGTACTGATCTTCAACTTGCTTTGCAATTTCAGCACTGGAATAGTCTATAAAGTACCCACAAACATTACAAGCAGATACCGTAATCCCAGTACAGCTTCATGAATCACAAGACCAAGTTTGCCTGTTTGTGGCCACAGAAGATCTATACTGCTGTCACATACCTGGGGCGTGGCTGAGCCAAATTCCAAATCAAATAATTGCTTTCTTCCCCCTGAACTTCATTTGCTAATTTTAACTGAATAAATTATTAGTCTTCCTTTTCTGTCCAGACAGCTGGTTTGCTGAGTAATTTCACGTATGCCCCAGGATTCTTCTCAGAGGTGTCTGGTCCTTGCTTGTTTTGATTTGCTTATGTAAATATTATTGTACCAGGGCTAATTATTTCCTGTTTAGCATTGCCTCTGACTTCCTTTCGGTCACTGCAGTTATTCGCCTATTTATAAAGGAAAAGACTTAGCATTTGTCAGGTATTAGCACGCTGTGGTTTGTGAACTACCCAAGGACAAGAAGGAAGCCTTGATGTCATTGGTGCTGATTACTGGCAAATTGTGACGTATTTGATAACTAGTCTGCCTCTGTTTCCAGGTTACTCAAATTGAAGTTATTTGGGGCAGAATATGTTGTCCGATACTCATTAAAAAAAAAAAGAAAGGACAATATATTTTTTTGGCATATACTGTTGTGGAATTTCCAAGGTGGAACATATATAGTCGTGCTGCCAGTTCTTGGTGACTTCCGTTACCTCCTTTCATGGAGAGAGATATTGATAACATTGTTAAAGATGTTGTCCCAGCAGCATTTTGGCTAGTACTGTGCTGTAAAAGCTTTTTTGCTGACCTTATTTTAGGGGTAGTTTTGTAGGGATTCTGAGCTTGCAGGCATTCACTCTTGTGGCATTTCTCCATGTGAGTAACAAATGCACTTACTTTACTCTTCCTGGCTGGCCACATCACTTGCAAGTACATTATCATAAAACTCTGCATGTATATGTAAATAATATCTTAAAAGCAAGGGGAAGAAAAATTCTACTGAGGATATTTAACTCTTTTGAACTGTCAGGTTGGTCTCAGTACAATCTTGCATTGTTTATATTGATCGATTGTACATATGCATATATACATGCCATTTTTAATTAAGCCTTTGTGAAAACCTTGCTGTTTATCAAAATATTGTAAAAAAAAAAAAGTTTTAAATTTTTGACTTGATTTAATCTCAGGATTATTCCATTTGTTTACATAGCCTTGTTTGGAGCCCTGTTTCTTATCCGAATGGAAGAGTTGTTTTGTTTTTTTTTTCCTTTAAAAGAGCAAACCCAGAAAAGAATGTTTTGAAAGGTAGAAGGAAATAAGATTGTCATGTTATTTGGTAGGTGATTTAACATTTGAACCTCTGTTATTTGCATATCAAAATGAGACATAAAAGAAGCTTGAAAACAGCAACTGCGAAGCAGTAACAAGAAGCTACCTACCCAAGCTCGTAAGTAGGACTGGGACAGACTGGTTTATTGGATATATTCATGCCATTCTTGAAAACGTGGAGGGAAGAAAAAACAACAAGAACAACAAAAAGTATGGAAACATGACATTGCAGGTCATAGAAACTGCAATTGCTCCTTACTGAAATTCTTTTTTGCATTCATTTTTCTGCTCTCAAATTTTAGCCATTCTAGACTTTCCTGTGCTCTTCCCCACAGCCTTACTTTTCTTGTTTTTTTTTTTTTTTCTTTTTTTTCATTCTTTTCACTTGCCTTTTAAACACTGTTTAAAACTGCTCCTCCTTCCCATGGTGGAGTAACTGTCGCTTTTTGGGTATTGTTTGAAAGTGCAGCTCTTTTGACAAATATAAAGGCAACATTAATCTGTACATTTTATTTTTAAACCAAAACAACATATGCAGCTGACTCTAATTTTCTGTCATTAAAGAAGAATCAAGTAAGTGGAACAAAGAACACTGTATACAAATAACAAAATTTCACTTTCACCTAGACATGTAGTCACATGGACCAGCTGCTACAAATTGACATTGCCTTTAATAGAGCTATACCAGGTGACAGCAGCTGAGCATCTGGCATCTATTTAGAGGATAAAATCTGAAATCCGTTTGCTGTTTCGATATATGCCCACACTTCCAATGAGGAGAAGGTTGTTTGAGTTGGAATATCAATCTGCATGTTATTAGTTAACAGATTAAAACTAATCGGAGAAACACTGGTGATTACATACATATTTGTATTTTAACAAGTCCGTGCTTTTGCAGAACCGCGAGTAATTATATGCCTGACTGGGTGAAATGGGATGAAAGAAATCAATAATTTATTAGAAGAATTTACTCATTGATTTAGTGTGCAAATCATCAGTAATCACACGCACTGTGCCAAAGAGTGAGTGGAGCTGAGCTCATTAAAAAGTCTTATATAAAACTCGTCTCCTTAGGATAGTTTGGTCACATGATTGACAACACTTAAGATTCTTACAGCCCTTCATTTAGCTCAGCCTCAGTAACAGGCTGTCCTTTTTGCCATGAAGTCAGAGCACTATTATCCCTCCATCTTCTCGGAGATGCACTTTCTTTTCCAGTCTCACGCTTGCAGTAGTCTTTCAAACTCGGCTCTTTAGTTTTTCTTTGCTAGATTCTGGGCTCTCTTAATTGACGAAAATAGTAATTGACATTCTTTTAATTTGCAAGAAAAGTGGTGAGGGTTTGGGGTTATGGTCGCTTGTCGATGTATAATTCCCATTTGTGTTTTGTGAATACCCCGTCGTGTTTTACACTTCATTTTGAAGGTAACATTAAGTGCAGCTTAGAGCATTCATTTTAAAACAGGAGGTTGACACATAGTGAAGAGACTATAGCTGGGAAGCTTTGATAGAGCAATCAAGGGCCATCAACACTTAATGGCTCTACACCAGTGGATCAATGGGCTTGCTAGCAGCAGGGCCATTGACTTTGAACAACTCTCTGCCCAGAAGCTGAAAGGGTGTATGTGCGTGTCATGGAAAATTTGCAGCATAAGCGCAGAGGGCTGAAAGGAGTCACAAGCTGTTTTAAAAGGGGAAAGTTCCCTATGCAAACAGGGAAGTTTCTTCTTCAGTAACGTGCGGAGAAGCTCACCAAGGCCAGAGGGCTGTTTGTCTCCAAGATATAGCCTAAATCCTGCCTCCACTCAAGGGAATTCCACGAAAGGAACAGGAATGAAAAACGCTTTCTGGGATGTTGCGTTTTAGTTAGATTTGTGCTTTACTTTTTTAAATATGAAGGTGTGTGCGCATGATTGAGAAATTGCGTAGCTGAGCCCGTTGTAGTTCTTCCTTTTCCTGTGCATCGTCCCTGAATGTTGCCATCGCGAAATCAAACTACACTGCAGCACAGAAGTTTTTGTCAAAAATTTCCAAGTCAAATTTTTGTAGATGGCTGTGTCTCAAGGAGGGTGATACAGTTTTTACAGCGTTAGCAGTGGCACCATACGGTGTTTCACTGCATAAATGTGATAAAACTTGATTTTGCACTACAGAAAGTTTTCTTTTGCACTAAAGAAAGTTTTCTGGAATTTATGATCAGCCATTAACTAGGATTAGGAGATGTAGAAATGTATGGGATTCAGTGATACGATCCAGACCTGGCACAGAGTGCAAGCAAATAGTCTTGACAAATCTATGTATCAGTAGAGGGGTTTGATTTTGTTTGTTTACACCTTCCTCTCAAAAAAAAAAAAAAAAAAAAAAAACCAAAGAAAAACACCACCAAAAAAAGCCCCAAACACTAAAAGCATAGGGGGTTGTGCATAGGTGCATGCATTTTCTTCTGGCTAGCAAAATTCAGTAGTGTGACAGTTGCTTAGGTAACTGAATGTTTTATTTAAGAGCTGAAAAAATATGTGGTAAATGGACTTTGAGGATGAAATTCTCTACTTTGTGCAAAATGGCTGAGAAATTGAATGTATGCAGGGAGGTAATGGGTAAAAGGTGCACTAGATTCACAGGCAGAACAACATGCCTAATAAAAAAGCTGGATAATGGAATGTGGTCATTAGAAAGGGAATCTTTCAGGGGATAGATATGTTTTCAACAGTGGTATTCAAAGGACGTAGAGAAGTAGAGATTGACATTTTGTTTTTAAAAAGAAGCATTTATATAATACAGGCAAACCCTACAGCTTGTGGGCACTGATATCACATCAACACATCACAAGCTTTTTATTTAATTGAGCGTGATTTAGGAAAAAGCATTTAGAACACAGTCTGCTCCATCACATCAAATCAATTTAAATTAACAGACCAATGTTTTAGCTGTAAACTGATGCTAATCAAGGACAAGATGCTAGAAGTTACTAAGCACCTCTTGTAAGCTTTAAAGAACTTTGATTTCTCTTGACTATAGTAGGAACTGAGAGTCATGCTCCACATCTTTTACAAAAAATTGGTGTCTGTAGGATTTTTTTTTAAGGTCATATACAGTTACTCTCACTGTTTGGTCTGGTTTTGCCACAATTATGAGTAAATATCTAAGTAGCTCTTAGCTAACAAATGGAATAGGTGATGTTAGGCATATGATGAAATCAAGTATGTTTTAAATGGATGGTGGTTTTTGGTGTTATCATCTGAGTGTTCCAGAAACAATTTTTTAAATCAGTCTTTTTTTTTTTTTTTAAGGTTGAGGCAATTAAAAATAGTTTCAGCAGAAGCAGTTATTAATGAAATCCTTTTATAATATTTCATTCCCTAATGCTACTTGAGTAATTAAACAATAATAATAAGAAGAAAATTCCCAAATGATGAGTTAATCTCATTTTCTTTCCTCCTCCTTTCTGCCTCCTTTCCTTCTTTTTGCTTTTTCCCCCTCCAACTGAAATCCAGAGGGACAAGTGGTTTGTTGGGTCAGCTTTAACAAATGGATGTGCAGTCCCTGTTACCAGGGCTACAAATTATGGCCATCTTCTCTCAAAATCATAGAAACAAGACTACAACAAACATAAATTACCTATAATTTTCTTATTCCAATAATTCAAATTCACATTTCCATTGCTGGGGATGAGTAAAGGGAAGTATGATTCATGTAGCAGTGAAAAGCTATTAAGGTCTAAGGTTACTTAGGCTTTGAGTGAAAGGTGCCTGTTACTGTAAATGTGGAAAGCTAAAATAAAATCCCTGGTTAGAATTGAAGACGTATTAAAGATCTTTGTACCGTTTGGCTGGAAATGTGTGTCACACTCTGAAATTTCACAGTCCCCCCAAATTTCCTAGTTTACTAATAGTACATTGAAAAAACTCCAAACATCTCATTTTCAACCATCTCTAAGTACTGTGGGTTCCCCTCCGGGGGAAAAAAAAAAGAAAAGTAAAGAAAGGTATGACCTAAATCTAAATAATTCTCCAGCCTTTCCCCGATATCCTAGCAGTGAGGTAGAAATTATCTTAAACATGAGCCAAGCTGTTCACAGATGAGGGTCTCCTCCTTTGAGGATCTGTCCTCATTCCACAGTGTTCTAAGAGCCAGGCTTTTCTGTCCTTGTGTACCTGGAAGCAGAGAAATCTGTATTCAGAGCTTCAGGGTATTCACTGCAAAGTTTTCACAGCACTGCTGCATCACCACCACACCCCCTCCCTGTGCCTTCACATGTTGGCCACTGGTGTGAATGTTGTCGCCCTTTCCAATGAGGCAATGAAGGCCTATGACATTTGTACGGTATTACGTGTTTTGATAGCTTGAATAAATGAAGGTGTACTGAGCCTAGGATTCATCTGACTCAGCATAATTCATCTTTAAAATCTGTGCATCTACATCTGAAATATCAGTGGACTGTAGGCAAAGAAATTTCCAGTTTGAGTCTATAGGCAGAAACCATGTCACCTGTGCTATCACAAATCACAGCCTAAGATTGTCAGATTTCTTTCTGTTGACTACAGAGTCTGGAGTGGCCAGCTCAAACCAGGTATCTCAGTTGTAGGTGACAGAATGAATTGAGTAGACATCCCAGCATGTGATGGTACCCACCACTGCCTTTTCCAACACCACCAGTGGAGATATCCTAGTCTTCAATCAGGCCCAGAATCAAGACTGGCTCCTTTCACTATCCTATCTAATAATTTTAAAAAAGATTTGGCTCAAATATTTAAAATTTAAGAGTTCTAAGTTTAAATGCATGTATGAATATAAAATATATCATCAAGGCTTATCACTAGCAATAATGGGGTAAAAACAGTGATTTCAGAATAGATTGTATGTTAATGTAAAATTTTATACTTTAAGTAGAGGTATTTATTGGTATGTACATTAATAAGTGCTTGAAATATTAGCATTTTAAAAACTTAAATTACTTGAAACATGCTGTTTTGATAGTCTTGAGTGAATATATTTAGACTCTTCTGTTGACTCAACTTCAAAAGTTTATGTTCCTACTTAAATTCAGAAATACCTCTTTCATCTTCAGTGAAATATTAGAATATGCTAAGAAAGAAACAAAGAAATCAACTTCTAATCAGTCCTAAATAGTATTTTCCAGTAGCATTCAACTGTTTCTTTATCAAACAAATCAGAATAATTATTTAAAATGCATTTAAATAAATATAATTCTTTTTTTTCCCTGTTGAAATGAACACCATCAATTAAACAATAAGGTGAAAATTTGTGACTTTTATTTTAAAGAGTGAAGCAGTATTTGGGACACTGAGCATTGAAGACTTCAGGAGATTGAGTGAGTGATGCATAATAATACTGGATAGATTAAGATAGATATAACCTAAGAAACAATCAATTAATATAGATTTAGTGCAAGGAGAATAGAAAATATTTATGTAAGGAGTTTTAGAATTTAGTAGTTACTACTAAATACCAGGAAGAGCTATTTTTCAGTGCTGGTTTCAATTTTGTGTGTTTATCATATATCCCTTCCATCTGTTCACAGCAAGCAAGACCAAGAGAGTATTTGTAGCTGCATGTCCTGAACCTGGTTTGAAAGTTATTAAATATATGTTAATGCATTTTGAAAAGTCCTAACTGCTTTTCCAGTAAGCTAGGGCCCATACAAATAGTAAACATGGAGATTTCATTTCATAAACAAGTTCTCACAATCCTTTCTTTGCCAAACAAGGGCTTTTAATTACAGAATTTTCCATCATAAGTAAATTAAAAATAAAAGGTGTCATGAGATCAATCCTTTCAGCTCCCGAATGCCGGAGAAAAGAAATGCAATAAGCTAAAGTGTAAGAATTCTGGTTTGCAACATGAAATTTCATTATAATCAATGAAAAGCTTTGCTATCGATTTCCATACAGCCCAGATTCCTCCTGACACCATTTGCTAATAGGCTCTTACATCGCAGGGGGAATGTGTGCTGTCACCAACAGGGTAGGCAAAGCTGCGCTACCGTCACTGAGGAGAGCACAGGTGAGTGGGAAGTAGCCTGAAGTACAGTTGAAGCAGAACAAGGCCCAGGCACAGGCGCTTTGTGTGCTCCTACCGAATGCACAAAGATGCAGCAAAATAACGTTTAGATTCTCATTTCCTCCCACTGGCAATCACTACCAGGCAAACTCTTTCTGTGTGCTTTCAAACTCACGAGTAGGAGCAGTCGGGAGTTACTGCCACACCGTGACAGGCGTGTTCCCAGTGAAGCAGCCTCTCTTGAAGGAGCTGCTGAAAGCCACGTACCTTGTACCAGCTTCGGCTTTTGAAACGCTAAGCTTCTCTGTTCGGGTAGGCTTTTTGTATCATGTACTATAAAGCAGTATCTTGAACAGCCTTACTTGTGGCTTTGTTATTATTCCCTTGCAACCCTGGGCGGAGCACTTTGAAATCTTTTGTTTTCTTAGCTTGCATCACAGGCTTAGAGAGAATGTAAGCAGAGCTAGCTCCAGCTTCAATTGTGCACAGCCTACAATTCAAATTACTCCAGCTATGCTCTGTTTTGTTTAAAGCGGCTTATGTTCTCCTCTTTAGGACATAAAAGGTTTTCTATAATGGGATAAGGGAGAAGACATTGTTAATTACTCATTTTCTTTTTCAATAAACTTTGGTTCACCCAGGGCAAGGCCAACTCTTGGTTACAAAAGAAATAGATATTTGTTTTTAGCTTCAATTAACCGTTGCATAGACACCTTTTAAAAGACCCATTTCAGGTATAAACAAACCTGTTAGACTGTCTTAGAGAGGTGGAAAACTTGAGCTACAAATAAAATTTCATGTATTTCACCAAAGACTTCAGGATGAAAGTTTGGAAGAATTTCTACAAATATTTAACTTTAGTGGATATCTTTGGTTATTCTCAAAATGCTGGTAGGTTTCCATTCCTAATTTCATCTTTTTTGATGATATAGGAATCGCTGTGCTGTGACTCTTTCCCTGCTTCGTTTCTCACTATGTTTTGCTGACTGAATTCATGCGGAGGTACTGGTGCGGTATGAGGCATGCCCTGAAGTTCTTCCCTAACTGTCTAACTGGACCTGATCAAGGCTGCTTTGTTCCCTCTATGTGTCCAAGCCTCCTCTGGTGTAGTCTACAGCATGAGAAAGAGTGGAACGAAGAACAGAAGAATTTGTAAAATGTTGACCTCCTCTGGGTATGGCCAAGGCGGCATTGGTTCAGAGGGATTCTCCCAAGCCCCTCAGTTAAGGCAGCCAATGATGCTGTTTCAATAAACTAGTAATCGCAATGTGATGGTAGAGAGCTTTGGCAGGGAATGACTGTTCTGTGCTATAAATTTAAAAAAAAAAATTGTAAAAACTTTGTTTGAAACAGCATTTAAGTATTATTTTTTCTGACAAGCTACTAGGGTAGTCGAACTGAAACGATTAAGTAACTGAAACAACTCATCTAACTCAGTTACCTTAGAAATCTGCATCCAACCTGGATCTTTGATTCAAACATTGTCTCGTTACCAAATTACACCATCATTGCTGATCTGCTTCTCAGTTTTTCCAGGAGGCATTTAGAAAATGCTATGATAGTTTTTCAGTTTAGTCTAATGCAGTGATGTACAGTCTATACATTGGTAATGGCAGGTCCTAGAATTTGCTAAGTACAAGCAAATGTACTGACTGCCACACTCCAGCTAAAGCGATATTTTCCCAGTGATTCAAAACAACTTTAAGAATACTAACCACACACAACTCAGTTTTCTTCAATCCAGGTTGTTACCTTTAGAAGGAATCCTCTGAAACATTTTACAAAACTATTAGTATTTAAGTATATTAAAAGGTGAGGGAGAAGAATGTCTAAGGCAATAGAGAGATCTCTATGAACACCAAGATACGCAAGATATGGTTTTGGTTTTTTTTTCTTTTCTTTTGATAGAGGTTTGGAGTAACTGTTTACAAGTCATCAAATTTCTAGCTGCTTCTTTAATACTAAAACTGAAATTATTAGGTACTTAGGGATATGGTTTAGTTTAGGATGCGAATGGTTGGACTTGATGATCTTAAAGGTCTTTTCCAACCTTCTGATTCTGTGATTCTCTGATTCTGTTAAAAGTCTTACATATATGTATATCTAAGTTTCAAATAAATTCTCTTAGTGTTCAAAGATTCATGGAAAGGCAAGTACTATTTTCAAACAAATACCTAATTTACTGGATAACTAATAAATGGCTTTATGGCACTTGTACAGATTTTAGACAAGAAGCTGAAGGGCTTCAAAGTTATTTCAGAGGATGACTTTAGAGAATGACATCCTGAACTCGGTAATTGCCAGCTAATGTATGTTAATAAGAACCTTTAAAATCAGTACTTTTCCCCCACCTCTTTATAGAGGATCTGGGGGAAAAGAAAAATGCAGCGTGGAGGTTGTGAAACTTTGACTTCTGTCAATAAGGTGGCCATTTTTGTCTCTTCAGAGCCTTCTAATGCTGAAAAGGTATAAAAGAAAGACAAAAACCTGAAGCTGATATGGGCAAAATTCCAAAGTGTTCATGAAAACAGTGTCGAAATCAATCTGTAAGTGAAATATCAGGCAATTAACACTGAAAGCCTGGTTAATTATGGTGAATCATGTAAAAGCAAATGTTGGATAGATCTATTTGCACAATCATTATATTTACCCTTTTGCTAGAGCTGTAATTCAAAGTTTCTACACATAAGTACTAATGTTGTCTCATTTTCCATAAAGTTTATAAATTGTTCTACTTGTTAAATCTCAGTGACAATATGAGGAGGATTTGTTAGTTAATAATAGTGTGGATGCAGGACTAATGATAAGAAATCACTGTATAGAATAAGAACATACAGAGAGTGTATGTAAATAGCAAATGCCTAGGGTTCCTAATGTAAAAATCTCATCAGAAAATTTTTTTGATCCATAATCACACCCCAAGCATTTGCTAACTGAAGTCTTAGAGATCCTTAGTCTGTTTTCTTATGAGAATAAAATGCTATCATTTGTTTGTTAGCTAAAGAAAAATCTGTACACATTTTATTCAATACATATTTAATAAAGTGTTTGTTTTGTAAAATATATCCATACATAACACACAGGTTCTTTATAAAAAATCCCGTGGTCTCCAAAGGCTGTGTCACTTTACATGTCATGACTTTGTCAGTGCATGGCTCTTCAGAGCTGATCAACAACTGACGTGGGAAATTATGCCGGAGTCATCTAATTTTTAACCATTGTACCCTTCCTCACATGAAGGTGAGCAAATATTGACTGACCGTTTTCATAATCCGCAGTGACCAGATGTATACTTGCTACCTGAGGGGAATATTCATAACATTGGTAAAGTAGTGAGAGCTGCATAGCTTTAGCTTTGGTTTCTACCCGTATTTTAAAATTCTATTAAAAAAAAAATAAGCATACAAAGGGTTGAAAGAGACTGTTTGGAAGACAAAGAAATAAACAGAGGGTTTTGCTAACTGCTGCTGCATGCTAACTGCATCTTTCATTTCAGGGCAGGTAGTGAACAGGCCTGTCGCAGGCCCACATGGAGTTTGGACTTTGCAGATAGGGACAAGGAATTTTCCTCTGCTGAAGAGCTATATTATCTACCATAAGGAAAAGCGTGCTGGTGTGAGATATTCTCATTAGCCTGCTCTGCTTAGAGGGTGTGCTGCTGCCAGCTGTGCCAGCTGCAGCTTAGTGGTGGCCCTCAGAGTCAAGCCAAGGTACAGTCAAGGTACAGCACACAGCAGCAATCAGCTCTTTTGTGATGGGAACACAGTCTTTCAGATAATCACCCATAAGGATTACTGTATGTAAACATTTTGAATGTTTTAACTGCTATGCAGCACCCAAAAATAATGACAACAACAAAAAAATGTAGCTGGAAAACAGGATTCAATAAGAAATTGTAAATAGTCCTAAAATACCAGGAAAATTATGCTGGATAATTAACAGCAAAAGAGAGCATATAGCATCACTAGCTGTCAAAGATGTAGAAATTTTACTTCAGAAGTTTCTGTAGTGCCAGAAAAGTGTAGCTGAAGAAATGAAACTGCAGATGATCTAAAATCACATTTGCAAGAACTGGAAAGTGAATCTTCTTAGTGGCTTATTGCTATATATGTTGTTCCATCAGTCACTTTACATTATTACTCATGTCAAGGTGTTAGTGTCAAAAATTGCCTTTTGCTCATACATCCTTTTAGTAGGTAAGAAAGCTGATTAACTTATTTAGGAGGTAATTACCTAGACAAGAATTAAGAGTTAGACTGTCCCTGGATCTTTCACATAAGCTCAAAGGGAAAGAAAAAAATAAAACCAGAAGAGCCACTGTAGTTCTGTTGCCTCTGAGCAATGGTTCAGTTCAGGATAAGACCCTTATGCCTTCATGAGTAAAATGTTTTATTAAATTATGTTAATACTGAGAAAAAAAAAATAAGAAAAAGATGGTTTCCTGCACTTGATTTACCTTGAAATAAAGAAATAAGTGAAAACTGATACATATGTTTGAATTGTAGTTTGTGTAGACAAACTCTGAGCTATTTGTCTCTTTAAAGGAACATTTTCTTGATTCTTCTGGCAAAATCAAACATTTCTTCCACAAACAATGTGCGATCTGAATATCAGCATCCATATTCCATGACCATATTCTTAAAACACCATATATAATAGTTCTGCAGGTAGAAGCAGTGCCTATAGCTGTGCTATTTGACACACAGAATTCAAGACTCACTGGGCACAGGACCAGCAAGTATATGATTGTTTCAGTCTGTTATATGTGTCAAAATAAGAAACAGCCCAGTGAATGGGAAACAGAACTCTCTTCTCCTGTGTGAATCCTAAAGTACCAGACTATATGGTTTTCTCAGATATATGTTTTATGTTTTCTTGAATTTAAAACATCATTATGCTGTCAACATGTGGCTGATGACATCATTTTTTCTGCTATTGCTGAACAGTACTTGCATACCATCCAGGCCTTCTGTTTCTCACTCTGTCCCCACAGCATGTAGAATAAGGATGGGCAAGAGGCTGAGAGGGGACACAGCTGGGACAGTTGACCCAACTGACCAAAGGAATATTCCATCATGTGGTGTGCTCAGCGATAAACCCAGGATATAGTCTTTGCAATAGTGCGGCATTAGCCCTCTCCTCCTCTCCCTCTCCATCTCCCTCTTCCTCTCTCTTTGTTTTCCTTCTTTCCCCCACTTTTTCCTTCTCTCCCCACACCTGGATTTACTAAAGTGGCTTTATTGTACACCCATGAGTTTTTCTCTACTCGTTCTCTCCCCTGTCTCACTGAGGGTAATTTGAGTGAATGACCTGGTGGGGGTTTAGATGCTGGTTAGGGTCAACCCACAACACCTACTTACTCATCAAGATGTGTTGCCAAGCACAGTACATACGGGGCATGCAAAGTAATAAGTCTTATTGGGTCATATCCCAAAGAATTGGATACTGATGTATCTAAGGTTTATGTTTCCGAATCAGTTGAAGTTTTGCATTTTCTGTGAGGTAAGAAACTCAGATAGAAACTGTCATACAGAAGATGCTGTCAGGTCGCAGGTTGAGAAGTTCAGCTGTATTGGGGATTTCTCTGCAGACAGCGATTTTGAGGACTGGAGCACTGATGACTAGGTGAAACCAGTGCTCTCAGCGTCTAAGTTTGGTGGGTACAAGGTACTTGTTACACAATGACTACAGTGAGAGACAACCAGATACGGAAGTTATATTGATTCCCTTAGGCAAGATCGTAGCTCCTATAGAACTTATTAGGATGTGTCTTGTTTACTTTGTCTCTGCTGATTCTATATTGAATAATCAGAGTAAAGAATCAAACTGACTTCAATGAGACTTGGATCAGGTCCTGAAAGACTGAATGAGAAAGTTCCTTTTGCTGAAATTACACAATGAATCCTTCCTCCTGAATTCATTAGTTATTCTTTACACCACACCTACTTCTCTAACAAAGATCGTCCTTGGTACATGGTTAAAACAAAGAGAAAACAACAAACAAACAACATCTTCATTCTTGGCATTGAAAGATGCTATTTTCTAAAGGTAAAAAAAGCACAGAAGAGGACAGTCCTGCCTTTCTTACTGCTTACATTTATGCTTTTAGAAACACAGAAAGAAAATGTTCAGTTTAGTGGGTTTTTTTTTAATACAATATAGTCCACATTTTATGCAAAATGAAATGTTTATTGGGACACATTGTTGCAAAATTTGGTGTAGGGAATAGAAACTAAACACTGATTTCTTTTCTCCCCTTAAATCTTACTGCCAGAATTGTGTGCATGTAGCTTTATGGTAATAGCTGTCATTGGTAACACTGTGATCAGGGGAGCACAGTGAAGAAGCAACCACTAAAAACAAAGCCTGTTCAATCTTCACCATGTTGTCTTCTCTTGCCTTGTAGTGGCATTTCCCATTCACCTGTATGTAATTCTCCCATGATGAAATGAAGGTTGCAGTGAATAGTTCTGTTGCAATCTGTCTCACATATTGGTTTCTCCAGCAGAAACTCATATAAATATAAATATAAATGGAGGTGTGACCGCCTCATGAGACTGAATGTCTACAAGTCTATGGGGCCGGATGACATGCATCCCAGGGTCCTGAAGGAGCTGGCTGATGTGGTTGCTGAGCTGCTTTCCATCATATTTGAAAAGTCGTGGCTGTCAGGAGAGGTCCCTGGGGACTGGAAAAAAGGTCACGTCACTCCCATTTATAAGAAAGGGAGCAAGGAAGACCCAGGGAATTACAGGCCAGTAAGCCTCACCTCTGTGCCTGGGAAGATCATGGAACAGATCCTCCTGGATGACATGTTGGAGCACATGAGGGAAGAGCATGTGATCCGGGACAGTCAGCACGGCTTCACAAAGGGAAGGTCGTGCCTTACCAATCTGGTGACCTTCTATGATGGAGTGACAGCATCAGTAGATAAAGGGAAGGCAACCGATGTCATCTACCTGGACTTGTGCAAGGCCTTTGACACAGTCCCTCATCACATCCTTATCTCTAAATTGGAAAGATGTGGATTTGATGGGTGGACCATCCAGTGGATAAGAAACTGGTTAACAGACAGTAGCCAAAGGGTGGTGGTCAATGGGTCTATGTCCAGGTGGAGGCTGGTGACAAGCGGGGTCCCCCAGGGGTCTGTCTTGGGACCGGTTCTCTTTAACATCTTTATCAATGACATCGATGATGGAACTGAGTGCACCCTCAGCAAGTTTGCGGATGACACCAAGCTGAGTGGTGTGGTTGACACAACAGAAGGAAAGGAAGCCATCCAGAGGGATCTTGACAGGCTGGAGAGATGGGCCTGGGTGAACCTAATGAGGTTCAACAGTGCCAAGTGTAAGGTGTTGCACTTGGGCCGGAAGAATCCCAGACATAGATACAGACTGGGAGAAGAGCTTCCTGAGAGTGGCCCTGCTGAGAAGGACTTGGGGATTCTGGTGGATGAGAAACTTAACATGAGCCAGCAGTGTGCTCTTGCAGCTCACAAGGCTAATGGTATCCTGGGCTCCATTAGAAGAGGGGTGGCCAGCAGGGACAGGGAGGTGATTGTCCCTCTCTACTCTGCCCTTGTGAGGCACCATCTGGAGTCCTGTGTCCAGATCTGGGGCCTCCAATACAAGAAGGATGTGGAACTGTTGGAGAGGGTTCAAAGGAGGTCCACAAAGATGATTAGAGGGCGGGAGCACCTGCCCTACGAAGAGAGGCTGAGGGAGCTGGGCTTGTTCAGCCTGGAGAAGAGAAGGCTGCGGGGGGACCTCATTGCAGCCTTCCAGTACCTGAAGGGAGCTTATAAGCAGGAGGGGATTCAACTTTTTAAAAGGATAGTCAATGACAGGACAAGGGGGAATGGATTAAAACTAAAGGAAGGAAGGTTTAGATTAGATATTAGGGGGAAGTTCTTTACAGAAAGAGTGGTGAGGTGCTGGAACAGGCTGCCCAGAGAGGTGGTGGATGCCCCGTCCCTGGAAGTGTTCAAGGCCAGGTTGGATGGGGCCCTGGGCAACCTAGTGTAGATCCAGGCCTGAGGCTGGTGGCCCTGCCTGTGGCAGGGGGGTTGGAGCTCTGTGATCCTTGGGGTCCCTTCCAACTCATACCATTCTATGATTCTATGATTCTATGATATAAAATTAATTTTGATAAGGATAACTTAGGACACAAGTTCTGGATGTGAAACATCTGTGTACCACTGCACTTTTTTATGCATTACCAATATGCTGAGTGGGACAAATTCCAAGAAAAACTCAGGTCAGCAACTCACATTAAAATCAGTAGAAATCCTGTGCCTAAATATTAGCAATGATCTCGATCTCAGTCTCCTTAGCTTAGATACTACTTATGCTCCAGTAAATTTTTCATTTGAGATAAAATGGCTAAGAGAGCATTTCTTTACCCCACAGAGACATTGCTAAGTAGCTTGCACTCGTTAATAGCTTCTGCTTTACTTAGCTGTGCATTGTTGGGTAGGTAAACAACAGACACCATAGCAAATTCACCTCTTTACCAAGAAATATATTAAACGATTAAGATGCTTCATAGAAAGTGTACAACAGAGCACTAACAATTACACATTTTTAGCAGAAGGAAAACCAGTATGAGGCACAATGTATGATAAAGGACAATAAAATTGTTTTTCATCATCTTGTCAAGACTAAAGTTTTTAAGACAAAATTCTAAATGTTGTTGAGGAATTCCTTATGTCTTCAGGACTCTTAGGACCCTGTTAAACTAGTTATCAATCCGAATGGTATCAATTATGTACAATGTCTGTCTGAGGATAATCTAGGTCTTGTAAGACAACTTGAACTTATCCCTGGTATGCACTCCCTTCATCACTACCTGGAGCTGCTTAAGCCTTCTTACCCTTGGAGATATCTAAATTCACTTTTCCAACTTAAAAGGTGCAAAAGTTCATGAGAACATCGTATCTTTCTGCCTTCATTATAAATACCACAGAGACTTCTGGAAACCTCTGCCAAAGATGTTAAGTATTCCTTATTTTATTACAAAGTTATCTGTATTACTACACACTAGAATTACAATATACTGCTCATATACTATTTTTGTATATAGTCAATTCAATGAATATCACACATTGTGAAAGGCTCAAAGTGCATTCAAGTCCAGTGGGAGCCATACACAGTGATCGATATTTAGTGAACTCTCAAGCTTCTTATAAAAAGATTTTGCTGCATGCACAACTGGCTAGGCTGTGCTCAGTTCTTCCCCAGGCCAAAGGTTTACAACCTTCTCCAGATATAACTGTGATAACAAAGGTGGCCACTCTTTATCCATTGCCTAATACATTTCAGACAAAAAAATTTAAATTATTCTAGCCAACTTGAAACATCAGGACTGATTTTATCTGCTAATTAAGAAAATTCTTAAAAATTAGAAGGCACAGAGACCAAACTCCTCTTAGTCGAATGCTCATCTTAGTGGATAGAATTAGCTTCTGCATTTCATCTTCTGAATTTTGTATTAGTTCTGAGCAGAGGTCTATCCCAGGTTCTGGATTCAAATGAGAAGCTTGGCTGGAATTTCTAGTTTAGTCCTGAAGTGGGGTGCCTAACAATTGGAGAGGTTTGCATGATCAGATATACACTGATATTTAGTTTCTCTTATTCTCTGGTTCCACCAGCCCTATGAAACATATGATTTGGATTGACTTCATAACACTAGTGCTTCCTTAGTAATCCTTCTGCAAGGAACATGATTCTGGAATACATATGTTTAAAATCTAAGCTTTCCAGTACCAAATATGAAAACTAATATTTTTTAAAATTTGACTACGTGTATTTTTAGCTCAACAGTATCCTTCTTTCCTAGTTTATAAAAGCTTATTTTTATTTTCCTCATACATCTTTCTCATATATACATTTAGTGGTAATAAGCACACCATTGGAAGTTTGGAATTTTACGTTTCATCTTTCATTACTTATATTTAATTCTTTGCTTCTGCTACAACAGTAGTCTGTGTGTCTTTGTCTCATTTTAAATAAATAAAGGCTATGGTCGCTGTAGTGTGGTAGGTTACTTATACACAGTTTTCCATGGCTTCACCAAGCAATTAATCTGTGCTAGAAGTCCTGCAATTGTGCTTTTTTTCTTCACAGTGCTCACTGTAGCTGCTTGCAAACAGATTCAATTGATAATCTATTTATTTTAATTTTTTTAATCCAAGTTTTCTTAACCTGTACTCATTTTGTTAAAATTGTTGTATTGTTGGTGTTTCTGATCTCTGAGCTATGCCTTTTCTTGGATTAAATTAGAATTTTCAGTCTTGACAAAGTATTATTGATTAGAATTTAATTTACTTGATGAATTTCTGGCTACTTTGTTAAGGGTTAATTTTAATTTAAGACTTTCTCAAACCTTTTTCTAGTACTTGGTCAATTCTTATTACTTATCAGAGATAAATGACTTCTACCACCTCTTAAGAGCTATGACATTCAAAAACGTTG
Source organism: Porphyrio hochstetteri (assembly GCA_020800305.1). Classification (NCBI taxonomy): domain Eukaryota; kingdom Metazoa; phylum Chordata; class Aves; order Gruiformes; family Rallidae; genus Porphyrio; species Porphyrio hochstetteri. Next base: position 180,061,273 of record CM036905.1, on the reverse strand, counting down.
TTATACTTTTTTTTTCCTTCACTGCTTGAAACCCTGTCTCACACATGCTTAATTATGTGCAGAATACCAGTGTTCCAAAATTTCTGGGTTATTAAAATAGCCTTAGCTTGATTTAATAGGAAAAAATGCAATAGGATCTGTCGTCATAAGACATAAGATTGCTTTCTTTGTGTTCTTCTGCACTGGTGCTTGTTGCTCAGGAACCCTGGGTGAAGCATTGATTCATCTGGGCATCATCTGCATTTTCAGGGATTCTTCACCACAGACACAGTTTTTAGACACTCATTCCTCCACTTCAGCCTACTTTAAAGTAATTTTTTTCTTCAATTTTTAATCCTCACCCCCACCGAACAAAAAATATATAAAGGAATTGTTTCCAATCCTACAAAAATGAATACATAGCTCTTAGAATTTATAAACAAGATTTATACAAGATAGGGAATTATGGGAAAGAAATCTCAAGTTTTGCACATTCACTGAGTGTGCAAAATGGGCTGTTTTCTTATTCAGGATAAGGGTAATTATATACCATGCTGAATGTATGTGTGTTTCATAGTACTGAACTACATATTCCTTCTTAATTAAGTACAAAATAACAGCACTAAAACCCTTCTGATCTTATGATGTCTAAATAGTTGGTGGCACAAGCAGGAAAGATGAAATCTCAGCTGGAACTGGATCAAAACCTTCCATGTTACTCAACTCATACTCATACACACAGATAAATGCATGTAACTGTGTCTGTAGTCATAGCTCCTAGCTCCTGGGGCCCCATAATAACAAATGTAAAAGCCAATAAGTCAGCTATTTGTAGATTGCTCTATATTTAAATGCTAGCAATAGAATATTTTTCCCTCTTTCCTGGCTCTTATGTTCATGTTGTTTTCATAGAGAATCACTTTTCAGGCCAAGTTGTAAAACAATTCTTGCCTCCAGCTGTCACAGGTAAGGTAAAGTCCATCCTTTGATGGATTCTTATTAGTTATTAAATATTTAATAAGCTCTGAGACTAGTTCAAGGCTGTATTTCACTCTTCCCAAGTAATTTTGGTGGTGCTTGTCAGGGAAATAATGCAAGCTGAATGAAGAGCACACAGCTTTAGTTAGAAGTTTGCATACATGTCACTAATAATAACTTACAGATGTATAATCAGGGTGGGTGGTTTTTGGTTTTGGCTTTTTTTGATTTTGTTTTTATTTTAGCTTACACCAACTTGCATTTTTAAGTATTATCCTAAGGGGAAAAAAATAAAAGTGCTGAAAACAGATGTAGGAAACAAAACCCCAACCATATCCAACCACTTTGCTGAAAAATTGAATTTAAAAATAGTTCCCCCAACTTTTTTTTTTCTGCAATTGGCATAATTTTTAGCATATTAAGAGCAGCAAATAAGGTCACTAGGCTCAACAAGCTGCCTCCTGTTGTTTCCTTTATCTTTAGTTTCCTGCTTTTCTTCTCTTTTCTGTCATTTCTTTGTCTATTAAGCATTGACTTTCTTATTTCACAGTCTCTGTAATATTCTGAACCAAGGACTATAATCTTGAAGATTTTCTTTATCATCATGGCAAAGTGATAAAAAAATTCTCTGAAAGTATATCCATCTTTGAAGGCACAGTGTAGAGCTGTTGAAATAGTTCACCTGCTGGATTTGAGGTTTTCTAAATAAAATTTGTAATTTAAACTTCACAGCTATTTAAATATTGGCAATTAAAGTGCCATTAAAGCTAACTAAGAAGCAGCCTAACAAGGGTAATAGATCTTAAAAAAGCCTTAGTAAATACATTTATCATAGGATGCTTTCACTTCTGAGGAGCTAAATAAATTAACTAAAGATATGATTACTATCAAGAAGTAGAATATAACATTCAGTTGTGAGATGTTTATTTGACATTTATATGGAATATCATTGACATAAGTTGTTTTAATTCTCTATTAAGAGGTTAAAATTTCCAGTTTAAAAAAAATTAAAAAAATGAACTACCAGAGTCAGCAAGAGGAAAAAATTGGATGTGTCAATATGTTATTTAATCACTGTCAAAACAATTCAATATTTCTCTTTTACACAAAGTACTGTACTATTTTTGTGGACGAGTACATTCTGATACTGGATCAGAAATTTCAGTAATGCAAATCTGTAGCATTGTAACCCAGAAAATGTATTAGTGCTATTGTCTGGGACAGGCTGCAGACCTAGAATAGAAAGGGGAATAAAGACAGGGAGCTCACAGAGGCCTGGAAAATACAGGCAGAAGGTGAAAGCACACTCCAATGTCTTTAAACTACTGTTCAACCTTTAAGTTTTTTTGAAGGAATGCAACCATGACAGCTGGGATAAACAGGTCTATGTGAGACAAAAAAACAGAACAAGCAAATATCCATTATATGTAGATTGCACTATATGCAGTAAATTCAGAAATGTGAAGAATTTGTAGGTGAAAGAGGGATGTAGAATGTTACAATATATGAATGATGACCCTCAGTGGATCCTAGAGTGAGGAGGAAGAAACCATTAACATTTAGCATTATACTTGTTGCATAAAAGGACTTGGTGTACTGATGAATTGCCACCCCAAGCCCCCAGGACCTGAAGGCACTGACCATAGGATGCAGAAGAGTGGTAGAAGGCTGAGAATAATGCCAGAGAAAGGGGTAGATACTATAGTTTGTGTATATGTCATCTGCATATGATTTGACCTGGAGTTGTTAAAATCAATGTAACTGGTGTAGTAGCTCTTTGATTATGCTGTTAAGACATTACTGAGACTAACCATAAATTTTCTGCTTTACATATATGATGGATTCCTTATGTCTATAAGATTTTGTGTGTAACTGATGAGAATTCAAGTACTCTGTAACTTGAAGGCAACATGTTGGTGAGAGATGCAGAATGTAACCAGAATGAAGTCTTCTTTTGGATTTTGTTTTGTACTTAGGAAATATGTTTAAAAATATTCAGGCTTGGATATTTTCTTTTTCAAGTATTAGTTATCATATTTTTTTTTTAAAGGAAAAGCATTCCAGTTTTCTGTTTCTTCTCAAAGCTATTACTTCTGTCATTTTGCTATCAGTTTCATAAATTTCACTACTGAGACAAATTTTGAAAACGGACTCTGTTCTCTACAGGTACACAGCCCTCAGTGAGTCTGCCACCCCATTAGATATCTGCAATTAGGTTGAGTATGTAAAACAACACAGCCTTGGCTCTACACTTCCCCCACCATCTATGACTCTCCATGGATGTGTCTGTAGGAGATCCTTTGCTGAGACAGATTTTCATGAATAGTGACTGTCCTGTGATGTTCATCCTTGGCCTCAAGTTTTTATAATTTGGGTGAAGTGAAATCACAAAACCATAAAAAAGGAAAATTCAGTGTAATATAGTGTTAATTAACTGATTGTTGGTTTGTCAGCACAGAATCACAGAATTACAAGGTTGTAAAAGACCTTTAAGATCATCAAGTCCAACCGTTCCTGACCAATACAAATCCGTATCTCTAAGTACCTCATCTACCCATCTTTTAAACACATCCAGAGAAGGTGACTCAACCCCCTCCTTGGGCAGCCTGTTCCAGGCCCTGACAACTCTTTCAGTGAAAAATTTTTTCCTAACATCTAATCTGAAACTGCCCTGGCACAGCTTTGTACCATTTTCCCTTGTCCTGTCTCCTGTCACCTGGCTGAAGAGACCATCGCCCACCTGTCTACAACCTCCTTTTGGGTAATTGTAAGCAGTGATAAGGTCTCCCCTCAGCCTCCTCTTCTCAAGACTAAACAGCCCCAGCTCCCTCAGCCGCTCCTCATAGGATGTGCCCTCCAGCCCCTCCACCAGCCTCACTGCCATTCTAAAGCACAAAATAGCTTTCTTATATCATCAGGACACTGACATAGCAGCATCTCCTTAAGCCAATGGACAAAGATATTTCTTTGAAGCTTTCTGTTTATCTTCAATTTCAAGCAAAAGTTCTAGGTATATATTAATGAAATTATGGATGCATGAGGTTGTAACGGGGGATATCTGATTTGTTCACATGATTCTTCATAAAGTTTAAGTAACTCCAAAGAAATTAACAGTCCTGCACTCTGGGTCAGATGGAGACATATGGAGAACAAGGTGCTTTCTGCCTACTGTATAACTGCCCAAGCACTCACCCACTGGGGTGAGGCACCTGCAGCTCAGGACAGGGCAACAAAGGCCAAAAAGGAAATCAAGTGATGGGTCCTAAGGTAAGAACCTGCAGTTTTCCTGGGTAATAGATATATCAGAAAAGCAGGGAACAGATGCAGAACTACTCCTCAAAAGAAGAGAAAGAATTTACCTAGGGATTCAGAGGAGATGATGCAGAACTTGCTGTAACCTGGGGAGCCCCTGAATGATTCCTTGACTGAGGAACAGGTTCCATAGTTCAGAGGCTTATATTGTTGGACAAAATTCTGAAAAATATTTGTGCTTTGGTTGGAAGTTTTAGTTGTACCTCACTCATTACTAATTCTAATGGGGTGAAAATGCATTCTTCTGTTTATATGTGTCTATGCTTAGAAATTTTTTTTTTCTATTCCTCAATAAATATTAATTTTCTATTGCTACTGCTTATTGGATTACTTTTGGTAAATATGGTGGAGGAAGGGATCCAATGAAAATCCAAATGAAGGCGGTAATAAAATTTTCTCATGTAAGTGCTATGCAGGATCAAAATAAATTAGAATTTTTCACCTAAAATTTTAAATTTTTGATTGTAATATTATCCTTTTTTTGTGAGGCACTAAAGGTTTGAGATGTTGATGTTATTATAATTAACAGGAGAACATGTTGAGAGGATTCAATGACTTCTTCAGGTAATGTCTGTATTTCCCCCCAAAATACAAAATGCTGACTTGCTGAATAGTATGAGAAATTAAATCACAGAGACAATTTTCTGGCTTACTGAAACATGTTTCCTCCACTCATTTTGCCCCAAAATCTTTGCAGTCCTTTCTCAGAATTATAATTATTCTGGTGGTTAGGTTGCTTCTTTCCTTCTCCTCCCTCCATTTTTGTCTGTTTTCTGCTTTTTATCCTTCTCAATTCTTTCTGACCTCCACAATTTTAACATTATATTCCAGAGATCTTCTGTCCAGAAAGTTCAAGTGGCTAAGTGAATACAATTTTTTTTTTTTTTCATTTAGGAGGCTTCCTTTATAAATTTAATAAATTCTGCTGTTTTTGATTAAAGATGCTATTTATCCTACTGAGTTGGAGAAGTTTAGTCAAACCTCTAACAATGTTCTCTGTGTATCTTCTTCTAAGAAGATGCTTCTCCAATTACTGTATGTGTAAAAATACAACATTATTTTGTGGCCTGTGCTATTTTTTTCAAAGCAGAATGGTCAACATCAGCTGTGATATGAACAATTTAAAATGACTCAGGCTTCTGTTTAATAACCTAAGTGCAGACTTTGGGCCCAAGTGAGCTAATTTTCATTTTCTGTATACTGCTGCTCCTTTAGTTTTAAGAGCACTAAGGACATTGATCATGTGGAAACTCTGAGGTGAAAGCATCTGCTCTGTGATTAAAAGAAATTCAAAAGAATATACTCTAAAACAATTTCTAAGAAAACTTACCTAAAGTAATTAACCTTAGTGGAATTGGGGATACTTCTCCAAGAGAAAATTTAATATATCCCTTGCATGAAGTGCAAGTATTGTAAGGCAGAGAGAAATTTATCTAGAAGCATTAGAGAAATGTGGTTAGACAGTGCAGTTTTGGCTGATAATTAATTAAAAAGAACACATACAATAACAATAAAGAAAAAATAAACTGAATTCTTAAGTATGATCTGTTTTCACAGGCAAGGATGAGTGAGCAACCAGCAATATTGAAAATCAATAGACTAAAAAGCAATGAAAAGAATAATTTTCACGGTGTACAGAGGAAATATTAGTTGATGAATAAAACTCATTATGAAATGATGCCATTTGTATTAAGAAAAGGACTACGTGAATAATCATGCATAAAAGGTAGTATTAAAAAATAAAATGTGTAAATATTCACGCTTTAGTGAATGAACAAAACAGTAACCATCTGGAGATCAGGAGTACCTTTTATGGTGTTCAAGAGGAACTGAATATGGTCTGACAAGGAAAATTCAAAAGAGAAAGACAATACATAAATATGCCAAATTTGGGCTATTCATATAGAAATAAGAGTTTTGCTGCTCAGATCTTTGAGCAGGAAGACAGATTCTTTCACAGTTTGGTCTCACTTTTCTAGTCCAAGTTCTAGTCTGAGAAGTGTCTGAGAATTTTAAACATTCAGTGATGTCAGCCATATATATCACATGTGCCTGGTTCAGTTTTATTTCATACACGCTCATTATACAAATGTTCTGTGCACACAATAAAGGTGCAGCACATGGAGAGGAGCCCATGCTAGAGCAGGTTTGCTGACAGGAACCTTGCCCTATGGGGATCCACACTGGAGCAGTCTGTTCATGAAGGGCTGCACCCCACGGAAAGGCCTGATGCTAGAGCTATTCATGAAGAACCGTAGCCCGTGGGAAGGACTCACATTGGAGAAGTTTGTGAAAGAATGTCTCTTGTGAGAGAGATCCCATGGTAGAGCAGGGAAGCAGCATGGAGAGGAAAGAGTGGCAGAGACAAGTGTTGTGAAGTAATCATAATCCCCATTCCCCATCCCTCAGGACCATTCCAGATATGGGTGGAGGAGTTGGGAAGGAAGGAGTTAATTTGAGCTTGGGAAGAAAGGGGCTGGGGAACATGTATTTTACATCTTTTTTTTTCCTTTGTTTCTCTCTACCTGACTAATTTTAATTGGCAATACATTAAATTACTTTTCCCAAAGTGAAGTCTGTTTTGCCTACGATGTTAAAACGTAAGTGATCTCCCTGTCTTTAGCTTGACCCAAGAGTTGCCTCAACTTATTTTCTCTTTCCATACTTATAAGGACAGGGACTGAGAGAGCAGCTAGGTGGGCATCTGGCAGCCAACCAAGGTCAACCCACCACAACATGCATGTGATTTTCAGGGCACATAAGGTTTGCTGTGAATGAATGGGCTATCTGTTTGCAGCAGACTGCACACCATCTTGGCTGGGTGAGAGACACTGTGCATGAGCTACATAACATGCATGGACATATTTTTTCTGACAAATTGGCAGACACCTACAAAGATTTGTAGTCAATCTTTATTCCTGTATTATTTAGTTGGGCTGGAAAATTTAAATAAAATGAATATGATTTCTTTATTTTTTTTTTAATATATGTATATATAAAGTTCTCTGAAAGTAATAAGCCTAATTTGATTTAGTTAATTCCAAGACAGTAATGGAGGAAATTTCTGCTATGGGGAGAAAAATGTTTTCAAGAGTGCTGTGTGACAAGAAATAGTACAAAAAAAAATCAGCTACTCTCTACTTGAAATCAGGAACATCAAAATTTTCATTCTTCTTTCTCATTTCTCCCCAAGCCTTTCATCTAGAAAAAACTCAAAGGTCAGCACATTGTGTAGCCTTGAAGGAGCTGGGAAGATAGGTAGACAGATATCTATCCCAGCCAAAACCAGTAGAAAATACAATCACCTTCTGAACTGCTCTGCATAATCACTACTGCAGTGCTATCACATTGGCTAATTTTTATTTCAATTTTCCAGGTAGGTGAAAGTTTTGGTCATGCTTTCTTGTAAGGCCTTGAGGCCCTGTCATGAACCCAAACATCTTTAAATTGTTGTTTTGTTTTGTTTTTTCCCCCCAGAATGATAACCTAAAAATATTTCATCTCTGAAATGCATGTGACATAAGTGTTTTACTACAGTACATATGTGAGATAAGGTGCAGACTTTTTAACTCATGTTTTTATGTTCAGTCACATGCTCTGACTTGGCTGGCACTTTGTGGAGCCAGGAGTTGGACATGATGATCCTTATGGGTCCCTTCCCACTCAGTATATTCTATGATTCTATGTTATTTGATTAGTGCTTAAGTACATAACTATTACACTAGAATTATTTTTTTCCTAAGAAATAGGTATGCAAAGATCAAATCAATGAAAGGTGAAAGAGCTAAACCTCTCTAAAATTGGTCTACTTTTACTTATATTGGATTCCTGAACTTAATTTGCATTGAAGCAATGCATATAAATGAATGTGAGAAACCCAGAACTGTTTTACTTCTAAAGAACAAATGTAAGTGTTTTTAAAGGCCTGTAGACTTTGATATAATTTTATTGATATATTTTTATCTGTGCCATAAACTAACAGCCTTTATTCATCTCACTGAAGGATATTCACCTAGGAGAGGTAATTCAGTGGCATAATACACCCTCATTTCCCTCCTTTCCTCACACCAGAGCACATGGGACAGTAGTAGTGGCCATGTCAATGATACAGGTTGTGAGAAGGTGAGTAGGAAAGCAAATGGTTTAAGCACATATGGAAGTAACAGCTTTTCATAGTGGTAATCCGGTAATCCCTTATCCAGTCATGAATTGAGGATGCCCAGTGTAGTTGCTAGCACCCCTGAGTGCAGCCGTAGGCCTGTGACACCCAAATAACTCCTGAGAAAAGGTGACTGAGCTTCCTGTTGGACAACTACTCCAGCTGCCCTCACACTACCACCCCCGTGGAAAGCTGCTGTCCACCCCTCTATTTACTGTGTCATCCTTGCATCTCTGAGCAGCTAGTGAGGTGTTACTTACCTCACACATTCTGCAGATGTTAACACTTTCAGACGTGAACCATGACCCACATAAAACCACAGTAAGTTATGTTTTTCTGCCACATAATCACAAGTCTATTTTTTAACTAGTTCTTTATCCTTCTCCATGTTTTAATCTGGACCTCTGAAGCTTGTAGTTTTAAGCTGAGGCCTGTCATGTAAAACTTGATCAAAGGCTTGCTACAAATCCAAATAAAATATATTTTCTGCACAGTCATTATCAACCTTGTCTGTAAAATGAAGATATAGGTACAAAAACCTTAGGCTGTAGCAATGTATTTGCAAGCATTACAATATGATCTTCTACAGAGCGCTATTCTTTTGATGTTTCATTTGTAGTATATATTGTTCTGTGAATAAGGTAATCCTCAATAATTTTTATTCTGTGAAGTACAAAAAGAATGCCAGAACAAGTAAAGCATAATGTAAAAAGCTGCAGTTTTGCTTCAGAATCAGTGGTGGTTTCAGTTTGGGATTTCTTTTGGTTTTTCTTTGGTTTGGTTTTGGGGTTTGTGTTTGTTTGATCATGTGTATTTAAAATAAAGATCTTATTTTCAATTTCTTGCTAAATACTGCAATTAGAACTGTTATGTAGAACTGCATGTGTTTTAAATTGTCCTGTTACTGCTGATAGTAAAATTTTGGTTAGAGGACATTAACATAGAATCATAGAATGGTTTGTGTTGGAAACAACTTTAAAGATCATCAAGTTCCAACCCCCCTGCCATGGGTAGGGACACCTATCACTAGACCAGGCTGCTCAAGGCCCCATCCAACCTGGCCTTGAACACCTCCAGGGAGGGGGCAGCCACCACCTCTGCAACCTGTCCCAGTGTCTCTCCAGTCTTGTAGCTATGATGGTTTGACCCTAGCTGGAGGCCAGACGCCCACCAAAGCTGCTCTATCACTCTCCTTTTCAGGTGGACAGGGGAGAAAATATATATTGAGAGGCTTAGGAGTGGAGATAAGGACAGGGAGAGATCATTCCACAATTAGCAAAACAGACTCAACACAGAATAAAGGAAAGAAAACTCTCTACACTACACACATATTAAAACCAGAGTCAGGTAATGAGAAGCATGACCAGATCTTAAAGCACCTCCCCCCATCTCTCCTTTCTTAGCAGACTTCACTTTAGTCATGATTTTGCTTCCTTCTTCCCCCCTCATTGTGGCATGAGGAGGGTCAGGGAATGGAGGAATGAAGGGTTTGGTCAGTTCCTCATGAGCTGTTTTCCTTCTTAGCTGGGACTGGGGGGCATTCCTCACACCCTTCCCCTGCTCCAGAGTGGGGTCCCACCCACAGGAGACAGTCTTCCATGAACTTCTCCAATGTGAGTCCTTTCCCACAGGGTTTCAGCTCTTCACCAGCTGCCCCAGCATGGATCAATTCTATGGGGTGCAGTGGGACAGCCTGCAAGGTCTTCTCCGCAGGCTGCTAGGGAATCTCTCTCTCCTGCACAACTGGAGCACCTCATCTCCCCCCTGCCCCCCTTTCCCTCCACCCTCTGCCTTCTCCACTGACCTGGTTGTCTGCACAGTTTCTTACATCTTCTCACTCTCTTCTCTGGTGGCAAAAAGTGTCTGCTTGCATTTCTTTTCTTTCTTAAATGTGATTCCCAGAGGCACTATGACCATCACCCTTGGTCAGCAATGCCTCTGGCCTTGAGTAGGCTGGTGTTTACTCTTTGGGGCCTGCAGAGAGCTGCTAGCTGCTTCTTGCAGAAGCCACCCCTGCATACCCTCCTTCTCCACCAGAACCCAGCCACACAAAACTATAACAGTAGTGAAGAATTTCTTCCTAATATCCAATCTAAATCTACCCCCTTCCAATTTAAAGCCATTCTCCATCTGATCACTACATGCCCTTCTAAAAAGTCCCTCCCCAGCTTTCTTATAGGCCCCCTTCAGGTACTGGAAGGCTGCTATAAGCTCTCCCCTGAGCTTTCTCTTCTCCAGGCTGACCAACCCCAACTCTCTCAGCCTGGCTTCATGGGAGAGGTGCTACAGCCCTCCAGTCATCTTTGTGGCCCTCCTCTGGACCTGTTTCAATAGTTCTATGTCCTTCTTATATTGGGGACTGCAGAACTGGACCCAGCACTCCAGGTGGGAATACTCATGAAAGCAGAGTAGAGGGACAGAATCACCTCCCTTGACCTGCTGGACACACTCCTTTTGGTGCATCCCAGGATACAACTGACCTTCTGGGCTGCGAGTGTGCATTGTCAGCTCATGTTGAGCTTCTCATCCACCATCACCCCCAAGTCCTTCTCTGCAGGGCTGCTCTCTATCAGTTTATCTCCCAGCCTCTATTGATGATGAAGATTGCCCCGACCCAAGTGCAGGACCTTCCACTTGTCCTTATTGAACCTTATGAGGTTCACATGGGCTAACTTCAGCTTGTCCAGGTTCCTCTGGATGACATCATATCCTGGCATGTATTGTTCTGTGAATCAGAAGTTTGATGTTCTTACTAGTGAGAAAGTACTTGAGTACTCAAATCAGTTGGGGTCTTTGCATGAATTCTAAATTATCTAAATACTTTTAAAATGTGCCACTCATGTCAAAGAGACATGAAAAGATTCACAGAACAGCACAAGGAGAACCTCAGTTACCCACTGTTGTTTTTAAGCTCATTGCTGCTGGCCTCCATTGTTCTGCAGACTGGCTCAAGGCAGAGCTTTTTGTCAGTGGCTGAAAAGGGCCATTGATTTTGGCTGTTGCTGTTCAGCATTGCAGGAACAAGTGTACTATTTGAGGTGGAACTACTAGCAAGGGAATTACCATGAGCATATCCCAGTTCCTGCACAGATACAACTTCAGAGCTGTTCAGGTCCTTTAAAGTACGGTCCTTTGGGAAAGGTTTTATGTCCCATCATTCTTCTTTGGATAGCACTACACCATTCCACAACTGGTAGGCTGGATCTATGCACTGAGTCCTGATCATGCTAATGTGACAGGCATGGAAGAATCTGACATCTGTGAAGTCTTTCATACTGATGTTAGTAGCTGATTGTGCAAAAAGGCAAAAGCTTTCTCCTGCAGAAGAAAATCTAATTTTCTGGTTCAACCAAGGTTCATGGAGTTTAAAAGAAAGGAAAAAGGAGAAGAAAAGCTTAGTATCTGTGGATATTAGCTATTGTTTACTTACTTTCCTCATAATTTATAAACTTTAACAATACCAATTACCCCCAGAACTATCTAGAACTAGGATGGCTTTCTCTGTGCCCTGTATATCTCTCCCAACTTGTGCTACAACTTACTGACCTTCCTTTTGGGTCAGCTGCTTCAAGCCTCTAGAGGCTTGGTTCATAGTTTGGAAGAACACCTTTGGCTGCTTTGTGAGAATTTTCCTCATCAAATATAACCTATTATTACTTCCATAGTAACCCTTGCTCCATTTTCTTGTTAGTATTCTCTATGATAGCACCTTATCACATCATACTTCCTTTCCATTTATTTTCTTTCTAATAGTCAAATTAGACCAATTCAGTGTATGCAGGCAGATAAGATGAAGTTCTTGTTTGTATCAAGATTAATGCAAACAATTTCATGTAGTGTGAGCTGATACACCATGCAGAAAGAAACTTAGAACAATAGTTTCCAAAGTGTAAGAAAGCATAGGTGTTAAAATAACATAAAAATTAAAATTTTTACTTGTTAAATACTATGCTTAAGAATATTACAGCAGTAGGATGGATCGCTAGTGAAGGATAACATTGCTTCTGAATCTTGAGGTAAAGCAAAGCAGTAGCATCACAGATACTGAAATTCTTTTCTTGTAGGAAAAAGTGAAAGACTAAAAGGTTTCATTATTGCACTAGAGCAGATAATTAGGAAATTACAGCTATCATGAGTTGATGAAGTAAGTACCAGAACTCTGAAATATACCTGCCTGTCAGCCTCAGCTTCAAACTTCAGCTAGGTTTTTGAAGCACTGCTTATACTTTATAGTCTTTCACATTTCATTCTCTCTCCATATTTAGTTGTTGATTAGGGATGTTTTCTGTTACTAAGGAGTTATGAATAAAATTTAGAATTCATAAAAAGGGCAATTGGGGAATAATGTTGTCAGAAGACAAGGTGAGGATAGTGAAAATTGTAAGCACAGTGAGATTTATGAATGAAAACATCCTACAACATAGGTTTTCTTCCCCCAAGGACATATTTAACATGAATAAATGTGATTAAAAGGAATTGGTACTATTCTATAGATAAGCCTACATCATGCTTGTTCTCCTTTGGATTATCCATTATTTTATGAAGAACCTGGGGTCTTATAATCAATAATCTAGTTATATTATGGACTTGCTTTGAAGTCAAAGTGTATGTGCTGACAAGCTTCCTGATAGTAACACCAGGACTCAGTTCCAATGATGATAAATATCTTTCATTTGGGAACTGGGAAACACTGTTGTACCTTTAAATTGTGTTTGGCTACCCCTACAGAGAGAGTCCATGAAGTTGGAGTTTTGATTAGTTATATGGACTTAATTCCATACGCCTTTGTTTGTGTACAGGCGTATTTCTTAAAGTACACACTAACACATCATAGTATGTCATCACAGGGGAACATGTTGGAGTGGCTATGAGAACAAACCACATAATTGAATGACATAAAATCTAAAATTTATTTACTAAGCTGAATAGGTATAGTGGATGTATAGTAACTTCCATTCTGACATTTCTTGGACAAGCATACATTTTGTATAAAGGTAATCATGCCAGCCAAGGCTCCTGTTTCTCTGGTCCAGTTGTTTCTGGGGACCACTCTAACCTTTCGATGAGGTGGGGCACTGGATGGCACCCTGTCCCCTAAATGTAGCTGCTCCCACTCCAGTTTAGCCTTCTGCATGCTGTTGGAGATGGATGAGTTCCCTTCCAAGGAGCTAACTGTCTGGAACCAGAAAGATACAGTTCAAGGTTTGTTTTGTCTGAGTAGTTCTTTCAGGTAGGTCTCACTCATAGCATATGTCTAAAGCTGTATATTTCTATTGCTACATTACTATGCATTATGACTTTTAACTGCTCCATTGACATTTTTGAATGTCAGGAGGATAATCTGAAGAACAGAGAAGGGATTGATGGTTACAGGCTTGAGCAGGCCCTGATCTTGGAAACTGTTGCTGGTTCTTGACTATGGTCTTCAATTAATATGCAACTAATTCACAAAATCAGGAAGCATTAATGGAGATTTTAAATTATTAAGATACTGAAACATCTTAGCTGTTACAATTTCCTATTTTTATAAAAGAAATAAAATAAATCTTAATTTGTTTTACTTGTTGTTGATGACTTTGGTAGCTATTGCCTGTGTAAGGCATTGCAGAATAAGAATTATATAGCTTCTCCTGTGTGGACAGGCCGCACAGTAAAGTATCATCTTTTAGAAAATGTGTAAGAACTTGACATTAACCCTACTAGACTGAGCAGAGACAGAGCAGGTAAAATCAGGAATAAGCTGGCCTCAGATCTATATGCTAATAAAAGATGATTTCTGATTACTTGGCCATTTAAAAAATTTCCTCTAAAAAATGGTCTGATGTTACGGTATAATATGAACATTCTTACACATTTTATTGAACTCTTTTTCCCTGTTAGTTTCTTTACAACTAATTTTCAAATTGTAAGGCATTTAAAAAATGTATTTAATTTGAGTGGTAACTTAACCTAAATGAGTTCAGAATTCTTTTGGGAATATAAAACAGTTCACCAGGTCTACTTTTTTTTTTTTTTTCCTTCCAGGGAAGAACATTGCTGATTTATTTATAATATTCAAAACCAATTAAAATGTCCTCTAATTATTAGGAATTCTTAATCTTCTCTAAGGCAATACAACAATGAAAATAATTAAAATAACAGCAGAGAAATTGAGTTGAAAGAATAACTATACTAATTGTAAGACATTATTAGAAAAAAAACTTATGGGAAATTTACCCACACTTTTGATAATGTCCACTGGTTGCTAAAATTATCTCTATGTTCTATTGGAAATAGATAGGAAAGGTATATAAAAAGTATATGCTTAAAAACTTTTTTCAGATAGTACTGACTAGAGAATTTGGAGAGAAAATAATGCATACTTGCTGTTTTATATTTATATAAACTCCATAAGAAGTACTGCCTACACTGTAGTTACACTACAGCATAGCTTAGAACTGTTGTGTAAGAACCTAGTTACTCAAATGAAAAATTAGTGGTTACAAACTGTTTGTGTAATCTCTACAGTGCAATTAGCCTGCCTGCTTTATGAAAGTCTGGCGGTATTTCTATGTGTTCCTTTGGAATCAATTTATTAATTAAAAAATTAGGTCAGCACCACTGACCTAATTAACTCTAATAAAGCCAACTAGGTCACAATTAAGATTCTCTTTTCACATATGTATTTTCTCTTATTTTAGTGTCACTTGTAATTTAAGTCTGGAGGGCTAGTACAGTTATTTTGTGCTCTTTGTATTTTACTGTCTCTGTCACCTCATCTATTTATTTAAAACAATGCAAGTCCCATGGCTAACACAAGCCAGGAACAAGCTACTTGAAATGCCAAATCTAGCATCTGTATTATTCATGCTATTTGTGGTCTCAATGTAAACATAAGGGAAAGCAAAATCTGTGCTAAAGAATGAGAAGAGTCATACTGTATTGTCATTGTGTCTTCCAGGGAATGAGCAAAGCTTCTGGTTTACACAGGTTGAACTTCAAGAATTGTCAACTGTCAGGTTAGGAAGTGTTGATTACACATGTGTCATTGGGTTAGGTTTGTTGCATTGAAGAACCATGTGGTTAAAAAACACTGTCTGCACTCCAGAAAACAAAGAGCAAATTACTTCATAATTATATTAAAGAAATACCTCTATCCAAGTATAAACATTTTCAGAGCAAGATTGGATTCATCTTCTAGTTATGGTTTATGCAAGAAGCTACTTGGAGCAGGATGCTGAGATACATAAACAGCACTCTGTAGAAAGCTTGAAAGTGCTTACTCTAGGCTATTTGTCTTGGCTTCCACTGTAGTTGATTAATGTGGAGATAGGACACCTAGATAATGTGTTAAACATCTTAGACACCTATTTTAAGAGAAGTCATTTTTTTTACACATTTATTTATGTCCACTTCCTAGGAGACCTAAAATATCTTAGATGAGAAGTCCAATCTTTCAGATAGTTATAGTAAGTTAAGAGGGCTATAGTAAGTTAACAATCACAGTAAAATATTCATGCTTATTACAGTCCAACCTTAGGACAGACTGCTTCATAATTCCTTTTCCAGAAGAAATCTATGATAAATAAATTAAGTAACACAACAGAAGACCTGAATAATCCCTGAAGAGAATGCCCCATGGGAAAACAGGCAAGAAAGATTTAGCTAGGAAACATCTTAGCTGTAGGAAGAAATGCTGAAAGAGTGAAAATTCTCTAGCTTTCAGAACTCATAAGTATGTAAAAAATCTGTCTGTCAAGTAGTTAGATGACTCAATTCAAAATAGCAAAATAGTTATCTAGTGATCATGTCTGGTGTGAAAGTAAAAGTAACAAATGAAAGATGATCTTAGGCCCTCTTTGCTTATTTTACATAGGCCTTAAATGTTACTGTTTCCAAAATGAAAATTTATTCAAATCAGTTCTACCCAAAATACATTGTTGGTAGGCAGCTGGGATCACCTTTTTATATACTGCATATTGTAAACTGCTTGCTGCTTCTGGGATTCAAAAGGAGGTTTGTGGTGTAAACACTACATTCTGTTTCCTCTGAGGGTACTTAATTAAATTAAAACATCCAATTTATGAATTGAATACAGATTTTGGCAGACTGCTTCAAATTCTTGCACTATTCTTATCTATATGTGTATGTATTTTACTTCAGAAAGAGATGTTTTAATCAAGTTGAAGCTAGACTTAACAGTGCTAATTCACCAAATAGCACATCACCATAAACACAATTGCAAAAACAAACAAAAAAAAAAGCAACTTTCCCGATTAGAAATCCAACAAAGTACCAGTAATCAATAATTTCATAATGAATTGTAGTTCTTTGGAGTGTACCTTACACAGTTCCCTTAACAATTTTGCCTAATAAAGGACAAGTAGAGAATGGTCAGTATCATTTCAGTGGAAATTTATATTCTGCATATAAAATGCTGTCTTGTGACTGTTTATCCTTCCTCCTGTTTACCTGTCAGTATATCAGTACATTACAATTCAGACTACAGCAAGTTGCAAGTGATTGTCCATAAATCATAATAAAATATGTCACATAATATCTAGGTTTTAGTGTAATACCTGAGTTATCTGGTGAGACAATCTGGACATTTAAATTGTATGTGGTTTTTCATTATCTAAGAAACAACCCAGTTCTCCAGATAGCAACTAGGATATGCTTGCAAATGCAAAAAAACCCACGTTAGGCAGGAAACTTTTGTCTTGTAAATTCCTTTATTTCCTCACGAGAAATAGAAGCAGAGTATTTTCTGATAACAAAGCTTTCCAAAGGGCAGAAAAGTAGGAAAAATAATGTAATGATCTTAAGTTATGTTGAAACGAAACACATTTTATCAAATACAGATATCTATATACCACTGTTTCCAAAAATGTTATTCTTGTTGCTATGGAAATTTAATAGCTCTTTATTTCAACACTTCTGCATGTGGCCTTAGCTCTGTAAAATGAGGACTTGTTATGTTATGCTGGAGCAAGTCTAACATGATTTTACTCCATGTATCTAATATAGCAGCTTTAGCAGGAGGATTAGCAAACAAAGTAAAGCGAAACATCAAGCGATGTCATGGAACTTAATGGAATTTTTGTCAAGAAACAGAACTTTTACTTTTTTTCTTCCCTGCTATTAGTATAGTTTTCTTTATCAAAGAAGAAACTGCTTCTTTGTTACACAACATAATAAAAATGAAATTTGTATTTTACTTGACAAACGACTTGTTTTTTTTAAAAAAAAAATCAAACACTACAGTTACAAAGTTAGTGGATTTTTAATTTTTTTTTTTTAACCAGACTATTAGGAATCAGGTCAACATTCATGTACAAAGCACTTAAGAACTAGGAAGAATGTGGAAAAACATAGGTTATTCTTGGGACTGCTTCTGGGGACAGAGAATGCAATAACCATTTACTCAAAGCAAGGGAAAAGCATGGCTTGGAAACTTGATAAGTCTATAAATATTCCTGAAATTTGTCTTTTAGTGAAATGGATACATTTGCAAGCCTTTATATGCTAAAAACTCAAAGATTCTATGTGGTTAGCTCTTACAGAAAAACCTGCAGAGATGAGTAATTGCATATTCAGATGACTAAGAGGTATCTTAATTAAGCCATAAGGAGCTGGATGTTTCCAGAATTTGTCAGCTATGTTGAGGAAAACTGAATTTGAAACATGTGTGTTTTTGCACGTGGGAACACTTGCTGTTGAATAGAAATTATGACATCTGTGGCAACATTTTGTCTATATCATATAGACTCAAAATGTAAGGATGATCTCTGCTGAAGAAGTGTGGTTTTCCCAGGATGAATGGGGAATCCATGAATTCATCCCTCACCTCAAGCTGTGTACATGGCTTTTTAGCATGGCAGATACCATCTCCAGTGAGAAAATTAATTAAAAAACTGATAAGAAATATCAGTCCTTTAGAATGATCCTGTTGTATCAGATCAACAGGATAATTAATTATTGAATTAAAAATATTCTTCTGTTCCTTCTGGGTTTTTTTTGATGTGCAAGGCCTTAACAGCAACCTCTTTTTTTTTTTTTTTTCTTTCCAGTACAAATGATGAACTGAATAGCTGAATATTGAAATTTGAAGATTTATTGTAGTGTGTCTAAGGAATTAAATCTCACTAGAATCTTTTATCTGACTTTTTTTGTAGCCATAAATTGACCTGCTGTAGACATTAATCTGAGTTAGTAACCTGAGTAAGAACATTTGGGATTAGTGATTAACTGTGGTGTGTTTGTGTTGCTGTTGGTATTGGTGGTGCTTTTTGTTTGTTTTTAAATTATTATTATTATTATTATTAAAATTTTGGACTAAATAAGACTACATGGCATCCCATTCTGCTTCTAGAATAGAATTCAGAAATTTCAGCCCTCTACACTTCAAAACACCCAAACTTGTACTTCTTCATTTTGTGTAAAGTGTTACTCTTCCTTAGGTAGAATAATCACCTGAATACACGTAGATTGCTACAGTGAATACAGCTACGTTTGAGATAGTGAGTGGATGCTCCTTTCACAATCAGTGAAAAGGAATAGGCTTATGTAGGACTTAGGTATATCATCCTGAAACACACAATAGACAGAGACAAAACTTAGGGGAGACCTCATTGTGGCCTGTGGCTTCCTTATGAGGGGGAGTGAAGGGGCAGGGACTGATCTCCTCTGTTTGGTGACCAGTGATAGAACCTGAGGGAGCAGTATGAAGCTGCAACAAAGGAGGTTCAAGCTGGATATTAGGAAGAGGTGGCTGGACACTGGAACAGGTTCCCCAGGGTCACAGCACTGAGCTTGACCAAATTCAAGAAGCATCTGGATGATGCACTCAGTCACATGCTGACTTGGCTAGTCCTGTGTGGAGCCAGGTGTTGGATTCGGTGATCCTTATGGGTTTCTTCCAACTCAGGATATTCTATGATTCTGTTACTGTTCACAGGCAGGTCTTATCTCACTTCATTGACTATAAATAAGTGTCATTTTTCAGTTCTTTTATATAACTAGATTATAATGTGTAAAGTTACTGAGGAGGTTCAAGGGAGAAAGAGGAGAAGTGTTTTGTGTTAGGCAACAGAACAATTTTCTTGAAAAGTATAGATTCTAAGGGTTTGGGTTTGATTTTTTTTTTTTTTTTAAAGACATGGCTGGTCCTTAAGACACAAACCTGAAATAACATCTAGAAGATGGCAACATGCTTCCATGCTTACAGTGGGTCTCAAAGTTTTGAAAATGAAATCTGCCTTTGAAGGGTCCTGTGTCTGTGTGTCATATTCTGCCTATAAATGCAAACTAAATAGTTTTTCCTTCAAAACCTTACTTTTGATTAGCCAATTACTTAAATTTAAAATGAATAATTTAATTCCTAGGATCCTAGGAAAGATCTTTTATTTACTTTCCTGCTTAAATCAAAAAAACTCAGTACCTACCACCATTTTATCATTTCTCATCTGATGTTGCAGCAGATCAGTTCCTGCAGATTAGCAAATGAAGAAGATGTTGCAATTGTTTAAGAATGAAACTTAAGAACAGTAAGAACCACTGTATAGCTATGAATCATGTAATGTAGATTAAGGACCATACAGAGGGTATTTTTCTGCTGATAGCAAATAATAGATGTTTAAAGAAGAGTGTTGGAACACAAAGTTGTAGTGTAGGAAGCACAAAATATAGCTTCCATTGACAGCGCTTCCTATACATGCTTGGTTTTCTTTTTTGAACTTATCTGACGATTTTTGTACTTCATATAAGTTTTTGCCATCTGCTACGTTCTATAAAAATCAGTTCCAGAGATTAACATTACATTGTGTGATAAGAACGTCCCACTTCTCTGTTGTTTTGAAAACCTGTCTGCAAGTGTTTATGTTAAAGGAGTGGCTGCTAATCACCTTTAATTGCTAGTACTGGCATTTATACCTGGGCAGAGAACTGAGCACTGTGCTTTCTTCTGTTTAAAGCTGTTGGAAGAAAAAGTAGTAGGTGCATAAAACATCTTGCAATTTCAGATGTTTCTCTATAAATAAAAAATACTATCATAGACATTGGAAAGTATGTATATTTATAAGCTTTCCATTAAAATATATGTGCTTTTTATTTTTTAAGACAAGATATTAAATCAGAAAAAAAACCCTTTAAAATTAATTTTAAAAATAAAATTATTCCTTTGGACAGATAATAGAAATTTTTATGGGTGGTTGATGAAAGAGGGAAGGAGAGAGGGAGAGAGGGAGAGAAGAAAGAAAAGAAAGAGAAAGAAAGAAAAGAAAGAGAAAGAAAGAAAAGAAAGAGAAAGAAAGAAAAGAAAGAGAAAGAAAGAAAAGAAAGAGAAAGAAAGAAAAGAAAGAGAAAGAAAGAAAAGAAAGAGAGAAAGAAAGAAAGAAAGAGAGAGAGAAAGAGAGAGAGAAAGAGAGAGAGAAAGAGAGAGAGAAAGAGAGAGAGAAAGAGAGAAAGAGAGAAAGAGAGAAAGAGAGAAAGAGAGAAAGAGAGAAAGAGAGAAAGAGAGAAAGAGAGAAAGAAAGAAAGAAAGAAAGAAAGAAAGAAAGAAAGAAAGAAAGAAAGAAAGAAAGAAAGAAAAAAAGAAAGAAAGAAAGAAAGAAAGAAAGAAAGAAAAAGAAAGAAAGAAAGAAAAAAGAAAGAAAGAAAGAAAGAAAGAAAGAAAGAAAGAAAGAAAGAAAGAAAGAAAGAAAAAGAAAGAAAGAAAGAAAGAAAGAAGGAAAGAAGGAAAGAAAGAAAGGAGAAAGAAAGAAAGAAAGGAGAAAGAAAGAGAAAGAAAGAAAGAAAAGAAAGAAGGATGCAGAAAGTACAATACTTCTCTATGTGGAATGCATTTAGAAAACATGGCCACAATAATCTGAAATCACCAATGTAAGTGTGCAGAAGTAAATAATACTGTTCAAGCTTATGTATGGGGTTTTAAATGTATGCAGTATATAAAGAGTACAGTTCACTTATACCACCGCTAATATTTTTTTTGATAAAAAAATATTTGTTCAGAGAATAATATAAAATTATGTATAATTTAATAGCTTTGATGTTCAGTGACACAAAAGGAGGAAACATATTGGGTTGGTGTATTGTCACTTTGGCTGAAGCTTTGGCAAAAAGCTTTGCTCTAGCAAATGCTTTTAATAAATTACTGGCATTATTATAGTGAAGTGAAAACAATGTTCATGCTTTTGTCCCTGTTCATGCACCTTACAATACAGAAGCTGTAATTTTTTTCTTCTTGTGTTGGGGTAGTTTTCCCTATAGAGGAACTCTAAATCTTTGCTGTCCCATAAATATGTGAACATAAACAGTGATTTACTGCAATTTAGCTCCTGTTTTGGCAGAGGAGGTTTATAGTGCTGAGAAAACTCATTAATCTAATTCACAGCTCATAGTATAAACATAACCTTTACAATATATAACACCAGAAATTATGCGTGGTTGTGATTTACTGTTTGTGTTTTGGAAGGAGAAAGAAGTGCAAACTTGTTTTGCCACTTCCAGTTTTAATGCTCATTGATTAAATTGAAGAATTAATATGAAAATGCTATAAATAACAATCTATGCGTATTTATTTTTGATTTTTTTTTTAATATAAAAATTTAAAATTCAGAAGCTGTGAGAACAATGTATTATGAGTCATAAAATCAACTTTAAAAAGCATATTCCAAACAGAATTGCTATTAACCTGATCATTTATTATGACAGTAAATCTACTTAAAAGGTAGATTTCTGAAGTTGTCTCCCTTTTGAGTATCTACATAACAGAGTAGCGCAAGAGATTAAGTAACTGCGTTGTAGTATTAAATTGCTCTTTAGGTCTTACCTACTTAAGTATGCATATTTTATTTGGATTCATATTCTCACTGAAGTGGAAAACTTCAATTTTGACTCAAGAGTGGCTGTTAATATAATAATTGTAATATATTCATCTCATGTAATGCTCTTATAAGTTTACCTATGCTTCTACTGAATTTTAAGAGAAGCCTGTGGTGCTTGAAAAATAGGCATATTTTTTGTTTAATTATCAAAAGAACTTTCAAATTTTGCTGTTTCTCTCTTCAGTCACTATGCAGAAAATCGTGAATATCTAAAGAGATTTCACCTGTAATGATAGCTGAGTATTTTACATACATTCTTCTATGTTCTTAATGTGTTTCTCTAACTTTCTATAATATCTGTTCAGATTATTTTGCAAAATGTATAAAAGTGATGACATTGGAATGTTGCATGGTTAAGTGTATTTAGTTGAAGTCTTCTCAATATGTTACAGTTATATATAGGAACATTCAAAATATGTCTTCAAAAACTCTTGACCAATCCAAGCATAGTTCTTTTATAGAGCCATGTTGCCTGTTTGGGACACTACTTTTAATAGAGATTTAATGGAAGTGAATCTCACATAATATTTATGTTTTAAAATAATATTGATATACTGATCTATTATTCCTAATAAGAATCTTAAAATAATTTAATTTACTATTCAGGAATTATGAGAAAGTTAGGAATCATTACAGTGATAAACTATTTTGCAAAATATGACTTTCTCATATTGCAGTTGAACCTTTGATTCAAATTCACAAAATTTATGATAAAAATTCCTATTGGAAAAAATTATTATTGAAATTTTAAATTCATAACCTCTATAATTCCTCCAAATTGTAATAAAATATTGCTGACCAGAAACCTTTTTATAAAGAATTTTGATTACTTTCAGTTCATCTTTCATCTGAGCTGTACCACCTTCGGCACTTGTGACCGAAATTTACCTCTACAGTTCATACCTTATTTACATTACATTAATAGGATATAGGGAGGAAAATGATATAACTTTATGTGTTTCTGCAAAGTTTTTCCTGATTCTTTTATATATATATATATATATGGTGACAGTTCCTGGACAATAACCAATAATAATGAATTAAAAACTTTCTACTACTACAGTGCATATTCCAGCAATGTGTCTGTAATACGCTATTTGAATTTAAAATACGCATATTAATTTACAAAATTAGTGGGTGCTAATTACTCAACTTTCCTTCCAACTTGTGAAAGGAGGAAACACGAGAGTCATTTCTCCCACAGTTGATAGGAAGAAAATACAACGGTGTCTCCGGTGACATCAAAAGAAAATAGATATTCTTTAAGAATTAATTACTGAAGAAGGAAAAGAAAATCAAGAGCTATAAAACATTTTAATAAAATATTTAGTGACTTAGACATTTAAAATACTGAGTTTTTACCCTCCTACATGTTTCACTCTCCCACACATCTTTATGTGTACTGAGTAATATATTATTCCAAGAGTTAAACAGAAAATGTTTGGATGATTCTGGGTGAAGCTTCTACGGAATGTGAGAACACTAAAGGCTTCACAAACACTGATGTGTCCTAAGTAATGGGGTAATTTAACCTGAAATTCAGTAGAATTGGGCAGATAATTTCCCTAGAACCTGGTTTAATTTTCAATATTAAACCTTATCAGTGGAATGCATAAATGGTTTTCCTTGTATTATTATTTTTTTACAATGTATTTAACTGTCATGTACAGATGATTAAATATTAAAGGAAGCATTTTAGAATATAGAGATGGATGTTTTCAGCTATAAAGTATTCTGCAACCTGTTTGTTGGACAGGTTTTGTTTTTCTGTTTCTTCAAGCAATAGCAGAAGAGTCTGTTATCAATTTTGGAGAAAAATATATTGAGTTTTGATGGACTCAAGTAATAGAGAGCAGTTGATCTAATTGCTGAACTGTGAGTCGTATCAGTGAAATGCTTGGCAATGTTGATTTTGAAGATTTAAAACATAAGTGCCATATACTGACCCTAAGTTGTACAATCAATAATAATGTATGAACAATAATGTAGTAATATTGAGAGTTCTGCTATGGAATTACACTACCCTAAGTGAAGCGGTCTAGCTAATAAGAATATATTTTCTTAAATACTAAATCTACCAAGTGAACAACCAGAACTGAACACTAGCACATTTCAGAGAAGGGCTTTATGTAAGGCAAGCCATTCTCAATCTAAAAAGCCCAAGGATGTATTTAAATTTTGTAACATCCATAAATAAACCCATGTAGTGTTATATAAATCTGCAAGTACATTTCCCTAATATCTAAAGCTCAAAAGAAGACAATTCACTTTCCATTTTGGTAAATCAGGCTTAGTCATTCAAACCTAAAGATAAATTATTATGATCAGATGGAAGACATTTGTACGACAGGGTTGTTTCCTGTCTAGACTAAATTTAATCATAGCAAGTAGGATTTCATGTAATTCTACCCAGATCTATTCCCATCACTCACTAATTCTCCCATCATTCGTTAATTCATTAGTGAAAGTACTCCAGATGAAGGAAATTTAGAACGTGTATTTCAGTAGTATATATCAATGTTATATGTATCATTGTCACATTATCCTACTGGCTACAAAAATAATTTTTCAGAATTAAAAATATACTGATGTTCTACTAAGGGGTATTTTTAATTGTGCTTTCTGATATATTTTGAAAATAATATTTGACAATTGTTTTATTACTATGTGTCAGGCTTCACAGAAGTGGATGGGACAGTTTATGAGGACAGATAAATGGTAAGGTACGTCTGAAATCAGTCTTCTAGTTAATTTTTTATACAAATGTCCCTAGTGGGATAAGAATGTTTAAGTAATAAAATGAAGACAAAATTGTTGAAAAATAAAAATACAATTATATTAATCTTTTTAAAGGGAACAAATTTTGAAAAAATATTCTCTATGTACAAATCATATTATTAACTTCTCCCTAGGAAATAACTTATTTTCTCATTTCTTTTCTATTAAGTAAGTTCAGATGATTTTCCGTGTGACAGTTGGAAAAGTTTTTTTCTAGTTTGTTTCCCTGTAAGCAAAGAACACAGGGAACACTCATTTTATATAAAGGATACTGAGTTACTCAACTTTTTAGCATTATACTGATTGACACATAGAATCTGTCCTTGGAAATATTTTGCACCGAAAGCAGCATGGATGTGTGACACTTATGCTATATCCATCCCTTACAAAATTAAAATACTTGAAAGTAAATTTTGATGCACTCGAAAGTTCCATCAAAAAAACCCTTATATCACCAGTGTGCTTTTTTGTATCACAATATTCATATATCCTAAGAAAGGCATACTGTGGGCTTAATTGAACAGCATCTAGGAGTAATTCTGAGGGATCACCAACTGTGTATTCACAACTCTAGTTGTAGGTGGGAACATCATGTAGGAGTACAGATTCATTTTTTAAAGGTGTCTAAGTTGCTTCACTAAATAAAGTCCCCAGATCTCTCTAGCTCTGACTGTTTCATGAGAAATGAATACACCTGAGCCGTTATGGCACTTATTTTAGGCCAACATGGACTACTATTACGACATTCAGATTTTTTAATGCGTAATCTCATTGAAAGGTTGAGAAAAGAATACTGGTTCTGTATGGTTCCATTTCTGTCCTTTCGGTAGCTGAAAGACACTTTTAATGTATTTTTCTTCTACTAAAGATAAATTCTTATATCATCTTTCAACAATTTCTCTGGAGTGAAATTAATTTAATGTACTCCTAGAAAGATAAACATTAGCCTAAACTAGTTGTATAAACATTCCCAAGAAGACCAATAAATACCTCCAAAGGAGTGTTCATCCTACCTGAAGACAGATGCATAAGCCAAAGCAGATGACTGTTCTTTTTAATTCATCACTGGTTCACAATCCTGACCTCAAGTTATATGCCAGATTTGGTTTCAGTAATCCATCCTCTGTATGCTTCAAATTAAGTACTTCAAACCTCCTGAGGTCCCTCGTTGTTTCCTCATGTTCTTTAAGATCTTTCCCAAGCCACAGTTATATCCTCTTACATTTTTCCAAGAAAATTTAGCAGGAAGAAACATAAAGTTAGGAGCAGAAAAACCTTCTCAATTATTTCTACTTTTTATTAAAGCAACTGAGAATTACAAGCAAGCTGTCAGCTTTCCCTCCTTTCATGAATTAGAAATTCAACAGTATTTCAGACTGAACTGAATTCTTTCTTCCTCTTGCCAAATATACTTTAACTGCAGTGGAAAATTTTGCAAAGGATACAATCAGCTTTGAGACAGGCTCCTCTTCTTATGGCATACACTGGCACTGAGAAGTTAAAAATCTACCAGAACACAGTATTCCACAGACAGTGACTGTGGAAGGGGCATTTTAGTCCCAATAGCATTAGACCACTGGTTGGCAATGCTACAGTGAGTCTCAGTCACTCTTCCTCGAGATAAGAAAGACCTTCCTTAAAAAATTCAGACATTTTAGAATTTACAGGATATGCTTGAGCAGTCACTAGTTCCACTTGTTGTCTGAAAGAGTTCACACTGTGTATATTCCTACACAACACAAACACAATAAGCTTATTTGTAATACTTGGGAAAGGATAATGCCATGTGAAGGTTCTTCTGCTGAAAGTAGGAATCTTCATCTTTCCACCTTGAGTCCAAAAGCAGATGCAGCCTTGATCTAGATAAGGGCTTGTGAGAATGCAAGATGCAAGAATGTGCAACACCTCTGTTTCTGTTAATTTTTTAGGGATGGCAATGATGAGGCATACAAACATGAATTATCTCTGTTTCCCTAAATTACTTCATGCAAAACACACCTTTTCATAGTGGAAAAGTGCTGGCTGCTTGTGAAGACCTGCTACTGCTACTACCAGAGAAACATAAGTTTCCAGACCACACAGCTACATCCCTAGGGTGTAAGAATAACTTCCAAGCTTGACTCCTGCTGCTGTTTCGTGCTTAGTACTGTATCTGTGTCTTTTTGTTAGAGACCAAGAAGCTGTAATGGAAAATAGTATATCTATCTATCTATCTCCAAGATCCCTGCTGTCACTCTTGAAGAGAAAGTTTGCATTCATCTCCCACTCTTATCAAATTTATTTTGTACTTGAGAAGAAAAGCTGAAGCATTGTTGGGACATATCTAACTGGTTGTTTACTCTTGACATTGCAGTCCTACATATTGTCAATGGTAATATTCTATGCATTGCTTACCACAATATTCCTTCATATGCCTACCTTGTTCCCTCTCTCATCCGTTATCCTTTTTTCACCCTTGGATAGCTGGTCTCCAAGAAGAGCGAAGCCCACATATCTCATTATTTCACATTTTCCTCCTCACAGATGGCAACCCCACCTGCAGATCTGCCCTTTTCATGCCATTACTAACTTCATGCCCTGTTTAAACTCTGTTATGTTTGCAACCAGGTCACCTGCTGAGGGAATGGCTACTTCTGACAAGACCCAATCTCCTATTGAGCAAATGAGCTACAGACACAGAGGCCCAGTTATTATTAAGTGTTAGCATAATTGTAATTATAAGTAGAGTGTTTCATTATAATACAGCTGTTGAGGCTTTAATGCATCCCTGTAATGTGCTTTATTAATAAGCTGTATGGAACTGCTGACTTTACAATTTTCTGGATCACATTTATGATAACAAAAGAGGTTATGAAAATGAATTCACTGCGGGAGCCCTACTGTGTTAGTTACTATGATTCACAAGTTTATTATGGTAATAAAGCAACATGAGACAATAATGTTGGGAACTGAAATACACTAATGATGCTTCATATTGTTCCAGAAACATTATGCAGAAGTGGTAAAAAGTGATATGACTTGCAGATAGTCAAATGTAGCAGATGTCACACTACTGAGTAAAAGCACAGGAGAATTCTGTTAGCCACTGCACCATTTTCCAATTCCTTCCAAGTCTTCCAAAGTAAAGAAAATGTTTAAGTTACTTGGTTGATTGATTGGGTGGTTGGTCAGTAAGTTGGCAGAAAACAATTAGCTTTATCAGATCTTACCAATTTCTAAATTAATATTTTATTGAGGAACTGTGTGATCTTCACTAGATGTATGTAAATTTATTGACACTTGGTAAACAGGTCTCTGGATCAAAGGATGAGTTTTTGAAGGCAGCATTCCTACTAGTCTTTGATGTATTTTCAAGCTAGCTGTTGGACAGAAAATAAGAACAAGACACATCAGAACAAGGGATGCTTGATTCACAGAGGTGCTATGACCATCACTGATTGGCTTGGCCTTGGTCATCAATGACTCCATCCTTGAATCTGCTGCTGATTACTATCTTGGGGCTACAGACAGCTTCTAGCTGCTTCTTGCAGAAGCCACCCCTACAGCTCCACCTCCCCCCAGAAGCCAGCCATGCAAAACCACAACATTCTACTTCTCACCTCTGTTAATCAAATATTTAAGAACCATCATTAAAATGCCCATCCCAAAAGAAATTCCCCACAATTATTACACTACACAGCTATGTTCGGTCTGTTCTTACCATTCCCTCCTCCAGTTATTGTCCTTATCTCAAATTCCTTAAGCCCCACATTAGACACCAAAGAGGACTGTGGTGGTTCAACCCCAACTGGTGGCTGAGCACCACACACTGCTTGCTCACTCCCAAAGAAAAAAAAAGAGCCTCCACGGGTTGGGATAAGGGAAGTTTACTGACAAAAATCACTGTGAAAGGAGACCAATAACAGTCCATAGTAAATTTCACTCACCCCCAGTGATAACAGAGTACTGCAGGACACAAGGACCAAGATGATGCCCTAACCACACTCAGACTACCCAGGAGTGCCCCTCCCCAACCAGCCCCTTCTATGGGGAAGCGATGTCAGATGATGTGGAAAACAGTTTGGGCTAACTCAGCTCACCTGTGCTGACTGCTTGTGGAGGCTAACTCTGGCCTGGCCAGAACCAGGACAATGACTGACCTCCCAGTTTTAAAATAATGGAAGAATCCACTTTTCTAGATAAACTTTTTTATGTGACATTATGACATACTCTGTTTGAGTCACCCTAAACTGGGTTCCAGCAAGATTTACTCCAGCTGATTTGGGATTACTCAAAAATGGGTGGCACTATTTAGGCATGAATTTTGATTGATCTTTTTCAATCTTTTTAATCTTAATTAATTGAATTGCAAACAAGACACTGCCAAGGAAATCACTCTACTCTAATTTCCCATGCTGCTTAATAGGTAACTGCAGCTGTGAATTTTGCTTTCAGCATTTTCAACTAGTTTACTTGAAGACAAAATCTCTTTAAAGGGTGTCATTCTTAAAGGCTGTGGACTTAGTATGTGACACTTATCATGAGGTTCTCTTGTGCTTAGTAGTATGGAACTATGCACATATGTCCACACACATTTATATAGAAATATAGTGTTCATATTAAAAAATACAGATTTTCATTAAGAGATTACACGTTAATTTTAGTGCTGTAGGCCTCTATACAGTATGCAGAGGAACGGTAGTAAATTACTCTCGCAGCAAAGCTGTGGCTCTCATAAAGTATGTCATATTGGTGAAGACTGGACAGCACAATATACATTAGAAATGTGATAAAAATTATTGCAATCATGGAGAACATCTAATTTAAAGAGAGATTAAACTAATGAATGGCAAAGTTATAATAAATATGTCTATCTTAGAACACAAGAACAGCAAAGACATTTAATGAAGTTAAAGGTAGCATATTAAAAATGTATTTCTCATAAACTGTATGTAATACATTGTTATAGAAATTCTGCAAGGCCAAGAAAATAAGAGAAATTAAAATGGAGTATTTACCTGCAGATAGTAGTAGAAGTAGAAACTGATCTTCCTAAAAACACTTAAAATACAAGGGGGAACTTGGTCCACCAAACTTAGGGGACTGCTTAACACACTAAGTATTTAAATTCCTTAAACATCTACTTGAGAATTTTATTTTCATTATTCTGAAATGACTGGTGTTCTTTATTTTGTTTGCCAACATGTTCTTGAAATGTGTTTTCTGCAGTGGTGGGCAATTTTTTGTCCAATTGTGAATTTTAATTTCAAAATACATTTAGATGGCCCTTAGGAGAGGAAAAAAAAAAAGGAGCAAGGGGAATATTCTGAGGGAAAATTTGAAATGGCAGTCTTTTTTGCACTCAGCTGTATGTACTAGTAATCAAGGTCGCTCATGTGGTTTGTGGTCTTATGGTAATTGCATGCAGGGCTTTGCAGTGGCCTGAAGTTAACTAGAAAAAAATTAATACTACATGGAATTGTGGTTTAGGTAACTGCCCTTTGCCTTTATGGAAATGACTGTGTCCTGTTGCAGCAATCTCCTTGAATGAATCCTCGAACTAGTAGATTATTAAGGAAAAAGTTCGTTTCTCCACTCTTTCAGTGAAGAGGATTAGGTGGACTGAGTTACAAGAAGCTTGAGATAGCAATTTCCTATGATTTCCTCTAGTAGAAAGAGCTAGGTACTTGAGCTGATTAACTGAGGTTTTTTTGGAAAGAACTCATTTTCAAGGAAAATAGGCAGGCACCTTATCTGGATGGACTGTAGGTCTTTCTTCTTGTCTTTAAAGGAGTCCCTCTTTAATGCAAACTTCATGTTAGATAGACTGAAATGCCTCCCCGGGGGGAACAAATACCTAACATTTTGGTGATATAATTGTTAAAGTGCATACCTAACACAGGATGCGATGGAAGAATATTCTGTTATGGTTTAATCCCAGTTGGTAACTAAGTACCGCACAGCTGCTCGCTTACCCTCCCCTCACCATCCTGTCCCAAAATAGGATGAGGAGGAGAATGGAAAAAACCCCATGAGTTGAGATAAAGACAGTTTGTTAGGATAACAAAGGAAGATTAACAATAACAACAATAAATATAATAACAACAAATGTTACACAAATGCAATTGCAATTCACGTGTGAAAGGAAATTAAAACAACCCAATGGCCAGCCTGTTTCTGAGCAGCAATCTCTCCTCCTGGGTAGCTTCCCCATCCAGAGCACA
Organism: Porphyrio hochstetteri; assembly: GCA_020800305.1. NCBI lineage: Eukaryota > Metazoa > Chordata > Aves > Gruiformes > Rallidae > Porphyrio > Porphyrio hochstetteri. The sequence continues at coordinate 180,030,002 of CM036905.1, read as the reverse complement.
ATGCTATATGGCATGGAATACCCCTTTGGCCAGTCTGGGTCAGCTGTACTGGTTGTGCTCTACCAGCTTCTTGTGCACCTGCTGGGCATGAGGAGCTGAACAGTCCTTGACTTAGAGTAGACACTACAACTACCCAGCAACAACTAGAAACAGCAGTGTGTTATTAACATTGTTCTTTAAATCCAAAACACAGCACTATACCAGCTACTAGAAAGAAAATTAACTCTGTTTCAGCTGAAAATAGGACACATCACTGAAAGTTGTAAGATGCAAATTCAAAATGCTGATCAGCTAGAAATCTGTTGTGACTCAAGGTACCCCACCATTCTTACACAGTTCACTTCTCAGTGATTATCGAGCTATGCACAGCACCAAAAAGAAGTTGAAATGAGAGCTGCAAAGGACCCTAATAATGAAAAATTTCACTATACTTAAAAGTGTTTAGAAATGTGGAAGATTTTAACTTCACCTGAAATGTGTAACAAATGCATGACAGCAGAAAAGAAGACATTTAGAAGCAGTCTTATTTCTAAAGCAGCTATTTCTGAAGCATTACCTGATTTTAATACTGCTCAGTTAATTCAAGCAGAGGAGGCTAACTACGTAACTATTATAGAAATGAGAATTACTGCACTTTATGTAAAATAGATGGAAATATGCTTTTAATAGAGTTTATTAAAATAAAAGCAGAGATAAATTTGTAATGCATCTATGGATAAGATCTCATCTTCTGATTTGTGAGAGTACTTGGAATCTCTTATTATGAGATAGAAATAAAAATAACAAGCTAAAAACAAACCAAAACAAAGTGTTAAGAAATTTCAGTGAAAACAAACTGGGTAACAAAATAAACAGAAGGATATGGGAAATTCAAAGCTGTAGCATATCCAAAACTGCACAGCAGAGAACCCAGCCAACACTTAACATTTGGGAGAAGACGGAGGAAATGATCATGACCATGAGAAATTACAAGTGTCAGAACATCGTGTGCACTATTGAAAAAAGAATTATTTATAAGATGATCTAGCAATGAAGGAGTGGCAAAAAAGTACACAGGAGCTGCACTAATTTAAATTAATACAAAAGACACTGTGGTTCCAGAAATAGTACCAGTACTGTTAAAGACCTAAGTGTGTTAAATAAATATATCTGCAGTTTTTAATTTCTACCAGCAGCTATACCAGAAATCATTAGATTTGACGTGGTCACTCACTTCAATTTAAAAGAGAAAGTAAAACATCACCACTGAGTATGCAGACAGCACAGATGAAGATTCTGGGAAAGTTCATCATACAAGAAAAGTAGAATTTTTTTTTTAAATCTTGATATCAGAGATTGAAGAGAAAATGTGTAATAAATTCATACACTTTATCGTTACTGAACTATCGGAAGAATGCAAAATTGTCAAGAAATGAAGAAGAAAACAAGGTTCTTCTGCTTACTGATAGGCTCAAAGAAGCAAATACCTAGAAAATTAACTTTTTCATTTAGCTATGAAGAGAAGTATTTCTTGAGACATGACTGAGGCCAGGTGTTTTCTAATTTGATTCAGCAGTCAGGACCTGGCATGTGACCATAGAAAACTAGAGCTTGTGTTTATGTACCTTATACAGTTTCTTGGAAAGTGTAATTTCCTTTCACTGCTATATGATGTTCATCACTTGCTGTATATCACTGAGAAACACAACAGATTTATTTTGTTGCATAGAGACAGGTAATTTCTTCACAGATGATTTTTTTTTTCCTTTTTTTTCTGAGAAATTACAGTAAAAGTGTGGCCAGAGACACCAGGCAGTCTGAAGAAAGCCATAGCTTCTGGGCTAAAAAAAATTAAACTTTTGTTATTGGAAATATACCTAGGAAGAAATGACAGTGGAAAAGAAGACGACAGAAAAACTTTTGATCCTCAGCACACCTATCATAGCAGGGAAGAAAGGATACTTAATGGTAAAAATAAACACTGGAATTCAATGGCTATATGAATAACCCCGGCGTGCTACTGTGCAAAATTGTCAAATAAAGCTGAGATATAAATTCTATCAAAGAATTTAAAGAATTGAAATGTTTTGTATTTATTCCTTTTTAATGTTTTTATAGTATCACATAGCATTGCATAATTGCTCAAAAAGCTTACTGAACCTTAGCCCTTTCGAACTGTCATGGCAAGCAGAAAACTAAGGATATGTATAAGCTGTAATATAGAGCTGTAATGCAAGCTCCATGGTGCTAGGTAGGCTGCTTGGGAATTTTTTTACAATGCAACTGACTTTCTGCTTGGACTGCAATGCAGCCATTGCTTAACTTATTTATAGTTACACATGATTGTTAAAAAACATTTCATCATAGTTGCTTCTAAATGTCATAGATTATTTAAGTAACTATGTTCTATTGTGTTCAAGTAAAGAAGATAAATCTGTTCTTAGTGTTAGGTATGGAAAGCTTCACTTCAATTCTAGAGGGAAATTGGTAGCTAAAACTCACCATAAGCTGAATAATGCTAATTTTTGAGATCCATTCCTGCATTTTGAATTGAGTTGGCAAATGTCTTCCATGCATAGATTTCTACCTTAAATATACAGTTCCAATTTCTAGAACAGTTAAAAAACCCCAACAAAACAAAACAAAAAACCCACCAAAACTCCCACCAAAACCAAATAAAACCCCCAGGACAAAGCAAACACACACACCCCTGACCCCCACCAGTGACAATTAACCTTTAAGAAGCATCTAGAAACAGTAATTTCATTATTTTTCATGATTTTTAGTCACAGGCACATGAAAAATACACATAAATTCCACTTCAAATACCATTTTTTCATCTTTCTTTAAACTCAGTTTTAAGGCAAAATATATAGTTTAAGTTCTTTTTCATACAACCTTTATATGTCTTGTTGTCTGATAAAAAATAACATGTTCATTAGTTCTAAGACAAGGTATTAACTTAGGCAGAAATAATCACATCTATAAATAGAGTCAAAATAAAATCTAGATGCTTCTGAACATGTTTATCTCTTGTTGCACTGAAGTCTATAATGCCGTGTTACTCAAGACCTTTTAGGGAGGTACGTGAGCATAAGATTAGTATGTATGTCTTGCAATGTAATCCATTACATTGGGGTTGGACTCGATGATCTCTCGAGGTCCCTTCCAACCCCTATGATTCTGTGATTCTGTGATTACACTTGTAGAACACAACAGAACCTCTGCTGGAACATCAGGCGGAATTTATCTCACCTCACTTCATAATCCTCAGTGTACCACCAATGTCTGAGTTGAACAGGGTAGAAAATATTTTCAAAAGGATATTTTGTTTCATACTAAGGTAAGAAGTCTAAAACAGGTCAAATGAAAATCAACCTTATTTGCAGAACGGAAGAAGACAGTAAAAAGGAATTTTTTTCTGAGTCCAAGAAATTAGAAAAAAATTCTGCAATGCCTTGTCTAAGCAAATTGTTAGTAGAAAAAAAGAGTTTTTCATTTAAACTGGGCTGAACTAGAGAAAGTCTGAAGGAGAATAATCCCAGCTCTAGAAAACATCCACCAGGAAAAGAAGATCTTCAGATCTTTCAATCATTTGTCATTTTTGACACTAAAAGCCCAGTCAAGATCAGAACTAATGGAACTACTATGTAACTGCAATAAGGCTTTATTGACTGTGGTTTTTTGGCTGGTTTTGTTTTGTTTTGGTTTCTTTTTTTTAGAAGGTCCTCAGATACACATGACAATGTCAGGCATTTAAGAAATTTATTTCACATCCCTACTTAATTTTGGGTCACAGACGTTTGTAAAGGAAGTTTTTAAAAAAAAAATAAATTCTGATGGACTAGTAGTTAATATTTATTCCTAAAAGGGTGTTTTGAAAGAACACAACTGATCTAACATATATCAGCTGGACCATATTTTCTCCCGATGCTCATATTGGTTATTGACAACCAAAGCTCATATAGTAAGTGAGGCTGTCAAGACCTTTTTGCGATTTCCAAACAACATAATCATTTTTAAGGATAAATAAATGCCATTAGGAAGTTTATAAAGGTTTATTTTTAAAGATATTTGAGATTTGAACAGTCTTAAATTTTAAAAGTTCATGACTAAATCATGGTTTTATGTGAAACCAGGAGATCCAGGATGTATAAGGAAGCTTAGCAAAGTCTCTGTAGGTCAGCGCTTAACTAGCTGCCTGAAAGGAAGGAGTAAGTTGTACACAGGCTGTGAGTGATGAACTGCCTTCTGACTGGCAAAAAAGAAGAAATACTGAGACTGCCTGAGTTTTTCATTATAGCCAAAGGAACGATGATGAGCAAAACCTCTATTATCTCAGAAACTTCTGGATAAATGTGCTGAAGCTAAATTGCCAAGGGCAATAAAATAAATAAATAACACACCCCCCCCCCCGCCAAACACTCCCATGTTCAGTGTGCTCTTTCAAGAGGGATCTAGATGTCTGATTCACAGAATCACAGAATCACAGAATTGTAGGGGTTGGAAGGGACCTCGAGAGATCATCGGGTCCAACCCCCCTGCCAAAGCAGGCTCCCTAGCTCATATTGCTCAGATAGACGTCCAGGCGGGTCTTGAATATCTCCAGTGAAGGAGACTCCACCACCTCCCTGGGCAGCCTATTCCAGTGCTCAGTCACCCTCACTGTGAAAAAGTTCTTCCGCATGTTGGTGCGGAACTTCCTATGCTCCAACTTGCAGCCATTGCCCCTTGTCCTATCCCCACAGACCACTGAAAAGGGGCTGGCTGATTCCCCCTGCATCCCCTGCTTCAGATAATTATAAACTTTGATTAGGTCCCCCCTTAGTCTTCTCTTCTCAAGGCTGAACAGTCCCAGCTTACTCAGCCTTTCCTCATAGGGGAGATGCTCTAGGCCCTTAATCATCTTCGTAGCCCTTCTTTGGACTCTTTCCAGGAGATCCCTGTCCTTTTTATACCAAGGAGCCCAGAACTGGACACAATACTCCAGGTGGGGCCTGACCAGGGCAGAGTAGAGAGGGAGGATCACCTCCTTTGACCTGCTGGCTACACTCCTCCTGATGCATCCCAGGATCCCATTGGCTCTCTTGGCCACCGAGGCACACTGCTGGCTCATGGCCAACCTGTCATCTACCAGGACCCCCAGGTCCTTCTCCACTGAGCTCTTCTCCAGCAGGTCATCCCCCAGCCTGTACTGATACAAACAGTTGTTCCTTCCCAGGTGCAAGACTTTACACTTGCTTTTGTTGAACTTCATCTGGTTTCTCACTGCCCAGCTCTCCAGCCTGTCCAGGTCTCGCTGGATGGCAGCGCAGTGCTCCTGCGTGTCAGCCACTCCTCCCAGCTTTGTATCATCGGTGTACTTGCTGAGGGTGGATGCTATTCCCTCATCAAGATCGTCAATGAAGATATTAAACAGGACTGGACCCAACACTGAGCCCTGGGGAACACCGCTGGTAACAGGCCTCCAGTCAGATTCTACTCCACGAATCACAACCCTCTGGGTTCGGTCCGACAGCCAATTCTCAACCCACCTCACTGTCCACTCATCTATCCCATGCTTTCTCAGCTTTGCTATCAGGATGTCATGGGAGACAGTATCAAAGGCCTTGCTGAAGTCAAGGTAGATGACATCCACTGCTCTCCCTCCATCTACCCAGCCTGTCATGAGATCGTAGAAGGCTATGAGGTTGGTCGAGCACGATTTCCCCTTAGTGAATCCATGCTGACTACTCCTCATGACCTTCTTCTCTTCCAATTGCTTGGAGATGGCATCCAGAACAAGCTGTTCCATTACCTTTCCAGGGGCAGAGGTGAGGCTGACTGGCCTATAGTTACTAGGTTCCTCCTTCTTGCCCTTTTTAAAGACTGGAGTGACATTGGCTATCCTCCAGTCTTCAGGCACTTCTCCTGTCCTCCAAGACCTGTCGAAGATGATAGAGAGCGGCTCAGCAATCACCTCCGCCAGCTCCGCCTGCTTTATTGCTTTACGTATCAGACCCCTGACTTCTGAGTTATGCGAGTGTCACTTATAGTATCCTACCATATGCTGAGCTTCTTATGTGGGAACAGTAAAAGTGTGAATAATCAACCCCAACATTCCATTGAGATGACTATAGAAAACATGTCATAGTGGCATTATATGGCAACTCTGTTTACATTACCATCTTTGATATTTTAAAAGGAAATATATTAATATGTTATTGTTGTTTAGTTGTAAAAGAAAGTGGAAAATAGTGAAAACCAACAGGGAAGAATTCAACTGTTTGTATTTTTAAATGCCATGGCATGATTTTCCTAGTTCCAGGAACTATCTATATATTTCAAGTAACAGCCTTTACAGAAAATGTCTTTCTTCTTTATACATAAAAAGTCAAAACAATTACTTTCATAATAGATGACTTTTATGTTTGATTAAGAACAACAACAAAATCACTTTCTAAGTCATCTCAGCTTGAAATTCTTGTCAGAAAAGCCCTTCAGTGGAAGCATTTAGAGGTATGCTGCCTAAAAATAAATAGTCAAACTGGATTCCCAAGTTTGTGTATCAAAGACATAGCTAAAACTTCTTCCATTTGAAGAAAACAGAATATGAAAATACTTCATCATAATACAGAATAACAGAACTCAATAATTATTTTTTTTCATAAAATAAAGCTTTTAATTTCATAAGTAGTTTTTCTGTAGTAGGTTATTGTACAGATAGTAGAAATATATATATACATGTTTAGTTTCTGATCTCCAAAATCAGGAACTATTACTATATTTTGGAGAGCAGCCTCCATACATAAACTTAATAAGTCAGAAAGAAAAGTGTCTGACTCTCAATGGTACTTATGTAGAGTTTAAGAATTGCACACAATGACAGTAGCCAAGATGAAACTGCTGCCCAATTAAGAGCATTCTCTGTGTGTTATAGATTTAAATGCAAAAGCTAATAAGGCTGAGTACAGAAACATTGGAGATGTAGTAATCCCCAGTGCAAGCACCAGTTCCTTCACTGCTGTTCACCATGTCACGTTCATGTGACATGCTGTAGCATGTGAAGTCCTATTAATTCTTCTCTCTCAAAAATGGCTGCAAAGACTGTAGTTTTGCTAGGTTACTCCACTGTATGTCACTCTCATCTCTGAAAAAGGTTACCAGAAGTTTAATAGAAGGAAGGGCACTATTGGTTTCTCTTTGTGACCAGTAGTAACAAACCCCCAAGCCTTTTCTGCTTATGCAAATAAGATACTAAAGAAATGTCATGGAGTAGCCTTAGGATTTAGCTGATTTGAAGCATCTGGAAAACTTTGATCTACTCAGATTTCTGCAAATCACATGCATTGTCTTTGTTTTGTTTGTCAAATATCTTTTAGAGCACCAGCTGGTTCCCAGAAGTACCTTTTCAGACCTTACAGACATGTGATTTTATTTATGATCTCAGTCAATAGTATTGAAATTTCATAGTGAGAAGAACCAGGTCAGTAATTATCACAGTTCTTTGAGGCTCTTTGTTAATTGCCACAATCAAAACCACAAATAGACAGATTAGATGTTTGACTAGTCGCTCTCATCTAAGTAACAATATGGTTTAAAAAGGACAGTGATATAGTATCTGGAACTTTTGATCCTCAAAAGACAACCTCTTCAAAATTGGATCTTCAATTAATTCTGTCATATATTATAAGAATATTCACTGGGTTTAATTTAAGGTTGTTTTCAGTTGGCTGAGTAGGTGTGAAGAGAGAATACGGGGCTGTCACAAGACTTCTTCCTAGGATGTATTCGTTAACTACCTCAAAGAATTTGAGGAGAGGCAAGGGTTCATGATTGTAACTTTACTGCTCATTTGCAGAGCACTCACAGCACTCGTTTATAAAACACTGATACATAGAGGAAAGAAGACACACATTTCTCTTTCATGTATCACTCTCTCTTTGCCTTTATGTCTTCTAAACACTCCTTTATTGCGTCTAATTTAGAATGTAATAGACCTATCTTTTAAACTGTATTTGCATATAAATGGTAACATGGATATAGAACATTTTCAAGAATCAGACTTAGATCATTAATCAAAAATAACAATACACATGTGATTTTATTTATGCCATTAAATATTCATTAGATTGTAACAGTTTATTGCTATTACTTAGCCAAATTAGATTCAAATGGATGACCAAGAGGTCACTGTCTTCAAACCCCATAATGGTCCTATCAGGCATCCATTCCCATAGGAGCACTTCAAACTGAGCTTCAGTTTGTTATTGCAATAAGGTAATTTAAAGTTCTAGAGAGCTAACCAGTGGAAAGGCCTGTACTAACCTCTTGGCACTTTTAGAGACCATGAGCTAAGAATATTCTACAGCAGAGCTCTGATGAATTTCTCCCTGTGCCCCATTTTTGTTTCATTTAGCATAAAAAATGTAAAACTATTGAATATCTGGCTCTGAGACAAAATAATTTTCAACACTTTGCTATTTACTTTGTACCTTTATATTTGCCTGCAAAAAAAAAAAAAAAAAACCTCTTGATTTATATCCTGCTTTAGCTTTTATATTTCAATTGTAATGTCTTCATTATTACTACAAGGGCAAGTACACTGAAACTTTAATTTTGGTCAAGGCCTTGAGCTACATCAAAGGAAGGTTGAAAACCCCATATTTTCTGTCTCTCCACCAATGCAATGAATAACTGTGTGTCCTAATTAGCACCTTTTTTTTTTTTTTTTTAAGTTGAACTAGCACAGCTGCAAAAGCTATCTTAACCTTATGGCAAAAATACAAAATCAGAGCATTGCAAATTTGGGAGTGATTGCTCTATTTGCCCATAACATATTCTCTAACATTAACTTGGCCAAGTGTCACACAACGAAGGCTCAAGCTTTTCTGATTTCTGCCTGCCTTTTACTCTCTTTCACCACCTCTGAGACTTAGAGCTCACTTTGGAGGAGAGCGCTTGACTGTCAGAACTATCTTCCTCATGAATCAGAAGCTATTCAAGACCTGGATGTTGAATATTCTGAGATCATCTCAAGCTGCCTCAATTGGTCTCAAGAGGGCTGTTAGTTTTAAATATATCAGTGTCATAATGCTTGACTTGATCTAGGGAGGCACAGTGAGGTCAGAACACCAGAGCAATGGCATGAGTCATTATTGAAATGATGCCTACATGACTGATATGGTTTTAATGTCCCATATTTTGCCAATGTAGAGTGATTATCAGCAGCACAAAATCCCATGTACATAAAAAATAACTATTTAATAAGCAGTGCAGCTGCTAATTTTTAAAGTGATTTTAGAGGTACTAAGATTATGAAGATGTTACAACACATTACAGAGCACATAACAGATAAAACTATAAGGGTGGGAAATTAGGTCGTGTAGACATTGAGGACTGGAAATGCGATATGCAGTCTTAACTTGTTCTATAGTCTATGCTATGTAGGTGAGTTTTTCATACATGCATGGTATCTGAATTTCTTAGTAATATGTTGTGGTGGGTTGACCACATATGCCCCCCATAACCAATACATCACTCCCCCTCCTCAGCTGGACAGGGGAAGATATAATGAAAGGCTCAGAGGTTGAGATAAGATCATTCAGCAATTACTGTCAGGGGAAAAACAGACTCAACTTAGAAAAATTAATCACATCTCAACCAAAAGAGATTAAATAAAACCAAATCTTTAAAACCTGCCCCCACCCCTCCCTTTTTTCTGGGCTCAATTTTACTCCCAAATTCTCTACCTCCTCCCCAAAACCAGCACAGATAGATGGGGAGTCACGGTTGCAGTCAGTTCATCCTGCATTGTCTCTGCTGCTCCTTCCTCCTCAGGGGTAGGACTTCTCAGACCTTTCCCCTGTTCCAGCGTGGGTTCCCTTTCATGAACTTCTCCAGCACGAGTCCTTCCCACAGGATACAATTCTTCAAAAACTGCTCCAACATGGGTCCCTTCCATGGGGTTCAGTCCTTCAGGAACAGATGGCTACAGCATGGGTACCCCACAGGGTCACAAATCCTGCCAGCAAACCTACTCCAGTGGGGTTTCCCACAAGGTCACAACCTCCTTCATGTATCACCACCTGCTCCAGCGTGGGGTCCATGCTACTTCATTCCTAGGCTTTCTTTGTTCTGACAGAGTCAACTAGCTGTCACTGGAGTAAAATTTGAGTATGGCTTAAATTATAGTTTTCAGTAGTGACAGTTCCTTATAGACATCAGCTGTGCCTAGACAGATATTAGATATACTGGGCATATTATATATACTGTGAAGAAAGAGCACAGATATACTGTGTTCTTCCCTTTGGCCTGGGAAAATCTCTGCAACTATTTCAGGAGGCTGCAAAAACTCTGTAGACATATCCACTAGCTCTTCAATTTTTGTCTTGGTAACTGGAATGAAAACAAGATGCCTTACCCCATCTTTATGCTTTCAGGTACAGCAAAAAGAACACATTAAACATTAGCATTATTAATTTTATATTGCTATGGCTGAGACGAGATGTGATGGACAGAATAGAATAGTGAAGTGCATACTGTTTAAACCAAAAAGAGTTGAACAAGTGTTTTGGCTGTGTGAGTAGCCAGTTAAGTATAGTGTACTCTAGCAGGCACTTTAAATACTGCATTGAAAAACCTGATTATGGATTTACAGCACTTGAAAGATGAAGCCTGATCCATATAAAAGAAAGAAAATGTTAGATATGAATAGCACTTTGGCAGTTCAAGACAATTCGAAGATGACAAACATTATTTGCTTTTTTTTTTTTTTTGTAAAAGAAACTTATTTGTAAGAGAAAATAGCTGGAGAGATAAATTTAATACTGAAGAATTTTTTCAAGACCATTTAATCATTTAATCTGTATTAATGTGACCGCATGCTGCTATCAAGGCCAGTGAGACCTATGATGACATGCTGAGTAAATGCTATTTGTAAAACTTGCAACTACCTGGGGCCAGCATTAATTATAGCAAGCAGTTTAACTCCAAAAAAGATAACAATCAATTGGTGAAGCTTGAATGAAAGCCACACTGGCACTTTTCAATTCATATTAGGAAAACAAAATTTGTCTTCCTAGGACTGGCTGCTGACTGCATGCTTCTAAAAGATATGACTCTTTCTCTGTTTCTAAAATGCTAAACAATGTCCTGAGTTATTTATGAAGGGCTATTCATAGGAATAAACTCTACCCTTGTAACCCAGCTTGAGGAATGAGATACAGTCTTTGTAAGGTATATTACTACAATTCAGATTCAACAGTACAACAACTGTTAGTGTAGTTATGCTTCAAGAATGTACTAACCAGTTGTTTGACTGATTTAGGGTAAGATAAGAGGTGAGATAACTTGTTTTGCATTTGAACATTGTGTGCACATGCTGAAAGATTAAGGCAGGACACATCACTTGAAAGTGATAACACAAAAATATTTGGGATGATGGCTAACAGGGATGGTCTATGCTCTCTTCGAATCCGTGCAGGATTTTTATTAGTAGTGAAGAGCCTTCAACTATCAGAGACCTCAGTCAGTATAAGCAGCTATAATTACACAAGGTAACTATTTACCAAAGAGCAAGGATATTTTGAAATATAGACCGTTGCATTATTTCTTCTACGTGTTTTAGAAGCTGATATGACTATAATGGCTATTTTTATAGGGAAGTGGTGCAGACTTGCCAACACATGCTACTCCTTAAAGGCAATTTTTTTGCACTAAATGGATAGTGTTCCAATGAAGGGTCAAAGCACAAGTGTGATACAAAGATACTTTTTCAGGTGAAATGAATTATTTTATTTATTGATGGCTCAGGTACTTGCTTATATCTGATCTCTAACATGTCTTTTTATTGCAGATCCTATCTAGAATAGAAATTGCCATTTCCATAATTTTGAGCTACTGAAAGTCTGTTTAAAGGAGCAGCCAAGTATATGGTGTCTTTTAGCTGATTTAGTATTGGACACCTTCAAACAAAAGACTAAACCATGATCTTGCATTTAATAACTGTTACACAAATATATCTTCAGGATTTAGGAAACGAGTCAAGAAGAGTAGAAAGAAATCTATGCAATATATACTCTTACTATATATATATTTTTTTTTTTTTAATGACTGTCCTAATTCTACCTTTACATTGGTTTTAAATAGCTCTAAATGTAATGACATCAATCAAGATATTTTTAATTTACACAAGTATAATTGAGATTTGAGTGAGACCCAGATGTGCACCTGTGATTGCTGCTGCACTTTGCTGTCAGTTTTTATTATTTCTCAGCCATGTTAAAGCACTGAAGCCATCTGATTTCTGAGACTGTAAAACAGGTCTTTTCTGTTAATGCTTCTTTCAGCAGCTGCAGCAGTACAGTGTGACCTGCCCTAATTGAGCAGATAAGAAAAAATCCTGAAATCTTGTACTTGCTTTATGTAATAATTGTTAGTTCTGCAAGAAACTCTTTCTTGAGTTCTTGGGCTGTGTTGTAGTCAGGATCAAGGATCAAGGAGCTAGAGTTTAATTACCTTGTACGTCCTTATACAAAGATCACAAAAATATGAAGGATGGAGACAAATAATAGATCACTATTATTTTGTGTTGCTCTTTGTATTTGTTTAGTTCTAGGAACCAGATATTACAAGCAGCCACATATTCCTGTGAAAAAGTTTTTCTATTAGTTATGTTAGAATTTCGGAAGTTTTGAAATAGAACTGAAAATAGCATAAAACAAAACTCAATTTTTAATTTCACTACCCATAAATAGCTTCATCTAACTTTTAGAAAGGATCTGAAAGCTGTCAGATGATAATAAAAAGATACCAAACATAATCTCTGCTTTATATTATCTTTATAAATATTATTCAAACTGCTGACTCTTGATGGGTTCAAGTTTAATAATCATGTGAAAATAGTTATTGGCACTTCTAAACAAAGATTACTTCCCATATGTCATTCTACTTTAGAAATAAATACCTAGGATGTGTAATCTCCCTTTATTTCAATAGATGGTGAATGCAAACTTCTCTTCTACATATCATTTCATCAAATACATTCTGCTTTCAGACTGTGCACTTCTTGGTGTTAACTGATGAGAGATGTGGGTAGACTATATGTTCTAGGCTTTTGTAAAATATCATGATCACTGGATATTGATATAAAATTATGAAGCAAAATATATGCAGAACTGTTTGCCATTCTCAAGCATGTAAGAATATTTTTTGTTTGCTGTGAGCCATGATTTTATTTTCCTATGTCCTCTGTTTATCAGTCCTGTCATTGCACAGCAGTTGGTAAGGAATGGCATCACAGTTCTCAAATGTCTTTCATGTAGTTCCTGTTGCATGAACGCATTAAGCTTCAAAGGGATAACTTATCATGCATCACACTTAACTGAGTATTGTAACATATTATATCCTTTCTGCAGAGGTGTTACTGTGATTATTTCAAGTATAAGACAAAGAACAATTTGTCTTCCTTGTTGAAATTAAACATTACTTCACAGATACCTATTTTCAACTGCACTGAACTTTTCTTTAATTAGCCCAGACTGAATAGTCTCTGATAACCTTACTGTGAAATTACAGAAAGAGCAGGCAGATATTCAGCTTGATCTTGAATCTCATCCTTTCTAGTCGTAAAGAAATCCAAACAGCATGCCATTTATCATATCCTAAATTAAACAGCTGGAGAGCTGCTATAATTTTTCAGTGGACTGTGTGTTGTCATTTGCAAGGTTATTTGGAAATCCTTTTGGAAATGAACCACATGTGTATATGCTGCAACACTGTTTCCCTAAGAAAGCACACATTGTCCAAATGCTGTTTCCCAGTTGATCTACCATTTATTTACAAGTCATGCAAAAATGTTACTCTCCAAAGTAATTGATCACTATTGCTACTGCTTCCCTGATGTGCAATGTTTTGTGTCTATTTTAGGGTCAAATCCATCACAGCTCGTATGTATTTTCCCTTAATTTTATGGAATACACTTTATGGTTAGTTTACCATTAAAACTCAGCCTGAGATCATATTTCTCTGTTAATTTTGTTAATTCAATGTGTTCATATATTGTTTCATTTTCCTTCTACATCTGTCTACAAACCCAGAAGCACTGTACACATACCAGTAGCTTTAAAGATGGAAAATAATGCAGGATTTCCAATAAAATTCAGAATTTATTTGTGAATTCAGTGGACTGCAATGTGTTTATGCAGCAAATAATAAGTTAGTATTAAACACAGGAAAGCCAGTGTTGACTTCCCCTGTCCCCCCTAATATTTCCCTTTTATTGGAATGAGGAATCAATTGAACATATTTATCAGATATTTAGAAATATTACCCCCAGGAAGGTAAGAAATACGGGTTTGTTTGAGCTTTTAAATTTTCCTGAGTCCCAGTAAACATAATTTCTCCCCAAGTTACTTATCTTTCCCTCTCTATTCTATAATCAGTCTTATTCCTGAATTAGAATTCAAGCCTTATTTGTGTCTTCTTTTCTTTACTCAATGACAAGCATCTGAAAGATGCACATGGGAATACTTGGGGCCTGAACAGTCAAGTACAAGCATGTAAGGATTGCTCTAACTGGTTTAAAACATTTTAAAAATTGCAGATATGATAAAAATATTTCAATTAATGCATCTTTTTTCTTATATTTTACTGATAGAAACCTTACTTTTCCAGTATTAGTATCTTCCCAGATTTACTTAGCGATCAGTCAGGAGCACAAGGGGAAATGTACACAGTAATTGAGAATAGTTTTATATACCAGACTGCTATATAGTCCTCTTTTACTAATTGATCTTGAAGATTAAAATCAGTAACTAATAACTTAGAAGAAAAATTGGTTGTCTGAATAACATAGAATGGTATTTGATAGACAGAAATGTAAATATTGCCACAAGATATAATGGGTTTATTGCAGATCACAACCTGAGAACACATGGAAAAAATTGTACTGTTGCAAAAACCTCCCAATATCATACTGTGATTTAGGAAGAGCAAAATCTGTAAGATGCATGAAATAACTAATAACATGACCAGAACCAGCATGTTTTCAACTTGTTATTTTATCTCATTTTAGTTACTACCTGTCTAGAAAGCTATGCACCAGTTGGAGACAATCTGGAAATGAGTAGAAATCAAGAAAAAAGGATAACAATTTGTTATGATGAATAAAAATCAGCAGAAGAGAAAAGCAATTGTGGACTTGCTAAAAATTTTCAAGGATACAAAGCAAGAAGTTTCAGAGATTTATTTAATTAAACAAAAATTATTTGCACTGTATAATAAGACAGCAGTACAACATTCATAGTATTTTTATTTTAGGTAAATTTCATAATTACTTTGATTTAATGATAATTTTTATTTTTACTTTTGTAAATACACAGAGAATTAGCAATGACCTGGAATTACTGGAAAGAAGGCCACAGAGTCTGACTAGGAGAGAGTGATCATGTTAAAAGTGAAGGCACTGGGTCTATGGGATATAGCATGAGCTTTCATGGCAGTTTAGAAACAGCCGTGAAAACTCCTGTCTTGCAGTCATGCATAACTGTCAGCTGCATATGTATCCTAGAAAAGTTTAGCTCTGTATATCAGTGTAAGGTAGTGTCAATGTTCGGTGTTCTGAGAAGTATATTAACATATGAAATCCAGACTCCATTGAAGTCATTCAAATCTGTGCTCCCCAGAAGCATATTGGACTTGAGTACAGTTCCATTTAATTACTGACATTTAATGAGAGCCTAGGAAAAACTAAATGTAGCTCTGTTAGTCTATGGTAGTTGAAACCTTGAAAAAATACAAATATTTTGGATTTCAAGAGTAGTTTACAACAGGGAGGAGCAAAATCATTTGCATGTATAAGTCCACATATAATGTAAAATATTCACACATCCAAACACATATCAAGTCATATAATAACTGTAATAATATGATAACTATAATATAATACAATAAATAAAACTGTTGTGATTTAGCCTCAGCTGGATACTGAACACCACACAGCCACCTGCTTATTTTCCACCCCTCCCTTGCAAAGTGGGACGCAAAAATTGCAACGTGGAAGGCAAAAAAAATAAAGGGAAGAAAAAGTCAAACCTTGTGCTTCCTGGAACAGCAAAAGGGAGGGAGAAATAACAGGACTTTATAATAAAATATACAAACCTGGTGATACACAATGCAGTTTCTCACTTAACCATACAACTCAAACTGTACACATCAGACCCATCCCAAAGCCGGACTATCCCATAGCCGTGTGCTCTACCCTCACCAGCCCCTCTTTATGCTGACCGTGATGTAATTGGTATGGAATACCCCCTTTGTTTAGTTTGCGGTCACCTATCCTGGCTGTGTCCCCTCCCATCTTCCTGGGCGCCCCTCCCCCTTCTCATTAGCAGGTCAGCATGACAAGCTGAAAAGTCCTTGACTGCTTGGCAACGAATAAAAACATCAGTGTGTTATCAGCACTGCTCTCATCTGAACTCCCAAACAGGGCACCAGCTACTGGAAAGAAAATTAACTCTATCGTAGCTGAAACCAGGACAATAACATAATAACTATAACATATAACAATCATTTTTGTAGAACTCAAATTTTCATTTGTTTTACAATCATCATCAAACATTTGTGGAAAGATACAATAATAATAAAAGAAACTATGACCAGTCAGTCCATCAACATTCTTGTGTTGTCATTATAGGTGTAGTATAGAGCAGATATTTCATGGCTGCTATGGCAGAAAAGTTGGAAAGACAGCCACCATGTTTGAGAGGCGTCATTTAGTTGAAAAATTCAGAAATTAATCCTTGTATAGATAGATATCTTAGATACAAGTAATTTTCTTGTCCTACTAAAGACAGTTCTCAGAAGTCTTTCAGTTTCTTCTCATTTATATTCTGTTGCACCCCCTTATTTACAGTTCCATTATTTTAATTCACCTTTCAAGCAGAAGTTCAATTTCAAATATATATTCCAGATGCATCTTCTTGACCTTTCCAAGACTCATGAATAGTTTGTGCTGTCAGTCAGCTATACTTTGATGATAAACTCAGCCAGTAAGTCCTAGAAAATGATACCAGGACAGGGAATCTCACATATTATGGGGTAGGGTCATGCAAAAATCTTCCTAGAGACTTTTTGGGTCTCATTAGAAATGGGATTTTCAGTAAAGAAATCATGCTTCTGTCAACATCCAGTTTGTGGTTTGTTGTTTTTTTTAAAATAAATGGCTTGCAGAGGCCTAGTTACAAATAGTAGGTAATTAGTTCTGAAATGCAGACTTTCTTTTTAACCACCTACCTCAGTATCAGATGCATGCTGACCCTTTATAATGCTCTAATTCCTGAAAGCACTGAATTAAAGAACATATTTGAAGTGTTTTTGTTTTGTTTGGGTTTTTTTTCCCTCTAGCATGACAACTTATGTGTGGTAGTGTGTTTGATATGAAGAGTTTTCTTCATTAAAAAAATAAATTAATGAAGACGTTTCTGAGCTTGCAAAGAGTATTTTTTAAGAGACTACACAGAATTTAGACAAAACTTATTGAAACTTTGGTTGGAATGACAGCTCACCATCCACTTTGAGGTAAGTTCATTTAAATTAGCATTCAATCACAGGTTATTAGTTTCATGGTGCACAGAGAAATTATTGGGTGATATTTGCATATATTGAAATCCACAAGGGGAACGAAGCACATAGAAAGAGAAGTAAACAGCAGTAATAATCAACTTAATTTGTTGTTATAACTATGTAGCAAATACAAGGCAAACTAAAATATTTTTATAAGTGATCCCAGTAAAAAAATATATCA
Organism: Porphyrio hochstetteri; assembly: GCA_020800305.1. NCBI lineage: Eukaryota > Metazoa > Chordata > Aves > Gruiformes > Rallidae > Porphyrio > Porphyrio hochstetteri. The sequence continues at coordinate 180,012,238 of CM036905.1, read as the reverse complement.
GTTTATTACTGAAAGATCAAAAGTTGCCTTGCTGTACTATTTCTACCTTGCTCTAGGTTTTCTTCGGCTATTAATTTGCTTGTAAAAATGAAAAAAGAAAACAACAACAAAAAACCCCCACAACAGTAAACCAAAAGTGAACCAACCAAACATTCAACAAAAAGCCCCAGGGGATATGGCAATATAAAGCTTTCAGGAAAATAGACACATTTTACAATGTCTTTTTTTTTTTTTTTAGTGAAGAGGAATGAAGCTAAAATGTGTTTAATGTACTCTATAATGATTTAAAAGTCTTAAGGTGGGATTTGTCTCACTAAGCATAGAGTTCAGATGTGTCTATCAGCTTTTCATGCAGGTTTACTTGATAGTCAATAAAACCTGGTTGATATAGTCAGTGGAGTCTAGAGCATAATTCACGTCATTGTCAGGTAGGCATTAAAATTGTTTAGAATAGCTGTTTCAGAAAAAGTGTTCCTTTGTTTTTATTCACTGTTAAGAGAAATTATGTGAGTAAATTGGTTTGGTGACATCTAAAAGATTTGTTTTCTACGATGGGACTTGGACATCCAAATTTATCCAAGAAATATTGCTTGCTTCCTTTTTTTGTTGCTCCATGATCTTATTTGTGAAAAAAAAATATTTCTCATACCGACATTTATTGAACTCTTTAGGATAGATGGATGCCAAGTGCTATAAAATAGCTATTTCAAGGATTTCTGACTTTTTACTGATTAAAGTGCATTTGTTTTTAAAATAAAAAACTTATTAGATGTATCAAAAAATTACAGAAAACTGAAGTAAACAACAGACTTACTTTCCCATATAGAAGAAATAGAAATGTTAATTCCAGCTTTTCAGTTTCCTCAGATGTGATATTCCTTCTCCTCCTACCTTTTTTTACCTGTGTCGCTATAAATCATGCTCACTCCAAAATAAAGTTTTAATGACGTAAGTAAAAGAAAATTTATCATATTTTGAGGAATACAATTTAACACAAGATTCCCATAGCATGGTACTTAAGTGTCTGTGGCAAGATTTTGGTAGCCAGGGTGAATGCAGGTTGGCTCCTGAGAGAAGAGGCCATGTGGTACCTATGTTTGTTCCAGCCAACTTCACATCAGACCCACTGCAGGAAGCAGCTGAGCTCATGACTTAAGTTGGTGGCATTTCTTAACCAATTAGAGGAGTTTATGGTGCCTCTGTGAAGAAGGCACCATAAGAAAGAGTAGAAAATGCTAATAGAGGAGAACAAGAGTCCAGAGCAGTAGGTGGTGCTCAATGATGGAGCAGCTTTACCCCCAAAGTGACTGTAGTACTTGATTAAATCATGCTGGAGCAGAGGAAATGAATAAGAAGGAAACAGCAATGGAAGAAAAGAGTGAGGAACAATAAGTATCAATGAGTGTGCTCGTTGCTGAATAAGGTGGGTACCCTGGTGACGGAGGATACAGAGGAAGTTGTCACGATCCACAACCTAGACAAGACTTAGTTTGGCAGAGGTTAAACCCCCTTGCGTTGCAACCGAACCTCAGATCACTCTGAGTGGCTGTGGGCGGCTGGGCTTAACCCCTGAGTGACGTCCAATTACTAGGTGTTTTATCATGATCAGTTCTCAATTCAATTCTCGGAGAACAGAATGAAGACTTGAATCGGAGTCAAAGTTAAGGTTGCTTTATTTGGCCCACAACCAATGTGCAGAAAAAGGGGGGAAGAAAGAGAAAAGGGTGGAAAAGAGAGATAGAGAGAGGGAGAGAGAGAGTGTGGAAAGAGGAGTGGGGGGGCAGGGGGGTAGGCTATATCTACCACCACGAGGCTATGGCATTCCGTCCGATGGCAGAGTATTCTTCAGTGTCTCCGGGGCCTATGGAAGGGGAGAGCATTCCCTCGTTTGTCCCTCGACGTGATCACTTGCCGTTGCTTCCCTTCCCTCATGTTGCTTGCTCTATTTTTGTAGTCATCCTTTGCATCCCCGGAAGCTTCCACCTGGCTTGTGAGCTTCAAGGTGGATGACTGAATGTCTGATGTGTGAATGGCTAATGCTCTCCTGCCTGATGTTTCTCCTGATAGTGGAATGCTCTCCTCATGTGTAAATGGCTCATGATGTTTCTCCTGATATCTTTTGGGTTGCTCCTTGAATAGTCATTAGGTTCCTGGAAGCCTGAGCCAGTGGTGGTGGTGATGTAGTGTGCTAGGGATGAGGTTTGGTTAGGTGAGAGGAAAAAAAGGGAGGGGGATGGTTCTTTTGGCAATTGTTAAGACATATATCCAGTACCTTACAGAAGTGGAGTTACTGAATACCTTCTTTGATTATTTACGTTTCAGGAATTGTAGACCCTGGTGGTAGGAGAGAAGGTCTGTAGAACCTTACCTTAGCTGAGAAGGATCAGGTAAAGGAACCTTTAGGCAAACTTGACATCAACAATTCTCCTGATGGGATGAACATATAAATGATCAGGGAGCTGGCAGATACTGCTATGCCACTCTCCATCATCTTTGAAAATTCTTGGAAAACAGGAGAAGTGCCTGAGGATTGGAGGAAAGTGAACATCACTCTGGTCTTCAAAAAGGGCAAGAAGGAGGACCCAAGAAACTACAGGCCAGTCAGCCTCATCTCCCTCCTTGGAAAGATGATGGAATAGCTCATTCTGGGGATCATCAATAAGCATGTGGATGAAAAGGTTGTTGGGGTGGCCAAGCATAGATTCACCAAGATGAAATCATGCTTGACCAGTCCAATAGCATTCTGTGACGACATGACTGGCTGGATGGATAAGGAGAGAGCAGATGATGTCTACATGAAGGATGAAGGGGACAGAGTGTATCCTCAGCAAGTTTGCTGACAAGACAAAACTGTGAGGAATAGTAAATACACCAGAAGGCTGTGCTGCCTTCAGTGAGACATGGACAGGATAGATAGTTAGGTGGAGAGAAATCTAATGAAATTAATCAAGGGCAAGGGTAGAGTCCTGCACCTAGGGAGGAATAACTCTCGCACCAGTAGAGGTTTGAGGTTGATCTGTGGGGAACCAGTGCTGCAGAGAAGGAGCTGGGAATCCTGGTGGGCAGCAAGTTAAGCTTGAGGTAACAATGTGCTCTTGTGGCCAAGAAGGCCAATGGTATCCTGGTGGTATCTAAGGGACAGAGCATATTTGTAGAGATAACAAGGAGACTAGAGGCTGGGAAGAAGAGGTGAAAGTATTTGGAGTGAAGTTAAGTCTAGGAAAGGGAGGAAAGGTGTTTCCCTAAGTGCTTAAATATTTGTCTTTATTTTACAATATCTGAATTAATAATTAAATGTTTTAAATGAAGTTGAGTTCTCCAAGCATTATTGCTCATGAAAGTAACTGGAGAATGGGTTCCTGTCTTTACTTTGACCCATGAGTTCTCTTGCTCTTGTTCTTCCTATTTTCTCCACAGCCCTGCTGGGCAGGGTGGGGACCAGAGAGAAAGAGAGTGACTGTATGGGTGCTTGACTATTAGCCACGGCCAATCTGCTACCAGAACACATTTAAATTAATCAACATATGAGAATCATTCACATCTTTTGGAGATACAGCTGTCAGATATAGCTAGTTTGGCAACTCAGAAATGTCTGGGATGAAATAGAGAGATAGGTATTTTTATAGTCAAGTAATTATCTAATTGGATTGAAAACTATTTACAAATCAGAATATGTTGTCAAGAGATACAATATAAAATATAATGGGGGTTTTTGTTGTTTCCTTTCCTTCACAGAATATTCTTGGTCAACCACACAGAGCAAATAGACAATTTGTGCCTGATCATGTTAACTGTCCACTATCAAAACATATCCTTTAATATTTTTAAAATAGCTGTTCTTTTCTGTAAATAAAGGGGTTTATTTTGCACTGACCTAAGCACCCTATCAAGCACCGTGGCTTATTACCTTTGTTTTTTGCTCTCTTTGTTACTACAAGAATAGATTGGTTTATGAATAAAATAAATTCCTTTCTCACACCATGGTTATTGGCATCCAGACCAGAAGTCTACTTCATCAGTGTATATATACTATAACAAAGAAGATAACTGAACATCCTAAATTGTAGCAACAGAAAGTATTTGTGCCTGTGATCTTTAAGTGTTCTGTTATGAGATTATAGAAAGAAATTATCACACCCTTTGTACTGGGCTTGTGCGGCAAGATTTTGGTAGGTGGGAGGGAGGAATACAGGGGTGGCTTCTGTTAGAAGCTGCTAAAAGCTTCTATATGTCTGATAAAGCCAGTTCCACCTGGCTCCAAGAAGGACGTTCTGCTGGCCAAGGCCAACTCCATCAGCGATGGTGGTAGCACTGGGATAACAGTGTTAAGAAGGGGAAAAAAAACCCAACCCTATGTAACAGCCACCAGAGAGAGGAGTAAAAATATGTGAAAGAAATAGTGCTAAAGACACTAAGGTCAGTGAAGAAGTAAGGGGAAGAGGTGCTGCAAGCACTGGAGCATGGATTCCCCTGCAGCCTGTGGAGAAGTCCATGGTGAGGCAGGCTTTAAACTGAAGGATTCAGTGGGTGGGATCCAGACTGACAATGCTCGTGTCATCATATCCAACTGGGGAATAAGTCAGGCCAAGTACAGTAGCAACAGAAGTTTCTCAACTGCCTCCCAAGATGAGAATCAGAAAGCCAACCACCTAAGGGTGTGTATGGATATAGCAGACCCTCCTGCATCCATTCAGGGAAACTTCCATGATCGATTACCTCTCTGGAATGCCTGTACACCAATGCACACAGCATGGGGAATAAACAGGAAGAACTAGAGGTATGTGTGTGGTTGCAGGACCATGATCTCATTGTAATTAGAGACACATGGTGGGACAGCTCACATGACTGGAATTCTGTCATGGATGGCTACATACATTTTAGGAAAGAGAAGCCAGTGAGAGGTGATGGAGTAGTTCTTTATGTGAGAGAGCAACTGAAAAGTATTGAGCTCTGACTACGTGTAGATCAAGAATGAGTTGAGACATTATGTGTAAGAATTAAGGGGCAGGCTAATATGGGTGACACTGTTGTTTTTACTACAGGCCACCTGATCAGGAAGAGGAAGTCTATGAGGCCTTCTACACAGAGCTGGAAGCGGTCTCACAATCACAGGCCCTGGTTGTCGCAGGGTGCTTCAACCACCGTGATATTTTCTGGAAAGGCAACACACATAGGCACACAGTGTCAGAATGTCCCTGCAAGGCACTGATGATAACTTCTTGACACAGGCTGGGGAGGAGCCCACAAGGAGAGGGTTGCTGCTGGACCTTGTACTAACAAAGAAGGATTTTTTTGGGATGGGAAGGTCTGTTGGGTCTGGCTGATATGAAGTTAATTTTCCCTGTAGCAGCCTTCATAATGCTGCGTATTGGTAGCTAGCAAGGTGTTGATAACAGCCCAGTGTTTTGGCTATTACTGAGCATTACTGGCATACATCAAGGCTGTCTCTCCAACATTACTCCCCCCTCAGCAATAGGCTGGTGCTGGGTTAGATCCTGGGAGGGAACACAGTCAGTATAGCTGACCCAAACTGACAGACAGAAAATTCTATACCATAGACATCTGCTCAGCAATAAGAAGCTGAGAGATAAGGGGAAGAAGTTTGAGGGCATTAATGTTTTTACAACTCATGTCTTCCAGAGCAATCCTTATGCATACCTCCTGAGAAGTGGCCAGACATCGCCTGCTGATGGGAAGTAGAGAATAATCTTTTGCTTTTGCTTTACTTCTGCACATTACCTTTTATTTTTGCTGTAGTAAACTGTTATTATCTTGACCCATTAGTTAGTCTGGGGTTGTTTTTCCACTGTATTTTTCTCTCCTCCTTGTCCTACTGAGGAAGGGAGTGATAGAGTGGCTTACTGGACACCAGGCATTCAGCCAAGGTTAATCTACCACAGAAGACTGCATCAACCATGAGATGGTGGATTCTGTTATTCTGTGATTCTGTGAGACAAGCTTTTCCCCTGCAGTCTTCAGAGGTCAATCTTAGAGCAGATATCCACATACAGCCTGTGGAGGGCCCCATGCTGGAGCAGGTGGAGGCACCAGAAAGAAGTGTGACCCAGTGGGAAGCCTCCACTAGAGCAGGCTTTCGGAAGGGCCTGTTGACCCATAGAGAGAGGAGCCCATGCTGAACCAGGTTTTCCGGCAGGACTTCTGACCCCATGGGGGATCCATGCTGGAGCAGTCTGGTCCTGGAGGACTGCACTGCATGGAAGGGACCCACGCTGTAGCACTTTGTGAAGAACTGCAGATCATGGGAAGGACTCCCATTCAAGAAGTTCATGGAGGACTGTCTTCTCTAAGAAGGACTCCATGCAGGAGCAGGGGAAGAGTGTAAGGAGTCCTCCCCTGAGGAAGAAGGAGAGGCTGAGACAATGTGTGATGAACTGACCACAGCCTACATTCCCATCCCCTTGTTCCACTGGTGTGGAGGAGGTAGAGAACTTGGGAATAAAGTTGAGACCAGGAAGAAGAGAGAGGTGAGGGAAGGTTTTTTTAAGATTTAGTTTTATTTCACATTACTACTTTGATTTTTTGATTAGTTATAAGTAATTTCCCCAAGTTGAGTCTGTTTTTCCCTTGACAGTATATGCTGAATGATCTTTCTCTGCCCTTATCTTGATCCAGTAGGCTTCTTTTATCCCCTGTCTGGCTGAGGAGAGGAGTGACAGAATGGCTTTGGTGGACATATGGCCACCACATGTGGCTTTGCCTTTATGGTCTAACCTTGAATTTATGATTGGGTTCAGGAAAACTGACTATGGTTTCTTTTAAAATGCTTCAATTTACCTAGATAATAGTTTACTTTATTAGACACATTATTGTATACCTTATTATTGAAAAAAAATTGGAATGTCTTACTGATCCAGAATTACAGAATATTAGGAGTTGGAAGGGACCTAAAAAGATCATCTAGTCCAAACCCCCTGCCAGAGCAAGATCATCTAGACTAAATCACACAGGAATGCATCCCGGTGGGTTTTCAGTGTCTCCAGAAAAGGAGACTCCACAACCTCTCTGGACAGTCTGTTCCAGTGCTCTGTCACCCTCACAGTGAAGAAGTTTCTCATTATATTCACATGGAACTTCCTGTGCTCCAGTTTGCACCCATTGCCCCTTGTCCTATCACTGGCCATCACTGAGAAGAGCCTGGCTCCATCCTCTTGACTCTCACTCTGTACATATTTATAAACATTAATAGGGTCATTAATAAGAAATTTATAAAATTCTGATTAAAATATCAGAAAAAAATGTTCTCATCAGTTGCGAACCTACTTTGACACTGGTAAAGAAAACTGTCTTACTAGAAAAGATCTTTGTCATTGTGTTAGAAGAACTTTCACTGAATCTGCTGCCTAAATCAATTTCTCCATCTGAGAATGTGACAATGAACCACTCTAATTAGACCTATAAATATATGGAAAATTTAGTATCTCCATTTCTTGGCTGTAATAGAAGTTTGGGACTAGAGCGCTTTAAAAATTAATTAGTTTTTCAGTCAAATGTGTGAAAAAATGGGATTTTATTTAGAGGGTGAAAATACATCGGTTACTTTTTTTAATATTTAAAATTCTTCTACCACTAAAAATATGTATGGTAGAAAAGTGTTTTTCAGTGTTGATGTTGTTTAGTATGTTTTCCTTTTGCTGTTGTACATTTCCAAGACTTGGAATTGTGGAGAAGGAAAAGAAAAAAGTGGTGGCAGTCATTGGAAAAGGGGGAAAATTCCTTGGGTTGTACTGTAATTTTCTTATGCCATTGAATGACATAAAATGTAAAAAAAAGGTGAGAAAGGAGGAAAGAGAAACTTCAGCATTCTCATGGGAAGCTGTTGTGGTTTTAACCCCAGCTGGCAACTGAGCACCATACAGCCACTCACTCAGTCTTCCAACAGTGGGATGGGGGGGACAAGCACAAGAGTATAAGTGACAAAAAGCATGGGTTGAGACAAAGACAGTTTAATGCAAAAAAAAAGACCAAAGCAAGGAATACACTCACAACTTCCCATGGGCAGGCAGGTGTTCTGCCTTCTTCAGGAAAGCAGGGCTCCATCATGTTTAACGGTTACTTGTGAAGACAAACTCCATCCCTCCAAATGAAGCCCCCTTCCTCCTTCTTTCTGCAGATTTATATGCTGAGCATGATGTCACATGGTATGAAATATTCCTTTGGTCAGTTGGGGTCAGCTGTCCTATCTGTGTTCTCTCTCCTTGTGCATCCTCAGCCTACTGGCTGGTGGGGTGATGTGAGAAGCATGAAAGGCCTTGACTCTGTGTAAACACTGCTCAGCAGTAACAACATCCCTGTGTTATCAACAGTTTCCAGCACAAATCCAAAACACAGCCCCATACTAGCTACTATGAAGATAATTAAATCTAGCCCAGCCAAAACCAACACAGAAGCTGAACTACTTAATTAGAGATGTTATTATAAGATTTTTTCATAAATGATTGGTTTTATAGAAAATTAAATTGAATCAGATTATTGATCATTTCTAGTATTATCAAATTCTACTCGACCCTAACAGTAATGTTTTCCTAAAAAAAACTAAAAGTTTACACCAGTAATATTTGTGGGTTAATATTAAAAAATTACTTTCAGCTCACTCATATACACTTTGTAAGCAATATTATCAGTTACAACTCTGGAATAAAGAAACAAATTGAACCACCTTCTCCACTCCCCAATATTTTCATGACTAGAAACTAGTACTATATAAGAGAAATATTTCTTGGTCAAAGGTAGAGCAACTGTACTTCTCTTTTGGAAAGAAGATTAAAAGCCCAGGTGAGGTAAGAGAAAGATACCCCTATCTTTTATTGAGGATTTGGATAAAGTTGTTCTTGACTCTGAACTGCTGTTTTTGTTGCTGAGCAAATGTGTTCTGCTGTGCACCTGCTTTTCCAATCATCCAAACTGGAACACATTGTATGTGTTGTATTATGTTCTTTGTATGCCCAGGTTTCCTTCCAAAGGAAGCCTTAGTATACAAACACAAAATGCATACCCAGGTGTCTTTCTGGCATGGATCTGGGATGCTTCCAGGTCATATAGATCCAAGATCTATAGAGCCCACCTGTCTTGTGGTGTTGATGGGGTCACTATTTGTCAATTTAAAGTGGTTTGGATCAGTTTTAAAATCTCATTTTATTTTTACTGTTGAATGTTTTTATCATGAATTTCAGAAGCGACGGATAATGAACAACTTTGCTTGATTGTTTTTTGGTGCTAAATAGCTAAATGATACCTTCCTTCTCCCATCTTTCCTCTCCGTTCAGGCATTGAACAAGGTTCTGCAGGTTCCTGAAGCACCAGGATAATACAGCAACCTCTAAAAAAAGATTTAGAAAAAAAATAAAGTTAAAGTTGGAAGAAAATTGAAATTTCCTCAGGAAAAAAACAAAACCAAGAGTCGCCATCACATCATACTTATGCATGGGTATGAGGCTGGAGCAACGCTTTCCATATATTCACAGTCTGAGATTCATTATCAGAGACTACTCTATGCTTGGCCATGTGCATTTCAATTGTACTCATAATAATAATTATGCCTTTTTTTTTTTAATGACTGGCTTCATTAGAAAGAAAAATGAGAGGAAATAATGTTTTGGGGGTAATTTATATTTGCTTGCAATGCTGGTTTGCGTATCGTGAAATTACTAGCTAAGATTTATATGAAATAAGTTTTAGCTTTGTCTCTATATCACACAGTAAATGTAATAGTGAATATAAAGAAGGGGTAAGAGATCAATCTAGTTTATGTGACAGGAGCTAGACAAGATCCAAGGTGTGGCAAAAGCAAGGGCCCATCAAGCAGAAGAAAACAAAGGGAACAAAAGGGTAAATGTTGAGTGGATCCCAAATTGTTACTGAGCGCATGACTGAGATCTGGAATTGTAAATTAGTATCAGCATTGGTCTGTTTAGACCAATAGACAGATTAAAGGCAGCTGGCAAAGGCAGAATGTGCCAGCTTTAATAGTGGCAAAGAAATAGTGGCAATGAGCTAGGGAAATGACTTTAGATGATCACCAATAATTTAAATTGATGAAGAAAACTCATCCAGTGGAAAACCCTAATTGGCAAACTAGTGAGTAAAAGTGATTTAATGTGTTCTATGGATCAGAAAATAAGACCTGGCATGGAGTATTGGCTATTAGTGCAGCTGTTGTAACGATGATCTGCATTGGAAAATTGAACTGAAAAAAGCCACCAGTGAGCAGAAGATTTGGGAAAACATAATGGTATTTAGCAGTATTTTCTGCCAGAATTTTAGGATTTTTCTTCTCCTGAAGTTACTACTAATCACATAGCAAATCATCACAAAGGCACTGTAAGAGTCAATAAGAGCATACAGTGATTTGTGAAGTTACAAAAAATTAAATGAACAGAAAAATCAAGAAGGTAAGACACATCGTGCTAATATTCAGTAAACATCTAGTTCTCCTGGGTTTATTTTTTAAGGCAGTAACCAGATGAAGCTCTTGAAAAGCAGTAATCATACAGATAGTTGAGTTGAAAGTGAAGTTTATTATTTGTAGAAAGCAATGTCTTGCTAAAAATATGTCCATACCACAAAGAACCTGTGTGTGACTGTGCCAAACCCATAAAACACTAAGGGTAGAATCTAAAGCAGCACTATGTGATGCTTTCTAAATGTATTGATATCAACAGAAAGTGAAAATATTTATCCTTTTAAAGTGGATAATGAAGATATTGCACAATGAAGAACACAGTTCTTCTTAGGTGCATTCTGATATGTGAAAATGAGAAATCTAAATCTAAGCCCTCTTTTTTCCTTGCTGTGGAAAAGTATTGATCATGTAGTGGATGCCTAACTTTAATGTTAATAAAGCGAAGTGAGATGAATCCTGTATTCTCTTTGGTTTTTTTCTATAGCTAAAGATATCCAGATATTTTTAATCATTTGACAGCTTTTAAGGAGGCTGGAGAATTGACTGGGTATATTTGAGAAGTATTTTATTAGAGAAATGTGGTCTTATCTCTTCTTTTCTCCCTGATCACGGTCATTTAAAACATTAGACTACCCAAGACAGATTGTAAACAATGAACTATTATCAGAGAATTGGAACTTAATACTCTGTTGCTATGAGCTAGCTATCTGCTAGCAATGTTAGAGGTAGCGTAAAAATAAAAATGTCTTTCAGCTATGATGATCACTTTATATTTTATTACTGAACTGATAAACCAGATACACTATTTTGTGCAAAACTATCATTCTTAGCTGGCAAGTAAAACAATAAACTGAAACTATACATATATGTAGAACGTCACTACACTGTCCTATGTGTCAGGTTCTACACTGGGCATAGCACTTGGATGAAAGGGAAGTTTTTGGCGAACAACTACCTTGGCATTTTAGCTGAGATTTAGAGAGGCCAGAACAAGAATCAGTTTATAAATGCCAAAATCACAGTATAAGAACAAACGTACAAATTCAAGTAAAATATTTTTCCTTCTGCTGCTATGTGCTATAAAACTTCCTGTCCACTAGGAATGATGAATAAATACGATGTTTAATGAGACATTCTAAAGAATTATCTAGCATGTGTTTTGTGCAAAAGGAAGTAGTTAAGGCCTGCATATTTTGAAACAGCTTACTGAATTTCAATTTAGCCATTTTAATATTTAATTGGGATGTTGAATATGTTTATTGACTTTCAGTACTTCACAGTTGCTCAAAGTGATACATCTGATTGGTGATAAAAGCCAGTTTCTGCTACCTTGTATAAAATAGCATTGTATTTTAAGTCTAGTCTCACTGAAATCAGAAAGACATCCCATGGAATAAGGGACTGCCAATGGTGAATAAAGGTGGCAAGGTCTTTTTATTTGTTTATAACTTCTGGAGAGGGAAAAAACATTTATTACTGGTTTTATATTCATCTGATCTGCTGTACCTGTGGTTGGCTATCAGGTAATCCAAGTCACTGTTTGGCTTTAAAATCCTCTGTTAAAGCTGGCTTGATTTGATTTAATCTTGATTTATTTGAAAGATCATTGATTTTTCTTTACTGTGGAACTTTTGTTTTGTTTCCAAACTCTGCAGTGCTTTGAACTGGGTTTGCTGTTAAAAAGCCCTTTTGTAAAATAAAGTTGTGGTAAAAAACCACATTGTGTGGAGGTTACCTGGAGACTTCACAACGTGACATTTTCTCTGTAAAAGTACTGTGAGAGAAGTAAACAGCAAAGCAAGAAGAAAAATATCCTTTTAAAAAGCACAAGCCTGCTACACAAGATAAGCAGAGGGGATAATGAACGTTATAAACCCTGAAAATTACTGCTTATTTTAGAAAAGTTTATATGTCAGAGAGGAAAAAAAGTAGACTAAAAGAACAGAGTAATTTGTGTACATAAAAACTGTAGTTCTTCCCCCAATTAAAAGGAAAACTAACTCAAATATTATCACTTAACTTGTGTTCCTTTACAAAGAGGAATATTCTGGTGCTGCTGTTTGGGTACCAAGTGTCATGTATAGACAGCTCATGTGGGATGTTACTTTGGTACATTGCAGATTTGTTGGGATCATCAGCTAATCAGTAGGTAATACTCAGTAAATAGGTTTTATTTAGATTATAAGATTCATTTTGTAAAAGGCAGAAATAACAGTAGAAATTCAACTGGAGCAAGTATATATAGACATGAAGGCCCAGAGGAGGTGATTTAGAGGATAGACATGATTGTATCACTGCCATTTGCATTCAGTCCTTAACATCTCTCTTGTTGGTGCCAAGGGTTTTCAGTGGTGAGGATACGTGTCTGCTAATGATCAGAAAGCAATCCCAAACCCATTTCAAATAGCAATGTCAGACACTAATGAATCAAATTTTACAGTCCTTCATTGAACAAATCTCCTTAAGCTTCATCCAACGGTTTTTCCAGTCAATGGTTATGGAATTTGACCTCATAGAGTTAAGTAAGTCCTGTTTAAGTCAATCAGTTGTTTTGTTTTATTTGTAAAAATAAAAATCTTCTAAACCTTGAATTCTCACTCAAATATGAATTCTTCTCAAAGTTTATTATGGAGTTCTTCTCCTTGCTATCAGATAGAGATGATGCTGGTCTGTATCCTCAGTAGAGATAGGGAGAAACACCTCTTTATAGACATTCTTTTACCTCATGTTTTATTAGATACTAAAATATCTGGAATAATTTGGGAGTGCCAATTCTTCTCTGTTAACTATATTCAAACTATAACCTGTTAGTTTTAACCAAAATGAAGTTAAGATTCTGTCAGATAAATCCGGTATTATTCAAATAATTGTAAAAGAATAAACATTGTGAGACTCATTGTATTTTACATTTCATTTAAACAGTAGGGGGGTTTTTTAAGAGTACATTTTTTTATTTTTCTGTGCCTGAACATTTTCTCCAGGCAGATGATTGTAAGCCTAGATTAAGATAAAATAAAGCGCACCCAGACCTGTGCTGCACCTATGGCATAAGTATGAGACCTGACTGAAAACTAAACTTCTTCCACAAAAAGGATAAAATAAGCAGATGAACCCAACAACAGGGCTGATTAACAAGACATATGATAGGCAGCTGTGGGACTTAAAGGTCATCCCTAAACATGAAGCACATTTACCCTTTTAACTACAGTGCTGTAGTCTTGTTAAGGCAACAGACCCTTGAGATTTCACTGTTACCCATCTATGTTGAGTTACATTGCTAATTTCAAAGCCTAGTGATTATGCTGCGTTATGATATCAATTGAAAGGTCAATGAATTCAGGAAATTATTTTCTTATAGCTCATATGACAGACTTTTTGTGATTTTCAACAAGAATTGGATAGTTGATTACTTTCCATATTACGCAAGACAACGGGGAATATAATGATAACATTCAGAGAGACATATGATGTACTCACTATGGGTTTTAAAACATAAAATTAACAAATGAATATAAAACAATCAAGGCTCCTCTGCAAAAACTACTAAGTCTATTTCATATACTATGGCAAATGCAAAAAATAAAAAAAGTTTTAAAGCTCAATGGTTGAGTTTTTTCCTCTCCTTTTTAAAAAGTATAAGAGGGTAAAGTACTTATGCAAACAGACATGGAGAAATGTATTAAAACAATGTTTACAAATATTTGTTTAAATTCCAGATGGGAGTTTGCTTTAACTGTTTTCAAACTCCTTTATTTACAAACTGTACAAGAGCAAGTTTTTTCTCCTAAGGATGCTTGGGGGAATACCATTTTTTTCTGTTGATTTGTATATGAAAAGAAAGGCATTCACATATGGACATATGTATTTGGCATTTGCTGTTTGTTGTTCTCTACTGTTCTCTTTGCAGTCAACTATAGCAGCAGCAGAAACAATACCATGTGATGATGATGACTATCACATACAGCAAATTTGAGTAGCTATGGGAAACAATCCACAGGCTGCAATTGTTCATATATATTGTCCATCAAACAACTACAAATAACAAATCTATAGAAATCTAAATAATGAAAAAGCTATTAGCAGGCAATGGCCAAAATGGGCTATTTTTTCTACCTATAGATTTAATAATTTTAAGGAGATTTTTTAAAAAATAAATTGGTTTTTTTATTTATAGATTTATGACTTGGTCCCCTTACAGCACTGGCTTTGTCAACACTGAAAATTTGTGAATTTGTGAGTTTACATTGATGAAGATCCAGTGAGAAATTAATTTTGTATAGACAGTGAATAATCTGTGGTTTACTATTCTAGTTCTCTTTTGGAGGTCCACTTTACAGTAACTACAGTTACAGTTCTAAAAATTTTGTATTAAAGTTTGTGTCATTTAAGAATTTGAACTTAAAAGAAGCTAAACTTTCAAGTTCAAATCTAACTAAACATTTAAAGTATGTCCTTAAACATGAATTATCACTGATCATCACTTTTCTGTATGGAGCTTTGAAACCTTTCTCTTTCTCTCTCTTCGTTTTTTTTTCCCCCCACCCACAGGAATTTTTAGGTTTGGGGTTTTTTTATGTGATATTAAGTTTCTGATTCTGCTTTTTGATGACTGTTGTCAATATAGCCCTTCATAATTTTTTATGCTGTTGTCATTCTTTATAATCTGTATGTTATTATACATAAATTTGGCTAATAAAACCTGTTTGTATTTTTCTCTGGTGCTCTTCTTCTCCATGAACTATCTATTCATCAGAAAGTGAAGAGAAGCATAAAAACAAATGTCCCTCCCACAAAGACTGAACAAAAATACTCTGAAAACAAGGAAGCAATTGAAGATAAATTGCATAAAATCACAACCAGATTGAATTAAACTTTTTATTGATTTGGTTTGTCTCAGTTATAAGCCTCATATTTTCTTTGATCTGATCCACCTACATATGTATCCAAGGCCTTATGTAAGTCATACACTTCTAGATAAAAATATAATGCTAGAAGAACTAGTAGTTCTGAATTCCATGCATTAAATGTTTCTAAACTAATTTTATCAGGCTTATGTTAGTAATAATCAACATTCATTATAATAATCCATTAAAATCCACTTGAAAGTGTGAAATATTTGTATCATATATTTACAAAGTGCGTAGCTTTGTGTGGCTGGGTTCTGGTGGAGAAGAGAGGGGGGGCTGCAGGGCTGTAAGAAGCAGCCAGAAGCTCTCTGTAGGCCTGAGAAAGTAAACACGAGCCAGCTCAAGGCTGGAGTCGTTGCAGACCAAGGCCGAGCCAATCGGCGATGGTCATAGTGCCTCTGGGAAACACATTTAAGAAGAAAAAAAAAAAAAGAAAAGCAAGTAACTGTTTTTTTCTACCATAGAAGGGAGTGAGAAGATGTAATAAAATGTGCAGACAGCAAGGTCAGTGAAGAAGGAGCAGGGGGATCAGGCACCCCAGGTACCATAGAGAGAGATTCCCCTGCAACCAGTGGAGAAGATCACAGTGGAGGAGGCTTTTCCCCTGCAGCCCACGGATGATGACAGGGAGCAGAGATCCCAACTACAGCCCATGGAGGACCCCATGTCAGAGACGGTGGAGAAACCTGAAAGATGCTGTGACCCTGTGGGAAGCCTGCGTTGGAGCAAGCTCCTGGCAGTGAACCCTGCAGCCCATAGACATACCGACACACACTGGACCAAGGTTTGCTGGGGGACTTGTGACACTGTGGGGGGCCAGGATGGGGCAGCCTGGGCCTGAAGGTCCGCACCCCATGGAAGGGAGCCACGTTGGGGCAGCTGGTAAGGATCTGAAGCCCTGACAGAAAGGACTCATAGAGAAGTTGTGGAGGTCTGTTTCCTGTGGGTGGGACTCCATGCTGGAGCAGGGGAAGGGTCTGAGGAATGCTCCCTGTCTAAGAAGAAAAATAACTCATGAGGAACTGACTGAAACCCCCATTCCCCATTCCCTGCCCCTCCCCGTGCCACAATGGGTGGGAAGAAAGGAGCAAAATCATGACTAAAGTGAAGTCTTCTAAGAAGGGAGGGGTGGGAGGGAGGTGTTTTAAGATCTGGTCACACTTCTCATTATCCAACTCTAGCTCCACTGGGTGTGTAGTGTAGCATAATAAATTTGAGTGTTTTCTTTCCTTTATTCTGTGTTGAGTCTCTTTTGCCCGTGATGCTAATTGTGGAATGATCTCTCCCTGTCCTTATTTCGCCTCCCAAACCTCTCAATATATATTTTCTCCCCTGTCCAGATGAAAAGTGGAGTGATAAAGCAACTTTGGTGGGCATTTGGCCTCCAGCCAGGGTCAAGCCACCACACAAAGTCAATTCAGTTTACAGTGGTAATACATTTCAGTGGAAATTTATTCACAGAATCACAGAATCACAGAATCACAAGGTTGGAAAAGACCTTTAAGATCATCAAGTCCAACCATTCGCATCCTAAACTAAACCATATCCCTAAGTACTTCATCTACCCTTTTTTTAAACACATCCAGGGAAGGTGACTCAACCACCTCCCTGGGCAGCCTGTTCCAGGCCCTGTCAACTCTTTCAGTAAAAAATTTTTTTCTAACATCCAATCTAAACCTGCTCTGGAACAGCTTCATGTCATTTCCCCTTGTCTTATCTCCTGTCACCTGGCTGAAGAGACCATCACCTATCTCTCTATAACCTCCCTTCAGGTAGTTGTAGGTGGTGATAAGGTCTCCCCTCAGCCTCATCTTCTCTAACAGCCCCAGATCCCTCAGCCGCTCCTCAGAGGATTTGCCCTCCAGCCCCTTCACCAGCCTGCTTGCCCTTCTCTGGACTCACTCCAGGACCTCCATGTCCTTCTTATGGTGAGGAGCCCAGAATTGGACACAGTACTCGAGGTGTGGCCTCACCAATGCCCAGTACAGGGGCACAATCACTTCCCTAGACCTACTGGCCACACTGTTTTTGATACAAGCCAAGATGCCATTGACCTTCTTGGCTGCCTGGGCACACTGCTGACTCATATTCAGCCTGCAGTCAACCAACACCCCCAGGTCCTTCTCTGCCTGACAGCTCTCCAGCCAGTCTCCCCCAAGCCTGTAGTGCTGCATGGGGTTGTTATGTCCCATGTGCAGCACTCTACACTCGGCCTTGTTAAACTTCATCCCATTGGTCTCAGCCCATCGGTCCAGTCTGTTCAGATCCCTCTGAAGAGCCTCCCTACTCTCAGGCAGATCAACACTTCCTCCTAGTTTAGTGTCATCTGCAAACTTAGTGAGGCAGCATTCAATCCCTTCGCCGAAGGAAGAGAGCTCAGGCAAGGGAGACCCGGCGGTGGAGCCCTCTGAAAAGCGGCAACCCCCGAGCATTGATCCTCGAGGGCAAATAAAAGAAGGAGAGGAGAAAAGGAGAGACCCCGCGACGCACCCGGCGGCAGCCATTGCCTCTCGCTGTGACTGCACGTCGGCGTGACTCCTCGGGGGCGGAGCTTAGCGCGGCAGCGGCAATCCGACTCCCTACAAGAGGCGCCTCTGGGAGCGCCAGCGACCAGGAGCGCGGCGCGGCAGTTAGCGCAGCAGTTCGCGCAGGCAGGGCAAGCAGGCAGGGTGAGCCTTCCCTCCTAGCTCAGAGGGGAAATTGAGCGCACCAGCTCAGAGTACACAGGTTGAGCCAAGGACTCCCTGTTTCTTGTGTTCAGACATTTGGACCATGGTGTCCACCAGGCGGAGACCTTCCCCCTACAAATCTGGGGCAACCCCAATGAGGGATGTGCCTAAGGACACCTCGGTCCAGGTCACTGGCTGCAGGGAATGTTTGAGTCTGCTGCTGCCAAGCGAAAGTGGCAAGGGCCTCACCTGTGTGAGGTGTGAGCAGGTGGATGACCTCCTCTGCTTAGTTGCCAATCTTGAGGATGAGCTCGAAAGGCTGAAAGCCATTCGGGGAAGGGAGCTCAGCCTTGTTGTGGAGCTTAGGGAGGAGATAGATAGACTACGGACCATCAGAGAATGCGAGCAGGAGATAGACTGGTGGAGCAACTCTCTGCGAGAAAGGCGCAGAGATTGCACTTCCCAGACTAAGGGAGTATTGGGAGAAATGGCCCCTCTCTCTCACCATAGTCCAGCAGGGAGAGACAGCTTGAGAGGAGAGGAGGAATGGCAGCAGGTCTCAGCCCGGCGTTGCAGGCGACCCCCATCCCGACCTACCTCGGTTCCCCTAGTCCCTCTCTGTAACAGGTATGAAGCCCTGAAACCAGAGGGAGACGTGAGTGATGATGACATGGGAGCGCTGCCGTCAAGCTTGCCCAAGGTAAGGCAGACGGCTCCACGTTTGAAGACTGCTTCCTCCAGGAAAGAAAGGAGGGTGATAGTTGTGGGCGACTCTCTTCTGAGAGGAACAGAGGGCCCAATATGTCGGCCTGACCCTACCCATAGGGAAGTGTGTTGCCTTCCTGGGGCACGGATCAGGGATATTTCTAGAAAACTCCTCAGCCTTATCCGCCCCTCCGATTACTACCCTTTATTGGTAGTTCAGACTGGCAGTGATGGGTTTGCTGATAGAAGCCTGAGGATTATAAAAAATGATTTTAGGAGGCTGGGGAAGTTAGTCGATGGAGCGGGCATACAAGTTGTGTTTGCCAGTATTCCTTTGGTGGCAGGGGCAAACACTGAGATAAGCAGAAAAGGCCATCTTATAAATGCATGGCTGAGAGGCTGGTGCAAACACAAAAATTTTGGATTCTTTGATCACGGGGCGGTCTACTCGGCACCTGGACTGAGGATAGCTGATGGGGAATTGCCTGTCTCCGAAAGGGAAACGGATACTTGCCCAGGAGCTGGCAGGACTTGTAGAAAGGGCTTTAAACTAGATAGGAAGGGGGAAGGGGATAAAGCCAGGACTGCTAGAGATCGGCCTGGGGAAGTGGTATTGGGATTAGGAGAGAGGCAAGGGGCTCAGCTGAGGTGCGTCTACACTAACGCACGCAGCATGGGCAACAAGCAAGAAGAGTTGGAAGCCATAATGCGGCAGGCAAACTATGACCTGGTTGCCATAACAGAAACATGGTGGGATTGCTCCCATGACTGGAGTGCTGCAATGGATGGCTACAAACTCTTCAGGAGAGACAGGCAAGGAAGGAGGGGTGGTGGTGTGGCTCTATACGTTAGGGAATCCTTTTCTGCCACTGAGATTGTGACTAGGGATGATAACATTGAATCCCTATGGGTAAAGATCAGAGGAAGGGCTGACAAGGCAGATATCCTGGTGGGCGTCTGTTATAGACCGCCAAACCAGGATGAAGAGACAGATGAGGTGTTCTACAAGCAGCTGGCACGAGCTGCACGGTCATCAGCCCTTGTGCTCATGGGGGACTTCAACTTCCCTGACATATGCTGGGAGTACAGCACAGCACAGAAGAAGCAGTCTAGGAGGTTTTTGGAGTGCACAGAGGATGCATTCCTGATGCAGCTGGTCAGAGAGCCCACAAGAGGAACTGCCCCGCTAGACCTGCTGTTCGTGAACAGGGAAGGTCTGGTAGGAGATGTGAAGGTTGGGGGCTGCCTTGGACAGAGTGACCATGAAATGATACATTTCTCAATTCATGGTGGAGCTTGGAGGGGGAATAGTAAAACTGCTACCTTGGACTTTCAGAGGGCAGACTTTGATTTGTTCAAGAGACTGGTAGGGGGAGTCCCTTGGCATTCAGTCTTAGCGAACAAAGGGGTACAAGAGAGCTGGTTGCTCTTCAAGAAGGAAGTCTTAAGGGCGCAGGAGCAGGCGGTCCCCCTGAGCCGCAAAATGAGCCGGCGGGGAAGAAGACCAGCGTGGATGAATAGGGAGTTACTCTTGAGGCTCCGTGAGAAAAAGAGAATCTACCGCCTGTGGAAGGAGGGACGGGTAACTGAGAATGAATTCAAGGAAGTTGTCAGGATGTGTAGAGGTGAAATCAGAAAGGCAAAAGCCCAGCTTGAATTTAACCTGGCCGCTGGGGTGAAAAAGAATAATAAACTCTTTTAGAAGTACATTAACAGTAAGAGGAGGACAAAGGAGAATATCCACTCTTTACTGGATGAGGCTGGGAATGTGATCACTGAGGATAAGGAAAAGGTGGAGGTTCTGAATGCCTTCTTTACGTCTGTCTTTAAAGGTCAAACAGATCCTCAGGGTACCCCTCTCTCTGACCTGGTAGTCTCAGCTGGGGAGCATGCTAACTCCCCTGTGATTCTGGAAGAAACAGTCAGAGACTTCCTACTCCAACTGGACTGCCACAAGTCCATGGGGCCGGATGAGATCCACCCGAGAGTGCTGAGGGAACTGGCAGAGGTGGTAGCCGAGCCGCTTTCCATTATCTATCCGTCCTCCTTGCTGACTGGTGAGGTCCCAGAAGACTGGAGGCTTGCCAATGTGACTCCCATTTACAAGAAAGGTTGTAAGGAGGATCCGGGGAACTACAGGCCTGTTAGCCTGACCTCGGTTCCAGGGAAGGTTATGGAACAGATAGTCTTGAGGGAGATCATGCGGTATGTGCGGGATGGCCGGGGGATCAGGCCTAGCCAGCATGGGTTCATGAAGGGCAGGTCCTGTTTGACCAACCTGATCTCCTTCTATGATCTAGTGACCCATCTGCTGGATGAGGGAAAGGCTGTTGATGTGGTCTACCTAGACTTCAGCAAAGCCTTTGACACTGTCTCCCACAGTATTCTCCTGCAGAAGCTGGCAGCCCGTGGCTTGGATGGGTACACCCTCGGCTGGGTAAGGAGCTGGCTGGAGGGCCGGGCTCAGAGAGTGGTAGTAAATGGAGTTAAATCCAGCTGGCGACCGGTCACGAGTGGTGTTCCCCAGGGGTCGGTGCTGGGGCCTGTCCTCTTCAATATCTTTATTGATGACCTAGATGAGGGCATTGAGTGCACCCTCAGTAAGTTTGCAGATGACACTAAATTGGCTGGGAGTGTGGATCTGCCTGGGGGTAGCGAGGCCCTACAGAGGGATCTGGACAGGCTGGAGAGCTGGGCTGAAGCCAATGGCATGAGGTTCAACAAGAGCAAATGCCGAGTCCTGCACTTTGGCCACAACAACCCCAGGCAGCGCTATAGGCTTGGGGTGGAGTGGCTGGAGGACTGTGTGGAGGAAATGGACCTGGGGGTACTGATTGATGCACGGCTGAACATGAGCCGACAGTGTGCGCGGGTGGCCAAGAAGGCCAACGGCATCCTGGCTTGCATCAAAAATAGTGTTACTAGTAGGAGCAGGGAGGTAATTGTCCCCCTGTACTCAGCACTTGTGAGGCCGCATCTCGAGTACTGTGTTCAGTTTTGGGCCCCTCACTACAGGAAAGACATTGAGGCTCTGGAACGCGTTCAGAGGAGGGCTACTAAGCTGGTGAGGGGTCTGGAACACAGGCCTTACGAGGAGCGTCTGAGGAAGCTGGGATTGTTCAGCCTGGAGAAGAGGAGGCTTAGGGGAGACCTTATAGCTCTCTATAACTTCCTGAAGGGAGGTTGTAGTGAGCTGGGGGTCGGCCTCTTCTCCCGTGTAGGCAGTGACAGAACTAGAGGGAATGGTAGCAAGCTGCGCCAGGGGAGATTCAGGCTCGACATTAGGAAGCACTACTTCTCAGAAAGGGTAGTCAGGCACTGGAATGCACTGCCCAGGGAGGTGGTGGAGTCACCAACCCTGGGGGTGTTCAAGGAAAGACTGGATGTTGTATTGAGGGATATGGTTTAGTGGGAGCTAGTAGTAATAGGTGAATGGTTGGACTGGATGATCTTCTAGGTCTTTTCCAACCTTGATAATTCTGTGATTCTGTGATTCTGAGATCATTGATAAAGATGTTGAACAAGACTGGACCCAGGACTGAGCCCTGGGGGACACGACTCGTGACGGGCCTCCAGCTGGATTTTGTTCCATTCACCACCACCCTTTGGGCTCGGCCATCCAGCCAGTTTGTAACCCAGCTGAGGGTCCACCTGTCCAGCCAGTGGCAGCCAGTTTCTCAGTCAGAATGCTGTGAGAAATGGTGTCAAAGGCTTTACCAAAGTCCAGGTAGATCACATCCACAGCCTTCCCCTCATCCATGAAGCGGGTCACCTTGTCATAGAAGGTGATCAGGTTAGTTTGACAGGATCTACCTTTTGTAAGCCCATGTTGACTAGGCCTGATCCCCTGTCCATCGTGCATGTGCTGCATGATAGCTCCCAAGATGACCCTCTCCATGATCTTCCCTGGGACTGAGGTCAGACTGACAGGCCTGTAGTTCCCCGGATCCTCCTTACAACCCTTCTTGTAACATCTGCCAGCCTCCAGTCGACTGGAACTTCCCCAGTCTGCCAGTCTGATAGATGATGGAAAAGGGTTTGGCAAGCACATCTGACAGCTCCCTCAGTACCCTTGGGTGTATCCCATCTGGCCCCATTGACTTGTGGGTATCTAATTGGCCAAGTAGGTCGCTAATCATTTCACAGAATCACAGAATCACAGAATCATAGGGGTTGGAAGGGACCTCGAGAGATCATCAGGTCCAACCCCCCTGCCAAAGCAGGCTCCCTAGCACATATTGCACAGATAGGCGTCCAGACGAGTCTTGAATATCTCCAGAGAAGGAGACTCCACCACCTCCCTGGGCAGCCTGCCCCAGGGCTCTGTCACCCTCACTGTGTAAAAGTTCTTCCCCATGTTGGTGCGGAACTTCCTGTGATCCAGTTTACAGCCATTGCCACTTGTCCTGTCTCCACAGATGACTGAAAAGGGGTTGGCCAATTCCCCCGGCATCCCATACTTAAGATATTTATAAACATTAATTAGGTCCCCCCTTAGTCTTCTTTTCTCCAGGTCGAACAGCCCCAGCTCACTCAGCCTTTCCTCATACGGGAGATGTTCCAGGCCCTTCATCATCTTCGTAGCCCTTCTCTGGACTCTCTCCAGGAGATCCCTGTCTCCTTTATACCAGGGAGCCCAGAACTGGACACAATACTCCAGGTGAGGCCTGACCAGGGCAGAGTAGAGGGGGCGGATCACCTCCTTAGACCTGCTGGCCACACTCTTCCTGATGCACCCCAGGATCCCATTGGCCCTCTTAGCCACCAGGGCACACTGCTGGCTCATAGCCAACCTGTCATCAACCAGGACCCCCAGGTCCTTCTCCACAGAGCTCTTCTCCAGCAGGTCATCCCCCAGCCTGTACTGATACTGATGGTTATTCCTCCCCAGGTGCAAGACTTTACACTTGCTTTTATTAAACCTTATCTGGTTTCTCCCTGCCCAGCTTTTCAGCCTGTCCAGGTCTCGCTGGATGGCAGCGCAGTGTTCCTGCATGTCAGCCACCCCTCTCAGCTTTGTATCATCGTTACTTGCTGAGGGTGGATGCTATTCCCTCATCAAGTTCGTCGATGAAGATATTAAACAGGACTGGACCCAACACCGAGCCCTGGGGAACACCGCTAGTCACAGGCCTCCAGTCAGATTCTGCTCCACCGATCACGACCTTCTGAGCCTGGTCCGAACAATGAGACCGGTTCCTCCTGAACCATGGGAACTTTGTTATTCTTCCCCTCCCTGTCAGCCAGTTCCGGAGGATGAGTACTCACAGAATATCCTTCTTTACTGATAAAGACTGAGGCAAAGAAGGAATTAAGGACCTCAGCCTTGTCCTCATCCCTTGTCTCTAATGTGCCATCAGCATCCAATAAGGGCTGGAGATTCTCCTTGACCCTCCTTTTACTGTTAATATACCTATAGAACGATTTTTTATTATCTTTTATAGAGCTGGCCAGCCTGAGTTCCAGATCAGCTTTAGCCCTTCTGACTTTCTCCCTACATGATCTTACTAAATTCCTATAATCATCCCAAGACACCTGCCCCTTCTTCCAAAGCTCATATTTTTCCTTCTTTTCCCGTATATCAGCCTGAATCTCTCTACTCTGCCTGGCTGGCTTCCTAGCTCGCCAACCCCTCTTCTGATCGACTGGGACAGCCTGTTCTTGTGCCGCCAAGATTACCTTCTTGAGGAGCAACCAACCCTCTTGGACTCCTTTGCCCTCAAGGGCTGCCTCCCATGGAATCTTATCGAGCAGCTTTCTGAACAGTCCAAAGTCAGCCCTACGGAAGTCTAAGGTGCTTGTTCTGCTGTCTCCCTTCCTTACTTCTCCCAGTACTAAGAATTCTATCAGCTCATGATCACTGTGCCCCAGGCGTCCTCCAACCTTCACATCCCCCACCAGGTCTTCTCTATTGACAAGCAACAAGTCCAGCAGGGCACCTTCCCTTGTGAGTTCATTTACCAGCTGGGTCAGGAAGTTGTCTTCCAAACCCTCCAGGAACCTGCTAGACTGTCTCCTCCCTGCTGTATTGTACCTCCAGGAGACATCCGGTAAGTTGACGTCCCCAATAAGGACGAGGGCTGGTGATCACGAGACTTCACCCAGTTGTTTAAAAAACAACTCATCAGCTTCCTCCTCCTGGTCAGGTGATC
Source organism: Porphyrio hochstetteri (assembly GCA_020800305.1). Lineage (NCBI taxonomy): Eukaryota > Metazoa > Chordata > Aves > Gruiformes > Rallidae > Porphyrio > Porphyrio hochstetteri. The sequence goes on along the minus strand of CM036905.1, from coordinate 179,987,385 downwards.
TATAGTAGACTCCCATCACTATATCTTGCTGATTTTGTTCTCCTCTGATTTTCGCCCAGAGACACTCAACCCTGTCTTCATCATACTCCAGCTCCAGGCTGTCAAAGCATTCTCTGACATACAGGGCTACCCCACCTCCTCTCCTACCCAGCCTGTCACGCCTGTATAGTTTACAACCAGCAATTGCAGCACTCCAGTTATGTGAATTATCCCACCACGTTTCTGTGATGGCAATCACATCATAATTTCCTGTACTTACAAGGACTTCTAATTCCTCTTTTTTGATACCCATGCTGCATGCATTGGTGTAGATGCACTTTAGCTGGTCTATTGATCTTGTTTTCAGCATCGTTTTCATGAGGTACCTGTTTTTTCTGCCATCAGAATTTTTCACCCTTAGACCAATCAGCTGTATACTGACTTGCATTTACAGAGGTCTTGTCATCCAGAACATTTTGGGTGCTAAAAAGTGACAAAATAAAAATGATGAAATGATGACAGATTAATTGATGCTGCTTTTTGTACAGAATAAGGAACAGTTCATCTTCAGTAACAGAGTTTTGAAAAATTAAATGCTGGGGGATGGCCATGGACTTGGCAGTAATATACAAGGCTTGTGACTGTGTGCAGCAGCATGAGAAGAACCAGAATGACTTTCTGCCCAGCCTTCCTGTACCAGCACTGACATCTCTGCAGGGAATGGATGTCAAGACCTAGTGAATGTAATGCTGGAGAGAGTCTGAGTGAGTAAAAGCAGGGTAAAATCTTCAATCTGCTTGGTTCTTAAATAAATCCTGGGATCTAGAACCACCGTGTGTTTCCACTTACTATGTCCTTAGCCATGACAGATTCTTAAGTGTAAGTCACCTTACCCAACTAGACATCTGCCTCATATTTATTTTGAACAGGTGAGACTACTGTGCCAACATTTTCCTGTTTCTCCCTATTAACTATCCAAAACAAGTTCAGATACGTCTGATGGAAGACAAACTATTTACACCCTTGGTGATATCATTGCTTATTCAAATATATGAAATTGCTGAACGTTCTACCACTGAAAATGCTCACAGGCGGAAAGATGAGACATGAGCCCCTTGGTGAAGATTTTTCAGATGGAAAAAAAAGCCCCATTTTTTTCAGATTCTTGATGCATAGAAGAGCTTTCTGAAAAAAAAAAAATCAGTACTGCAAAAAATATGACAAAATAATATTCATTGTGATTTGAAATGTGACCAGATATCTCTGGACCTGGGTATCACAGTGGACAACAAATTGACCATAATCTGTAATATATAGAGGATAATATTTTACTTGCTCAGAGCTTTCACTGATGCTCAGGAAAAAACTGCTGCATGAAGAGCCAATTGTTATAAGGTGGGGGGTGGGGGGGGAGGAATTATGCTTCCTGGATCCAGTCCAAAAATGCTCTTGAAATTAATAGTGGTTTGGGGTTTTTTTGTTTGTTTGTTTGTTTTGGTTTTGGTTTTGCTTTTTGTTTGGTTTGTTTTGGTTTGGTTTTTTTTCCCATTGATTTTGTGGACTAACATTACACTCTTAAGGAGTACAGATTTTAACTCATTGTCCTGTTTGGTTCAGGAAGTATCTCTGCAGCCGAGAATCTAAATGGGAATTCAGACTTGGTTTAGGGTTTCAAGGAAGTCATGATTTGCTCTCAAGGTTCACATTTTTAATATTTCTCCTATTTTGTTTCATTCCAGTCAGTTATGCTGCTTAGTTAGTGTCAAAATTGCTCAATGGTAGGATGTTCCTGGAAAACTCAAGGAGAAAAAAAAAATAGCTTATGTGGTGACAAGAAATGGTACTGTTGACTCAGTAAGTGGTACTTGAATCTCTGGGTGAGCACTAACCCAGAGATCAGGTTTTTGAAAGGAACTCATACATAATACAATATTTCTTTGGGGATTTTTGCCCTTTATTACAATGAAACAAGACTGTAATCATTGATAATGTCCTAAATGCATGAAGAATGAATTTGGGGCTTGATACTAATTATGTATGAGAAGTTTCAGAAGACTACCCTTTAAATACTGAATAAGTGAGGGTAAATTACACATCGTATTACTTAGCTCTAACTCCTATAGTAATCCCACTTGACCAATTGTGCTCAGAGTCTAGCATAAGGCCCCTATGACTTTATCACAGAGCCTGTGAGTTCTGAAGGAACTAGGGCACCAGCTTAATTAGGACTCAAAGTGAGTTGCCTATCTTTCTCTGAGATGAATCTGGTCCCTATAGCTTTGCTTGTGGTGACACTACACTATGAAAGGCCCTACACATTACCTCAAATAGGGTGCAATTCAATGTAATTTGATACGTTTTAATACCATATTTCAGTGAAGTCATACGTATATGGCCATTGTTTGCCATCTTCAAGTTTAGAGAAACATGTTCTCTTTTATAATGTGGTGTATTTTGGGGATCAGTTACATATAAAAATGTTCTGTGTATTATTTCTTCATTTGTGGATGAAAGGGTCTCATATTTTAATCAGTTAGACAGATGTTTTAGTGAGCACTTTTTAAAAATTTTTTTTTTAAGCTGAAAAGTACATACAGCTACATATCAATAACTGGAAACTGCAGATGCTAAGGATTGATACTGGCATGCTAATACTTCCATGTACTGAATGTGTGCGGTCAGGTCCATGTTACCGTGACTGCACTGTAATAACAAAATGTGTTTGTTGCATCTGGGCGATGTAGATGATATATTTTAAATTTGGAGCAGTGCAAAGACATTTTCTGGAATGAACCAAGGGTGATTGCTTTCTTCTTTTCAGATAACTAGATATGTCAGGCATCAGCTCCATTGGCTTGTAGAAACTTTGAAACAGAAACTACTATAAAGAGGAACTCCCTTCTAAAGCCAGAAACATAAATATGCCATACTTCCCATGTTCCAGTATGATCCTTACAACTTTTCTGCATGTTAAGAGTCCTGCCTGGCTGCTAGTGAACACTGAAAAAATTAACTTTTTCCTTAATTCTAGTTTTCTAACCAGTTGCTGCAGCTTCTGTAATGGCCAAATGTGGTCCTTTGGATAGAGTGGAGCAATCTGCATGGAAACAGGGTATTTGTTTCACAGGTGCTGCTGAATATATAGGGATGAAATAGGTTACATATAATATTACTTCAAAAGAGTAGGATATGCTTACTTATTGAAGAAAACTATGAGAGAAAAAATAAGCACAAATTTGTAGTAAAATGATAGTTAAAATTACTATGCTAAGATAGCTGTTCATTACTCTAATTACCTACTGCCATCCCAGAAGAAAGGAAGAACACAGAAAAAAATTATGACTATTTTCATATTTCTTAAGTTTTCTTACTATCCATCTATAAAGGATTCCATACTCCTTCTTGTAATTTGGTTCTGGGAAACCACCCAGATAGTTGTGAAACATCCTTCCTACTTTCTCTTCTCATAAGCATACATATATACTGTGCTTGATTCTTTTCTAATTTGAGACAGTTTTCCTTTGTTATTTTGAAAACTGTTATATAAGGGGAATTACTGAATTTATATTCTTGCTGTTAGGGTCATTCTTATACTTATCCTGAAAATTACAGTGTAGATAGAAGCAAGATTCCGGAGATTTTGAAACTAAGCATGGATTCTTTAATTTGAATAACTTCTATACAATCTGATCTCATTCTATCCCAGTTGTGAGCTTTATGGAGTTCCATTAGGGGAATATATTTTAATAGCACATCCCTTTCAATAATTTGTAATCTATGATCATCCTATAGCCCCGGACATGCAATCTGATCAGACACACTAATAGAGTTTTAGTGTATAAGTGGGCTGAGATTCTAAAAGGTCAATGGAGTATAAATAAGTACAGTAATAATGAGAGTTGCTAATATCAGCAGTTATCTAAGGCTATTCAAATATACTTACTTAACGTCAAATTTAATTTAAATAGTTATCTGCACTAAGAAGTAACAAGTTGCATGGAGGTATATGAACCATAGTGGTTTTGGTTACCACTTTCTTATGAAAGGAATTGTAATTTATGATTTTCCCTTATTTTACAGATAGAAGCAGTCTCCTTCTTCTCTAATTTCCATTAATAAACATGAAAAATTCCCAAAGAAAAAAAGCTGTGGTTTTTTTTTTTAAAAAAAAAATTCATATGTATTGCTTTGGCCCTGAAACATTTTTAACAGCTTCTGTTATGCATTGTTGCCAGAGATTGTCCAGAACAGATATCTGGTATGCAAGGGTCATAATGTCTCTCTGTATTATTCCAGTTTTAGGTCAGCATATGTCAATTAATTTAGATGAGAACTCTATAAAGTAATGTAAATTTATGTTAATCAATGGCAGATCAAACAAAAATGCTTTTGTCAAAAAGGCAGGCAAATGGAGTCGTGCTGTAACAGCTTCAGAGCCTTCAGCTATAGTTTATTGCAAAGTGTTTTCTTGTGGAGTATCTTTGGCTCCTTCCAGATTGCAAGCACTTTGCTGAAAGAGACTTATTGCAGTCTGACACTGTTTCTGTGGAGAGCACATGGACAGATGAGTAGGTAACTAGCATATTAAGTAAAGGAGATATGTAGTTTTTCAGGATGGAACCCAGAGTCAGTCTTCACACAGAACCAACATTTACCTCCTTTCCTTTCCTCTCACTCATGAAAAGTCATTCCCTCATTTGAAATAGTAATCTTCCCCATAATTCAAAAGTGTGTTTGATATTAATAGGGCAAATGAGTCTATATACATTTTGTGAATTTACTAATTTCCATCACGCTTGTTAATTAATAGTTTGGTGTGATACAAAACTCAAAACTTTTCAAATTAATAAAATAATTCTTTACAATAGACAAAATTTACCAATCAACTCAACATGAGCATCACATATTGTAAGACTGATCAAAGAGACAGCAGCAAGTACAGTATCTGCTCTTTGAGATTGAACTTCGTGCAAAGATATTTTAATTAGAAAGTTTCTGGTTTTCCTTTGTAAAATATCACTGCATTACTTGAAAATTTACAGCATATATTAGGAGTGTGATTAGGAAGCAAAATAGTGTAAAAATTCCACAAAATAACTTGAAAGAAAATATGAGATTTTGGGTTGTTTCAAAGAAAATAAGCAGGAACAATGTCAGAAGCCAGTGAATATGTAATACAACTCATCATGAAGAGCAGAAGGGAACCCAAAGCAGAATACATGAAGCTAATTTTAAACATTTGTGTTGCAATATCTTCATTTGCATTAGTCATATTGTCTTCTTTTCTAGTCAATAGTTTAAAAAAAAAAAAAAAAAAAGATTCCAGGAGGCCATTAATCTCAACCCAACACACTTGTTTAATGATTCGGTCATTTAAGTTGGCTAGATATCTCCAGGAACATATGATATAATTCACTTAGGTAAAGCAACTATCTTGCTACATTCATTGTGTAGAAACCCAATGAAAAATGCTTAAAATAGGTGTCCACCTGAGAGGACATTCAGTCTACTAAAATCTATATACGTTCACAGATAGTTTAGGGAGCCAAAACGAAATGACGGGTACCTGTGTAACCTTAGATCAACTTCACATAACCTTGTTCTGAAATCTAGTAGTAAACAGAGAAAGTCAATTTTCAAAAAGGTGACAACAGGAATGTGTGATACCTTTGCTGTTAGAAATAGGTTTCTGTGTACAGGGGTAGGATTCAATTCCACAAAAAATGACTTGCAGCTAAGAGAATCCAAGCCTTCATGGATCTGCTCGGAGATGACCTACTGTAGCTTCAGCTGTGGCAGTTGCTAGTAGGTATAGCACAGATAAACTAAAACAGTATTAGGCATTTTTGTTGGAACAGGTCTACTCTTTGTGCGAGTGAGACTAAACAAGTAACACAAAACTGGAGGTTTTGGTTGCCTGGTCTAGGCATCTAGTCTACTGCTGAGCATCCCATTTTGCCTACAGATGCTGATAGGAATGAATGAAGATTTTCTGTAGGTTCCCTGTACCCGATGAATGTGTTGCATGACATCAGATACTTGTGTTTGTCAACTGAATCCCACTACAGATGTTTAAGATTCCATGGGCAGGACTGTAAATGTAGGGATCAATTCATTAGTCCATACATAGCTTTTTAGAGAAAAATGTACATGTCCTTGGGTATCCTACCTTGCCTCTATCTACCAGTCTAGAAGGCTGTTGGTCTTTCGCAAACTGTATCTTATATCTACCGGAATTCTGTTTGGCTGCCTTGAATGCTTGTGAGGATTACCAAACTGCTCCCAGTCAGTACCCTGAGCATCTGAGTGTGAACAGCTGAATTAAGCTCTGAGAAGCTGCATTAATGATTAGGGAAGCTTGAATCCCTATTTAGAATGGTCTGCCACCAAGGCACAGGATTCTGTCCGAGTACCGTGACTCAACTGTCCACACACAGGCATCTAGTGACATTTGAGACATCTGTATGGAGCTAACAGGTACAGCAGAATACTTATGAGAGATTCATAATCTATTGGAATGGCAGACAGGCCAGTCAGGATTTCTTAGTAAATCTCAAACAGAAAAAATTCCAATATGTAAGGAAGCACATTAAGCCTGAGAGCTCTACCATTAATATAATTTTCCATATTTTGTATCATTTTCTATTTTCTAGTAATTATTTAAAGCTGCTAAAAACATTAAAAATAAGTGTGAAACAAAATCTTGCTGAGTACAGACAGTAATGGAAAGCTCTTTTGCGTTGAGAGTGCAAGAAAGATTGTTGTAGCTCCCTTTAGACCACTTCTATGAATGTGTCTTTCATAGAAAAGACCATGTGCCTCACATTGACGTGTTTCCTTAAATCAAAGAAAAATATGAACAAATCTTAATTTCATGGAAGACATTCAGGATCTTGCCATTGACTTTAGCAGGGCCAGGAATCAGCCCAGAAAAATTAAAACATTGATATATATTTTCATTTACTTTTATTAATAAACCACTTCTATACAGAAATTTTAAATTAAAAATAGGAAAAGAGAAACAAATTAATAACTAACGGTTATACTTCAGCATTTTGAGGTCAAAAGCTGTGGGTTTTATGAAACAATGCTTTTAAGATTTTTAGTGTTATCATTCAAACGAACTGAATTAACAATGAACTAAAAATGTCTTGAGAAACAACCTTTTTAAAAAATGTGTTCCCACAGTTTCTCTCTTTAGTGTCTGTCAAGAGAATCCTCAAGAGGCAAACAATTCTGAATACTAAATAAGTGGCTAATATCAAAAGTGTCACTAGAGTGATCTTCTGCCTTACTGCTGCAGATGATGCTCATGGGCTTGTGCATGAATACAAGTTTTCCCTTGCAATGAATGGGCACACATAATAGAAAAAAAGTAGAAAAAGGATGTTCTTGTTACCTTGACCTGAGTGCCCATCTTTAAGCAACTGCATGACTCATATGGTCTAGTGGGTCAAGGCCTTGTACAGCTACTACAATGCAAGAAATCATTAACATTGGTTTTGGCTTTGTTTTTATTTTAGTGTCATATATAGTTGACCTATTTCAAGGGTAAGGACTTTAACTCCCCAAATCCACAAAGATTTTGTATTCTTGGTTTGGCAAAGCAAAGGGTGAGCAAAGGGACAAAATGGGGAATATGGGACTGTGGGTATTTTATAACAGAAGATGGGTGATAAAATTGATAGATGTTATAGGTATGTACATATTTTTTCACATCATATTTTGTTTATAGTTTTATATTAATTTAGTGGCTGCATAGATGATGTCTGGATTGAAGTTTGAAGGGCAGAAGAAGTGGGAAAAGATCCCAGCAGGGATTGGAAGAAGGGCAAATTCTGATTTTGAGGCTGAACATAAGAAGCTGGAGCTAGACTAGTTGGAGAAAGAGGAAAGGGATGCATGATAGTTTGCATACTCACTGAACACATTTTGCAGTACATTTGCAGAAAGTGGAGGTGCGGAAGAGGAGATTGAGTTGCTGACAGAGGCAACTGTTACTGGAGAGCCTGCAGAGGTCAGGAGCCTGGCTACAAGCAGCTGTTGCAGAAGGGCATGGGCCTCCCACCAGTCCTGTGACACAGAGAGTCCAGGCCCTTCGGGATTTCCATATAGCTCTGTGTGTTTCAAATGATCATTGGTTGCCATGCTTAGGCAACTTCGACAGAAAAAAAAAGACAGGCTGACAATTTTTTAAATATGTGAAAATAGCTACATTATAGGCATCTATATCTGTTCTAGCTACTTTAAATACTCTTTATAATTGATGGAGATAGAAAGCACTTCTAGATGTGAAGAATCTTTTCCAATAATGGAGATCCAAAGGAGGTCAGATGAGTAGGTCTTATATGTGACAATTTCTTTCCATTGTAAAGCAAGCAGAGACTGAGAGGTAGGCATCAACACTTAATGAAGTCTGGATTCTTCTGAAGCATCATGTTCAGGGTGGAGTATCAGGCATTGCTAGGGCTGTGAGCAAGGGATTAGCATATCAATTTAAGAGTCTAAAGAGGGGCAATTGACATGATGAATTAATTCTAACAGCAGAGCTGGAAAGCATGATTTTGAGGAGGTGATGAAGAAGAAAATGTTGATAAGGAAACCAGAGGCAGACATCTCAAGACCCATTAGTTCAGTACTTTTGCCCCTCCAAGCTTTATGATTGGTTTGAGAACAAAAGAGTTCTCATCCTGCTTCTGCCTGTAGTTTAGGGTTTGGCAATGCCTGTTTTAGGTAGTGGTGCCTCAGTTTCTTCAGACAAGAGCAGGAAATTATAAAACTTTAATTAATTTTGCCATATATTAATGTGAAATATTGCAGAAAAACTTCCAACTCTACAGACTTTTTATCACGTATTTGTCAGATAAATTGTGGAAGAGGCCAGTCTGGACAGTACATCTAAAATTACTATTTGAATTACTAAGAGAAGTAACAAGTAATAATAACTTTAAAAAAATACCAATCCCAAACAACCCCACAGTTGCAATAACTGACTAAACCTGTTTTAAAAAGATTTAAAATCCAGTTTGAGGAAATAATCACACATACACAGCCTGCTGTTGTGGCTTTTTAATCCAGTGTGTGTAAAATTTAAATCCTTACATTATAATGGGAGAACTATTTTAGGTAATTAGGGCAAAGCCTGTGTAAGATGTATTAGACATAAAACATCCAGGATAAAGAATTAATGATAATCTAGGTCTTTATGTTACCACTAGAGTCAATAAAGATCTCGTAGTAACTAGTGAACGGAGTTTAGGGTAGTTCAATTAACAGGAGAATAGACGTGTTTTAGGTTTTTTTCTGTTCATCTGAAGTTTTATTGTCTCCATTAATTAAAACCAAATTTTGGTATCAAAATATAACTATACAGGATATTCCTCTGTAGTACTGAGAAATAGCTGCATCTTTCATCTATGTGGAAGACTACCAGGTATTTTCTGCAGGTAAAAAAACATGTATGTGAAAGGTGAGTGCCAATGGCATCTTGGCTTGTATCAAAAACAGTGTGGCCAGTAGGTCTAGGGAGGTGATTGTGCCCCTGTACTCAGCATTGGTGAGGCCACACCTCAAGTACTGTGTCCAGTTCTGGGCTCCTCACCATAAGAAGGACATGGAGGTTCTGGAGCACATCCAGAGAAGGGCAACCAGGCTGGTGAAGGGGCTGGAGGGCAAATCCTCTGAGGAGCGGCTGAGGGAGCTGGGGCTTTTTAGCTTAGAGAAGATGAGGCTGAGGGGAGACCTTATCACCACCTACAACTACCTGAAGGGAGATTATAGAGATGTAAGTGATGGTCTCTTCAGCCAGGTGACAGGCGATAGGACAAGGGGGAATGGCATGAAGCTGTGCCAGGGCAGGTTTAGATTGGACATTAGTAAAAAAAATTACTGAAAGAGTTGTCAGGGTCTGGAACAGGCTGCCCAGGGAGGTGGTTGAGTCACCTTCCCTGGATGTGAGATGAGGTACTTGGTTTAGTTTAGATATGGTTTAGTTTAGGATGAGAATGGTTGGGCTTGATGATCTTAAAGGTCTTTTCCAACCTTGTGATTCTCTGATTCTGTGAAAATCAGGTGGATTTCACTCAACCTGAACGCTTGCTACTGCAGCACTGTGTGATAGCTGTCCACAATGCACTTACATAAAGACATATAGTGGGAGTACTAGAGATGAGTGAAAAGTACTATTGTCATGGCAAAAACTAACTGTTGCTCACAGTACAGGTAATTACATTTAATAGATCTAAAGTGACAGTTATCATATAGCTAGAAGCTGGTAGAAAAAGAAAACTCATTTTTCAGCAACAGCGGAGATTATGGAAGGTTACCCTGGTCTATAATTGCTGATTCCTTGCTTTTGAGATCCTGAATCCCATTAAGACCGCATGCAGTCAGCACATTGTGGAAAGGAGAACTTAGGTAACTCACTCCAAAGGCCAAGTTCAAGAGTAAAAGAGTACCAGTACTGTCTGTAGATAGATTAAGTTACTGGATTGATTTTGAGTTTTTTGAGTAATGCAATAGCAAGCTGACCCCATTGTGATGAAGTATTATGAGAACATATTCAGAGAGCTCAGCAGTCATAAGGGTATATGAGTCAATAATGCAATTTAGGGAGAACCAGAACAGAAACAGATTTAAAAGAGTTTAATGACAATATAAAGGTCAGTAGACAGAGCACAATTGTTGCCTAGTGCTAGAAAGCAACATGTAAGTTTCTCTGTTACCATTGGACCAGATATTTAGTCCAGGCTTTTCATGCAAGTAGTTGTTCAGGTATTCAAGGATAGGTGTATGTAGACATCTTTTAGTATCTGACCCTTTTGGGTTTTTATTTTAAGTGGCAGATTTTTTAATTGCTATTGTAAAAATTCTCAGTACTGGCACTGAGTAGATATACTTCACTTTTTATAAAGTACTTATACTTTGATATCAAAAATATTTTCTTAATAGGGCTTTTGCAGGAATTCTTCCAAAGCATTGTTTTAAATGTTTTAAGCACAGGTATATGACATACTACAACTTTCTGATTCTTATGCATGTTTTGCTTCATAGTTAATTTGTATGGAATACGCAAACTGAAACTTGTCCAATCATGTTTAAGTGTGAGAATGCTTACTGATAAATTTTATGTGCTGACAATCACTTTTACAGGCAGTTAATTTGTTGAACATTTTATAACTGATCAGCAAAATTATGTGTAATATACAAAACACTTTCAGCACTTAAGTCTTAAAAAGTCAGAGAGATCAATCATTTTTATATAAACATTTTTCATACAGAATTTCTTTATGGCTTATCACAAATAGTAATTAATTTCATATATTTTTTTATTGATTTGTCTGGACTTAGAGGAGAAGTGAGGTACTTCTTGTCATGAGATTGCTGTGACATATTGCAGCTCATTAACAGATCAAACATTTTTTATAATCTATCTCTATTTTACAGATTATTGTCTCGTTTATTTATTATTGAAATAGAGACAAATTAGTAGATGTTAACAAATGAATAATGTAGAAAAGTCTGTATGAACACAAATCATTTTGGGTTTTCTATGGTATGTTTAATTAACTGAAAAATAAAATAGAAATTTTAAAGTTTAAAATTAAAAAGTAGCATTGCAAAAAATGAACATTTCTCCGGTAGAACTCACTGCCAAGGTGCTCAGAACAGTCTGATGAGAAACTGTAGACTTCTTTCTTCCAGGTTATTTTTTGTTTTGTTGTTGTTTCAGTTGCATCTTGAACTAAATCTGTATGACTAGCTTTATTTACTTTATTTATGCTGATCTTTCTGCAGATATGTTCAGCGAGTGTAAAAGCAAGCCTTCTTTCAGGAATGCAGGAAGGATTTCTTTTCTTTTTAGTACCATTGTGAAGGCACTGCAGTAGTTTGCCCTTATGGAATGGTTAAAGCAAAGCACAGGGTTCCATTCTGTTTGCAAACATATTCCAAAATAATAGTAGTAATAATAACATATGTAAATACATATATGCACATATACAGAGTGTAAGGTCTCCTCAAAAAGAACAGTAGCTGACTACATAGAAAGGGAATTTTATGTATGGATAATTATACCACCAAGGCCAACTTGACAAGATTTAGAAAGTAATTTGTCACTAATGAAAATGTCTGTAGGATTAAAAGTAAAAAACTAGTAGTTTAGACAGAATGTATGACTGCAGTCTCTTATAAAAGAATTAAGAAGAGACATTGCTAAGAACAAAAAATTGAAGAATTCCCCGCTTCATTTCTCAAGGATTTACATAAAGAAGCAATGGGCACTGGAGATGTCAAAACTAGAAGGAATGCTGAACAAGTGGAAATTAAAATCTTCTGTTGTGGTATTCAGCTGTACTCTGAGTTTTAGTTTCAGACTCAAGTCCCATTTCAACAATTATAAGTGAATCCTTGTATAAGATTTTCAGATCTCTTAATAGATCTGTGTTACAATCTCTTGAGGCTTAAATGTACCATAAGATGAAGAAAATACCAATGACACATTCTACATTAGTACTTCCATTTGTTGGTATTGGAGAGCAGAGGCTTCTTTTCTCAAAGAAGCTCAGTCAACCCCTGCCTGACATGAAGGCATAAAACATGTATAAATAAAATTGATTTTGAAGGATAGCGTTATATTAGTAGCCCTGGTTCATGCAAACACAAATAGAGCTTCACTGAATTATAAAGACTAAGAGAAAAAAAAAAAAACAAACCCAAAAACCCTGCACCCCACTAGATCTAACACCTTGTCGCAGCAGCTTCTACCTTCTTCTTGCAAAGGCCACCCCTGCAGCTCCCCCTTCTCCACCAGGACTCAGCTGCACAAAACTGCAACACACCATGAGTCTGTCTTTAAAGACTCCACTGCAAACTAAAACGAGAACTGGAATATTAACTTCATATAACAAGACAGTAACTTCTGGAGTTTAAATAAGATACCTGATTGTCCTCCAGCATGAGTCACATATGCTGTTGGTTTCTTTATAACAAGTGTTTTGTGCAGTAATGTAAATCATTATTAAAAAAAAAGAGGGAGTGAACACAGTGACCGCAGCTTTTTGACACTACTTCTTTAATAAGAACATGACTCCAGGGGGCCTTCAGAAGCTAACAGCTCAAATATCAGTGACTGTTGACAAAACATGACACAGTATCAGTCTTTTTCAAACACTCTGATCAGTGACATCAAAAGAAACTCAATGTATAAATGAAAAAAAAAGTGACAATAGGGATATAAGAGTTTCAAAGTTTGCTGGAGAAGGAAAAACAAACCCCTCAGAATTCTGAAGTGTTCTGAAAAGACTGAAATATGAAAGAATTAAAACTTGCAGACATCGTCTACAGCAAAGACCAGTACAACAGTAGTGAAAGTGCAGTAAAAGTAGCAGGACATACAAGTTTTGAAGTTTACGACAGGAACCTTTGTTTCTGCTAGTTATTTTCTGTTCTGATAATCAGAATTGTTTTAATACTTGGGCTTACATCTTCCAATGTTACATTTTCCAAGTCTATAAATTCCATTTTTTATCCGGGCTCAGTCTGCTTTGTATTGAGAAAATGTTTCTGAGCTGTGTGGGTGAAAAGAGAGACTGGAAGATGTAATGACTCAATATACTGGGAAGTGAGATGTAGGACATTCCAAATTTCTGATATCTGTTTAAGGGAGCTGATATTGACTGCAAGTCTTTGTCATTGGATGGTTATTTTTGTCCTTTCTGTGAAACAAAATGGTAGCACTATTTCAGTGTCAGATTGTTCTTTAAAGTTGTTCACATCACAAAGAACTCGCAATGGTATTGGGGGGGAAAAGATGCATTAAGCATGGTTTCTCTTCCCTAAGTGTGTTTCCTTTAGGCAGTGATAAGACATATGATCAATGTGGAAATTGCAATGTCATTGCTACAGTTTTGTCTTTGGGATCTAGTGAACATACAGACTCAGTTGGGCTTTTTTTATGTCCCAGCATATACTGGTTATATCCTTCCCCTCTCCAGAGGGGAAACAAGGACTTGTTTTCCTGTGTTGAACTTTATGAGATTCCTCTCAACCCAACTCTCCAGCCTGTTCAGGACTCTCTGAATGGCGGTGTATTAGCCACCCTTGCCAGTTTTGTATTGTGTGCAAACTTGTGAAGGGTGTGCTCTGTCTCATCATCCACATAATCAATTTAATTGTTAAATAATATTGCCCCAGTATTGCCCCCTGGTGTACACCACTAATGACTGGCTTCCAGCTGGACTTTGTCCCTCTCATCACAACCTTTTGAGTTCAGCAGTTTTAATGGTTTTCAGTCCACCTTTTTTCCCCATGTACTTAGCCCATACTTAACAGGTTTTTTATTAGGATATAATGGGAAAGGGTCAAGAGTCCTACTGAATTCAAGATAAGCAGCATCCAATGCTCTCCCCTCATCCATCAAACCATTCATCTGATCATTAGAAGCCTTCTTAGGGAATAATATGAGGCTGACTGGCCTGTAGTTCCTTAGATCTTCACTCTTGCCTTTCATGAAGATATATTTGACATTTGCTTTTTTCCAGTTCTCAGGAACCTCATCCAATTGCCACAGTCTTTAAAATAGAATCAAGGATGATCTTGTAATGACAAGCAGAGAACTCCTTCAGCATGCATGGCTACAGCCCATCAGGTCCCATTGCCTCATGCGTGTTCCTTTTTTAAAAAAATACTTCCTAACCTCCTCCCCTGAGTGTCTCTCTTGCTCCAGACTTTCATACAGGTCTCATGGTCCTAAGAATCCTGAGGTCTGATCTTACCAGAATAGACTGAGGTGAAGAGATAGTGAATGGATTGGTCTTACTCTTTGTGCTTTATCACCAGGTTCCTCAACCAATTGAGTAGCGAGATCACATTTTTCTTTTCCTTTTGCTAGTCAAAGACCTACAGAAGGGCCTTCATGTCCTTTACCAAATTCAACTTTAGGAGCACTGTGGCTTTCTCAGCTTCATCCCTCCATATTTAGATAGTGCCAATATATGTTCCTCCTGATGTACCTGTCCTTGCTTCCACTTCTGTACCTTTCTATATCTGACTTTAGTCAGGATCTCACTGGTCATCCATGCAGGCTCCTGTGTCTTTGCCTGACTTCCTGTTTATTGAGATGGACTGTTCTTGAGCTTAGAATCACAGAATCAAAGAATTGTCTTGGTTGGAAGAGACCTTTCAGATCATCAAGTCCAACTATCAACCTAAACTGACGAAACCACCACTAAACCATGACTAAGCACCACATCTACCCATCTTTTAAATATCTACAGGGATGGTGACTCCACCACCTCTCTGGGCAGCCCATTCTAATGCCTAGCAACCCTCTCTGTGAAGAGTTTTTTCCTAACATCCAATCTAAATCTACCCGGGCATGACTTGTAGTGATAAGCCTTGAAAATGAATCAATTCTCCTGGATCTCTCCTTTCTCTGCAGGTCTGTTTCCCATGGGACTCTTCCAGGCTGATACTTGAACAGGCCAAATCCTTCCCTTCTGAAATTTCATATCTGTGATCCTGCTATATGCTCTACTCCCTCCTCAGCAGGTCTTCAATATTACCATCTCATAGCAATGGTGATTAGAAGTTACCCAATGCTATGGGGACAGAGAGATTCTTTTAAGGATCCTAGACAGAATGAGAACTAGCTACAGGGTTACAGAATCACAGAATCACAGAATCACTATAGTTATAGCTATATGCTGTAGTTTTAGCTATAATTAGAATTTTAGTCTTATGTAAAGATTTTAGCAATCAGCATAGCTTATCATTGTGCAGAATTTCTAGAAATAACATAGCTTTCCTATTACCTAAAATTTCAGTTACCTAGACTTTTCAGTCACTTGGACCATCTGCAGATTGGGTCAAATACTTAATAATCAGTTTGCAATGCAATTAAAATAATCTAGACTCTGATTTTGAAAAGTTACTCTAGGCAACAGTGAAGGTGGTCTTCCTTCCCCCTCCATCATGTTTCAGGTGTTCTCTTTACCACACCATGCAGCATGTAGTCCTTAGCACTATGGCTGCTGTTGACCAGCTTCAAAAACCTTTTGGGTAAGCAGATGCATTTACACCTCTCAGTTCAGGACTTTGGTCTTTACCATTTCCATATGTTGGTGGATTCTGACAATGAGTATGCAAGAATTTTGTCTACAAGAGACAGGAAGCTGCAGGTAGTAATGGCTGCATAATGATCTTTACCTCTTCCTGTCCGTTGCCAGGTCTCAACTTGCCCACCTGTTGCTCTCAGTTTGATCTAATGGCACTTACTCCAGAATACATCAGGTTTTAGCATGGCATGTCTGTTAGTCAAATCTGAGCAGGAGTTGAGTCACAGGAATCATCCCTGACCACCAGGAGGTCACAGGTTTGGCCATCTGGAATGTTACACTTCCCTGTTCCATAATGGGTGTCATTGTGTCTTGGCAACACTGCCTACCAGGTTTCAGGAGCAGGGGATATTGATCAGGTGCTGCTGCCAAAGTTGCCTTCAGATTCCTTACAAGTGCTTCCTTGTTTGTATAAGGTCCAGCATTTCTCCTTATTTATGTGTGCTAGGAACTTGTCATCAACGTATTCCAGAAGCCTTCCGGAGTGTTTGTGATCTCTTGTGCTGCTCCTATTGACCCATCTTTTGGTATTTCTTCAAGTGTCTGATTAGTTGTTCATTAGGAGTCCTCTGACATTCTTCCATGTCTCTGTTCCTCATCTTTGTTCATATACAACAGAAAACCCAATGCTTTATCACTACTTTATCAATTTTTGGTCTCTCCATGAGCTTTGCCCTGCTTTGAGACTCTGATGCCTTCTTTTCCAACTGCTACTCCTAGATTCTAGACCTGCTCTGTTGGCATACTTCTAGTTCTGAATTTTGCCCTCTAAAGCTGTCTTTCTAATAGTTTCAGTCTTTTTTTATGCCTTGAAGATTGGATGAAGTATAGATTCCACTTGAGAGGGTTGAAGAGAATACAGTTTTTTCTACACTGCAAATTCATCATAAAAGCCTTAAAAAAGAGGCATCATTCTATATTTCTGAATATTGTGTTAAACAAGTAATGCAACACGTCCTAAAATGCTTGTTTGGTCATCAGGGAAAACTGTAACTTGCAAGAACCGTGCTGCTTCTAAAAAATTAGGCAGGGGATCAGAAGTCAGGCAGTGCAAAGTGTAATGAACATGTTATTAAAGAATCAGTTCATAAAATAGGTTAATGAATGTTAAACACTTATTTTGACCTTAGTTTAATCAATTTTTTCAGTAACAAATCATCAAATAGAATCTTTCCCTGTCAAAACACTCAAGACTGCTTTTGCTGAAAATGGTGCTGTTTGTAAATAGCTAAGTCCAATTTTACTTGCAGTCCTTTTTTACTTAAAAGTTTTTGTTTAAATGTCATACCTATATGCATACATATTTGAATATACATGTATTAAAGACATGACACTTAGAAAGCTTTAATTATTTATTCATGTCAGAAATTGATAAATCACAAAATTATTTCTCTTAACATCAGTTAAAATTAGCAACCTTAACTTTTCCTCATATCAAAAATGTTGAATTGTCTGAAATTCCACATAATTCTCATTAGGTATTCAATTATATTAGAAGACACATAATATATAACTGCATAACCTGGCAATACAATAGGCACACCTTTCTAGGAAGCTGCACTATGTGATATTGTAAACGACTCTTTCTGAATAACATAATCCATGAAATAAGTTATGTCCAAGTAACATTAAAGAAATATTACTATTAAAGAAACATTAAGGAAATTGTCTGGAAGCTTCATTCATTAATAGCTTCCAGAAAATCCAAAGCATTTTATAGGTCAACTAGAAAAGCTTTTTTCCTCTCCTTCCTTTTGATCTTAAAAGTTTATCAGTCACTTAATTTTCTGCTTCTGCATATATCCAGAATTTCTGTGTGAACAGCCAAGGATCTATCTCTTACCCCGAACCTCAGTTTTATTTATAAGCTAGGCAAAGTATATGCACATTAAAGGAAGACCTAAATGTATAGATAACTTGGCAACATGCCTAAGAAATCTTAATAGGATTGAATCTTTCACAAAAGGCATTTGTAGACAACATTGAAGAACATGACGATATGAAAGAATGTATAATTAACACTTAAAGAAAGACCTTTTCAGTTTCAAAACATCATCCTGTCAATGGGCCTGAAGGCTGAACTGGAACACAATCATCCCTGCCACTGTATCTTCCAGTTATGCAGTGACAAATATCATAGGTCTGTGTTGGGAATATACAAGCTACAGACTAATTTAACAGTGTAATTCGCCTACTTTGTATGGAAACAGCAAACTTACATTGCAGTCACTGTATGCATTTTATATAATACACTCATTGGATGAAAACCAGAATTAAACTTGATTCTCAGTTCTACAATTCAGCTCATAAGCAGCAGAGCATTTCTTAAGTAGAAGGCGATAAAATCATAAAAAATATTTATAAAGGTAAATAACTTATTTCCCTAATACATTATTTTGTACCACTGGTGGTGGGGGGGGGGAAGAGGAAGTACATTATTATATATTTCAGAAAAATGTGGTTAATAAGCTCTTTTATGCATATTCTACATAATTGTTTTCTTTAGTTCTTGCATAACTGTCCAGAAAGATGGGCCAAAAGCCCTTTATAGCACCTCGTCAATCTGAAGAGAGATGTGTGCAAATTTGAAAGGGAGGGAAAAGGACTTCTCTTATGCCAGGAAATTGTTCTTAGGACTTAAAATGGGCTTTGAAATGTTATTTTCAGAACATGACTGGAAGTGAGATTGCAGTGCCAGATATCACTAAGCATAAAAGCATATTATGTAACTTTTATAGCTCTCTTTTGTGCAATGCCTTTCTATGCTGATTAACTGGAAAATTCTATCATTGTCATTTTGTGGCCCAGAGTGCAATGTGATGTTATTTAATAAGATGTATAACCTTCCTGCCTGCCTATTCTTGTCAGCACTGTTAAATGGGGTGTACATACATCATCATGACTCTGGCAATGTTTTTTTGTTGATCTAGTTATAGTTTCCAAAATGCTTCATTGCAAGACATGTCGGCATTATTTAAAAAAAAAATCCAAAAGAGAGAGAAGAGGAATGTATTTAACATTAGTTTCATAACCTCTCTTTCCATAACATTACAGTACATTTATTGAGTCAGGGTAAGGAAGGATAGCTTTCAAAACTGCCTGGAAATTAAAACCAGAGAAGCCAGTCACCAGCTATAGCATTCTCCAATTAAATTTCAGGGAAAAAGTCCTCATGTTATGTCTTCTACTCACTGCTCTATTGCTCATTTGTAAAAACAAACATTTGCCATGAAGACATAACTGCCAATTTAGACTAACTAAGACAAATGAGATAATGAGGCCAGTGGCAGCTTTGAGTTGACAGACCCAGCTGAGTGCCCAGCTCCAAGTAGAAAGCTTTCTTTTACTGCCAGAAGGTCTATATGCTAATACTAGCTAATTTGCCAAACTTGGCCCTACAGTGTTTGACAATAGGAGAGCATACCATTTTGTTACAGATGTAACGCTAATTTGGGAGTAAACAAGAGTTGGAACAGGTGATCTATGCAATCTTCTAACTGAGGAGGAGGGCACCAAAAATGTAAAACCTTGCTTGGTAAGAATAAATACAAAAATATGTAAGTGTGAAGGACAGAGTATTTAAATACAAATGATGATGAATGAATGACAAATTCTATAGTAATTAGTACTAGAAATAAAGACACTACAGTCTACAGATGTTTATAATACTTTTGTTTAATGTCTTTACCTTAGCATTAAGGGAAGAACCGAAGAATTTGCCCAAATTCCAGATCCAACACAAAAAGACCACTTTTGAAGTTGTATTTATTTGAGGAGCTGTATACAGAGAAAACTTTTCAGATGTTGAGAAACACTTCTTTAAAATTAATTTCTGCCACTATTAATTTTGAGGGAGGGTTTTGTTTTTCCTTAAGGGACTTATTTTTTTTCTTCTATCCCCATTTCCTCTCCCAAGCTTCATAAAGAAAATAAGTGAGAGTGATGAATTCCAGTTAAGAATATTGTGGGGCTGTGTGTTTTACACATATATAAATATATGAAAGTTTTAATGTTCAAAACTGCATTCACAAGTTCACTCGAGACACAAGGCTTAAATATGAATGAGAAAAGTATTTCATAGATATCTGCTACACAAAATAAGAACAACTACCACCCCCTCTGCCCAACACCTCCCTCCCCCCCCAATTTATATGGTTTTACTCTTCGGGGTTGTGAGAAGAATCTCCATTTTTAGATGCATATTATCAACAATTTTCTCCCTTATGGAGTACAACATGGCTGATGTGTAACTTTGCTTATAATGTTGCAAACAAGGGTATACTTTTTTTTAATATTTTTTATTTATATATATTTTTTATAATGGAGTTGCTGGTGAATTTGATGACAGTTATGTACCTTGACCAAGGACATAGACAGCCTTACAGACACCTCATAGAAAAAAAATATGGGTTGTATAATTGTTCAGACTTCATTCTAAAAATTATCCACACTCAGATAATTGAAATAGCTAGAAATATAATGCAATTTTCTTCCTATTTATAATACGACCATTATAAAATTCTTCTAATGTGGAGTGGTAGAATTAATCATTATCTATAACTAATGCACTTGAAATATATATGGGTTTATGCTGATTTGCTAAATGATCCATGAATAAAATATAGGCTTTCTTTTATGAAAAACAAACAAGTATTACATCAGGTAATTATATATCTGACCAGCTACTTGAACAGAACTTTTTTTTTATTTTTAGAGTCTTATAGTTTTGCTTAATCTTCTATAGTTTTGTCCAAATCTAATCTATTTTAAAAGCTATGCAAAGTAAATAGTGGAAAAATATTGATGCAGGTCCCAATGAATAAAAAAATGGTTTTTTCTAAAATTAAATTAACCAAATTCACTAATGTAACGTGGTCTCTGAAGTATTTTCTACATCTTGATGTAGAAATGTTAAATTAGTTATTTAATATTTTAGAGTGAGAATCGGTATACTTTACTCATATTTCCAAACTTGATGAATGAAACATCATTCTGTAAACCTTTCAATCCTTCTGCCCTCTCCCTTGTAAAACAGGGGGAACTCAAATTTTTACTGTGGTACAACTGGTTTACTAGGTGCCCACAATGTATAAGCAGGGTTGGTTCCAACAGTAGTCATTATGGGAATAATTGTGAAATTTACAAATTTCTATTTTGTTGTTGTTGTTTTGGAAGTTGGTAACTCTTTACAGTTTTAAACAATTGAAATTATAACTCGTAATCAAGTGCATGCTGTTATCATCATTATAGCTTGTATCAGTAGTGTTACTGTCAAATTCTGGATATTGAATCCTGAGACAAGCATAGGTCAATTGGAAGATCTTCCACTAGCTTTAAAGGACAAAGGAAGATCTCATTACAGTGTGAAGGACTGTATGGAAAAGGCTTTTCATGTTGCATTTCATGTTGCATAGGAATTTATCTCAGGAGCTTCTGAACAGGATTCATCTGGCATAGCTGTTACCTAGTAACTGCCAAGAAGATATATATATATGTACATAAAAAATTTGCTAATGAGACTCATATAATGAGTCTTTATGTATCAATATGAAAAAAAAAAATACCTCAGAAAACAATCACCCAAAGACTTGCAGTTTTGGAAAGAAATGGTACAATGATTCTTGCAGTGATCAAAAAAGAACACATCACTAATTAAATGATACAACTGGTTTGAAAGACATAACCAATGATGTCATTTTGTGTTCTTTGGCCCAGTGGAGAGCAGCCGACTATTCAAGAATGACTACATATCATTGTATTATGCTATGTAGTCATTCTTGAATAGTCAGCTGCAGTTTAATCAATTGTAATTCAGTATGATGATTTAGAAGACACTGTACTCCAACTTTGAAAAGTTAGGTGAGATTCTATCATTTTAGCGATATGTTTTATATTTCCTGGTCATCTAACTCTGTGAATCTTTTGGTCAGATTTGCATGTCTCTTGCAATACTTTTCATCATCCATTTTCTCAGTATAATTGATAAAAGTTAGGCTAGCAATGGGAAAAGCACAGACTGATACAGGATTCCAATAGAAATAGTTCATTTGATGATAATTTTCTATTTAGTTATGTTTTAAGGTCTACCAGTCAGGGAATTGTAATCCATTTAAAATACAGTACATGAATTGTGCATATATATTTTAACATAATAGCATGATCACTTATGTCAAGCATTATCATAGTTCGAGTAATTATGTCAACATATTTGATCTCAATTTACTCATAATCACACAAAATATAGATCAGTCTTATCTGGCATTTCTGATTATTTTAGTACTCTGTTGACAGCCATTAATTAATGTTAAGTCATAGTTAAGTCTTTAATGAAGAACTGATCTGATATTTTTCTTTTATTCTCTACTTTTGGACAAAGCAGAATTATTTTAAGTCTTTGTTTCTTACAGGAAAAACACAACTGGAGTAAAAATGTCTCAAAATGCTGACACATTTCTAAATTATATACTTTTTAAAGTACCTAAAACTTTGGATTCCCCTAAATGAAAACTGACAACAAGAGCCTCTGATATTTTCAAACACCCAAATGATGTTTTGTGACAGATATCTGTCTTTCCTAGTTCTTGAAAGAAGTACAGTGGAGAGAAGACAGAAAACATCTTTTACCTTCCCTGTAGCAGTGCTACTTTGTACACACAAGGAACTGAGGAGATAAGAGTCATGAAATCCTAAGATATTTCTTTCTCCATGAAAGCAGAGATTAGTATTCAGTTCAGACTAATATGTTTGTAGGCTGCTTTCTGTGGTAAAGATTAGTAGATGTATAAGTTTTAGAAACTATCTAAATTGAGATTAGTTGATCTCAATTAGTGATTAGATGGCTAATGCTTATGCTGAATTTCTACATTTGGGTGAATAACCTCTTGTCTGTGAATTCTTCTTCAACTCAGAATGAACTTGAAGAAACAAAATAAATATTGTGTGGAAGTGATAAACAGAAGGAGCAAAAGAGATCCTTTAAGAAAGAAAAGCACAAGCTAGTTATATATGACCTGGAAAATTAAGGTGGTAAAGAAATTTAAAATGATATGGTGCCTTTTGAATGAATAGAATTTTACTTAAAATAAAACTAATAAAAAATACATTTGGAAAGACATTGAACTAAGATAGAGAGGAGAGCAGTGTCTATTTGTTATTTCAATAATGGAAGAAAATAAAACAATCTCAATTTAGAGTACAATTTATCATAAATTATTTTATAAACCTTTACATATACAAAAAGTCATTACTGTAAATGAACTGAGGACTTTTTAGCATTTATGAATAGAAACCAAAATCTCTAAGGGTCAGCTCAGAGAAGTGATTTTATATGCCTTGTTTTAAAATTAAATGTGTTACTGCCTCTAACTGCACCTTTTTCTTCACTGACCATAAATGAAATCTAGACAATGAGCTCAGAGGTAGATATCAAATATAGATACCATCTAAAGTCTTATCTGTCTGAAGACAAGATGTGTTCCTGCCCATTTCATATTACTCATTTTGAGTATTAGAAACAGTATAGGCCTGCTCCTGGAATCAGCAGAATAAGCCAGAATCAGGCTCATTCTACTTAACAAGCCTTGTTCACATTGGAGAACATTATTGATTTCACACACGCAGGTGCTGAACCAAGGAAACATAGCAGAATCAACAGAAATCAAATTAAAACTATGATTTTTATATGTGTATATATATATTTACTTTATTAGATATACATAGCAGAAAATTCTTGTGAATCAGAAGAGTTTGGATGTATGCACACCTGTGAACATTTGGTTCATGTGTGAGGATAATACTGCTAGTTTTTTAGGCTGCCTGCCCCCACTTTTGCACTGTTCTCAGGTATTTATAACTTTACCAAATTTCTGCTGTTCGGTTAGACTTTTTCAAGCTGAGTGTAAGACTAGGTGATGTTAGTGGCCTCAGAAGATTGGCACCTCTGATGATTTGCCAGAAAATATCTGTGGAAGAATCCACAGGGGTGATCACTCTCTACACGTTGCCGTTAGGTTTGATTTAAGCTCCTGCTGCTCTCATGATTGCCACTATTATTGTTTGATGGCTTCTGACCAGGAGATACCACCGTGCCAGACATGTAGTCTTGTGTTCCCTCTGCCTTACTGACTGACCAGCTCTACAAAAACTCAACCTCCATCTAGTGATCCATTGATGTTAACCAACTGACCTGCAAAAATCATGGTCTTTTTCTTTACTTTAGCATTGTACTTTCACACTTGTAACTAAAATCATGTTAAGTGACAGCCTATTGCACTCTTATTTTCTTTTTCTTTTTTTTTTTTTAAATTTTTCATGAATGGAGGGATGCCTTTACTCAGTACTCTACTTCCTAAGCAATTAACTCCAGTAATGGGAAGATACTGAGCTTGAATACAGGTGTGCAGAAATGAGTAGAAAGAAATTATCTGAGAATGATGCCTACAGAATAGTTTCTTCAACATCATAGACAGACTTGTATTAAAAAAACCCTGTTGTTCTGAAGTTGTTTTGATGGGGAGTTATATATTTAATCTTGAAAAATCATTCTTCAACATTTTTTTCTTTGCATTTCAAAATGAAATAAGGTATGCCATCTCACACATCACTCAGGTTTCATGCTGGGGTGGAGGTGTAGACAGGCTAATGTTGTACCTTTCATAATTTGTCCAGGATACCTTTAATAGCTTTGCAATTGTAACTTCACATTCACTTTAGTTGAAAATTGTTGCAGTCCAGAATATAAACACACTAATCACATATATTGATTATGGTTACTTCCTTTTCAATTAATTACAGCTTTGGCATTTGTAAATGAACGCATAAAATTAAAATCAGTTGTTGATTGGTTTGACAAGATCGAAGCAATATCATCATCAGACTATGATTTTATTTCCTTTGACTATGTTTAAAATCTTTGAGATATGTTTTTCTTACATAAAGGAAGTGTTCAGGACCAAGGGTAAAATAAGCATTTGACAATCACTTTTAGTGCTGTGTAATGACACTGCAGTGTTGCTGCTGTTCCTGCTGATGAAGACTGATCTTATTTTCTTCATGTTCATGCATTTGTTAGCACTTGAAAAAATTCATGGAACTATGAAAAGTAGAATTTCAGCACTCTGAATGCTAAACAATTTAGAAAAGAACAACTAGAGAACAAACAAGGCATTAATGCTTCAAGCCTCTGACTCATGAGATTTTTCTTTTCATGTATTTCTGCTGAAAATGTAGAAAAATTGGTTTTATTGGTAGTTATGAAACTGACAGGAGTTTACTATGAAGAAGAATCTTCAGTTTTCTTTGTCTCATTCTTATTGAAATAGGGATAATAGCATTTTTTATAGTTTAAAAAATTCTTATTAATTAGACAAATATAATAGAGCAAAGAGAATATATAAAAATGTTTAATATAAGTTTTCTTCCATCAAATTATGTCATAATTGCTGTAGTGATGTAATAAACATGGCAGTCATACCAAAGGTTCTGTCTACCTTCCACAGGGTATCAGTGTTTCATTGTTTGTAGTGTTATAATATTTAGCATCATGCAGATCTCCCTGAATTTTCTTTTGTAATTTACATCTAACAGAGCAAGCAGTTGCCTTTTGGCACACATTCTGGTGTGTGATGTTTCTTTCTTTCCCACTTCCAACATGCAAGCATGAAATTCATAGAAATTATATGGGTTGATGGTTTCTCTCTCTGTTACAAATCACTGGACCCAGTCCTTCACTACAAAGAAAGTTCTCTCTGTAAAAAATACCAATTCAAGCTATTAAAGATAACAGTTTAAAACACCAAGGCAAATAATTGCAATCTGAACTCCTCAAACCTGTTGGAAGTGTGCTTAGCAATTATTCAATGTTCTGTCACCAACCCAGTCTTCTTCATGTAAGGTTATAGAACTGGCTGAAAACAATGAGAATGGGCATTTTAAAAAATGAATGTATTTTAAATTGTATTAAAAAAAAACCCCTAACTCATCCTTTTTGACCTTTAAAAATGATACTGCATCATAATGATAAGGCATCTCTGCCATACAACCTACATTTTCTGTTTGCCTATTTAATACAAACTAGTAAAGAGGTACTAGTTAGGTACTCCGGTGGATCATGACTGATTGTTATAAACCACTATACACAGATCAGTTTCCTTTATTAAAACCTAGTTTGTATATTAATTTATATAGCAGCACATAAAGTAGTATTCATGTAATGTCATATAATGTAAATAATGTGTTGTATTAACTCTGCATACCAGAGTTAAGTATACAGTCTTAAGATAGTTTAAATATCTACATTCTCTGTACAGTCCCTATAGAGACCTAGGCATATCTGAACAGTGCCTTTGATATAATAGTCTATTGGTGAGGTGAATCACTCTCTAGCTGTCAGTCTGTCTCCATTGACCACAGATGTAGCAAGAGATCCTGCCTTGGTTGAGTAAATGTAGTTTTAGTGACAAGTAATCTGTCAGGGAAAGAAAGTGGACACAGAGGTGCATTGTGGATTCTTTAGACTCATGGGAAATATGCACAGTAAAAATCAAAAGCCAGTCTCAGGATTATGCTAAGAAAATGAGAGAGTGAACCCATAATGTATATGTACAACCAATTGGCTCCCATGATAAAATGTGTTATTTCTCATCAGCTGTTAAACTTCCACCTACATTTCAGGGAAACAATTCAACACTAGGAAACAAGATTTCCATTAGCTAGCACAGTAAGCAGGAAAACACACAAATTAGCCAATAGAAAACAGCAGCAGGAACTTAGGCATCTCCTTCACTACCCAAAATGAATTTGTTAGTTGGTTAAAATGGCAATTAACAGGGTGCAAAATTATACTTTTAGGATGATATTTTTTTTCTGTGTGTAGAACTGGATTTTTTCCCCCTCTACTTCTTTTGAAACATGTTTGGAAGTGTCAGTGTTGTCCACCTTTCATATGATAGCCCAGGGCACACATTCAGGATGTAACAGATCTCATTTCTGTGGCTTCCTCAGCCTCAGGCAATTCAAACCTGTATTTCCCTGGAGAGTGACTTAACCAGTGGAAAGGGAGGGAGCTTTCTCTCCAGCTCTTCTGACAGAGCTTTGACACTGAAGCTAAGAATTTAAGATTTATGGGATGAGAGAGAATAAACATAAGATGTTCCCTGCCTCTTAACCCACTGATGGGACCATTCATCAGAGAAAATGTTTGTCTGTTTGAGTGTTTTTGGGTTTTGTTTTGGTTTAATTATTTTATTTTATTTATATTATCATGAAATAGAAAACACATAGCTTGTTGTAGGGGCAAAAATAAGATTTAAGGACTTTCATGCCCCCATATTAGTAGTCCAATTTTCAGGCTACAAGGCTTTGCCCCCTCTTCTGCCTTCTGTATGTCCCTAAGAGTCCTTCAGATATTTTGCCATATCTTTACAGATTTAGCAAAAGTAGAGAACATAATTTCCTTTCCCAGGCTGGTCGTGAGGGTGGTGAGGGAGAGGAGAAATTAAGGTTTAAATCCAGAGGAGGTATTTAGAGACTTAGGAAGACACAGATTCTAGTGTTTTACAATCTTGAACATAAACGCTAATCATTAATCTGTGATGTAAAAATAACAATAACTACATCCTTATCACTACTTCTATATGTTACTAAGTGTGGCTGGACAGTTACACTCAGGAGTTGTGATCAATGGCTCAATGTCCAAGTGGAGATCAGTGATGAGTGGTTTTCATTAGGGGTCAGTACTAGGACCAGCACTGTTTCACATCTTTGTCAGAGACATGGACAGTGTGTCATGTCCAAAGGGTGATGGTAAATGGAACAAAATCCAGCTGGAGGCCGGTCACGAGTGGCGTCCCCCAGGGCTCAGTCCTGGGTCCAGTCTTGTTCAACATCTTTATCAATGATCTCGATGAAGGGATTGAATGCTCCCTCACTAAGTTTGCAGATGACACTAAACTAGGAAGAAGTGTTGATCTGCCTGAGAGTAGGGAGGCTCTTCAGAGGGATCTGAACAGACTGGACCGATGGGCTGAGACCAATGGGATGAAGTTTAACAAGGCCAAGTATAGAGTGCTGCACATGGGACATAACAACCCCATGCAGCTCTACATGCTTGGGGGAGACTGGCTGGAGAGCTGTCAGGCAGAGAAGGACCTGGGGGTGTTGGTTGACTGCAGGCTGAATATGAGTCAGCAGTGTGCCCAGGTGGCCAAGAAGGCCAAAGGCATCCTGGCTTGTATCAAAAACAGTGTGGCCAGTAGGTCTAGGGAGGTGATTGTGCCCCTGTACTCAGCATTGGTGAGGCCACACCTCGAGTACTGTGTCCAGTTCTGGGCTCCTCACCACAAGAAGGACATGGAGGTCCTGGAGCGAGTCCAGAGAAGGGCAAGCAGGCTGGTGAAGGGGCTGGAGGGCAAATCCTCTGAGGAGCGGCTGAGGGAGCTGGGGCTGTTTAGCTTAGAGAAGAGGAGGCTGAGGGGAGACCTTATCACCACCTACAACTACCTGAAGGGAGGTTGTAGAGAGGTAGGTGATGGTCTCTTCAGCCAGGTGGCAGGTGATAGGACAAGGGGGAATGCCATGAAGCTGTGCCAGGGCAGGTTTAGATTGGACATTTGAAAAAAAACTTTACTGAAAGAGTTGTCAGGGCCTGGAACAGGCTGCCCAGGGAGGTGGTTGAGTCACCTTCCCTGGATGTGTTCAAAAAAAGGTTAGATGAGGTACTTAGAGATATGGTTTAGTTTAGGATGAGAATGGTTGGACTTGAGTTCACCCTCAGCACATTTCCCAATGACACCAAGCTTTGTTGTGCAGTTGACACAATGGAGGGATGGGATGCCATGAAGAAGGATCTTAACAAACTTGAGATGTGGGCCCATGTGAACCCCATAAAGTTTAACAAGGACAAGTGCAAGGTCCTAAACATGGCTGAGTGCAATCCCAAGCAAAACTACAGGCTGGGTGGAGAAGGGATTGAGAGCAGCCCTGAGGAGAAGGGTTTGGGAGTGCTGACTGATGAAAAGCTCAACGTGACCCGGCAATGTGTGCTTGCAGCCCTGAAAGCTAACTGTATTCTGGGCTGCATCAGAAACAATGTGGCCAGCAGATCAAGAGAGGTGATTCCACCTCTCTACTCTGCTCTGGTGAGTCCCTGGCTGGAGTAGCGTGTCCAGTTTTGGAGTCCCTCGTACAAGACAGCCATGGAACTGTTTGATCAAGTCCAGATGATGGCTACAAAGATGATCAGAGGTCTGGAGTACCTCTCCTATGAAGACAAATGAGAGAGTTGGGATGGTTCACCCTGCACAAGAGAAGGCTCTGGGGATACGTTATTGCAGCCTTCCAGTACCTAAAGGGGACTGCAGGAAAGCTGAAGGACTGTTTATCAGGGAGTGTAGTGACAGGACTGAGGTAATGGTTTTAATCTAAGAAACAGTAGATTTAGATTGGATGTAATGAAGAAGTTCTTTACTGTGAGGGTGGTGAGGCACTGTAACAGGTTGTCCTGAGAAGTTGTGGGTGCCTCCTCCCTGGCAGTGTTGAAGGCCATGTGGGATGGGGCTTTGGGCAACCTGGTCTAGTGGAGGGTGTCCCTGCTGATGGCAGGAGGGGTTGGAACTAGATGATCTTTAAGGTTTCTTGCAAACCAAACCATTCTATGATTCTATGAATCTTAGCATGTTATATTTCATAGCTTTGCACAGTCATAATTTGTAGTCATATGTACTATTCATTTTATTAACACTATAATTAAGATTGCATGTCATCCTCATTATATTCATAATTCCACTATAAAAAGTGTAAATCTCTGAGATACAGGAAGCTGTCACATTTATTCCAATAAAACTCAGATCTTGTTGAATCAAAGCCATGAGAATTATTACAATGTTAGTTCAGAAATGTTTCTTGAAACAGTTAATTTCTTCTTTCATTTTCTTTTTAATTATTAATGTTTTTCTAGCAAGCTTATTTGATACACTTTCAGGCTTTTTGAAGCCTATTTCTTCTGTACTTAAAAGAATAATATCTACTTAGGTTTGACAAAACATTTTAAGATTTGGATTCAGAGAAACATCTCTATACTGCAATTGTGCTTAAGAACCTGCTTTTTGAAGTTAAAGTGAAATCTTGGATGCTTCCTGTGGTGCGAAGCACAAGAATAGACAGTGTAAAGCCAAGAACTGACTGATGAAGGAAGGAGAGTTTCTCAGTTATATTACACCATTCTGTTAACTACATTTGTGGCCATTAGGTGATGATTGCAGAATAACCTTGATTATTAGTTGAGAAAGGAGAGTGTGCATTTACTGTTTCCTTAAACTGATATTCATGGTTATAACAATGTGCCTTCAGAAATTTGTAACAGAGCCAATCATCCTGAAAACAAAGATGCACTAATCAAGGTATACAATAGAAATGTTAATCAGATACATAAGGGAGAAGGGGAAGGAAAAAGACATCACCACCCCTCCATCTCGCAAGAGGAAGCAGGAAAATCCCATTTACAGAAAACACAAAAGGACCTTTTGGAAGGAGGAGATAAGTTGATGTAGTAGAAAGGATATGATAGCAACGTCTGGAGTGCAGCTTTTTTTCCTGTCTCTGATACTGAAGAGTACAAAAGGTGTCAGCATACCTCAGGAAACCGCCGTCAGATCATGGGTTTCTTTTTTCCTGTCAAGAGCTAATTTCTGAAAAGGAAGTAGCAATTATTCGTTGACTTTTAGGGACTGCTGCTTCTGCAGTATAGTAATTTATTTATTTTTTGTCTTTTGAGGATGTAGGAACTAAAGTATCAGCAAACACTGAGGATTAGGAACGTAGAGCTTTGCTGGACTGTAGTTTGTTCATGTACACATACCACCACCACAAGCTAATCATTAAAAAGGAGAAAAGTTTGGGTTTTGAGAACTAATCAAAGGGCAAGACTGCATATTCAAAAAATCTGTAGGTCATCTTTGTAATTGAATAGAATAAAAATTATGGTGAGATGCTGAAGTGGTGTGGAAAGATATACTAGTAACCCAAAGGCAGATTTACTGAAAAACCAAGAACCACAAAAAACTCAGCTAATGAGCTAATAAAAATAAAATAAAAAATCCTATTAAAGGACTGAAGAAATCTGAGAAATCCATGCATTATCTAGGCTTCAAAAACATGATGTGTAAGTAGTGTCAGTGCAGTGAAAAAGACTGTATAGATCATGAAAGCAATTGAGTTTACATATGTTCATCTGAAATATGTAAGATATTTTGCAAGAATATAACAATAAATTATTGCAAAATTATATTGAATCTGAAGAAAAGCTGTTTAGTTCATTTGAGTTTGCCATTAGCTAACCTAAGCTGTATCAGTATGGGGTGGGGTAGGGAGTATTGAGAAGTACTATAAAAACTTATATATCCATTACCTCCTGAACTGAGCATTCACTAGAAATGATAGTGGCAATAATAGTCATGTGCCATTGTCTTACACACCCCATGTTACAAATGCCCTACTGGAATCAAATTAAACATTGATTTCCCAATTTGAGCATCTGCAGTATAATTTTTCAATCCTTATGTGGCACTTAAAATGCATCACTAAAATCTTATAAGGACACCATATTGTATTACTTACAAAAAAGTTGTAAAAAAACTACTATATTTTAAGAATTTATTTGCAGAAGGCTGTATCAGAGAAAAAAGCTGGAGCCAAAAATGTACTAATTAAAAGGAATGCAACAGAAAGATGAATGAAAAACTTTATGGCAATGGGAAAAGAAGGTAAAGTGATCTCCCTCAGTATCCATCTTTGGGACAATAATGTTTAAAGGGGAAAGCAAGCAAGATTTTTCCAGTGTTTCCAATAGGATTTCCTCAGACATGGTAGTCATTCAAATTAACAAACCATACGTGATATGTTTTTAATGGCAGAGTGATCACTTTGTGCATACTTCTCTTTATGTCAGCTATCATATATTCCCGAAGAGGGGATGAGTCAAAAGGAGGCATGAAAAGCAAGTACTTGATTTTTGGTGGTTATGGGGAAATGCCTTCCAAGAAGTAATACCAGGTGGTGAAACCTGCACAGATTGTGAAACTGGAAACTAAAAGAAAACATCTGTGTCTATTGGATAGGTGTGGATGGGAAAGAAGCTGACTATTTAAAATCACGTCTTAATCCATGGCCAGATGTCCAGCTCTGTGGGATAAAGCAGTGCAGAACAAATGCTATTTTAGATGTCCACGGGCAATGTGAACTGCAGAAAATCTACTTCAGCTTTATGTTACAATTATATCATATGAACTCCTATTTTAATCTCATTGTTAAAAACTTCCTTAGTTCATTACTACAAATATGAAAACAAGAGATTGTCTATGAATGAGAATATTTGGGTCACTTAATTCATTATAGTAGTTCCAGTTGGTCTGCATTATCAGTAGCTTTTAAATATACTCTTTCATACAAGTACTTGAACTTCTGTATAAGAATATAAAGTCTGTTTTCTTTAATCCATTAATAATTTAAATTTTATATATTGGCATATTCATAATCCTAGCAGAAACAAAAATACCCCATGGCAGTCTAACAATTAAACTACCTATGTGGTGAAAAAAAATGACAAAAATACTTAAATGAAATATCAACACTGTCTGTTTAAATTCTATTTTTCTAGGGATTATATTGCAAGCAACTTCTGCACTCCTCCTTACCTACACACAAATATAGCATGAAGATTTGTGTATAAACTTTACAGAAAACCAAAAATTAATATTTGAAGACAGCTTATATTGTACACATTTTCTGATTGGCTGTTTGTATTCTTAAAGCATAAATTAATTTCAGTAAATATCTTTCCTAAAGCACTTTAAACTGCCAGCTCATGGTGATCCAAGTTATTTGCTCTAAATAATTTATCTCCACATAAAGCTAACATAAAATTTGGTCTAGCAATTAACATGACAGGTTTGTTGTTGTCAGATACTCCTACTATCGGCTGAGACTGATATACTCACTGAGGATGCGATGGACTGTTTAATAACAAGTCTATCTGCCACTGACAGAAGTCTGCTCCGGTACTGTTGTGTGAATTATATAGGTCAGTGGCTTGTACAGCTTGGTTAATGCCTCAAAAACTGTCTTTATGTTCTTGCTTAAATAAGAGACGAAGTATGCTTAAGCTGAGTTTGCATCCCCTTTGTACTAGATGTCTGCAAATACTTCATCAAATAAGCTTATTGACAGGATGTTCATGAAAGCAAGTTTTAGCTTGCATTAAAGGAATATGAATTTTGAACCTCAAAAATGCGAGGTTTTGTCCCATACATGGAATTGTCAGAATTATGCACCCAATAAGGAAACAGAAGTCATCTGACTAGAAATGACATAAAAGTGAGCAAATTACTTTTAGAAAAAAAATCTATTTTTTATTCTTTTCAAATTCCCTACATGTTTAGTAATTTTTCAGCTCTCCATCAAGTTAGAAAAAGTAAGAAAAAGCTAATAATAAAATGCAGAATAAAAAATATTAGTGACCATGTTAAAGATGCTTCCTTTCAATTAATTTGAATCTGCTATAATTTATCCTTTAATTTTAAATGCTCAAAGTCAAAACACAGGAATTTTCTTACTTCTACATATTAGGAAACTGAATCAGCAAAAGATTCCAGTCTACTGTGAAACACAGAGTAAGCATATTTCCGGGAAAACAAGATACAGACTACTGTTAGAGGTCACTCTTGCAAGTAAATGTATCATATGATAAAATGAAATTGCTACATTCTTTAAGTATTGTTTGTGCTATCAGAAGTGAAAATGTAATTCCCTTTCTCAGAAGAGTGAGAGGGGATCTTATCAGTGCTTATAAATATCTAAAGAGTGGATTTCAGGGGTCAGACTCTTTTCAGTGGTGCCCAGACACAGGAAAAGGGGCAATGGGCACAAACTGGAACACAGAAACTTCCATCTCAGCATGAGGAAAAACTTTAGTGTGAGGGTGACAGAGCACTGGAACAGGCTGCCCACAGAGGTTGTGGCATCTCTTTCTCTGGTGGCACTCAAAATTCTCCTGGACTAGAAAACCTCCAGAGGTCACTTCCAGCCTCTACCATTCTGTGGTTCTGTGATGCTGCAGATTTTATTTTGTGTGAATGCAGTTACACAGGTCACTTGTAACTGCATGTTACTAAGGGTTTTTGTATGTTGTAATTGGATAACGTTAAAACACCAGTACTTTTAAAACCAGGAGGTAATTATAGCAAGCTATCAAGACTTTTTATATGCCATTGAACATCTACAGATTGACTCAGCTCCAAAAAATACTTAGAAGTGGATGATTCTTTTAAATAACTAGCGGTTAACTTTCCCATGAATTTTCACATCATTTCCAGGTATATTTTAGAGATTGTGTTAATGAAAACAGACTGAAGTCATCGCTCCGGAGCACTGCTATATGCTGGTGCATAAAGTTTGCACTTTGAATTACAATACACAGGGATGATTTGGGAAAAGTGCCAAGGACCTTACTGAGTAGAATTATCAGTAAAACTGTACTCAGACTTTGGGGGACACTTTAATGGTGTAGTTCTTCCTTAATTATCAGAGAATGGCCTATGACCTTTCTGATTTATTTGTATAGACACTGCTAATGTTTATCAGTACACCTGATGTTATAATTTCATTACAAAAAATAATGGAATCTTAATCTTCTAAGTGTCTAATAACAAGTCTAACAACAAAGAAAAGAAAAAATACCTTGGATACTTTCTCTGCTAAGGCAGCAGTAGAATATTTTGGACTATTTTGGACTATTTTTGAGTATTATTTTTTTCCTCTAAATAGCCAGTAGTATATACTCTGATTCTGCTCACAGCTGTCTCTATAGTGTACTGAAAATAGAGAAAGACCATGAAGGACATGAGTTTTGTCAAAAAAGGCACTGTAATAAGTAATTTTGTTACTATGTTTCTAAGTTTTTTCTAGCAAATGCATGCTTCTCTTGTTTTATGGCAGAACTGGTAACCTCTCTATTTTGACAAAGACTATGTTGTAGGAAGACCTTTACAACCTGAGAGAAGAAAATATCCGGATTTGTAATAAAAAACCAACCAACCAAACAAAAATCTGAGAAGAAATGCAGAAAAAGATATCTTTTAGAGAAGAAATCATCCTTTAAGCTTCTGGGGGATTTAATTCCATGTACTCTTACTGATCTAGTGGAGGCTGTGCCTGCTCATGGCAGGGGGGTTGGAACTAGATGGTCTTTGAGGTCCCTTCCAACCCAAACCATTCTATGATTATATGATTCTTCAATCTGATACACCAAATTGGTGAGAAGTGATGAGATCTATGAATATTTATATTTTGTTATATTTTTAAGTATAAGAAACTGTACTCATTGATGTTTATGTGTGGCTACTTGTTTTTTGTAAATATACAAGCTGTGCACATAGAAGGGTTTCACAGCCTACTAGAAAAATTCTAAATGCAGACACAGAAAGAAGAATGTAATTAAGAGATGCCTACGCTGTGCTTTAACAGCTGGCTCTACATATTTCTCCTGATTACAGCAGGGGATTTCCAGGAGGAAAGCTGTGCAGAATGGATTTGAAAATTTTTGTTTGAAGACAACACATTGCCACTATGACTCAGACTACTTTTATTACCATGTCTGGAACTTGTCATTAGAGCTTTGATTAAGTTCCCATTTCTAGGCGAATAAGAAGACTGCAGCATGACAGTAATTGATGATTTCTAGAATCATTAGCTTTTTTTTCACTTCAGTTAGTGAGGTTGCATACCAAGAGATGAAGTACAGAATGCATTTACTGCATTTGTTAGTGATCTCTTCCTGACAAAAAAAGAATCCCAAACAAAACCTGTTTGTATGCAGCTTAACTAACCCAAGACAAAATGCAGCCCATTTTTTAGATCTGTAGACAAACTTCCCTACTTCTGTTTGTAAGCTTGAGTTTTTCCTGCTGTCATAAGCAATAATAAATAGATCTTTTTCTTGCAAGATTTTGCTTCCTTCTCCAAGAAATGCCGTGAAAGGAAGTAATTAAAAAATTTCAAGAAAGATGGTCTCTATTCCGATCTCTAGTATATTAAATTTAAACTAATTTTAATCCCTTGGACTCAGTATAATTATTTATGATTTATTTTTCTGAAAAAGAGATCTAAATCTGAGCCAAACTTCAAACAGTTCCAACTCAAGAAAGCCTATTGATCAAAAGATTACAGCTATTCCCTAAAGATAATTATGGTTTTCAGTCAGGTCATGACATGTCATAAAACAATGTCCAGGGAGATATTACCCTTTATATAAATTACCCTTTTGTTCCTTCCAGAGGGACCAGTGATGACATTTAATAGTTACAAGTGAATTTGATATTGTTCTTCTGCATGAAAATATGTAAAATTTGCTCACATTTTACTTGTAAATGGAAATAGATGAAAAAGAAGAATAGTATGTGGCAAGCCTCCCTCATGTAACATGGGCATAGAATTATATCATCTTTTAAATGAGATCTATTCAGATTTAAATATTTACGTATGATCATAAATGTTTTTATAGTTCATTTAGATGACAGAATTTTGTAGGACCAAATATTTAACTAGCCTTGTGTTTGTAGAACATTTTTTCCTGTGTATAAAGTAATAATTTGATAATACAAACATTCTACATATGGGCATACATACTTGGTAGCTGTTGAAAATTCCATCTGTATTTAAAGTTCATTCTCAGTATTACATCCTGCTATGATCCCAGTCACATCAGTGCCACTGTGGAGAACTTCTTGTAAACTTATGATGCAAGGGCTACTCTAAAGACAGAGAAAGTTTCATACTTTGTTGGATTGCATCCATGTCAGGATTTTTGATACTTTTTGCCTCAATTAGAGCGATGTAAATATTGCAACTTTACTGCATTAATTACTTTGAAAGAATCACTACTATTTATTATACTTCTTCATATTCCGAGATGATAGATGCTATTAAAAAGACATCATCATTATTATTATTATTATTATTATTATTATTATTATTATTGTTACTGTTATTATTAAATTTAAGAACATGGAGTCTTTCGTGCTTTAACTGACTCATATGCAAATTCCACATTCTTTGTCATTAAGCAATTATGCTATAAAAATTAAAAGCTCGGAACTAATTTTTTTCATTAGCATAAGTGGTTTTATATGAATATTTTGCCAATACAATTAAGTTTAATACAGAAAAAGAGAAACTAGAAATTATGAAGTGATTTTGTCTATTCATTTTTTGTGGAGTTTGAAATAACAGTTTGCCTGACACATATTTGTTTCACATTACCATTATATGACTTTACAGAAAGGTCATGATTCATTTTGGACTATTACTAATCTATTTCTCAAAATCTTTGGCAAGTAGGTGGGTATATCTTTATAAGGAGTCATAAAAAGACAAAAACTGAAATTTAAATGTAATGTAGATACCAACTAAACTAAAAGCACACTGAAAAACTCCTAGTAGAATTCTGTATATTTCTGAATGCTCTTGTCGAGGTTGATTAGTTCAACGCTGTTGTGGTGCCTACGTGTAAAGAGAGTTTCAGAGTATTTTGATCATCTATATCTCTTTAAGATCTTTTCTGATGGGTAGGCCTTGTCAATTCTCAGTAAATAATGGCAAGTATACAAAACAAAACAACAGTACAAAATTTCAATTTAAAAAAAAGTTATTGACCACATTATTATAAAACAATCCTGTTATCCGGGAGATAATTTTAGGTGTTTATCTACCTCTTCCATGTCCTAGAACTGTTTTCTGGTCATAAGATGACAGAGAAAGGACACATGATTATACAGATCAGTGACTAATGGTATAGGATATTTCTTTCCTGTTAAAGATACATGTTTGACATTTTAGCGAATGATCATCTAAAGGGAAGTATATAGTATTTCTGAGAGACACAGATCCAGATCTCTCTTCCTGAACATATTTTGACTCTACTGGTTTGGAAATTCTTTATCCATCATAAAAAACGTGGCTGTAATGTTAAAGAAATATAGGAACCTTAGGACTCCTCCAGAATTACCTGCTTGATTATGCTCACAATTAATATTATCTCTAAAAAGGACTGTAAATTGCAGACTATGGAACAGAACAAAACTTTTTTACTGCCTACCCAACTTCTCTCTAACTCTAAACTGTGCAGGAAAAGCCTATGATAACCATAATAAAAAGCAAAGAACAACAACAAAAACACAACACAGCTTCCGCCCCCCCAAAAAAAAATAACCCCCCCGAACAAACAAACCCACAAAACCAAACCAAACAAAAAACCCCCAAAAATGAAACCCCAGTGATGCATATATAGTTCAGTACTACAAAAAGGAGAAACTATAAACTCCCAAATGAATAATTAATGTCATGACAAAGCTGAGAATTCCATGACTAGGAGTTAGTGAGTAGAATTCATGTCTAACATAGACATACAGTAACATATTTATGATCAGCAGTTTCTGTCATGAGTCTATAATATATGCATACATAAGCATTGCCAGCTGTAAGAAATAGCCAAAGTGCTCAAGAAAAGAGTTTGTGACTATTAATAGATTAGTATTGCATCCTGACCCACTGTAATAGAATTTGCTAATGATTACTATACTGGAAAGTACTAAAAAGATTTTCCTTACAGGTTAAATAAAGAATTTTGTTACTGTCTTTGAAGGAATTCCTTATCCTCTGGAGAATGCACAAATCTCTTTCCTAGCAGTGTTAAAATCACCTTTACACTCATCAGAACATGTAACCCTCCTTATGAACAGTGTATCTTGCCCTGAAAGACAATAATGTGCATACTGTATAGTTTACAATAGTGGAAAATAATTTAAACATATTCAGATCAGATATGAACCTCATAATTTTGACCTTTTAATTATTATTGCTGCCTGAACTACTACTAAATTCCAAAACTCAGCCCTGCACCTTAGACCCATTTTCCTCAACAGCAGGTACAATCCAAGGTGTGCAGAAACCATACACCATGCATGTGTCCAGGTTTCCATAAAACGAAGCTCATGGACCAGACAGCTCACAAGAGACAACCGAAACATAGCGGCCTTTTCAGTTGTTGTCAAGCCTGTACTTGCTATGACTGCAGATTCATATCAGGAATGGTTTTATAATTTATACAGATATAAAAGCAGTTAGGAATTGTTAACAAGTTACTTGTCATTCATGTTGTCAAAGCAAAGATGCAAGTAGAACCAGACTGATTTTACTAAAGTTAACTAAATCTAACTAGATTTCTATCATAAAGTTTTATAGCAAAGCACAGGTCTTAAAATGGTCAGGAGAACTGGACCTTTAGAAACCCTATTTGTTGCTGTCAGGGGCAAAAAGATGCCAGACCACCAGTTCCTGTACAGGTCGTGATAATATTAGACATCTAAAGTTAAGCCCTCCCCATTTGGAGACGAGATTTCAAGGTATTTCAGAAGTTGATAAGTGTATCTTACATAGAAATCTGAAAATCTTATTTATCTTACATTAAAAAAAAAAAAAAAAAGGTAAGGAAGCAATTTAATGTCCATTTTTGAGTCACCTAAATATAAGATTTATGATATTAAAGATTACTTTAAAATATAAAAGCAGATCAAGAACCCTCAGTTGAAGGTTGCATGCATACTGCAATTACCTTTTCCTTTTTTTTTCAAATGAGAGCAATTTTCAACAAAACGTTACCTGTCCTCATCCTTTCTGTGCTTTCTAAGCTGACACTTTTTCAAGCCTTAAAATGAACTTCCATTTTAAAATTCTGTTTGAAACCCATCTTGCAAACTCTCCATGACACTGTGTTTTACTACTATAAATATAAACCCAAAACATTTTAATGGTATCGTATATGCCACTGACAAAATAATTTTATCTGAAAAATTTGATTGGCCTCTTCTTTGTATTAGCCACTCACAACATAAAAGTCAATAGAAGTTTCACAGATGTAGAGGAATATGAGGTGATTAATAATTAAGATACCTAGTTTCATAATTGCACAAACTATATAGATAAGTACCACATAAGGAATTTGTTCTACCACATAGGTCTGTTGAGAAACATGACATTAAAAACTAATTTTTCCCTCTGCTGTGTTCAGCATAAGCAAATTCTAATTGCAGACCTCTTTCTGTATGTGCATTTATTTTTTTCTATTTATTTTCTTTTAACAAAAGTCCCTGAAATCTCTGGCTACTTTGATCATGAAATTTTGACAAGCAGCTTTTGTTTGTTTCCCCTCCAGGCCCACAGTCTCTGCTGTGATATGTCACTACCGGTTGTGTCAATCATGCATCTCCACAACAAGTGCTGTTAGAGAAGAGCAGAGAGTGATAGTTAAAATGTCTAATCATTTTAAAAACATATGTTATTACACCATAACAATAAACAACACATAATTGTTGTAGCGGTATAGATGTGTTTAAAACCAGCATGCACATTCTAATCAAACTGTATACATAATGGGGATTTATACAAATTACATATATTCTGAGGCTTTTTACAAAGGTGCTGTCTATTCCCTTTTTTAGTTTAGTTTTGATTAAAATGTAGCAAATTTTCTAAAGCTCAAAGGTTTTCAGCAGTGTGTGGTGGAGGGAAAGGAGGAGAGAGGAAAAGTAATATTCTGGGAAAGTCAAAGTTACAAAGTGCAACCACAGATTATGTTATGTTGCTGAAAGGAAGTTCCATTAAGATTAGAAACTTTAGATTGGGAAAGATACATGTCATATTACCCTCCATGAGTCAGGAGAAACTTGCCCATATCTTTTTGGAACCAGCAAGCTTATACAGGTGCTTACAAACTCCTAATATTGGAACTTGAAATGCGTATTACATTGATTTGCTGTAAAACACTGCAAGGTAATACTAAACTTTTGAGTGGTCTCTGCAGTATATTTTCTTGTTTTGGGTGAATGGAACGCATACAGCGGCTGTTGTACTACATCACTAGAATTAGTTTCCTGGGATTAGCATAATGCTATTCTGTGAATCCTCCTTTCCATTTTACTGCTTCTATGTGGCTGTTTGTTTATAGAAAATCCTATCAATCACCTGGATTCATTAAAAGTCTGCCTAAACAGCACAGTTCTGTATAATTTTCTTTACGATTATTTTTAAAACTGTGCATGGGAAACCAAAGTCTATGCAATTTTTATTCAGTATAGTACTCTCCTTTGAGAGGTAGACTAGATTTACATCAAGGCTGATTGCACCAAGATATGATCAAGCTGCTAAAAAAGTATGTAAAAACATCTACACTTTTCATTAAAAAGGATCGTTTTGATACAGAAAAGTTTTTTGGTCTGGGATAGCAAGGAAAAATATTTTGCAAATGCTATTCCAGAATAATGATATTCAGACACTGCCTAAAAATCCATTTCAATATAAAGGTTTGGAAACCCTCTAGAGAAACCTACTTCTGTAGATACAGATTTAAAAACAGCTTTAGAAGCTTTTTTCCGACAAAGTCAGGTCTACTGAAGGGAAAGCTTGCACTTTCTCTCACCTTCCTTTCTTTC
This sequence comes from Porphyrio hochstetteri, assembly GCA_020800305.1. Taxonomy (NCBI): domain Eukaryota; kingdom Metazoa; phylum Chordata; class Aves; order Gruiformes; family Rallidae; genus Porphyrio; species Porphyrio hochstetteri. The sequence continues at coordinate 179,945,756 of CM036905.1, read as the reverse complement.
TTCTACCCCTCATCCAAGTGATATTAGCAATGTATATAGCTGAATACAGCTCCTATCTGCAGCATTACCCGTGTCTTTTAGTGACTTGCACTAAAAATTACATGGTTGAAGGAATTAAATTAATGTCAAAAAGCCTTTAAATAGTCAATATGTAATTATTTTTTTAAACATTTAACCAGAAAGGTGTTGGCCCGACTTTGTGGGGGAAATATTACAGGTCTTTTGAAATGTATGTGAGAGGGTGAAACTGTGAGCTCAGTGGATCCAGAGGGGAAAAAGAAAAAAAAAATAAGGGGAACCAAAATAACACCTAGAGCATTTGATAGAATTTTTGAGTGGGTTCTTGGAATAATCTTTCTGAAAGCTTTTTAATTACCACAGGTTATTACAAGTTAGCTGTGTTTACCTTGATATCACAGTTACTTGTTTTCTACATATCTTGCATTTGTTGCTGTCTTTCACACTTTTACAGTTTTGATATCTGGATGTGGATTTGGTTATTTTCTCCTGCATATTGTAAAAAGAAAGGCACTAAAGAGAAACTACATGCATTTCCTCTGCATTGTGCAAAGATTTAATAATTAAAACCTCAATGAAATTTCCTCAGGTGTTTCCACCCTTAAAAAATTATTTGAAATAACCTTTATAGTACCAATGACAACGAGAAGAGGTTAATTAAATCATGCTAATTGACCTCTGAGGATCAATATAAGGATATGAGATGTGTACTCATAAATCCTCTTCTCTAAGAATTAGAGGAGGAAAAATATCTATTAGTAATGTATTCTGAATAGAAAATCAAAGTGCCTTCTTTTTCGTGTTTTTGTCAATTCAATATAATTGTTTCATTATTAATTTAATGTTTTTAATAAAAACTTCAGTTAGCATGTCAAGCCTGTAGTATATTGGGGTATTTTAGTTCAACTCCATTTAACCTGTAGATGGCATCACTACTACATTTACAAACGGAACTATTCAAAACAGGGGTAATACCTACTGCAACGATGAGGTTTCTTAAAACACTTCAATACTGACCATAATGGCTGAAATACATTAGAAACTGTGATTTCCCTCAGTAGTTCAGTGGCTTTTAGGTCATTCTGTGCACATTTTGTGAGCCATATACTGTGACATATTTTGGAGTAATTTCATTAGAGGAGGGACATGATGTTAGATAAATCACATAATGCTTCGTTTTCTCGACTCTTGAGTATGCTGTCCCAGTTTCTTTGCTTTTTTTACCATTCATTACTCATATTGAGATAGCATCTCTGAGTCATGGGTGTCCTTTTATGTGTTTTACAAGCATGTGAAAGAGAAGTTACCTTCTGTCTTGCTTTTATTCCTCTGGAAGTAATGAAGTGGAGACTGAAGAAGAAATGGAATTTTACCCCTTCTGCCTGTTTTCTGTGTGATCACGTTCTCTTTGTGCCTCAGTTTCCAATGTCCACAAGTATATCAAGCTGAAATGATACAAATTTGGTAATGCTTTGTACCTGAACCTTGCTTTCCTGACTTCAAAATCAAAATAATCCACTGAAGTTGCATGAAAACACATACCGGATCTCAAGGCTTGAAGTCATAATTATGGTTTGTAACATAAATAGGGCTGTGTGAAACTGTGTTCAGAACAGAAGAGTCAATAACAATTCTACCAGAATCCTAGGAAAAATACATGGTTTGTGTCAACGTCTCTAACATTTTAGGGCAGAATTTGTGATCAACAGCTTTCAAATATTTCTTGTATGCACTGCATTTATCTGTTTACTTTGCATGAAAGAAGAGCTTCTAAAAGGGCTTGTGATAATAAAACCCATTTTGAGACTTCCTTGGTAACTCCTGCCATGACTTTTTGAGTTTCTATCAATCAAATACATATAAATTCCAGGCAAATTTATTAAAATTTTAAATAGCTCAGTGAGGCTCTTTCCCATTGTTGTGATAAATAACACTGTCCACATTGCGTCAAATACATAGTCACCACACTATTTCAGATAGAACTGAAATGTCTTTGTCATTTTGGAAACAGTTTTATGTCACTTTGGATAAGGAGAAAATGAATGCAGGAAAAAATGGAAAAACAGAAGGAGTATTCTGGAATACAAGAAACAAGAATTGCATGGACTCTAACAACTTCTTCCTGTCCTTTTCTTGTCATCTCTTTTTTATTAATCTTCAAACTCCTCCTTTCTTGGGCATATGTTGAACACAGTTATTGCTTGTGAACTGAAAGGCCTAACCATTGAATTTGAACTCCACTTCCCATTTTTTGATTGTAAACAAAAGTTCAAATGTTTATTCCATTACCAAAAAAAACCTTCAAAAACCCAAACCAAACCAAGAAAAACCCACCCACCAAACAAAACCAAACTCTTGTTGACTATAATTTGCTATCACAATGAATTGTAAATAATGTGAGCTTGCAAGTCTTGGACAAGTATTAAATACTACTGAAGGTGAAAGGAATTTAGTGTGACTGCATTTGTAATTGGAGAAAATACTCCCTTGAAATGAGGCTGAGTGAAAGATTGCAAACTGAGATAACTATAGTTTCCAGTACTTTACTATTCTGCTAGAGAACATATAATTAAACCAGGACACAACTGATTTAGTCATTTGGGAGCCATTTGGCAAAAAATATTTTGTAGGTCATAATTTGTTGTTTCCTTCTTTCTAACTAGTCAGTGACTGTTAGTACCTTCTGTGCTCCATTGCAACAGGCACCTAGATTTGTTTGGACCTCATTGTCTTTTCCATCTATTGGGGTAAAAGTTCAGTGAAAGAGGCAGTCACTTTGCTGTATTAAACGTTAATATTAAGTTGCCAGATTTTCTGGTGAAAAAAGTTCCTTCTCTGATAGACCAGACACAAAGAGCTTTTCATCTGCCACAAGTTGGCACCTGTGAGTACCTTGGATGGTTTCCCCTACACAGATAGATTCCTATGGAAAGACAACACTTTACTAACAAGAGTTCAAAAACTGTATCAACAATCATGAAAGGAAATGTATCCATCTTTACTAAAATTTTCTAATTCAGTAGTTTTGATGAGCAACTATCAATCTTTATTGCAAAAAGTTGGGGTTCAGACTGGAAAAGAGAAGTCTCTGGAGACATCTTATTGAGACCTTCCAGTGTATAAATGGACCGTATAAAACATATGAAGAGACCCTTTTTTACAAGGGCCTGCAGTGATAGCATGAGGGGAAATTGTTTTAAATTGAAAGAGGGTAGACTGAGATTGGACAGAAGGAAGAAATTTTTTTATGAGTGGTGAGACACTGGAATATGTTACCCAGAGGAGCTGTGGATCCTCATCACTGGAAATGCTCATAGTCAGGTTGGATGGGACTTTGATCACCCTGATTTAGCAGAATGTGTTCCTGCCCATGGCAGGGAAGGACTGAACTAGGTGATCTTCAAAGGCCCCTTCCAAGCCAAACAACCCTGTGATTCTACGATTCTGTGATTCGTCCACAAGTCTCTTGGCTTGCCACTATCTGCGTAATTTCAACAAAATTACAGTTTTCTTCAGTGACTTAAATGTTATGACATAATAATTAAATTTCTTCTTTTATGAAACTCCAGATAGTCATTTTTCTTTCTTTCCTGTTGTGTCAAGCCGTATTTAAATTACCTGATACTAGCTGGCAGTTCTGACTCACTGGGTCCTGTATGCAATTTTTATTCAAAGGGACTGTCCTGCAAAAGCTTTGCCTGTATCTTGCATGCATCAAAATGCTGGTGACTGGTGAATTGCAAGCTCTCAGACTAATTAGGTTTTTGACTCTCAGACTTTCCTATTCATTTCTTTCAGCTACCCACAGCCTTACTTCTGCCATGGGTTTGCCCAGTTAAAGCACCTTGTAGTTTTCCTGAAGGGGATTCCACTTACTCTACTCTTTAAGAGTGCCTGCATTAAAATCTCTGTGACCATCTTGAAATGAAATTTTAATGTTTGAACTGCTGCCTTCATGAGTGAACTAACATTATTTATACTTCAATGTAATTTACTGAAAATACATGTATTTACATGAAGGAAACAAATTTATTTCCAAAAAATAATTATCTGTTATTGTCTATCTGTTTGGGGAAAATTAGAGTCTGAGAAAAAAATGCTGTTTTGGATCAAATCAGGCACTCTTGAAAATGAAATCAGTATAATCTGAGTTATCCACAGACCACTTTAAACTGTAAGGGTTTCTAAGCTTCTAAGCTTCAGGTTTTGCTTTATGGCAAGTTGTTACACAATAAGTGCACAAGAGGCAACATGATGCGATTTCAAAGACTAATCTTGGTAGATCCTCAGCATTCAGATTATTTGTTCTGAATGCAACAGAACATGTAGTTTGCTATGCAATATTTTTCTTGCTGAATTTTCTTTCATTTTATTGAAAATATGCATTTACATGCACACAAAGACAGTTTTGAAAATGAACACATAAAAAAATGCACTTCTGCACCAACTAAATCATAGGATAAGCTAATAAATAATAAGAATAAAAATGTTGGTTCAGATGAATTACAAATCTTGCCTTTCAAGACATGGCACTCCTAACTTACTTTATTCTGAATATAAGTTAAATGTTTTAAAAATTCAATTAACTCTAACCATATCAGAATATAGTAGATATATAAATAGGATATATATAGAGATGAACTGTAGAGCATATTACAACACTGTAGATTCAGCAGTGGCTATTGTATTTAGGATGACAAAACTGCTTACTCCATTAAAATCTAACCAAGAAATATATTCAAGGACTTATTATGGTAGGTATTTTAAAATTTGTAATCTTAGGGCAATGCTTAAATATTACATATATATATTTAATTATGAAATATCTTAGCCATCAGAACAGGTAGCCAGTCTATTTCTACTTTTCTATTTTACAGTCAAATACTTTTTTTTCAGCTGTATATGCTGTTGGAGATTTTTAAAACACAAGATGTAAGTGCTACAGACTACTCTTTGTTAAGGCAAATGGTGCTAAATAGTTGCTTATATCTTTAGATATGTCATACTCATAGGATATCACAAATATTTTTAAGCACAGAAAGTTTCTTGTATTTCAGCAGTTTTAAATGTTTTTATTAACCCACAACCACCTATATTGTATTAAAATATTCTTATTTAACCAAAAATAGTTAACAGCAAATCAAACAATAGAAAGAATAGGACCTCTATTTCTATTGTAGCCATATTTGACCAGGTAACAATCCAGATAGTGTGTGTTACCATGAGCTCAAATTTAATCCATTCTAGACAGCAGATATATCAAATGAATAATAAGTCATCCAGATTGTGAAATGGTTCAATTAGCAGGATTCAAGAGATGTCTAGATTTTAAATGCCATGTCAACATACAGCAGTGTGCACAAATAAAATCACATAATTTAAGAGAAGAATTTCCTTAGATTACTTGTAGTAATCTATATGAAAATAATAAAATTATTTCAAATAAATGAAAATAACAATGTCTGATACTGTTTTGCAGAGTTCTTCTATAAAGGATTAGAACTCAACTACTGAACTGTGTCTCTTGAGCTACATCACTGAAAAATGGAATGATGACCCAGTTAGATAGCTTTATTTTAATTATTTTCAAAATTTTATAACAAAAGGCAATTGCAAGTATCTAACAGGATTTCTTTTCTCAAAATAGCTTAAGATGGCAATAATTACAGTGCCCTATGTATAGGTAACACATTTTTTACCCAACAATTCTCTACATAATTTCAGTGGAATTATAGTGGAATAATAAACACCCTCTGCACCTACCTCTTAGCCCCTGGCTTATAGTGTGAAGCCTTCAAATTATTTTAGTGTCCACTCATAATACATTGCTGTACCATATTTCAAATTTCAGAGTTATTCAAATCTGTCTTAATTTAATTTTGATTTTAATTATAACAAGCTAATTTTCCCCCATATGTTCTATAGAAGTTTCTAATTTCTTCCTCTTCAGAAAAAAATATCTAATTTCAGTTTCCTTGCTTAAATAAGCTGAGACATATTACTTAACGTAACAATTTCTTCCCCAGCTACTAAAGAAACCTGACCAGTAAAGATATAGGATATAAGCAAGAAAATGGGATAAATGGCCTGAGAGATAAGGACATATTTTAAAAATTTGCTTTTTTTTTTTTTTTTTCTTACTTTACTTTCTAGAACATGATCAATATAGTTCCATGAAAAAATAGGAAATCTCATTTTTCAAAGCCATTAATGGATCTTTTTGGGGTAGTATGCTCCAGAATATGCAATATCTTCCATTAGATCTTCATTAAATGAAAAAATAGACAAGCTTTTGGTTCCAAATTGCTTCATCAGCCAGTGCAATGTAGTTTCTGTAGAAAAAAAAAAAACAACCAAACCAAAATAAAAGAGAACAGTTTCTTAAAAGGAGAACATTAAACCAGATCTTCTGTATTACATATTCATAAATTAACAAAAGCTGTGAAAGTGTTCTTGTGAATATTACAGGATCCCTCCTGTTTAATATCTTCATTGACGATCTTGATGAGGGAATAACATCCACCCTCAGCAAGTACGCCGATGATACAAAGCTGGGAGGAGTGGCTGACATGCAGGAACACTGCGCTGCCATCCAGCCAGACCTGGACAGGCTGGAGAGCTGGGCAGTGAGAAACCAGATGAAGTTCAACAAAAGCAAGTGTAAAGTCTTGCACCTGGGAAGGAACAACTGTTTGTATCAGTACAGGCTGGGGGATGACCTGCTGGAGAAGAGCTCAGTGGAGAAGGACCTGGGGGTCCTGGTAGATGACAGGTTGGCCATGAGCCAGCAGTGTGCCTCGGTGGCCAAGAGAGCCAATGGGATCCTGGGATGCATCAGGAGGAGTGTAGCCAGCAGGTCAAAGGAGGTGATCCTCCCTCTCTACTCTGCCCTGGTCAGGCCCCACCTGGAGTATTGTGTCCAGTTCTGGGCTCCTTGGTATAAAAAGGACAGGGATCTCCTGGAAAGAGTCCAAAGAAGGGCTACGAAGATGATTAAGGGCCTAGAGCATCTCCCCTATGAGGAAAGGCTGAGTAAGCTGGGACTGTTCAGCCTTGAGAAGAGAAGACTAAGGGGGGACCTAATCAAAGTTTATAATTATCTGAAGCAGGGGATGCAGGGGGAATCAGCCAGCCCCTTTTCAGTGGTCTGTGGGGATAGGACAAGGGGCAATGGCTGCAAGTTGGAGCATAGGAAGTTCCGCACCAACAGGCGGAAGAACTTTTTCACAGTGAGGGTGACTGAGCACTGGAATAGGCTGCCCAGGGAGGTGGTGGAGTCTCCTTCACTGGAGATATTCAAGACCCGCCTGGACGCCTATCTGAGCAATATGAGCTAGGGAGCCTGCTTTGGCAGGGGGGTTGGACCCGATGATCTCTCGAGGTCCCTTCCAACCCCTACAATTCTGTGATTCTGTGATTCTGTATTGTTACCTCTAGACCAGAGAAACTTCCTTTCTCATGATCAGAATAACATAAAATAAGGAAATAAAAGGAGTGAATACACCTGGAGAGCAATTGGTAAACAAAATTTAGCCATCTGAAATGGTTAAAATTATGGTTGAATTTCTTTGGGATTTGGAAGAGGTAAAGGAAATGGCAAGGCATGAAGAGTCTATAGAGCATTTGAGGAGGTGGGGTTAGAATCTGGGGTTAAGAGGAAGATAGAGCTCTTTTATTATTTTGAAAGTAATTTTGAGGTGTTAGAGTATGATAAAAAAAGTTGTAAAGGTGAAGAACATTTGAGGTTTACTGATTAAAAAGAAGAAATTACACAGTCAAAACAACAGCGGAAAACTTATAGCACCATAAGATTTAATGTTTTTGAAAGCTCAATAAATGGAATCCGACATTTCTCAAGGACAAAAAAGGCAGTATTCCAGGTACATGTAAAGCGCAAAAACAACCTTCTCTTTTCCAGAGAAAAACGATGATTCAATGTCTTTCTGTTGACTGAAGCACTCGAGAAAGTCCCAAACCTAAGACAGGAATATCAGGATTCAAATACTCCTGAGTAGGGTACTGAGACATGAGTAGGAAGAAGATTTAATTATTTATTGATCAAAATAACTTTTGGTTTTTAGCAGAAAGTGTAATGTTCTAGGACAACCAAGACTTTGACAGCTCCTACTGATGGTCTCTTGCAATCAGAGAATCATAGAATGGTCTGGGTTGGAAGGGACCCGAAGGATCATAGAGTTCCAACATCCCTGCCACAGGCAGGGCCACCAACCTCCAGTCCTGGATCTACACAAGTTTGCCCAGGACTCCATCCAGCCTGGCCTTGAACACCTCCAGGGACGGGGCATCCACCACTTCCCTGGGCAGAAATGATGAGACAACGCAATGGTGAGACACCACCATTGACATCTTCATTTTAAAAAATATCTCAGAGTATTCATTGTGCCTTTTCTGTTTCTACATATTTTGCCAAATGCATGACTTCAGAAGGGAATCTTATCTGGATATGGAGTAAATAAGTCCTGCAGGATTTGGCATGTGATGAAAGATTAAAGATGCATTTAAAGTGAAGAATATATCAAACGCAATTTTACTTGAACTTCTGGCTGAAAATAAAATTGTGAAATTTTCAGATATGTTTCGAGTCACAGTTTGCAAATCCGTTTGACAGATTATAGCTGAAAGACAAAAATAAGCAGGTAGGAAATTATGAACAAGCCTTTTCTTTCTGATAGTGCCCATGTTTTCTGATACAGAAAACATCTTTGTAATTAAGTCAGGTTTTGTTGGTTTGGTTTTTTTTTTTTCCTTGCTCCTCAACTAGTTCTGCCATTCTTGTGCCCTAGGTTGATGTATATAAATCTTACAGGTCTATACCTTAGCCACCTATCAGTTTTGAGATAGTAGATTGAAACAAATGAAGGAAGATCTATTGGCCTCTTGTAAATGCCTAAAGGGAGATGATTTGGCTCTGTAGATACTGATCGTTCTCTACAGACTATGAAAAAGTGTGCAGCGATTAGCTCCAACATACATGCCTAGTCAGATGACTAGAAACCAGGGCAGATTAATCCCACCTTTATTTGCTGGCAGCTGCCAGAAGTCTTAACATCTATATAGCTCAATGAATAAATTCAGATATGGAGCGCATTCAATTAACTTCATCTGCCTCTCATTTCTAATCATAAGCTGTCTTTTGTATTCTACTCTTTTTTTCTAAAAAAGAGAAATTTATAATGTATTCCTTAGTTTCTATACGGGCAATATAGCTTTCTAGTGTATAAAACAGAAGTACAGGTTAATTTTCACTGGACATTAAGGTCAGTCAGTAATTTTTTTTTTCTTTCCTGGCAGGATAAGCATACATCTTACAGTCAGTTTGTGGTACTAATTTCCTCCCAAATTCAGGTGATTTTTGTGTTTCTTTTGTTGGTTTTGCTTTTCTTTTCTTTTTCCTGTACATTTTTTTTCTTATTCAACTTCTGAATGTAAAGTAATTCTGATGAATATCAGAATATCAGACAAACAGAAATAAGAAAAACTCATTTGAAACACATTCAGAGTCTTTAACTGTTTAGGAATGTATGGAGCATTCTGTAATTTGCACTAGAAAGGATGAAGGGAGCTATTCCATTTCAAAGATTTTGACCATTGTGATTATTCTTACCATTTTTAAAACATTCAATAATTTAATGTTGTCATGATCAAAAACTAATTACCAAGATAACCTATTATCTCTTAGGGTTTTTGTTGTTGTTGTTGTGGGGTGGTTTTTGTTTTGGTTTGGTTTTTTGTTTTGTTTCTGTCTCATAAGTATTATTCTAGTACACTGTCTGGAGATACATATATATATAAAATATATCTCTCTATATATATATGCATATTCCCCTCCCTGGTTCTTGTTTTCTCCTGCTTCTCTATGATTCATTGACTTTTGCTGCCTATTGAAATATTAGAGAAACTCCTCCATATAATTCTATTTAAAGCTCATTTTCATGAAACAACAGTCTTTTACACCAGTTGAGAATTTGGCCACTGGCCACATAATTTAATAGAACAATTTTGATTGATGTCCGGTTTAGATCTTATCCCAGAAATTTTCTTGTACATAATTTTTTTAGTAGATAAATCATTTTCACTGAAGTAATAAAATATATTTAGGACCACTATTAAGTAAATGAACTAATGTTGCATAAACTAAAGTGAGAGGTCAAATAAGTGACACTATTTAGCTTGGCAAAATATATATCAATCTCAGAATTAAATCAGAAACTGGGAATGTTTTACACACATATAACCTTTTATGTTATACTCGATTGGTTTCATCCATTTTTGAAGGAAAATACATTTTATTACCTCAAATTCTTTGTATAGAATTCATCTTGAGCTCATTTGATACTTTTATTTGCTAATGAAATATTATTATTGAACTCTTGTGTATTTTAACTGACCTATGTGGTTATTGTTGTCAGCATCAACTTTATTCCAGAAGGCTGATGTTGTGATATTGTGTTCAGTATTTTCTCTGGTGTTTTGATAAATGCTAAGGGATTACAGTGGAAAGAAAGTGCAATTATTGCTCAGGAAGAAAAAGTGACTATGTAGACGGTCAATATATTTATGCTGTATTGTAAGTCAGCGGTATTTGTGGGTCAAGGATCAACTCAGTGACACACCTGCACCGAATAGCTTGAAAGCTTCTGAAATTATATTTTGTTTCATTTCAGGCTTTTACCATTTCAAACACTTGAAGACTAGTCACTTTGAAGGTTTTTTATTATCTATTTTTTATTATTTGTACTATTACTGACACTTTCCATGGACAGAGGCAACTTTATTTGAAGTACTCAATGAGCACTTCTAATCAACTCTAAAAGTGAGAATAAGACAAATGTAGGGCTTGAAAGGACACAAGAAACCACTCACTATTCAATCCAGATCTGTATTGAAATGGGATCAGGTGCACTGGTGCTGTCTCTGACAAGAGACTCTAACTTGTTCTGAAAATCCTCCAATGAAAAGGATTCTACAGCATCCCTAAGAACATTGTTCCAGTGCTTTACAATACCCATATGGCAGTAAAAATTATATTAGAAAAATGTCATCACTGAAAAGGATATAGAACATGAAAGATCTTTCAAGGGGCAAAGTAATTTTGCCCAGTGGATAGTCCATAGTTTAAGCCATAAAGTGAAAAGCAAAAAAAAACCCAAGAAAAAAACCTGCAAACCAAAACCATCACACTTATTGAAATGAAGTATAAAAAGAAATATACAACAAAATAGAACTCTGCAGGAGATGACTTGGTGAGGAAGACAAGATAAATATATGCAGTTGTACTTTATTTGACCAGAAATAGTGAAGTCAAGTTCTTAGAACTAATTTTTCATCTGAAATATCATCCTTCCAACTACAGAGTGCCCCTTAAAAGCAGAGGCACTGATTCAGTGTTGAATCAGAGGGGAAATATTGCCTACTAAATCACTAGTACTATTTCTTGTACCATCTAGATTTTTCTTGGAAGCTTTCAACTTGAGCTGACCTCAACCTTTCTAAGCAACTAAGAACAGTCTGGATCTCAGTAAAAGCCATTGCAAGTCGAGGTGTTGTGAATATGAATTCACAAAAACTCTAGTAATTATCTACAATTAAATATTTGTTAGCAATTACCAATATTGTATTTTGTTAACAACCAAAAAATAAAGTTTGGAGATGATTGTGTTATGTTAACTTACTGCTGGGAATTTGAGTTAAAATTCAATATCAGTGTAGAACAACTTCTTACATTATTTTTTAGGCAAGTGTGATACACATAATTGAAGACAATGACAAAGCTTACTAGCTGGCCTGGAGATTTTGGAACAGATCCAGAAAAACTATAGTTGTGTCTAAAATAAGGGAGACTGAAATTCTGTTTGTATCCAAACTATCTAAGTTACAGTGTCCACAGGAAATGTAAAACTTTTGGAAAAATGCTCTGAATTTGAATATATTAAGTAGATATCCCCATTGCTTCCATGTTTCTTGCGTTTGGAACTGTAAGTGCTCCCATATACAAAAAAGGCCATATATAATTAACGTATTCCATGAGAGTTTAGGGTTGGGTTCAAATCCTATCAAGTTCAAGAGTTGTATCTGAGCTAGAATGTAGGTCAGCTATTTCTTTGTTGGGGAATCTCATTACTACTCATAAGCAGATCTATATATTACTTGTCGTGCCTTGTGTTTTCTTTCCAATTAGTTTCCACTTAGGCTTCCAGTTTTCTGGGAAATTTCCACTTCTTGACTCCTGTGTTAGGAAAGTGTCAAGTATTTAGAGAACACTGGTAGTTTAACCATAGTATAATTTCTTCTTGGCTAGTTGAGCCCTCTAGAGTCAGATCTACTAAGCAGATTTGACTTAGTGGATGTCTGAAGCCTGTAACTTTGCCATGCATTACAGACAGATTTTAAGAATATATTTGCAATTCTTTGAATCATTGTTCAGACACATAATTTTTAGGAACTGAGAAGCCAAAAGTTGAAACTATATTCAGATGCCACTGTAGTTGGATTAAGAGGAATGGAAAGGTTCCGTAGTTACTCTACAAATGAAACTGGGTGACCTAGAGTCCCTGTAATTGATGTTACCCATAAGCAACCTGTTTCTTTTCCAGATCCTTGGTAGTGGTTGAGTGATATAGAAATCTTAATTTTTCTAATATTCACACAGCTACTTAAATATGAAAATTAGCTATAAGAACTGAATACTGTTTGAAGTTGTTTATAGGACTTACAAATCTAATCATTTTGATGAGTTATTAATGATAGTTTAACATTTAAAATACTGAATCAATCTTTTAAAATAACTTGTAGGAGACAATGTTGTTTGTAATTAATATTTTTAAACCTTTTCTTAACATTGGGATATTGAAAGTAAACGCTGATACTGATGAAAACTATAAATTACTTACTAAAATTTTGTTACAGTGGATGCTTTGAAAGAAAATAAATATCCAGAGCATTCTTCACTTTCCTTGACACTGCAGAGTTCGTATGTCTTTTCAACAGACACAGAAGTATAAATAAACATATTGTAAATTTGAATGCACTTTGGCTTGAAATGTTGTTATATTTAAGCACAACATTCTGATCTATCGCATTTTCAGTTTATATATTTGACATTCCCTGTCACTATGAAACTGATCTATTGATGTGAAAATAAAGTATGGACAAAAGTTACTGTAGGGTGCTAAAAGAGATTAAAAATCTCTTTTGACACAACACAAAGATACCAATATTTGTTTGACTACTGTTATATAGTGAAGAAGCTAGAGAGGCTGAAACATATAGGAGAAAAAATGAGTCAGATTTTTCTAGCTTAAAGATTAGCACCCACATTGAAGTTTTTCAATACTGACCTTACAGTACTAGTAGGATTGCTGGACACCCACAAAACAGTTTTAGACCTCAAACAGTAAATGTCAGTTCTTTTTTATTTTTACTTTTTCAGCAGAATAGGTACATTTCTGCCTTTCACTTAAACTATTTTGCTGTTATCCCTTCATGTGTGGAAGGCTTCTGGCTGAGACATTCACTCCAAACCTCATTTGCCATGGCTTAACCACATATATTCTTTCCAACAGTTTCCATTTTTCAGTGCTCTATTTTATAATTTACCTGTTCAGGACCTCATGGAAGGAAAAGGACAAGAAGCCTCTCAACATATATTTTCCTTCCTGTCCTGTTAAAAGGGGCATGACAGAGTAACTGGTGGGTGTCTGACCTCCAGCCAGACAACTTTACTATTAAAGACTGAGGTAAAGAAGGAATTAAGGACCTCAGCCTTGTCCTCATCCCTTGTCACTAATGTTTCCCCTGCATCCAGTAAGGGCTGGAGATTCTCCTTGACCCTCCTTTTACTGTTAATATGCCTATAGAAGGACTTTTTATTATCTTTTACAGAACTGGCCAGCCTGAGTTCCAGATCAGCTTTAGCGCTTCTGTCTTTCTCCCTACATGATCTCACTACATTCCTATAGTCATCCCAAGACACCTGCCCCTTCTTCCAAAGGTCATATTTTTCCCTCTTTTCCCGAATATCTTCCTGGATCTCTCTACTCAGCCAGGCTGGCTTCCTTGCTCACCAACTCCTCTTCCGACAGACTGGGACAGCCTGTTCTTGTGCCGCCAAGATTACCTTCTTGAGGAGCAACCAACCCTCTTGGGCTCCTTTGCCCTCAAGAGATACCTCCTCCACAAGATCAGAGGTCTGGAGCACTTCTACTATGTAGACAGATTGCTAGAGTTGGGCTTGTTCAGTCTCCAGAAGAGAAAGCGCTGGGGATACCTTATTGCAGCCTTCCCGTACCTAAAGGGGACCTACAGGAAAGATGTAGAGTGATGATTTATCAGGGAGTGTAGTGACAGGACTGGGGTAATGGGTTTAAACTAAGAAACAGTAGATTTCGATTAGATGGAATGAAGAAATCCTTTACTGTGAGGATGGTGAGGCACTGAAAGAGGTTACTTGGAATAGTTTAGGTGCCTCCTTGCTGGCAGTGTTGAAGGCCATGTTGGGTGGGGCTTTGGGCGACCTGTTCTAATGGAGGGTGTCCCTGCCCTGGAAGGGGGGTTGGAACTAGATGATCTTTAACGTCCCTTCCTGCTCAAACCATTCTATGATTCTGTGAGTGAGAGAGAATCTGGTCTGCTAGGCCTGCTGTCCTTGTCACAGTCTGTTTAATGGGAATAGAGGAAAAAATTCACATGAAAGTATCCTGCCATAGCTTTTATAATGTCAGTAATTTCTTCCAAGGAACACTGGCACCCCAGTTTGGGGTTTTTTGTTTGTTTATTCTAGTGAGATAGAACTGGTTTTCTAGAAAACACACAATGTTCTTAAGAAAAAAAGCAAAGTTTACAGTCTGGCCATGTATTTTTGGAACTTTGTTCTTGGATTTTTATCTTTCTCTTACTGATGTAATTATTCTGTTTACTTATTCTGATTCCATTAAGGATGCACTGTACTTACCAGTGTGACAATATTTATGATATTTAGATTTCACCCTTTTTCACATATGGCAGCTGTGTAACAAAAAAGTTTTTACAAGATCAGTCCTATGTTTCTCCTCTCCTAATCATCTTACATGACTATGAATATAGTTTTGACAGTTTTAAACTTAATGAATGCTATTTCATGTTTATTATGCATCAATAGCAGAGTTTATATTCGAAAAGACTCCACAGGATGAATTTTCTCTCTGGATATCATAATAGAAATGAAGATAATTTCAAAGAAATGAGAAAAGATGCAATTTTCCGTCAAAGTCCCAACATTTATATCAATAACATTATTTCTTTTGTTGTTGGAATCTCAGTCAGTCCTTGAAAAAGATAAATTATTCAGTCCACAGTATCCTCTCTTTGTTGTTGAGAAATTGTAATTTCAGTTTCCATTTTTATCCTGTCAATTTAGATCTATTTTGTTGAAAACCAAATAATAATCTGGTTTATACTGTTTAGTTTATTTTTACCTATACTAGCCATATTTTAAGGAATTTCTTTTCTAATTGTATTTGATAATGTTTTTTGGACATGCAATTCTGGATCACTTGGATTATACCCTCTGAGGATGAATAATTATTCATTGTTATGTAAATTCAAGTGCATGGAGGATGTGCCTTCTATATTCCTTTGAAGATGAATTATCTCACAAAGCCTGGAGAAAAGCAGGCCACCTCAATGAGATTTCAGGGTCCTTCTAAATTTGCTTCCTTCATTAAGACAGGACAAGTGAGATTTAAACTCTGTAGAGGCCATAGTTCTGTTTTGTAGTATTGTAAGATCTCTTGAATATATTTGTACAGTGTAAATTATTTGATTGTTGGCTTCTTTTTTTTTAATTAGATGTTTGTAACTTGAAATATGATTCTACCTTGAAAATTAGATGTTTGTAACATGAAATATGATTTACACTGCCAATGTAATACACCAAAAGTACATTCATGATCAAAGCAAAAAGAATCATAGAATCCTAGAATAATTTGTGCTTGAAGGGAACTTAAAGATCATCTAGTTCCAACACCCCTGCCATCAGCAGGGACACTGTCCACTAGACCAGGGGATCCAAAGCCAGTCAGCAACAGTGGTAGCATATGTGTGATAATCTATTTAAGAAGAAACAAAACCCAACCTAACAGCAGCTTTTTGCCACCACAGAAAACAGTAAGATATGGAAACTTTACATACTCTAAGGTCAGTGAAGGAGGAGGGTGGAGGAGGTTGTCCACGAGACAGAGCAGATTTTCCCTGCAGTCCATGAAGAAGACCATGGTGAAGCAGACTGTTCCCCTAACACCCATGGAAGATGGTGGAGACATGCAACCCCATGCTGGAGAAGGTGGAGACACCTGAAGAAAGCTATGACCTTGTGGGAAGCCCATGGTGGAGCAAAGTCCTGGAAGGACATGCAGTCCGTGGAGAGGGTAGTAGTCCATAATGGAGC
The DNA here is from genome assembly GCA_020800305.1 of Porphyrio hochstetteri. Classification (NCBI taxonomy): domain Eukaryota; kingdom Metazoa; phylum Chordata; class Aves; order Gruiformes; family Rallidae; genus Porphyrio; species Porphyrio hochstetteri. The sequence continues at coordinate 179,929,294 of CM036905.1, read as the reverse complement.
AGTGTGCACCCTGTGGAAGGGACTCATGAGGGGTCAGTTCATCAAGAACTGCAGTCCGTGGGAAGGAGAAGTCAACGGAAGACCATATCCCATAAGAGGGACTCCATGCTGGAGCAGGGGAAGGTTGTGAGGAGTCATACCTCTGAAGAGGAAGGAGTTGCAGAGATAACATGATGAACTGACTACATCCCACATTCCCCTGTGCTACTGGGGGTAGAATGTAGAAAAATTGGGAGTAAAGTTTGCCCAGGAAGAAGGGAAGAGTGGAGTGAGGTGTTTTAAGATTTGGGTTTATTTCTCATTATCTTACTTTGTTTTCACTGGGTAATAAATTAGATAAACTCTTTTTCCTGGTTGAGTCGGTTTTGCTGTGATGGTAACTGGTGAGTAATCTCTCCCTGACCTTTTGTTGCTTTGCCTCTGCCCTGTCCAGCTAAGGAGGTGAATGACAGAGCAGCTTTGGTGGGCATCTGGCATCCAGTCAGGGTCAACTCACCACACCAATCCTTGCAGTTTACCTTTTTCTTCCAATTATACTCCCCATCCCACAGGGAAGAAGGAGGAGGAGGAGTGAGCAAGTGGCTGCATGTTTCTTAGGTGCTGTCTGGGGATAAAGCATGTCAGTGTTCTGTCTAGGACACTAAAACATAGGAAAACTGACTCTTTTAGAATGTGATTCATCTGATAAAATATGAATGTGTAAACTAGGATTAAATCAACTGCTTTCCAAAAGTTGCTCCTTCTCTTCTCGATTATAAAAAGAACTATAGGTGACTAGTTCAGCCAAATGAATCATAGTAGTGGACACTGTATGCATTTGAGAAAATGATTTAGATTTTGTACTGTCAAATGCCATTTGACTCCCACAGACATGAGAAATCAGTAGGTATTTCCACTTTGGAGTGCTATGGCTCTTGGATTATTTCTTTACTAAAATAATCCATAAATTATAGCAGAAATTCCAGGAGTACAGATTGGAAACCATGTCTATCTTTGCCAAAAACAATTGCTAATTGTGAGGAATGGAACCATTCATGTTCCTGCTCTATGCCTTTCCATCTCCATGAATCTTGCATTTATTTCAGCACTGACTCAACCCTTCCCAACTAAAATATGGTCCAGCTTCAATGTAATGGCCAGAGAACTTTAAAACAGCAGCAAGATTAAAATAAACAAAAAGAAGTACTTTTTCACTCAAGGCACACTTAAGCTGTCAGATCTATTATCAAAGAATTCTGTGGAGGCCAAAAGTATAAATGAATTTAAAGTATTTTTTATCATTATTTATTTATTTATTAAATATTTAAAGATATTCAAGCAAAGATTAGACTTGTTCACAAAAGAGAATTTCATTACAGGCTATTAGGCATTACGTTGAAGATGTGGACAAGTTGCAGTTCAGATATCTGGTGGCAGTAGTTTGTTAAAAGTTAGGAGAAGTACCAGTTACACTTATCTTTCTTTTATATTTTATTTTTTCTCTGGACACTGTTCCTCATTCTTTTTTTGGCTCAGTGTTTCACCTTACAGTGCCATCAAACACAAAATCTTCCTCAAATGAGAGTGACATAGAAGTAAGATCTATGTAAATCCAGGTGTAATAAATGCAAAGAAAAAGAAAAGTCATCAAGGATGAGGTCAGATACTAAAAAACCCTTTGATAACTCAAAGCAGAGCACTCTGATAGAGCAAATGCTATTGAAGGACATTTACAGGACAATGCAATCATCAGACACAGTCAAAAAGGTTCACAATGGGAAAGTCTTGTATAACTAATTTGATATCCTTCTACTATAAGGTCCTGCCTAATGGGTGACAGGTTGGGAAGGTGGTGGATGTAGCTTTTCTCAAGTTTTTCAAAGTCTGAGACTTGATATGTTCAGAGTATATGTGTAATAGTATCTCCCTTTAGGTCCAGAAATCATATGTGCAGATTACTTCTGGAAAAGTCTCCAGATTCTCTTATGATAAAGGTTGATTTTATTAGTTTCACCAATATTTTTAGTAATGTCTTTGTAGAATGGACGGAGTATATGAAACTGTGGTGCTTATTGTCAATTTTTGATTTGTGAGCTGGAAGTGGAGAACTTAGGTATTATTTACATGAAGAGGTGTCCTGGAATCAACCTTGAATTCCTGGGATGGATTTCAAAAGCCTCACACTAGAAAATAAGGGGAAGAAGAAGGAAAGGACTGTTCTTCCCTGGGGTCTGAGGCACAACAGTCTTATAAGACAACAATGTTCTCCACAAACAATATAAAACTCTTAGATGCATACAAAAGCACTTGGGGTCATAGCAGAATGATTGGAGGTAGGAGAAGGCAGTATGGACCAACATATTTCAGGCTAGGTTACCTATACTGAACATAAGTCTCTGCAGACCGGAGCGTTTTGATCTGACTGCTGTGGCAAAACAGGCTTCCTCTTCCAGTTAGTAACCAAGGCCATCTGCTAACCACTCTTCTGTAGATTTAAAGAATTTTTACTCTAGAGTCTGGGCTTTCTCGGGATGTGCTTTCATGTCAAGTCATGTCCTCAAATTTAATCCATCTGGCTGAAAAAAGAAGGACGAGTGACAGAAAGCTAGATACCATGAGTGCTGGGTCTGTACCATAGGCACATGGTACATTGGGCAAAACACAGAGACAGTGATCTGCCTTGTCACCTGTTATAAATGTTAGACTAAGGAACTAGATATAGAAGTTAGGAGAAGCTTAAAATGAGAAGGAAGATTTGGGTGGAAAAAGGTGCCTATCATCTAGGTGGGATATGGAAATGAGGTGGTTGAGTAGTAGAAGCAGGTTTCCAGATGACTTTTTGTCTAATATAAGAGGAGGACAATGTAATTTTATGCTGTCATAGTTCTGTCATTCCAAACTAAAGCTAAAATGATGAAGCTGGTCTGAGTGACCTACTTGTCCAATATGTTTTGTCTATCTAACTTCCTACTCTCTAATTTTTGTCATAACCATGACAAACACAAGATTTGGCAAATCTGTTTCTAATACTTTATGTGGTACTGTAAAAAATTTCTTATAGATGCCTAGTTTGCCACCTTCGAAGAAAAACATAGTAGTGCTATTGGAGAGAGGCTTTGCATTTTTTTTGTATTTTGTGAAAAATGTTCCACTTTCTAAGTATTGGAGGGCTTAATAGTGTAAAGTATTGCCAAATGCTAGTGGAGAAGGAAGGAGAGCAAATATAATTTTCCACAAGGGTAATGAGACCTGATTAACAAAGTTGCAAAGCTGCCACTAGCAAGCCAAAAGAAAAAAAATCTAGAGAAATTGATTTAGTGCTGGTGTTCCTACCTGCTGTTGACTGGGTTAGACTATGGTCTTGTCATTGACTTCTGTGCCATAATTTAATTATAGAAGTTCATTCTTTCTGGATAGCACCATCCTTGGAGCAACATTCTAATATATCATTGGCTGTTGATGATCACTAATGATGAATCACACTAATATATCATTAGCTCTGTCACACAGGTGGCTTTGCAGAATAATTTCATCAGAGCATCGACCTGTGATGATGATGCATTACTCAAAGGATAATTTTAATAAGAATAGCTCTTAAATAGTTTTACATTCAAATGTTATTTACCTGAAGTGTAATTAGAGTAACCTCAAATAATATAACTGACTGACCAAACCAAGTGTGTTCCTGGACAAGTATGTAATACATCAGAGCTAGACTAAAAAGCTAAGATGAAAAATGGTCTCAAACCACAGAGAAGCTATAACTATGACAGCGGTGAAATGCAAGTTTTCTTTTATCATTGAAGAAAAAAGTGTTAGAAATATGCAAAAATATTGTAAATGTTTTAAATCAAACTTTCATTAACCAACAATCCTGGGATGCATTAAAAGGAGTGTGGCTGTCAGGTCTAAGAAGGTGGGTGATCCTACCCCTCTACTCTGCCCTGGTCAGGCCCCACCTGGAGTATTACGTCCAGTTCTGGGCTCCCTGGTATAAAAAAGACAGGGATCTCGAGAGAGTCCAGCGGAGAGCTATAAAGATGTTTAAAGGCCTGGAGCATCTCCCCTGTGAGGAAAGGCTGTTCAGTCTGGGGAAAAGAAGACTGAGGGGGGACCTAATTAATGTTTATAAATATCTTAAGTATGGGATGCAGGGGGAATTGGCCAACCCCTTTTCAGTGGTCTGTGGAGACAGGACAAGGGGCAATGGCTGTAAACTGGAGCACAGGAAGTTCTGCACCAACATGCGGAAGAACTTTTACACAGTGAGGGTGACAGAGCCCTGGGACAGGCTGCCCAGGGAGGTGGTGGAGTCTCCTTCTCTGGAGATATTCAAGACCTGTCTGGACGCCGACCTGTGCGACCTGTCCTAGGGAACCTGCTTTGGCATGGGGGTTGGACTTGATGATCTTTGGAGGTCCCTTCCAACCCCTACAATTCTGTGATAGGCAAGAACCTGCAATATATGCTTATATATATATATATAAAAGCATATATTGCAGGTTCTTGCCAATCACAGAATTATATATATATATATATATATATATAAGCAGTAAAATAGGATATTTACCTTTAATATTTGCTTTACATTTTGCAATTGAAATAGCTGTGATTGCTTCAGGAAATTTCAGAAAAGTAGAGAAAATTACTTGCTTTTTTAAACCTTTTCCTTGTGATTCCCGTATATATCTTATGGAAGAATAGAATTTTAAATTTGGAAGACATTATTATTTTATGTGTTGATCTTCTGTTAGCTTCTTTCTCCATGCATCTATCCTTTGATCTTCATCAAGAGGTACTCATTAACTTTCATCTTCCCAGTAAAAATACATCTTTTCCACACAGGTGTTAGTTTTTCTGAACTCCCATTATCACGGTACAAAGCATCCACGGCGCCTCCTCCTCATAAATGTTGTGTGCAGTTCTGGTCATCTTTTCAAAGCAAAAACTAGAAAAAGGCTGGCAAAAGAAGTTCAGGTTTATGATAACTTCTGCATGGGGAGAAACTTTAGAGGGTGAGGTTTGGAACACAGTATTTGTAAAGAAATAGACATCTAGAAAGGATGGAACATTTGAAATGCTGCACTAGAGATAAAATTGCCTACTATTTTTCCCAAAAGCGTAAGAGAAGATATGCAATATAAGCATTATGTTTAAAACAAAGAGAATTACACATTTCCTTACAGTACAGTTGAGTCATGGAACTGTATTTTGTTGCCATGATTTTTACAGTACATTATGGTATGTTTGCTGTAGAAACCGTTTCCATTGCTTTCCTCAGCACCTAAGAACTGGGTTTGGTGTTATGTGAGCTATTGAATAATGAGATTGAATAACAAGCTTTAGACTGAGAAAGTAAGAACATCATATATGAGTTAATGATTTCTCTCTAATGAAAAGGCATTTATGAATAATTTTTTAGATAAATAGATATCAGTATTTAAAAAAAAAATGTGTAAATTCAGCAAATCAGAGTCTAAATGCAAGATTTTATTTTCTCTAAAAGTTTCATACAGAAGAAATTCTACTACAGTAAAAGAAAATTACTGAAAATATGACATAATGGGATTCCTTTTCTCCTCTTTCAGTGTCTGAAGAGTCAACTTAGTCATTTCTCAAACAAGAAACTGTCTTTCTGTTACTGCTAGTTCTCATGATCTGACAGAATGTACTTTCTTACACACAGAAGGGTCAGAGTCACTAGTGCAACTCCATGTTGAGATTTGACCTGAGTTATGTGAATCCAGCTATTCTCATTTTTTCAGTGTCTTTCCTGAAGTGTCTGTTTGGTTCTCAAAGAATTTAAGGCCACTTCCCTCCCCTCTTGCCTCTCCCTTATTAAACTCAGTATCTAGGTGCCACAGATTCTTCAGGGTTTTGGGTGCCCACGACGCAGGGAAGCAAAATGAACTCAATATGAGTGATCCAACTTCACTTTATTGCTTACAACAGAAGGCTTATATAGCCAAAGAAACATACGTGGCAACATCTCATTGGTTATTCTAAACATATACGGTTACACCTATTGGTCAACTGCCTTGTTGCTAGAGCTCCTGTCTACAAGATAGCTGATCACGTGCAAGCCAGCTGCTTGTGCCTACGTGCTTCATGTGCACCCCGTCCTGCTTAGGGCTCCTTAGTTCCTGCCTTGCCTGTCTCTACTGCCAGTACTTTTCCAATGTTAAGGCTTCAGTACCACCACAGAGACCTTGCTCGGACACTGGTTCATGTCCTCCCTGGTCCCTTAACCGTTCACCCACATCTAGGCTGAGTTTCAGGAGTTTACATGAGTTTACAAATGAATACATAGAAGAAACAGCTCTTTGAAAAGAAGGTGTCCTTTACAGTCACTCTTTTTCAGGGAAAATATAACAAAAACAAAAAAAAACCACAAAAATTACTGCAGAAGGAGCTCCATAGTAGGGGGGGACTAAAAATTTAATTGTTTGGTTTCAGTATTTTGGGTTTCTTTTGCCATTTAGACCAGTTATTCTTTTGTCTTGTACTGATATATATAGGAAATGAGTGAAATTTTCTGTATACAAACCATATTCTTTCAGTAGCAGCATATGTAATCATTCTCTGCTACCGTGTTATTCCAATATTGATTTAGATTCATTAATTCCAATATTAAAGAAGATATCATGGGTCTATCTCAGAGAAGACAAAATGTAGTATCTGTGAGAGAATGAACCAGGGAACAAAATACCTATGATATTTAAACATTCAGATTAGTCTTCCTGTAAAAGTTCCAGTTCTTTAGCGAAGTTGGAGTTTGAAACAACTCATATATAATCCTGAAGTCAGTTAAAAGTCTTAATATAAGATAATTGATGCTGATAATATCTAACAGGAAAAATCTTGAATTGTGATCACTGGTAGAACACATTTTTAAAAATCATACTTTTTTTTCGCGTCAGCTGACATATAATTGAAGAGAAATAAATAGAATTCACACCTAATGCATAAAAGTGCACTGATAAAATAGCTGTAGCAGTGGAGAAACACACATCACTGTCCTCATCTCACCTGTATCTCCTGAAGTTTAATCTAATTGTGCCTAATTAGTCTAACCTAATTATGTATGTTCTGCACTGAATGACAAGTATTAATTCCAGGAAGCCATTACTCCTGCTTTAAGACAAGTAGTATAATTGATTCTTTGAAAACTGGAATATCTGTTGGTATAGAAAGAACTAGACTACCATTCTAGACAAGTAAACTTGCTTTTTCATGGCTATAATTGTGTAAAACAGATCACACTGCTGGGATGGTATCTCTTCCATACTGTTGATACCTAATTGTAAGTGTCTTTATAGGAGCTAAATGCCAAAACTCAGAACATCTTGTTCGTATAAGAAATATAACTGAGAGAGAGGAATCTGGCTGAACATTGCTGTCTCTTCAGAGTGAATTGAGTAGCTCTTCAGAATTCTAGTCCATTCATTGATCAAAGATGCCCTTCCAAACCAAAAATGGGAGTTTAGAGCTCCAGGTTACATGCAAACATCTTTACATACATATCTATTTTAAGATGTCTGATCTGAGTTAAATTGTACTCATGAGGCTCATTCAGTTGCTGAAATGTGGGCATCTACTGCCATTGGAGAGATAACAAAATGTCCAAGTAATCCACATTACCATATACAGAGCAGGACCTAAAAGAGGTCCTTGCTGTTCTTCAGCAACTGCTGGATGTTAAGTAAGAATAACAGATCATTTAAACTCAAAAGAAAAAGCACAAAAAGAGAGAAATATGACACTATTATTGCCTGTTTCTGATTTTTCAATGTGAGGTATCTTAGAGATGCAAGACCCGTTTCATTAAAACTAACTAAACATGCTATCTTTGACTGTAAACTGACATCTGCAAAACGTGAAAAAAATATTAATTATAAAGTTACCCTCCACCCTAATTCAAATATACCTCTCTTTCTTGCTGAATGTGCATTCTGAGTGAAAAATATAAATACAAAATGAGCCACATGAAAATGAAATTCAGTTCTTGTCAGAGATTTGATATTCTGAAAAAGTAGAAAATTCTGATATTAAATTAAGCCTCGCTAAGTCTTTAGAACAGCTTTAAATTTTATTTCAACTGGAATGCTTTGGTATGATTATAGGTCAACAAAAGTCTTTCTGACTGGACATCAGTAACCAGCTCTAGTATATGACTTTAGCTAAACTACATACAACAAAAAGGGATATTACAGAGCAATTTGGAATAATCTCAAGGAGCATTACCCATAATATAAAAACACATGTGTTAAAATAAATTAACATGTACTGTACTTTTATCAAAATTCTTTTGTCAGGGAACTGACTTTTTGGGAATGAAACAAAAATTAACTTCTTTGTCCCTTTCTTCTCTTTATTTTGTAGAAAGCTTTATATTTTTATCATAAATGACTGCATAAGATTAGAAAAAGCCTTCATGGCTGAAAGAAAATTTCGTTGAGAATCAACAAAGACACTATTTTTGTGTGTAGCATATTCTCAAAGATAGACTTCTATGATGTCAAGACTGGCTGGGTAGATGAGGGGAGAGCATCAGTTGTTGTCTACCTTGACTTCAGGAATGCTTTTTATACTGTCTCCCATAACATACTCGTAGGTAATCTTAGGAAGTGTGAGTTGGATGAGTGGACAGTAAGGTGGATTGAGAACTGGCTGAATGGTAGGGCTCACAGGATTGTGATAAACCACGCAGAGTCTAGCCTGTAGCAAACAGTGTGCCCCAGAGGTCAGTGCTTGGTCCAGTCTTATTCAACATATTCATCAATGACCTGGACGAGAGGACAGTGTTCCCTTGGCACGTTTGCTGATGAAACAAAACTGGGAGGAGTGGCTGTTACACCAGAAGTCTGCACTGCCATTCGGAGAGATCTGGACAGGCTGGAGAGTTAGGCAGAGAGGAATTTAATGGAATTAAAAAAGGGCAAGTGCAAGGCCCTACACTTAGGGGGGAATAATAAGGAGGTATATGTTAGCAGCTTACCTGCTGGGAAGCAGCTCTGTGAGAAAGGACCTGTGAGTCCTGATGGACAAAAAGTTAAGCATAAGCCAGCATGGTGCCTTTGTGGTCAAAAAGGCCAATGGTATCTTGGTGTGCATTAAGAAGAGCATGGGTAGCAAGTCAAGGGAGATGGTCCTCCCTCTCTACTTTGACCAGGTGAGGCCACATCTGGAGTACTGTGTGCAGTTCTGAGCACCCCAGGTCAAGAAAGACAGGCAACTACTGGAGGGAGTCCAGCGGAAGGCTACAAGGGTGATTAGGGGACATGTTAGAAGAGAGGCTGAAAGAGCAGGGTCTGTTTGGTCTGGAGAAGAGAAGACTAAGAGGCAATCTCATCACTGCTTATAAATATGTAAAGAGTGGATATCAAGAGGATGGAGCCAGAATTTTTCCGATGGTTCACAGTGAGAGGACAAGGGTCAGGAGGCACAAACTGGAACACAGAGGTTCCATCTGAACATGAGGAAAAATTTATTTACTCTGAGGATGACAGAGCACTGGAACAGGTTGTCCATAGAGATTGTGGAATCTCCCCTGCAGATACTCTAAACCGACCTGGATATATTTCTGTGCAACCTGCTCTAGGTTATCCTGCTTTAGCAGCTGGGATGGGGGACATGGACTAGATGAAGCTGCAACAGAGGATGTTCAGGTTGGTTATTAGGAAGAGATTCTTTACTGAGCAGCTGGTTGGGCACTGGAAGAGTATCCCAGGGAAGTGGTCACAGCACTGAGCTTGACTGAGTTCAAGAAGCATCTGGACAATGAACTCAGTCAAATGCTTTGACTTGGATGGTCCTGTGTGGAGCCAGGAGTTGGACTCAATGATCATTATGGGTCCCTTCCAACTAAGGATATTCTATGATTCTATCATTCTGTGACTGATCTCCCAATCGCTATCATACTGTAATTCTAATGAAATTTTCCTAATGAAATTGAATATCCTATTTGACATAGGAAACAAACAACATTTGAAAACATATTTACAAAAGAATTATCATTACAATAATCAATAAAAGGAACAAAATAAGTTTAGGCATCAACCTTCTTGCTTTATCAGGAAGATCAAAATCTATTTAAACCTCTTTCCAAGGGAGATGATTGCCCCTGCAAAAAGAGGTGGGAGGTTACAAAGAAGAAAAAACTCTGTGTCAGTGAATTTAACAAAAAAAAAAAAAAAAAGCAAGCAGCTCTATCTACCATTCACAATTTATAAATAGCATATATTCCATGTAATTCTTAGAGGATACATTTTTCATTAGACCCACCACCGACAGTGGCATCCTCCCTTCTGATTTCTGTGCACCTTGGTTCCAAAGTATTCTCTGCTCTTTTTGAGTTAAGAAGCATTTCCATAGCATTGACACAGTCAAAATGAAAGCAGATTTTTTTTTTTTTGCAATCTATAATAAAGGTCTAAATTACAGTCTTCTGCTTTCCCATGGCTGGCATTTGATGCTCTGTGTTCCTGAATGAACAACTCAGAACTATTTTAAGCAAAATGTAGAGATGGGAAGTTAAACCTCTTTTCCTGGATATTGCAAAGGGACATTACTTCAAAAGTATCTAATACAAAGCAGTTTGATGCTGAATATTTTATCCTAACACTGTGGTATATGAGCATCGTAACCTAGCAATGCACAGTGTCCTTCATCTTTCGGAATACTTAAAGGGATGTAATTGTCTCTGGTGGGAGGTCATTTGCAGAAGCCTGCCAAATTTTGTGCATTTACTGTGTAGACACCTATATGGGTGGATGGGGAGCAGAATGAAGCTTCAATAATACAAGGGGGATTGGTTAGCAACCTGCTACACCACTTAGACACACACAAGTCTATAGAACTGGATAGGATCCACCCAAGTGTACTGAGGGAGCTGGCAGAAATCCTTGCCAAGACACTTCCCACCGGTTAAGCTGTTTTTATATATGTATATATAAAATATATATATATAATATATATGGAAAGCTGCTGATGGAAAAGAACCTGGTGGTATTGATCAAGAGCTGACGAAATATCAGCCAGCTGTGTCCCCAGGTTGCCAAGAAAGCCAACAGCATCCTGGTGTGTATCAGAAAGACTGTGATCAGCGGGACTAGAGTAGTGATCATCCTTCTGTAGTCAGCACTGATGAGGCCTCATCTTGAATACTGGGTTCAGTTTTGGGATCCTTACTACAAGACAGACACTGAGGTGCTGGAGCATGTAGAAAGGAGGGCAATGAAGCTGGTGAAAGGTATAGAGCACAAGTTTTATGAGAAGTGGCTGAGGGAGCTGGGTTTGTTTATCCCGGAGAAAAGAAGGCTGAGGGGAGATCTTATCACTCTCTAGAACTCCTTGAAAGGAGGTTGTACTTAGGTGCCTGTTGGTCTCTTCTCCCATGTAAAAAGTAACACGACAAGAGCAAATGGGCTCAAGTTGAGCCTGGGGAGGTTTAGGTCAGAAAAATGTCTTCACCAAAAGAGTTGACAATTATCCCAGAGAAGTGATTGAGTAACCATCTCTGGAGGTATTTCATTATTTTTTTTAGGTGTGGTGCTTAGGGAAATATTTCATTAATGGACTTGGTAGTGCTAGGCTGATGGTTGGACTCGATCTTACAGGTCTTTTCCATCCTAAATTATTCCATGATTCTATATCTGAACAAGGGGACTAAGATTCACTTGAAGGCAGGGACACTTGCAGTGCACAGTAAATTTAACCCTAAAATGCTCTTTAAAACTGATTAAATAAATAATAGTGGTATGCTAACATACCTGTGTAAGTCTTAGTATACTGGTATAGTTTCTGCACAGTAATTTCCCATCCCATGCAAGCCACATTGATTCAATTTTTGGTTTATTTTTAAAAACCAGAAATTCTTTGATCTATGACCAACTCTGAATATAGTATTCACACCTTGTTGTTTTTCTGATTATAGAATATATCTCTGAATAGATTCTGTCCTGATTAAATGGTGGTATAGAAGTCCTTGAGGAACACCCTACAACAGAAGACTCCAGAGAGTTAAAGTGACTAAATAAAACCATTCTCATTAAACCTTAAAGAGAACAAGTGTCTCATTTGTGGATGTAAAACTTATAGTAACTGTTTAAGTAACTTGAAACAAAGAATCATTTAACATACAGATGTTCATCGAACGAGGCTAATTGCTTAGTGTAGCCCAACATAAAATATCTGTCAGAGAATTTTGCTTATGCTGGAGCTAGGCTCTGTGGGATCCTACTGTAACTGTGACAATGTCAACATCTTTTTTCTAATATTGATTAAAAAGATGATTAAGGATATTTTCAGCAAAGGGAAATGAAAAGAGGATAGACATTAGATTCTTCATAAATCAAAATTAATCATGCAATGCATTTCAATTAAAAATACAACAAATTTTCAGAGTTTTAAGCTTCACTGTGCAGGCTGGGGGAACATGGGTTCTTAAGGGTTTTTGTTTGTTTCTTTTTGAATTAATTGAGAATGGGGCACTGTGCTTATGAATATTTTTCTAATCTATTTACATTTTTTTCCCTCAGTGCTTACTGAATTGGTCAATGGAAATGCCACAGAGTTATATTTTAATTTTCCTGTCTTATTTATTTTAACAGTGAAACATTATTCAGATAGCTTTAGAAGTATTAGATGCTACTGAAATGACTGGTGTTATATTTTTGGAGATACCTGACACTTAGCTTTTATAGCTGCTATGACTGCATCAGTAACACACATAGGAATAATTGTTAACTGTCAAGAATACAATGTATTTCTAATCATATTCCATCAACTACATGTGTTTTACATTGTTAAATCATTTTGGCTGAAAAACAGAGGCTCAGAGTGGAATATAAAAAGCCTGTTCTTTCAGTTTCCTTGCATTATTCATAAATGCAGTACCTTGTCAGCACTTAGACTGTAATCAAAACATAAATGATGTACAAATATTTTGTGTTCAAACTGCATGTAGAATGTTCCTAAGTTACACAATACATTGCATTGTCTTTTTTATAGTCAGTATAAAATTTTAACTTTGTGTCTCATAAGTTCTGTAAAAGCAAGAGTGTCTACTGTTTCCTTTTTGTTCTCTGATTCAAAAGGATGAGCTGAAATTAAAGAAAAAAAGACCTGCAAAAAATCAACAAGCTGCTTTTATCCTTTACCATTGTATCTCATTCACACTCATTATGCTGTTGCATGGTATAACTTGATATCATTTTCAAAGAAACTCTCTTGAGCACTGTTTTGAGTGTTTCAGAGATAAATAACATCATGAATAAGTACAAAAATGCCGTGACAGCCTTTTTTTTTTGTACAGTGACGAAAAGGATTATGAAACATGACTTCTGGATTCTAACAGCTTGGATTCTCTGACTATGTATTGAAAGCTGAAGAAAAAAGAAGTCTAGATTCCAGGGAAACTGTGAAGTATCAAAGATTAAAAAAAAAACCAACAAAAAAACCCCCAACTTGGTGTAATTCTACAAAAAGAAAAAAAAAAACATTAAAAAGTCAATGTAATGATTTACAATTGCAAATGTTGGAAGATTAGTTAAAACTATTTTCATTGTCCCCTTTGATGGACAGATACAGAAAAATATTCCTCCTATTATAATAGGTGGTTTTCTTATTTATCTGCCAAGTTTTCAGCAGCAAAACACAATGAACACCTTGTTTTCAGTATTTTCTTTAATTTTGTTTGGGGATACTTGAGTACAATGAAATAAAATGTAACTATGCATAAATTCAACAGAGGGCACAATTTTTTTCTGTATACTTTGCTTCCTTGGCTTACAAGAATTAATTGGAATATTAGTTTTTGATAGATTTTTGTGCTGGAACAATTATCATGCTTTTCTGTATCTTTTTCCAGGCAATCCCTGCTATCAGTGCTTTCAGTGGTGAAGTTTTATAACTTGTAATGTCCATAGTCAAAAATATTTTAAAATTAAAATGCCAATTATATCTACCCTTGTTTCTTGTCCTTGGAGCATTTTGGCAAAATATCATATAATAAGCTTTTCTGGGGAAATATATATATATATATATTACAAGATAGATACTCAAATTTATGTCAGTTTTTTATTCCAAGCAACTGGAATGTCCCGCAATCCAATATTCAAAGTGGAAGGTAACCTCTTTTAAAAAATCACAACTTGTGATCTTGTTAATGTATTTTCTCTTTAGTATTAATTTTTCCTTAGTATTTTAGCCCACATGGATACTGTGCAAACACAGAACTAAAAGATGTGTTATTGTCTTACAAGTTCTTTGTAAAAATTCAAGATTAATTTTATCACTTGTTTTCACATAGAAAGGTTAATTTCGGGCACTGTATTAAGTCAGCATATGGTATCATAAAGTCAGCAGCCTTACTATTATTGAGAGTTTTTACAGCATATCAGGGAATAAAAGGATATATATTTTTCAGAAATATTTGGGAGCACCTCTTAAATTTGAGATAATGTTTCTTAAAACAAGCAATTGAGACAGATCAGTTGGAGACTGCACTCAAAGTAGTAACAATGAATAAGAGCAAATACACTGGGTAAGGTAAGACATTGAGAGGCTAAGGATGTTAAGTGTGGAGAACAGGGAGTTTCAAAAGTTTGAGTGATACAACCAAAGATATAGGCTATGAATAGAATTTTTGCATGGTCTGATTTGCAGTGAACAGGGATGGAAAAAAAAACATGTTCTACTAATTGACAATTAATACAATATTCTGTTTAAATATTTTTCTTGCAGAAAAAGGTCTAATCTACTAAACTTTATACAGTATAGAATTGGGACCTTTTACTTTCATAGAATTATAGAATCATAGAATGGTTTGTGTTGGAAGGACTTCTGAGCATCTAGTTTAACCTCTCTGGGGTTGAGCTTTCAGTTTAAAGGCTTTGCCTTTTGTCCTGTCACTACAGGCCTTGGTAGAAAGTATCTTTCCATCTTCCTACATTTTCAAAGGCTGCAATAAGATCCCACCATCACCTTTTCATTTCCATGATGAACAACCACAAATATCTGATCCTTTCTTCATAGGAAGTCTTACTTTTGTCACCCTCTTCATGACTTGCTTTAGTAAGCCTATGTCTACCCTGTGTTGGGGACCCCACAGCTGCATTCAGTAGTCCAGGTGGGTTCTCACAGGAGTAGAGTAGAGCAGAAGAATCACCTCCCTCAACCTGCTGGCCACACTTCTGTTTATGCAGCCCAAAGTTGCTGCATAACCCATGTCAGTTTGGGTTCTGGGCTTCAAGTGCATACTGCCAGCTCATGTGTAATATTTCATCCACCAGTATCCCCAAGTCTTTTTCCACAAGGTTGCTTTCAATCCATTAATTCTCCAGCCTGTATCAACACTGGGGATTGCCCCAACTCAGTTGCACAACCTTGCACTTGGCTTTGTTAAACTTCATGAGGCTCCCATAGGCACACAACCCAGCCTATCATAGTGTCTCTAGATGACATCCCTTCCCTCTAACAAATCACCTGTACCACTTGGATTGATGTCATCTGCAAATTTGTTGCGGGCATACTCTTTATAAGCCACTATCTATGTCATTGATGACAGTATTAATAGTACTGGTCCTAGTATGGACTCTTGAAGAACACCACTCATTACTGGTTTCCACTTAGACATTGAGAAAGTAACTGTAACTCATGGGGTGCAGCCATTCAGCCAGTTATTTCCTTATTCATCTAATAGTTCATCTATCAGACCCACGTCTCTCCAATGTAGCAACAAGAATATTGTGGGGGACAGTCTAGGTAGATGACATTCATATCTTTTCCCTTGTCCACTGATGCAGTCACGCTATCATTATTCAGGCATGATTTTTCCTTGAAGCCATGTTGCCTGTCTCTAATTACCCCCCTGATTTCTGTATGCTTTGATATGTCTATCTGCTCCATGATCTTATCAGGCATGGAGGTGAGGTGAGTGCTGAAAGGCTAAAAGCCTTAACTCACAAAGGTGAGATGAGTTCTGCATTAGTTTTTGAAAGTGCTCCAACCACTATAATAGTGAAAGGTTATTTGATGTCAGTTCACTGCCACATTTTAAAGAAAATAAGCCAGTTCTACCTCATTAGGTGCCCATCTTGAGAGAAGGGCTAGACAGACTGGCTCCCAAGAAGACATAGGTGCCTCTTCTGCTTAGCCAGCAAAGAATGATAGTCATCTAAGATAGTACCTCCAAGTAATAAGAACTTATGATTGATTTTCTGAAATCTTGTATTAGGAGATTTTGAACATTGCACTAAAGCTGGATGACCAACATCCATGCTTAACTGAGGTGTCCATATTGTGGATTTCATCCGAAATTCCAAACACAGTCAATATACCTCACAGAGACACTTTCAATACTATATAATGAGCTTCACAGTGTTCTCTACATAACCCTGGAGTATCCTATCCAGACATGAAAGTCTGGGAAATATGACACAGGAACTATGGAAATGACACCTCTCTCTCGGCTAGCACATGGAAGTCAGGCAAGATATGTCAAGGCATCTCAGATATTATTAGACACATGTGCCTTTATAACTGAATCGAGTACTATTTCTATAGTAATTAAAAATCTGGAGTAAAATAAAGCCTGGAACTAACAATTCCTGTTGAAAGAATATAAACTTCAAATTGTATTTAAAAGTGAAACTAAAATGGGTAAGTTATATTAATTAGAAAATGCTGGATGTAGAACACATTGTAAGGAGTTTAAAATATAAATAAAATACCAATATATTTAATTATATGCAATTAAAATATATTTAAACCCCCGAGCTACATTTGCTTTAAAAGACTACTTACAGAGAAATAAAGAATGATAATTAATTCTAAAGACTCCAGTGGCATCATTTAAAAACAATGTAGTGAATTTATTAAATTTGCCATGGAAGATGAATATAATTAAATAGGAAAATACTTATTTTGATTTGAGACCTTCTTTCAGAAGCCATGTATAACTGGTTTAGGGCAATTTTCTCTTTAGCATGTTTACAGGGAAAATACAAATACATTGGCATCAGTTTCACTTAACAGTGTTAACAAAGACATATTTAGTATTAGCTAATGAAAGTAAGCTAAATGGCATTGTACCCACTCCACTTGTTGGAAATGAATTAAGGAGCAACAAGGAAAGACATACAAATGTACAATAGGCAGCAACAGATCTAAAATAGCCTTGGCCCCAGTGGTACTCATTTTTAGTATCTATTTGAAATATACTAGTATAGTGCAGAATTCCAAATTTGTCTTCTGCATAGAACACAGGAAGAGTTTTGAAATCACAATGAATGATAGAATCGTAGAACAGCCCAGGTTGGATAGGGCCTCAGAAGATCACCTTGACCAACCTTTATTGGGAAAGAGAGCCTCAATGAAATTATCCAGCACTCTCTAATTTCATCTAGAAACCCTGCAGGGACAGGTACTCTACCACATCTCTGGGAAGGCTGCTGTAGTGACTGATTACTCTTAATGCAAAACACTTCTTTCTTATACGGAGATTAAAAATCTCATGGAGTAACTTGTACTCTGACCCTTGTATTCATACAGCTTCTTGTGAAGTGAGAGTCCCTGTCTTTGTAGCTACCCTTTAATTATTGGAACACCGTAATGAGGTCCCTGTGACCTTTTTCTTCTCCAGAGAGAAGACACCTAACTTCTTCCTGGGACAGAATATTTCCAGGCCTTTGATTATCTTTGTAGTTTACCCTTAAAATGACTACAGTCTGCCTGTGTCTCTTTTGAATTGTGAGGACCAGAGCTGGACACAGTACTCCAAGTGTGACCTCACAAGTGTTGAGTAGAGTGCAATGATCACATCTCTATGTCTTGCTAGTGAACTTGATAATAAGGCCTCATTTTACAGAGTGCAAGAAGACTGAGGACACATTAGGAAGCAAGGTGTTTGTGCATCAAAAAATCGTATCAGATGATGTATATATATCAGATACATCTGACATATTAAGAGTGGAAAGGAAGAATATAAAAACCAAAGAAACCTGGAAATACAGTGATTTTATTTTCATAGAATTGTCGGATTTACTTTTTGATTTACTAATGTACTGAATCAATGCTATTCTTGTGTATCAAACTATTCAACCTTGCTTGCTATGCACAAAGTTGTCAGTGTTACAGTGCACCCTGAAGCAATTGCTTTACATCTCTGGAGTGACACAAAATACAAATGAAATGTTACATAGTTCAGCAGGATGTGCTGTAATTCTCTTGCTGTGTTTTAGAAACGATGCAAATAAATGTTCATGGCAGGAAATTGCTAACTAGTCAGTGTTTGTGTCTGTGTGTCTGTTCCTTAGAATGATTTCTATTTAATAGAATCCAGTAAGTTTTTCAGTTCAGTAGTTTGCCACCTCATATTTAATATTTAATGATAACAGTAAACAAATGCTTATATTTATGCTTCACATCTATACATAGATATTTGTCTCTGTAGATTTACACAGGCAGACACAAGTACCTGAGACTTCGGAAGTATTCCATATCAAATAAAGTATTTTGTATTAAACTTTAAAGGCTTGTGCACTTGGGATCTTTCAGGAAAAAACCCCCACAGAAAACCTCAAATTTATTTTCAAATTAAATTAATTGAAACACCCTAAATTATTTTATTATTATATATTTTTTTTTATACTGGGTTACTTAGCGAACTTCATAGATTTAGATAAACTCAATTTTTTTATATGACCTTAATCTGTTTTAAGTAATCCACTTCAAATTCACAGTTTTAGTTGGAATTTATTTTCTTTAGTCTCACTCCTCATAGCCACATCCAAGGGCAACATCTAGAGTAAACAGGAACTGTTTATACAATGGATGAGGACAACTGGGCTAGTTTTAGTCCAATAAACACAGGTTATGCTCAACTATGTTTTCTCTTCCAAAATATGAATAAAGATGGTCCATCACAATTTGGATTATAATAGAGTGAATTAATAAGGAATTCATAGTTAATACTATTCCATTATTTTAAAATGAGAATTAACTTCAAGTTCATTAAAATTTTACACAAGAAAATCATTATATATTCTAAATTTGTATGATATTTCAAGGTAGCTGGTCAAAACAGTTGTAACTTCTAGGTGCTCAAAATAGTACTCAAATTTCCTACAGATCTCAGATACATTTAGAGATAGTGATGTTGTGAAAATTTCAAATTCTGCTTATCACTAAATCCTACAGTTTCATTGTTAAAAAAAAAAAGCTCAGAAAATGATCATTTAGCAAGAAAAATAATTTGTTTTCCTCAGTTACTTTAGTAAATCCAGTTAACCACTGTTGTTTGCATGTTTTTCATACATACATAGTACTGAGACCAATTATTGTTTACAAATGATCCCTAGAAAGGATGCTGTTCTAAAAACAGGTAAAGGAATCCAAGTAAATCATCTGTGGCCATCTGTCCAGAAACCTGATTCAGTCCTATTTTCTCAATCATTATTCCTCTGTCAAAATCTCCACGCGACTAAATGTCCCAAGCTTTCCTCCTTGCTCTGGTTGTTAGGTGTCACAGCTAACTTTGGCATAAGTATTTTGCATTCTGAACATCTTGCCCATATAATGAAGGCTTCAAATTTTCTTGATTTTCAACATTATTTAGATGCAATTGATTATTATATCTGACCTCTAGTTTCTGGTGCAGAATGTGCAGGTCTCCTATAACCTGTGTTTCAGAGTTACCAAGTATCATAGATGCCTAAGATGCTTAGAAAAATTTATGTGGCAGTAGATGAATATGCTTGAGCAGCTAAATATACCACCTAGAACATGAGATTATCCTTGCAATTTAGACACAAATTTCAGAATAAGATAGACTTATGACTATAGATCTATAGTCATAAGAGCTCAGAAATGGTACAATTCTCATTTCTTTATTGACTACAATGGGAAATTAGAGTGGCTGTCTAAGATTAAGATATCGAAATTCAGGTACTTTAGATTTCATATATGAATTCTACTTCCAAAATGAATTATGAACTCATTTAATTACCCTAAAATTACATACAAAATAGACATTGAAATATACCAGGATATTCAGAACGCCAGAATTCTATTCACAAACTGACTTCGTTATTAACCCCAATTTGTGACAGTAGTCACATTGTTTATCATGCAATATTGTTATAATGTTTTTCATTCAGTATTGTCACAAAAACCTGCAGGAGAGAAAAAAACCACAAACCCTAAACAACAACCCCCCAAAAAATGAAGAATAAAAGGCTCCAGGAAGAGATGGCATGATGTAGAATAATCATTACAAGACCTTTTTTGACACTTCTTAGTTTTCTCTTTGTTGGGTAGAACTAAAAGTTATTTAGAGTGGTACTGTATTTCATATTTTGGATAAGAATTATGCTTATGTGACAAACTGCAATCAGATTCTT
This sequence comes from Porphyrio hochstetteri, assembly GCA_020800305.1. Lineage (NCBI taxonomy): Eukaryota > Metazoa > Chordata > Aves > Gruiformes > Rallidae > Porphyrio > Porphyrio hochstetteri. The sequence continues at coordinate 179,908,913 of CM036905.1, read as the reverse complement.
GAAGTTGTTTTTTCTACCTCTAAGGTGTGTCACTGGAAAAAAAGGACTTTCCCTGATAAACAGAGATTTCTGAGGCATCACTATTTCCTCAGGAACCTGAAGAAGTGAAAAGAAAATGTTATATGCCATATTTATCTCCTTTATGATCTGTTTATATGGAGGTCCTTTGAAGCCATTCTCTTCATGATGCAGTAGACAAACCTTTAGACTTCACTGTGTCAGACCCCAGGAGAGGATAGAGAGAAAAAGGTGGATGGAAGTATTATTTTTTTTTTCATATTAAGGCCATTAAGATCACAGTAAAGTTGGGACTTAGGTATCTGGAACTTTTGCCTCCACCTAATAACAATAATGTGCTATTTACTTCAGCTGATCTATTTTAAAGTTTTAGCTTTTTGGGGTTTTTTTATTTTTGGTTTTGTTGTTTGTTTCTTTGCTTTAATATAGAAGCTAGGGATGCCTACTTCATAAAATTTGTTTCAAACTTTATATTTTTCCCACTTTTTCCAGTAAGTTATGACCATAATTAGCCCATACCCTATTTGTTTTAACAGACTTTAATTTTTCTGGTAACAGAGGTTTGCCTGGATTGAAGATGATAAAAGATTGCAACCACATTTGCTTTTCTAGGATTGGCTTTGATTTCATTAGGAATCTACTAGATAAACTAATACAGCTCTGGATGCATTTTATGCATGTCATTGATTAGATATTGTGGCCTTTCATACTTAAAAGGCGCTTATAGGAAGGAAGGAGAGAGACTTTTTATGAGGGTCTGTAGTGACAGGACAAGGGACAGCAGTTTTAAACTCAAACAGGGTAGAATTAAATTACATATAAGGAAGAAATTCTTTATGAAGAGGGTGGTGAGACACTGGAACAGGTTGCCCAGAGAACTCATGGATGTCTCATCATTAGAAATATCCAAGGTAAGGTTGGATGGAATTTAGGGCAATCTGATCTAGTGAAGATTATTCTTGGTCATGGCAGGGGCATTAGAGCTAGGTGATCTTTGAATGTCTCTTCCAGCCAGACTCATTCTATGATTCTATGATTCCATATTCTAAACATCCTGTGCTTTAAGCATTTCAGATAGCAATATCACTCAGATTGTATCATACGAGTTCTACTTCATGTGTGCTTGTATGTGGAAGTAGCCTGATGGACTCAGTGATTAAATCCTAGCTCTGTCTACTCATTTTGATTAAGATTTTAGTTTGCACTTCTAATGTTCTTATAAGACAATTAACTTCAATAACTGTATTTTGGTCAGTGTTCAAACAACGGAACAGGTTGCTGAGAGAGGTTGTGGAGTCTCCATCCTTGGACACATCCAAAACCTAACCGGGTATGGGCCTGGGCAAACTTCTCTAGCTGACCTTGCTAGACATCCAGCAATAACTTCCATCCTTCATCATTCTGTGATTCCCTGACTATATTATTGTATATGTATTTAGCTTTTATTGACCCAGGTGGAGTTAGACTATTCATGCAGAAAGGCTGGAAAATGCAGGCAGTAAGTCACAAATCTCATTTTATAGTCACATTTTTAACTTCCACTCTTCTCTCAAAATATGTATTGGTATTTTATTCAAAATTAAGTTAATATAGAAAAATGAGAGAGGAATGAACATAAGAAAATGTGAATATGAGCTATGAGATTTCCTGCTGGAAAACACAGAATAAGGTCAGCAAAACTGCTAAGGTCTGGTAAGCAGCTGAGTTATTAACAATGACAAATTGCCAACCATATTGCATTTTATTGAATATGTGACACCATGTAGGAAACTGCTGCCCCACCACATGCAAAATGGAACTGATATAATTGTATTGTTCCCCCTTGTGTTGAAAACCCCATCCATTCATCTTCAACCACATTCCACCCACCATATAGCACTTCTAACAAACTTCCCGTCTTTTTTTTTCCTGATCCTGAAGTCAAAGTTTCTTGCCACTTTTAGAAATATGAGAAAAAGTTACCCAGATCCTTGGGCGAAATTCTGCATTTCTGGTTCAAATATGATTCCAAATTCAGGTTGCCTAAGTAAATTCATTGAGGCCTGAGGCACAAATACAGATGTTTTATCAAAAGAAAAAAGGACTAATACAATGAGGAACAGTTGCAGTTTAATGCTGCTTTCCAAAATTGGTTAGAGAAACACCTGCTGGCATGGCATACCTTGTGTGGTTCAAATAGAGGAATAGAAGAATTACAACTCAGAGAACCAAGGTGTGCTCTCAGTGGTCTAAGTGCAAATATGTGCTCATGTGAAGATATACAGGTAGTCTCAATGTAATTTTATACAGGTATGGCATGTGCTGGAGACATCTCTCATACGAAGGTCAGAAAAGCTCTTGAGATTTTGGTGAAGTGGTATACCTTCAGTCTGGTGTATCTGTTTGAACTAGGACAGAGCTTGATTCTCATCCAATTTTTATTTGAACATTTTTGTTCAGGGTACCTGTGTATATCTATATTTATTAAGGCCATGCACCTTTACCTTAATGAAGAATATGTGTGGAATGAGTATATATATATATTTGCTTTATCTTTTTGAAGCATAAAAATTCCAAGTCCACGTAAATTGTAAATTTATTCTTCTTTCTTTTTTTCTGGTTTGATGAAATCTATTATAACTCTGACACTTTTTTCTTCTGATTACGTATAACTTCAGTGTTTCTAGGTCTATAATACCAAGAAACAAACAAAAAAGGTATCCTATTTTTTAAGTTTGTACGTTAGGTATCTGTGCCACATAGAAAATCTATTGATTCAGAGATTTCTGTAATACTTAGTTTATCCTTCTTCATATTAAACTCTGTTTCTCGTCAATTTATGAATAAAAATAAACATGGTGAAAGAAAGAAATAAATTAAATAATACTAATTGTATTCTTAGTGAAATTATTCCAGATAATTGAAAGGTTAAAGTGGTCTAAAGAGGAAACTAGTATATGCTCTCTAAAGTTAATCATAATAAATACTTTACAGACTATTTTTATCAATAGATGCTACTGGCTCTAGAAGTGACTTAAATGAAAACTTATTAAAATGTAATTGACATCAGAGTCTGGGATTTCAGTTTTAACTTTTTTTTTCTTACCCCACTGTGACTTTTGGGGATTTAATTAATACATTGTAAGTATATATATATAACTCACTACAGGAATAATAAAAATAACATCAGTGTTGAAGTGTTATTTTAATAAAAATTTATTTAATATCTGTTTGGCATTTTTTTGATAGCTCTACCCCAGGATTATTAAAACTCTGTAACACCTTCTTTCAAGTTCAAATCTCTAAATAGAGGTTGTGTTTTGAAAATGGAATGGCAGACTGATGAGCTATTTCATCTATAAAACTGCTGACAGAAACATAACTGTGGCAGTCTGCCTGTAAACCTTTTAAACCTTTATTATATTATGGTATACTGTATTTCCATTAACTTGAAAATGGTCAGAGCTTTTTTTTTTTTTCATGAAGTGATGGACATCTCTCTTCCCTCCCCCCCTTCCTGATTTTTTTTTTAAAGTCGGGTCATAATTATTAGGCCAGATCATATTTTTTGAGAAAAAAAATCCACTCATATCAGCCTTATTGGAATAAATGGTATTAGAATAGATGCTAAAAATACCCAAACAAACCCCCAAAAACCAAAAAACCCCTTAGTGATTAATATATCGACATACTCATTTTAGCAGCAGATCTAAATTTGTATGGATGTCATAAGAGCTAGGTATGTTCAAGGCTCTGCCTCTGTCACTGGGTATTACTGACACCTTGGGAACATTCTTTTAGGACTAAATTCTGGCTGAGGTTGCATGATCAAGAACTTCCCTTGACTTCTAGCTCTCAAAAGCTCAGTGGTGCCCCACCATAAGGCTGGACTTGCTGTCACATTTCTTTGTTGCACCATGAAGTAGGTTAAAGTTATAACAATGAAAATGTGTTTCAGAAGACATAAAATGATGCAGAGTTGTAAGTAAAGGGGGAATTGATAAACAAAAATATACACAGGCTTACATTTGGTAGGTAAGGGATAATATGCCAAATATCTGATGTCTCCAGTTACTAGTTTATGGGTACTGGAGAAGTTGCAGGCACAGCTTTGGAGAAGGTCAGCCTTGTGTTTTTGGGTTACCTAAATTTATGAATTTAGAATTTTGGGGTTTGAAATACTTGGAAGGTCATGGAAAGGTTATGAAGGAATGTTTACGGGAAGGGGGTTGGAGAGGAACAAAGGAGGATCAGGCAGAAGTGGTATAAAAGGGGTCACTAGTGTGTAAAACTATGTTGATCTATATGCCCAGCACCTGATCACTGTTGTCTGTCCTGCTTTCTTATTAAATCCTTTCTTAATGATGTCTCTGTGTAATCTCACTCTCTGTCCTATGAGTGTCAGTGCTGCAAGGACTGGGTGCCAACTCCTGGGGTCAGACTGGGGGTGTGAACATCCCTGGCCTGTGGTGTCAGCTACTGGAGCCAATGAGGTCTCAGCATCAGCTGCTGGAGCTGGTGGGATCTTTAACCTCCAGCCACTGGGCAGTGTGTGCTCTCAAAACCATCTACTGGGGTGAGAAGGAGATGAGTGAGGGGCTTGGTGGTGGAGTAGGGAATGACCCATCACCACAGTTCATAGTCCATGTTCCAGGTGCCAGCTGCTGTGGAAGTGTCTGGACTTTCCCCAGATAAGGTGTCCATGGGGTGTGCATGTGTATTTGATGGCAAACTCTGAGCTGCACCAACCAGTGAGTAGGAGGTCCTGGTTCTGGGTTGAGGTATCAGGTAGGGAGAGGTTCTGTGCTGGTGTTTGGGGGCACTTGTGAGTGTGGGGTATCTGTGGGATGAATCTGTACACGCTGCATGTTTGCAGCACGACTCAGAGCTGCCATCTGCCACCCAAAGATTTTCTGGTGTTCCAAAAGTCCTGAGTGACAGCTCTCAGCTCCCTGGGAGTATCTTGCATGCTCTACAGCCTCATTAAGAATTAGATACTTAGGAATAAGCAATTGAAGTGAGACTTTAGGAGGTATGCGATTTCAGATTGCAGAAATCTAAATATGTGAGTACTGACCAAACATTGTGATCTAAGTATTTGTGAACCCACTGGTGTCTAATGTTATATGTGAAGTTATATTGGATCCTCAGCCTGAAGGCTAGCCACCAGTACAACATAAACCTCCCAAAGTCACTGCACCACATCTCAAAGGCCTGAGTAAATGTATCAAATGTTCTCTCTAGAGAAAAGGAGAATGAGGGGAGACCTCATTGCTCTCTACAACTACCTGAAAGGTGGTTGTAGTGAGGTGGGGGTCGGTCTCCTCTCCCTGGTAGCTAATGATAGGACAAGGGGAAATGGTCTGAAGTTGTGTCAGGGAAGTTTAGGTTGGATATTAGGAAAATTTTCTTTACTGAAAGGGTTGTCAGGTATTGGAACAGGCTTCCCAGGGGGGTGGTTGAGTCACAATCCTTGGAGGTGTTTAAAAGAAGAGTAGATGTTGAACTTGGTGACATGGTCTAGTGTTGGACCTACTAGGGCTGTATAGATGGTTGGACTCAATGACCTCAAAGGTCTTTTCCAACTGAAAACATTCTATGATTCTACGGTATAATTTAGGGTATCCAAAAGAGCAGCAATGCTTATTTTTGGCCAACAGCATTGAACAAGACCTGTCTAATTTTAGATGAGAAGTATAGTTGTATGCACACCACTGATAGACTTCATTATTTAAGGATCTTAGATTCTTATCTTGTATGTATGTCATATATGGACATGGGTGGTAGTTCTTTAGAGTTAAATATATACAGTCTACAGTTGTAATCTTAACTCTGGAAATATTTTCAAAGTATCTACATGCTGAAAGCTTCTATAACAGCTACTTGAATATTTTTGGAAATTCAATTTGTCATGTAGATACACTTAAATAGCATTCTTTAACTAAAACCAAAATAGACAGACCTTTTACTCTTTATATTTTATTTTCATTTTTTTCTTGTAATTTTAACAATTTTTATAGAAGCAATCCTGAATGAAAAAACAAAACAAAACTGTAAAGTTCATTATCTGCAAGTGTACTTTAGTGCTCATAGTGAAAATGCTTTTCCATTTCTCTTTCTGAGCTATATCACATTTCACTTGTTTGCTTTGCTTGTCTCAAGTAAAGGACTGGAAACAGCATATTACATAAAAATATGTTCAAAGAAAAAAAAAGTGATAATGAATACTCAGTCTGTAGGAACTATAGAAGAAACGGTTTTCTGTAGATAAAAATCTTTCAGTTGAGTTCTGGTGCCACCAGCTTTATTAATCTTCAGTTTATATTATTTGTATTGACTACAAAATTATACTGCAGACAATAATAGTTAACTATGCCTTAAATTAACTGGATTTTTTTTTAATTACCTAAATTCAATTTATTTCAAGGTAAATTATTAATATATTTTTATTAGATATTCATGTCTAATTTTCTTTTTGTTTTTTAGAAATACTGAGGGTGCACTCAATCCCCTCATGCAGATCATTGATAAAGATCTTAAAAAGAACTAGACCCAGTACTGAGCCCCAGGGAATACAACTGATGACCACCAACTGGATTTAACTCCATTCAACACAACTCTTTGACCCCAGGCATCCAGCCAGGTTGGATGGATAGATCCAAGTGCAAAGAGTGCACTTGTCCAATTCATGAACAACCACCATTTTCTCCATGAGAATACTGTGGGAAACGGTGCTGAAAGTTCTACTAAAGTCTATGTAGATGGCATCCACAACCTTTCCTTCATCCACTAAGCAGGACACCTTATCCTAGAAGGAGATCTGGTTAGTCAAGTGGGACCTGCTTTTCATAAACCTATGATGACTGAGCCTGATCACCTGTGTCTTATATGTGCTGCAGAAGATGGTCTTGTCCATAACCTTCCCTAGTACTGACATCAGACGGACAAGCCTGTAGTTCCCCCAATACTCCTTCCATCCTTCATTTGGGTAATTCATTTGCTAATCTTCAGGTAATGGGACCTCCCCAGTTAGCAAGAACTGCTGATAAATGATGGGAAGTGTCTTGGTGAGTGCTTGTGCAAGCTCCCCCAATAATCTTGGGTACATTCCTCCCAGATCTTTAGATTTGTGTATGTAACTTGTGTATTTGTATGACTTCCACAGGGTCATGCCATGCTGGCCACAGAAAGTCAGATGTACAGTCCAGAGTGGAGTTTCAGTTCTCTAGTTTGTGTTAGTCATGGAAAATTACAAACATCGGTTCTACATAGGTTGACTGTAGTTTTCTTTTACTACTCAATATTTTTCATTGGTGATGCAAATACATCTTTTTAATTGTAAGCAGTGACGAGCAGAAGAAACTCTTGCCTGGTCATAGAGTCTCACCATATACATCTAGTTGAACACTTTCAAAAAGGATTTCTACAGGTCATCCTGTCTTCAGTGGTCCTTCTGGAAATGGAGATCAGGTGCTTTGTATTAATGAAGATAAATGTTGAAAAACATAACCCTGAGATTTGCTCAGGAAATTTATTAGGAGTATATGAAATTTTACATATATATTAAAATGCTATATACAGAATGGTTTGCATGTAATGAATTTATATATGCATAATTTTATAAATAGATGTATATTCTATAGTTATATATGTATATCTGAATATGTTCATCGGTTGTGACATAAATTTACTGTTTCTTGCTCGTATTTGCCCCAAATACAAACCAAGAACATGACATGACATGCATATGAGGCATAGCAAATTTCAAGATGCTTTTAAGGATGCAGATTTTCAGAGTACTTAAGTTATTTTTTAAACTACAAGCCCTCCTTTGTTACGACTATAATGAAACTGGTGCTTTGCTATAACATCCCATTGGTTTCGTGAGACTTGAAGTGTTGGTATAATCCTTTATTTTAGAATTTGTCTACTCTGTGTCTGCTGGTGCTAAGCAAACCAAAGGATGCTGAGTTGTGTTTCTGATTCTAGTTTTACTCTGGAATTGAATTTACTCTTCATCCCGAGTTTTATTAGTGCATGGTAAACCACATTTATTTCCAGCAAAGATGTGCAAGGCAAGGTATGTGTGTGTGGTGGGTAGCTGGGGGTAGAGAAAGAAACAGAGGAAATTATTTCTGTAATGGTTTCTGAATGTCAGGATGCTTCTGCTAATGTAGTTATATTTCAGTTTCTGCTGAAGTTCACTAGGAAAGAATCTACTTGAACCATTTATCCAATGCTTACCACATTGCTATAATTTAAAATTGAGAGTGGGCCTGTTACAAATTGTGGGGTTAACTAAATTTATAGCAGTAGAAAAGAAAGTAGAGCACTTTCTACAAAACTACTCATCCACAAGTATCTGTTAATCCTGAATCCTTGATAATATTTTGTCATGGTTTAACCCCAGCTGGTATCTAAAGCACCACATATTCACTTGCCCCTCCGCCACCCAAGGGGATGGGGAGTACAATGGAAAAAAAAAAACCCAACTTCTGGGTTGAGATGAAGACATTTTAATAGGATAAGAAAGAAAGATAATAATAGCAACAACAACAAAACCTCACCCCAATATCAATAATATATAAAAAACATGTGATGCTCAAATGGAATTGCTCAGCACATTCAGAAGGAAAAAAATCCCCGCAATACTCAGTCTGTTTGCAAGCAGCGAATCTACATCCCAGTTAACTTCCCCAGATAAATATATATACATATACACATATATAAATGCTTATATATATACGCCTATATATTTATACGCTTAAATATACACACACACACATAGAGTATGACGTTATATAGTAGGGAATATACCTTTAGCCAGTCTGGGTCAGCTGTCCTGGACATGCTCTCCTAGTTTCTTGTGCATCTGGCATGGCCTGAGATGTTGAACAGTCTTTGACTTTGTGTAGACACTACAACAATTTAGTGACAACTAAAAGCACAAACTATTACCAACATTATTCTCATCCAAAATTCAAAACACAGCACTATAGCAACTACTAGAAAGAGAATTAACCCTGTCTCTGACCAAGCTAGGGCGTATTTTCAAGCTTAAAACTTTCTGTCCTGTGTTTAGGCAGCTTGTGTTGCAGTGCCACTGTGTAACAGCGCACAGCACTGACTGTTCTCAGCATTATCTGTTGAAAGATATGCTAGATTGAGTCCATCCCTCTTACTAATATCATCCCACTGTTCAATAAAAAAATGTGCAATTCTTCTGTTCTTTGAAAGTAAAGACTGGTATGGTTTTCCTCTCATTATTCTATATTATTATTATTTCCTCTAATAATTTTAGCTTCTAAACTCCAAAGCTCTCTAAAGTTATTTTCAACATTAATATTTAATCCCTTATCACTTTTACCTTGTAAAAGGACAAGATGGAGTTTCTTAAATTTGTGAGAATTACAAAATGCAATTAAATGTAGTGCTTAAAGTTAGTGTGGCTTTTTGCCATCAGGTTTTCTCCCACAAAATTTTACTCTTGGACAAAGATACAAATACTGGCAATTCAGGCTCTTAAGAGAACAGCTGCCAAGAAAGGAGGTTAGAATTTTTAAATCCCCACTTTTTTTTTTTTTTTTTTTTTTTTTTTTAGGACAAAAAGCAAGCTGAACACTGAAGTTTTCTGTTCATCTATTGCCTCTGGTTAAGTTTTTTGCTTTCATGTTCATATAACCACTCCATCAAGCTCTGAAAAGCATTTGAAAGAATTTGTTTCAATATATGCCTTGCAAATGCAGGTCACCTTATAGTAATAATACTTACCCTGTTTGGTTTTTTTTTTCTTTTTTCACACTGTCTCAAATAATTTCTTTTCAATAAAATCTTGCTTCTTACCAAAGCAAATTTCAGCTTTCACCTCTGTCTACTGGAGGGCTCCTTTTCATAAAAATTACTTTGAGTCAATGAAAAATAGTAAATATCAGAAAAGGGGAAATGAATCTGAAGAGTCAATTCTAATTACGTTCAACCTTTGTATTAGGTATTCTTTCTGGAAAAAAAACTAAGGAGGCTTTTCTAATCAAGCAGAAATTGGTACATGATTAGTTTATCATCTAAGACTTTGCTTTTTCATGAAACTCTAATGAAAGAAAATTTAAAACATATTCCTATAGCTGTGCACATGAAGTTCATTTTAAGTCCAAACAGGTAAATCCATTTCCAGGTTATTTTTACCACCTTGTTTATAATAGATACACCATCTGCCCAACATGTCTACTTCAGACCCTTTGACATTATAAAATATATAAGAGGTCATTTCCTATTGCCTTGGACAACATTTTATCTTCCAAAATCAACCATTGAACAGGTAAGTGTGTATTTCAAGGCAATTCCCTGCCTTTCAGAGGTCAGTGTGGTTCAGTGGCATTAGATTTCACTGGTTTTGAAGTGCTTTGAAATACCTCAGAAAATAAGTAGAAAATATCACTGTGTTTGGGTTTTTTGTTTGTTTTTGTTTTGGTTTTTTCATCTTTTTTTTCTTTGAACTGAAAAGAAAGGGAGTCTTTTAACTGTCTTTCTGAGAGACTTAGCTGTTGCCTTACGAGCACAATATGAACCTCAGTCCAGTAATGTATATTTAGAAAGCACACATATATGTATATATACACACAAAAATATATATGAGCTGGGTTAGGAAGACTAATAAAAACTATACAATTTTATTGAATAACAAATGGTGTAGGATTTACATTTTCTGGTGGAACTGTCATTATAGATGTTTGGACAAAGTGTTGCATGAAACATTTCTGAGTGTCACACTGGATTTAACCAGATTCAAACCATTTTAATGATGAAGCTTCGATTAACTTCAGTTAGTTAAATGTGCATAACAACAGAGATTTCAATTTTCAGATCTTATGCAATTCAGAAGGTAGAAATAGAAAATAAGACAACAATCCTAGTTTACTATTTAATATTCCTTCATTATCTGCATTTGTGCATACTTAAAATAGTTGAAACTTTACTACACTGTATTCAATGGTCTAATTAAATATAAAAAAAGTAATTCAAAGTCATACTCCAACATTTCTTTTTTTGTCAATACAAATGTAAATAAAAATACTTAGGAAGTATAAAATGTGAAAATATCTAATGATATATCTGTGTGAGACTATTCCTGTTATCCATAGCCAAGTAAAGTGACTTCAATATGGACAATAGACAACATATTCCTTATTTATGGCCTTTTCTCTTGCTAAATCATAAATAGTGACATCTCAGAATGAATGAAATATTACAATATGGATTTTTGGTGGTTTGGTTTGGTTTTTGGGTTTTTTTTTTACATCTGTTCTTAGGGAAAATTAACAGAAAATATAATTTTCTCTAAAATAAAGAATCCATATTCTGTCTGCTGCTCACCCTTTCATTGCTTCTCTTAAGAAGTTTAGGAAATTAAGTTGGAATGTCCTCATCTGAAATAATGATTTAAACAGTACTGACTTGCATTATCCATCTCCTTTCATTGCTTCCTTTTATAATAAAAATTACTTGCCTTATGCTTATTAATTTTATATGTGGGCATAATTGAGATAGGTGGATGAAACTTGACACTTGCATGAACTCTCCTCTATTTTGAATGGTAATGCAGCTAAAGACATTGGCAAGAAATATCACTTCTTTTTGTTAGCCTCTGGCATTTTCAATAAATATCCTCTTTACGTGAACCAAGATGAACTTTTTTCATTATTTAGGGAATTAACTACCAATGATCACCCCAGGACGCTCGTCCATTGAAGGGGACAAGTACCACGAGATGCCTGATTAAGTTATTACTCTAAATTCAGTGTGGATTTATCATTAAACATCATATTACAGATTTGGGTAATAATGCAACTCTCCAGCTGTTTGTTGACCAGAAGATGGGCTAATAAGTGCAGAAGTAAATTCACTATGCCATTCCAAAATTTAAATTCTAATCATGATTTGAGGACTTTATGGTTTCAGATAAATACAGTAAGAAATCATACCGTTTTTCAGCCACCAAAGCATTAGCTTTTACTCATAGTTTCTGGGAAATTATTCACTGTGATGATTTTAAATCCTCAGTGAATTAGCTAAGGCAATTAGGACATCACAGCTTTTTCAGCCTGACTGTTAGCAACAAAGGAAGGCTGCAGCAGGTTTATGTAAAATTAGAACTTGCTAAGATTTATTGGAGTCTTCAGCATTCATAAAAACATTCCTGTTTAGCCATCCAACAACATGCTGTATTCTGGCAAGAAACCAGCAAGTTATGATAGCTGCCTGATATTAATTAATAATTTAGCCTTTACAATTGTCCTGGCCTTTATCCTAGAAGTGCTTTTGTGAGCCCTGGCAGTTTAATAGCAGATGCACTGCAGACAATTAGAAGATGTCATCTTCATACAGCTTTGTGGCCCATTCACCTATTTAATAAAGCATTTTCATTGCTTGCGTTTAGCTTGTCTTGGAACAGGTACAAAAACAGTTGTATCTACAGTAAGATATAAATGTCTTACAATGGCTCTATTGTCATAGAAAATTAGCATAGTGAATTAGCTGTTTACTTAAGGGAAATACTTAACATGAAGGAAGAAACTGAAACTTGATTTCTCTAACTCAGGACATTAAGATTTAAAGTCAAAAGAGCATGTGTGTGACAGTCTGGTCATTTATTTATCACTTTAAAGAAAAAAGCTTGAAGAATATTTTGTTTAAATACCTTCAATAGTTTTAGGTTTTAGTACACAGTGGTGTCCTGGAGAGTTTTTCCTTTCATTTCTTTTTGTGTGTCTAATATCTGAGTGATGAGAGAGCAAGCCCTGAACAGAAAATAGGCAGAAATCTATTTGTCATATGGGAAGACCTCACAAAAATATTTACAAATGTTCAGTCTTATTTTTTTAAAATGTTTATTTAAAATTACTTCTATATATTTACTGTTTAAATTGAATTTCATGGTATTTTTCCCACAGAGGATATTTCCCTGCTGTGTTTAAAAAGGCATTTTGGACATAAGCTCGTTGACACGAGTTGTGTATATTATATACAGAAAAACCACATTTGCAGTTCTTGATATAAAAGTTAATGATTTCTGGCTATGTAATATGTATTACAATACACAGTAATGATTTGCAACTGTTACTTGCAACTCATCTTTAAAGCATTAAAATGACACTATTTATACGTAAAGGCAATATCTAAAAATTGTGAAATATTTTATATGTATATTCAGTTTTAACATAAAATACAGAACCAATACCTGCCAAAGCAACAGTTTCTAAAGAAAACCAACCAAACCAAAAAAACATCATGCTCTCATTAACTTATTTAATGAATGCAAAGAAAAACACGGTCAAGATCTACTGAATGATAAATATGGAAGATAACAGTGAACGTTTGTCATGAACCAGTATAAAAAGTAGATAAATAAATGATAAAAGTAATATAATCTTGGACTGCAGATGTCATATTATGGAAAGAAAATTGAAATTGCTAAACACTCGCTGAGTAACAGCTGTAGTTTTCTGTGGTGGGTTTCTGGCAGAGGAGGGGTGGCTGCAGGCATGGCTTGTGCAAGAAGCAGCTAGAAGCTCTCTGCAGGCCCTACAGAGCAAACACCAGCTGGGTTAAGGCCTGAGTTGTTGCTGACCAAGTCTGAGCCCATCAATGATGGTCATATGAATCTGTGGTCTGGGAATCACATTTAGGAGAAAAAAACCCACAAGCAGCTGCATTTTGCCACCAGAGAAGGGAGTGAGAATGTAATAAACTGTGCTGACACCAAGGTCAGTGACAAGGGGGACATGAGGCACTCTAGGCGTCAGAGAGAATGATTCCTCTGCAGCCCGTGGAGAAACCCATGGTGGAGTGGGTGTCCCCCTGCAGCCCATGGAAGATGACGAGGAGCGGAGATCCCACCTGTAGCCCATGGAGAGGCCCCCACTCTGGAGCAGGTGGAGACATATGGAAGATGCTGTGACCCATGCTGGAGCAAGCCCCTGTCAGGTCCTGCAGCCTAACGAGAGAGAGACCCATGCCAAAGCAGGTTTGCTGGGGGACTTGCGAGTCCATGGAGGATCAGGCTGGAGCAGTCTGAGCCTGAGAAACGGAAAGACATTCTAAGATTTCTGCCTGCACCCCACAGAAGTGACCCACACTGGGGCAACTGGTGAAGAGCTGAAGCCCCATGGGAAAGGACTCACGTTGGAGAAGGTAGTGGACGACTGCCTTCTGTGGGTGGGGCCCGCACTGCAACAGGGGAAGAGTGTGTGAAATTCTCCGCAGCTCTGGGTAAGAAGGAAAACAGCCCATGAGGAGCTGTCCGAAACCCCCATTCCCTGCCTCTCCCTCGCCCCCCACCACAATGGAGGAGAGAAGGGAGAGAAATCATGACTAAAGTGAAGTCTGCTAAGAAGGGAGGGGTGGGGGAGGTGCTTTAAGATCTGTTTGCGGTTCTCATTTTCAGACTCTGGTTTCACTGTGTGTGTACTGTAGTGTAATAAGTTAGTTAGTTTTCTTTCCTTCACTCTTTCTGAGTCTGTTTTGCCCATGACATTGATTACGGGATGATCCCTCCCTGTCCTTATCTCCACTACTAAGCCTCTCAATATATATTTTCTCTTTTGTCCAGCCTAAAAGGGAGAAACTTTGGAGCAACTTTGCTGGGCATCTGGCCTCCAGCCAGGGTCAAACCACTACAATATCTGTCTCAGAGAGTCACAAAATCCACAAAGGTTTTCTTAGATTTGTGTATTAAAATACTTTACAATTTAGGAGTGGAAAACTTTTAATCCTAAATTTAAATTTTACAGAGGTATGCTAATGACCTCCCAGTGAAAACTAAGGAATTAGAAAGCAGTAGCCTGGAAATACTAAACGAAACAGTTTTAGTGGCAATTAAACTTCAGTATAAGCATAAACCTCAGAAAGACAAGAAATGCATTGCTATTTATATTTTTAAGACAGGATAAATGAAGGCATTTATTTGTTTATTAGTATTCTTTTTGGCTTAACAGTAGTATAGTAGTGTCTACATTAAAATATTTCTGATATACAGAAATGTAAACTCTTTCATCTGAAGTTTAATAATGGAGAAACTTTTACTTTGTATGTCCTCTTTTGCTGCATAAATTAAGGGAACAAATTTTCAATACATGCTTGTAGAGGTGGGTTTTTTTATCTGTTGCTTCTCATGTCTGTTACTAATGGACCGTTTGAGGGGATTCTTTCATGAAAACTTGCTTCAGCTCCAGAAATTTATGCAGTTCTCCCTGGACAGAACGCAGTAAGACCTAAACTTGTACTAATTCTAATCCAGTGATGTTAACTGTTTGCATAATGACTTTGCAATGCACACTGGAATAACTTTTTTGTCATTTTTGTTTTTTGAAGTACCCCAAGCCACTGTAATTGTTGAAATATTCTATGTGAGCAAAATACAATTAAATTCAAATAATGCCCTGTCAGGTTTCACTAATAAAGAAAAGATGCCTGCTAGAAATACATAGAATTAGCTATATATATTTTGGATATTTTTATTATAACATATTTGCCTCCCACCAATTTTTCACTGTCACATTGAGGTCTTAATTTCTCCTGTTCTTTCTTCTATGATGAATGACAATTGTTCGTGACAGACACAGTATGTAGAAATAAAGACTATGTGATTGGATTGCCATACTTTTTGGAGGATATACAAAATCAAACAAGCAAACTCCTCTAAACCCCATCCCATTAAATTTTTGTTTGAAGAATGAAAATCAGTCCATCCAAGCACATACAAAGGTGAATCCATCTTCTAGTTGTAGCCATGTAAACAAAAATTTCACTAAGAATGATTAAATGCAGCCTTTTTTTTTCTTGAATATTAAAAAATATTGCATATAATAAAAAACATGCAAAGTGGAAGCAGAAGTGATAGAGTGACAAACCTGAAGAAATCCAGCTGTTAAGTCAGTAAGTATAATGTAAAAAACATACGACAGTAATGTCACATTTGCTTGATGGCCCTTTCCTACCTATAAGCAGCAGTTGTTCCACAGTTGACAGACAAAGCATGAAACTTCAGACACAAGTTCACTAACTAATTCTTAAGAATGATTCTTGAACGATGAGTCCAGCATAGAAATGAAGTAATAATTGGAAAGAAATAATTCTGTAACGCTTCAGTTCCTTTATTCAACATCAAGGAATGGAAAAACATGACAAACATGAGAAATCCTCTGATTGTTACTTCAGAATAATCTTTGCTATTATTAATTAAATTCCTGTGTTGGGGATGTAGCTAAGAAAATTTTACTTGGTAATTCAGTAGGGAATTGTGTGTGTGTCTGTGTGTGTGTGTGTGTGTATAAAAATGACAGTGTAAATGGCAGAACAAAAACGTTTATTACACCTTTGTTTATCTCACAAAAGTTCTTCACAGAATCAGTGTGAAGCACATTTGGAAATTATTCATAGTAGAATATGTAATAACTTACTCATCCAGTTGGTCTGCTTGTCCATCTATTGTAGCCTGATAAACAGAATTGTAGGAAAAGATGAAACAGGTAAGCCCTTTTTTTTCCAATACTTTGTTTAGTTCACTGTTTAAATCTAGTTTCCTGTATTCATTTAGGAACTTCGATCTATGTATGAAAATGCACTTTATTACAGACAGCCTACTGTGTAGCATTTGCTCATCTGCTACTACCTAAACCTCACACAGTTGAATTTCCATTCTGGGCGTTCTTGTTTCTCCATTTGGGATCTTCAAAATGTCAATAATCAGGGGCACTAATTGGATTTATTATTGGTTTCACCAATATAGAAAGAGTTATCAACCTCCTTCTGATAAACTGTGTTATTTAACATGATCACTAGTAGTTATTTGCCCATAACAGTATCTACACAGGAATTTATAAGGCTGCATGGTATGTTTTTGGATAATAAAATCAGTTTCATGAGGTCTCAAGCAGCAGGTGGGGAAAGGCTTGCTGAAACTTGCTTAAATAAAAATATGGGGGGGGGGGGGGGAGGAATTTGGGCAATCATAACTCCACTTTATGCAGAAGGTAGACAAAATATGGAATCATGTCACCCAAATAAACTTGGTTGTATCTTTTTAAAATGTCTTATTGGCAGATAGTGTTGTCTTCTTTGCATGAGAATAGCATTTGTAAAATTATGTATATATAATCACATGAAACCTAATAATCAAAATTAAAGGTGGGAAGAAGTTGTGGATTGTCATCCTTGATAGCAGTGGATGTCAACAATCTTTTTCAGTGATGCATGTGTAGAGTTTACCTTTATGTATATTGGTACAGGCTCTGAGAAACTTTAGCAAGGAAGGAAATATAAGTAATTGTCTCCTTTAGAAAGAGTGACAGCTCCATCCCATCCTTCAATCTCCAAGTACAGAAAAGATGATTACAGTAAGATTAGCAGGAACTATAATGACAAAAAATATGATTCATTTCTATTAAGTTACCCAGAGGTTAGCTGGATCACCAATGCTAGAATAACATAACCAAAAGGAAAAAAAAAAAAAAAAAGACATTGAACTTACTGTCATGTAGGAAATTGGGAATTATTTAATAAGTCATTAATTGTGTAGAGACTATTATATAACTCAAACTGTAAGGCCACAAGGGCAAGCCTACTAATTAGCTATCAGTTTTCCTGCAATACTTTGAGTGAAAGTTATCTTTTCCTTCCATTTTTTCATCAGGAGGAGACGTGAGCTAGAGATGTTTTATTTTGATGAAGGCAAGATGCTCAACATCCTCTGTCAGGAAGCCTGTTTTATACTTGATTGCTGCAATGAGCTATATTACTGAGGAAATGTTCTGTCCTTACACATTTGTAGATAGATGGCTTTAGATAACAACAAGCTATCTGAGTGAAAGGTTAACAGAATTGTACTTTCTGTGTAATAGGGAGTGAGATTCTCATTCACTTAGTAAATGGTTCAGAAAGATGTCTGTCTACTGAGATAAAAACTCATATGGCCTCTTAGGAGTAAGAGAAATTTAAAGGAGTTATGTGGATTAATTATAAGGAAAACACTCCTTTGGCTGATGAAAAAATGAAGATGAGAAAAGGAAGAAACCTGAAAAAAATCAAGAATGTAATTTATACTCATTATGCTTAAATCACCTTAAGTTTAGATGAGGTATTTGAGTGTTCCTGCTCAGCTGTATCGTCTGGATTTCAGGAAACACTAAATAAGTTCAATCATATGCTGTCTGGCTTTTGTTTTTCTTTTCTCTTTTTATGTATGTATGTATGTATGTATGTATGTATGTATTTATTTATTTATTTATAAAAGGAAAGTAAAAGACAGATGTTTTCCTGCTGGTGATGTCTCAAATGGGAAAAGGAGGAGATTTTTATCTCAGTAGTATGCACACTTTACACAGTTCTGGGACAATCAGTGGCTGCTTCTCACCAAATAAAATTGTCAAAGATGGACTAAACAACGCAGAAACCCCTCTGTAAAGGGGAAGAAAATGTGAAAGAGAAAAAAGAAATCACTCAAACTGTAATACCTACAAACTCTCTTCTGTGAAGCCCAAGACTCTTTCCTTCCAAAATGCATTGTTTATCATGAGACTTAGAGGAGTACATTATCTTAATTTTCATAATGTAGGCAGCTCACTGAATCAGTATGGTTGAGACTCACATTAAAGTTAAAATGTCTAGGGTAGTGTGTCACTTAAGTTACCCATATCTAGGTATCTAGCAGCATTTGAGATGCCTGAGGGCAGTAGACATCCCCATGGAAGAAGCAGGTGTGATACTTTGCTCAGGTATAATTTGTGAAGACAAATGTCTCAGAAGCAATTAGACACCTATACATGGGTGAGTGAGCTAGAAGTATACATATTCAAATTCCTTTTATAGTGCATGGCTGTTGAGGGCTTGATACAGTTGCCTGGCCTTGTCTGAGATGTTCTTGGGTATTGTGTTGACTTTCACATCTATAGAACTCCAAATGGGTTTATTTAAAAAAAAAATAAATAACAGCACAACGGGGGTTCTGGTAAAATGTGATTAACTTGCTTTATAACCATGCAATCAAGTGAAGAGTTTCACGTGGTGCCTACGGCCTTCTAGAGCAGTCACTGAAGGTCACTTGTAAAAGATGCTCACAATGTGGTTAATGTGATGTAAAGGCATCATGATTTTTATGTTATATGTATAAATGTTTATTCATATGCCTAACAGTTATAAACAATTATATGAATGAGGAAGAAAATGCCTCTTAAGTAATTAATACCAGTCCAGGAAAATAAAACAGAATACACAGTAGCTCTCATAGGTTCACAAAACATTGTCTTTTCTACAAGAAACTTTTCCTCAGACACTGACTTTGCAAATAAGGAATTGCACCAATACTGTAATCAGAAAATTAAAGCCTGAAGAATGATAAGGAAATTCAATTGATGCTGCTTATTTCTTTTTACTCTGTATTAATGCATTCTATTTTGTACTAAATGTGCTAAGTTATTAGTACTTTACTAATAGAGGTCATTGCACAAATCTAGCAAGTCTCTAAAATATATTATCATTAAGTTTTTAAAGTTTACAGTTAGCTACAATGCCATTGATTAAATCCACAATAATCAATATTTGGGGAAGATATACAAATATATGTTATGATATGTTATAAACAGCCTGCAAATAAATCCTTTTTTTCTGGAAATGTTGCAGAGAAGTTGATAGCAGCCCTGAGTGTTGGTTGATGTAGTGTTCAACTTGTGTCAGAAATGTGCACTTGCATCCAAGAATCACAGAATCACGGAATCATGAGATTGGAAAAGACCTTTAAGTTCATCAAGTCCAACTATTCTCATCCTAAGTTAAACCACATCCCTAAGTACTTCATCTACCCTTTTTTTAAACATATGCAGGGATGGTGACTCAACTCCCTCCCTGGGCAGCCTGTTCCAGGCCCTGACAACTCTTTCAGTAAAGTTTTTTTTCTAACATCCAATCTAAACCTGCCCTGGCACAGCTTCATGCCATTCCCCCTTGTCCTATCACCTGCCACCTGGCTGAAGAGACCATCACCTACCTCTCTATAACCTCCCTTCAGGTAGTTGTAGGTGGGGAGAAGGTCTCCCCTCAGCCTCCTCTTCTCCAGGCTGAACACCCCCAGCTCCCTTAGCTGCTCCTCAGAGGATTTTCCCTCCAGCCCCTTCACCAGCCTGGTTGCCCTTCTCTGGACTCGCCCCAGGACCTCCATGTCCTTCTTGTGGTCAGGAGCCCAGAACTGGACAAAGTACTTGAGGTGTGGCCTCACCAATGCTGAGTACAGGGGCACAATCACCTCCCTAGACCTATTGGCCACACTAAGAAAGTCAACTGTATTCGGGTTGCATCAAAAACAATGTGACCAGAAGGAAGAGGTGATTTTCTTCCCCTACTCCACTCTGGTGAGACTCTGCCTGGAGTACCACATCCATCTGTGGGGCTTTCCAGTTCAAAAAAGACTTTGAGCTGTTTGAATGAATCCAGAGGAGGGCCACAAAAGTTATCAGAGGGCTGGAGCACCTCTCCTATGAAGACAGGCTGAGAGAACTGGCTTGTTGAGCCTGGAAAAGAGAAGGCTTCAGGGACACATAATTGCAGCCTTCCAGTACCTGAAGAGGACCTACAGGAAAGATGGAGAGGGACTTGTTATGAGGGACTGTAGTCACAACATAAGTGGTAATGGATTTAAACTAAGAGAGGGTAGGTTTAGATAAGATGTAATGAAGAAATTCTTCACTGTGAGGGTGGTGAGGCACTGGAACAGGTTTCCCAGTGAAGCTGTGGACATCCTGCTCCCTGGCAGTGTTCAAGGCCAGGCTGGATGGGGCTTTGAGCAACTTGGTCTAGTGGAGACTGTCCCTGCCGATGGCAGGGGGGTTGGATCTAGATGGTCTTTGAGGTCCCTTTCAAGCCAAACCATTATCTGATTGTATGATTCTGTAAGTGAGTGATTAACAAGGGATTTGAGGAATGATTTTATTCATGTATGTTGTAGTTTTGCATAGCTGGGTGCTAGTAGAGAACGGGCGACTGTAGAGATGGCTGCTGTGAGAAGCAGTTAGAAGCTCTCTGCAGGTCCCGGAGAGACACAGTGATTTATTACTGCCTGCCATAACAGTGACCCATGCCAGGGCAGCTGGTGAAGAACTGAAGCCCTGTGGGAAGGACTTATGTTGGAGAAGTTTGTGAAGGACTGTCTCCTGTGGGTGGGACCCCACGTTTCCAACTCTGGTTTCACTGTGTGTGTAGTGTAGTATAATAAATTAGAGAGTTTTCTTTCCTTCACTCTGTGTTGAGTCTGTTTTGCCCATGACACTAATTATGGGATGATCTCTCCCTGTCCTTATCTTGACTCCTAAGCCACTCAATATATATATCTTTCTCCCCTGTCCAACTGAAAAGGGGAGTGATAGGCCGACTTTGGTGGGCATCTGGCCTCCAGCCAGGCCTAAACCACCACGATGTGAATATATAGAAGATCTTTGAAAGTATTTTCACTTTTATAGAAGATCTTTGAAAGTATTTTCACTTTAATAGAAGGCTGAGTGGACTTAAACTTTTTGTGTAATCAGATAGGAGGAATATTGGCTGACAAAGATTTTCTGAATCCTCTGTTTCCAACCTTAATAAGTACACTGAGTGGAATTTATTCTCTGGGGAAGTAACTGACCACATCTTATTAAATTGTAAAGAAATGTGAAGAGTCCATTAACTTATGCAGATACAGTAAATGGTATTAATGGCCATTTAAGGCAATTGATTAGTTTTCTATTTTTACAGGACTTTCACCTCTCCTCATTCTCAATGCACACATCCCCACCCCTCCCTACAGATAAAGAGAAAAATACCAGGCTATTTGTTTCTGTGCTTTAGTTTCCTCTACACTTTTCACAAACAGAGGCGTATAAAATTCTATGTAAGAGGGACCTGGACAGGCTGGAGAACTGGGCCCAGGTGAACCTCATGAGTTTCTACAAAGCCAAGTGCAGGGTCCTGCACCTGGCTCAGGACAACCCCTGTTATCCATACAGGTTGGGAGATTATGTGCTAGAAAGCAACCCTGAGGAAAAGGACTTGGGGATACTCGTGGATGAGAAGCTGGACATGAGCTACCAGTGTGCATCTGCAGCCCAGGTGGCCAACCACTTTGGAGTCCTCAACACAAGGACTTGGAACTGTTGGAGTGCCTCCAGAGGATGGCCACAAAAATGATCGAAGGGCTGGAGCACCTCTCCTCTGAAGACAGGCTGAGAGAGTTTGGCTTGTTCAGCTTCGAGAAGAAAAGGCTCCAGAGTGATCTTAAAGCAGACTTCCAGTACCTGAAAGGTGCCTATCAGAAAGCTGGGGAAGAACTGTTCAGCATTGGGATGAGGGGGTTTTAACTCAAAAGAGGGGAGATTTATGTTGGATATTAGGAAAAAGTTCTTCAATATGAAGGTGGTAGATCGCTGGAACAGGTAGCCCAGAGAGGTAGTGGAGGCTTCATCTCTGGAGATATTTAAGGTCAGGCTTGATGGGGCTCTGAGCAACCTGATCTAGTGAAGATGTCCCTGCTTACTGCAGTTGGATTGGACTAGATGACCTCTAAAGGTCCCTTCCAACCCTACACATTCTCTTATTCTATGATTCTATAAAATTAACTGAAAACAGCCCTGCTAGGGTCCAGTGGTATGATAAGTATAAAAAAAAAACTATTAAAAATTTACAACACAGAATTTTAAACCTAGAAAAAAACATACAGGAAAAAAAAAAGTAAATTAACAAAGAATTAATTGTACATATATTGCAGTGAACTATTGAAGATGTAGTTTTTATATATGTTCAAAATAGCTTAGAAATATGGTTTCCTGAGGGAATGATAAGACTTAATAAATAGAATTATTTTTCTGAGAGAGCTTGTATTCAGGTCTGACATTTCATTAGAGAGCTGAGATTAACTTCTGACAAAAAAGAAATGGACAGATGCACGGACTAAAGTGTGTCTCTCAACAATGACAGAACAGTGCAGATAGACATACATTAGACCATTTAAAATTTCAAAGCAGACACACATTTATTTATGGTTCAGTTTATATCTACTGAAAACCTTAAGGGTGTTCACACCAGTGTAGAAAGGAAAAGAAATTAAAATTGATTGCTGCCTACAGAATGAGTTAGAGGAGAAAGTTATCATGTCTGTGTTTTATTCACAATAGCTAATACTGAGGAGGAAAAGGAGTATGGCAAGGAGGCGTTGCCTACTTTCTCTGAAAGCATTTAGAGGCAGTGATGAATGAACAGTGTATCTGGTGTTTCTGTTTGGATGGAAAAATCATCTTAGATCATTGTTATTTACTCAGTGGACACCTGGAGAATAGGTCAAAGCAAAGTCATCCACTAACTCTACTACTGGAAGATCAGGGAGTCATTTCTACTTCCATATATAACTTTGATCCTTGGCGGAAACACTCTTGTGAAATGAATCAAAGCTTTATTTTTAAATGTCAGTAAAAAATGCCAGTCCCCCATCCAATCTTCTTTCTTTCCATTCCAACACAAGGTATAGATTCAAAGAAGATCTACTATTGAAAGATATCCAACCTCAAAACAGACTCCCATCTTTCCTGTTATCCAGCTAACACATGCAATCTGGACATCAATTTTGCTGCTCAAGCTAGCAGCACAGTCCCAGCTGCAGCTGCCATTATGATGTGTTCATAGGGCATAGTAAAATATCCTTGTAAGGATTTTCTAAATAATAGAGAAGCGGTGTGAAGTGCAACGTTTTCAGTTTCAAGGCAGCATCACAGAAAGCTACACTGCTGGTGATGAAGAAATAACTAGCTGACATAAACTTCTTTAACATGCATAAATTTATAAACTTTGCTTTTCATTAAGATTACTGAAAGGCAGTGTTTCATGCTGAAAAAGGATGTTTTCATTAAACACATTTGGCGCAGTAAAGTTAAAACCAGTAACCCGCACCTAAGTGTAATATAATCAGTATGATCAACACCATCAAGAAGCTATCTCAGTGACTTGGTCATCCCTGCTCTTCCCATGCACCTAAACCCTATATATACTTGAAGTTTGTGATAAAAGTTTTTCATATGGGGCTATGACAGTCAATTGTTACTGGATCAGTCTCCTAAAAGGAAAAAGAAAACCTCACTTGATTGGGGCTTCTGTCGATTGTATTCGTCTGCCTATTATCTGTAGAGTCTCTTCTATAAATTAGGAGTTACTAGATACAGAAAACTTTTGGGGAAAAAAGAATATTCCTGCTATAATGAGCAAAATATTCTGAGAGGTTTTATTTCTTTATCACTTCTGGGAGAAGAGGAACAGGGAGGGAGAGGAGCTGCTGAAAGTAACATACAGAGATAAGGGACCATGCAGACATAATGCCTAGCTCTGGTTGGTTGCCTGCTGTAGTTCCTACTCAGTAAGGTGCCTACTTCTAGTTTGATATACTCTGACTTGCTTCTTGCTAGCTCAGTAGGATGTGCAACCTTCCAGCTGTGAACTTCAGCAGAATGGCCTTAGCAGCCAGTGCAAGATGCTGATAGCAAATGCTGAGTTTAGACCTCCAGGAACTGGGAGCCTTTTCCAAGTGATATCTGAAAGAATTTGGATTTTTTTTTTTTTACATATTTTTTCCTGTTGATTTGTCAAAGATGGGTGTTTACTTCCATATCCAGTTTTTCCTTCATAATATGCCCTAAATCTTTACATCAACGTTCCATGAAAATTATTTAAAAAAACCCAGTGAGAATCAGGTCAGATGTTCTATAGTGAATGACCTATGAGCATAGGCACTGCTTCCAACATTGAAAATGAGTCCTTTAAAAAAAAAACCAACAAAACCACAACAACATTATAGTAAGAAAAAAACACAAACGAAAACTGTGACACTGACAATCTTTAATTTTTCCTTGAAAAGAAAATCTATAGAAACATAGGAGAGTGCAAGCAAATAGTGATTAAACAAAAAAGCAAGAGAAAGAATATAGTAAACCTGGACAGCAAAAGTTACATAAATTAATCTCATAGAGTTCTCTGACATGATTCAACACAAGGAAGTTATGGAATCCCCAAACTTCTCTTCACCTTGGAACGTAAATTTGAACTTGATTGAAAATAATATTTCTTCTCTGAAAGCCTCTGAAAAAATAGCACAAATAGTTCTCAAATGCTTCTCATGAGCCACAAAAGGAGGGAACTCAGCAGAAGTTGTTACAAATAGCAATGATATTCGAACCCTTCAGAATTCAAAAAAAAAAGAAAAGATCTCCACTAGGAGATTCCCACCTACACAACACCTGAGTGTCACCATGCCTTGTCTTGAATGCCAGTAAGACCAAGGCCAACTCTCAGAATCCAAGACAAGACATACTGACTTGCTTATGTGTAATACTTCATATTCCTTCACAGAAGTGAAATATTTGGCCACAGCTAAAAATTAGCTGTGCTCTATAATGAACTCACAAACAGGTTGGAAAACATTACTACAGTTATTCTTTTTTTTCCAAAACAACCATATTTTTTGTGTAGAACTACAAAAAAACCCCTAAAATTATGAAACAGTTAACTGGAAAGTGTAATTCTACCAGAATATAAGAATATAAGAGCCTTGGACTCTGGAAAGAAACTACTTTTATATAAAATTGCATTTTTCCAGTGACTTCTTGTACACAACTTTGTATGATTCACAAATTGTTTCACCTGTTTCAATTGCTTACCATTCGTTTTCTTGCTAACTGTCTTTTTGCAGTTAACTACAGTTAAAAAAAGTATTTTTCTCAATTTTTCTCCTTTTCTTTCTCACCAGCAACAGAAATTCCTATTCCTATTCCTATTCCTATTCCTATTTATTGTCCAACCTGGTTGTATTATTACTGCATTTACTGTAGTCATCAGCTGAAGTTACTTGAACTAATTTTTCAATTTTATCTATGTGTTCTTTTCACATTTGGGGTTCAGAGCTTATGGAATAGCTCATATGGTCCGTGTAAGCATTTCAAGTTTTGTTTCTGCCTTTAATATGGTAATTTACATTACTTTAATTCTTATGGACTGATCAGCAATTGTGGTCATATTGCTTACCTTTTTTTTTTTGAAAAAAAAAGAATGTATTTGATGCTGCTGCCATGTTTAGATTAGCTTCCCTTCTCAACATTTTTATGTGTAGCTGTCTTAGTTTTCTCCTTTCTTGCTCTTTTTTATTTATGTGGTTGAAGAACATTTATTACTAGTTTTTAATTTTCTTTCCAAGTTTCAGCTCAGATAGGCTTTTGTCCATTCTTGTTTTATTTTGCCCTTTTTGACCTCTGAGACATAGCTCTCCTTGCTGATCAATCCCTTTTTCTGTTCCTTTTAGGTTCTTTATTTACTCTTAATATCCTATGTGAGGTGTTTCTTCCTCCAGAGAGGTCTGTAGCCCTTTCCTGCTAATATATTTTTTTCCTATGGCTTGCGATGCAAGCTCCAAATAGTGTTTGCACTTTTGACTTAAAATAATTCCATGCTTCCACTATGTTCAAATCTTTGAGCCCTTCGGTTCATTCAACCCTAGTAACTAATTTCTGAGTTTCTCAAAGTTTGCTCTTCTAAAACCCCAGACTTTAGCTATGTATTCATTTTAGTTTGTCTTGCAATTTAAAATGAACTGAATCAGCTCGTGATTACTTAATCTAAGCTTATTTTTTTTACAACTAGCTCCTGTACTGCTCTTCACTGCTCCTTACTTAAAGTAACTAAAGTAGCACCAGCACATTTTTTTACTTCATAGACTATTATGTACACAAATTTGTCAACTAATGCATTCAAGAATATTTAAGACCTACTGATGTCTATGGGGACATTTCTTTTCAAATTGTCAGAAAATTAAAGTCTTCCTTAATCATGTGCTTCCTATTCTTGTTCTTTCTGTTACTCTTACGGAGATCAGTGCTCCAATCCTAGTCTGGACATTTGGGAATAGAAGGAGGTCATATCACTGTAGTTCCTAAATATAGTTGTCCAAAATGAATTCTGTCTCAAGGGATTTCTTAACTACGTAGAAAAAAAAAAAAATACTAGACAAATGTTATGTTAACTTTTAAAAAAAAATAAATTTCTGTCTCAATTTTTCTCCTTTTCTTCCCTGCAATAGGAATTCCTGTTCCTTTAATTTATTGTCTGGCCTGGTTGTGTTATTAGTTAGATGTTTTAGTTGTTTGGGTTTGGTCTCACCGTACATGTTAATCAGAACAATCAGAATCAATTTTCTGAAATACCTGGCTTAATACTGTCGTGGTTTTGCCCCAGCCAAGGGCCGCACCCCACACAGTCGCTTGTACTTTTAAGAGGAAGGGGGAGGGAAAGTTGGGGGAAGCGGAAAAGGGAAGGAAGAAAGGAGGAAAAGAAACCACAACCTAGAAACCAGAACCACGCAGGTTGGGATAAGGATAGTTTACTAAACAATAACAGAAAACTAGATATAACAATAACATAAGTTTAAAGCACAAAATAGATGAAACTGGTGATACACAATGCAATTTCTCACCAAACCACACAACTCAGGCCGCACAGCTTAGAGCCCGTCCCGGACAACCCGACCGCCCCAGAAACTGCACGTCCTGGCGTTGTCTCCCCCTCTTCCCCCCAGTCCCCCCTTATACCGAACATGATGTAACTGGTATGGAATATCCTCTTTGGCCAATTCGGATCACCTGTCCTGGCTGCGTCCCCTCCTTTCTCACTAGTAAGGAAGTATGCAGAGCTGAGAAAGGTACTTGATTGCCCGGCAACAAATCGGAAAACATCAGGGTGCTATCAGCACTATTCTCATGCTAACACCCAAACATGGCATTCCATCCACTGCTAAAAAAAAAGTTTAACTCCATCATAGCTGAAACCAGGACATTATCCACCCCTTATTCCATACCATTTACGTCATGACCAGATCCAACAATTTTCTTTGGGTACAACCAGTTTTGTGTTTCACACACCCATATATGTATGTACACATGTATGCACACATACGTGCATACAGATCTTATTCCCTCAGTCTGTGAATCATCCCTCTGAAGTTGTTGAGTTCATTTAGTCCATGATTTTCAGGCTCCATTTGTCGTAACAGTTTCTCAGGATAGTTGAATGTTCCATTGGCTCGTTGCATGCTGCATCTCAGGCTCTTGACTGATACACCTGGCATGGTCCATGCTCATAGTCTGTGGGTCAGAGTTTATTTTCAACGGGAGCAAAAAAGTTCTTGAGAGTCCAGGCTTTAGTTCCATCATCATGGCACTCATTCTTCATTAACTTGTATGACTCCGGCTATAATGCTATGGTACAACATACAGCAATCATAACAACAATGAATATACAATAATGGGTTATTTGGCAATTATTATAATTTCTACTTTATTAATTATATTGGCTATTCTCACCCAAAATCAAATCCCCTTGAGGTACACATCGAACTTCTCCATCCCTCTGCATTACCCACCAAGTACAGCCAGGTCCTTGAGCAAAAACAATTCCAGACATGGGTTTACCTTTGCCTGAAGCAGGGATGACCCAAACTCTCTTTCCCAATACACTCTTCATATGCACTACTGGCACTCTGTCTCCCTCTACAGTATGTGGAAATTTTGACTGGGCAGGGCCAGCCCGATTGGTAGATCCCCTAGAGTTAACTAACCACGTGGCTTGGGCCAGATGTGTATCCCAATGCTTGAATGTCCCACCACACATTGCTTTCAGTGTAGTTTTTAAAAGTCCATTATATCGTTCAATTTTCCCAGAGGCCGGTGCATGGTAAGGAATGTGGTACACCCACTCAATGCCATGCTCTTTGGCCCAGGTGTCTATAAGAGTGTTTCGGAAATGAGTCCCATTGTCTGACTCGATTCTTTCTGGAGTACCATGTCGCCAGAGGACTTGCCTTTCAAGGCCCAGAATTGTATTTCGAGCAGTGGCATGGGGTACGGGATATGTTTCTAGCCAGCCGGTAGTTGCCTCCACCATTGTAAGCACATAACGTTTGCCACGGCGGGTTTGTGGGAGGGTGATGTAATCAATCTGCCAAGCCTCCCCATATTTATATTTCATCCACCGTCCTCCATACCAAAGGGGCTTTAACCGCTTAGCTTGCTTGATTGCAGCACATGTCTCACATTCGTGGACAACTTGTGCGATGGCGTCCATGGTCAAGTCCACCCCTCGATCCCGAGCCCATCTATATGTTGCATCTCTCCCTTGATGACCCGAGGTATCATGAGCCCATCGAGCCATGAATAATTCACCCTTACGTTGCCAGTCTAGATCTACCTGAGCCACTTTAATCCTAGCAGCCTTATCTACCTGATGGTTGTTTTCATGTTCCTCCATGGCCCGACTCTTAGGTACATGGGCGTCGACATGACGTACCTTTACAAGAAGTTTCTCTAACCGAGCAGAGATATCTTGCCATAAGTCATCAGCCCATATAGGTTTGCCTCTACGCTGCCAGTTGTTCTTTTTCCACTGCTGCAACCACCCCCACAGGGCATTCGCCACCGTCCATGAATCAGTATAAAGGTAGAGCCTTGGCCACTTTTCTCTCTCAGCAATGTCCAGGGCTAACTGGATGGCCTTCACCTCAGCGAACTGGCTTGATTCACCTTTTCCTTCAGTGGCTTCTGCTACTCTTCTTATAGGATTCCATACAGCGGCTTTCCATCTCCGATGCTTACCCACAATGCGACAAGACCCATCAGTGAACAGGGCATATCGCTTCTCATTCTCTGGCAGTTCGTTGTAGGGTGGGGCTTCTTCAGCGCGTGTTACCTCCTCATCCTCTGGTGACATCCCAAAATCTTTGCCTTCTGGCCAGTCTGTGATCACCTCCACGATTCCTGGGCGATTGGGGTTTCCTATTCGAGCCCGCTGTGTAATTAGTGCAACCCACTTGCTCCACGTAGCATCAGTGGCATGGTGTGTAGAAGGAACCTTCCCTTTGAACATCCAGCCCAGCACCGGCAGTCGGGGTGCCAGGAGGAGCTGGGCTTCAGTTCCAATCACTTCTGAGGCGGCTCGAACCCCTTCGTAGGCGGCCAGTATTTCCTTTTCTGTTGGAGTATAATTGGCCTCAGATCCTTTGTAGGCCCAACTCCAAAACCCCAGCGGTCGACCTCGAGTCTCCCCTTGTGCTTTCTGCCAGAGACTCCAGGTCGGGCCGTTCTCCCCAGCTGCAGTGTAGAGCACATTTTTAATATCTGTCCCTGTCCGGACAGGCCCAAGGGCCACTGCATGGACTATCTCGCGTTTGATCTGCTCAAAGGCTTGCTGTTGCTCAGGGCCCCATTGGAAATCATTCTTCTTTCGAGTTACATGGTAGAGTGGGCTCACAATGAGACTGTAGTTTGGGACATGCATTCGCCAAAAACCTATAACACCTAAGAAAGCTTGTGTTTCCTTTTTGTTGCTTGGTGGAGACATAGCTGCTATTTTATTAATAATGTCCATTGGGATGTGACGACGCCCATCCTGCCATTTTATTCCTAAAAACTGGATTTCTCGCGTAGGCCCCTTGACTTTACTTCGTTTTATAGCAAAACCAGCTTCTAAAAGGATTTTAATTACCCTGTTTCCTTTTTCAAAAACTTCCTCTGCTGTGTTGCCCCATACAATGATGTCATCAATATACTGCAGGTGCTCTGGTGCTTCACCCTTTTCCAGTGTATTCTGGATTAGTCCATGGCAGATGGTGGGGCTATGTTTCCACCCCTGGGGCAGACGATTCCACGTGTATTGGATGCCTCTCCAAGTGAAAGCAAACTGTGGCCTGCACTCTGGTGCCAGTGGGATCGAGAAGAAAGCATTCGCAATGTCGATTGTGGCGTACCACTTGGCTGCCTTCGATTCCAATTCATACTGGAGCTCTAACATGTCTGGCACAGCAGCACTCATACCTGGAGTGACTTCATTTAGGCCACGATAATCTACTGTCAGCCTCCACTCTCCATTGGACTTCCTCACTGGCCATATGGGACTATTAAAGGGTGAGTGGGTTCGGCTGATCACTCCCTGATCCTCCAGTTGACGAATCAGCTTATGGATGGGAATCAGGGAATCTCGGTTAGTACGGTATTGTCGTCTGTGCACCGTCGTCGTAGCAACTGGCACTTGCTGTTCTTCACCCTTCAACAACCCCACAACAGCAGAATCCTCCGAGAGTCCAGGCAAGGCACACAATTGTTCAATTTCTTCTGTTTCCAAAGCAGCTATTCCAAAAGCCCATCGGTACCCTTTTGGGTCTTTAAAATACCCTCTACGTAGATAATCTATACCTAAAATGCACGGAGCTTCTGGACCAGTCACAATGGGGTGTTTTTCCCAGTCCTTCCCAGTTAGGCTCACCTCAGCCTCTAGCACAGTTAGTTGTTGGGATCCCCCTGTCACTCCAGAAATACAAACAGGTTCTACCCCTTCATGATTCGATGGCATTAGAGTACACTGGGCACCAGTATCCACCAGAGCTTTGTACTCTTGTGGGTCTGACGTGCCAGGCCATCGGATCCACACAGTCCAATAAACCCGATTGTCCCTCTCCTCCACCTGGCTGGAGGCAGGGCCCCTCTATTGCTGCTGATCATATTTGTTTTTCACTGGTTGCATAAAGGACTTAGAGGTCCCTTCAAAAGGATCAGGCACATCAGACATATAGGTAGGCCTTCCAGTTGGTCTAGGGAACTGCCCAGTAGAAACTGGTGCAGCCTTCTTCCTGGCAGAATCTCGTTGTGCGAATGTTTTACCCCGCAGCTCATTTACTCGTGCTCGAAGGGCTGAGGTGGGCTGCATATCCCATTTCCTCATGTCCTCTCCATGATCAAGCAGGTAAAACCACAATGTACGTCGTGGTGTGTATTCTCCCTCTTGGAACGATGGACGCTTTCTCCCAGTAGCTGCAACATTGCTCCATACGGGTTGGGAGTTGGACACATTGTTGTCAAGTCGTTGAACCAGTTTCTCTACTGCTGCAATGATGGAGAGGGAAACATTGTCTTGGTATTTCCGGAGTCGGCAGGCCGCCTCATTTACGGTTGGCGGATTCGTATCATTCCAGTCAATTGCTGCCAGTGAATTTGTATACCCTGCTGGTGCACTTCGTACAACCTTACGCCACATATCTGGAGTGCATAGGACTTCATCGGGATCAGAGGGAAGCCGTGAATTGTCCAGATCATAATAAATTATCTCCCGTACAGCTAATTCTCTCAGGTGGTGGACAGATGTCTCTATGCTGTTACACTTAGGTGTCTGGCATGTAATATATTCCTTTATGGGATATCTTTCCTTCACACTTGACAGTAGTCGCCTCCAGAGGCTGAGGATTTCCGGCCTCCTCCCAATTGCTTTGTCAATTCCTCCTTCTCTAGCTAGGGATCCCAACTGCTTGGCCTCTCTGCCTTCTAATTCCAAACTACTGGCCCCGTGATCCCAACATCGGAGCAATCAAGTGATAATGTGCTCACTTGGGTGGCGAGTGAAATCTTTTCGAACCTCACGCAGCTCACTCAGAGTCAGGGATCGGGTAACAATCTCTGGTTCTGCCTCATCCTGATATCCTCGAGATGATCCCGGTTGATCATCATCCTTATCCGTCACTATAGGAACTGATTTCTTTGTGCCTTTCCTCTTTTGTACGGGAGCAACAGACACTGGTGTGGATTGGTTTTTTCAGATCATCTGCAGTGTCTGCTGTAGAGATTACAGTAGCTGCAGTGTCGGTCACAGGGGTTGCAGTAGCTGCAGTGTCAGCCCCAGTGGTTGCAGCAGCTATAGTATCTGCCAGTCTGTTTCCTTTCCCTTCTCCCTGACAGTGCTGACAGTGCTGACAGTGCTGCCTGCTATCAAGCAGTGTTTGATAAATAGTGGCCAGAGCCCAGCACAGTGCAGTAAGGTGTCCATCTCTGGGAAACCTACAGCAATTTTTCCTTAGGTATGCAGTCACTTGATCGGGGTCTTGTAGCTGTTCAGGAGTGAAATTCCAAACCATCGGGCGTGAGAAAGTACCTAGGTACTCGCCCATACTTTGCCACATGCCCTGCCACTCGTGATTATTCTGTCTCAGAGAAAGCTCTTCAGTGGTATTCATAAACCTATGCTTGATATATAACAAAAACTGAACCATCTGCACCAAACCTACCAATAGCAAAATGCTAGTTTGAATATCCCAGAGATATTGAAGATTTTCAAAAACTGCCCTAAGAGCTGTTGTATTTAGCCCAAAGGAAAAGAAAGCAGTGCCCCCACCATACCGGCTGCTGTTATTAACCCCTCCCTGTCCAAAGAATGGACAGGACAGCAAAACCTCATACAGGTACCAGCTTAAGCTGATGATCATCGATATTATTGTATCATAGACCGATATCATAAAATACACTATAATGAAGTATGGGAACAAATACGGGAGCCACAGACCTGAGAGAGTAAAGAATCCTGCCAGGATTGTATACAGCATGCGGTGGTTTTGCTGCCACAGCCTTGTAAATAAATACCACAACATCGTGACCAGAGACTGCTTAAACAACAGTGCTTATCTTAATTGCGATAGTTAGGGTCAGATCTACCGTTATCCCAACCGTTCGTGCCCCACGTTGGGCACTAAAATAACTGTCGTGGTTTTGCCCCAGCCAAGGGCCGCACCCCACACAGTCGCTTGTACTTTTAAAAGGAAGGGGGAGGGAAAGTTGGGGGAAGGGGAAAAGGGAAGGAAGAAAGGAGGAAAAGAAACCACAACCTAGAAACCAGAACCACGCAGGTTGGGATAAGGATAGTTTACTAAACAATAACAGAAAACTAGATATAACAATAACATAAGTTTAAAGCACAAAATAGATGAAACTGGTGATACACAATGCAATTTCTCACCAAACCACACAACTCAGG
The DNA here is from genome assembly GCA_020800305.1 of Porphyrio hochstetteri. Taxonomy (NCBI): domain Eukaryota; kingdom Metazoa; phylum Chordata; class Aves; order Gruiformes; family Rallidae; genus Porphyrio; species Porphyrio hochstetteri. The sequence goes on along the minus strand of CM036905.1, from coordinate 179,875,025 downwards.
CCGCACAGCTTAGAGCCCGTCCCGGACAACCCGACCGCCCCAGAAACTGCACGTCCTGGCGTTGTCTCCCCCTCTTCCCCCCAGTCCCCCCTTATACTGAACATGACGTAACTGGTATGGAATATCCTCTTTGGCCAATTCGGATCACCTGTCCTGGCTGCGTCCCCTCCTTTCTCACTAGTAAGGAAGTATGCAGAGCTGAGAAAGGTCCTTGATTGCCCGGCAACAAATCGGAAAACATCAGGGTGCTATCAGCACTATTCTCATGCTAACACCCAAACATGGCATTCCATCCACTGCTAAAAAAAAAGTTTAACTCCATCATAGCTGAAACCAGGACAAATACTTACCGCTTGGTTTGTGTTTTTTGGTTGGTTTATTTTGGTTTTGCTTTTTAATATTCTTAAATTCTTCTTTTCTCCCGTTCTTATATATCTGTTTTTCATGTTTCTGTGTATAGCAGAATTTGCAGGACTTCACTGACTACTCCCAAGGTTAAAATTCTATTTTTTAATCAATTAAGTATGAAAACTGAAATGTTATTTGTTGAGTTATGTAAGCAGAGTCTGTTATTTGAAAAAAGCAATCTCTCTCTGTCTGATTATTAAGCATCCTGAAATGCTCCTGTTAGCATCAGTCCCTGCAGTACATATCAATCCTCAAAGATTTTACGACATTTTTCATCCTCTCCTGAAGAAATAATGTAATTTTCTAAAATTCCATTTCTCTGCAAGTCTTCTTTTTATATCCTAGGCATAATCACTCTCAGTTCACATCAGTGAGAATTTGACGGTATCAATTATTCTTCCAATATGAGGAATAATGTATATCTTCTGCCTTACCACAAAAAGCAACAATCTAGCTCTTGTATTCTTTTTCAAAGGCAAATCCAGATTGTGTGATTCTTTGAAAATTAGTCAGTCCAGAGGAAATCACAAAAGAAAGAAAGAATACTACTGTTAATGTTTCTGTGCTTTAATATTTCAGAGAAGTAATTTCAGGACACCATTTTGATAGTATGTTTAAATTGACTGATGAAGCCAGGTCTGTCATTTTTGGATATCAGGTTACAAATATATTTCATAAAAGCATAATGCCTTCTTAAATTACTAAACCAAAAATAGTCTAAGATTTTTGAAGTGCTGCAGCCTGTGTAGAGATGTCTCTATTATCCTGAAGAAATTAACAAAATGATATAATGTTATGTTGTATAAATTTTTTACAAAGTCATATCTGTGCTTCTGGCTCAGAACTGAGTGAGCTCTATAAATCTAATGGAACATAGAGTTCAAAATTAAACATTGTCATTAGTCGGCAATTTTACATAAAGTTGAGTAATGCAAAGAAACCCTTCACAGTTCTCCCAAAATCAGTAATTTAGAGATAACTTGGAATTTGAAATGTTCATGTTCCCTTTGATGTAAACACTCTTGTGGAATCAAATTTAGTTAAAATGTAGAAGTCGTCAACATATGCAAAAGTAATTTGTGTATATAAATGCAAAAGTGATGATGGGGGGGATGCAGCATGGCTGCTTTTTGTTGAAACCTGCTTTAAATCCCTATGAACTGGGCTACATCAAACTTCCCTATGTGGTATTTGTTAAAAATTCCATGATGTTACCTAAACATGCCTACTATGTTTGAATATTTAGATATATTCCTTATATCTAATAATTCTAATCATGAAGTAGGAAGAAAATCTTTCTGCATTCAGAAGTTTTAATTGGTTTGGTTTGGTTTGGTTTTTGTCCTCAAAGGAGAGTTAAGTCTCAGGAAAATAATTCCATAGTTTTCATCACTTTAATCAGATGTGGTATGTATTCGATTTTCTGCCATTATGCTCTCAATTTTTGATTCTCTGAAAGAGTTACTGATTGTGAGAATTTTATAAAACATTTGAAGGAAATTAGACCACAAAATTCAATGCACAGACTATGTTAGCAGGTAAATTAATAAAAATGTCTTGGATGTGTTACACCAAATATAAATCCAACATGTAACAATCCACACAGATGTTTACTAAGCCTTTGAAATCGCTATATATTTTCCTATTGATTAAAAGCAAGCAAGCAGATAATCCCAACAAGTCTTTTATTTCCTTGTATGAATATATTCACAAATGTTTATGTCCCGATGCCATAACAATTCAGAGTTCTGTTTGACGTGGTAGGGTTGGTAGTATTTTTTGAGTCCAGATTGCCTTCAGTACCTTTTCCAGAAAGACCACATCAGATCAGATAGCATTCCCATGATTATTGTGTATTTGCTTGGAGAAATGAGACTTTGAAAATAACTTCTGTCCCAAACTGATATTTACATGTTTATGCAAAATGAAAAAATTCTATTGACAGAAAGATATAACAGAGCAAGAAGTAGAACCCCATGCAAGCACATCTAATGATCAGTCTCTAAGAATTTACAATGTGTTCTATATCTAAACACAGAAAAATATGACAATGTTATTTTTCTTTTTGGTTGAGTTAGGGAAACATTAAAATTAAAGGTTGAATCCATGAAATATTTTAGATACTTTACTGTCTACTGATTTTCCTAAGAGTCTGCTTAACCCGCATGCACTTCATAAATCATATAGATTAGAAAAAATGGAGTCTGAGCTGCTAAGAACTACTATAAGGAAATAAATTCTGGACATATTTAGATGCAGAACTTAGAAATTTGTGGAATATTAGTAGCTAACTTACCAGAGTTTCTAAAGATCATTTTGTATTTTTTCATATATTTTAATTTCCAAAAGAGAATTATTATATTCCTTTGTGAATTTCCAAGGTCAGGCAGGATGTTTGTGGCAAATCTGACAAAAAGCCAGGAATCTTTTGGGTCCAAGGTCATATACATTAACTATAGCATTGCCTTTTCGCACCAGAAGTCAGACTCAGATACTGTCTTTTGCAAGCTGCCTTAATTGTCACAATTGCTTACATAAACATTAGAGTATGTGGAATATTCTGATCATTGCATGCAACATCTGCAGTTAGTTTTGATACTCATTTACAGGTCATCACATTGTACAAGAACTGCTGATACTAAGCAACTTCCTTTTATCTCTGCTCAAACAAATAGACCAGTCAAAATCCAGTCTTCACTATTTATGGTTGAACGATGCTAGAAGCTTTACAAAGTCATTAAAGTCTACCTGATATTACCTGCTAAATATTCATAAATGTCAACAAACACCTTTATTCTGATTATGTCTTGGAATACTATTTATTTCACTGGCTTAAATTAAATTAATCAGTATAATACTTCTGACCTTATATCAGCATGATTTGGGATAATTTTGTAAGTGAAAATTAAATAATGAAGAATACAAAGATTTAATAAGGCATTTTTCAATTTACAATTTTCTGCAGCTATTAAAAACATAGGCAATTTTAATGATTAAGTTCTGAAGAACGGAAGCATGTCAGTTTATTTAGCATCTCCTTTTCATCTCATTCTACTTTTCTTTAAATGCCTCCAACTCCCAACACATTCAGAAATCAAGGCCTTCATGATGATAACTTACTCCATTTTACAGCAGCCTAGCACTGTGAATGTCCACGTTCATGAATGTCCACGTTCACAAAATCACAGAATCACAGAATCACAGAATCGTAGGGGTTGGAAGGGATGTTGAGTGATCATCTGGTCCAACCCCCCTGACAAGCATGTTCCCTAGGACATATCCTACAGGTCGGCATCCAGATGGGTCTTGAATATCTCCAGAGAAGAGGACTCCACAACCCCCCCGGGCAGCCTGCCCCAGGGCTCTGTCACCCTCACTGTGAAAAAGTTCTTCTGCATATTGGTGCGGCACTTCCTGTGCTCCAACTTGAAGCTATTGCCCCTTCTCCTGTCTCCACAGACAGCTGAAAAGAGGATGGCTATTTCCCCCTGTGTCCCACACTTGAGATATTTATAAACATTAATAAGATCCCCTCTTAGCTTTCTTTTCTCAAGGCTGAACAGTTCCAGCTCACTCAGTCTTTCCTTGTAGGGTAGATGCTCCAGTCCTTTAATCATCATCATAACCCTCCACTGGACTTTCTCCAGGATATCTCTGTCTTTTTTATATCAGGGAGCCCAGAACTGCACACAATACTCCAGGTGGGGCCTGACCAGGGCAGAGTAGAGGGAGAGGATCACCTCCTTCGACCTGCTGACCACACTCTTCCTGATGCATCCCAGGATCCCATTTGCCCTCTTAGCCACCAGGGCACACTGCTGACTCATAGCCAACCTGTCATCAACCAGGACCCCCAGGTCCTTCTCCACAGAGCTCCTCTCCAGCAGCTCATGCCCCAGCCTGTACAGATTCAAGTGGTTATTCCTCCCCAGGTGCAAGACTTTACACTTGCTTTCATTGGGTTTCTCCCTGCCCAGCTCTCCAGCCTGTCCAGGTCTGGCTGGATGGCAGCGCAGTGTTCCTGCGTGTCAGCCACCCCTCCCAGCTTTGTATCACAGAATCACAGAATCACAGAATAACAAGGTTGGAAAAGACCTTTAAGATCATCAGCGTACTTGCTGAGGGTGGATGCTATTCCCTCATCAAGGTCGTCGATGTAGATGTTAAACAAGACCAGACCCAACACCAAACCCTGGGGAACACCGCTAGTCACAGGTCTCCAACCAGACTCTACTCCACTGATTACCACCCTCTGAGCTCAGCCTGACAGCCAGTTCTCAACCCACCTCATTGTCCACTCGTCTATCCCATACTTTCTCAGCTTTTAAATTAGGATGTATTGGGAGACAGTATCAAAAGCCTTGCTGAAGGCATGGTAGATGACTTCCACATTCTGGTTATTTTTACTGAAAAAAGCATACTTGTCTGCAAACTCGTGGATAGTAAAATAACAAAGTGGGACTTTCTCACAACTAGAACAGAACTGATAATCAAGAAGTCTGTGTAGATTATCTTTTAAGAAGTCTGGAGCATCTCTCCTGTGAAGACATGCTGAGAGAGCTGGGCTTGTTCAGCCTGTGGCCTTATTGCAGCCTTCCAGTACCTGAAGGGTTCCTGCAAGAAAGATGGAGAGGTACTGTTTGTCATGGAGTGTAGTGATAGGACAAGGGGTAATGGGTTTAAACTGAAAGAGAATAGATTTAGATTAGAGTAAGGAAAATTCCTCATTGTGAGGTTGGTGAGACACTGAAACAGGTTTCCTAGAGAAGTTGTGGACACCCCCTCCTTGAAAGTATTGAAGGCCGGGTTGGATGGGACTTTGGGCAACTTGGAGAGTGCCCCTGCCCATGGCCGGGGGTTGGAACTAGATAATCTTTGAGGTCCCTTCCAACTGAAACCATTCTCTGATTATATACAGTGTTCAGGAAATACTTTGTTTTGCTTTACATGACCTGCAATGATGCAATTTATGTAAATGCATTTGAATAGAATAACAAATCTGTCGTTTTTACATTATAAAATATTTTAGATCTTTAAATTTTCAAACTTGCTACACTTATAACAACCCTAGGGTGCTTCATCCTATGGGAAGTATAGGAAAAAACCTGATCTTGACAGCGCTAAGGTCCTCTCCTGATATAGCTAAAAAAATCACGGATTTTGTGTTTATAGTGGTTGAAAGTAGTCTTTCTTAGTTTCATATGTTTGGCCTCACATACCAGTACAGAACATAAACAGTATGAAGCTCATTCAGAAGCTGCTAATCTTTTTCCTTCCTTCCCCTACCAAATTTCTTTGATCCAGAATTAAACTTTATATCTGGAAATGGAAGAAAGTTCTTTGGCCACAAAGTTAGATACCTAGATCACATGGGTTGTGGAGAATTCTCTTCATTGTCTCCTAAAACCCCTTTAAATGGGTCCTACCACAGAGCTTTTTGAAGATTCAGTCATAGTTGTGTTCATTAATGGAAATTATGTATTTTGATGAAGATGAAACATATCTGGAAATTTGCCCTAAGAGCCTAATCCAAGAGAATTTTAGATAGCTGCTAAACCACGTTAAAATCATAGAATCATAGAATCATAGAATGGTATGAGTTGGAAGGGACCCCAAGGATCACAGAGCTCCAACCCCCCTGCCACAGGCAGGGCCACCAACCTCAGGCCTGGATCTACACAAGGTTGCCCAGGGCCCCATCCAACCTGGCCTTGAGCACTTCCAGGGACGGGGCATCCACCACCAATCTGGGCAGCCTGTTCCAGCACCTCACCACTCTTTCTGTAAAAAACTTCCCCCTAATATCTCATCTAAACCTTCCTTCCTTTAGTTTTAATATATTCCCCCTTGTCCTGTCATTGTCTATCCTTTTAAAAAGTTGAATCCCCTCCTGCTTATAAGCTCCCTTCAGGTACTGGAAGGCTGCAATGAGGTCCCCCTGCAGCCTCCTCTTCTCCAGGCTGAACAAGCCCAGCTCCCTCAGCCTCTCTTCATAGGGCAGGTGCTCCAGCCCTCTAATCATCTTCATGGCCCTCCTCTGAACCCAGGTCATCAGTTTCTACGTGTACAATCTTGTAGTCTTTTACTATATATATATTTTTTTTTTCAGTTTTGAACACTGACAGGACATTCCTTTGTGGATTAGTTAGTGACCTTTTTAGGAGAACATTTTGGCACCAATTAAGTATATGCTGTTACTTGAAATACAAAGAACTACTTATTTACTCATTAAACGGGAGATTCTGCACTAAGCCCAAACAGATCGGCTGTTTCTAGGACATTTCTTGTTTTATGACATCAGATGCAGTTGACAACTTCTCATTGATCACTTTGTGCAAATGGCATTCTTCCACAACTACTAAACCTAGATAAAGATTTCTAACTTTAGGGTGCTCTGGGGATAAAGTGAGGCTTTTAGAGCTGTAAGTAATTAGCTGAAATGTTTATAAGAGAAAGAAAAGTAAGTGTGCTAAACTTTTTTTAACTGAAGTATTTACATTTTCTGACTGACAAAGCTCTTTAATACATTTTTTGTGTGGGTGTACCAGCTGTTCTATATGTAAAGTTGTACTAAGAGTTTTCTGTGACCGTTAAGCACTACAGAAATGCTTCTTTGAAGGAACTGTGCCTTATGGTATAAAGTCTGTCTATCAGAAAGTTTGTTTTGTTTTGTCTTTTAATTCATAGTGTAGTTTTCACACTATCTAACTTCAGGTACCTCATGTATATATAAACTGGAAAGCAATTTCCTCCTGAGAATTCAGATCTCTTAAGCTCACTCCTGACCATTCAAGTCAGACACTTGATAAGAGCCAGGCATTAGCTACAAATGGCTGTGAGAAGATCAAAGTGGGTAAGTGGAAGTAACCTAGCTTTATGTAAATATTACTGTACCGTATATATGTATGCATAATTAGAAAAGTTTGTTAGCATCTATATGTAATCAAGGCATCATAACAAGGAAAATTTTAATCACATAACATGCAAAATAGTGTCTTTAAGAATGCTATGTGAGCCATACTTACTCAAAGAACACAGAAAATATATCTACTAACATATGTAATTTACGTATCTTCTGAGGCAGTATTGATTTCTTTTAATGAAAGAGGGACAGAGCTCAGTCCTGCTGAGAGGCCACAAAAGCCCCAAATAATTGGGGAGAGACAAATGAAGCAGTCCAACACAGAGCCAAGGAGACATCTAACAATTAAGCATTGTTGGTTGTTGTGTCCTGATCAAGTGCATGAGCTTGTCTCTGCTTCTTTTATTTAGCAGAGACTTAAAGCCAGATTATTATTTGCCCATTTAATATTAAAACTGGATAGATGCTTGATACATGGCAGTTAGTACTGGAGTCTCCAGGTTACATTTCTGGTGTCACAAACGTATTTTCATTTATATGGGCACCTTCAAAAAGAGAGATGGATATAAGTAAATGGAGAGGGAGATACTGCAATGCCTCTCCTGAACCTTCTCTTCTCAAATTTGGGCCTATTTAGCCTAGAGAAGGTTCAGTGAAGATCTTGTTGCTTTCTACAACTACATGGCCAAAGGATTCAGAGAAGACAGAGCCAGACTTTTCTCAGACATGCAAGGCAGTAGGACTACAGGTAGCAAACCTAAGATGGAACATGAGAAATTACCATTAGATATAAGAAAATTTTATCACTAATAAACAACAATGCAGACAGACTGTGGGATTGCAATTCTTGGAGGTGTTCAAGACTTGACTGGGCATGACCCTGAGCAATCTGATCTGATTAGCCTTGTTTAGAGCAAAATGGAGCTGGATTAGCTCTTATTTGGAGTAGGTGGCCTCTTGATGTCCCTTCAACCTAAATTTTTTCTAAAGAAAATATTTCACACTTTCCTTTCAGCCTACTATTTCCTAAAGAAAATGTTTTAGACTGGTGATAAACATTGTGTCCAGGACAGTTACCAAACAGTTTGCAATACACTTTTAAATTTTAAAGAATGTAATCTGTATTTTGTCTGCCCATTTTCAACATGAAATTCAATATTACCTCTAATAAATCCATAAATGCAATGAATTAGCTGTGATATTCCTATTCCAATTTTTTTTTTTTTGAGGAAAACTTTTTGACCAACTCTTTCAATGTGTGTGCTTTAGCATAATTTCTTTGATAATTTATCTAATATAACAACAAATAATAAAATATGTAGGCAAAGTGGCTGTATAATTTGTTATAGCAGTCAAGCACTCCTAGGTGTTCAGTAACACATCTCAATTTCACTGTGATGCCAAATGCTACATTCTTTTGACCTCCAGAATAATGTGCCTAGGTGTGCTATAAATATTAATAGCCCCTTTAGTTTCCTACTTAATTATTTGAATCCTGAATGGATACACGGTAAAGGACTGAAAGGATTGCTGATGAAAATGATGGGTAACAATAAAGAGATAGTACAAACGATTTTAAGTAATTCTAAACCAAGTTTCCTTCATTCTGAATGGATAAACTATAATTTCAGAGATTTTAGCAACAAAGTCTCAGACACTCACCATCCTATAATATATGCAGAAATACTGGATTCATCTAGAATGCTTAGAAGGCTGACGATGTTGTACAAGACATTTTAATGGTGGGTAAAGGGCAGAATAAAATTAATGCACTTTTATTTAAGTTAAAAGCCTCAGTGACACAGCTAACAGTGAGATCTTTCCTTCCCCAGGTTCTGTGAAGATGAGGGCTTACTGATCCGCCAAGGGGCTTGGCTTCTTTTGTGCTAAAGGGAGAAAGGGAAGAATGGCATCTCACAACTCCCTGGGCTCCCATCTGAAGGCCACTTTCCACACAGAGGATCATTCTGTTTGAGTGGCCTCTTCTTCCCCTCAGCTCCTGACCTCCTTTCTCTAGTAATATTTAAATCGAATCTTGCTCCCCTCAAGGAAAAAGAGGACTGTGGCAACCAAGGCTTGACCTGGGTACTGCTATCCTAGAAGGATGAAGTGTGTTATATAAGTATCATTTTTCATTATTTCTTGTATGCAGTCAGTGAGATGAAAAACCTAATCTAGGCTTTTATGCTACTTTGAATCCAGTCATTTAATGTAATTACTCATGATTCATCTGCATGTAAGTAACACAAGGATCTTGTCCTTGCTGCTTGCTAAATGAAAAATTCTAATACTTGTCCCAATTTTTTTAACTTTTTTTTTTTTATACAATTGTGAATACATATATGCTATATGGAATCAAACTGTTTCATAACATTACTGTATCCCTGTAAATCTCTTTCCTTTTCATGTCACACCTTCATCATGAATTTAACCTTAAAAAAAGATCCAGATAAATTGTACCTTTTCCTACTTAAACTGAACATTCTTAATAGCTGAAGTCACCAGACTGAATATATATAATTATTTTGATGATACTTTCATATAATTATTTTGATGATGCTTTCTTTAAATTTCCTTTATGTAATTCATTTGAGAATGGCAAACTAAAAAAAAAAAAAAGCTTCAATTTCCCAGGGTACTTTGTTATTTATTTGAAAAAAATGTCCTAACAAAACATCAAACAAACCCCCCCCCCCAACAAAGAAAACACCCCTGTTTATATAGATCAAAGGTAAAATGCAATATTGAATGTGGTAAAGATTAATTCACTTCTCTGGAGTAATACTTATATTCTGGGACTACTATAGTAAATCACTGACAACGAATTTAGATTGCTAATGACTTAAACAGACCTGTCCTCCTAATATTTAAATGTCATCGCCATGCTTACATTCAAGATGCTCTAAAGCTTATATTGGTGATACTCTACTGATTTCAGACTATATTTATGAATTTATGCCTGAAACGTTCCTGAGGAAAAAAAAAGTTGATCTTTTCTTAGTAGAGGACTGACATGGGAGCCTTCCATACAGCTTTTCCCTAAATTAGCCTTTTTTTTTTTTTTTATTGCTACTCTCTAATTGTGGATATACCGTATGAAAACTGTGTATTTCATTACAATTAATTAAATGGAGTACAAGAATCTGGATAGCCTCTCTGGGTTGCTTTTCCCCTAACCTTTCCTTTCACAATAAAAGTGAATGGAAAACCAGAAATCCTTTCACATTTGAAACATGATTCTGCTGTTGCCTCCTCCTCTGCAGCGCATAATTTCCAAAAGAGCTCAGAGAAGAGGGGGACCATGTCCCTGGCCAGAGCCCAGAATAAGCAGAAAAAGTGGCATAGGTACTGTTAGAGCCAATGAAAACAGAACTTGATAAGCTGAGAAGTCAGTAGTTATTCTGACAGCTACATTGCTTCTGATAAATGAAGGGAGCTACAAGTCTAACCATGCCTCAAAGCCAAATGGCATGAACTTGCTCATATTCATACTGCTTAAGAGCTGCCCCTCTCTCTCTCTTGAGAGCAGATTAATAATTGAGCAGAGTGCTTAAAGTGGGAAAGCGTCCAGCATCTGATCTCATCTCCTGCCTTTCTGCCACTATAGTGTAGATAACCTCAGAGAGTCTGGAGCCAGAGTCAAAATTGTAAGGAAGGACCAAAGGTCAACATCCTGGCTGGAATCTGAGCCAAATGTCTTAAAAAAAAAAGGCAGAACTAATTGGAGTAAGATGCAATCCAGACATATCAAGGCATGTAGACTATCCAGAAAGGGATGCACCTTATCAGTATTGGTCAGGCAGAAGCTTTTGGGAGATAATCTGTGTATAAGTCTTGTTAATGTACAACTCACTGTCTGGAATACAGGACCTTCCTTGTGTAGTTTGTTTCTTTAGTGTTTTGTAGGCTACTGTACACTAAGATGTCCAAATATTAGAAAATACTCCATTTTGTGTAAAATCTATGTAAACTCATTTAACCTGAATGATTTCCACACTTAGAAAGGAGAAGGGAAATTAAAAGGAAGTAATGTTGAGTGTTTCTTTAGCTCTTTTTTATTGTAAATGGATAATGGATATGAAAGTTGGAACGGAAAAGCTAAATATTTCTGAAGATCTGGTGTTGGCATTTTTAAATAGATGAATAAGGATCTGAACTGGATATCTCGAAAACATGCCCAGTTTTCTGAATCTGATAAGCAATATCTTATAATAGGTTGGATTTAATTGCTGAGGATTGCATTAAAACTTTTAGTTTTGCAATTCCCTTCTGGAACTTTTGCCTGTTAATTTCAGACATTGAAGAGAGTGGTACCAAAAGTCCTAGAGGTCAGAAGTGGGTTTGCAACAAAGAAGAAAATATCACCACTCTAAAATTATACTTAAAATATTTCAAAAAGAAGAAATAATATCCCCATATTTTTTCTTCATTGCTACAATATATTTTAGGCTTGATATATCAGGTGTAAACATTTTTGTCTCATCTAATTCTTCCAACAAATGAAACAGCTTTGAACCCACTCCCCCCCTTCACCCCCAAGTTGGATTCTTCAATTTAATCTGTTTAAGCATGAGGTTATTTACCTCTCTAATGCACTTTGTGGTGAGGTTGTGCCAGCTGGTTCCTTGTTTGGAGTGTCAGTTTGACTTAGCAGTTCATCTTCATCTTTCTGAACAAGAGGGTTTTGCTTCATATCCTATTATCTGGTAGCCATGATGATACTGCAGACTACTCGTAATGAGGGTTCAGTGGCTGGACATCATGAAGGTACTATCATTAGAGTGAGATGTTACACCACATTTTAATTTATAAGTTTCTGGGGTTTTTTTCGTTGTTTTTTTTTTTTTATTTTTCAGACACATGTTAAAAATCTCACAGCACTTTGGGATTTTTACAGTTTTCCTTATCTAAATTAATACTATCACAGACTTAATTAACACCAATACAAATATTCACAGCTGTTTGTATGATAGATCTGAATGCAAAATGCTGTGTTTGCATAAGCTGTTACATTACAGGTAGATAATTTACTGCTTTCTTCAGGCAAATGCAAGTTATATAAAAATAACCAAATCTAAAATGAAATTAATCAACAAATGCTTATTTTTACTTGCATTATTAGTAGTACAATAGTTTTATCATCTGTATGAGACACTTTTGCAAATGCAGAAAAAAGTGATTCATCTTTTTTACTTATTGTACATACCTGAAGGAATATTATTGCTGTTATTATGCAATATACAGTTTGTGGATTACCCATAGGAAAAAGTTCTCTTTTATTCTAATAAAAATGCTTAAGTTGTTTGGAGAATACCCTTTTTGGGGAAAGATATTTCCTGCATTTACTTGAAGTTTCTTCTTTGAAAAAAATTATTTATCTCTTTAAGGGAAAAACTAAACAAACAAAAAACCCACAAAAAAACAAACCCAAAAAACAACAAACAATAATAATCACTATCTGGACCATTCCAAGTACTTTAAAAAAAATTAAAAAAGAACAAAGAAAAGAGAGACAATGCTAGAATAAACTTTTTCATTATCTTAAGCTTAAAAGGTACGAAAATTTTGATCACATCAATATAAATTATTTTCTGATTTTGTCTTATTAAGTCATCATAAAGCCTTCCAAAACACTGTGAAATTAAACAAAGGTGTTATTCAATGATTTCATGAGAGAAAATAGTCATATATTTACAGCAAAATATTCATACTTCCCTTTAAAGATAGACTTGGTCTATTTAGCTATTATCTTTATGGGCTTTCTTATAATGCTGATTGCTCTAGAATCTGAACGGTTTGATAACTAATTCACTTACATATGCTCCATAGTGAGGGAGAGATTGTCTTAGGTGAGGAACTTGGGACTGAAAAAACACACTGATATTTGAGGGTCCAACTTGATTCATACAAGCCTTGATTTTTAAGGAAAATCATCTTCCCGAGGGATGTTATATTCACAGCACAGATCCATTGGCTTTAATTGCAACTGTGAGTACTTTTAGTGAAAATGAGACTCCAGGGTGTCAGTGTATGCACCAATTAAAAAACAAAATAAACCAAACCAAAAGTATAGTTTGCCTTAAGGGAGTAGCAAGTTGGTGACAACGTAAGTAAAGAATGTAACTATTTGTAACACTAATCAAATATCTTAACCACAGAATCTTTTTTTTCTCTCCCCCTGAAAATTTTTTCTTATAAAGCTTACTTTCAGGTAATTTGGTAGAATTTTTGGGGATTCTTTCACTACTTCATTACAGTACCACAAGTATATTCTGTACAGTAAATAGAATAAAGTTCCTGCCAAAAGCATGATTAAACTTCCCATATTGATGTGGATTTGAAATCGTGCTCTATATGGCCAGCCTGGTATTATTTTCTTAGTATGTGCCACATGATTCCTTGATTTTTAACCATTAATAATCTTTGAACATGTATTTTTTTATGTGTAACAGAGTTCTTTCTTTATTAAAAAGCTAATTGAGTCAATGCTGAAAGTTGTGTCATTTGTTATGGCAACAAAAAAGTCTCATCCTCTGCCACTTGAGATGACTGAATAGCTAAAAACATAAAGTGTGCTCTCTAAACCAGCACTCTATGAGGGGAGGTATTAGCTGTAGATTTCACATGTATTTGCTGTTATTTGCATTCCCCTTAAACATTAAAGGGAATTATATTTTGGAAAGACATATTCTATTCCCCCCCCCATCTTTTTTTTTTTTTTTTTTTTAAGATACGACTGTCTAAACTGTCTGTTTATGAATACTCTATCTTCATTGGCTGAATTTTTTATTTCAGCCTCATTTTCATAATGTGAACAGTCCAAACATATAAACACTATACATGTTTATTACAATGTCACTTGACTGTAACTACTACTGACATTTTTCAGTAGTCCTCATTTATTCTGATATTGCCCCAGAAGTCCCTATTTGATGTTCTTTATTCAAGTGGTTCTCATTCTTGGTGTCTTCTTCACGTAATCTGTCTCTCCTACCTTCCTCCATTTGCTGTCTACTAAATTGCAATCCCTTTCTCCTTGAGCTTCTCAGTCATCCTGTCACCAAAATGATTCTTCTCAATTATGTCTTCACCATCTTTCCTCTGTACTTTCTTGTTTAAGCCTTTTAAACACAACTTCTCCTAAACATAACTCTCCCCCTCCTTTTTTTTTCTTATTTCCTTCTTTTCCTTTGCATTTATTTATCAGCCAGTCTTTACCCCTTTTTTAACTTTTTAGTTAGTCCAGCTTCTCTTCCCATGACCTTGCTTCAGACAGTGTGGTTCCTATACTTTGCCTCTTTGTTTTGTAGTCTGCAACTGTTATTCTAATATCCTGTCACTGAGTAAGAAATCTTCCTCCTCTCTGCTGACTGGGTCTTTCCCCAAGATAAGATTCTGGCCTGAGTGGCATGGGAATGACAGAACTGAAGTACATGCATTCTTTTCTACAGAATGCAGAGATAACTGTTCTTAATTCATAAAGGGTACATATTTTGAAACAATTAAAGAAGGGATGGGAATGTTATTAAGAACACTTGCTATTAGCTGTAATACAGATTTTGGAATAAAAGGATAAGCCTCAAGAAAAGTTTGAAAGATCTCTACCAGTTTTAATCAATGCTTTAATTAATAATAAGCTAAGGCAATCTCACTGGTCACAAAAGAGAAATGCACAGATCAAAACCAAGCTGGAAATGCAGGTTTCACAGTGACTCCCTGATATCATAGCGGGTATCTGAGAGAGCAAAATGTGTTCGGTAAAAAGAGGGACCCTTCTGCATTATAACATATTAATTTACTCAATTAATATGTACAATCACTGTATCACGATTATGACAGTATGAAAAGAGTGACAAAAGTTGTACTAAGTGATAGACTGACAGAAAAAAGAAAAAAAAGTATTGTTAGCTCTTGCCCTACAGATTTTCTTTTCTATCCTACAGATTGCTCTGATTAACTTAAATTATTAAAAAAAAAAAAGAGATATGGCTAGCATCAGCTTGAAAGGGTTTCTAGGAAATAGATTAACAGACTCCATGGCTTTATTCAGTTCTTTTTCTTCATCATTTCACTTGCTACATGTATTTCTCATAGAGAAACCCATATTAATACCCCAATAATCAGGATTTTTTTTTCTGTAAAAAACACATGCAACAGTATATGCATAGTTATGAGAATCATTTAACTTAATTTTAGCCACCTAAATGTTAGGGGACAGTTTAGCAAGTGCCTAATGTATTTGTTAATGATCTTGCTGCTAAGGAAGAAAGATAAATACCTCCATAAAATTTCAACCCAACTATGCCAGATGACTGACCTTAGGTGACATTTTTTTTCTCTCTCCACTGAAAGGGCAGGGCATCTGACATGGTTTAGGATGAAAATTCATAACTAGGATAAAATTCATAGGGGAGATAAAGAAAGATTCTTCATTGGTAATTAGAGTTTAGACAATCAGTTTAACTATACATATGAACACGGATGAAATTGCGTACTTTCTAACTTAATGGGGAGATGGTTATGTAGTTTATGTACTTTGTCCTTTACTCAGGAACACCAACATCAGTTGTAACAAGTTGTGGCACAGATATTTATCTACTGTAGTTACTAAAGAATATCATATTTTTATGAGAGAGTAAGACTTTTAATTTTATACTAGAATGTTTAAACTCACTGAACTTGGGTATGGACTACTGGCTCTTATTAACCCAGCTGTTTGGAGTTTCACTGGTGACTTCAGGGAAGCTGGGTTTCAGAGATAAAAACTTTATATCCTAAATGTACCATATTCCCTCTGAACAAAGCTTCAAAGGAAGGATGTGTGAATTATTTCCCATTCCTGTCCTCGCTAAATAAGGTAACTACTCTTTTCTATTTATGTTGTAAAGAGTTATTGCCAGTAACCAATACCTGAGGTGCAGTTTAAAAGCTGTTCAGTAACACATTTAGTATCAGTTGTGATGATGACATATCTAGAATCCTGTAGAGTTAACAGAAGCTGTTAGTTATATCACTTTCAGTAGCTAAACTCTAGTAGCTGTTACTTCTTCAGTAAACAAACTTCAATCAACTATAAGGCTTTCAGGCCTCATTAAATAACTTTTAAAAAAAAGAGTGTTGACTATTTTGAAAGGTACGCTGACTGTAAATTTTAGCTATAAGACAGATACATTTTTAAACTGTAAGGCATCAATCTAATTAACTGGTGTTTTAAAGATATATATTTTTAAATGCATATAAAGCAAAGTAAAAGGCTAATTTTCAGAGAAATTAATAATTTGTTACTGAATCCATACAATGTGTTTATAATTCATAGCATGGCCTTCTATTGCTCGGGGCCTAATAATAAAGCAAATACTCAAGGTTTTTGAACAGGTTATATACCAGAATACGTAAGAGTACCCACCCTGTGGGAAAGGCAAGATACCTATATTACTCACTAAGCTAATGAGAAGACATTCTAATGAGCAATACGTGAATGAAAAAATTGAAGAAGGTGAAAATGAATGGTGGATATTAAAATCAGGTAACTAACTTTCTACAAGGCTTGGGAATTTCTTAATATTGGGACCATCAGGAAAAGGAAGTACTTTCCCCCCTTAAAAATATTTAAGTGCAGGTAACATGGAATAGTAATATTTTAATTTCTTCTTTATCTGCAAGATATTTCACACAGATGATAAACAGTATTTCCTTTAAGAAGTTGAATTGGATACGTACTCTAGCAAAAAAAAAAAAAAAAAAAAATTACTTTGATGTCTAGATAGCCTGTGCATTCTCTCAAATGAAGAACTTATGTCTCTTCTGTATAAATAAATTACATTTGAATATCAGGGATATTAACCAGCTGGAACTAGAATTGCAAAGGTCATTTAACACATCCATATAAGTAATAGTTGTAATATATGTATATTTATATATGATGTTTCTCAAGAAGTAACACCCAAGTGTATAAATTAGTATATATATATTAATTTGAAGTACATAAAGTTGTTTATGATAATTAAATAATAATAAGCATATAATATGAAAATGATAAAAATGACATTTAGAACTCTGAAGAAACATGCAAGATTAATTCAGTCTGCTTATCTGCACAGACTTTGTCTTTAACTGATGATTTTACACCACTAATTCTGTGTAGCCCTCTCCATCAATGAACAGTGAACCAGAACAAAACCAAATTGGAACTGGAGTAGCTTTCAGATATTCATAGCTGTAAAACTGTGTGAATAGAAAATGTTTCTTTATGTGAATAGAGAAATTGCTAAATACTGTTAAAGTGAAAACCAAAGTCCTAATCTGATCTGAGGGTAGCATCTTTAGAAACAAATAAAATGCATCAAGGTGTAGGCACAGCCAGTGGCATGCAATTATCTATTTTGTTTCACATTTTATATGCTCCCTAGAATGGCTACAGTCAGTGAAAATCAGCTTTCCCCTGCCTATTTATAACCATGATCTGAGGGATAGCTCGGCTTTTTTTGGAGGGAATAGAGAGTTTTAGCCATGTGAATACAAGTTGTACTACATCACTTACCTTGGGGGGCAATGAACAAGACCTTGCTATCGTATTTACTAGCACACACATGAGCCAGTGAGTGCCTTGAAGAGAATCCACTCATTCTTTTCCTTCTAGTGAGTACATGAAAAACAGCAGAAGAACGTTTAATTTCTAAATATAGGGATTAGGAAAACACAAAATAATAAACAACACTTGGTTAACTTTGTAGACAGAGAAAATTCAGACCACATCTAACAGAGGTGGTAAATGAAACAAATTAAAATGTCCATCATATACAAAGTATCTTTGAGGATTATTTACTTCAAGATTCTGTTAGCCTATATTAGAGATTCAAAGGCATTCTGTAGAAATCTCAGCAAGTCATGAAGCCATTCAGAATTGCTAGAGTATTTCCACTGCATTTGAGGCCTGGCTGCTCATCTGCTATCTGGTCTTCTCAGTAGCTTCCCAGGTTAAACTTCTGCAAATGCCTTTTTTGCTTGTCACTCAAATTTTTATTCCTGTAAGTTCTTCAGCATTTTCTCACACACTGAGTACAACAAGCTGCTTTCAGAATGTGCTGAGGTAGAGCTATATTTTCTTCCTCATAGTTGCTATAGTTCTGTGTTCCAGATTTAGGATGAGAATAATGTTGATAACACATTGATATTTTACTTGTTTCTTGGTAGTTGTCTACACTAAGTCAAGGACTTTCTAGCTTCTTATGCCCTGTCACATGCACAAGGAGCTGTGAAACAGCACAGCCAGGACTTCTGACCCGCAGAAGATAGCCATGAGATAGATTCACTTCCCAGAAACAGTCTAGGCATCAAGTTGTTTGATTTTCCGTTTGCACATGGTGAACAATTGCATTTTTTCATAATAGGCATTATTGTTACAACTATTTTAATTGTTATCACTCTTCTTTCTGTTTGCCTTTTCCTTTCTTCTTTTTGCATTCTCCACCATGTTCCACTGGGAAGCAGGAGGTGGGGTGAGGGAGAGTGGTGTGAGTGAGTGGCTACATGGCACTTAGTTACCATCTGGGGTTGACAGAGGCAAAGAAATATACTCCTCAACTTTTTAGAGAGTGCCATCTACATAAATGTGCAGTGGCCGTGAAAAGGAGTCAGGTTTATTTCCTTACAATTTCTGAAGAAAACATTGAGTATTAGAGGGTATAGTAGATGGTAAACAAACAGAAAATAGATGGTACAACTACAGTGCTATTAAAAACCTTGATTTCTTCCCCCCGAAATATTTAGAACAACTACTATCGAAAGCTAATCTGACACTTCTTTTTTCTTGCCATAGAAACCACTGAACAGATTTGAAGCATATCCACATTATTAGGACTGGATGCACTGTGACACTCAAAAATGTACAATCTTTTCCAGAACAAAGAAGCACAAAAATGAGAAACCTCTGTTTTACCAGTCCTTTCTAACAGGCAAACCTGAAATACTGTCACAAACTGATAATGTTCCATATGGAAGTAATTTTGGTTTCTTGACATACCTACTTATCTTCAATTTTTTTCCCAGATCTGGGTTCAACTGATGATTTGGAACAAGGAGGTCTGGAGAGGAGTAGGAATTCTTTTTAATCAAACCTGCATACCTGGACCTTGTTCAAAGCAGAAGAAACAAACCAACAACAACAAAAAAAGAGAGTAGGTATCTTTGAACTGAAGTGGATGAACAACTTCCTCAAGAAAAAGAAATCAGATTTATAAAGGAGTAAGCATCTTCTAAGTGTATTTGATGAATAAAACATCAAAAGGATAATCTCTTTAGAGGAAACTGTAATCTGAGATGGCAAAGGATTGAAGAAGTGCTATCTAATGAAAATATACTTGTAATTATCATTAATGATATTGCTTTTTCTGAGAGTTTCAAAAAGTAACATAAAATTCCAAGGTCTTCATGCCCTTTCACTTTGTACTCCTGGTATGCATAGTGACCAAATTGCAGGCCGAATGAGATTGTCAGAGACCACTATAGATTGTCTAATCTATCTGACTTTCTCAGGGCAGTCACTTACAACAGATTTCTCAAGGCTACGTCCATCTGAGTTTTGAGTATTTCCAGAGATATAGACTCTCAAGTCTACACAGGAAACGTATTCCAGTGTTTGAACACATCAGTGAAAAAAGATTTACCTTG
Organism: Porphyrio hochstetteri; assembly: GCA_020800305.1. NCBI lineage: Eukaryota > Metazoa > Chordata > Aves > Gruiformes > Rallidae > Porphyrio > Porphyrio hochstetteri. Next base: position 179,855,086 of record CM036905.1, on the reverse strand, counting down.
TGATTAAATGAAATTAATCATATTACAGTTTATGTCTCTTGCCTCTTGACCTGTCTCTGGGTATCACTGAGAAGACTGTCTCAAATTGTCTTAACTTTTCCCCATTAGATATTTATGTACATGGAAAAGATCCCCTCAAGACCTTCTGTTTTTCCAGTCTGGAGCGTCCCAACTCTCTCTGCATTTCCCTGAATGTCAATTGTTCCACATCCCTTTAGTCATTTTAGTGTCCCTAAATTATATGAATTTCCTGACAAAGGAAATATACTTGTCTTGCTTACAGCAATAAAATGTAACAAGCTTAAAAAATTATCATTCCTCTAAAATTGGTCCTTTTCAAGTCTGAAATCTCACTATTACTTTAACTGGAGAAAGGCTGTGGCTGGTCCAGGAGTGATCCCTCCTTTTCTTCCATCCTGTAAATATTGTTCTGCATCTGCAAAATCTACAGGAAACTTATCAAATGCTTTATTTCATTGCTTAGACCAATACCCAAGACAAACTTCTGAAGCCTTTTGACTGATGAAAACATAAAGAGTTTAAACATGTTTTTCTTACATATATTAGCTTTCATAGAGTAATTTACCATTAGAAATATAATGAGGAAGTACTGACAATTCCCTCAAACTTTGGTCTACATTATACTTTCAGAAGGCAAAACTATAAGGGATTTCATTCTAATGCCACTGCTTGAAGATGTTATGTCTCCACATATTATTATGTGATTTTTGCAACACATACCCCTGGATATTTCAGTGCAGAAGAGGCAAAACACACATATTTATGTTATACGACATTATCGTGGGCTAGATGACTTGACTCCATTGATTTGCAAATAAATGGGAAACAAAATAGGGCCTTTCTTTAAGAGGGGATGTATGGCCTGAAAAAAAGGTTCCTTCCAACTAAAATTTCCCAGAGATTCAATTAAATATGGTTGCTGATTATATAGGCAAAATTTACATTAACTTTGTTACTCCTTCATACTAGTGATATATCTGCTAAAATATATATATGAAAAATACATAAAAGAAAATATTCATTGTTGTTATTTAGGTACATTTTTATTCTAAATACTAAACTGACACCTACTGAACTTCTCTTTATAAATTCATAACAGAATTCACAGATTCACAGAATTGTAGGGGTTGGAAGGGACCTCAAGAGATCATCTGGTCCAACCCCCCTGCCAAAGCAGGTTACCTAGGGCATATTGCACAGATAGGCGTCCGGATGGATGTTGAATATATCTAGAGGAGACTCCACAACCTCCTTGGGCAGCCTATTCCAGTGCTCTGTCACCCTCACTGTGTAAAAGTTCTTCTGCATGTTGGTGCGGCACTTCCTGTGCTCCAACTTAAAGCCATTGCCCCTTGTCCTGTCTCCACAGACAGCTGAAAAGAGGATGGCTATTTCCCCCTGTGTCCCAGGCTTAACATATTTGTAAACATTATTAAGATCCCCTCTCAGTCTTCTTTACTCAAGGCTGAACAGCTCCGGTCTATTCAGCTTTACCTTTTAGGGGAGATGCTCCAGGCTCTTAATCATCTTTTTAGCCCTCCACTGGACTCTCTCCAGGAGATTCCTGTCTTTTTTGTACCGGGGAGCCCAGAACTGGACACAATACTCCAGGTGGGGCCTGACCAGGGCAGAGTAGAGGGGGAAAACCCCAACAATTTTTTTCTAGAGTAAACTCTCAGAATATTTATCTTACTTTTCTTTAGAACTCTGATTTAGGGCTTACTTTCCATTTTTATGGACAATAATAATTCTCTGCCCCAAAGAGTTAACACATAAGCATTATGATAGCTGCAACAGTATACAGACATCATAATAGTGGATATATTTCAATTTCAAGGTAGAATTATCAGTTTCTAATACTATGACTTAATATTTACATGAAAATATTAACTTTTAGTAAAAAAAAATACTACCACTAAATGGACATTGCACTTATTAATAAGATATTAAATGTGAGTCACCAGATGGTGCTGTAACACCTAATTTTATGAAGTCCTTTGTCTGAATAAACAATAGCGTCTCTCTTCAGTCACAGGAAAAACTACATACTTTCTAGTTCAGTGATGCACTTCATTATACAGAGAGCTTTTGCAAGCAACTTGAATATGTTCTTTCTACCTTGGTTTCATTCACCAATCATTTTGGTTAAGATAAGTAAATTTTATGTGTTTGGGCTGAGAATCCTAAATCAGATTAATTTTCTGCATGCAATGTGTCTCTGTCAGAAGAAAAGTAGGTGGTGTTAAATTAACACCTTAGGAACATAAGGTAAACTGCTAATTTCATTCTCTAGATTGGCTATCCCTTGGCAGAAGACTAACAGTTTGCCCATGATATATCAAGAAAAAAATAAAAAAAAAGAAAGGAGAAAAATATATCTTCTACCATTCCCATTTACTTATACAGCAATGCAGACTTCCTAATTGGAGCACTTTGACACTGGTCTTTGACAATTACAAAAAGGAACACTGAAACCCATGACGAATTACATAGGCTTCTGAATTGATGGCATCTGACACTTCACACATTTTAATCTATGGATTTAGATGGATTCAAACATAACACAATGCTGTCTATAAATACCCATTTTACATCTGAGGTCTTTCTCAGTTCAGGCACCTATTGCCTGTACCAATGATTCATTCTGTTATGCTTATGGTTGGTTTAACCAGAAAGAAAACTTACTTCTTTCAGTCCATGGGTTTTAAAAGAATTACAGGCTTAATTTTAAGTGAGAATGAGTGGTAAAAAGCTTGAGATATGATACAGTCATTAACATTAAAGCTCTGTAGGCTTAAACATCTTCCTTGTAAATACAGTAAATACAGCTTAGATCTCTGTCTCTTTCTACATCTCAAGTGAAAGTTCTAGTAGTGATTCCCCTCAAGGTTCTTCAGTAACCTTACTACATTGAAAAGTAGTAAGAAAAGGAACTATGGGGCAATCTTGTTATCTGAACTGAAAAGGAGAACCAGAACTTCATTCTTCTGTTTTAATTATATTTCCTCAATGACTTGGTACTTTCTTCACCTTTTCCCCTTCATACATGCTTACCTACTACCTCACCTTGTACTTTTGCTGCCAAATCAGAGAGGGGTACTTGCCTCCTTGTTATTTCAGTACACAAGAGGCAACCCTCTTCATATGAGCTGGAAAGGAATGTGAATATTATTTTTTTGTATTTGCCAGACAGTAAACATGGTGCATTCACTCTAAAACTTGAAACAAGGTCTTCTGACTTCATGCATTCTTAAGAATAGACTGTGCAGTAAATATTAAAGCTAGCATGGAAAGTCATAGGAGAACACATGCAGCAGCTTTTATTAGAGAAAGTTTAAAATGAATAGTGTATGTAACACAATATGTTTATAATAAATCATGCACCATATATTTTGAATAAAGTTTTGTATGCTAGAGTTCAGTCATACATTTTCCAGCATTATATCAACATTATGCAAAAAAATCTCATGAGATCAGAAAATAGTTAGAGCTTTCTGTCTTGTTTTTTATGTTTTCAATCTAAAATGATCAACATGACATTAATACATACTTTCTTTTGGGGTATGTCGATAATACTAATTTGTATTGTAATTGTATAAGAATTTCCCTTGTGTATTGGTCTATCAAACAAACCAGGAAGGTAATGCAATTTAGAAAAACCTTGAAGAGACAAAACTTAATGGAAAAATATATAATCAGAGTTCCACAGCTGTTTCACAAACTCAGATCTTATTCTTACAATTAGAAAGTAAATAAATAAATAAAAAATATAGCAAATTTTGTTTTCAACATATAAGAAATCCAATTACATGTTTCTATAAAAGAATGTACAGAAGGTCTTGAAAGGATTTGTCTGCACATGAAAAAAAATTTGTTTTATCAATCTCTTAAATACTATGTGACATAAATTTCCTAAATGGAATTGTACTAATAATACTTTGGAGCATTATTTCTACCAGTAACATTTTGCAACAATGTCAGGGAAACTAGAATTAGTCCAAATATACAGCCACAATCTTTCAAAGTACAAAAGACACGGAAGAAATACTTATCAAACCTTTTCTAGCATCTCATTGTATTCACCAGTATTTTTAAAGTTAGTTCTTCATATTTTCATTCACCACTGAAAAACCTGAATTTGTAGATGTCAAGTCACTTAAATCATTCCTCAAGGATGGGATTTATCTCAGAACATATACTAGTGAATCTAAGCCTAGGTTCACACTCTGTTTAAAACACACAGTGAGACAAATGTCAAGGGAAGATTCTGCAGTTCTACCTTACACAGGGCAGACACATTCTTTATTATGAAGTCAAGATTTTTTTTGCACAGTTTGCATGGGCAAGACTCCTCCCATAAAGGCCATATTTAGAGGCAAATTATTTTTAGTACCTGATGTGTTTCTTTATCCCTTAATTCTATATCCTTCTTTGGAAGAAGACAGCTAAATTTGATATTTACTGTTACTGTAAGCTAAGAATTTCAATAATGAACTTGGGACTAAGGAGCTGCAAAGATCCCACAATACCACACATGAAAACATTTAGAATGAATCTGGTCCCTTAAATGCAGAAGTATGACTTGTCATGCTGAATTACTACAAATGAAGCATGATTGATTGATTATACCCTGTCATAAGAGGTTCTCTCAGAGCAACGGAATTAATTTAGATAAATACAAGGTAATAATACACTTAGGAAAATGCAGTATCAACAGGATGTACAAAACTGGTGAGTTCTGGTTAGGAAATTGATAGCACTGCAGACCTCACAGTTGCTTGATATTGCACAAAATATTTTCTGTATATAAATAGGTGGCTCATGTCACAGAGAAAGTAATATAATTTTGGTAACATTTAATTTTGAAGTAAATTTTGGGGTTATCATAAGAAAATTTGATAAGTGTATTAAAAAAAACCGAAAACACCCAAATTTATAACCTGGGATACATTAATGCCTCTTCATATCTACCAGAAAAAGGTGACAAAGCAAAAATTTATTGTGTATTGACTGAGATACAATAGATGTCCATGCATGAGTTAAGAAAAAAAAAAATTAAATATTAAAAATCAGTGAGAACATCTGTATGAAAGTCTATTAAGTGCAAGAATGTATGGTGGAGACTCCCATTGATTCTCTGAATGATTCCCAATTGAAGTTCCCAATTTGCCAGAGAAGACATAACACTGGATACCCAACTATAGATAATTTGTCTATAGACTTGAGAAAAATACCCAAATTAGTTCAATTTTCAATATTTTTTCTGTCTTTTTCAAAATCCTTTAAATATTTTTATTAATATTTGGGTAATGTGATAGTTAAAGATGAGATTCACTTCACCTTTCCAAGACATTTAATGTATATCTAAAGTTTTTTGGCTATTTATGGATTTATATCATTTAGATACTGAAAGAGGACTTTAGGCACTAAAATCTCAACTCCATCTCCAGGCTTAATTTCTGTGTTTGCTAATTATACAAATTTGATTGCATGAAGGTCCTCGTTGTTTTAAATATCACTCTCACACATGGGCCAGATTCACCTTCTTGACTAAATCTCTCTAATATCCTTTCAGTCATTGCATAATTCATTTATTTTGTGGCAGGTGCCTGTAATTTTTTATAAAGCTCTTAAATTTAAATTGACTCCAGATACTAACTGCTTTTCTGAAGAAGTTCAGGTCAAAAAGCTGATGAGTGATCATGGGGAGACATGCAGGGCTGCTCTTTCCTTTCGATGACAGAAAAAACCCCAAACCTGTTTCTGTCTTAAGAATATCTGTATTGGGTCCTACTGGAATGTGGTGCTCACTGTTTTACTTGCATAACCATCACACTAGCCCACGCGGTATGGTGGCAAACAAAAAGCTCTCTCACATTCAGCAAAGGATCCATACCAGTAGTAGCCATTGTGTGCTTGTGGACTATCACAGCTTTGTTCTGGAAAACAATATACTATCCTTTCATTTTCACCAAAGCCTTTATGGACATATTCTTCTTTATGGAATACCATCAGTTCTGGGACATCATAACTCATGTTTGCAACATAGTTAGCATAAGAACTTTGCGTGTGGGTATTTGTAGGGGAAGAGGATGTAGCGGACAAGATACAGAAGTAACGTTTAGAGAGGAGTTTGCTCAGCCTTTCATCTTTGGTTTAACAGTCTATATTATTTTTGCTGGGTTTTGAATGAAACCTGTATCACAGATAGAAGACTTTATGTATTTCAGAGGAATTATAGTTTGTCTAATTATCTTAGAGGGCCCTAGTGAATCAGTCTTAATCAAGGTTGTAGTTTACCCCATCTAAATATATCTATGATGTTTTGATTCTAGTATAAACTGGCCATTTAAGATCATTGATGGAAGGAGATAGGCACTTTAAAGAGGCCTCCAGTGAAAATGTCTAAATATGGACAGATGCCAATACCTTCATACTGCTCTCCAAACACCTCACTATCTGGCAAGGTTTTAGTTAATTTAGCTGAAGTGGGGATCCCAGTAGAAGACCTTCATGGCACTACCTCCCTCTCCTCAGTAGTTATATAGGGGAATGAAGCACTTAAGAATGACTGGTTTACCAGGCTTCAACATCGGAGCAATTAGAACCACAATATAATTAAATCCCAGTGGATAAAGTTAGGACTGGAAATTAGGAGAACTGAAACATTTTCAGCATCTTCTGTATATTTTGTGTTTGACCTAGAACCAACAAATTAGGGTGATATATTTCCTAATATCCCATTATTGAAGAAGAATTCTTTTGTGAGGTCACTGTCCATCACTGCACTAAGGACTGTTTTGCCACAAGGTTTTCCTGTATTTTTACTGTATTAATAGTTCAGCTTTCTACACTGAATTCTATTTATCCTGTCTTATTTTTTTTCAACACTAGTTTTCAGTGGAAAGCATGAAATAATTGATGAAAAAAACATAGGATTTAAAATAGATAAATTAAATTTAATAAAAAGGATTTAATTATGTAACTTTAGATACTATCCAAATAATTATTTTTGCCTAGCTATTGTTACACTGAAAACAGTAACTTTTGCTGTACTGAAGTTTATACTCAGCAAGAACATCACAGTAGGATAACATCATGACAGTAGGACTCCTTGTGAGGATGGTGTGTGAGCTGGGGGCTACCTGGAAGTACCTCAGCTGGGAGCTATCCTACCCTTATCGAGGAGAAGGACAGGTAGGTGGCATTGGAGAAGCTACAGCCCTGGAGGCATGCCACAGGGAATGGGCCAAGGGAGGACAGGACATAGGCCTGCAGATCGGCCCAGCTCAGTGGAGGCCATGGCAAAGCAGGGTAATACTGTGGGGAGCTAGAGACTGGCTCTGCTCTTGTGTCACCGGGTCAGCAGCTGACAGCCCCAGAGTGCTGACATGAAGCCCTGGGCCATAGGCAGGGTGGGGGCAGCCCCATGGCTGGTCAAGGACAGTCAGGTCCATTAGTGTCCTCAGGGCAGTGATCTTCATTCTGGAGACATCTAACTTTTTGTCTACATGAGGGGTCAACATATCTGACATAGATCTCAAAACTTCCTGTATAGTAACTATCCAGTTAAAACAACCAATGGTAGTTATTTGGTCTGTTCTAAGGCAAAAGATTGGCAAAAAGGTTTAAGCTAAAGAAATGGACATTTACCCTATTCATTTGGATCTCTTTCATCTTTCAGGCACCACACATGGCATCTGAAGCCTATCCTTACATAAAAGAACCAAATCCCTACTGACTGTGCTGTCTATATTGTCTAGATGTCCCTTGACTATATGTTAAGCTACATGTACTAGTGGCTTATGTGTGAACACCTGGACATTGATTCAGTTGCTAAATGCTTAGTGACATTTGAAGTTACCTATATGGTACCTGAGACTTCCATATGTGTTTGGTGTCGATAACACAGGGAGACCAACACCCTTCTGCAGTGGAACCAAAAGAAAAAAAAAAGGTAGCATAACATTTGAAACGTTTCTTGAACATTTGAACTTTCTTCAGCTGCTACTGAGGCCTTCATAAAGTTATAGATAGTATTGTAATTATACCCATTAAATTATTTTCCTTTTTTGAAACAGGGGAACATTACAGAGCCATTAAAATTCCCAGACCTTTTGCTGTAACATCCATATAGTATTTGTTTCCTAGCCTGTATTTGTGCAGATTATTATTTCTACCTAATTGTAGGACTTTGGACAGAGTGTTTAAAGACATCGTCTTATTTTATCATGCTGTTTTTCTAATTTGTTAGGGTCATTTTCACTTTTAATCTTGTCTTCCTATTGCATTGTCCACAGCATTATTAATAAATAGCATTGGCTGCCAAGTAGAGCCCTGCAAAACCTGATACAATATATCCTTGCTTTTTGGAAAGCCTCATTAATAATAACTCACATAAAAAGCCTCTGTAAAATCAAAATATGGGAAATCTACAGCTTCTTCTCTATCTACAAAGTTTGCTGACTTGTCATAGGAAAAAAAAAATTGTTTGACAGGAGTTGTGCTTAACATGTTGCTGCTATTTAGCTCCTTGTTATCTTCTGTGTAGTTACAAACATTTTATTTGATTATTTGTTCTGGTACTTTTCTGGAAAATCAACTTAACGAGCTGGTCAATATTTATTCCCTTCTCACCTGTTTCCCCACTCCTTTCCATTTCAAAGATAGGCACCTTGTCTTTGTGTTCTTAGTCTTTAGGACCTCATCCATCTTTCATGAGTTCTCAAAGATAAATGCTAACAGCATATCTCTAAAGCAGACATTCAGCAAATGCCCTTAAGTGTTATGATTCATAGTGCTGCAGTGCCTAAGACTTACAAACCTTGTTCCAAGAATGAAATTCAAAGTAATGAGATAACCATCTAAAGGGTGATACTTGTAGAAAAGCAGAAATGGAATTCACAGCAGTTAGCATCTTCAATTCTGGGTATATATATTGCACAAAGAAATGGGTTTATTTGAGATCTTTGCTATTGCAAGATCCCCAACCTTGCTATTTACGAACCCAGGTTAATCTAGATTCAAGAGCTGAAATGCCCTCTAAATGTATAAGCATGAATAATAAGAATAAAGCTTCTTTCCTTTCCCAGGCTAGTGAGTTAATGCCTAAATTATTAAACAAAGAAAGTACCAATAGCTTTAAGTAATGGAATAAGCACAGTCTAAATATGACTCAAAACTTGTTCATTTCTGAGGACTTAAAAAAAGGGATATTTTCTTCCTGAATATTAAAGTTTTCTTCAATATCACTTCTCAATTTACTTTCTTACTCTTACCTGACTTTACCTCTTTAGAGTTGGTATGAGTTCTGTTGGTTATCTATCAATGGTACTTTTAATTCAGTCTTAGTATTTTTTTGAGGAATTTCTTTGCAGAATGATGCAACAATTCTTTTCCTCTTTCTTCCTGTATAGATAAGAAGAGTTTTCTTAGTAACAGTGCTGACTCTATATTATTTCATGCATTATCCTTTTGATTTTCAACCTACAGATTTGCACTATTGCTGTTGTCATCTGACCCAGTTGCCATTTTTGGTATATCTCTTTAAGATTGGGTAAGTGATGGACTCATGATTATAAGAAATTAGCTTCTTTATTTACTGTCTTCCCACACACATCTGAATTTCTATTTTGCAATTTTTTGGCTTTAGGATCCATCTATTACATGCAACATAAAAATGTTATAAAACATGATCATTAATAAATATTTTCAAACTGTAATACTCTCTAAAATGTATGTACCAGGAGTGGAGAAAGGCTGTAATGAATAGCTGAGAAAATACTCATTTTTTAAAATGGAAAAATATAGAAATAAATGAAATTATAGTGATATAGCACTATAGTAGTGATTCAGGTAAAAAGTTAATATCAGTTCCCATATCAGTAAAATGTATTGTTTTTTAAACTCCTCACACTTGCTAGACTGAATGTTTATCAGCCTTTGGAATGGTTATAGAGGTTATCTTTATGCTAGAACACCTAATTGTGTCAGTTCCTGTGCTTAATTACTGTAGTTTAACACTGACAACCTATGACTTTAGCTCCTATCTCTCTTTTATCTCTTCCTTCTATCTCCTGATCAGATTTTAATTCTCTGTTTGTGATACAGGCTCTTGACTTTGGATATACCTTTTCATAGATCTCCAGAGTCTGTGTTCTTCCCTGAGTTCCTTCCCCTGTTTCTCAGTATTGCACTGGACTTCTTACAGTTCTGGAGCTACAAAATATCTATACAATTCTGTGAAGGCTATGAGAGCTATTAAATCCTATTCTTTTTATAAAAAGACACATAAAAAAAGATCTACTTACACTGCCTTAATTATTGGCAGTTTGTTTCCATGCTGCGTCATCACTGAACTGCAATAACCACTAGACTCTCCTATACTATTTTTGTGTGCCACTTTTCACAATATAACACTGAACTTCTTTGGATCATGACTTTCATAAAATGTCTTCCATATATTTCTGTTATTTCTTAGTATTTTATTTTCTGTTCAACACTACAGAAAACATCTATAAGTTCATTAAATCTTTCTGAAAAGAAAAGATGTATAACAGGGAAAACATTTCTCTCTGGATACAATGTAAACAATTTGAATTTAATTTAATTCTAGTCAATGACTAACAGTGGGATTCATTTTTGTGTGGTAGATTCATTTCTGTATTTCAGGCAACAGAATTTCAGTGCAGCTTACATGACAATAAACTGACAGAAACAAACTCAGCTCACATGAGAATGTCAATCTTTAGGCTCCTGAATCTGAGTAGGGAGTTATATATGTTCCTTTTCTTAATATCACCTTCTTCTCATAGAGCTTATATGACTGAAATACAGAACTCCAGAAACTGGAATATTTACTGCTGCTTGTTGAATCCACAACTATGGGCCATATTAGAAGCCATTTGATTAATAGAGATACAACAGCTTTTAGTTTCTGAAATGTAGGTATCTATTCTCTGAGCTACGTTACCTGGACTATGGTGTTCCAGAAAGTTTTGGGTTTTCCATGAGCCCTACACCATATCTGCTGTCCCAGTATTTTTGAAACTCCAGCCAGGCCATATCAAATAAAAATAGGTGCCTATGTTTAGGCAACTGGAGTGAACCTGACTGAGACTTAAATTCACTCAGAAATCCCCCAGTGTATTCAGAAATAGTATTCAGAAACCCTGTTTATGTTTACAGGCAGCAGCTGCAAATGCAACTTGGGAACTGTAAGTTAAAATGGCCTAGTGAGAAGGGAATTGAGTTAAACCTCTCAAAATGAATGGAATAAAGAAAACTGACCTGCTATCCCAAATCAAATCAGTGCACCAATAAATTTAGTAGTTGTCAATATCCGAGACTTCAAGGACAGCTGAAAATCTTCCTGTCACCCATACAGTTGGAGAACTGCTGTGCTATGTAGAAAAGGATGAATATCTTTCTTGGTCATCACAATTAGCTGATTAGCTTTTGAGAGTATGGAGGGTTGGCCCTGGCTAGAGGCCAGGTTCCCACCAAAGCCACTCTATCAATCCTCTCCCCAGCTGAAAAGGGGAGAAAAAATATGACAAAAGACTTGTGGATTGAGATAAGGATAGGGAGAGAATATTCACCAATTACCATCATGGGAAAACCAGACTCAACTTGGGGAAATTAATTTAATTACTTACCAACCAAATCAGACGGAAATAATGAGAGATAAAATACAATCTGAAAAACAGTTTCCCTCTACCCCTCCATTCTTCCCAGGCTTGACTTTACTCCTGATTTCTCTACTGAGTGGCACAGGGGCACAGGGAAGGGGGCGGGGTGGTTGCAGTCAGTTCATCACATGTGTCTCCTTTCTCCTCAAGGGGAGGACTCATACTGTTCTCCTGCTCCAGTGTGAGATCCCTTCCACAGAAGACAGACCTCCATGAACTTCTCCAACATGAGTCCTTCCCACAGGCTGCAGTTATTCACAAACTTTTCCACTGTGTGTCCCTTCCAGGAAGTGTAATCTTTCAAGACCTCACTGCTCCAGTGTCGGTCCCCCACAGGGTCACAAGTCCTGCCATCAGACCTGCTCCAACATGGTCTTCTCTCTCCATGGGATCTGCCAGGAGTGTGCTCCAGTGTGGGCTTTCAATGGGGTCACAGCCTTCTTTAGGTGCATCCACCTTCTCTGGCATGAGAACCTTCTCAGGCTGTAGGTGAATATATGCTCCATCATCATCCTCCATGGGCTGCAGGTCTGCAGCCTGCCCCACTATAATCTTTGGCAGGGGCTGCAGGGGAATCTCTCTCTGGTGCTTGGAATACCTTCTCTTTCTCCTCCATCACTGACCTTCATGCCTATAGAGTTGTTCCTTTCACATATTCTCACTTTACTCCTCTGGCTGTTGCTGTCACATTTTTTTTTGGCTTATTTTTTTTGTTTCTTTATTAAGTAGGTTTTCCCAGAAGTGCTACCACCATTGCTGATTGGCTTCAACTTGGCCAGTGGCAGGTCCATCTTGGAGCTTGTTGGCATTAGCTGTGTTGGACAAAGGTGAAGCTTCCAGCAGCTTTTCAAAGAAGCCACCACTGTACCCTCTCTACCATCAAAACCTTGCCAGGGAAACCCAGTACAGTGAGGTGTGAAAAAATCCATTAATTTTTAAATTTTCTTCAGTATATTTTTGGTTAATATTATTTATAAAATTATTTCCTGTTTTCTGCAGATTGAGATTCTTTACTCAGTTGCATTCATTTCATAACAATCTTAAGTAGCTCCTATAGAATGTTTCATGAAAGAAACCACTGCTATTTTCATCTCTGATTTACAGGCAATGAAACGGAAACATAGATATTTGCCAAACTCAAGGAACAATGGAATTCTAGATATAAAATTTGGGCATTCTGAAAATAGAATCACAGAATCACAGAATCGTAGGGGTTGGAAGGGACCTCGAGAGATCATCGGGTCCAACCCCCCTGCCAAAGCAGGCTCCCTAGCACATATTGCACAGATAGGCGTCCAGACGAGTCTTGAATATCTCCAGAGAAGGAGACTCCACCACCTCCCTGGGCAGCCTGTCCCAGGGCTCTGTCACCCTCACTGTGTAAAAGTTCTTCCGCATGTTGATGCGGAACTTCCTGTGCTCCAGTTTACAGCCATTGCCCCTTGTCCTATCTTCACAGACTACTGAAAAGGGGTTGGCCATTTCCCCCTGCATCCCATACTTGAGATATTTATAAACATTAATTAGGTCCCCCCTCAGTCTTTTCTCCAGGCTGAACAGCCCCAGCTCACTCAGCCTTTCCTCATACGGGAGATGTTCCAGGCCCTTAATCATCTTCGTAGCCCTTCTCTGGACTCTCTCCAGGAGGTCCCTGTCTTTTTTATACCAGGAAGCCCAGAACTGGACACAATACTCCAGGTGGGGCCTGACCAGGGCAGAGTAGAGGGGGAGGATCACCTCCTTCGACCTGCTGGCCACACTCTTCCTGATGCATCCCAGGATCCCATTGGCCCTCTTAGCCACCAGGGCACACATGCGTGTTTGCAGCCCAGAAGGCCAACCGTATCCTGGGCTGCATCAAAAGGAGTGTGGCCAACAGGTCAAGGGAGGTGATTCTTTCCCTCTACTCCTCTCTCATGAGACCCCACCTGGAGTACTGTGTCCAGTTCTGGAGTCTTCAACATAAGAAGGACATGGAAATGTTGGAACAGGTCCAGAGGAGAGCTATGAAGATGATTGGAGGGCTGTAGCACCTCTCCTGTGAAGACAGGATGAGAGAGTTGGGGTTGCTCAGTCTGGAGAAGAGGAGGCTCTGAGGAGATGTTACAGCATTCTTTCTGCACCTGAAGGGGGCCTACAAGAAAGCTGAGGAGGGACATGTAGTGATAGGACAATGGGGAATGGTTTTAAATTGGAAGGGGGTAGACTTAGATTGGATATTAGGAAGAAATTCTTCACTACAAGGGTGATGAAGCACTGGAACAGATTGCCCAGGGAAGTGGTAGATGCACCCTCCCTGGAGGTGTTCAAGGTCAGGTTGGATGGGACCTTCGAGCAGCCTGATCCAGTGAGAGGTGTCCCTGCCCATGGCAGGGGGGTTGGAACTTGATGATCTTTAGGGTCCCCTCCAACCCAAACCATTCTGTGATTGTATGATTTGTCCAATATAAATTCTCACTGTGACTATGAAATTCTTATAATGCTTCAACATTTAAATATCCAAATTTGTCTGTTTAAAGATCAGAAAAATAGAAGAAATTAAGACTTTCTAATACTTATTTTAAAATTTTAAATCTTAGATTTTAAATTATTAAACACTTCCTTTATCCTATTAAACTATAACATTATATTTTGATTTAAAGTTCTTGCTGTTTAATTTAGTAGTAATATCATAAGCCATCATGGATGTTTTTTCAAAACCACTCCTCTTGGATATGTATGAAAGTGATGCCACGTTAATTACACACAAATAATAGTGTCTAATGAACTATTTAAGCAGGTGAACAGTGAGAAATGCATATACTCATCTGCCTAAAGTTCTCATGCAAATTTTGCAGTAAAATTAAGATCCTTTTTTTTTAAAATTATTTGTTTAACACATATATTCTGTCTGTATAGTAACCTTACCCTGACTTATAATAACTGTCTGGTGCTTCTGTCCCATTTTCTGTTTTAAAAAGTTGACTGTAGATTGACCTTTAGTAATCAATAAGAGAGCAAATTGCCTGTTTTCTCTACTGGAGAAGTTTGAGATCACTTGGAGAAATGTGATTCAGACTCAGTGCATTACCAGAAAATTTATTCTGCAATTCTTCTTTGAAATATTTCCTCAAATATTGAAATAATCTTTTACTTATTTTCCTTCTTATATCCAACATCTAGATTCATAAATCTAAATCTAATCTACTTAATCCAAAGGTTATACTAATCTAATGCTGTTACCCCAGGTATTAAAATTTAGTTGGATTGAGAGGAGCAGAGGACAGGAAGGAAGTATTCTGTTCAAACTCAGAATACACTAAAAGAACTGTTGCTCACAGCTACTTTTTGATATAGTTGCTTTTGTGCAAACAAACAGAAGAGTAAACAACATATTTTGAAAGATTTAGTGAAAAAAAGTTTTATTTGAAGAAAAGAGACATCAGGAAATATACGGCATTGACTAAAAGTAAAGAAGCAAGCATCCTAAAACTTTAAAAGAGAAGGAAAGGTAAAGATTTAATTGCAAGCATAGGAATAGTATCTATTCTTATTTCTGCTCATTAAGTCATTAGCTAAAAAAAAAATCTTTGGATTGGAAACATATTCTATTGTCCTACCATTTCTTTCATTATTATGAAGGTTGGTATTTCATGATCAAATTTTATGGAACTCAGTATATGTTCATAGCAAAGCACATCCAGCTTTCTTTATATTCTTAATTTTTTCTATTATTTGTGTTTTTTGCAGTTTCAAAAGGTTAGGGTTTTTTCTGTTTTTCAAAAACTAATGCTGGAAATGTTCTTAATATTAGTTTGTTGAATGCAAAATCAACAATTCATGTGGTCTTCAGGATTTAGTCAATTATTAACTCAGTGTTTGACAGTAAGAAAGACCCTAACCTTTTTATATAATTTAATGTTGGGTAAATGGTAGGTGATTTCTATGAGAAGTAAAGGCTTATTGGATAATATTTCTGAAAGGACCTCCATTAAAAGTGGAAGTATTTAATTAAATCTTCTAAAGGCTTGAAATGACAAGCATTTATACACTTATTAATAAGCCTAATATCAGTTTTTTCATTTAAACTTCAGAGAAGGAGAAGTAGCTTTTTCAAAACCAAATGAGGAATATCTATTATTAAATCTGTTCTCTCCAAAATTTGGATATATACAGGAAAGAAAAAAAAAATCAAAGCAATGTTAATTAAAAAGACATTAAAGGGCTTCAAAATGATGTTTATGTTTTTCAGACAACAGACCAAGACTTTTCTTTTGTATAGGCTTCCAGCTTTAGTGTTACTAGTAAAAGTCATTAATATTTAATAGCACTGTAGCGTCAGATACAAAATTACCTTAAAGGATTTAGGACAGCTTCTAATATTTTTCTTGAATTCCACAATTGTCATAACAAATAAAACTGTTAAACTAAACTAAACAAAAACTTTAGGACAGACTTAAGATAACTGTTAAAATAGAAGATAATTGCACAGCTACTCTTTGTGCTGCACATAGTCAGAGGATAAACAATAGTACTTGAGATCTGTCTTTACATACAACTATAAAGAGCTAATAGAAAATTTTGCCAAGTTTTCAAGTTAGGAAAAGATCATAGTTTTGTCACTTGCAGTGATATAAAAAACTTTTATAACAGTGTATTAGGAACTCAAACAAAATTTTAGTGCTTTGTAGTATTTTGAAATTTCCTTCAAAATTGTTATTATGATTAGAAGTTATTTAGATAATAATTAATGATTTATTTAGTTCTTGTAGTGCAGTAGCTTTATACTTTGGTGGGTCATAGGAGCTGAAATAGTCTATACATGTATAATTTTGTGTTTAAGTGATCAAAGGCAGCTTCCAGTCAGATCGTATTGAAACATGGTATCTTATTTTCTAGATCAAACTATGTCTGTACTGTAATGGGAATATTTATTTTGCCTTCAAATAAGAACTAAATCAAATGGTAGTTACTTGCAAAAATGGCATTCCTGTGTTTTGATCAGGTATTCAGCAATAAAATAAGAGTATAAATACACACAAGCAAGAACAGGAGGCTTTCATAAACAGCTTCTGAGTTTATTATAATAATAGGATCCTTTTTATAATATTTTAATGGGCCAGAAAGTTTGAAATTCAGGTGGCAGAGCAATCTATAGAGAAAGTATTATATGGTGGACATGCTAGAGCATTCACCTATGTCTAAAATAAAAAAAGACAAAATGGTCTAAGGAGCATTCTCTGGACATGAGTAAAGCCAGCACATCATGTGTCTCTCTGTTCAACTAAACTCTCTTATCTTCCTGTCCCATAACTGAACTCTGACACGCACTCTGACTCTTAAGAATGGTCCTTGGCCTGTGTGAACCTCTGAATTGTCCTCAGTTGTTCATCTAGTGAGTTATTTGTCCTGATGAAAACTGTGACAAGTATCACTCTACCAATATAACAGTACAGATAATCATGTTCCCATGATTATCACAATTAATGTTGCCTGGCAGTTTGATTTATATGCATAAATGTAAACATTGACAATTGCTTGATAAATGGTTTATCTTCTGCTTTCTTTAAGCATTAGCTGATTTTTTGCAAATTCTGAATTACTAAATGTTTCTTCCACCACAATTCCATTTTCTGGTAAATGCAAAAATTTCTTCAGAAATATAAAGATGATGTTCAGTCCCAAATTCATTGCTGAGTTCCAGAAAGTATATTTCTATTTAACTGCCCAGGGCTACAGCATGTAGGGTGATGTTTAGGTACATGATTGTGCCCAAGGCAGAGAGATAAATAGAGAGGGGACAAGGAGGATGACACTTTACTGTAAGTTGAACCAACAGGGAACTTTGCTCAAGGTTACTCCAGGTACGAGTAACTCTTCAGTGGAGGACCTTGAAATGATATAATTGTCTCAAAATTAATTGCTGCAGAGGGTTTTTTGTAGGGAAAATGGTGAACCACATACTGCATGGATTAGTTATCCAGGCATTATTGGGACAAAGCTATTGCTGTTCCTCTGAGATCAGCACAAGTATGTTAGGAGAGAAGTTTCAGGATTAGATTCAAAACTGTATCCAAACTCAACAGCTGGCTATTCTCTCTATAATAAAATGAACTAAACCCTTATATTTTGGCTTGTTAAAAATCTGAATCAAAATGTTGTTATTCTGGCTCTCCTCTGATTTCCATATAATCAATTTGGATACCATTACAAGCCAGGAGATTCCCATAAAAGCTGCTCAGTTGCTCCCTCTTTTCTAAGCGTCATGCTTCTTTTCTATTGCTCTGTATAAAAACCGTGGGAGCACAGACGACCCCCAGGATACAACAAAACACCTGCACCACTGTTGATTTAGACTGGTGAATTGATTGAATGGTTCTATGCATGACTGCAACACAAATCTGTGGGTGATAAGAAACATCGTACCAGTATCTGTCTCTGAGAGGATATATAGACACATATTTTAAAATGTGAGCTATTGTAATACACCGTGAGGTTTAGGAAATCAGCATCGATGTGGGTGGTGGGGTTTTTTATCTTTTTAATCTTCCCATGATCAGCATTATTTTAATGTCGAGCCACTTTCGTTGCTAATTATTTAAATATTGTCTTAAATGTACTGGATTGGAATGTTATGTGTGGCTGCGGCGTCAAGTGAATTTCCATACTGGTAGCACTCAGGATTATTAACAGAATTTAATCAATTCTCCTCTAAATTACATCTTCAAGAATTGTTCATGCTAAAACAGAGTGGGCAAAAGAAGCCAACAAAGCAGATTTAGTTTTTTTTCCTATCACATTAAATTCATTCACATTGAGCAAGATGACATGTAAGAGAGAATCTGATTCAGAGTTAAGCAGACAGCCATATACAGTCAGTATTTCAGCACTTGCCCGCTTAATATCTAGATACTAAATTGTCCAAGAATGTGACTGCCATCTTAATTATCTGTTGCTTCCCTCTGGCAGTATTGCTAATGTGTTTTGGGTCATTATCAGATGAAATACTCCAAAGTGATAAGAGAAACAAGCTTGTGTGGCATTTACAATGACATACCCTAGACTTTTAATTGCTTGTGACTGCATGCTCCTACCTTTAATTTGCTTCATGCTACATACTCTGTCCTTGATACTTTTTTAATAAACTGAATAGAATACCCATTTTTTTTTTCCCCTTAATAAAAAGGTGAAAAATCAGTGGGATGAAGCTAGAGTCCCTATAATAAATAAATATGATAGGGACAAACCACAAACAAACAAATACATTAATAAAAAATACAGGGAGAAACTTTCTTGTGGGATAAAACTGAACTCTTGGATTATTTTGGTAGAATATTTAAAACTGATCATAACAGAGACAAGAAGGTGGAAAGCTGTTAAGTGCACTGTGCTGGAGACAGTAGCCTGTTTTCATTGTTATATCTTCTCTTGAGAAAGAAATCATTGAGGATATTTATGGAAGGGTAACAAGTTCTGTGATTCACCAAGATCTTTTTGCTGTCTGAAGAGTACTGAACTTCAATTATCTTTGCACTACCACCACTAGATCTGTTACCAGTACAAACATGGGATATCTTGCAGCGTCACATCTGTTTTCAGGAAAGCTTACTGCACTGAGACATAACCAAGCTTTACTGTATTCAGACATAATCAAGGGCAGAGGTTTCTCAGGTGGACATAAGTACTGAGAAGATAGCACTCTCTACCATGGACTTAGAGCCAAGAATGCAAAGAGAGAGAAAATAACTAAAAATTCTGAACAAGGCTTTTTTTTTTATATTATTATTTTTTAAAGGGTGCTGGTGCCTGTCCTTAGCTATGAATTTCTTAACTCTAAGGCTGAAGACTTGTGTTTGTTCTCCTTCAGGGTTCATAAATCTTGCATTCTTGACTACCCATTGACAAAACTTCAACATGAAAAGGGTATCCCCATTTCTTTTCTTCGTATTTCCTCCTCTTTCTCCCTCATGCTTTGGTGGTGATTACGGCACACTCCCGGGGGAAAAAAAAAAAAAAAGTTATTTTAGTTTCAAATCCTTTAGATTAAAGACACTGAACTCAAATATCCCGAGTGATTTCCTTAACCAAGAGTCTGTCATACAAAAGATGAGCAATACGTCCCCCCATCACCTTTCTCTGACAGATGTGTTTTAAAGGCTAAGCAGTTGAAAACTGTTTTATAAGTGGCTCAGTGTCAGGCACGTTCAAAGTACAAGTTTCAGACCTTCATTCCTACTACCTGGGTCTTCTTAGGTAACTTATGAATTCCATCAGGATTACTTGAGGGCTGTATGTACTCAAGAGGAGACAAGAGCAGTTCTAGGCATATGCAAAAATGGAATTTTAGGTAATTAGGAAAGACTTATGTCAAATATATTTACACCAGTAAATTTAGATGGTTGCTGAGCATGGGTTTTTTTAATGGTAAGCAGGGCACAAGGTGTGTAAACTCTACCTATATATTTTAAAGGATCCTATATTCTTTTCATTATATGCACTTTACCCTAGTTTATACTATAATACTGGAATAAATTCCTATCTTAATTTCTTTTTCTTTAATTGTGACTTATTTTTATTTATTTGAAATTGCATGCTACCTTTCTCTTTACTCCTGATATCAATTTTATCCCTTTTTCTGAATCACTCTAGATATAAATTTTAGGTAGTAATGTACCAGTCTTTGACTTTATCTTTTCAAACTCCATAGGCAGAATTTTTACTGGTTTGTACCTAAAGACACAAATATCTGTGCGATTGATAACATTAGTACAGTATGTCTTCATAAGTGGAAAAATTAGAGAATTAGTCTATTGATTGTTTGTCTTGTTAATTAACCCTAAGTTGCCACTTCTCTCATTTAAAAAAAAAAAAAAGAAATAAGAAAAATGAATGCTGATAAAGATATTTACCATAAAATTTGAGAACTTAACTCTAACAGCTGATTTGGGACAATTTTACTCATTAAAAAAAAATCTATGAGACATTAGGTTAAGTTTCTTTCACTGATTGTTAGTGTAATTGAAGAAAACTTGATGCATGGGGACACACAAAGTAGCGTTACTAAGATACAGAGTGGCTAATACTGATTTTTCAGAAGCCAGTGTTAAAGAAAGTAAAGATCATATATATTTAAGCAAATGAAAAAGCAAGAGACTAGTTTAAATAAATTATTCAGATTCTGTCTCTCTGTAGTAAAAAAATCTTTTCATTTTGGGATGAATTGCAGATCACAAGGGGTTTTGGTTTTTTGGCTTCGTTTTATTTTGTTTTGCTTTGTTTTGTTTTGTTTTGTTTTTTTCTTATTGACTACCAAGGCATTTTAGACATCAATGTTAGACTGAATGTCTAACTTCAGCTAAGTCAATTTAGGTGAGACAAATCCCAGGTTGGTTGACTGAGTGGGTAAGAAAAGCTTAACAGTATGTGGCCAGAGGTCATTTACAAGATGTCCTGTTACAATTTTGTGGTGGTGAGTCACAAAATATTATTACATTGATTGATCTACCTGACACAGCTGTTGTGAAAATGAGTTAGTCTTTGTATAGAGAGAAATAAATCCAAAGGATACAATTCCATCTTCTCTAGTCTAACACACTTCTGATTAACTATACTGGGAGATACAGTGGCAGGAAACATGCAGACCTAAACTACAGGTCACATTCTGCTTCAATTTTCATTACAAATAAGAAAATTCTTCATAATTTTTTAGTAAAAGAAAATCATACTACTCCTGTCTGGCTTAAATTGTCCAAACCCCACAAAAAACAAGGACAGAAATATACCTCTAGCTTCCTCCACTATCCTTCTTCAAACAAGAGCTGTGTTTATTTCATACAAGGATATGCAGTAGCTGAATGATTATTTTTTTTTTCTTGTATTTGTATCTGCTTCATTTGTTGAATGCAGCATTTCACTGGGTTTGAAGATTTGTCTTGTTTTCAGCTGAAATAGAGTTAATTTTCTTTCTAGGAGTCGGTACAGTACTGTGTTTGGTATTTAAGATGAGAAAAATGTTGATAACACACTGATGTTTTTAGCTGTTGCTGGGTAGTTGTAGTGTCTACACTAAATCAAGGGCTTTTCAGATTCTTAGACCATGCCAGGTGCTAAAAATAGCTAGGAGACCACAGCCAGGACAGCTGACCAGACTGGCCAAAGGGATATTCCCTACCATATACCATCATACTATTCATATATATAACTGGGGAAGAGAGCCAAGATTTGGGATCAATGCTCAGAAACAGACTGGGCATCAGGTGGTTGTTTTTCTGCATGTGGTGAGCAATCACATTTAAATATCACCTGTATTATTAGCATTATTTTTATTATAGCTCTTGTTGGTTTTATTCTCTTCCCTTGTTATCCCATTAAACTCTCTTTATCTCAACTCACAGTTTTAATTTCCATTCTCTTCCCCATCCCCTTTGCAAGGAGAGGGGTGAGTGAGTGGCTGCATGGTGCTTAGCCGCCAATTGGGCCAAAACCACAAGATTGCATAATACATTTATTAATTCATTTTTTGCCCATTGAAATAGGTAAAACTGTAACTTTGAACACAAGCTAATCACAAACTTAAGCTGTTATAGGAATGCCAGCTTGTATCTCAGTAGAGCAAAATACTCTACACCTATCACCTGATCTGTTTTGTTATAAGCTAACTAACTGGGATTTATCCTAGCTAACTCACACTAAAATTTTAGTATCTATATATATGAGCTATGTCTATAAACTCCCATTAGAGTTGAATATCTGCATCTCAGTAGAGCTGCTAAACAGAGATATGGTCTTGTTTATCTTTCCTGGCTCTTCATCTAGAAGTTTGCAACCCTGTCATCACATCAATCCTATGGAGATGTCTTTGACACCTTAGGGCATCTCAAATGACACTAGAAAGATATGATCAGGCAATGGAATTGAGTCTCTAAACAATGGAGTCTGGACTGCTTTAAAACTTCCCAGAGTATAATCTTTCAATGATCCAAACCCTAGTTTCAAAGAGTATTATGGAATAATCTTGGCTCATGCATATGAGAAAGCTTCCAAATTATGGGAATGAGTTGAGAAAAAATTTCACAAATTAGAGGAATGAAAGATGAAAAGGAAGAAATTTTAGAAAAGGTAAGAGAGAGTGGGTCAAGGAATCCTCAGAAATAACAGACAAGAAAAATCTTAAAGATTTTAGTCCTAGTTATTTATTTCATATTATTAGGCAAGAAACTTTTCATACTTTTAAGTTTTATAAGAATTGTATGTATGATTTGTATTAACCTGTAGAGCTGCTACAATTACTCATTATTCTTCTTCAGTTTCTTCTGCTGCCTAGTCTCTTCATTTTCAGCTTCAAATACATAATTCCCCCAATGAAATAGCAACCTGTTTTCCAATCAATGTTTTACTCTACACAAAATAATTAAAAAACCTATAAAGATACAATAGTAAAATATACACCAACATTGTCCCCTGCACGACTAGAAAGCAGGCCACTTGTACTAGTTATTATTTAATGCATCATAACGAATTTCTGATGCAAAGCTGAAACAAGCCTGGGTTCTGAAGCCTCAAATGGTCTTGCACTGCTGTATTCTGGACATCTTATTTCCAATGAGTCCATGAGACTTTTCTCAAGTTATATACAGGGGAACAAAGAGACAGAGAAGTGATGGTAAAATAAAATATATGAAACCATTTTCAGATGAAGAGGGAAGAAGAGGTTATCTGGGCTTGAACTCCCTCCTCCATTTGTGCCATGAAACTAAAACATCTGTATTTAATTTTGCCACACTTCAACATAGTCATAAAAGGAATTAAAAGAAGCCTTTTTAACTGGAGGGATATATAGAGAAATAGCCATCAGGAATTAAACCCAAAGAGTGTGTCAAATTACCTAAAAAATATTCTACCCTCTTTCAAAGCCTATCCTAAATAATTTGAGAACAGAGATGACATTTAAAAGCAGAAGAGAAGGTGGGCAGGAAGATCAGTGCAGAAAAGATGAATTTCTTGTGCTGCAATATAACACCATCATTTTTCTTAATTATTCTTGACATTTCACCTATTATTCTGTGAGCTCCCTCAGAGCATAGAGGGGAAAAAATGCCAGTTGCTTTTCAGAATAAAATGTGAAGAGGTACTCGCTGTCGGCTTTTATGGCTGGAGCCTGCCCTTTGATGCACAGAATCACAGCACCACCTATCTGGTAAAATTAGCTGGTATGTTTCCAGATGTGTAACCCGGGGTAGATTATGCAAAATGGTGTGTATTTGTGTGGAAGAAAGCCACTAAAGTTAATTTTATGTTAAAAGATGAATACTGAAGATAATGGTGAAGAAAAGTAATGGTTAAGTCCTCCATTAACCTTCTAAAAACTTATTTTGAAATTTGTAGGCAAAGATAAAGAGCATGTATATGTATAGGGCATTTAAATTCAATATATACTGTAAAATCCAGGAATGTTATAAAGTAATGTCTATCTAATGTAATGAATGAAACATTAATTTCCTCAGCTCCTCTAGCATGTTGTTGTTAAACAAGGATTAAGAACTGTTCATCAGAACAAATGTGGAAAGGACATAGATGTTAAGCTAAGAAATCTGCAGTTCTCATAGAAATACAGAAAACAAACCAGAAAACTTCAATGAAACCACTAGTATAAAAAATATCTTCTTAATGTTTTTGTTTTTCTTTTAAATTTAATTTCTATACTTCAGTGAATCATGAAGTGTAGGTAAGAAGTAAATTGCTGGCTTACAAAAATACACTAATCAAATTAATCACTATTCTTAAAAATAATAAAAAAAATCTTGTTAATAAGGATTATGCAATTAATAGTATATGCTTGGGAATTAACAAACAGAACCCACAGTAAATAATTTCACAAGGCAAAGCACATATCTGCTAGAAGGCAATCATTCATGTCAGAATGTATTTATCTGTCTATTTATTTATGCATTTATTTATTTATTTATTTAAGGCAATACTGACCTCTTCATCAAAGCAGAGGCTGAAAATGAAAACCTATTTTATTCACATGAATCTTCTTGAAGTTTTGATACATTTTTTTTTTTTTCAAATGAGAAGCTCTTCCTTAAATCTTTTCCATCTCTAATGAGATTAATGGATGTCTGATAATAAGACTACATAAATGGAAACTGTAGAATCTTAGTCCCCTCCTTTCTAGTAAATTTCATCCTGGGGATGAAATCCTTCCATGTCAAACCACTATAAATGGCTAATTCTCTACTACTGTCCCTGTTAATTCTGCCCTCCTCTCCAGTAGTAGATCTCCTGATCTTCAATATTGCTAGCAACTGCCATGAAAAGAGAACAAAACCCACAGTTGTCACTGCCTGCTAGACACTAGTATATTTAAGAAAGTATACTTGCTTCCATAACCCTTCCACAGCTGTGAAGGGAGACAGGGAATGATACTTATGAGCTCATTTCCTCCAAAAGGAGAAACTAAATGCCAGATGAGCAGTCAGGAATAGAACCCTATCCACTGTTGCATGCTGTGAGAATTGCACTTAAGAGGTTAAAACCACAGGTGTGTGCTTATCTATTATACAAACATTGGATAGAGATCTGAAAGGCTGAGGTGAGAAAAAGCTGAAGAAGGGAGTCTTATGGTGTCTGAACAGCCGTTTTGGCTAGAGAATGTGTAATAAACAAATAGATAGTTTCTACACAAAATTTTGAGGGTCATGGTCCCCAGAGTGAGACTTTTGCTTCATTAACTGCAAAAATAATTTTAAAGTTGACACCCCTAAATATGTTAATGAGCTGAAAGTAGTGCATGCTAAACATATATGACTATAGCACTTGACTCTCTCCGCAAATCATGTTAAATGTCACCCTGGGAGGGAACAGTTGAGATTGGGGTATAAAGGGCATTGAAGAAGTTGAAACAGAGAAAAAACTGAAGACCCAGAAAACACCAACTCAGGTTGGTACTTTTCTAGCAATATAATTCTAATCATGTATTAGTGTCACTGCAACAGGCACATCCCCATGACATACTGATAGAAAAGCTGAGAGATCATGGGATAGATGAGTGGACAGTGAGGTGGGTTGAGAACTGGCTCTCGGACCGGTCTCAGAGGGTGGTGATCAGTGGAGCAGAGTCAGGTTGCAGACCCGTGACTAGTGGTGTTCCCCAGGGCTCGGTGTTGGGTCCAGTCCTGTTTAATATCTTCATCGACAACCTTGGTGAGGGAATAGCATCCACCCTCAGCAAGTGCCGATGATACAAAGCTGGGAGCGGTGGCTGACACGCAGGAACACTGCGCTGCCATCCAGCCAGACCTGGACAGGCTGGAAAGCTGGGCAGGGAGAAACCAGATGAGGTTTAATAAAAGCAAGTGTAAAGTCTTGCACCTGGGGAGGAATAACCATCTGTATCAGTACAGGCTGGGGGATGACCTGCTGGAGAAGAGCTCTGTGGAGAAGGACCTGGGGGTCCTGGTTGATGTCAGGTTGGCCATGAGCCAGCAGTGTGCCCTGGTGGCTAAGAGGGCCAATGGGATCCTGGGGTGCATCAGGAAGAGTGTGGCCAGCAGGTCTAAGGAGGTGATCCTCCCCCTCTACTCTGCCCTGGTCAGGCCCCACCTGGAGTATTGTGTGCAATTCTGGGCTCCCTGGTATAAAAAAGACAGGGATCTCCTGGAGAGAGTCCAGAGAAGGGCTACGAAGATGATTAAGGGCCTGGAACATCTCCCATATGAGGAAAGGCTGAGTGAGCTGGGGCTGTTCAGCCTGGAGAAAAGACTGAGGGGGGACCTAATTAATGTTTATAAATATCTCAAGTGTGGGACACGGGGGGAAATAGCCATCCTCTTTTCAGCTGTCTGTGGAGACAGGACAAGGGGCAATGGCTTCAAGTTGGAGCACAGGAAGTTCCGCACCAATATGCAGAAGGACTTTTACACAGTGAGGGTGACTGAGCACTGGAATAGGCTGCCCAGGGAGGTGGTGGAGTCTCCTTCTCTGGAGATATTCAAGACTCATCTGGACGCCTATCTGTGCAATATGTGCTAGGGAGCCTGCTTTGGCAGGGGTGTTGGACCAGATGATCTCTTGAGGTCCCTTCCAACCCCTACAATTCTGTGATTCTGTGATTCTGTGATTTATCAATGGCAATCTGAACTCTTTACACTTCTCACTTTAAGAAACTTTCTGTTTCAGTTCTGCTAAACTGTCTCAGTGAAAGCAAAGTCCTTCAGGGGCTCAGACAGGCAAATATTGACTCTGATATGTGGTTATATATGTAGTCCTTTAAACTGTTCACCAAGTCTGGGACTAAGACTGGATCTAGCCACACCTAGGCTCCTCTCTGAGAAGGAGTTTAGAAAGCAAAAGGGGGTCCTTTCTGAACCTCTTGACTCAACGGGAGGGCCTGTCTCAGACATGCATCAGAGTCTTCCCCTTTATGCAATACATGCCTTCCTCCTCTTTTCCAGGAGGGCTTTGTTACTTATTATTGGCACTTAAGCAAACTTCTGTACTTTAAGTAGGGCTATACTTAAGGACTGTACAGTGTTAAGAATGTGTTTAAGCCAAGGTATGGATAAGAAGATTCTTGTTATAAGTCTGGTAGAGGATCAACTGCCAGCATACCATATGCACTTTGTTGTGCCCACGGGCTTGGGATGCTCTGAATGAATTATGGGCCTGAATTGAGCGTACAACTAAGGACACAATATAATGAGTGCCCTTGGCATATTATTATTAGATGTAGCCTAAAGAATGATGTGTAAAATTATGGATACATAGCCATGGAGTTTTGTATCATCTACTGTGGTGTAGCTTCTAGGGAAAAATCCTTCAATTTTTCCTATTGCCATTCTTCAGGAACTTGTATAAACCACTTAGAGTTAATGATTAAATGTTGTTTTCCAGATGGAATGTTTATTATTAAAGAGTTTATTAGTTATTGTTATTGCCGTCATATTCATTAATGTTACTACAAAGTTTCTATCTTAAGAAAACTGAAAATATCTACTGCAACTATGTCCCAGGAAAAAAAAAAAATTTCATTATTTACTGGCTTTTGAACTAAATAAACATTTGGAATTAGATGAAATTATGGTGAAAAGTTATTTGTGGATGTTTTTTACGTATTAACAAAATTGTCAATATTCGATCAGGCCTAAGATCCCTCTAGTCTGCTTTCTGCAAATAAAGTGTAAGTAAGATTTTGTGGCAGGTCAGGCAAGAATGTGCTCTTAGATTCTGAAAAACTGTTGTCCAAGGACTTACTGATCTAGAAGCTATTTTATCATAATTTATGTGTAATTTATACAATTGTCTTTCAGAGGAACGTTACTTTTTAGCCCATGATCTTGCTGAAAGGAATTCCATAAGTATTACAAATTGGACTGTTTTTTTCTAAGTTCTTTTGTAGTGAAAATAACTTTGAAGCTGACTAGAGCAAATAAAACACCTGAGTAATATATTTTAACTATGTACTTTTCCTCTCCATTGATCTACTGGTTAAATTAGATGCCTATATTGTAGACACATAAAATTTGTTGTTAAGATTCTAGATTTTCTCTCCCTGTAAAATAGACATTGATAATAACAGTAAATTGATTCATCATAGTTAATGCAAAGATATTCTGAAAAAATATTAAACTCCAAAATTTGGAGGAGTCTGTGAATCTTAGAAATTTAGAGGAGGCATTCATGGGAGGCAGAGCATTTCATGTCTTTTACATCTCCCAGCTGAAACATCCAGGCCTAGTTGTTTCTCTTTCCAAAGCAGATGGTCCCAGTGTTGGACCTCCTATGATGATTCTTATTAAATGGATGTCTTCTGGTCACAACTCTTTTCTCACATTGTGAAAATCTGGACACGTTTAATTTCTTTGTGCCCGATTGCTTGTCACTATTAAAAGGAAAAAAATTATATTCCATATCTTCATTAAATCTGAAATATAATCAATACGTACGAAGTGTTTCAGCTGTACTCACTAGAATGTATTGCCTGAAGTTGTTATCAAAACACAGCAACTTAAAAATTAAATTAGTTTAAAGGGATATATTTTTCATGGACAAGACTTAATAAAAAAAAAAAAAAAAAAAGCCTAAATCACCAGTAATTAATATGTGGCTTTAAAATAATCAATTGTTTGAGATCAGTTGTCTGAGATTGAAGGGTCCAAAGCATCTCCCCTACAAGGAAAGGCTGAAAGAACTGGGGCTGTTCAGCCTTGAGAAAAGAAAGCTAAGAGGGGATCATATTAATGTTTATAAGTATCTCAAGTGTGGGACACAGGGGGAAATGCCCAGCCTCTTTTCAGCGGTCTGTGGGGACAGAAGAAGGGGTAATGGCTTCAAGTTGGAGCATAGGAAGTTCTGCACTAATATGTGGAAGAACTTCTTCCCGGTGAGGGTGACAGAGCACTGGGACAGTCTGCCCAGGGAAGCTGTGTAGTCTCCTTCTCTGGAGATATTCAAGACCCATTTGGACATCTACCTGTGCTATCTGTCCTAAGGAACCTGCTTTGGTGGGGGGGTTGGATTCAGTGATCTCTTGAGGTCCCTTCCAACCCCTACAATTCTGTGACTCTGTGATCTTTTTAGGAGATTAGTTTTTAATGAGCTGCATTCATTCTCGACATTTGGAAAGAAGTAAAAAAGGAAGATATCAGCCATTTCATTGCAATCTGATGGGGTGTTATATCTGAAAGAGTCATAGGTGTGCATGTGTATGTAGAATGATCACATGGTACTAGGATAACGGTTGCTGCAGATGAAAAATGCCAGCTGATGAAGTCTCAACAGTGCCAGACAGGATTCCCTCTCTCTCCTCTCTGAGCTGTTAATTCATCTAGAATAAAAAGGAAAATAATCCAAACTGGATTTCTTTGTCATTTTCAAATAGACTGACTGTATCTATTTCTTCACTGGAAAAGTCACTCCATGCTGTGAACTGATGTCTTTTAAATGCATTAGTTTCTAAGTCAGTTTAACACAGAAGACTTATTTCTTACTTCAGATCCATATGTGCACATTGCCACTTACCTTGTAAAAATCACCCATTTTACATATATGTCTAGGGTCACACAACAAACTTCAGATTCAAGGCCTAAACTGGCAATTTCCTAACAGATTAAACAATCTTTAATACCTGGGAAGGAAGGAATTTTATAAAGATATATGTGTACTCCATGTAACAAGAAAAGATAATTACAAGAGCTTATCCTTCATGTCCTTCAACAAAAAATAATCTGACATAAATATTTAACAAAAGCATGACACAGAATATTCACACTCTCCATTCAATATGTTTTTTATATTTTATTAATTTTTAAATTATTGGATGTCTACATTTTTTCAAAGCAAAGCCTTATAACTTGAGGGTGTTTTGCCTCAGGCAAAGCACTGCTGTTTGATTTATCTTCTGCACTTGTCTTGCTTTAACAATATGAACTTTTTTTAGCAAAGTGCAAAGCTGTGTTTGACCCCAAAGGGAAAAAGTTTTCTTTTTTAAGAAATATGTACAAAGTATTTAATAAGTTATATCACTCAGTTTTACTGTATATTATTTTTTCAGTGACTACAGTTAACTTTCTGAATCCCCAGATGCCAACATTTTAATAAAAACAAGACATTTTCAACAAAATGTCAGTAGCAAAGTGATCAAAGTGCTATGGGAGCAGTTTGGCAACAGTTTTAGCTTTGAATTTCCTATTCACTTTCCAAAACATTCACTTAAAAAGCATTTATTGAAGCTGAACTGCCTTTATCAGCCTGATCAGAGCTCCATAAAGAGCATGCATGATTCAACTGCCTTTCCAAGCTTTAAAAAAATATAACTTTGATATATGCCTCACAAGTACAGCACAATAGTTTTCATGCTCACGTTTGTTAAGATTTAGTGCAGCCATTAAAGAACAGAAGGGCTCTTTGGTGGCAATTCTCAGACAT
Source organism: Porphyrio hochstetteri (assembly GCA_020800305.1). NCBI lineage: Eukaryota > Metazoa > Chordata > Aves > Gruiformes > Rallidae > Porphyrio > Porphyrio hochstetteri. Next base: position 179,824,469 of record CM036905.1, on the reverse strand, counting down.
ACCAAATATCCCAAAGCACAACCTTCTACAAATCAGAGATTAAGGTACTGACAAAAATTTCCACTTGATTGCAGTTTTTCACCTTAAACTTGTATCAGGAGTGACTATCTTTTCGATCAAATCTCTGAGGGAGGTGATTTTTTTTCTTTTTTTTTGCTCTCTGAGAAAAATATCAACTGAGAGATAAAAAGTGACATTTTATGTGCCTTGTCCAGAAGTCAGTCGATTTATTTAAAAAACTTTGTGTGTGCCTGACCTATACATGAAGTTTGTGACATGTCTCTTGTCAAGTATTGATCACTTAAGACTTTACTGTTTGCTTACTGCAATGTAGCTAATAATCTCCTTTTATTTAGTTTTGTGGCTTTGAATTCTTATCATGACCCAGCTGATTTCTCTGGGACCTATTAGATTCTTGCTTCAGCTGTGTACATGGGTTATGGAAATTAAGCTTGCTAAAGCACCTTTCCTGGGCAAACAGCCCTTGTTTTTCTATCAGTTCACACTGTAAGTGGCTTGCATGCAGATAGATACATTTGGAAGCAGCAGATGCCATCAATCTTTCTGATACACACCATTTCACCTCTACCTCTTGTAAGGGATGGCTGAGCAATCGTGCTATTCTCCTTGAATGACGTAAAAATTTCTTGTTCAGCTCACCTCAGCGTTTTGTGATCACTGCTGGGTATTCACAAAAGATGGAGCTTTCATCAAGTCTCTGCTCGGTGTCTCTCAGATGGCATTCCAATCTGCCAGACCTTCTTCTCTCTAAACACTTATGTTATACTGTCATACTTTTCATAGCTTCTCGCTTCAGAATGAAGAGACTGATTATATCTTATTTTCTTAATGTACCCAGACTATTTTTGTACAGACTCAAAATGTTAACGGAGACATTATTCCTAGGGTCACTGGCAAATCTCTGTCGAACTGAGAAAAAACAGTAAAATGAGAAAAAGCTCATATTTTAGGATTATTTGTGTATATCTTGCCAGAGTAATGGGATGATCTTCAATAGAGGATTTTGATCTTGCCTTTTTCAGAACTGGGTATATGACCATCATAGGGCATTATATGACAGTTTCTGAAGCTCATTTATGCCATCTAGTAGTTTGCAATACAGTGGTTCATTTTATATAGATTTCAAATGTAATGAACTGAAAAATGTTATTTCAAGCTTCTATTCAGCCTTAATTGTACACAGGTGCCTGAAACAGATCTTTTAACTAATCTTAAAATCTACAGGTGCCTTTAAATATCTGCTTGAATCAGAGCAGGGAAAAATGTACCAAAGGTATTTTAAATTTATCAGTGAGTGTCTTTATTATCACAACACCAAACACAATCAGCCAGAAATACAATCTCATTTGTCAGACTAAAAGAGTTAAAAATTAAAAATAAATAAATAAATCGGCAATCTACAATGAGAACAGAGAGAAAACTACAAGCTTAATGTAAAAACAGTGATTCTAAAAATTCCTACTCAACTTCCCGCTAAGTCTCTGCCTGTTTATATTACAGAGACTTGCTGTCTCTTTACTTTAAATTTCTTAAACCTATGCAGTTTTTCCTTGTGCATGCCTAAAACTGTTCCAACTTTATTACAGCTCAGTAGTTCAGAGATTACTTTGTACCTAGGCTCAATCAAAACACAATGCAAGGAATTCCTCTTCCAAAATATCACTGTGTCTGATATGAAAATATTTCTAACCATTAACCTAACATAGTGACAAAAGTGGACTGCTAACAAATATTCTTACAATGCTATTTTCATTAAACAAAGTTAGAAGAAATAGTGTTGGGTTTTTTGTTTTTTTGTTTGTTTGTTTGTTTTATTTGCTTGTTTTTCCTCTGTAAGACTGCTGCAGTTAAAGAGCTGCCCAGATGGTGGAAGAGGCAAATTCATTTCTCTCCCTCACCTAAAATTATTCAAAAACCACATCCCATATGGGAATAGGCTAACCATCTGGCTATGTCTATTTTATCTGACTAGGGAGTGATTGGGAAATCCTACTGGGAAAGGAAGAGTCTTGAGTTGTGATTCCCGTTCCAAATAGTTACTCTGAATTTTACTTACATAGTCACTAACAAAAAGTTTGAACATTTCTGAAACAGGTACTATATTTCATATCTGCCCTGTTTCAGGTGATATCCAAGTCACTCCCACACAAAGTTACACTCTTGCTGTACTTCATGGAATCTTTCATTTCCTTGTGCAAAGTTGCACAACTTTAGCAGAAGAGTAGGAAGATGCTAACCACACATGAGGCCTGTAATCTGCTGGTGAGGAAACACTTATGCAGAAATGGAATTGAATCTAATTCTTTTCATATATGCCAATATTTTAACAATGTGGCCACTGGGTCAAAAGAAGGTCACCCCCCCTCAATTTTGGACATGATTTCAAAGAAAGCACAAGTGGAAATCTATCAGCCAAGCAGTTCACCCTCAGCAAATATTTTGGAGGATCTCAAGGTGCTTAGCAGCTGAAGCATTGGCAAGAAACAAAAGTCTGCAGTTTTGGTGTTGTATCTATACTAAAAAAGCTAAGTTATATTACTGACTTTTCTTAGGTTCTGTCTGGGTGGTTGATCTGGCACATCTCAAGTTACTTCCTCTCAAATTTCTTCCACTCCCCCAGATGCCACTGTAACTATTAGGAATAGTTGTTGGACTATGCTATCATGCCTGGAGAAATATCTGAAGTAAAAAACTATGCAAGAGACCATGTTAACAATTAGATATCATACAAAACCAGACCCAAGGGCCAGATCTCCTGTTGTGACCCTGATAAATTTACTAGCACAGTTCTGGCAACTCTGGATTCTAGCTAAGTGAAAGAGTAAATCAAAAAGTCTTCTAGTAGTTGCTTCTTCCATAATGCCTCTCCAGCATTTTCTATGATATCAGTTTCAAGCCCTGTTGAACTTACATTTTAGCTTTTTGAGAACAGGAACAGTAACAGACTTTTCTCATCTACTTGGCTACCTTTTATCATAAAGCTTGAGGAACTCGGTATATCAGAGATTACTGACCTTTAGTCAAATATAGTAGAAATTAACCTTTGTCTTCAGAAACATTTGAGGATAACAGACAGACACAATATATACACCCACAAACTTCAGTAATTCAATCCTAGTTTAAATAGGAAATAAGGCTAAAATGAAGCAAAAAATATACCAAAATTTGAGTGCTTTTTTTTAAAGAGTGACTCGTTCTTCTCTTTAGATCCTTATATCAAACTGCATGCTGACTGACTCTGTCTGACACCTGGCTATTGCTTTCTTGATGTCTGATGCTTAACTTCTAGCTCCTGCTGGCTTTCACTTGAGTTGAAGTTTGATCTCCTGGTACCTGAAATTCCTGACTCCCAGAATGTTGATAAAGAGCATCAGAATTCTTAGGATTCTTTTGACAAGAAATAAAACTAGAGAATCAAAGAGGTAACTGTTTCCCAAACAAAAGAATATAACCTTATCCTGGAAATTTGAAAAATACATTCTAAAGTAGTAGTATCTATACAGTATTTCAACACCACTGAGTAGAATTCCAAGATATTCACGTTACATTTCTGACAGAAAAAAAACCCCAACAACCCCACAACAAAATAATATAAAATTAAACTTGGGGATGATTGTAAATGAAAAGCAGAACTTCAGGCTGTATTCTTATGATCAGCACCATTAGCTATAGTAATGTTGCAACAGAGAAAAATCTTAGTGATGAAATAGATTCTAGCTATTTTTTTCAGTAAATTGACATAATAAAAATAAATTCACACTGACATATAATACATGGAAGAAAGAAAGCCTTCATTAACCTGCTGATTTTCCCTGGTGAAGCTTATTTTTTAACTCCAAAATGACATAACCAGAATCATGTTTCTAACTTTGCCAAGGTGTTCTTCTGTCTTGGTCATGTGGAGTGTTGTGGTACATAAACCTAAATCTAGTCAAGACTGAGAAATTATTCTTTGTTTGGCTGCGTTCCTTGAGGCAGCTGTTAGAGTTGGCATTCTCAAACATGCCTGACACACGGACTCTGAAAAAGTGTAGCAATCTCCAAATTTATGCAGATGTCCAGATGCTAGAGGGCTGATTGTGACATGGGGGATGAAGGTTCAGTTCCACGATTCTTCCTGAAAGTAGGAAGCTCAAATCCTAATTTCCTGCTTCCATTTACAAGTTGATGTTTATTTCTGCTGCAAAAGGTCACTGTCTATCTCTGTTACTGAGACCGTATTTCAATTCAGAAAGTTCATTTGGTGAGAAAACCTACACAAAACAGTGTACTTTATTAATCTGGTACGTTAAAAGGATGGGGTTATTCCTAGGAATGTGTCTTTTGTATAATAGTATTGAAGATGGGTGCAGAGATCAGATCACCTATAGATGCTGCACCAATAATATTGTTCTCTCTTTCCGCTTTAATGGTTTGTTTATGAACAACAGCATAACTTCATCAAGTAGGCTGAATGTTATTTGGAATACAGATTTCTGTCCATCCCAGTAAAATGTATTTGACTTTATAAGTAAATTTTGCATCACGAAAAATATTATTTAAATTACTTTTCTTTTTAAGGATTAGGGGTTTTTTTTGCCCCTTTTTGAAAAGTTATAGCCACTTTCTTTAAAGAAATGGAGTGGAAAAATGCACTAAATAATGTTTGCAGGTAAAAGCATGAAACTTGTTTCAAGATACACTCTGTGCTTAATATTTCCTACTGGCTACAGTAGAGGATATCTTGGATGGACCATATCCTGAGATACCTGTGTTTGTATTAGTAAATTAAGGAGTTTCACGAAATCATCATAAGCTTGAGAACTTCAGTATCTTTTTTTTTAATGTTATTGTTTAGTTTAATAGTGACCTGGGTCTGCTTCAGGAATTATGAAATTATGAACTTTGTTTTTTTTTTCTATGTGGCTCCTTGTTTTAGAGAATGGGAAAAAATTAATGTTCTGGGCACACACACACACACACACACACATGAAGACTCATTTAATGCCTGTCAGCTTCAATTCAGTAATTGGTTCTGGGTATATTAAATTTACCAGTATAAATGTTGCTTAAAGCTACTGATATACTGTGTAGGGTACACAGACTTTTATTTCCACTACCCTATCTGTCAGTTCCCAAGTAAATCTTTGCTGTGATCCTTGGATCTGACCCTAAGAAACACGCCCAAATTAACTAAATATGTCAATTTTTAAACAAAAGAATTGAAGACAAATTAGACTGAAAAGAAGTCGTTTTTAATGAAGAAATCATCTATCTTTCTGGTTTTTAGCAAAAAGTGTGCAGGAAAAGAAAGATTTTGCTTAGCGGATGGGAAGTGGAAAATGTTTTCACACTACAGAGACTAGTATAAAAATTAAGAATATAGAATTGTCTGAAAGGAATAAAGGAAGCATTTCAGAACATGAAGAACAGGTGAAGGTTCAGAGGTGATTTAAGAAAAAAATTAGTAATCACACATAGAGAATTTCAGGAAGACTATATATGAATGTGACGGTGGAAAATTTGGAGGGCAGCAAGTTAGTGTTGGTTTTCCAGAGTGATTCCTTTAACTTTGATACTTTGGAAAAAAAAAAAAAAAGAAAAGAACAAAAGACAGTGGAGGCTTTATGGGAAGAAGCTTAAATTCTTATAAAAAATGATTTTAGGAGGCTGGGGAAGTTAGTCGATGGAGCGGGCATACAAGTTGTGTTTGCCAGTATTCCTTTGGTGGCAGGGGCAAACACTGAGATAAGCAGAAAAGGCCATCTTATAAATGCATGGCTGAGAGGCTGGTGCAAACACAAAAATTTTGGATTCTTTGATCACGGGGCGGTCTACTCGGCACCTGGCCTGAGGGCAGCTGATGGGAATTGCCTGTCTCCGAAAGGGAAACGGATACTTGCCCAGGAGCTGGCAGGACTTGTAGAAAGGGCTTTAAACTAGATAGGAAGGGGGAAGGGGATAAAGCCAGGTCTGCTAGAGATCGGCCTGGGGAAGTGGTATTGGGATTAGGAGAGAGGCAAGGGGCTCAGCTGAGGTGCGTCTACACTAACGCACGCAGCATGGGCAACAAGCAAGAAGAGTTGGAAGCCATAATGCGGCAGGCAAACTATGACCTGGTTGCCATAACAGAAACATGGTGGGATTGCTCCCATGACTGGAGTGCTGCAATGGATGGCTACAAACTCTTCAGGAGAGACAGGCAAGGAAGGAGGGGTGGTGGTGTGGCTCTATACGTTAGGGAATCCTTTTCTGCCACTGAGATTGTGACTAGGGATGATAACATTGAATCCCTATGGGTAAAGATCAGAGGAAGGGCTGACAAGGCAGACATCCTGGTGGGCGTCTGTTATAGACCGCCAAACCAGGATGAAGAGACAGATGAGGTGTTCTACAAGCAGCTGGCACGAGCTGCACGGTCATCAGCCCTTGTGCTCATGGGGGACTTCAACTTCCCTGACATATGCTGGGAGTACAGCACAGCACAGAAGAAGCAGTCTAGGAGGTTTTTGGAGTGCACAGAGGATGCATTCCTGATGCAGCTGGTCAGAGAGCCCACAAGAGGAACTGCCCCGCTAGACCTGCTGTTCGTGAACAGGGAAGGTCTGGTAGGAGATGTGAAGGTTGGGGGCTGCCTTGGACAGAGTGACCATGAAATGATACATTTCTCAATTCATGGTGGAGCTTGGAGGGGGAATAGTAAAACTGCTACCTTGGACTTTCAGAGGGCAGACTTTGATTTGTTCAAGAGACTGGTAGGGGGAGTCCCTTGGCATTCAGTCTTAGCGAACAAAGGGGTACAAGAGAGCTGGTTGCTCTTCAAGAAGGAAGTCTTAAGGGCGCAGGAGCAGGCGGTCCCCCTGAGCCGCAAAATGAGCCGGCGGGGAAGAAGACCAGCGTGGATGAATAGGGAGTTACTCTTGAGGCTCCGTGAGAAAAAGAGAATCTACCGCCTGTGGAAGGAGGGACGGGTAACTGAGAATGAATTCAAGGAAGTTGTCAGGATGTGTAGAGGTGAAATCAGAAAGGCAAAAGCCCAGCTTGAATTTAACCTGGCCGCTGGGGTGAAAAAGAATAATAAACTCTTTTAGAAGTACATTAACAGTAAGAGGAGGACAAAGGAGAATATCCACTCTTTACTGGATGAGGCTGGGAATGTGATCACTGAGGATAAGGAAAAGGCGGAGGTTCTGAATGCCTTCTTTACGTCTGTCTTTAAAGGTCAAACAGATCCTCAGAGTACCCCTCTCTCTGACCTGGTAGTCTCAGCTGGGGAGCATGCTAACTCCCCTGTGATTCTGGAAGAAACAGTCAGAGACTTCCTACTCCAACTGGACTGCCACAAGTCCATGGGGCCGGATGAGATCCACCCGAGAGTGCTGAGGGAACTGGCAGAGGTGGTAGCCGAGCCGCTTTCCATTATCTATCAGTCCTCCTTGCTGACTGGTGAGGTCCCAGAAGACTGGAGGCTTGCCAATGTGACTCCCATTTACAAGAAAGGTTGTAAGGAGGATCCGGGGAACTACAGGCCTGTTAGCCTGACCTCGGGTCCAGGGAAGGTTATGGAACAGATAGTCTTGAGGGAGATCATGCGGTATGTGCGGGATGGCCGGGGGATCAGGCCTAGCCAGCATGGGTTCATGAAGGGCAGGTCCTGTTTGACCAACCTGATCTCCTTCTATGATCTAGTGACCCATCTGCTGGATGAGGGAAAGGCTGTTGATGTGGTCTACCTAGACTTCAGCAAAGCCTTTGACACTGTCTCCCACAGTATTCTCCTGCAGAAGCTGGCAGCCCGTGGCTTGGATGGGTACACCCTCGGCTGGGTAAGGAGCTGGCTGGAGGGCCGGGCTCAGAGAGTGGTAGTAAATGGAGTTAAATCCAGCTGGCGACCGGTCACGAGTGGTGTTCCCCAGGGGTCGGTGCTGGGGCCTGTCCTCTTCAATATCTTTATTGATGACCTAGATGAGGGCATTGAGTGCACCCTCAGTAAGTTTGCAGATGACACTAAATTGGCTGGGAGTGTGGATCTGCCTGGGGGTAGCGAGGCCCTACAGAGGGATCTGGACAGGCTGGAGAGCTGGGCTGAAGCCAATGGCATGAGGTTCAACAAGAGCAAATGCCGAGTCCTGCACTTTGGCCACAACAACCCCAGGCAGCGCTATAGGCTTGGGGCGGAGTGGCTGGAGGACTGTGTGGAGGAAATGGACCTGGGGGTACTGATTGATGCACGGCTGAACATGAGCCGACAGTGTGCGCGGGTGGCCAAGAAGGCCAACGGCATCCTGGCTTGCATCAAAAATAGTGTTACTAGTAGGAGCAGGGAGGTAATTGTCCCCCTGTACTCAGCACTTGTGAGGCCGCATCTCGAGTACTGTGTTCAGTTTTGGGCCCCTCACTACAGGAAAGACATTGAGGCTCTGGAACGCGTTCAGAGGAGGGCTACTAAGCTGGTGAGGGGTCTGGAACACAGGCCTTACGAGGAGCGTCTGAGGAAGCTGGGATTGTTCAGCCTGGAGAAGAGGAGGCTTAGGGGAGACCTTATAGCTCTCTATAACTTCCTGAAGGGAGGTTGTAGTGAGCTGGGGGTCGGCCTCTTCTCCCGTGTAGGCAGTGACAGAACTAGAGGGAATGGTAGCAAGCTGCGCCAGGGGAGATTCAGGCTCGACATTAGGAAGCACTACTTCTCAGAAAGGGTAGTCAGGCACTGGAATGCACTGCCCAGGGAGGTGGTGGAGTCACCAACCCTGGGGGTGTTCAAGGAAAGACTGGATGTTGTATTGAGGGATATGGTTTAGTGGGAGCTAGTAGTAATAGGTGAATGGTTGGACTGGATGATCTTCTAGGTCTTTTCCAACCTTGATAATTCTGTGATTCTGTGATTCTCAAGACAACAGATAACAAATATACAGACTGGAGCTTTGGTTGGAAGAACAAGAACAAGAGAGAGAGATTTTACACTAAAGAATGAGTGACAAGACTGTGACAGAGCTAGCTGAATAGTGGAAGTCTTAAAATTACTATTATTTGAGCTCAAATAAACAAGAGATAATATTAGTGTCCTTTCCCTGAGACAAAAGTCTTCCATACATGGTGGCAGTGTCAGTCAGTTCTGTCAGCCCCTCTGTGTGTATATGTGTATGTCAATCACCTAGTCAGCAAATGCAAATTTATAATTCTGAAAGTATTGGATTTTAAGTCACTCTTTCATATGCAAGTACACACAAATGTATGTATAGTCATTCTGTAAAGCACTTCTATCACAGTAGCAATCTTTCTTGACACGCTTTATTTTTTTTTTTAATAGAAAAGCAAGAAGTCTAAATGAAATTCTGGAAACCCAGTCTATGACATCCGATTACTCAATTATTTTAGTTGCTAATCCATTTTGTGCTGAGTTCATCTTCATAGTTACTTGTTTATTCCAAAACTTGAATTCTAGTATTTGCTGCTGATGCTTCTTCTTCTTCATCATCATCTCTTTTTTTCTTTGTTTTGTTCAGTTGTTGGTTTGGTTTTGTTTGGTTGTTGGTTTTTTTTAGATCTAGGATGTCTTCTCTCATGGAATTAAAGGGAAAAGTAGAAAAAAAAAACAAGAAATGATGTGAATATTTGCATGGAATTCTATGTTGTTGAAATACATGATTAGAACAGTGATCTTCAATTTCATGTTTGTCTTATTCTACATGGAAGAACTTATCATTTCTATGATGCTGTTCTGCAAGAGACTCAATTCTTGGCTTAGGGTCCATTCTGCCACTAGCTAATCAAATTTCCAGCAGTCTTTTCCTGCTTTAAAAATGTGTGACCAAAAAGAACTCCCCAAAACAGAGGGTAGAAGTCCAGAAAATATGAGGCAATTCTAGTTAATGTTCAAAACTTAGTGAGGGCTTCTAGATGCATAACTTCTGTAACATTTCATCTAACCCTCACAGTGAGGTTCAATGCAAGGTGCAAAGAATGACAATGGGGACTTTGTGGATGTACGAGAATCCCATATATAGCCAGAGGTACTTAAAATTAGACATTAAGGTACTTGTTTGAAAAATTACGGCATGGATGGAAAAGTAGTAAATTTAATTTGAGTAGAGAAGGGAAGTAACATTTTAATACTTTTAGAGACATCATAAATCATGGGACAAAGCCCTGGAGGGAACAGGGCCCCAAGATATCTGGCTAGTATTCAAGCATCACCTCCTCCAAGTTCCAGAGTGATGCATCCCAACAAAGAGGAAGTTCAGCAATAATGTGCAGAAGCCTGCATGGATGAACAAGATGCTCCTGGACAAAATCATATGCAAAAGGGAAGACTACAAAGGGTGGAAGCAAGGATAGGTAGCCTGGGAGGAATACAGAGAAATTGTCTGAGCAGCCAGGAATCAGCTCAGGCAAGCTAAAACGCTGTGTCCATCTCTTGGGTCCCCAGTTTAAAAAACACATGGAGCTGTTGGAGCGAATCCAGAGGAGGACCACAAAGATGGTTGGGGGCTGGAGCACCTCTCCTATGAAGACAGACTGAGAGAGTTGAGCTTGTTCAGCCGGGAGAAGAAAAGTCTCTGGGGAGACTTTGGTACATAGACAGTTCTTACTGTTCCTCATTCACAAACTTAAATTTCTTGACTTAAGAAAGAGTATTTCATTTGAGAGAGAAAAGGGAAACATAAGAAAATACCTAAACAGGATAACACACAGCTCCTAACTGCTAACTGTTTCATGATCCATTTTTATAATAAAGCAACTTGTAAATCAGCTCTTTGTTTTTTACTAGTTCTGTAGTAACATGCAACTCACAGGTTTGCTCAGTCTTAATGGGTAAGAAAATCCTACTGCTCATCTTATAGTGACGTAACATATGTTGCTCTTAGTGGTGAACCCTCACTGCTCCTTGTTATGCTCGCTATTTTTCTCCATACTTTTCATGTAGGAGCTTTACTAGCCATTCCCAATATTTATAAATTCTTACCAGGAATTCAGGAAGCACTGAAAACCATCAGTCCTGGAACATAGAAGTGGCTTTTAAATAGATTCTTTTTTCTCAATTTACAGATACTTCTTAAATTTGTTATCTTTTTTTTCCCCCGGTCAATAGAGGCGATACATTTTGTACCCTGATACAGAGAGCTATTGCCTTAGGTTAGGTGTCCACTCTGTTTACACGCATTTAATTGGACATCATTTCTGTGCATTGTTCTGATCAGGAATGTCTCTTTACATTATGGTATTAGCACAAATAGTTTCCAAACAAAAAGAAATAATATATGCAAACAAATAAGCTGCAGGCTGCCTGTTGGAGCATTTAATTTGTATCCTTCCTTTCCACTAGATGTCAATAGAGTGCTCTTCCTTTTTGGGCTTCCCTACTGCTTGAAAATTTGAAAGAATAGCAGGGGTTTGGGTTTTGCTTTAGCCCTTAGCCACAGAGCTTACATCCCCATACATCCCTAAAAAGTATACCAAAGAGAATAAGGAATAAGAGGTTTGTTGCTAAGGTAGAGAATGATTTTTGCTTACTGAATCGAGATTAGGCTCTGTGGGTGCTGAATTGAAATAAAATTTCTTTTAAATAGGGCGCTGAGAAATCAATTGTAACTAGCAGTTAATGACCAGTTTGTGAACAGCTTGAGGGAAAGCCAAGGGCAGTTAAAACTCGAGCAAATTAGTTGTTAACTGTGGTAATGAATGATATTGCAGGGATTATTGCTATTATAAACTGTAATCAATCAGGTTCACTGTGTCTAACAAAAAGTTTGCAAGTAACAACACTTTATGGATGCAGCTCTGCATGTCCAATTTTAATTAATGTGATCATCTGAGTACTCCACAATGCTAAATTCTACTTCCTGATCCCGGGAAAATATACACATGCATATTATACATAAATATATTAGTAAGACTTAATGAGAAAATGTGATCATATGAAATAATAAGGACATCAACTGAGGTATCAGAAAGCTTGTGATTTGTAGGAAGTACAAATAAAGAGAACTATCTGTGTCTGGATTCACTGTTATATTCTTCCTGGTGATACACAGTTGTAAATTTGAGTAATTCATGGCTGTTTCATTGATTCTGTTATGAAAATTTCACTTCATATGTAACTCCTATTTACACAGTGCTTTGCTGAGCACTGCATCTCCTGCTCTCAAGTGCAGTAATTCTCTCCCAGTCCCAGATGATACATTGGCTAGCTCATCCCATCAGGGAGATTTGTGAACTGTTGCTTTAGCAACTGGGTCTGCTGCATGGTTTCTGGAGAAAGGAAATGTAGCCTTCCTTGGGTTTTGTTTATTCTGTTTGTTTCTTTTAGCTCTGAATGAATGTGGACCTTAACAATAGCCTATACTCTTATTGTTGGCTTGCAGCATCAATGTCTGCGTGCAAGAAATATGGACAGTAGTTTAAAGGTAACAATAAGGTTTATATAGTTTTACATTATGAAATATATCCATGTTTTCCAATGGGCTTGACATGTCTTTTTCTTTGGGTCCTAAATGCCCATGGCTTCTGTTGCATGTGTGGTACTGCTGTGAGTCTCCAGTCTGCAATGCAGAGCAAAGGTGGGTGTAGATGTAAAGAAAATCAACACAGTATACCAACTACTTTACATACCAAGGAAGTGAGCTGGCTTCATTGTTTGGGCACCCTATCTCACTGACAGCAAAGAGATTTCAGATGTAGCTGTTGCCTGTGATTCTGATGCCAGACAAAAGGGAGACTGACCCTTAGCCCCACTGCTTAGCTCCAAGCTGTCTTCCTGTTGCACTATTGAGCCCGATCTATCTTGTCTCTACAAACTGGTCTCAGACTTGCTATTAATTTTGTGCCCCTGGACCTCTTCTGGACCCAGAGGTTGCACCTGTAATCCAAAGATATAATTATGACTTTTTATGGAATTTTTCCAGGTCATAGCTTCAGAAGTGATGTGAATGGTGCTATTCAGTGTGACTTTTATTTTAGGGTAGATGTTATCTGTATAGGAGTGTTGTAGGAGGGAACATATGAGTGCAAAACCTTTAGGTTGATGCTGGAATACCCTCTGAGACTGAGGAAGACACCTCTGGGTAGGAAAGAGTGCCTTTTGAGAGGAGTTGCTAGAGAGATCAGTTCCTTGAACTGTGACTGACTATACTCCTTGAGAAACCCAGATGGAGTTTGTATAGATAAGAGACCTAAGAATTATACCACCTAAATAATAAAGAGCTACAATCTTTGATATTGCCCCATCTCTCTCTTTACTATAGTAAAGCGGTACATTCTGTCTGCCCTGGAACGTGTTCCCAGTTCTGCTGATTACGTAGCTTATTTCTGGTTTAAGTTAAAATTGCTGATATGGATTAAAACTGAAATGTTGACACAGAATGGAAAACAATAGCATAACTATCATAGAGATGCTCTTGATGATTTTTCTAATTGTATTTTAGACCAAATCTGTATTAAAGCAAAGAGATCAGCACTGACACTTAAAATTTCCTACCACTTAATTTATCTTATGGATTACAGAGTAGACAGGATAGTTCAGATCAGTATTAATCTTGGTAAATAAGTGCTTACAAAATGTCATGAAAACCCTAAGTGAGCAATGTAACTAAGCCCTAAAAGGAAGTGTGTGTAAGTGACGTTATATAATTTGTTGGTAGACAGTGTTTTTATTTCCTTAGCAACAAAAATATGGATTATGGCCATGGCTCATAAACTATGAAGAGTTAGCATTGCTGGATTATGGAATGAACATTAAAGAGATGTTAAATGGTTTAGAACATAACAAGGAAAATGGAAGCAACAAGATTTGTGTCAGTTACCAACCTCACCATTTGTGTCTTTTAAAATCGCTATTCACTGCAATCCATTTTTCCACCATGTTACATATTTCCTCATGCTTTCTCAATGTATTTAATTATATTAATATATGGTTGATATCTCTTTAATTTCTTCTGTTATTAAAACCTGCTGAAACTGATGTTTTAACACATGCAATGCTCTAAATCACCTAAATTTCTGCTTTTGTTCTTACTTTGCTTAATGGTCTATGACCCTTCTCATATATTTCTTAGTTCTGACAGCATGAAGCATGTTTTCTTGTTTTGTTTTGGGTTTCGCTTTGTTTTGGGTTTTGTTTTGTTTTGTTTTTCCTTTTAAATATTTCAAATGCTTGAAGAATAATCAGGAGACGAGGAACAAGCAAGACCTGTTAAAAAAGTTTAGAATATAAATGGCAAACCAAAATTAGTGTTCACAATGTAAGGCGAAGGTTGTCCCTGATAATTTCTTCTTATGACAGAATATTTTCTTTTTAATTTAAGGAAATGATTCAAAAACTAATATCATCGTCATTAATTTTTCCCAATAAATTGGGAAGTAAAAGAATAGAACCAGCTGTTTAAGTAAACCAATGGTATATCTCTTAAAATACTTTCTTTAATAATGAGAAGTGTTTTAGCATAATTTATAATACACTTATATTAGCCTGTAGATCATAAATTAAATAAAGTTCTTGGTATGAATTGGGGCCCTAATGGACAAATAAAGATTAATCTGACTGAGGCAAATTTCCCCTGCACTTACACTGCAGCAAATGTATACTAAGATATTCTTACTCTGTTATGCTAGTAAGTCATCAGGTAAACTGAAAGCAGAGTTTTCCTTATTAATATAATATCATAATAATAAAAGTATGTGGCACAATGTTTAACAAGATTAAAAAAACCCAACCAAACCAACAAACCCCCCATGATTTTTATTTATTTATAAAGTGAAAAATACTATAATTAAATTAACCTGGAAGATAAACTTATATTTATTTGACTTAAATTATAGTAATTTTGTAATTACAATAGTATGTTTGGAGTTGAAAGTCACACTTCAGCAAAACCTTTTTTTCTAGAGGATAAAGTTTTGTTAAGGGTAAAAAAAGTAAATAATAGTATACTTATTAATACTACTATTAAGTAAATAGAATACTTATTGTCATCTGAAACAAAGCCTTTTGTTATTGGTACTTTCACAGCACTTACTATTGCATTAATAAATTATTTTATTTTAGGGCTATCGATTGTTTCAGAGTTCAAAAAGTTTAAACAGTAGCACCATTTGTTGCAAAACTGTATGTTGCACTGTTGCTTTTTGCTTTTTTCAGAGAATTTTTGCACTTAAAGGACTTAAATAACTTTTATTTATTTCATTAATTTTAATTGAAAAGTTTACACAATAAAATTGGAACAGCCTGCAGATTGTATTCTAAAATAATTCAAAGAATTAGTTTTGTATATATTTCAGTAGAACATGTTGGGCTTTTTTTTCCTTCCAATAAATATGTTCCTGACATTTTTTATTATCCTGTATATTTGTTTTAGACTGAATGGTTAATTTCCACTGAGAATGACACATCTTGTCCCCTATGTGTCGTCTCCAGGATTTGATCTTCCTTTGTTAATTCTAGGGCACACAATTTCAGAGTTAAGTTTTCCAGAAAACTCCTTTGTTACACAGTGGTTGGATGTCTTCCAAATTGTTTTATGTGTTACTAATTCAAGCATTCAGTATTTTGAAATAATCTCAGCCTTAGAGATTGTTCAAGTTATTACCTGCAGTGTTCTTACTTGAATCACAGAAATAGGACTAAACTTTTAAGATTGAGGGTCAATTTTACTACATGAAGTATTTCTGTGGGTTTTTTTCAAATTGTAATTCTATACCTGCATTTTACTTAAATTTTGAAATGCTTTTTCAGTGCTCCCCCCCACCCCCCTAGTTAAACATTTAGGGGAAAACCCTGACGACCACAAGAAGTCCATTTCAATTTGGCAGGTTGTAATGATTGGTATAGTAAAATGCCAAGAATTTAGACTCTCTTATGTAAGCATGATGCTTCTTGCAAGCAGAAGGAGGAGCTGGATAGAAAAGAAAACGAGGAAAGTGAAAAGTGAGGTGGGGAGAAGGTGAAATAGAAGTGAAAGTGGTAGACAGAGAGGGTGTTGGACTAGTGCCAACTCAGCTAAAGTCAAAAGAAAGACACTGATTTTCAAGGCAATTGGATCAGACCCATAGTCTGATGGTACTGCATTGCTTTGTATTTATAATTAGAAGTTACAGCTGAGTTTTCAAACTGCTAAATTTGACACTAAAAATTCCAGTTTCTAATTTTCTGAAATTCCTTGGGTTTGTCCAAATGTATAACTCAGCAGCAAATTTAGTTTTTTATAGATAGCCTCACTGAAGACCACTGGGGAGGAAAGCAACTATGAAATCCCAATAAAGTAGTCCTCTTCTGGGTGGAAAAGTCTTGCAGATATAGGTCACTATTGCCTTGTAGTCTGCTTACTTCTCCAGCTGGTATTGAGGAAAGGGTTACAGCTCTCACCTCCATCTCTCTCAAATTGGGGTTGCTAGAATTGAGAATACCAGGGGTCATTTAGAATATAGAAGTGCTGTGCTGGAGCACTTCAAGTCTGTATTATATGGTGCCAAGAATGGAGTATCTGGCTCAGTTAAGATGTAGTATAATAGTATTAGTAATTCAAACTTTTGATTTCTATAGGAAATTGACAGTTCATTTTTTTCTCCCATCATTTGTCGTATTTTACAGTTGTTATTTTCACATGTCCCTTTTTCACAGCTTACCTTGCCTGGAAGGCCTCTGTTTAATCTTCATCCTCTCACACTCTCCCAAATATGTAGTTCTGCCTTTCTCCTTTGAACTGACAGAAGACTCCATTTGATACTTTTCAGGTTGGAGACAGAGCAGTCATTACGTTCTTCTGTTCTTTCACTTGTAAGGATTTTGTGGTGACTTTTAAACTAAAATTTATAATGATTTTTTTCCTTAAATAATTAAAAAATATTTATCAACATTTATTGATTAAATGAAATGTTAATGAGCCTACTTATGACTTAGTCTGTACTATTAGTTCCATTGACTTCAGCAGGACTCCTTATCTGAGTAAGGGCTATTGAATTTTGAGCCTATATTGAGAAGGTTATCTTGCAAACACAAGGGCAAGAAATACTATAGCTTTATTTCTGTAGAAAATACGATGTCTCTAAGAAGGTTTTTATGAGATCTCAGATGCTGAGAATGACAATGTAGAATATTAACTATGCAATGGAAATTTCCATGCTGCAGGCTGAATGGGACCCAGACAAAATCTGTTGTGGATACAGTAATTATTATAATTATTTACTGAGCTTCATCTGTGCTGTAATTTACTCTATGGAATGTGACAGGACACACAAACCCATGACTGTCAGAGCTGTATAAAACTCTTTACTGTTTGGTACATTTCAAAATAAGAAAGACAATAATTCCTCACATTCCTATGTTCAGAAGATAAATTGGATATGAAAGGAAAGATGTGAACTCAGTGAGCTATGAAGATGTGTGTCTGTCTATAAATTTATTATGTATATCCTTAAGCATATAGTAGTTTGATCAAATGAATAATGTACTTGTAAATCAGATAACAGGATTATCTGTGTTCTCAATTGAAATTTTAAATCTCATCTAAAGAAACACTGTTTCACCAATCTATGTCCTTTTTCATTCAAACGGTTTTTACTCTGATAATAAAGACTCAGGGGTGCATACACAGAAGTGTTTTCATATGCTGTTTGTATTTGTATCTATTTTTCACAGCAAGAAAACCGTTATTATTTTATGAATAGTAATTTGCTTTCACTAACACATGCATTTCTGTAAAAAGGAGCTGAAATTCTATCCCAGTCAGGAAGTTTCTGAGTATCTGTTGTCATCTGCTGAATATTTTGAACTCTGACTGACGCTGTAGCATCTCAGCAACATGTGAGAGCAGCTCATTGTCTCATAAAATAAGGTTTTAACTATATAAAGTATAGGAACACATTAGCTTGATAGTTAAAGCTGTCTCTAGGGCAGTTAAAGATACAGACTTAAATTGCCTCAGGAAACAGGATAACATTACTGTGGACACTCTGACTTTTTGACTCTTCTATAAGAGATCACTACCCTGATGCTGCCTGCTACCAACATACCCTGTGTAGAAATTGGTTGTCCTTGGGTGTGTGAGGACAATATCTATTCAACAAACAGACAAACACATAGGTTTTGGTTCCCAAGGACATCTAGCTACATTGATTACTGCTGTCTGAGACAAAACCAGAACATAGAACTGTAGGCGTGCAGGAGATTTTCAAGTAAAAAATAAGCATGCGGTATGAATCAAAACAGCTCAAGGGATAGATCTCTCGCATTTGTCTGAAGAGGAATTCTTAATGATAATATTGGATTGTTTGTCAAGCTTTAATAAAGCTGATTTTTATTAAAAAGTATCTATGTGTACAGAAACACTGATTTATGTATCTTGAAAAGTCTGAAGAGGAATAGTAAGCTCTTGTGCAGAAATAACTCCTGTGGGGTGGAGGTGAGAAGGGATTTTCAGCATCTCAGTTGATGTAGATATTCAGTTCACACCTAAATCTCAATACGGCAGCTTAGATTCCTTATAGGACCTTAGGTGGTTGAGTTCTTCATAGTATCGATTGACTAATAACCTACCTAAACTAAATACATTTCTTTTACCATAGTTATCTTTTATTGCTTAGTCAACTCTGTCTCAATGTCTATCTGTAAGCCTAACATGGTTTGTCATGGATATACTTATTTAGGGAAGCCAAGGCTACAACCCCTTCATTCTACAAGTTATAGAAAATGTACACATGCAATAAAGTTCAATTCCTTAGATTGAACATCTTTAGGTGTCAGATTGGTAGAATTGTCACTTTAAATACAAAAGAACAATTTTTTTCTTCATTAGCTGGAAGTACTGCTGTGACAAACAGCCTGTTTTTTTTAATGTCTTTTTGTTTTGCAATAGTCTGCGTTCACCAGTATCTTTATACCAACTGTATATAGAGTTAGAATTGTTGTTTCTCTTGTACAATTCATGATTTATCAATGGGTTCCATCTTACTTATACTTAGAAGAGCATTAATATATACCTTTAGCACATGCCTTTATTTTACTGCAAGAAATCCTTCCTCAGAAGTGGGATTCATGCTACAATGTTTAGGTGTGACATGCTTTCGACAATGACCTGCTGTGTTACGCTCTCCCACAAATGCCTGGAAGGAATGCTTATGACAGATGCAATCATGCTCAGATGCATGTGTGCTTTATATTTTAGTGAATAAGAAGAAATGTTTTTCCAGGAGGCCAGTATTTCAAGTCTTTATCATATTGGGTTATAAATTATTTATTCACCTCAGCAAAGATCAATATTTCCTCAATGGATTGATAAAAATGTTCTGGTCTAACTTTAGCCTATGCTATACCAAAGGAGGATATTCTTCTACTGTTTCACAATGGGTAACTTGACAGTTATGGCACAAGGAAATAATGATAAAATGCAACATTTCTATGTAGTATTTTGTATATATTATGCTGCAGCACAAAGTTAGAATACAGGTTAGAATAAATTATTTTTTGTGGAGCTGAATTAATGCATAGCACTTCAAGATAAAATTTGTATCAACATTCTTAATTAGCTTACACATCTCACTTTGCACATGCACATATGGAAAGAAACATTAATACGTGAAATACCTCAGATTTTTCTTAGTCCTAAAGACTGAGAGTACTGAAGTGTACTGAAGTTGGGGCATAAGGAGGAAATACAGAGATGCAAAATTTTCTTAGAACTGATCATGAGTTGTATATATTTTCACTCCATTACCGTAGCTAATGATGGATGCTATCATGTACTCAAAAAGAAAAGACTTTTATAAACACATTTTAATAAAAGAAGTCTAGACTTTTGCTAATTCTCACAGTCTTAAAAAATACTGATGCAAATGCTGCTGTTATCCAAATAATACTGCTTAGAAATGAGAAACTATGCAGCCTTTCTGTACTCCAGAAATTAATCTTCTGTACTGACCCTGTGTGCTCTGGAAAATCCTATTTCCAATGTGTCTATTCCAATCAGAAGACACCAGAAATCATTCTTGTCATTCAGCTGGATGAAAGTAAGAAGAAACAATATTTGCATGAAGCCACAACTTGCCTGTAAGATTCTTTACTTAAACATATTTTTAACCTTTGTTTTGGTTTTTTGTGGTCTTATTACACAGGTAAATAACAAAGCAGAATAACCCCATTGTAAAATATCAAATTGCTCTTTAGCAAAATAAAATAAATGAAATGCTATTTGATGGCATCAAGTGATTTAAGTCCTCACCCCGCTATGCATCTCTCTTTTGATTAAGGAGGATCCTCGAATTATTTTAAAATGAATAAAGGAGTATTTCACTAGTTGTTTGCACCTACAGCCTTGCAACCAAGGGTTGTTTGGAAAAGACAAACACTCACTTCTTAAAAAGAACTGCAGCTTAATAGTGGAATATGGCTGATCTTTTATCGCATATTGTGCGGCAATTTCAGCAGGGAAAGAATAGAATTGGGAGCCCAGGTAGCAAATTAGATTGATGTGTTGTCCTCGACATACTGGCATTTTCATTTCTGAGGCCTACCAAGCCCAAAACAAAACCATTTTTTATGCTTGTTCAAAATCTCAAGAGAAATGAGTTCAGGTGGTCTCAGCCCAGTTTTTCATGTACAAGAGGACACATCAAAAAGCTGTCTTGTGTTGATAGTAATTCATCACTCTCATCTGTGAAAAGCCATGGGATTGCAAGCATGGTGAAAAAAAAAAGGAAAAAAAAGAAAAAAAACCCTGTTAACCACATTTTTTTCTACTAACTGTATCTCTCTGGCCCATTTTGTATGAATATATGAGCAGACATGTCAAGGGACAGAATGAAGATCATGTCTTCATGATTATCAAGGACTGTTTTTTAATTCACCTTTCCTGATCCATGCCTCTGACTGAATCTCAATATAATGAAACAAAATCACAAAGTATGGAAAGCAAAACTGTGGAAGCTATAACTTAAATAAAAACAGGTAATGAAAAATGTAAGTCACTAAAGAACACTGATGAGATGTTAAAAATATAATCAAGCAGCATGTCACTGTGTACAGTTTAATTCTTTCAATCTCCTAAAATGACCTTGGGATAATTAGAACACTTGAAAATGTTGCATCTTCAATAAGTTGTTTCCCTCAGGTTTAACAAAGGAAGCAGAAGAGAGATTACTGATATGATCGTGTTCAAGTTAAAATATTTCTCTGAGGACTGTCTGTATTAAGAAGACTGTTCAGTTTTCAGCACTGTCAGAGAAATGCTTTTGGAGATGCTGCAATGTCACATCACAATGTGCAAAATTGAATTCTGTGGCTGTTTTTATCCTTTCTGTTCTTTCAGTCCTCAAGAACACATTCCATATAACTACCATGATGGGACGGAGTTTCATCATCATGAAGACCTGGACTGTTCACATTTCCTTAAAGATCTGGTAGATGAGGACAGAACACAACACAATTTACCAAAATTGCTAATCTGGATGACCACAGTAGATTATTGAAAAGAAATTCAACTAAGAGGGGGTAAATGTTTACTTGCAGCATCTTAATACTAAAAATGGGGGGATGTGGATTTCTGGCACTTTGTATTCTTTCTTTGGGGCATAAAAGAGACTAACACAGGCTCAAGTAAGACAACTGAGATAAGAGAGGAAGGAGGTATAATCAGTGAGAAAAGAAGGACATGTTCTGTTCCATTGATAATGTCATAATCAGTGTAGATGATACAATAATGAATCCCTGTTAACTAACACTGCAATGGATGGTTTCAACAACAATTCGTTATAGTATCTGTTAGAGGAAGTGAGTTCAACTCAATGAGTTCCTCATTTAAAACAAAGAACAGAACTTTATAGCAAGCTTTTGAGATTGTTAATTCTGACAGTCTATGACGTTTAGAAACAGTTCGCTACCATCTTCAGAAATATTTGAGTACAAGTAAAATGAATCAATATCCCATTTTCAGTAGATCCAGTGGTATTGCACTCTTGTTTAGACTGTTTAGGTATGATCATGATCCTGACAGACTCAGCAGTTATGTTTGCAATTGATTTTTATTGATAGAATTCTTAAGATAGTTGCAATTTCTGAGCAATTTTACTGTATTTGATTTTCAGAAGTTATTTGAAGAGCTTTTTATTTGGGGTGAAAACATTAACATTAAAAATGGATGCAATATCCTGCTTTTACTGACATGGCTTTTGAAAATCCATAATAGTCAGGCCACATGAGTATAGAGTTTCAGTTCATGATAACATGATAAACATGGGTGCTTAAATTGTGTCCTATTATTAAAATTATTATTCAAAAGCAAGGTAATTATTAGTAGTATTACCCCATATGATCTGCACCACAAGTAACTTCCCATCTTCTCTCCTCTTGTAGTACTTATATTAATCTTTTCTATCCTCAGGTTTACGTTGCAGCTCACAGACAACACACTATAGCACTATAACTGAATCAGTAGACAACTGCACCATGTCAGATAAGAAACAATAGCCAGGAGTAAGAAGGCTAAGAGTGGGATCAATATTAAGTTGGCTTTGTTTCTGAACCTTGGTGTTTGCATAATTGACCCCAAAATTTCTAAGCAAGCAGGTAAGAATTCTATCACTTGCATTCATTAAAGAAAGCAACTGGACTCTACCTGGGTTCCTTCATAGTAGTTTCTAATTAACATGGGCAATTTCTCAATGAAAAAAAAAAGTTATAATTTTACTTACGTAAAAAGTATAAAAGCAAAAACTTGTCACAGAAAATCGTTTTCTGCATTAAGTTAATAACATGACAAAGAAGCAACTGGACCTGCTGTATGAAAAATGCACTCTTCTCAGACAGACAATGTGTTCCCATAAATTGAAGTCATCTCATCTGTGACAGTAAATAATGAATAGCATTATTTAAGTGAAGAGATATAGCTTGTTTTTCTCATTAACAGTATGTCAACACTGCTGGACTGTAAGAACTCACAAGAAAAAAAAGAATAAAAAAGCAAATCTAATAATTTCTTATTTTCTAAGTCTATCAAAATAGATTTGATCTTACAAGGGTAACATGGTCATCCACAACAATAAACATCATATGCCATTGTTGTATGAATATGCATATTGTTGCAGGGAACAATTCAGGGTATCAATAAGGTATTTTAAACTGCAAATTTCCATAGAAGACTAAAATAAGTCTAAGGGACTAGTAACAGTGGGAGGGGAGAGACATTTTAATGGAGATAAACCCATTCTATAACCTGGCTGCTAATAAAAACATACAGTCCCCTTCAGATTCTGTATAACACAAATTCTTCATTAAAAGGACATCTATGCTGAGGCTGTAGTGTTATCTTTATTTTTACAACTTTTTTTGCTTACTTTTCCAGTAGAAAAAAATAAAATGAAATGATTTTTGATCGATGCATTGTTCAACAGGTTCAGTGTAGTGTAGTGTAGTTTTTTCCAAGGCTTTTCAGGATTCATTTATACTCATGCATTTTTCTCCAAGGACAGAAGTGAGAGAGAAATGGACTATTTGATTAAACAGGAGTAGTTAAAACTATGTCTCATGTCTATCAAATAGAATTTATGTGATTTGTCCAGCTACAAAATCTGGCCCATAAAGGAGACCAGGCTTACGAGTCATTTGATCAATGACAAAAAGCAGGAAATCAGGCAAAAATGCCAGGAGTCCTGCATGGATGGACAAGATGCTTCTAACAAAAGTCAAGCGTAAAAAGAGAGTATGCAGAAGGCAGAAGCAGGGACCGGTAAACTGAGAGGAATCTAGCATTCAAGGAGGTCCTGCTGCTGCATGAGGCTGTGGCACTGGTGATACAGGACATGCAAAAGACTGATGTACTGAATACCTTCTTTATCACAGACTTTACTAGGAAGATTGACCTTAAAGGGCCCAGAGACCAGAGGAAAAGACTGGAGGAAGGGAGACACCCTCAATAGAAGAGGATCAGGTCAGGGAATACTTAAGCAAACTGAATACGCATAAATCCATGGGACCTGATGGGATGTACCCACAAGTGCTGAAGGAACTGGCTGATGGGTCAGGAACTGGAGAAGTGGGCCCAGGTGAACCTTATGAGTTTCTACAAAGCGAAGTGCAGGATCCTGCTCCTGGGTTGTGACAATCCCCATTATCCATACAGGTTAGGAGATTATGTGCTAGAAAGCAGCCCTGAGGAAAGGACTTGGGAGTACTTGTAGATGAGAAGCTGGACATGAGCCACCAATGTGCATCTGCAGTCCAGAAGGCCAACTGAATCTTGGGCTGCATCAAAAGTAGTGTGGCCAGCAGGCCAAGAGAGGGGATTCTCCCCCTCTATTCTGCTCTGGAATATTGAATCCAGCTTTGGAGTCTTCAACACAAGAAGGACATGGACCTGTTGGAGCGCTTCCAGAGGAGGGCCGCAAAAATGATCAAAGGCCTGGAGCACCTCTCCTATGAAAATTGAAGGTGGGGTTGTTCAGTTTGGAGAAGAGAAGGCTCCAGGGAAACCTTATAGTGGTGCCTATAAGAAAGCTGGAGAAGCATTGCTCATGGGGACAATATGTAGCAATAGGACAAGGGGTAATGTTTTTAAACTAAAAAAGGAGAGATTTAGGTTGTATAGTAGAAAAACTTTCTTCAACATGAGCCCCTGGTGGATCACTGGAACAGGTTGCCCAGGCTGATTATGGAGTCTTCATCCTTGGAGATATACAAAAGCCATCTGGACATAGTCCTGGGCAACTGGGCCTAGGTGGCCCTGCTTGAGCAGGGGGATTGGACCTAACAACATCCATGGTCCCTTCCAACCTCAACCTTTTCTCTGATTCTGTGAAATTTCTTTGTGATTTATTTTTATGGTATGTTAATAGGTTAGACTAATTAATGTCCTGAGAGATTAGCTTCTGCACCCTGTAAATTCTCTGTAACAGAAGTTCCTTCTGTATTTAACCTTAAAGCATTTGGTGTAACAACATAAATCCCTGTTAGAATTACTTCAGAGAAGTCTTGAATCTTACCATTCCACATTGTTAAAAGACTTTTGGAACCAGGGAGACCTCTTCAAAGCTAATAAACAACTTTATAGTTAGTGAGATTAAAGAACACACGGTCTGGTCACATCTGCTTCATTCTGTGAGCAAGTATGTTGCAGCAATCTGTAGAAGCTGAGAACAGCAGAGGAATCATACTGAGAGGCCTGGTAAATGACAGCTTTGTTAATGTCCTTGGTGGCATATATTGTATGGACCCTGAAAGATAAACAAGCAATCAACATGATTTAACTGTACAGCTGGAAATATTGTCAAAATATGTCTAAACATGGTTCACTGTGAAAAGAGCGGTGTTGCTGAAAATGCCTCTCAGAAGTTAACCTGACCTGCTATTTGAAGCTTGTGCCTTTTGAAGAACAGAGCATATAGAAAAGCAGGGAGATCCTCTCTATGTTTTTTCTTCTTGTAAAGTTATTGACACGTCCAGCATAAGGTATATATGAAGATGACTTCTGAACTAGTGGTTCATACCTGGCAGTTGTATTAACCTAGGAACATTTCTGTGCAAAGATCAAGTCACCAGGGGACACGGTGAAAAAAACCTAGAGCATCTCCCCTATGAGGAAAGGCTGAGTAAGCTGGGACTGTTCAGCCTTGAGAAGAGAAGACTAAGGGGGGACCTAATCAAAGTTTATAATTATCTGAAGCAGGGGATGCAGGGGGAATCAGCCAGCCCCTTTTCAGTGGTCTGTGGGGATAGGACAAGGGGCAATGGCTGCAAGTTGGAGCATAGGAAGTTCCGCACCAACATGCGGAAGAACTTTTTCACAGTGAGGGTGACTGAGCACTGGAATAGGCTGCCCAGGGGGGTGGTGGAGTCTCCTTCACTGGAGATATTCAAGACCTGCCTGGACGCCTATCTGAGCAATATGAGCTAGGGAGCCTGCTTTGGCAGGGGGGTTGGACCCGATGATCTCTCGAGGTCCCTTCCAACCCCTACAATTCTGTGATTCTGTGATTCTGTGAAATGATGGATATACTCAAAAAGAAAAGACTTTTATAAACACATCATACCCTCACCATAATTTTTTCAGATAAAAAAATTTTTCTAGGAAGTGATGCAGTCAAATAGACTAAATGATCTAATAAGGCATTTCTTTTCTATTTCAGATTTTGTGATCTTATCAATAGGTCAATTAAATCAGACTTTTTTTTCAGTGTAAAAGAGCAGAATACTCTCAAAAGTCGCATTGCTGATTGGAAGTTTTATTTATGGGACAGCCACAGTTAAAATAACCGACCAGGTTTTTTCATTTGAATCTTTTTCTTTTAATGTGGGTGCTATTTTCACACAACAGCAGGAGAAAACAGAAGAAACAAAAACCTGCATTTAACTCTGTGAGATGGTCCACAGTTTCAGTTGATACTATTTCAAGCAAATACAACTATTGGTGTTAATATTATAGCATGTTTGACCCCTTTCTAATTTTAAATGTGTAATTGCACTTTGAAGTGTATTTCCTTGCTACCTGAAAGAAGAACTTGATTTTCCTTACAACACATTCATTTTCATTTTTCATCAAATGTATCTATAAATTTCTTCTTGCATGTTTGAAACAAATACTATCTAGAGCAGGTTGTCTCTTTATGTAGAATGGCTTTACTGAAAACGATTGGTTTGGAATGCTTTTCCTCTCAAATGGGCCACAGATCAGAATTTTAGACCTTAATGTTTATTAGTTCATACATTTCCAAGAGTTTGTTGAAAGTTTACTACTATATCATTATTTGGCTTTCCTTTGTATCCAGTGATTAAAATAATGACTTGGCAATAATTTCATCAGTTCTGTGCCCTGACGAAAAAATTCACACTTTTTTTTTTTCCCATCAGTTGTATGAATTCAAATTAAAATATCTATTTTATCTTTCTCTTCAGAATGAAATTGTAAAAAAAAAAGTATATTGCAAGGTCATAGGCAATTGAAAAGAAAAGGTCGGTCAACTAGTGGCTACTCAGCAGGCAGCTTTTGGTGGTCTGCTGCTCCTGAGATTTACTCTTCAGAGACTTTTACTCTGTAAGATAAGTAATTAATTGCTGAAAGAATGCATTATTGTTGTATTGGTTGGTGTCGTGGTTTTGCCCCAGCCAGGGGCCGCACCCCACACAGTCGCTTGTACTTTTAAAAGGAAGGGGGAAGGAAAGTTGGGGAAAGGGGAAAAGGGAAGGAAGAAAGGAGGAAAATAAACCACAACCTAGAAACCAGAACCACGCAGGTTGGGATAAGGATAGTTTACTAAACAATAACAGAAAACTAGATATAACAATAACAGAAGTTTAAAGCACAAAATAGATGAAACTGGTGATACACAATGCAATTTCTCACCAAAACACACAACTCAGGCCGCACAGCTTAGAGCCCGTCCCGGACACCCCAACCATCCCCAGAAACTGCACGTCCTGGCGTTGTCTCCCCCTCTTCCCCCCAGTCCCCCCTTAAACTGAGCATGACGTAACTGGCATGGAATATGCTCTTTGGCCAATTCGAGTCACCTGTCCTGGCTGCGTCCCCTCCTTTCTCACTAGTAAGGAAGTATGCAGAGCTGAGAAAGGTACTTGATTGCCCGGCAACAAATCGGAGACATCAGGGTGCTATCAGCACTATTCTCATGCTAACACCCAAACATGGCATTCCATCCACTGCTAAAAAAAAAGTTTAACTCCATCACAGCTGAAAC
Source organism: Porphyrio hochstetteri (assembly GCA_020800305.1). Lineage (NCBI taxonomy): Eukaryota > Metazoa > Chordata > Aves > Gruiformes > Rallidae > Porphyrio > Porphyrio hochstetteri. Next base: position 179,796,800 of record CM036905.1, on the reverse strand, counting down.
CAGGACATTATCCACCCCTTATTCCATACCATTTACGTCATGACCAGATCCAACAATTTTCTTTGGGTACAACCAGTTTCGTGTTTCACACACCCATATATGTATGTACACACATATGCACACATACGTGCATACAGATCTTATTCCCTCAGTCTGTGAATCATCCCTCTGAAGTTGTTGAGTTCATTTAGTCCATGATTTTCAGGCTCCATTTGTCGTAACAGTTTCTCAGGATAATTATATGTTCCATTGGCTCGTTGCATGCTGCATCTCAGGCTCTTGGCTGATACACCTGGCATGGTCCATGCTCATAGTCTGTGGGTCAGAGTTTATTTTCAAAGGGAGAAAAAAGTTCTTGAGAGGCCAGGCTTTAGTTCCATCATCATGGCACTCATTCTTCATTAACTTGTATGACTCCGGCTATAATGCTATGGTACAACATACAGCAATCATAACAATAATGAATATACAATAATGGGTTATTTGGCAATTATTATAATTTCTACTTCATTAATTATATTGGCTATTCTCACCCAAAATCAAATCCCCTTGAGGTACACATCGAACTTCTCCATCCCTCTGCATTACCCACCAAGTACAGCCAGGTCCTTGAGCAAAAACAATTCCAGACATGGGTTTACCTTTGCCTGAAGCAGGGATGACCCAAACTCTCTTTCCCAATACACTCTTCATATGCACTACTGGGACTCTGTCTCCCTCTACAGTACGTGGAAATTTTGACTGGGCAGGGCCAGCCCGATTAGTAGATCCCCTAGAGTTAACTAACCACGTGGCTTGGGCCAAATGTATATCCCAATGCTTGAATGTCCCACCACACATTGCTTTCAGTGTAGTTTTTAAAAGTCCATTATATCGTTCAATTTTCCCAGAGGCCGGTGCATGATAAGGAATGTGGTACACCCACTCAATGCCATGCTCTTTGGCCCAGGTGTCTATAAGAGTGTTTCGGAAATGAGTCCCATTGTCTGACTCGATTCTTTCTGGAGTACCATGTCGCCAGAGGACTTGCCTTTCAAGGCCCAGAATTGTATTTCGAGCAGTGGCATGGGGTACGGGATATGTTTCTAGCCAGCCGGTAGTTGCCTCCACCATTGTAAGCACATAACGTTTGCCATGGCGGGTTTGTGGGAGGGTGATGTAATCAATCTGCCAAGCCTCCCCATATTTATATTTCATCCACCGTCCTCCATACCAAAGGGGCTTTAACCGCTTAGCTTGCTTGATTGCAGCACATGTCTCACATTCGTAGACAACTTGTGCGATGGCGTCCATGGTCAAGTCCACCCCTCGATCCCGAGCCCATCTATATGTTGCATCTCTCCCTTGATGACCCGAGGTATCATGAGCCCATCGAGCCATGAATAATTCACCCTTACATTGCCAGTCTAGATCTACCTGAGCCACTTTAATCCTAGCAGCCTTATCTACCTGATGGTTGTTTTCATGTTCCTCCATGGCCCGACTCTTAGGTACATGGGCGTCGACATGACGTACCTTTACAAGAAGTTTCTCTAACCGAGCAGAGATATCTTGCCATAAGTCACCAGCCCATATAGGTTTGCCTCTACGCTGCCAGTTGTTCTTTTTCCACTGCTGCAACCACCCCCACAGGGCATTCGCCACCATCCATGAATCAGTATAAAGGTAGAGCCTTGGCCACTTTTCTCTCTCAGCAATGTCCAGGGCTAACTGGATGGCCTTCACCTCAGCGAACTGGCTTGATTCACCTTTTCCTTCAGTGGCTTCTGCTACTCTTCTTATAGGATTCCATACAGCAGCTTTCCATCTCCGATGCTTACCCACAATGCGACAAGACCCATCAGTGAACAGGGCATATCGCTTCTCATTCTCTGGCAGTTCATTGTAGGGTGGGGCTTCTTCAGCACGTGTTACCTCCTCATCCTCTGGTGACATCCCAAAATCTTTGCCTTCTGGCCAGTCTGTGATCACCTCCACGATTCCTGGGCGATTGGGGTTTCCTATTCGAGGCCGCTGTGTAATTAGTGCAACCCACTTGCTCCACGTAGCATCAGTGGCATGGTGTGTAGAAGGAACCTTCCCTTTGAACATCCAGCCCAGCACCGGCAGTCGGGGTGCCAGGAGGAGCTGGGCTTCAGTTCCAATCACTTCTGAGGCGGCTCGAACCCCTTCATAGGCGGCCAGTATTTCCTTTTCTGTTGGAGTATAATTGGCCTCAGATCCTTTGTAGGCCCGACTCCAAAACCCCAGCGGTCGACCTCGAGTCTCCCCTTGTGCTTTCTGCCAGAGACTCCAGGTCGGGCCGTTCTCCCCAGCTGCAGTGTAGAGCACATTTTTAATATCTGTCCCTGTCCGGACAGGCCCAAGGGCCACTGCATGGACTATCTCGCGTTTGATCTGCTCAAAGGCTTGCTGTTGCTCAGGGCCCCTTTGGAAATCATTCTTCTTTCGAGTTACATGGTAGAGTGGGCTCACAATGAGACTGTAGTTTGGGACATGCATTCGCCAAAAACCTATAACACCTAAGAAAGCTTGTGTTTCCTTTTTGTTGCTTGGTGGAGACATAGCTGCTATTTTATTAATAATGTCCATTGGGATCTGACGACGCCCATCCTGCCATTTTATTCCTAAAAACTGGATTTCTTGCGTAGGCCCCTTGACTTTACTTCGTTTTATAGCAAAACCGGCTTCTAAAAGGATTTTAATTACCCTGTTTCCTTTTTCAAAAACTTCCTCTGCTGTGTTGCCCCATACAATGATGTCATCAATATACTGCAGGTGCTCTGGTGCTTCACCCTTTTCCAGTGTATTCTGGATTAGTCCATGGCAGATGGTGGGGCTATGTTTCCACCCCTGGGGCAGACGATTCCACGTGTATTGGATGCCTCTCCAAGTGAAAGTAAACTGTGGCCTGCACTCTGGCGCCAGTGGGATCGAGAAGAAAGCGTTCGCAATGTCGATTGTGGCGTACCACTTGGCTGCCTTCGATTCCAATTCATACTGGAGCTCTAACATGTCTGGCACAGCAGCACTCATACCTGGAGTGACTTCATTTAGGCCACGATAATCTACTGTCAGCCTCCACTCTCCATTGGACTTCCTCACTGGCCATATGGGACTATTAAAGGGTGAGTGGGTTTGGCTGATCACTCCCTGATCCTCCAGTTGACGAATCAGCTTATGGATGGGAATCAGGGAATCTCGGTTAGTACGGTATTGTCGTCTGTGCACCGTCGTCGTAGCAACTGGCACTTGCTGTTCTTCACCCTTCAACAACCCCACAACAGCAGAATCCTCCGAGAGTCCAGGCAAGGCACACAATTGTTCAATTTCTTCTGTTTCCAAAGCAGCTATTCCAAAAGCCCATCGGTACCCTTTTGGGTCTTTAAAATACCCTCTACGTAGATAATCTATACCTAAAATGCACGGAGCTTCTGGACCAGTCACAATGGGGTGTTTTTCCCAGTCCTTCCCAGTTAGGCTCACCTCAGCCTCTAGCACAGTTAGTTGTTGGGATCCCCCTGTCACTCCAGAAATACAAACGGGTTCTACCCCTTCATGATTCGATGGCATTAGAGTACACTGGGCACCAGTATCCACCAGAGCTTTGTACTCTTGTGGGTCTGACGTGCCAGGCCATCGGATCCACACAGTCCAATAAACCCGATTATCCCTCTCCTCCACCTGGCTGGAGGCAGGGCCCCTCTATTGCTGCTGATCATATTTGTTTTCCACTGGTTGCATAAAGGACTTAGAGGTCCCTTCAAAAGGATCAGGCACATCAGACATATAGGTAGGCCTTCCAGTTGGTCTAGGGAACTGCCCAGTAGAAACTGGTGCAGCCTTCTTCCTGGCAGAATCTCGTTGTGCGAATGTTTTACCCCGCAGCTCATTTACTCGTGCTCGAAGGGCTGAGGTGGGCTGCATATCCCATTTCCTCATGTCCTCTCCATGATCAAGCAGGTAAAACCACAATGTACGTCGTGGTGTGTATTCTCCCTCTTGGAACGATGGACGCTTTCTCCCAGTAGCTGCAACATTGCTCCATACGGGTTGGGAGTTGGACATATTGTTGTCAAGTCGTTGAACCAGTTTCTCTACTGCTGCAATGATGGAGAGGGAAACATTGTCTTGGTATTTCCGGAGTCGGCAGGCCACCTCATTTACGGTTGGCGGATTCGTATCATTCCAGTCAATTGCTGCCAGTGAATTGGTATACCCTGCTGGTGCACTTCGTACAACCTTACGCCACATATCTGGAGTGCATAGGACTTCATCGGGATCAGCGGGAAGCCGTGAATTGTCCAGATCATAATAAATTATCTCCCGTACAGCTAATTCTCTCAGGTGCTGGACAGATGTCTCTATGCTGTTACACTTGGGTGTCTGGCATGTAATATATTCTTTTATGGGATATCTTTCCTGCACACTTGACAGTAGTCGCCTCCAGAGGCTGAGGATTTCCGGCCTCCTCCCAATTGCTTTGTCAATTCCTCCTTCTCTAGCTAGGGATCCCAACTGCTTGGCCTCTCTGCCTTCTAATTCCAAACTACTGGCCCCGTGATCCCAGCATCGGAGCAACCAAGTGATAATGTGCTCACTTGGGTGGCGAGTGAAATCTTTTCGAACCTCACGCAGCTCACTCAGAGTCAGGGATCGGGTAACAATCTCTGGTTCTGCCTCATCCTGATATCCTCGAGATGATCCCGGTTGATCATCATCCTTATCCGTCACTATGCGAACTGATTTCTTTGTGCCTTTCCTCTTTTGTACGGGAGCAACAGACACTGGTGTGGGTTGGTTTTTCGGATCATCTGCAGTGTCTGCTGTAGAGATTACAGTAGCTGCAGTGTCGGTCACAGGGGTTGCAGTAGCTGCAGTGTCGGTCACAGGGGTTGCAGTAGCTGCAGTGTCAGCCCCAGTGGTTGCAGCAGCTATAGTATCTGCCAGTCTGTTTCCTTTCCCTTCTCCCTGACAGTGCTGACAGTGCTGACAGTGCTGCCTGCTATCAAGCAGTGTTTGATAAATAGTGGCCAGAGCCCAGCACAGTGCAGTAAGGTGTCCATCTCTGGGAAACCTACAGCAATTTTCCCTTAGGTATGCAGTCACTTGATCCGGGTCTTGTAACTGTTCAGGAGTGAAATTCCAAACCATCGGGCGTGAGAAAGTACCTAGGTACTTGCCCATACTTTGCCACATGCCCTGCCACTCGTGATTATTCTGTCTCGGAGAAAGCTCTTCAGTGGTATTCATAAACCTATGCTTGATATATAACAAAAACTGAACCATCTGCACCAAACCTACCAATAGCAAAATGCTAGTTTGAAAATCCCAGAGATATTGAAGATTTTCAAAAACTGTCATAAGAGCTGTTGTATTTAGCCCAAAAGAAAAGAAAGCAGTGCCCCCACCATACCGGCTACTGTTATTAACCCCTCCCTGTCCAAAGAATGGACAGGACAGCAAAACCTCATACAGGTACCAGCTTAAGCTCATGATCATCGATATTATTGTATCATAGACCGATATCATAAAATACACTATAATGAAGTATGGGAACAAATACAGGAGCCGCAGACCTGAGAGAGTAAAGAATCCTGCCAGGATTGTATACAGCATGCGGTGGTTTTGCTGCCACAGCCTTGTAAATAAATACCACAACATCGTGCCCAGAGATTGCTTAAACAACAGTGCTTATCTTAATTGCAATAGTTAGGGTCAGATCTACCGTTATCCCAACCGTTCGTGCCCCACGTTGGGCGCCAAAATAACTGTCGTGGTTTTGCCCCAGCCAGGGGCCACACCCCACACAGTCGCTTGTACTTTTAAAAGGAAGGGGGAAGGAAAGTTGGGGGAAGGGGAAAAGGGAAGGAAGAAAGGAGGAAAATAAACCACAACCTAGAAACCAGAACCACGCAGGTTGGGATAAGGATAGTTTACTAAACAATAACAGAAAACTAGATATAACAATAACAGAAGTTTAAAGCACAAAATAGATGAAACTGGTGATACACAATGCAATTTCTCACCAAACCACACAACTCAGGCCGCACAGCTTAGAGCCCGTCCCGGACACCCCAACCATCCCCAGAAACTGCACGTCCTGGCGTTGTCTCCCCCTCTTCCCCCCAGTCCCCCCCTTAAACTGAGCATGACGTAACTGGCATGGAATATGCTCTTTGGCCAATTCGAGTCACCTGTCCTGGCTGCGTCCCCTCCTTTCTCACTAGTAAGGAAGTATGCAGAGCTGAGAAAGGTACTTGATTGCCCGGCAACAAATCGGAGACATCAGGGTGCTATCAGCACTATTCTCATGCTAACACCCAAACATGGCATTCCATCCACTGCTAAAAATAAATTAACTCCATCATAGCTGCAACCAGGACAGTTGGGTTTGTTGTTTTTTTTTTTCTTGTGTTAGCACATATTAAATAGCTTATTTTTATTTACATAGTTCCCATACTGGTGCAATTAATATGTCTGATTTATATCTGAGATGTCATTTGTGATTACTCTTTCTGCACTAATTGGATTCCAGGTGTCTCTATTGGTCAATCAATTGCTCCTTCTGTCATCTTCTAAAAGGTCATAAGTATGTGACTACCCAGTTGGTCAGAAAAATCTAAATGTTTTCTCTAAACTGCCATAGTGAAAAAGAAATCAAAATCGAAACAGGAGGTCCATTTGATCCATTTTAGACAATTTTATTGCAGAAAATCTCTGGTTTTGTTATTTCTTCTTCATTCTTTCTGAGGAAAAATAAAGAAATGGACTATCTAGTTTAGAATATTCTTACGTATAGTCAGCGATGTTATTCACAGACATTGTGATGCTTTGGATATACAGTGAATATAGTTGGTATTATAAAGCAAAAGATTTTTTTTTTACGTTTACACTAGTAAAATTACTAGGCTTACAATGTTTGAGTAACTTAAGTTCCTTAGCGATTCAGAAGCCATTTAAGATGTATTTTATCATTCTACATTTTAATAAATATAAAGAATTAACTTTTGTGTGACTTCATTTTTTGAAACTCCTACAAGAAAATCAATGTCTATTAACATTTGTACTGCTTAAAGACTAAGACATTATGAATTTTCTCATTGCTAATGCAATATGCCTGGCTTCTGGGCTGTTACTATTCTTTTTTCTGTGACTGTGAGCTGTCTGCTCTTTGCTCAGAGCAATCCAGATTTTGAAGTCTTTACTCTGGTGGCATGGAAAGTATTGCAGCCACTGGGATATGTTCCAGAATGCCAACTTAATGATTTATACAACTGCCTTGTTTAGTTCAAAAGATTTACATTTCTACTCAGACACAGATATGTAGATACTACTGATCTACTATGTGGATATTGCTTATCTGATATTAGAATTTGATCCTGATAGTCTGCTTCTGAAGCCTAGGCAATTCTCTGCTATAGAATTTACGGATTCTTAAAATCCAATCTGATTAGATGGGTCTTAGTGAAGCTCCTCGAATTCATATAAGTAAGCAGACTATTATCATTACATTATCTCCAGGATAACTTGTATTTTTTCAAATCAGCAGATTTGAATTTTCTCAATTTAGAGACTTACTGCAGTCTTTTTCTGTGTTCTGATAAAAGAGAAGGATGTGTGTCTTCTGGTATATTTCTTTGAAAGAAAACAAAGCTGTTTCTTTAACAAGTCAGAATCATGCTTAACAAATCTACTACTTTTTTTAAGAAGTAACTGCATATGCAGATAAATTATTTGAATACACTTGAAAACAAAAATTGACAATGTTTTTATGAGGCTTTTAGGTATAAACCTTTTAGGGAGGCAAAGTTTTTAGGGAATGGTACTCCTGTGGTGAAAAATTAGGAAGCAAAAGATAAGGATAAATGACCAGCTTTCACATAGGGAATTCCACCTGGGAAACGTCTGCTGGGACTTTAGCTTCTCTATATTCATAAATTGGCTAGGGAAAAAATACCAACCAACCAAAAAACCCACAACTAGGGTGTACAAAAAACCAAAGCTAGGACCATGTCATAACAGACAAAGGGATGAAGAGACATCTTGTGATACTGATAGAATTCATTCTATACTTGTTATGATGAGTGTTGTGAAACACTGGAACAAGTTGCCCAAAGAACTGTGCTTAAGGTTAGTTTGGATGGGTCTTTGAGCAATCCATTCTGGTGAATGGAGTTCCTGCCCATGGTAAGCTAGTTGCACTAAATGATCTTGAAAGATCCCTTCCAATCTAAATCATTCTATGATTTTATGATTAAGAAAATAAATTCAATATCAATAAAACCAAACTATTACAGAAGAAATAAACTAACTATAAAGGTTAAAAGTTAAGGTGTCTGAATCTAGATCTGTGTAATGTCAACATCTGTGAAGAAGTGTTCTGTATTTTTTTATAATGAATGGACAAAAATAAGCACACAGAGGACATTAATTGTTTCATTCTAAAGAAGAAATCTATAATGGATATGGGAAAATACTCTCACAACTTTTTTTTTTTCTTAAGATTGATTTGCTTGTTGAATGTAATATCGCATTATTGACACAAGATTATAACCATATGACTTCAAAAGTTACCACCTTTTCAGTGAGGCATGACACCTGTTTATATGACCTTTGTAAATATTTTGCAAACACAAAGTCAAAATTATCACCTTCCCAGATCGTGTCACCTGAAAAACATTAACTTCCAACTGAGATGCAGTGAAGTCTAAGCCTATGGTAACTTGTTTAATTGCATTGTTCTATATCATCTTCCATGGACTGCAGGGTAACAGCCTTCTTCACCATGATCTTCACCATGGTCTTCTCCATGGGCTGCATGGTCTTGTCCTGCCCCTGGAGTTCCCTCCTTCTTCACTGACCTTGGTGTCACTGAAAATTTTCTCACATCTCCTTTCTCTGGCAGCCAAAAGCTGCCCCGCTCTCCCTCCCCACCCCCCTTCTTAAATATGTTTTCACAGAGGGACTACCACTGTTGGTTATTTTATCAACCTCAGGCAGCAATACCTCCACCCTTGAACTGGCTCTGTCAGACCTAGGGGAAGCTTCTAGCACCTTCTCACAGAAGCCAACTCTGCAGCCCCCCTGCCCCCCACTATCAAAACCATGCTACACAAAACCAAAACAATAACAAAAGAGTGACAGACATCATCTGCCTGGATTTGTACAAAGCATTTGACACTATCCTCTATGGTTTCTTTTTCTCTAAATTGGAAAGGCGTGAATTGGATGAATGGACAACTTAGTAGATAAGGATTTGGCCAGACAGTCACACTCAAAGAGTTGTGGTCAACAGTTCAACATCGAAATCAAGACCAGTGATGAGTGGCGATCCTCAGGAGTCAGTATAAGAAACGGCACTATTTCACATCTTTGCTGGAGACATGGACAGTGGGATTGATTTCACCATCAGCAAGGTTTGTGACAAGACCAAGGTGCATGGTACAGCTGACACACTAGAGGGAAGGGATGCCATTCGGAGGACCTTGATAGGCTGGAGAGGTGAACTCACACAATCAGTATGAAGTGCAACCAGGCTAAGTGTAAGGTCCTGCACATGGTTCAATGCAATCCCAACCACAACTACAGGCTGAGTGGAGAATGGCTTGAAAGCAGCCATGAGGTGAATGACTTGGGGCTCTGATGAATAAAAAGCTCAGCATGAGCCAGCAATGCATGTTTACAGCCCAGAAAACCAACCATATCCTCAACTACATGGACAACAGGTAAAGGGAGGTGATTCTGCACCTTTACTCTGCACTGGTGAGACCCCAGCTGGAGTACTATGTCCAGATCTGGGGTGCCCTGTACAAGAAAGAAATTGAGCTGTTGAAACAAGTCCAGAGGAGGGACACAAAGATGCAGAAGGCAAGGGCACCGCTCCTATGAAGTCAGACTGAGAGAGCTGGCTTGTTCAGCTTGGAGAAGGCTCTGGTGAGACATTATTGCAGCTTTCTGCGTGAAGGGAGCCTACAGGAAGGCTGGAGAGGGATGATTTATCAGGGAGTGTAGTGACAGAAAAAGGTGTAATGGTTTAAACTAAGAAAGGGTAGATTTATATTAGATGTCAATGAATAAGTTGTTTCCTGTGAGGATGGTAATGCACTGGGACAGGTTTCCCAGAGAAGTTGTGGACACCCCCTCCCTGGCAGTATTCAGGGCCATGTTGGATGGAGTTTGGGGCAACCTACTCTAGTGGAATGTGTCCTTGCCCATGGCAAGTCATCTTTGGAGCTAGATGATCCCACTAGATGATCCCATCCAACCTGAACCATGCTATGATTCTATGATTTACGTATTTGTCTGAATGTTGACTAATGAATAGTTCTGAGTAAGAACTGCATCTCAGAAAAGCTATAGTAAAACCTGGAAAGAGTTCAAGGAAGTGTAATGAGGGTGGACAAAATATGTAGCAGCTTCCTTTATGAAAGTCGAGTCTACTAGGCCTTCTCAAGCTGGCAGACAATGTGAGGGTATAACAGAAGTCTGCAGAACCAGGAAAGGAAGAGGATGAGAAACATTACAAGAGTTGTTTTATGGGACAGCTGCAGTAGGACAGAAGCAAGGACAATAGATTTTTCTTTGCCCACATGCTGTTTTACCATACAACTATAACAAAACATAACACCAGGGAAGCAGTTTGATACCTCACATCAGTGATTAATGTATTAGCTTACTAATTGATCAAATGGGATAAATCAGGAGCTACCCTGTGACAACTGAGATCTTTTCAGATAGCTCTTCCCTCTCTGTCTCTCCCCACCTCTCCTTCTCCTCTCTGGTTCTACGCTCTTTCATAGTTTTAGTGCCTATGTATTAATCCTCAATAGCTTCTACATGTACATGGACAATACATTATGGGCCATATCAGAACATGTATTTGACTAGGCTATATAATCACCTTATTTTCTAGTTTCAAAGCTGCTGCATCAACAGCAGCTGCATTTGAACAAGCTATTAACATCCCATAAATGTCCTACGTATCATCAGAAAAGATTTGACATGGCTACCACTATGAGCTAAACAAGTTTAGAAGTTTAAAAGTATCTTATTAAGTCAAGGGCTTTTTAAATATCTTCTTAGGCATCTCTTTTCAGCACTATAGTAGACAGAATAACGGGCTAAGTGAGCTGTTAGTCAATGCTACAGGGCTGTTCTTGTTTCATACTAAGGTCACCTAAAATTAGCCTGATTAAAAAACAAACCAAACAATCAAAAACCCTAACAAAGAAACATAAAAAAGCCCCAAATCATAAACACCCCCCCCCCCCCCCCAAATCCAAACACTCTATAAATGCCAGTATTTTGGAGACTACCAGAGTAACTTGACCCTTTCAGTGTATATATAGTATAGTAATAAAAGTATTTTGGCTCAGCTCACATTCCCATTTAACAGATATTCCTTTCAGTTTGGATCATTAGTTTTATGTCTCCTACGGACTGCTTCCAGAACTGTGTAAATGTTTTGAGCACGCCAGGCCTCACCACATTAAAGGAAAATTAAAGAAGGATGAAAAGATGAAAATTTAAATTAGACAGAGCAGTCATGTCTTGCCACTTTTTTCCTAACTGCTGTAGTGATAATGAGTAATATCATCACTGACTTAACAAGTTCCATAGTTTCCTACCTTCTTTGCCAGTGATACAAGCTTATGCTAATAAGAAACTTCATGTCCTGCTTTTTGTTGGATTGCTGCCTTCTCTATTTCTTATTTCTTATTGAATTTTTAAGTAATGTTAAAAATGTAAACTGGTTTGTATTTTGGTATTTAGTTAGCATATTAATTTTCAAAGTGAATAAAAATAATGTAAGCTTAGTAATTTTGGAAAAAAAAATCCATACAACTGCAACTTTTAAATGATGTTTTAAGGTTTTCAATGAGGTAAAAATAATGAAAATGCTTTTCATGCAAATACACTTCCCAAAAAATGTCATGACTGGAGAATGAGGTTATAACTCTCTTACAGTTAGGTCACTGTAAATGTACTTTCATTCTTCTATCAGAAACAGGATGAAAAACAAAAATAATTTTTTTGTGTGTGAATTTAACTCCAGAACTATTTCAGATGGGTGTTGTATTTGACAGATTGATGTGTAGATTTTGTCCTAGTGTTTCTTGTGGTGAGTTTACTTTAAATAGAATATTTATTGTAGTCAAAGTTGGTGAACTGTTTCACTTCTATTGCACTGTTAGGATATGTTTTTCTGCATATTCCAGTAATACAATGAATTGTAACTGAAGAGCACATATTGCTTCTGGGAGCTTTCTAGGTTTGAAAGCATTATGATTTCCAGAATATTTCAGGAAAATATTCCATACTAATATTTTAATCTGTTTAAATATTTTAACAATGTTTACTTCATTGTTGTTGGAATGAAATTAAATAGAAAAATCTATGGAAAGCTGGGAGATCATGAAGTTCCATGTTTTGCATGAAGCAAATGACTGGTTTCAAGTTAATTTGAAGTTCTCCTAAATCATAATAAAATCAGTCTGAATTTCAGTCTAGAAAAAATAGCTTAAAAATAAGTAGGGATTTTTGTGTAGCTTTTGGAATTTCACTGTAGGCATTTGGCATAAATTTAGAGTAACGAATTGCCAACTGGTTCTTTAGAAAGGTATCCCACCCACACTCACTGTCTGAAGAAAATAATTTGTATGAAAATACATTATCTATATAAGTGCTAAAACCAAATCTAATATTTAACCTTTTTTAACCCATTAGATATTATTAGGAGTTAACTCCATCTACAATTTCAGCTACCAGTGTTTGGAGGCAACTGAATTTTGGCAAAAGGACCACCTGATTATGTGCATCACCCTGCATTATTTCATTAGTGTGGGTAAATTTTCTGTAGCCTATACAGACTTAAAAGCCTGACACATAACCTGAGTAGCATTTGGTCTTTAATATAAATTCTCCCTATTCTTTCTCACCATTCTCTTTTTTAACAACTGAAGAAAGCAACACGGTGAATTTCGAAGATGCGTGGTTATGTTATTTTATCGGGGGGATATCAATGGATGTTAGGGTGAGATATACATAAAAGCAGTATTATAGGTGACTTTGCAATAATGAAAGATATCTGTAGCAGAGCAGAGACTCAGCTACAGACCTCATAACTTCTAAGCCATAACTATGAGCTTGTTCTTTCTATATTACCAGTTGCAAGCACTAACAGGAATAGGGGGGTACCATCTATAAACACATGGCTATGTGGCTGGTGTCACTGCAACAACTTTGGATTTTTTTTGATAATGAGATGACTTACATGTTACCAGGTATGCTGGCATCTGTTGGAGGACACCTTTCTCAAAGGGGGAAGAGTGTCTTTGCCCAAGAGATTGTGGGGCTGAATGACAGGGCTTTAAATTAGATGTGAAGGAGGAGGGGGATATAAATTTTGAGATTCTCTGTGACAAGCAGCAGGATGACACACATGGGTTGGAGTGATGGGGTGAGAGTTAGGGCCTTCAACCTATTCCCCTGAGGCATGCAGTGGGCACTGCAGCACAGGCCAAGTCCTACAGAGACAAGCCAGAGGCAACTGAGGTAATAGGAGCCAAGAGGGCAGCTTCCATGCAATGCTCCAGGGGACTAAAAGGGTGTCCATTTACTGTGGCCATGACGACATGGCCACAGTATCAGCTGAAGTGCCTCTAGACCAGCACATGCAGCATGGGCAACAAACAGGAGGAGCTGGAAGCTACCATGCTACTAAAAAGCTAAGACATAATGACCATTACTGAAACTTGGTAGGATGAATCCCATGACTGGAGTGTGGCTATCGATGTATGCAAGCTGTTCAGAAGGAACACAAGGAGGGCTGAAGGTGTTGCCTCTATGTTAAGAAATTAATAGAGTGTGAAGAGATGTCACAGAATCACAAGGTTGGAAAAGACCTTTAAGATCATCAAGTACAACCATTCCCATCCTAAGCTAACCCATATCCCTAAGTACCTCATCTACATTTTTTTTAAACACATCCAGGGAAGGTGACTCAACCACCTCCCTGGGCAGCCTGTCAGAGAATAGTTTGGGCTGGAGGGACCTTAAAGATCATCTAGTTATAACCTCCTTGTCATGGGCAGGGACAATCTCATTTAGACCAGGTTGCCCAAGGTCCCGTCCAAACTGGCCTTGAACACTTCTAGGGAGGGGGCATCTACAGATTCTCTGTGCAATTTCCCAGGGACACACTGCTTTTGTTTCAATACTGATGGAAAAAAAAAAAAAAGAATTATGGGGCTTTTTTTTTGATATTTCTTTCTTTATGTTCTCTTTTCTCACAGCACTCAAGTCTTCTGTCAATCTGGAGTCCTCCATTTCTACCGTGAGCTTTGAAGTTTCCATATCATTTATTCCTGGCTCAGAGGGAAAATAATAGTGGCTGGAAGTTATGAATTATTTCATAAAGATGTCTACATCTCTCCATCAGCTTTCCAGTAATTACAACTATTTCTATATTAGCAGGTAAGGTGACATGAATGAGTTAAGCAATTGGTTTGGAGAAACCAACAATTACTCTAGCCTGGAGGTGGGAAGAGCAGGTTACTGTGGGCTAGTTTTAGCCCAGTTCTGTGGATTGAGTACCTGCTAATATAAAGAGTTCAGTCCTTTATACTTCTTGGGTTTAGTTTTATGTGAGAGGGAATGATTTGTGCTCTGTGAGCATGCCTAATCTGAAATAAAATACTAACCTGTTTCAGTTTTAATGAAATACACTAATAATTCTAACTTCAGATAGTAATTATTAGGAACAAGGGATGTTTAGTTAATTGCTAATATTTTCAGCAAATGTAATGATGTTTTGAATTCTATTAATATATAAACTGATTGTGCATTTATGAGAATATATATGAGTCATGGTTCAGCCCCAGCTGGCAGCTAAGCACCACATGCTCAACCCTCCCCAGTGGGATGGGGAGAAGAATGGGAAGACAAAGGCAAACTGCAGGGGTTAGCACAAGGACACTATACTGGGAAAGCAAAGGGAGAGGGAAATAACAATGATGGGACTTATAACAGAATACACAGGTGATAACACAAGGCAGTTTACCAACCTGATGACCTACTGGACACTCAGCCAGTACTCAGACCATCCCACATCTGTGCAGACCTGTCCCGCCCCAACTACCCTACTTTTATGGGGTGCATGAGGTCACGTGGTATGAAAAACAACCTTGGCCAACTCAGCTCACCTGTGCTGGCTCCTGGTGAAAATTAACTCCCTCCTAGGCACCTTAAAACAGGAAAAAATCTCCAGAATAAAAGGGGTGGAATATGGATTGTTGTAGTCGTTCCCCAGTCCCCAGACAGCATAACTGTAAAGCTGACATTCATAAAGTTCACATGCACATTTGACCTAAAATTTGTCTTCTAAAAATAGTATTTCACATATTTAAAGTTTCAAAATGTGCATCATTTTAATTCTGCTAAGGAAGCAGAGCTCTGTGTCATCCATTATGAACGCTTTTTCCCAACTACTACTGAAATAGAGCTTGCCAGGAAAGAGATTGGTGAAATTAATTATAATGAAAAAAATTATCAGATTTGGGTTGGCTTGTTTTCTTTTTAAATCTGCACATTTGTAATATTTAATTTATGTTGGAAAAGTAAGATGTGTTTTGTCTCTTTTGCTCAAAATGATATGCTGTGGTGTCTTGACTTCTTCATGTGGTTTTCTTTCTTACCCTTCTTGAAAATTGGGACAAAGTTTGCCAGCTTTTAGTCAACTGGGAACTCTCCAGATTCCCAGGACAGTTGAAAAATATTTGAGAGAGGTCTTGCAATGACATCAGCCTGCTCCCAGAGAACCTTGAGATGAATCCCATTGGGGCTCGTGGACTTATATGGATCCAGATGGAGCAGAAAATCACCCACAAATTTGAGATTCACTAGGAGTTATCATTACTGCAGTCACAGTCCTCCAACTTGAGATGTGTGGAAACTGGAACCAAAGTGAGTGTGTCCTTTTCTCTGCTCATCTCAATTTCAACATCTCCTTTTAGAAGAGGTTTGAGTTTCTAGAGAATTCCTACTCCTTGGCCTCCACCCTGGGTCAATGTTTTTTCATCTAGAGTATGAAACTCTTTTTTTTTGTTCTTATATATAAATACCATAGAGTGTTGTTTTCTTCTTCCTTGGATCTAACTCTCCAACTCCAGGCTATGTCCCTGAATCCTGGCTTTCCACTATTTTTTTCAAGTCTGAGGGTCTCAATCTACTAATCCTTTTTTATGGTTAGAATTACTGGGATGAGAAAAGCAAGTGTGAAAATATTCCTGTGAAAAGAGGAAGAGAGCAGAGTGAAATATAATTTATTCTGTACTGAGTCTCTCTATATTTATTTTTCAGCTGAGTATTTTTTGCATCTCTTCAGATGCTTCCACAGTATGTAGACACTCATAGAGTGGTACTCTTGCATAAAATATGTCAAGCTCATAAAATGGCTCTGATAAAACAGCAAAAAAAAAAAATCCCATATTCTACTAATCTATCCTTTATGCACTACTTAAGAACTGTCAACATTAAATAACATTCTTATTGTAACTTCATTTACAGAGCAAATCAAAACCTCATTCAGTTTCACTTATTGCTTGGTATGAGTTAACAGGGTTCCTGTTCCCCTTACACAAATCTGTATTAGCAGATCACAGAATTTAATTCACTGTTCCTCACTGCTTCTCCAATTAATTATATTTGGTTTGGATATTAAATTTAAAAGAAACAATATTCAATAATACCTTCTGCATAGAAGGTACTTCTTAAAGCACTTCACCAGTTTGACCAATCTCTCATGGCTATTGACATCTGAATAGGAAAAAAAAAAAAATCCTTAATCTAGTTTTATTGAGCCATTAGCCCACCTGTCTTTTCACAATTTCATTGGCAGTTTTTAAGTAGGTGACAGAAAATCCACCATTTTCAAAATCACGTGGCTTTAAGCTAATATGAAAGTAATTGCACTGTTCAGGAACTATGTACATATAATTCATACTTTTTAACCTCATAAGCAAATAGAGTGATAAAAATTCAATAAACAATCCATATGGCCTAAAAAAACCCCCTTACAAAATAAATTGAATAAATAACTAGTATATATACTATATAGCACATATGTGCCTTACACAGTATATTTAGTATCCTTATTAATGGCTTGCAGAAGAAACTTGGGAATATATTAAAAAAAATTCTATGTTAATAAAGTGCTAGTTATTTTCACCAAATTATGAAAATTTATAGAGGTATTTTTCTTGCCATAGCAGTTACGAATTACTCATGCAGTCATTATTTTTTACGAACCAATTTATTACAAACTCCATAGTCTTTCATATCAGGAAAAAATTTATTGTATTTTCGAATAGCTCATCTGTTTACTCATGTTTAAACAATGTTAAATTATTATTTTTTTCTGTTGCAAATATATTTTATGCAGGGAAGGTGTGTGTGAGGTGATACGTTTGTCGTGGTTTTGCCCCAGCCGAGGGCCGCACCCCACACAGTCGCTTGTACTTTTAAAAGGAAGGGGGAAGGAAAGTTGGGGGAAGGGGAAAAGGGAAGGAAGAAAGGAGGAAAAGAAACCACAACCTAGAAACCAGAACCACGCAGGTTGGGATAAGGATAGTTTACTAAACAATAACAGAAAACTAGATATAACAATAACAGGAGTTTAAAGCACAAAATAAATGAAACTGGTGATACACAATGGAATTTCTCACCAAACCACACAACTCAGGCCGCACAGCTTAGAGCCCGTCCCGGACAACCCGACCGCCCCAGAAAAAACTGCACGTCCTGGCGTTGTCTCCCCCTCTTCCCCCCAGTCCCCCCTTAAACTGAGCATGACGTAACTGGCATGGAATATGCTCTTTGGCCAATTCGAGTCACCTGTCCTGGCTTCGTCCCCTCCTTTCTCACTAGTAAGGAAGTATGCAGAGCCGAGAATGGTACTTGATTGCCGGGCAACAAATCGGAGACATCAGGGTGCTATCAGCACTATTCTCATGCTAACACCCAAACATGGCATTCCATTCACTGCTAAAAAAAAATTTAACTCCATCATAGCTGAAACCAGGACAACGTTCAAATTCTTTCACTTGTGGATATAATTTTGTGTAAGAAAATGAGAGTATCCTTTTTAATAACTTGGGGCATATCTGATAGGAAAGGACTTTTTTCCTCTGCCATCAGAACAATGATGTACATTATGAAACTTCTACATGGGTAATTAGGAATTGCAATGGATCCTAGCCAGTGGATATCTACTCTATTTTTCCTGGTTTCAACTGCAATAGAGTTAATTTTTCACATATTAACTTATACAGTGTAGTGTTTTGGATTTGTGACAAAAACAGAGTGCTCATTACACAGCGTTTACACAGAATCAAGGACTTTCATGATTCTCACCCCACCCCACCAGTGAGTAGGCTGAGGGTGCAGAAGAAGGAGGGAGGGGATACAGCCGAGGCAGCAGACACAAACTGACCAAAGGGATATCCCATACTGTATGATGTCATAATCAATATATAAAGCTGGGGAAAGAAGAGAGGACTTTCAGAGGGATGGTGTTGGTCTTCCGTGGTAAACAATATCTGTGATGGAGCTCTGCTTCCTATAGATGGCTGAGCACCTGCCTGCCAATAAGTAGTGAATTAATTCCTTGCTTTGCTTTGCTTGCATATGCAGACTTTTCTTTACCTATTAAACTGTCCTTGTCTTGTCCCATGAGTTTTCTTACTGTTACCCTTCTGATTCTGTACCCAATCCCACTTCAGGGAGGGAGATAAGGAGGGAGGAAGTGGCTGTGTGAGGCAGAGTTGCCAGCTGGGGTTAAATCATGACACTACTCAATGCTTGTATAGGTCAAAGATAAAACTCGTTAATATTTAAAAATCAAAATTCTTGACAAAGACTTAGCACATAGAAGCATGCCCTGTTATCTACATTATTACACACAAGAAATCTGTATGTAAGTGACCCAACATAATTGTATTTTACCATGTTCTAATTCTGGTATCTTTTTTTGGTGTTTAAATAAAGATCTCAATCTGTAGTGTTAAAAAGTGATTTGGAGTATTCTATGGTACACCAATAAGGAAGGAAGTTTTTAACTGTTTAAAGAAATTGGTTTGGGAAGTGACACTTCTGTAAACTTACTGAATCTTGTGAATTTGGCATGCATACTTATCACTGTATAATTCCAAGAATGGCAATGCTGCAGATATGTTCTTGCCTGTATTAATTTAACAGTAAGATTACTTAAACTGTGCATGGAAAAAGCCCAAAGGAGTCTTTGTAACCTCAGTTGTTCTTGGTCAATATATACTTTGATTCCTAATGTTTGATGAAAGTGTTTGTGGTTTTCAGTGCTGTCTGTCATATGAAGACCTTGAAACAGCCCTATCATATTAATACTTTGTTTTTCTTGTAGATGGGAAGATGGATTTCTAGATAAATTATATTTTTGGTTATAATGCATGGGAACTTTTTAATGAGAACATCATGCTTAAGTCATAGATGCTTGAGTAATTTTGAAGCAAATTTAACTTAGGCATTACAGCACCAAAATATTAAACTTCTACCTAAAATAATGTGCCAAAGTTTCCTAAGGTTCCTTTTTAGTAAATCCCTGAACATCAGAGCTTTCTCTAAAGAGTAATCTAGGGAATTTACATTGAGAAGACTCTCTTAAGTACAGAATGTTAGTATAGCTAAGACTGTAATTCAGCTCTTTCCTCTGAAGTTTAGTAATGTTGAATTATCTTCAGGGATCTGATGCTTACTGGAAAAAGAGGAGAAGATAATTTTAGCATTACACCCTAGTGGATGGGCATTTGGTTTGGAAGTGTAAACAATTTTTCTTACATGATTGAACAAGGACTAAAACTGAATTTCTGTTTTGAAATAATCCAGCCAGTTCCCTCTGAAACACAGCCCATGTATAAAATATGTTTAATTCATTCCAAAGAGTCTCTCAATAACATTTAAACATGACACTACATAATGTCTGGGCCCTTTCTCCCGACTCAGGCTTCCAATTTAATTTTAGCATATCACTTAGTGTTTGTAAGAACCCCAAAATGTCTTTTTGCCCTATGTCATAGTAAGTGTTGTTAAATCTCAGTTTCAAGTAGTAGAAATAATGATGAGCTGCAACACAGATCATATGTAAATTCAGATTTTTATTTTTTTTTTTAATTTCAGCTATTATTTCTGCACCCTGAATATATACAGTTTAGGGACATGTGTTAAAAAAATAACACTTGTGACCATCCAGTACATATAGCAGACATGTTCAGCTGGTCAAAGTGGCAGCTAACTGCATGGTTGCACATCAAGCAGTATCACTTGGCCTTGAAGGTGAGGAGCTACTCCTTGGAGCCGAGCATTTAATTGTAGATGTGACCCAAGAGGTTAAGGCATTGTTGTAGTAAGATGATCCAGACTACCATTCCTAAATAAATGTAAGAGATTCTGGAGTGTCTGAAGATTTAACCTTGAAAACTCTTACTGGAAATCTCACTGGAAAGCTCTGAGTTCTGAATGCAGCATGCAAAAATCCAACATCACACATGCTCCTGACTTGAAATGCAGTTATGAAAGATGGAGAGTAAAAGTAATGGAATAAATAAACTCAATGGGACGGCCCATAGGCTAAGGGAATGATAACTGTGTATACAATTCAAAAGACAGGAAAAGTGAAGGTGATTAAATGGAATGCTTTGGGAAGTATAGGACCTGGACATGACATAGATGGTATGGAATAAGGGATGGATACTGTCCTGGTGTCCAGCTGAGATCAAGTCAATTTTTGTTTCTAGTAGCTCGTATAGCAGTGTGTTTTGGGTTTAGGATGAGTATAATATTGATAACATACTAATGTTTTTAGTTGTTACTAGATAGTTGCCATGTCTATACTGAGTCAAAGACTTTTCAGCTTCTCAGTTGGGGCCAGGTGCATAAGCAGGCAGGAAAGCATAGCCAGGACAAGTGATTATCTCAACCCATGAGTTTTTTTTCCTATTCTCCTCCCTGTCTTCTTGCCAGAGAGGAAGTGTGAGCAAGTGACTATGTGATGCTTAGTTATTGGCAGGGGCTAAACCACGACATTAACAAAATACATGTATAACTTTCAAAGCACAAAACATGACAGGATAAGGAAATTAATCCCCTCTTTTCCTTTTCTAGAGATATAAAAGTATTTATAATTTTTACAGTCCCTCCTATTTATTTTTAATACAGTTATATAAAAACTGCTGCAGAAACTTGCAAAAAATAGTCTGAAAATGCTACTTCATATGAACTATGTGTAAGATTTTATTCCCTCAGCTTTACCAATTAAAATTCAAGTATGTTGCCTAAAACACTTAAATATACTTCTTAGGTAAATGAATGGAGAAACATTGATACCTCTAGGTAAAAACTATCATTAAACACTTACGTTAAAATGCATTCAGTTCTCTTTCTGAGATGCTTCTCTCAGTTGACTGAACAGACAGAATAGATGACCAACTTACCTGGGTAGCTGGTGAGATGTACATCAATGTTACACATGTTAAATCAGGCTGCATTAATTATACCTTATAAATAATAAGTAACTCACAATGAAACACGAATACATCAGTAAATGTACAGAACAGAAAAAAAAACCCAATACCATGATTATTATTTTTTTATACATTTATATTTGTTTTTTCCAGTTTTCTGCAGGTTTTGCACATTTTTGTTTTAACACGAAGAATGTCAAATACTCAGACAGAATACCATTCCAAGTGAGAATAGAAAAGTTATAGAAACAAAGGCAGAAGATTATAGTACAGAATTCAGGTGGAAACAATCTCAAAATGAAAATACATACATTTGATGGCAGATATTCTGAAAAAAAATAAATGGTGAAAGATATTAGAATTTTTGACATCAGATTAGGCATGAGTTATCTGTAAGAAATGATAAAAAGAAATCAGAGGTTATTTTTTGAAAATGTTATAGAAATGTGCAAAGGCAGAAGAAGCTGCAGGATCACAAGGTTCTGTTACAAGTGCTGAAGCTGCACTGCAGAATGTAAGGGATGGACAACCACAGTTCAAATGTTTAGTGCTGGGAAATCTGCTGGGGGTGAACATCATAGGGAAAAAAAAAAAAAAAAAAAGAACATTAATAGCAACAAAATTGCCACCTACTGTGAAAGCATAGGACCTGGCTATGACAGAGAGCAAAGACTAGGAAGTGCTTCATTCCTTCAGATGTAAAAAGCCTTCTGTCAACTTTAAGGAGCAAGGAATAGATATTAAGTGGAGAAAGCTGTATCAATGTATTAACATTTGAAGTGATTTAATCACGTCAGGTATAGGGATATCTCTGTAAGTCAACCTTGAAATTAAATTTCTGAAAACTTAGACTAAGCGCCAAAAACAAGACCTCTTGACAAAGCAATACATGAATATATATTTTGTGGAAAAGCTAGAACTTATCCTAATTTTTCACTTTTAAAACTAGACAGCAAAAATAGAGGAAAATCAGTGCTAGAGATCAATATTGCCCTGGAAGTGAGATTGATAAATTGATCTAGCAGATTTCTTCCATTTGTTACTTCTAAAAAAGCATTTATTTTGTAGAAGAAAAATATCTCTACTTTGCAAAAAGCATGTAATTTTTTCAAATCATCTTTCCTGTCTGAACCCCAAGAATACAAACAAACAAATACAAAGAACTTTTTAATTGTTAACATTGGTCAATGCACTATGGCATGTGTACCAGCAGAAAATATCAAAAACTTTCTGAAGTGTAATGGTACATAATGACTTAATTAAACTGATTGATTAATGTAAAAAGAAGTGGGTGGGACAAATCAGAAGCACATAAAGAATTACTTTGAAGGTACCAGAAGAACAATTTTCTTGAACAGTTATAGACTTTGTTCCGTTGAATGCATATAAAAAGGAATTATTAGAGTGTTGAAAGAGACTTGGTGAAAGACATTTGGCTTTCTTTCCTCATGTTCGCTCACAATAAATTATTACCTCCTAGGACATCTGCTTTGCCTTTGAAAGTTTGACAGTAATGCTCTAATAAGCTGTGATTTTATCTCATAAAATATACATATTCTTTCTGTACAGTTTTGTCTGGTAGGCTGGTTGGCTTTAGTCAGTATGGAAAGCAATCAGGTGTGTAAAAATCCAGTAGATATATATTTAACATTAGTCTGTATTTCTCTGGTCTATATTTCAGAACACTGACCCTTGGGCAGAGATTGGAAGTCCATAATTTTAGAAAGATTACTGGAATATAACTCAAAATTAAGATTGTTTGTTTGTCCTCCCACATTGCCATGTCTATTAGAGAAGCATTATAAGATACTGGAAAAATATTTGTGCTCAGTAATATAAATTGTCTATTATATAATTGCTTTCTGCAATACAGGCTGAAGTATGACATGAGTTTTGAAATATGTCCCAATATTTATTTATCTTTTTAAATACAGCTGATTTTAATTAATGATCAGTTAATTGCTGTAAGGGTCCTAAATTTTGATGATGCAACGTGAATCTACAGGTTAGACAGATGCTTCCAACAACCAAATACAATAATAAATAGCTGTATTTGGAGAAGAGCATCATTAGAGATTTTTCCATACAAAAGTATATTCCATGCCATTATAAAGATTTAGAAAAACAATCTGTGTGTCTAATAGTTTCCTCTATATTCTTTAGTTCTGAGATGTCATTTAGAAACTTCCACATAGTGGAGTTTGCTATCAACGTCTAATAGCAAGTGCTGTTTTCAAACAATACTTTGAAAACAGTTCAACAGTGTGCTCCATTTCCACAGAGGAGTCCTATTTCAGAGGGCACATTAACAGCCTGTTTCCTGGCCTTTTCTCTTGTCCACTCTGTCTGGAAACTTTCTGGAAATCACAGCAGACAGTAAGTCTGTTCCATATTCATTACGGATACTGATCAAGCCAGAATCACTACTTCTGGTTAAGCCTGCTGGTGTAAGCCCCATCTCTTTTCAACAGTTTTAAACTGTAAAAGTAATATGAAATGTCCTTCAACAGTCCTGCAACATCGCTCAGAATGCACTGGATAGATCCAAAATGATGGATTCGTGTTTCCTGCTTAATGCTAAACTGCATTGCTGTGGCTCACCTCCTTCAAATGCAGAAGATGTATGTTATATAATAAATAGATGTGCTTAAATTCCAAGTTTTTTGCATGTGTTTCCCAACATGTAAAACTCTTTTCTATTGTCTACACTCAGCTAATAGAGAAACTTAATGTCAGTAGCATGTCTTAAATATACTAACAGCTCAAAATCACAAAGTGCTGCAAAATCCTTGCTTTGAGAAGCACTTCAAAAATCTTACATTCCTTTTGAAAAAAAACAACAAACCAAACCAAACCAAGAAACAGACCACCTCAACACCCCTCCCCCAAAAATAAAGGAAAAAAAAATTCTTTCTAAAACAGAACCAAACTCATATCTATTGTACTTCACTTAATTTCTTTGTGTGGACAAGTGATCTATATTGTGAAGGATACATCACAAAGACAGCTTAATAATACTGGTAAAAGGTCAGTGTACCATAATGCAGAGAATGTGTGTCCAGTAGCTGGCACAACTAATTCAAATGCTTACTGATGTATGTTTTTTAGCTTTCCAGATGTTCAGATATAGCCACAGCTACTTCACAACATTTTAAACTTTACTGTGAAAGACCGTAAGTATGGTGGTATTTTATTTTTGCCTTAGCAAACCAGATTTTTCTGAATATACCTAATGAATAAAAGATAAAAATGTAAAGAAATTGACTTCAGTCAATCTTCATGTATTATTCAATAGTCTTCTGTGTGTATGCAGTATCTAGATACTTTAATTAGCTACCTTGGGCAGAGAAGACCTGGTTTAGAATGTTGAAAATAATAGATTTCAGAGAGCAATTAAAGGTAAATATAGGATTAGGTTTCCTACTGCAAGGTGACAATCACCTGGCATCATTTCCGTTATAGTCCTATACATTATTTAATTGTAAGATGGAAAATAAAGTAATTTGTTTAAACTCACTTTTAATTTACTGTTTCTTTGGGAAGAAAATGGAAAATTAAATTCCTCTCCACAAAAAATCCCACCTCATCTCCCCACTAAGAAAGCTTTTTTTTCCTCAGCTATTAATAATAAAAAAATAATTCCTCAATTGGCATTCAGTTATGTGTGTATTGAAGATTTATACACTTTGTCTAACTCATGAGTATTTCATTGTACACAAGAACAGAAAATGAAGATGTCCAAGTTCTAGACTGGCAATGAAAGGTCTGGTCTCAAAGTTAAAATCTGATTTTTGGAAGCTCTTGTCCTTTTGTTTCTCTTAACTTCCTTCCAAATTATGTTATTTAAAGATCAAAAAAGCCCCCCAAAACCAAAACAGTCTTTTTTCTGATGATACAAGAACCTTTATTATTACTTATTGAGAAAATTAGTAATATTTAATTCTCTGATTAATAAATCTGATATTGATCCAGCAGATACTTGATTACATTTGTGAATGTCTGAATGTAATTTAACAACTGTCTGATGAATATTCCTAAGTCATTCTGAACAATGTTATTTATAGAGTGAAATTTTTACTATAAGGCTGAGGATAACATATGTTTTTGAAGACAAAACTGTTGTGAACTGTTGATATTAATTTTTTTCCTGAATGATTTGTGAGGTAGAAAAAAATGAATGTCTTAAGGATCATAAACTGAGTGGAAAAAAATGGAATAACTTTAACCATTTAAGTGTCACATGCTAGTGTATTATATGCAAATAAGACTTGCATCAGTAAAGTGTATGTATAATATCAGTGGGTTTTTCCAAGATCTCTGAAATGGACTTATTAAATGATAAAGTGTATGGATAATAAATTGTTTCCTGACTACTTTCTGACTCATAGTACTGCAAGAGGAAGGCAGTTCCTTAATATTCACCTAACAGAAGACTTGATGTTCACTAATTTAAGTTTCCCGAAAAAAGTCTTTCAAAGTCATATATAGCATGAAGGTAAACAAAGATTTGAGTAAAAATGAAAACCGCAGTATTCTTCTCATGATGTAGACCTGAGGAAAAATCCCAGAAGACATTAAGACCAGACAAATGCCATGTACATTATCTGTGATTGAACATGAGACAACAGTACAGGCAAACACAAGGTGTCAATATTTTCTATACCTTAAAAAATGAGCCCAAGTATAGGTTTAGCTATAGTTTTTCTGTTTGTTTATATAGATGTCAATATATAAATTTGCAGTTCATACATCAGAACAATTATTGCCTTTGTAAACATGAATTCCTCAGTTTTGGGTAGGTGGAATAGCAGCTGAGAGGTAAGTAAAGGTCTGGGATACGCATGTGTATGCCCATGCGTATGTTTCTCTGAATACAGTTAATAAAATGAAAGAAAAAGTATTCCAGAAATTCTAATTCTAATATTCTTAATTACTTCTTCATTGTTTTAGAGGGTAAACAAATGTAAATGTGAATTGCTACACCATGGATGCTTATGTTTGAAAACTCTTGGCAGTCAATGTAGAGAATTTGACATTTCTAAACAAACTAAGATGAATTGTCCTGAAACCCAGGTGTTTTTTTTTTTCTCCAGTGTCTATACAACAACCAAGGATATCTAGTTCAGACATAGATAGCTATCTGCTGTCCAATTTCAGATCGGTTGGAAACCACATCTACTGTCTCTGCTTTTCAGAAAACGAAGATGTTGGAAGGCTGAAAGGGCTACTGTGATCATCTAGTCTGATTTCCTCCACAAGGCCTGAAGTCTTACTTGCTCCTGAATTAAACTTTATAAAGGAACTGAATTTGAGAATATATATTAGGAAGAACCAGAAGTAACTCAAAATACATGGAAAATGATTGCTTTAAAAATGTAGCAAGAAGACATACTGAATCTCTCATTTACTGTTTCCTACTGCGTTAGTCTAATACACTAACTTATTGAAGGACACAGAAAATAAATTAAAATATATTTCAGTTTACAAAAAAAAAGTTTTAAGATAAGATTTTAAATTTTAAGGATAGCAATCTAATTAAGCAGCTAAATAGCTACAGCCGTTTCAGAAAGGAATGTTGCACTTGATCTATCAAAAACTGCAAACACAGGACAATAAACTATCTGTTCAGCTGATCTGGATTTATGATATTTGATAATCCATCTTTCTACCACTGAAAGCATATGAAATCTGTTCATTTTTGCAGTTTTAGTGACATAATGCTGGTATTTTTTCAATCAGAAATATTCTGCATATATTTTCATATTTTGGATGTCATCCTTAAATAGTTATATTGCTACTATCTGATTAAATGCTATAGTTTTTTTATATAGACACACAAAATCTTAGAGAATGCTAGAAGAAACAGTATATATTTATAAATTTTTGTACATATAATGTACAACACACAGACATGCATACACAAAATATTATTACAAGTGCACTGTGCATTTACCACTTCTGCCGTTTCTAGGAACCATGACATTTTTATACCATTTTTCGTTCTCAATTTATGGCTTTAATTTAATATTTTCCATTGCCTAATTAAGCAACTCTTATTAGCCTTTAATAGAAATTCAGCTTTTGATTTTCATCTGCAATAAAATAAATTTGAGTTTAAATTATTGAGAAAAATACACAGAAAGTAGTGCATCATCTCTTCTTTGCCCTCCTCACATGTGGAAAAAAGAAAAAAAAAAGGAAAAAAAATAGAAAAAAGCAGAAAGAAATATAATCTTTCCTGCCAGCAGGGAATAACAGAAAAGATTCTCTACGGACAGTATGAAGGAAATAGCAAAAAGGCTTCCCGTTTCTCTAATTCAAATTCAATATAGTAATCCTACAGATGAACATGGTGCAATTTATTGTGGAATATTAAACTAAATAGAAGTTTCATGGAATGTAAATAAAACTCCAATACTGGTAATTTGCCTAGAGAAATGAATGCTATTAGAAATATATGTCATTTCTTGTGTATATTTTCTTATGTCTCGCCTTGTTGTCAAGAATCAACAATCTACTTTGTCCCCTTTTGAATATGTATTTAGTATCTGAGCTTCTGTAAACCAGCAGTGCAAGATATTGTAATAGCATGCAATGAACTGTGTAAAAGTGTCATTTTAATTTATTACTGAGGTTTTGTCTTTAAAAATCTGTTTTGAAACAAACAAGTGTAATTTTCTACTGAAAAGACTGCCTTGCTAATCACAACACAAACAAAATGAAGCACTCACAGGGACTCCCTTTTATTTATTTTTCTCAGACTAATTAGAAGAAAGAAGACCATCACAAAGAAAATGACAGTTTTAGGGAACCATAGAAATCTAAAGCAGTATCAAGATTAGACATACAGACTAGTAAACTTACTCCTATTTCAAATGCCAAAAATGAGCAAAGAAAAATAAGCTCATAAATAACTTATTAATTAAAGAGAGAGAGAGAGAAAGAGAGAGAGAGAGAGAGAGAGAATACCTATCCTGAATTATCTGGGTATCTCAGAAGCTAAAACATTTTAACAACTGCAACCATGAGTATAGAGCCATAGTGGGGTCTAATGAAACATATGGTATATTTAATGTACTCTTCTTAGAAAAAAAATCAGTAGAAAACAGGCACAAATTCATAGTTACTTCTCGGCTCTCTAGCTGAGATATCTTGTCTTCCTGTTTTTAACCACCTTTGCCCATCCCCACATCCATTGCAAGGCATGCCATGTCTTCAATAGACTCGATCCCATACTGCCACTTTTCTGGGTGCTATGCAGTCTTTGCCATCAGGACAACTAAAATTGCAGGCATTGAAAAGATCTGCCTGATGGAGCCAGAAAAAACCTGTGATGTACAAGGCTATGAATGCAACTTGCTTGCCTTAGGAGGCCCTATCCCAAAGACATGCAAACATGAACCATTCCAAACCATTTGACTTAAAGATAATTTCCTGGGAACAGTGGTTGAAGGAGTGTAGATGAGCTATTCAGTTCCTTTCTGTAAGGTGTCCTTAATATCTTTAAGGATTTCTGGAAATTGCACCTGTCTCCTCTCCTAGAAAGTTCAATTTTTTTAAAAAACTTGCTGCAATTCAAAGTGCAGAATTTTAAAAACTGCTGCTCCAGGTGGCAATGCGTTGTGTCTTTGCAGCATCTGAAAGTAAGGGTTTCCAGTGGACAGTAGTTTTTCCCCTTACAATTACTACTAATCCTTTCCTGCCCATAAAAAAGAAAACAAAACAGAATTAAAAAAAAAAAATAAAATCTTAGTTATGTGTGACTATTGTAATAACAAATCAGTAGTTCATTAATTTGGTAGATACCACCAATAATTTAATATTTCATCCATTTTTAAGATAGAATTCATGTTTGTTGGAAGTATGTTTTTTCTTAATTGCTAAGTATCTCTATCTTCATTATTGTATGTATTAATACAATTTCAGCAACATATTTAATTTTTCCAGATGTCCCTTATATCTGAAATGAGTTTTTGTTCAGTTTGAACAAGCTGAAAAGTATGTCAAGCTTTGTCAAGCACTGAAAGCTATGAGAGAAAAAGTCAACATGGTTTTCCCTTTTGAATTCATTTTTATTTTTGAGAATTTGTTCTGCGAGGAACTCAAATATGAACCATTCTATTGCAGAGTCTCAGTTAAAAGTGCACATTAGAACATAAACCTGAGAGAAAAAGGCAAAGTCCTTTGACTTTGTAATTAGTTCAATCAAACACAAAAGGCAATTAAAAAGGATATTGAAATCAGGGACCAGGTTTTCAGCTGGTGAAAACCAGTGACATTCCATTGACTCAAGTGACTAGCTCTATATAGAAATCCATACTGAAACTCAGGATCATTTACATTAAGTGGGAAAAGTAGTACAACTGATACTGCATAGGATGTCACTACAACTTATAAAATGACCTTGGGACAACCTGAATGTTTTCCTTATTGGATCCTGTTTCATAGATGTGGACTTCAAATATTAGTAATGTGCGTTTAGTCATGTTTCTGTTGCAAAATGAGGACTATTTGATAATTGATATGTTGTTTAATCAGCAATTTGGGAAAAGATTTCAAAAAGGGTGAAATATGCTTGGATTGTCCCTTTTACAAGAGTAACCTGCCAAATGCTTTCTGAACCAGCTGGAGTTTATGCAGCATCCTATTGGGCAAGCAGCCAGGAGGGAATTGCAATAATTTAATCTTGAAATAACAAAAGCGTGAAAGACCATTTCAAGGTCTGACTGTGAGAGACCTTACTGCAACATAGCAGAAGTTCTTTAAGCAGCAGGATGATAAGATGCCCTGGTGTTTGTCTTGTCTTTTTAAAAGGTAAAAGAATGAAGGTACCTGAAAGATCCCTACTCTTTAGTATAGTAAAAATGTAGTCTTGTTAAAATAAATAGATTAGCTTCAGTTTAAAGATGACTATTCCTAATATCTACTTATTAGCTTGAGAAAAATATAATGAAGATAAAAGTAAAATTGCTTACCTAGCCAGTGTTTTATCAATACCAGTATTTATAATGGCAAGGCAGATTCCAAACTGTGAATTTTCAAAACCTTCTTGATTATAATGGTGTTAGGCCAGCCAAATAACTGGATGAAATTTACAGTGTGTAATTCCATTATATGTAATTTATAATTTGCAATATTAAGGTAAAACCATGTCTTTTTATTTTATTTAAAAATTATTACCAGTATGAATTTCTGGTTTTTATATATATGTATTTCAGTTAGGACATAGAGGTTAGGTGTTATGTGTCCCTTATGTTATTCAGCTCTTACCCATAATTTTTTTTTTCAATCAGATTTGAGATATTCGATAGTAGTTGATAAGCTTTAGTGGCTATTAGTACAGTTATTTCACTTTTATAATCTTCAGAAATAATCTGGGTTTCAACTTTTAACTAAAGAAGTTTCTTCTTATTGTGAGCAGCCAGATGAGAAAGAATATTTTTAAAATACAATAGCAAATAAAACACTGTAACCCATGTATGAGACCAAAGTACTGACTTTGAGGTTCAAAGTGCTATTTACCTATGACAGCCAGAATACATATCTCCCATGGCTCACAAGAGCTAGTTTATTATTTTATCAGTATTATTTGTTTCTCACATCTTCTCAGTATTTGTTGTGTTGTGTTTGGCTTTTTTTCCCCCTTTCTTTTTCATTTTCTTCCCCTGTTTGAGTAAAAAAGAAGAAAGCACAAACATATCAATAAAGATATTAAAATTTCAAAGATTCCATTCTGCATGGCCCCGCACAGCCCACTTTCCATTTCAGGAGAGCATGATTTTCTGATCTACTTGCATCATATCTTCAAGTCCCAGGTGGTTGTCTCAGATACTGTAGGGCCACTTGAACGGTACAAGTTGCCACTGCGTAAGGACCTGAACTGAAACATGAATATATTCATGTTTGTAAATGTGAGTGATGCATATAAATGATCTATCCAAACTATGTAACTTTAGAAGGACCTCAGTTGATGATTGAGCCAAACTACACTGTGAGATATGAAAAAGCAGGGAATTCAGTGCATACCTATAATTTCCTTTGGTTGAAGATCTTGTAAAGGATTTAAAGAGCACTCCTTTCTGCATATGATACAATAAGCTTTTGACATATGATACCAAAACATGATATGATACAGTAATCTCCCTTTTTCAGGAGACTTTGGATCATATGCTCTATCTTTCCAGATCCCTTCCAACAAGAACTGTTTTAGAATACTAAGTTTGTTTTTTTGGGTTTTTTTTTTGGGTTGGGTTGGGTTGGGTTTTTTTGGCACCAATAGTAGTCTGAAGAAAAGTTAATTCCTTTTTTTCCTTTTTTCCTAGTATATTGTGTGGCTAGACTAACAATGGACGTTCAGAATACGTCATTTCTGTAAAAAAAATATAATTAAGTTGTAGTGGACTAGAAAAAAAGTATTTCTTGCATATTGAAGAATTCCTAGAAGGTATACTAAGGTCTATGTAATATGGTTTGTTTATTTATTTTTTGGTTTTCTTTTCTGCTCAAGTTACTGCTTCTTAACATTCTCCTCCTTTCCCACACTGTTTTTGTAGAATTCTATGCATATTCTTCTAAACACAGTTGAGTGCATTTTTAACAATCTCCCAAATTGTCTTTGCTTGTCCTTATTAGAATGGGAAAACAATAAGGGGAATAATTTTAATTCACAGTCTCCAAAATTGGTTTAGATGAAAGGATACACCATGCCTAACAATAATGTGAAATAGAAACCTTGTGGAACAGTCTGAAGACTTAAATAGAAAGCTAAAGGGAAAGTTAAATCTCACATATAAAAAATATATTCTGTTCAGAAATAAAGGTGTGTCTGTGCTGCAAAAGAATATACATAGTCTTTGAACAGCAGGACCTGTCCAAAGAACCTCAAATCTGCTATCTGGTTGCTCATGTACAAGCATTTAGAGTGTGCCCACAGCACCGGTCAATGGGTTAATTCTTCCTTCTTTAGTTCTCATAAAGTCTATGTAGTAAATATCAAATGAATAAACATCAGATGCATTTCTTCCTGAAGTGGTCTGATGTCATGTGCCACAAGGCAGTAAGGGAAACGTAGCTGGTGTTACTATGCCATTTTACTACTATGTTGGATATGCATAGAGTGGAGAAAATGTCATTTTGTGCTCTATCCTGCTCCTGGGACTTTGTGCTTACAGCCAGTATAAAAATAAGCACTATAGCTGTAGAGAAGTGCTCTATGAGTCTAATCATGGGAACTGTGTAAAAAAAAAACCAAAACATGCAGAATACTCTGCATCATTGAAAAAGAGGAAAGTAAACTAGTGAAAGAAGGCAGGGAATTGAGGATAACTTATCAAATCATAATGGCTAAAAAGCTGCCATATTAGTGACAACATAAAGAATTTGTCTTAGAACAAATACATTTTAAACCATTACACAAGCAAAGTCAGTATCACAGCCACATACAGAAATGGTGGGACAAGCCCCATACTGAAGAGAATAGTCTTTCTTCAACTCCTCCACCGAACAGGGGGCTTTGCTATAAAATGCAAATTTAAGAGATATTTCCTGGGTTATTATTTTCATTTAAATAGAGACACAATCACTGCAATAGTGTCCACAGGCAAAATATCCTGAACTTGCACAAGACATTAAAAATCTTTTACCACAGGGGAAGGACTGAAGAAACTCTAGCAAGTGCATAAGCAATTAGCTATATATTTCTGTGTTGTTTTTTATATCTTCTTTCTCTTTTTATTTCCAAAGAAATTTCTTCTAGACTACATCAGCAACAGATTTACATTTTCTGAATTTGGAACTGTCTTCTGCTGAAATAGGTGGCAACATGCAAATCTCAGTTTACTCCCTAACATTGAATAATATTTTGGCTTTGGCTTTAAAATGTTTTTCCATTGGAAAAATTTATTATAGTTATGTCTTTCAAAAAAAGGTATTCCTTCCTATTGATTCTACTTGAAACACCTTTTTGAGAAGTATTACAGCTGTGATGATTTACATTCAGACTTTCACTCTAGCGAAGGTTATTAGGTGGCCATATGACATTATTAAGGTACCAAATGAAAATACTTCATGGAGTAATGAGGAATAATAGTTTGTACTTTTCACTCTCAGGCGTGCTTACAAACGTTAATTAAGTTTCACAATATTTATGTGAAATAAATACTGTCCACTCTGTTTAAAGATATGGGACACAGTAAATGGCAGATCACAGACGACGCAAAAGCTTCATAATGAAACTGGAAATAGGTTACAAAGGAAACATTCTCAGTTGGTATAAAAGTCTGCATCTCTTTCAATTTTTAGCATAGCCACAATAATTTCAACAGATGAAGACATTCCCTTGATGTACAGTGATTCAGTTATTTTTCTTTTCTATAGTTACAAGACATCATTACCACCCACAGTGGACTTAGAGTAAACCTCACACAGCTAAAGCCCTGGAGGAATTTAAATTACTATCAAGGTATAGCAACAAAAATATCTTGATTATGAAACTAACAGGGTCACGAAACTTGAAGTAGTCAGGTAAGGCTTTATGAAACTTTGAAGTGAGAATTGCACAACTTTTATTGCTTGATCTCCCTCAACAGAAGTTTTACTTCTGTCTTCAAAGAGAGCAGAGTTGATCCATGTGCTAGTAGTTTCTCACTGGTTGAAGCTTAATGTCTGATTAAATTTATAGTAGGATGGGGGGAGAGGGGCGAGGTGGGGGGGGAAGAAAAAAGATAAAGAGGGAAATAGAGATCCTCTTTATCCTATTTAGACAGATGGATCAATCTCTGGATTCCAGTTCTGTATATCCCACCTTGATGAACCACATATGCATTTAGTGACTTTTAGTTTTAGCTGCATATTCTCTGTGTACTGTTAGATATTTTAACTTGATTGTCTGAATTCAATAGCACAAAATAATGGAAAGAACACATGCAGATACAGAAAAGCAAATGCTAGGAAACGTCTTGCAAACATTTTACAGGAGCAATGGATATAGAACTGGGAATGACTAGCATTGCTCTTAGCTAAGCAAAATAAATCTGCAAAGTGATGATATGAAGTTACTGAGTTTTTGGATGAATTTGACACAGCTCTAAATAATTAAGGTACTCTTTTTATGTTGTTATGCACTCTCCAGGTTAAGTTGGTAAATTCTTGCCTGAATGTAGAAAACTACAGAGAGAGATTAAATTACACATTTGTTTAAGGGAGAGTCTTCTTGGCTGAACTTGGAATTGAAAGCAACAATAAGAAAGAAGTAGGTGTGAAATTAAAACTGCTATCTTCCCTAAAAATTGTAATAGGAGATTAAAATAATGCTTGTGATGAACAAAGCCTTACAAAATGACTCTCATATGGCTCACTGTTAGTTGAGCATAAGTACAGGGAGACAGCCTTTTTTAAAAAAAATATTAAAACTATTCAGGGTTTCACGAATCCCATGGTGGGGGGAATATATATATATTTATACATATATATATATACATATAAAAATAGGAAATGCAAATAAGATGTGGGGAATCTCTTCCTGACAAAACTGAAAAATACACAATGATGACCCATTGGGTCAAGCTGTATTAACTCAAAATTTCAGATTTGAAGGATTTTTATGTAGACTATTCAAGGATAATAAGACCTCTTGCTTAAGACAAAAGACTAAGAAACTTTGGGATGGACATTGTATAACTTCTAAAGTGATGGCCTTTTTTAATTCAGATTTGTTCACAGTGCCTATTTCAGGCTCCCTATGTACAGCAAAAGGTCTATAAAACAACTTAAAAGAAAAATGGAATGGAGGAGGTTTAAGAAGGTCTATAAATTGTCCGTTTTCCTTTTTGTATCTACTGCAATAACTTTCCTACTGAAACAACAGGTCCTAACTTTGCTGAAAGGTAACTTTAATCAGCTTTCCAGACAGTCCTGCCAATCAAATTACTTTTTTTTAAAGGGCGAGCTTCCACAAACAGATGGGCTTTGCAGCAAGTCTTTAAGGTCACCAAATACTGGCTGTAGTGAAATGAGAAGTAAGATCCCTCATGAAGGACATCTTGTTTCAAGTGGGAAGCAGCTTTCAGTTCAAGTGATCCTGAATGTCATGGTAACACAAGAAAGCTAGTTCTGGGGAAGAGAAGTATTCTTGTAAATTGGGAGCTGATTTTATAACTGTCACTCATACCTGCACAGATTGTGCCCTGTGGACTCTGGGACTTCAGTGGTTTCTGAAAAAGCGATAACAAAGAAAAATTAAATGAAAGAAATTAAGCAAGATATTCCTCTACTAGCAAAAGTCACAGCCTCTGAGATGTGGCATCAGGCATTCAGGTAAAATCTATCTGAAATAACTAGGCAGTGGCAAGAGACATATATCCAGATATTTCACTTTAGAAGGTTGGCTATTCCAGCTTTTTTTCCAGGGCCAAGTCCAGAGACAGGGCAGCCTGGGATCAATTCTTTGGACTTCTACTACATGATGATTGCTAAATGTAAACTTTCTTCTCTCTGATGGTTTTTTTACATGCTTATTCAAATAGCTTCAAGAAAGTCAATTTTCAAAAACAGTGACAGTATCTGTCTCTGTAAGGAGGATACGTATTTGCTTCTGTGGAGTGATGATAGGTATCCATTGCAATAAGCAGAACGTTTCGGACACGTAGGGTGAAATTTATCCTGTGGAGCCATATCAACATACCAGTAAATAAATCCATGTAATATATGTATATTTCTTTTCAGTTCGCTTATTGACTTTTCCCTCTCCTACCCATTCAGAAAAGAAACCACTTTACATTTCCAGAGTAAAAAGGGCTGAAAGTAAGCATATATATGCATGCTTCTACAGTAATCCCAACATCATTTAATTATTTCTGCAAAGCTAAGAAACACTTGAGACTGAAAAATTTTTTACTAAAAGATATCCATGAATACTAACTGGTACAATGTTAATCAAGGGCATTGGATGGAAAAAGATAATGAAAACCTAACTTTGCAATCTGACCTGAAATATCTGTGGGGTTTATAAGTAGGTTTCTTTGAACAATACCTTTGCAAATGATTCTAGCTTAAGAAGTATGCTTCAGACAAAGAAAAGGATGAATACCTGAAGGAGATTTATACTACTGGTCTCAGTAGCATTTAGGAAAAAAAAATTGTTTATAAAATTCTATATGCTAAATGTGTGGTTTATACATTATGATACTTTTTAACAATGAAGGAAAATCGCAGCTGTGGTGAATGCATTTAATGAAACTGTAAAGCTATTAAGGACACCTCGGTTTCTCCTTCAAATGGACACTTAGTGCCTCTTTTCTCAATCATTATAAATTGCAGTTTATTCTTTCTGCTTCAACTTCCTACATGCAAAATGAACAGTTGCACTGTATGATATCATAGAAATTTAACTAACTGGTTAATAGTTCATGAATGTCATGTTTTTGGCAGGGATATAGTTAGTTTTCTTCCTAGTAGCTGGCATAGTGCTGTGTTTTGGTACTAAAATGACAATAATGTTGATTACACTGTACTTTAGTTGTTGCTAAGCAGTCTGTAACTTTTCAGCTTCTCATACTGGCCTGTCAATGAGAAGGTGGGGGGAGCACCCAAGAAGCTTCGAGGGGACCCATCCAGGACAGCTGACCCAAACTGGCCAAAGGGATATTCCATAATATATGATGTCATACACACTGCATGACTGGGGTTTGTCCAGGAGGTGGTGAAATAGTTGAGTATGGACTTCGGGTGGTTAGCAACTGTGCTTTACTTGTTTTCTATATTTAACAGCAAAACCAACAACAACAATAACAATAATATCTTCCTTTCCTATTAAACTGTCTTTGTCTCAACCCACTAGTTATACCTTCTTTTCTTTTTGGTTCTCTCTCCCATCCCAGTGGGATGGGAGAACAACTCAGGGATTGTTTTAGTTACCTGCCTGGTTAAATCACAAAAATAAGAAAATCTCAGTTACATATAAACCTCTAGCAGCAGCTTTGCAATCATTATATAAGATCAATTTTAGCAAAACAATATTGTCTACATTTAAATACACGTGTACTCTCTTGACTTCAGTGGAATGCACATGTATGAAGATAAGCGCATAGGAAAGAACACACACACAAAAAAAGGCTGCTGAACAAAGGTTAAGGTCCCTTAAACTTTATCATAGGTTTGGTCCCTTAAACTTTATCATTAGGTTTGACCACTTCACAGAGCATTTCTATGCATCTTCTGTAATCTATCTATCATTCGTGATGAATATAAAGGGGAATGTATTTGACCCCTCAGTGTTTCGCTATGTATACTACCAACACATTCAACGGTAGTGAAACATTCAATGAGAGCTGTTCCCAGTGTGATCAATGTTTGCCTGCCTGTTTCAGAAACTGAACAATACTGGGTGCAGAACCTCAGCTGATGGAAAATGTCATACTTCAGTTACTCCAGCAAAGAAACTACAGTTTACATGATCTGAGAATCTGCCCTGTTGTGCCTTTGCTTCATCTTTTCTCATCTTTAGATTTGATCTTGGCTTCAATGCAGAGGTTGCAGCCATATTGTTCTCAGTATCATTGCATTCGTTAGTGAGAGGAACATGCACACTGAAGCTTCTGTTTTGTTAATGTTTTCTTACTCAACTCTGCTAGTCATTCTGTACAGAAGCATAAATTTGCTCTGTGAGGTTTAAAATACAAACTCATTATGAAGGAAATATTTCTTCATACACTTACACAGAGACCAAAATCATAGGGCCTGGCTTTTATTAAGATTTTTATGTACAAATGGGACTGTTAAATAAGAGGACAAGGCAAGGTATATAAAAGAAAATGGTTATTTATTATGAATTAGCTTTCAACCATTTTTACACTTCTGTTAAAGTACCAGAAAAAAGCTCATGATGATACAGAATATGAAAGCCAACTGTTTCTTTTTAAACATCTTTCATATAAATGAAAGAACAGGTATAACTTTCTGTATTATTGTAGGTGAGACTGGGTTGGAATAATTTTCTGTTATTTCAGCAGACCACATCTATAAAGAATGATATTTAATTGTTGGGCAAGCATATCAATAATAATAATAATAATAAAAAAGACTTCAAGGGGAGCCCACGGTGAAAGAAGATTATAAATGGGTGCATTTGTTTATTGTTCATGATTCTTTATTATAGACTTTTTAATGTACATTCTGCATTTCCTTAAGTGAAACTAGAAATTAGGTAGAAACAAGTGGGGGTTGTGAGTACTAGTATGTAATTATGGAAGGATTTTATGGTTTTAGAGTGCAGTTTGTTTTTAAAAAAATCTAAATATGTAGCATATAAGTGTATCTTCTTATTTATACACAGAAATAGCCTTAATTTCAGCTGTTGGCCTAGCTGAACTAGTAGAAATCCTTATCCAATATATTACAAAGGTTGTAATTTGTAAAACATTATTTCCAGATTGACGTCAAGGCAATTTTCATCAAGATAATAATTTTTTTCCTTTTTAAGTGAAGGTTTGAGTTAATTCCACCACATAAAGAGTTTAACTAAAACTAATTCAATGAAAACATAGACACTTCAATTGTTTTATACTGATTTACAATCTTCAGACACAGATGCATAGTTATAGTGAGCTGTGATTTTAGAGAACATGCTTTTGCACATGAATAATGGAGTTCAGGTTTTCATGTCTACATTTTGTCTAAACAGTGTTTAACTCATTTGTATTGTGGGTCCACATATGTCTTCCTGTCTTAATTTAGGTGCCTGCATCCAGACTGTATAAGTAAGTTCAAAAGATCACCATTAATTTTAATGGATTAGTAAGGTTCACAGAGGATGAAGTTCATCTTTTTCCCATTTGCTGTACTTGAAAAGAAATGGTGGCTGAAAAAAAAAAAACCACTGTAGCCCAGTGTTATATTAAACTTTTCAGTCTAAACACATCAACTGTAGGATAGCCACCGATTTCCCAAATGTGCCACTGTGGACCAAATTTATGTTTTCTGTACGCCTTCATTTTGGTTTTGAGCTCACCATTCACTTAAAAAATTGACATACCTAATTTATTTAAAAGCATGACCTCAGGCAAAATTATATTTTTCCCCTGCAGAAATAGACTTCATATTTTTCTCCTCCTTGTCTACTCAATGATTAGTTTTACTGTTAAAGTCAGAAACCTTTTTCAGAGCTATGTGTGTTTGAAAACAATGACAGCAAAGCAGAGGAACCAATTAAGTTACTTCCTCAAAGACCACATAAAACGAAGGGTTACAGCTTCCTGGTAAGAGTCAAACCAGGCATTTGTGCAGATCCTTAGCATCGTGACATTCCCATAATCACAGATGATGGGTGACAAGAAGGTTAAAATTTCTGATTATGATACACGCACAAATTCTTCAGTCAATCCCAGAACAAAGGCTGCTCAGGAAAATATTTCTGAACTAAATATTTTAGCCCCTATAAGAAAGAGGCAGCAAACCTTTTAAAAGCTCTTTTTAAAATAAGACTTTTTTAGCTTCTTCCAAAGAAAGACTTAATGTAGTTTTGATGCATTCTGTCCCCTTCATTTGCCTTCATGCCCCTAAACATAGAAAAGACAGGATTTTTGGCTTTTCTGTTTTAGTTTATAGAATCCTGAGGACCTTGATCCCTTAAATGGTAAAGGCTTTGATCCAGTGGATGACCTTAGTATAAGTATACATAACCCTGAACATACTCAAGAAGGTGCTTCAATTAAAGCACATGATCGTCCCATTTACTTTCATGGAACTCCATAAGGGTGCATGCGTACAGAGTTGAATGCTGGACGGGAGTTTTATATGTGATGGTATTTCCTTTCCAGTTCTATCCCACTACTGACTGTTTACAGTCACCTAAAATGCATGCTTAATAATACAAGAGCTGACACTTAGAATCATGCTTTGGCTCTAAATGTTGCAAAGTTCCCCACCAATGTCATGGGAATAATTATCACGGCACAGTAGCTAGAAAAAACTCACTGGGGAAAATAAATAAATAAATAAATACATGAAAATTGATGGAAGTTTTTTCTTGAAATGTGATTAAAACTAAAGTATAAGAAAGTTGCCAGTTTGGGAATGAGAGTTGGGAATAATTAATATGGTTTGTGGATATACAATAACAGAAACAAATGTGGTTTAGATTCTGATTTATTTTTTTCCATTATGAACACTGAAAAAGACAGCTACTCTGGCATGGATGTTATGGTCTGTGTAATAACAGTCAGTAGGAGACTGATCCTCCCAATAAAATAGATCTAGCACATTTTGTTGGTTCTTCTATAGTACTGATGTTAAATTAATTTGGGAAAAAACCCAATTGGATAGACGGAAGTGGTGACTCCATTGGCAAAGGTAGGTCTAGTCTAATATCAACTAAATGTATATGCTTATGTACAGCAAGTAAGTTTAGAAGTACTATTATGTTAAGTTTCTTCACAATCAAGGAAGACAGCTTCATACCTTCAGAAGGCAATTCAGATTTTATACTAGCAAAGTAACTGAAGGCTCCTATCTGTCACCACTGATTGCACAAGAAGACTAGAGTGACTGCTTTGTTGTTTGGTTTTTGTTTCTTTTTTGGTTGTTTATTTTTTTAATATAGATTCTATACCAAAGCACATATTAAACTTTTTCAGAAAATTTAGGTATTAGTGAGTCAC
This sequence comes from Porphyrio hochstetteri, assembly GCA_020800305.1. Classification (NCBI taxonomy): domain Eukaryota; kingdom Metazoa; phylum Chordata; class Aves; order Gruiformes; family Rallidae; genus Porphyrio; species Porphyrio hochstetteri. Next base: position 179,755,594 of record CM036905.1, on the reverse strand, counting down.
AGGCAAGACAGGAAGAATGTTGCCAGACTTCAGAACTCTAGGAAAATTTTACCCAAAAAGGGGGAAATAGTCTTTAGACCTGAAAAATATGTGGAATGATCATAGTTAAAGTTATTTTGCTTTCTTTAGCTGTTGTGGTTTTTTTGCTTTGTTTTTATTGTTATATTTCACAAGGAAATATGTTATATCGAAAGCATTTAATTATTTATCAGTGGAAAAAATGCACTGGAATACTTATAAATATTCATAGATCTCAGCTTTTTTTGGCATTAAATAACACCACAATGTTTTAGACCTTTCTTGCTCTGCTTGCTTTTGTTATACTGATCTTGTTATTTAAAAGTACATGTAATGCAAATCAGTTTTGCATTGAAAGTAATTCAAAGTAATAAAATATTATTATAGACATTAATAGTGTCTTTTGTTTTCCAAATAGCAGTACTGAAGTACCTTCATACGAAGCAGGCAATATCTTTTCTTTATATTTGTTAGCTGTTTTAATAAATGTTACTATAGCCTTCTTACAGTTGTACAAACTAAATGCAATCAGTGTACTAAAATGTAAATGCAAGAAACAGATTCTATCTTGAAAACAATAAAGGCAATGCTATAAGGGTAGCATCAGAAGCAAGGTCTGTACTTTTCACAAACTATTTTCAAGATGTTCAATCACTACTGCATATGTTTATTATATCTTAATAAAATTTCCTGTTAATCGAAAACTAATGTTTTCAGACAGTTGTTGGGTATCATGGTTACTCCAAACAATAAAAAGGTAAATAAATACTATTAATTATTAAAATTGTATCTTGTGTGGAAATATGTGAAATCCTTAAAACTGAGTTTTTCTCCACATTGTGAAGGGGATCTTTTGATCAAAAGAACAACAATAACATGTGCACTATTCCCAAATCATATTACTTAATTTTCCTTTTCTATGGCCTGGATTCTTCTGCAGGAATTTTAAATCCTCAACTGAAAATATTTCCAAATAAAGCCTCTATATTCTGTAATAGGATATTTCTAAGCTCAAAATTAGAGAAAATACCATAAACCTTGAGAAAATAAATGAGGATCCAAGACTTCCATAAACATAGAATTTTTCATGTAGTCTCTCAAAATATTTGAAATGGAAGAAACACTTAAATCATTATATGACTACCACATAGGTTTATGAAACACATTTATTGTTTACGGGTTTCACCTGACTTGTGAGTTGCTTAAAATTACGCATACATAATTAGAACCAGTGGAGTTAAGTCTGACACTAACTTAGTGCAATCCCCACAGAATGGCCATTCTACCTATTTGTTTTCTTTTGATATCACTTCATTAGGCAGATTTAATAATTATTTGAATTTTTTTTTTTACAGAAGCATCTTTTTCAATCTTAATATTTTCTAGAAACTATGACTTCAACAATACAATGAAACAGATGCTCATGGGCACTGTTATGATGATATTTGTGATGGGTGATAAGACTAGATAGATATGGGAAAGAAAAGGTATGGGATTTCTTTCATAACTGATGAGAAAGAAAAGCTTGAAAATCTTGCTACTCACAAGTAAAGTGAATGAGATAATTTCTATAATGAGGTATTACAAGAATAGATGCACAAACATTTACCTTCCACAAATTTTATCAACTCAACACATAGCAGTATATGACTGGGAATTTTTACCAACTCTAGCCTCTAAAATATGTATGTCTCTAGCACAGATGTAATTTCATATGGTATTATTTTGGCATTTATGGAAATAAATTCACATAGGAACAGCAGAGAACTAAATGGCATGATCAATGAAAGAAGTAAGTCTGTCTTAGAGAATCAGTGAACCTGATTTGTAAAGTTTGGTAAAGGTTAGGGACTATTTATGTAGAAAAGCAATGGGAGGAAGGAGAAAGAAAATCCAAGAACTTGACAGCATAGGTTTGTTAACAAATGTTACTCTTCATTCCTTTCTATCTTTTGATTGATTACCAGATCCCTGTTCATTTATCAATATCAATTTTATTTTACTGTAGTTGAAGGTATTTCTGCACATAATATAATCTAATCACATTATATAGAATCTGATCTGAATATGAAAAGGAAGGAAGGCAGTAGAGGTACAGGAAATTGCTTGTCGTGTCTATGTGCTGGTATACATGAAAAGCACTTAATAAGTTGACTTAGATGAAGAAGTTTTTGAGTGTAACCTATACTTGCAATGTCATTTATCTTTTCAATTTAATGTTATCTTTTTCTTGTCAAAGACTAAGAAAAGTAAATCAAAACTACGTTCTCTCTCTTATTAATTGTAGCACAGATGACATGACAAGTGCATGGTTAATGCCATGCCACAGTCTTGACTCACTTGAAGTATGGTTACACACAGAGGCATCTCTGTAGATATTAAGGGTACAGGTTATTGCATGGTACCCACACATAAAGGAACTTAAAATCTGGTTTGTAGAGTGTATATTTTTTTAAATGAGTGCCCTGTCTTCACATTTTTCTTCACAGTGTAATGATTTTTGTATTAAAGTTTGTGCATGCACATACATGTATTAAATATATATATGTAAATATACACACACATGCATATATTTTTTTTAATATACATATGCATTATTTTACAACTCCTATCATAAACACTTTGTCATTTTACAGAGGCATGTCGTTCTGCACACACCTTTTTTCTCCATATTGAATAAGACATCACACAAAATGTTCACGACACTCAGCAGCTATTGCTGTGGGGAATAAAGCAGCTTTATAGAATAAAACCCAGTAACTGATAAACAGACTCCATTAAAACGTGTTTTCACACTAGTATTCAACCAAAATGAGAGTTATCTTTTGCTTTGATGTTACCATTTGTAGTGTAACCCTTATTTAGGTGTTTTGATGTATGCAATAATTGATACTTCAATAATAAACTTGTTTATATTCATAAAGTCTTTAATCCTTGTATGGTTCTTTTGGTGGGTTTCTTTGAGACTGAAGAGCCTTCTTGGCATATCACTACTCTGATGTCTTCTTTGCAAGCCTTTCATTGCTAATGTATTGACACGAATAGCAGTGTTTTCATATCTGCCACCTATCCAGCACTGAGAAACAAAACAGAATTGCTGTCTTCCTCTACTCATAATCTTTTGGGCTTTAGTCATAGATATATAATTTATATTCATATAGGATAATAATCCTTATTAAGTAGGAGGAAGGATGTGAGAAAACAGAAAAGTGATATTGCAATGGGAAAAATAAATTGAAGAGAAAAAAACTACTGCGGTATCTTATAAATAGTAAGGGTAGAATATACTTAAAAGCATGCAAAACGAATAGCATGTGGTTTGTCCATTAGCACTTGCAGAGGAAATGACACCTATTCTCTAAAAATATATACTGGTAGCGATCCATTCTTGCATTCTGGCTGGCTGCCGGATAACTACCTAGCTGTTCTTTTGGCCTCCTCAACAGGACAGGCCAAGAACATGAAATGGAAAAGAATGGTGGCTTCAGATAACCACAGGATGATCATTTAGCAATGACTGTCACAGGCAAAACAGACCTGATTTAAGGAAGATGAATTTAATTTCTTGCCAATTAATAACGTCAGAGAGCGAGAAACAAAACCAGAACCAAAACCACTTTCCCCATCACTGCTCTTTCTTCTCAAGCTCAACTTCACTCCTGACTCTGTCTTGTCCACCCTCAAGCCTTTTCTGCACTTTCTCTAAACATGTTTTCCCCAAGGTGCCCCCACCTTGGCCGGAGGCTCAGCCACGCCCTGCAGTGGGTAGGTTGGAGCTGGCTGGAGCCAGCTGTGTCTGGCACAGGAAGCTCTGTCCCCTTCTCACAGGAGCTGTCCTGCATCCCCCTTCTACCAACACCTAGCTATGAAAGGGTGATTTAAGTTGTTACATATACATCTGCAATATGTTAGCTGGACGAAAAAACATTACCAAATTTTTTGAGACCATTCTAAGCAGTGTTCACTGCAGTGTCAAGGTAGGAATCATGTAAGTTTTTGGTTCGTTGGTCACATAATGATAGTAATACTCACTGATAGAATGTCTTGTGCTAACTCTTCAGCAACTTCTTTTTCTTAAATGACAAGGATTACTAGTCACACACTGGTGGCTATGGCTGAAAATCTCCCACCCTTCAACAAAAAATTTACCTACTGAAAGTATTTAAAAGACTTTTGACATTATGGCCATCATGCTTTCACAAATATAGAATTTCTTCTTGCTTTCTTCTCAGGCAAGTGTGCAATTGGCTTTTATAAAAGATGTGTGATTTGTATTTTCCCCATGACATGTTGCCACTGTGAACATAAGTGTTAGGAGTGCAGACTATGTTACTATGTGTGGTGTATTAGAAGCACGTTTCCTGTAACTCTGTATAATAACATTTGTTCAGAGGGAAGAAGAGAATGCTTTGTGGGTTAACGGAGAATACAACTATAACACAAATTCAAGGTGACTAATGGATGTGCATTCAGATGCTTAAGTGCTGCTGAAGAAGCCAATCTGAACTGTTAACAAGAAAACTCTATTAGTGACATATTATTTTTCTGATGCTTCAGTGGGATCAAAAGTAGAAGACATAAAAAGAAAGAATGATTTCTTATTTATGGATAAGTGAATGTGAATGATATTTCACTAGACATAAGGGATGTAGGAAAGAAAGTGGACGCTTCTAGAGGTAGTAAAGGACATGCATGCCCACTCGGTCCCCGGAATTATTGTGTGCATACCCTTCTCTAGGCTTAGAATCAGGGCATGCCATCCCCAACAAGCGTCTTTTTTAAGGATAGAGGAACATATGACTGTAGATCACGCATGTTTCTGAGTTCAACAGTAGAATAAGATGAACTGCAGATGCATTTTGATATTGTACTCAGAAATACATCAGATGAAATCTCACCCTGCAAATGTTTTTTTTATTTCCAAACATACATTTAGTCTAAGGAGTCTAATGTCATTACATTAGAACAGCGAAGTGAGGTCAAAGTGAAAATTCCAGTTTCTCCCATGTGCCAGAACTATTAAAAGAAATAGAGACAATAAATTGGAAAAAAAAAAAAGAAGTTACCTTCAAAAGCCTACTTATTGCTTACTTACTGTTAGAGCATATCTCCACAAACTTGGATGCTCCTCTTCTGCAACTTTTCAGCAGAAATGAGCAAAATCATTGCAACGTATAGGTGCATAGATAGAGTTAACACACTAACAGTAAACAATTTTCTACATGGACTACTTCACTACTGGTATGGCTCTTCTTTTTGCTTGAAGGAAATGCTTACCATAATTGACATATATCACCTGATAGACAAACCTCAAAACCTGACATTCCTCCGGCTCTAATGCAAGATCATAATAATTCCTGCATTTCAATTCCCTCTCATATAAAGAGTCGTTCCAGATATCAAGCTTAAGTAAGGAAAATAGAAAAATGAAAGGATTTTTACCTTCCTAGTCTGAGAAATGCTATAAATAATGTAATAGATAGGAGTAATTGCAATCTAGTGCATGTTTTACCAGGGTGAGCATGAGCAAGAATACATGGTGAGAAAGCCAGGTTTTCTTCAGCACACTGAGCAGCAGTGATTTGTCAGTGGCATTTCTGGTAAGGAATAGGGATAAGCAAAATAGGTCAGAAAGGCAAGACTGATTGTTGCAGGTCAGTATGTGTATCTGTGCCTTTGGAAGCATAGTTAACTGAAATATTATATATGCAAAGGTTTTTAATGAGATTATTTTAATGATAATGAGATGTTTGTTTAGAATATTTTTTTTAGAAAACTGTTTTCAGAAAGGAGCTTTCAAAATAACAAAATAAGGAACAAAAATGTTAATAAGTTAATGTGAATTCTGAAAATACAGGAACACTGATATGTTTTTTGTAAAAATTATTTCAATCTTCCTTTCTTGTGTCTGTGCTCTTTTCAAACCTCACAGTAAATTATGTCTTTTATGTGTTCCTTATTTACATGACATTGCCTACAATATGTCCGTAGTAAATTTGCATTGCCTTTATTAATGATACACCTCATATTACTTCTGTATCTCATCACACACCAAGGTAAAGTTAATACTTTCATTTAATTTCACAGATTTTAGAAATACATTTATCATGTTCATATTGTTTCATAAGCAGAGTTAGTCCTAAACCTTCTTTCATCTCTAAGGATGTTTAATACAAGGTTGAATACATTTTTAATGCTATTTGTTCAGTTATGTAAGAGCTTAAAGCAAAGTTTTTTAAAAAAATAAATCAGTTTTACTTCAGGTTCTTTATCTCTAGTTTTTTCAGAAATAAATTTTGATCTAAATACCTCCAAAATCAATGAAAGATATGTTGGGTCAGAATCCAAATGAGGATATTTCTGTGTGCTGAGCATTTAATGGTGTTCTCTATATTTTTCTTCTTTCTGCATAGAAAATGCATTTCTTTCTACTTGAATGTATAAAATGTGAGGGAAGAGGACATTCATTAATCCTCAGTGTTGGGTTTTTTCCTTTTTATGCTAATAAAATGATGTAACCACAATAAGACGATTCAATATACTTGACACATCTGCTATGAAACTATATATCTTACATTAAGACACCATGGCCCTTAAATGTCCTATTTTCAGTGCCTTCATGACAAAAAGAGGCATTAACTTATTGTCAGAAACTGGAGTGCTTTTTGATTACTATGTTCTCAAATGTTAGGCATGTTATGAAAAAGGAAAAACAAAAGGCCCATCTCCAATTTACCTCTAACTAGTTTTTAAATTTAAGTGATTAACCGGTATGAAATAATGGTAGCTATACCCATCATCTTTCTCTGAATGTGAGGCATAAACAGCAAGAAACTATGAGAAAAGAAAATGCTACTGCTCTTTCCATTTTTCTTTCTCACGGTGTCTAACCCTTGCCCACATAGCTCTGACACCTCCAAAAAATCTGTGTTTAAATGACACTGAAAACAGTATTTTTGTGTCTGTGTATCTCTGTATATTGTTTCACTCTCTTTTGTTTTTAATTGCAACTTGCTATTTCTTTCTCACACACAGGGCTTTAGTCCAGCCAGTCCTGCATGTCTAAATTACTCACCAGATCACAGTAAGCCTCTTTTTTTAGGAAGGTATAGGAAAACAAATATAGCTGTAACTCCAGCTCTGTGTGTATCTCTTTACAGGCAGAAGCCCTTAGTGTTTCAGCTGTCTGTTCTATAAAGGATATAGACAGGGGTGGATGGGGTTTTTTACACTTTAGCTGAATGAAAGACATTGAATCTGTGAACTTCATCAAGGTTAACTTAACTCAGAACACAGTGTTGAAATGGAAGATGTAACTGGGAATATAAGCAACAAAACAGGAACCTAGGGCAACTGCCCTATACACTTATATAAGTCAGACCTGGGTGGTATGAATTTAGAGGTAGGTGTCCTGAACAATGTCAGGTGTCCTTTAAAATAAATAAATAAATAAATATCTAAAAAACCCTTACCCCCCACAAAAAAACCACAGAAACAAACAAAAAAACCCCCTACAAAAAACCAAAACCCACAACCAGCCAAAGAACCCGACTAAATACACAAACAAAAATCTCAAATGTTTTCCCTGAGATGAGAAAATTATCACATTCTAGGGGTTTTTGACTATTTAGCCACAGCTTTGTGCTATATGTAGCAATTTGGCAATCCTTACCAAGCTCTAGACTTATTTCTGCTTTATTACATAAGATATTGATCACTTAATTTTATATCCAAGTCATCAAACATTTGTGACACTGAGAATAAGAGGAAGAAGATGTTAGGGGTACAGCCCAACCTGTGATCAAGACAATCTTCTATTCCTGCCCCCTCCCTCAGACCATCTTGTTTGACAAACATTACTATATGGACCAAAAATAATTTCTGGATTTCTAGATGTACCTCTACTTATGAGCATTTCCAGGGTAGTGTTTGACAATCTCCCCAAATTGATGCTTATGTGCTTTGCAAGCTGGTAACATAAAGGGAGATTACCTTACTCATAAAATGGAGCCATATTTTTTTTCATAGAAAGCATGAAAAGTTTTGGTGTTAAGACCTGCCTTTCATATCACAGAATCACAGAATATCTGAGGTTAAAAGGGACCTTTGGAGGCCATGTAGTGTAAGTCCTCTGGTCATTCAGGGCCACCTACAGCTCAGAACCTTGTCCAGACATCTTTTGAATATCTCCAAGCATGGAGATGTGTCAAGGCTCAGTAACTCTCAGACCAAAAGTAATTCCTGATGTCCAGGCAGAACCTTCTGTACTTCTGTACTTCTGCTCATTGCCTCTTGTCTGTCACTGGGCACCACTAAGAAGAGCCTGGCTCCACCCTCTAGGCATCTTCCATACATATTTACACTGATGAGATCCCACCAAAGCGATCTCTTTTTCTAGGCTGAACAGTCACAGGATTCTCAGCTTTTCCTTATAGGACAGATGCTCCAGCCTGTTCATTATCTTTGTGGCCCTTTCTTGGATTCTCTCCAGTATCTCTCTTGTACTGTGCAGCCCCGATCTAGACACAAGTGTGGCCTCACCAGTGTTAAATATATAGTAGGTCACAACTTAAAGTTCTCAAATAGAAGAGAGCACTCAAAATTTTTCAACCAGGTTCCTTGGCATGGGATCAGGCTTTCCAAGTTAACATTAAGAATAATGTTTGAGAGCATGGGTTGCAATCCAGGACCGCCATCTCCATTTTGAGATCCATAGCAGAAAATGGAATAAGTATATGTTAGTTTTAGCTCTCATAGTAATTCCTAAACATTTTAAGCTTTATTGTTTGTAAATGCACTGAAAGGGACAGATTTGCAAGAACAACTATAGCCTTGGTGGAGAAAGGATTGAGAACAGCCCTGAAGAGAAGGACTTAGGAATGTTGCTTGATGAAAAGCCCAACATGAGCCGGCAATGCATGTTTACAGCCCAGAAAGCCAGCTGTATCCTGGACTGCATCAAAACCAATGTGGCCAGCAGGTCAAGAGAGGTGACCTTCCAGTACCTAAAAGGGACCTACAGGAAAGATGAACGAGATAATTCATTAGGGAGTGTAGTGACAGGACAAGGGGTAAAGGGTTTAAACTAAGAGATGGTAGATTTAGATTGGATGTAATGAAGAAATTCTTTACCGTGGTGGTGGTGAGACACTGAAAGAGACTACCCAGAGAAACTGGATGCCCCCTCCATGGAAGTGTTGAAGGCCGGGTTGGATGGGACTTTGGGCAACTTGGTCAAGTGAAGGTTGTCCCTGCTCATTGGAACTAGACAATCTCTAAGATCCTTTCCAACTCAAATCACTCCATGATTCTATGATATGGCAGGAAAAATATTGGCCTATTTTAATGCCTTTCTTCAGATGAGATGGGCTTTGGTTTTTTGTTTGTTTGTTCGTTTTTTGTGGTGGCTTTTTTCTAGCATTCTTTGTCAGATAGGCTAGAATGACCTGTTCAGGGTTTAACAGCTACTGCCCGTAAATCTAAGTAAGTCAAAAGGAAATCTGCCTTTATTGTTTCATATTGGAAAGCTCTTCTGAGAGATGGACATTAGGATTCTCTATCTTCTGCCAGATGTGGCTTGGAAGGCAACTGCTGCATGATAGAGTTCAGAAGTTTTCTTCCAGTTCAGTGTGCTCATTTTCTTCCAGATACAGAACAACCTACTTCTCCATCCAAATAAATTCCATTTGATTATCCTTACAGTACCGAAGACATAAGATAGGAGTAATCATACTGCCCAGATACATATCTCCTAAGAAACATAACAAGGCCAAATACAAAAAAGACAAGCTTTGCATAGGTCTCAATAAAAGGGTTTGTTTTGTATTTCAGGAAGCTGTATTTCTTTAATTCACTTGGAAAATTAAGTATCTTCCCAATCTAGATTTCATTCAAAATGTTGTACAGTACTTTTGTATTATTAATACTTCATTACTTTTGAAAAATATTATACGTAATATTTGCAAGTTATGAATAGTCATAAAACAATAAAACAAAATTATACTTGCCAAATATATCGTAGACCCATAGAGTAATTTTGGTTGAAAAAGACTTTTCAGATCATGAATTCCAACCATTAACCTAGCAATGCCAAGTCCACCACTAAACTATGTCCCTAAGCACAACGTTTACACTTTTAAATACAGTCAGGCATGGTGACTCAACCTTTTCACCGGTCAGACTCTTCCAATGATTTCAGCCATTTCAGTGACAAATTTTTTCCTAATATCCAGTCTAAACCTCCCCTGGAACAGCTTGAGTCCATTTCCCTTTGTCCTGTCATTTGTTACTCAGGAGGCGACACAGGTACCCACTTTGCTACAACGTCCTTTCAGGTAAAGACTCATAAGGTCTCCCCTCGACCTCCTCTTCTATAGGCTGAACAAGCCCAGTTCCATCAGCCTCTCATCTTAAGACTTGTGCTCTAGACCCTTGACCAGCTTTATTGCCCTCCTTTGAACACTCTCCAGCACCTCAATGTCTTTCTTGTAGTGAGGGGCCCAAAACTGAACACAGTATTTAAGATGAAGCCTCATCTGTGCGCATTACAGGCCCTAGTCCTGCTGACTGCACTGTTTCTGATACAATCCAGGATGCTATTGCCTTTCTTGACCATCTGGGCACATTGCTGGCTCATATCCAGCTGGCTTTTACTGACACGCCTAGGCCCTTTTCCACCAGGCAGCTTTCCCACCACTCTTCTGCAAGACTGTAGCATTGCACAGGATTGTTGTGATCCAAGTGCAGGACCCAGCACTTGAATATTGTTGAACCTTGTAAGGTTGGCCTTTGCTCATTGATCCAGCCTGTCCAGATCCCTCTCTAAAGCCTTAGTATGCTTAGGCACATCAGTACTCCAGCACTACTTGGTGTCATGTGTAAACTTACTGAGGTCCCCTCATCCAAATCATTGATAGATATTAAAGAGTACTGGCCACAACACTGAGCCCTGGGTATTGCAACTTGTGACTGGCCAACTGGATTTAATTCTGTTCTGGAAGCCTTGGCCATCCAGTAATTTTTTTTTACCCAACAAATTATATCCCTGTCCAAGACAGGAGCAGTCAGTTTCTCCATGAGAATGCTGTGGGAAACAATGGCAAAGGGTTTGTTAAAGCAAATGAGCAACGTAATGCAATCGGTTTTTCTGGGATGTTAATTCTCAGTATTCCATACCTCATAACAGACTAACCAGCCATTATTATCTGTAAAGCCAATATAAGTTTCTAACTGATGGGTCTGTGAGAATGCCTCTACTGACTTGACCATCATTGAATTCAGTGCAAGTAAACAAATTTATGCCTGGATGAGAATTTGGACACAAATATTTTCAGCAAGACATTTCAAATGCATGGTATAGACCATGAAAAAGTGTCCCTGGGTCAGGGAATGTTGATGCATGTATCCTGAAGTGTTGCATTGTCTACGCAATTTTCTGCTCAAGGCCATTGCAGTCAGTTGACACACAATATTAATGAAATTAGGATCACAGTTCCGTATTTTTACAAATGCACTATTTTTTTTCTGTATTTAAAACAAAAATGCCATGCTGAAACTAGTAGAGAAACAAAAAATCTAGAAAATGAACTGTAAGAGAGAGGTTGGAGTTTTATGTCACTATTCATACATAATTGCACTATTTGTAACAATAAAAGTGCACAAGTTTGGCATTTCTTTTCCCAAATTAGGAAAATAAAATGCTTCAGTACCTCTTGCTACTGCATACTGATGCAAAAGTTATCTAAACCAAGATAATATGAAGTTAGTTTTCAGTATGAATAAGTAATTTTCAACTGATAAGCCCTAAAATCTTTGCAGTGACAATGGAGATCTCTGCATAAAACAACTAGCTCATCACAGGCACAACATCCTCATATTAAAAAAAAAAAAATCTGATATAGTAAAGGAAAACGGAATTGACATTTAAATAGCAAATACATTTCTGTCACATGCAGCTCCATGACCATAATTGCAGCTTTATATATTGCATACAGAAAAAACTGAATATATCTGTAAAATTATGTTAAAAACAGTCTCCACAAGGGAATAAAGTATTGAGTTTTTTCTAGTTTTGAATTCAGCATCACTGATTCTCCATTCTATCAAAATATTTCCAAATTGTTTCCTATTTTATGAAAAATAGAATCAGCATCTCTTTCGAATTTCTGTTTATGTTGGCAAAGCACTGAAAATAATGTGTCCTTCAAAGGTCACTACATTATTTTTTTTTTATGCTGTGAAAAATGCTAAGGGAGTTCCTACATATGCAGTAGTTATGAAACACAAAAAAGAGTTGGTCTGCCCCTTAGTTCAAAATGCTACCAGTTCTTGCAAAATTTTTTTTTTTTTGGTTATACTTAATTCATGATGCAAAGAGGGACACTTGACTACTCTAATTCAGGCTAAACAATGGAAAGGAAGGGAAAGGAAGGGAAGGGAAGGGAAGGGAAGGGAAGGGAAGGGAAGGGAAGGGAAGGGAAGGGAAGGAAGGAAGGAAGGAAGGAAGGGAGGGAGGGAGGGAGGAAGGAAGGAAGGAAGGAAGGAAGGAAGGAAGGAAGGAAGGAAGGAAGGAAGGAAGGAAGGAAGGAAGGAAGGAAGGAAGGAAGGAAGGAAGGAAGGAAAAGTTTCAGCTCCTAACCAAAATTTTGTCCTAACTGCAGGTTTCACTATTTGGAGTACACTATTTTCTAAACAGTGCTTTAATGTGCAGTAAAAACAGAGAAGGGTTGAGTTAGTCTCAATCCAGACCAGGGATTTCGGGCAGATTGGAAGATGATTTTCTCTCCAGATTTTTATTCACCAGACCTATGTACTATGGAATGCAGTAGTTCAAAGCAAAGGAAATTTATCTCTGTTTTATGGTCTCTTTCCCTTTGTGCTATTGAATTTTTTTTCACTTAATGCAGTGAATCAAAAAATCAAGATGATCTGTGTGCACACCAGAAAGAGAAGAAATACTTATTGAAGAGTGGTAAGGGTAACTACAAACTGGACATGACTCACTAGGCTGAATCTACCCAGGCGTATCACTGCCATTCAGCGCACACACATAGAGAATATTTTATTTTAATGAATTTTAAATTCACGATCATTTTCAGCAGTGATCAACCGTATTTCTGTATTTAGAGGAAAAGAAGCAATCTCCAAAGAAATGAGGCTATGGCACCCTCTAAGGTGCTCATGTCATTTTTTGCCTACAGCAGGGCACAGTACAGATTTGGTCTCTGCTGCTGAGGGACAGGATGATATTTTACTGCCACTGAGGTTGCTGACTGCACAGTAGTAGTTATTCCTGCTTATTGGCGTCACACTGCTCTTCTAGATCCCCAGATAACAAATTGCTAAGATGTGCATAAACTTCCTAAATTATTTTAAAACTCAATGTGAAAACACCTACACAGATAACTAGCATGCACTACTAATTAGACTTTGACAGAAATGCATTATAGACACAGTCAGTGTCACAACCCCTAAAATTCCATCCTTTCCTCACCGACTCCACCTTCCTTTTGCCTGACTCTATTTACAGCTTCACAACCATATAAAAATGCTGCCTGTATTTAGAGTTAGGTTTGTATTTTTGAGCTTTTAGAAATATTTTAGCCTCATTATACCTGATGCCTGGCCTAGAGTACTACCTAGCAGTTTCTGTGTTGGTTTGAAGCAGATGTGTCAGCCTTACGTATCCACCTTATTTCAATGGACTGTACTGTAGGAGGCTACTTTTCTTCTACCACATGCTACAGCAAAACCTTCTGGCACAGGTTCAACCAGAATAATATGAGTTCCTGTGGTCATTTTTAAGGGCAGGAAGGAAACTTTGTAAGTGATTTATATCTTGTTGTAAAAACCTGAACCTAATGGTTAAAATGTAATTAAAACTATGAACAAAATAAAAACAATCCTTTACAACCAAAGTACTTTTCTCGTGATAAAAATACCTAATTTTACTCAAATTTCTCTAGGTGTTAATACCCCAATGTTAGCTACTGACTTTGTAGCTGTTTAGTTACTCTCACGTCCTTCAGGAAGGCAGAAGTAGTCAGGGTATTCCTAGCAACTGGCATCCACAAGGCAATACTATGTGAGGCATGCCTATGAAGTAATAAATTTTACTTTGGAGAGAGAAAAAAATAGTGGAAGAAAGTAGAAAAGCCTCATTTACCATTATAGTGTGATGATATAACTTTATAATAGCTCGTAAATGAAAAAATAAAAATATTTTTGTGAGTAATTGTAAATATTGAAGGATCCAAATGAGCTATAAACTTGTGGTAGCAAAAACTGGGTCCATTTAAAATTTAAAAGAGAAAAAAATGTAATGAATCACAATTTTTTCAACAATTACATTTTTTACTGGAAATACTGATCTAGTATGCATTTATATGGACTGTTAGTTGAAAATATTGATGCGTTCAAGTCTGATAGGTTAAAGAATTTTATTTCAAAACATTTGAGATTTATTTTACTGTTTCAATTTTCTAGTTAAACTTCTTTCAACTCCAAATAAAAGTCAAAATAATTGTTCTGAAGGGAATAATTCTATTTATAAGAAACAAACAAAAAATGTACCTCAGTAATCTTCTGTTTTGATGTTTCCTCTCCATCAGCATTAAAAATTTTACACATTAAAGTTATAGCTTTTGACCTATATATCCTATAATGCATAGCTATAAACACACTAATCTTACAAAAAAAAAAAAAAGTCAAGCATTCTTCTAGAGAAAGATGCAAATTCTGAAGGTTCTATCAAATAAATTTCTTGTGTAACAGAGTCATCATTAATTTTGCTGTATCTGGAGGAAAACAATCAAAAAGCCCACTGTAGATGAAAAATGTAGTAAGAGAGAATTTTCCCATTACCATTATGAGGGAGCACACTCTTACTGGTGTAAAAAACAGATCACCAGCTAGGATCTGTCTGCTCTGTGGGAAGTCATGTGGGAACAAGGCAGACTAGTGTGGAGCTTCCTCTTTGATTTTGAAATGCATCATGGACAAAAGAACTTGTCATTCACTAGGTGAGTAAATCATAACTGAGCACCAAAAGGAAACACTAGAGTCTCTGACTCTCCTGAAAGAATGTGTTCATATTCAGGTCTCTGGATGCCTGAGGGCAGAGCTTGATGCCCCATCCCAGTCCTGGTCCTAGACTTTGCAGTGGCCACATCTGTGGTCAGGAGGCTTGATTTGAGGCACTGAGTTGTCAGTGAACCACAGAATTGTTGGTGTCAAGGGACTTCTGGAGGACATCCAGTTCACGCCCGCTGCTCAAGAAGGATCACTGAGATTGGTTTCCCCACATCCTTCCTCCCTTGCCTTCAGGCAGGGGAGAACATAGGTTCCAGTGATGGCAGGCGCTGGGAGCTTTGCTGCTAGTAAAGAAAGGACTTCAGTGGGTGTCACATAAAGGGTATGAGTCTGGTGTGTAGCTGAGAAAGACCATGAGTCATGAGGATCAAAAAGGGACCTCTTTATTTTCTAAACTCCTCAGAGAGGAGCCTAGGTTTTGCTAGGTCCAGTCTTATTCCCAGATTTGGTCAACAGTTTATGTCTAAGGATTATTTATATAACCATATATCAGAGTCAATCTTTTTCTGTCAGAACCCCCAAAGGACTTTCACTGATATGGTTTTGCAAAGTTGAAACTGATAGGAAGCTTATTAAAGTGACAGGTATAATAAAGTTCAGGGTTGCTGTTAATAAATACACTTACTGCAAATAGCACTAATATATGACTATGATTATAATTAAAATGCTAGCAAACTTGAGTGTTCTCTCCAAAAGGTGAAATCACAACATTTACCAATGTGTCCCTGTCTTGGGTGGAGGAGAAGGACCACAGCCCGTCAACTGCTATTTTGGGGTCTTCAATTTCTTCTCTACTGCAGTGGGTGTAACTTTCTCAATAGCCTTTATACCCCAATTTCAGCTGTTCTTTCCCAAGGGTGATATTTAACATGATTTGCATGAAGAGTCGAGTACTATACTCATATATGTTTAGCATGTATTCCTTTTAGCTCATTAGCATATTTAGGGGTGTCAGCTTTAGTATTAATTTTGCAGTCAGTGAAGCAAACGGTCTCACTCCAGGCAACATGGCCTTCAAAGTTCTGTATAGAAACTCTCTGTCTGTTTATTCCATATTCTCTAGCCAAAACAGGGCCGTCCTGCTGATGTAATACTCCCTCCTTCAGTGGTTTCTCATACCAACCTTGTGGATCTTCATCCACAATATTTGAGATAAAGAGATAAGTGATCATCTGTCAACTGTTGAGTTAACTTCTTAGGTGTAATTGCCACAGGGGGAAGAGGGTAAGGAGGAAATGTAATTGCACGCTTTCACTGCCAGAAAGGAGAACTGTACAGAAAACAGTCATATCCAACTCAGAGACATAAAGCATAAAGATAAAAGGCAAAAGACAAGTTGCACCAAAGAAGTTAAAACTGCACACCAGGAAGCTGAATGCTTAAGTACAGTCATCACTATTAAGTACCAGAACAGAGAAAGTGGAATCTCTGTCCCTGAAGATCTTCAGAATTTGGAGTAGTTGTCAAGAGCCTTAATTAATGTTTTATGTTAACCTTCCTTTAAATGGGAGTCTGGATGTAAATTATCATGAGCCATTACTTCCACTCTACTTTTTTTTCTGTAATCCTGTGATCTCACTCACAAATTCATAGTTTTGTAGGGGTTAGAAGGGACCTCTGGAAATCATCTAGTCCAACTTCCCTGCTAGAGCAGGATTACCTAGAGCATGTTCCACAGGACTGCATCCAGACAAGTCCATCCATAATACCTGAAATTACAAGCATTTAAAATGTGGGGGCTTTATCTCTCATCTTCAATCTTTTCCTTGTCTAGAAAATTGTTGTGTCATGCTAGACTGGGTTCAAAGCTACCAGTTATCTTCATGTAGGAATGTGAATGCATTGGTGGCAATATGATCAACTGGTGATATTAACCGAAATACTCCTTAAAGTCTCAGGGGCAGACTGTGTGCTATGAATGATCTCACTTCTACTGCTCAGCAAAATCAATCCATAGATCTACACACGTAGAGTTTTATCCTTGTAAAAGGTATCAATTAGGGGATACTAATTCCCTTCTCTGTAGTAGGCTAAACAATACCCCCATCACAAGAAATTCTGAAGCTGGATCAAGCTACAGAAAAAAAGGTTTGTCAAAAACTGCTTCTCAGATGTAATCTCCAAGTCCATTCTCTTTTTCAGTCATGATAACATTGTATCCCCTCACATTTTCTCACAATATAAATGCTTGTGACCTAATGTTTCATCTATGTGCTTCATTGTCTCCTGTACAATTATATTCTTCCTAGTCTTTGCTCCAAACAACCAAGATAAGAAGCCAGGTTCATTTAAACTCATCTTTGATGCAATTTATGCTTTAACCTTGGTTTGACATCTCTTCTGCCTTCTCTCTGTTTTTCTTGAAACTGTTTTCAAGCTGTGTCCATAAAACAAAAACTGATGAAGAGACTCTTAGGTCATTACCTAAATCTCAGTTTTCCAGTACTTTAATGAAGTACCAGGCAGTTGTGACTGTTATATGCACATGCTTCTTTTGAGCATTACACATTTTACTAATGACTACAAGATGACTTCTTAGCAATGTATTAATAACTAATTATGAACATAAATAATTATGCCAAATGGATTTTTTTTTTAAATGGTTTTGTATACAGAGAAATCGACTAGATTTTTCAGAGATTAAAAGGGAATGGATAAAATCTAGGATTTAAAATAATTTAAATAATTTTAAATGTTTAAAAAGACCCCACTTCTCTTTCTGTTTAATGCAAAATCATCATTGGAGATGAAGAATGTTCCAAGTACATATATAGTTTAAAATGCATTTAAAAATGAATGAAACAATGGTTTTCCCAGGAAAAAAAAATTTAGTCTGTCCAAAAGCTATTTCCATATTTATTAACACTTTTACTGTCATTACATATTGGCAGAATAGTTAATGCAGAATCTCTTATTCTGGCAACATTATGGCACAAAATATTTTTCTCATGAGAATAATTCCATATTAAGAAAAATAACCCAGGTCTCTAATCATCTGATAGCATGAGATATTTTACTACATTATACATCTGATCATTACTCTTTGGTTAGCTGAAGATAACCCAAAAGATATGTATACCTGATCTTTTTAAATGGGGACTGTACTGGGTTTGGCTTCAGAGGGCTTCCTCATAGCAGCCCATATGGTCCTGTGCTTTAAGTTTGTGACCAAAACAATGCTGATTGACAGTAATGTTTTGACTTTGAGTAGTGCTTACACAACAGCAAGGCCTTCTCTGTCCCCTTCTCTGCCCAGTCAGCAAGTAGGATAAGGGTGTGCAAGAGTTGGGAAAGGACGCAGCTGAGACAGCTGACCCAAAGTGACCAAAGGGATATTGCATACCGTGTAACTTTACATTCAGCAGTAAAACTGCAGGTGAGGTGAAGCTGGCTATCAACAAGCATGTGAAAGAGAAGGGATTTATCTGGAGTTGTCAACATGATCTATGGGAATTCACTGTAGGAAATCATGCCTAAACAATCTTATAGCCTTCTATGATGGCATGACTGATTGGGTGGATGAAAGCAGAGCAGTAGATGTTGTCTACCTTGATTTCAGCAAGGCTTTTGACACCACCTCTCATAAAATCCTTGTAACCAAGTTTAGCAAGTATGGGTTGGATGAGTGGGAAGTGAGATGGGTTGAGAACTGGCTGAATAGCAGAGCCCAGAGGGTTGTGGTAAAAGATGAAAAATCTACTTGGAGGCCTGCATCTAGTGATGTGCCCCAGGGATTACTGCTTGATCCAGTCTTGTTCAATATATTCATCAATTACCTGGACAAGGAGACTGAGTATACCCTCAGCCAATTTTCTGATGATACAAAACTGGGAGGAGTGGCAAGCACACCACAAGGCTGTGCTGCTATTTCAGGGCGACATGGACAGTCTGGAGACTTGGGCAGAGAGGAACACAACAAAATTCAACAAGGGTAAGTGTAGGGTCCTTCTCTTCAGGATCAATAACCTCAGGTGCCAGTACAGGTTAGTGGTTCACCTGCTGGGAAGCAGTCCTGCAGAGAAGGACCTAGGAATCCTGGTGGACCACACAAGTTCCAGGAGCAGGCAGTATGCCTTCATGACTAGTAAAGCCAATGTTATCCTATGTTGCATTAAGAATAATGTGGCCAGCAGGTCAAGGGAGGTTATCCACCCCCTCTATTCTGTCTTAGAGAGGCTGCATCTGGAGCACTGTGTCCACTTCTGGACTTCAACAATACAACAAAGACAAGGAACTACTGGAGTGAGTCCAATAGAGGGCTACAAAGATAATCAGGGTCTGAAACATCTCTCTTATGAGGAGAGGCTGAGAGAGCTGGATCTGTTTAATCTGGATAAGACTGAGAGGGGATCTGATAAATGCTTGCAAATATATAAAGGGCAGATGTCAAGAGCATGGGGCCAGACTCTTTTCTGTGGTGCCCAGTGACAGAACAAGGGGTAATGGACACAAAATGGATCAAAGGAAGTTCCATTTCAGAATGAGAAAAAACACTGTTACTCTGACCATGACAAAGCACTGGAACAGGCTGCCTGGAGAGGTTGTGTAGTCTCCTTCTCTGGAAATATTCAAGACCCACCTGGACTGTTCAGCCTGGAGAAAAGAAGACTGAGGGGGGACCTAATTAATGTTTATAAATATCTTAAGTATGGGATGCAGGGGGAATTAGCCAACCCCTTTTCAGTTGTCTGTGGGGACAGGACAAGGGGCAATGGCTGTAAACTGGAGCACAGGAAGTTCCGCACCAACATGTGGAAGAACTTTTACACAGTGAGGGTGACAGAGCCCTGGCACAGGCTGCCCAGGGAGGTGGTGGAGTCTCCTTCTCTGGAGATATTCAAGACTCGTCTGGACGCCTATCTGTGCAATATGTGCTAGGGAGCTGCTTTGGCAGGGGGGTTGGACCCGATGATCTCTTGAGGTCCCTTCCAACCCCTACAATTCTGTGATTCTGTGATTCTGTGACATGATACTGTGCAACCTGTTCTAGGTCATCCTGCTTTAACAGGGGGTTTAGACTAGATGACCTCTAGAGGTCCCTTAAAACCCCTACCATTCCATGAATCTGAATTTACAGTTGCTGTATGGGCGGGCATTGGTTGGCTAGTGGTGAGTGATTACTGTTGCATCACTTGTTTGTTTTCTTCTTTTTTCCCTTAATTTGTTAAGTCTTTTTGTCTTGACTCATGAGTTTTCTCACTAATGCCATTCTGATTCTGTACCTCATCCTGCTGGGGGAATAGCAAATAAGAAACTGGGTAGGGGAATGTCTGCCAACCACAGAGAGTGAAGTGTAGTTAATAATATAAATATGTCTGTAAAATAATTTGTAGAAAAGGACTTGATCGATTAAATTATGCAGCTGAGTAACCAAAGGTGGATAGAATATTTCATGAACAAAATCAGTGATATTTGTACATACTGAAAAGTTAATTTTACTGGTAAGCTTTGGATGAACCATTGCTCTTCAATGAGGGAAAGTTTTCCACAAGAGATCACTTTGCTATGTTTGGTTATAATTTTTAGAGTTACCATATGAAATAATATTTTTTACACTTGATATGTCTTGATACCTCTACTGATGTTGCATGAAATAAATTTGGTGTGATTAGCCCAACTATTAGGATGTTAGTAAGAAACTGAGCATTGAGACTTTTGTTAAACCTGACTGATTGCTTTTAGAAACTTTTGAAACTGACTGTTTAGAGTGACATACTTACCAGAGGTAGCAAGGGGTTAAACATAATCTACTATTAATTTTATCCATTTTCAGTTGCTGACAGATTGTTTCTAATGACTGGTTTCATCTAGGATAGAGGTAATATTCTTTCTAGCAGTTGGTGTATTGTCATGTTTGGGAGTTAGGATGAGAGCAGTGCTGATAACTCACTGATGTATTTAGTTGTTGCCAAGCAGTCAAGGACTTTTCAGTTGTTTATATTTCCCTGCTAACAAGAAGTTGAGGGGTGCCCAGGAAGCTGGGAGGGGACACAGCCGGGACAGGTGACCCAAACTGGCCAAACAGGGTATTCCATGCCCATTACTTCATGCTCAGCATAAAAGGGAGGTTGGTGGGGGGAAGGAGTGCATGGCTCCAGGACGCATGGTTTTGGGGGACAGTCTAGTTTAGAATGCCCTGAGCTGTATGGCCTGAGTTGTGTGGTTTGGTGAGAAACTGCATTGTATATCACCAATTTAATATATTTTGCTAAAAAGTCCTATTACTGTCATATTTCTCTTTCTCTGCTCTCCCAGTAAGTATCCTTATCCCAACCTGTGAGGTTTAGGGGTTTTTTTTAGGTTCTTTTTCTCCATGCCCCTTCCCCCCAATACTGTCTTAGAGAGCGAGCAGCTACATGGTGCAAAAACACGACAACTGGTTATAGTTTTAGGTTCTTTAAGCTAAACTTTAACAGTCATTAAAAAGTTGAATTTGTGGATGACCTCTTCCTGGAACTGTTCAAGGCCAGGTTGGATGGGGCTTTGAGCAATGTGATCTAGTGAAGGGTGTCCCGGCCCATAGTAGGGGAGTTGGAACTAGATGATGGTTAAGGTCCTTTCCAACCCAAACAATTGTATGGCTCTATGATAACCCACTTGTATTATCTTTGCTTTGGAATTATTTATGATTGGTTTGTTTTGGTTTTTTGGATTTTTTTTCTTTTTTCAGCTAGAAAATGGTGTCTGATACTGAGTGGAATCCTACTGAGAGATTAAGAATCACTGTTAACATCTACAGAGGCAAATAAATGTTATGGTGTGATGAAAGAATTATTACTAAAATTTGGTTTTATTGTTATTGGTTGATGGACCTCGAAGCCTGACAGCACTGTGTTTGTTTTATAACTTCCAACCATTTATTTGAGAGATCTTCTTTGCAATGTTTGAATATAGTCATTTTTGGATGGTGTAAGGATTTCAGATGGAATTGCATTGCAATATAAGTAAATCATTATTCCATTTAAAGATGTAGTGGTTCAGCCCCAACCAGCAGCTGAACACTCCCTGAGGAGAAACAGACAGAGCTTCCTTGGGTTAGAATAAGGACAGTTTACTGAGAAAATCACCACTGTGAAAGGGGAACAATAACAGCTAATTACCCTTACACATGGTGATAAGGTGATAACACAGAGTACTTTACCAATAGGAGGATTACAGGGTGCTGCATGACACAAAGATTGGCCAGACACCCCAGCTACACTCAGACTGCCCTGGAGGCACCCAGGAGTGCCCCTCCCCAGCCAGCCCCTTTTATGAAGAAGTGATGTCAGGTGGTGTGGAAACAGCCCAGACTAACTCAGCTCACCTGGGCTAACTGCTTGAGAAGGTTAATTCTGGCCTAGCCAGAACCAGGACAGAAGAAAAGCATGTGATGCATAAATGACCCTAAGAAGCTACATACTTATGCATTTGGACAGACTGTTTTCCAGAATATAGTTGTTTATGTTTTTTTTTACTTTTTGATGTGCACATATATCCAGTGCTACATACAAAGGTGTACTGTTTGAAGTGCAGCCATGTTATGGATATATTTCTAAAAACAACAGCTCTAAGGCAGGGAATATCAAACATTTTGTTGTGGGAAAACGTAGATAAATTAATCAAGCTATTTATTTTACATAAAACTAAATGTCATCTATCAAGGATGTTTATATCATGCTAAACTGGCAGAAACTAATATGTTGTCTCTGGTGAGATTCATAATGGACGTATTTGTCTTTGGAAAAACTTTCCATTCCAGATCTGAGTTGCACTGTAAAATGGAATGAGAGAAAAGATTAATAGACAAAAGAGCTAGGGTAGGTGAGATGGTCTATTTCAGGTAAATATGAGAGTAATGAAAATAAAGGCCAGCTGATATAAGATTGGAGAAGTGTTTTCGTTGCTGGTTTTTGTTGTTTTGGTTGGGTTTTTTTGTTTGGTTGGGGTTTTTTTTAACTACACAACACATCCCCTTCATATGTATCTTCCACATAGTAAGAGGGAGAGAAGCAGTTTTTAAAAGTGAGTAGAAAATTAGAGATGTATTCTGAAAAACATTTTCAAAATGTAAATAGGAAATATTAAGCTAGGAAAGTTCTCCAAAATCTATCAATATGAAAGGGGTTTTAGTTATCCTACTAAACACCACCACTCGGTCACTATTGCACATAATATTTTTATTATTAATTAATTAATTAAGTAATCCCTTCTTTATTGATCTAGAAACCACTGAAATTCTCGTGAAGAATTTCCTTTGGCTTTGACCAGACCAGATCAAACTCCAAATGAAACAAGTTGAATTGTCATCTAAAGTTTGTAAAAGGAAGATAAGGACAATAAAATGGAGAAGAATATTGTTTCTATCAAAAGGAGGGATAGTTATTACGGTGAGAATAAGTAAAAATCCAATAAGAAACTGGCTAAATCCGTGCATGATAAATGCATAAGATACTGAGATTCAAGAAAAAAATAATAATAGATTAAGACTTCTAGAAAACCTGCTGATTTCAGAAGGTAAAATGTACAATTGTTCCTGCTCATGGAGTCATTGGTAGAAGGCAAAAGATTTACTCTTTGGATAAATGTAGACCTCTTGTTACACAGGGTCTTTTATTACACATTTCAAAGACATGCCAGATTTAACAAAAACCTGGCCACTTTGGGATGTACCACAAGGGGACTGAACATGTCAGATATAGAAGCTTCCCCGGTAAGTTAAAACTCCCTATTGCAGCCCAGATACCCACATGTGCACTTCAGTTACCAGTTGTACCAGACATTACATTGCTGGCAGCTCAGAGTAGAAGCTGCAAATATGACCAGGGGGAGATATAAAGTATCAAGATGATTGGAATCTGGACAAATCTTCCTTGCTGCTCTCTTCTCTGAGAATGAACTATTATCCAGAGAAGCGCATAATTTTATTGGAGTTTGCCACTCCAGTCTCCAGGTTTTAGAATATATTTGATTTTTTTCTTGGCATTATAATGTTGATGTAAGTGTGAGCCTGATGCTTCAGAAATTTCTCCGATTACTAAAAATAGCTCAATACAGGTATTATGTTCAAGAGTCTGGTTGGCTGTCACATATCTGACCTGGCTGCCATCCAGGTATAATGCTTCCCCACCCTCCCTCTCTGCTTTCTCCAAATGTTTAATAATTTAAACTTTTGATGATTTCATGTAGGCTGGTAAAGAATGAGAAAGAAGATTTTAAAGTAGCCATGAGGAAAATGCAATTATTTCAAACCAGTACTCTATGTAGAAGAAATTTGTGTCATTTTTTTAAAATTTCAAGAATGCAAAGAATTTCTTCAGGCAAAATATTTTATGAGTTTTTTTTTTGCTTTCCTTTAAAATTATCTTATATTAAGGGCAGCACCCTTTATGATTAGAAGGTACAACACTGTAGCTCCTCAAGGGAAATAAGTTCTTGATTGCAAATGATCCTTCACCTCCTGCATGATCTTCAAGATGTAGGGCTGCAAAGACAGGATTCCTTAAATTCTTATTTGTAACTGTGTGAGAGATGGAGGATTAAGGCTTCTAAGAGTTTTGCTGAATGAATCTTACTCTGTCACCTATCACAGGGCCACAGCTTGTTTTAAAATCACAGTTTATATCTTGCACATATTTTTTGGTCAATTTGCACCTTTATCACAAGTATGTAACTTTTAAATTTGTAGAAATTTTCGTAAGAACTCTAAACAACGTATTTTTCTGTAAGATTACAGCTATGTACCTATATATACAGATGGTCTAAAATAGAAAATATAACTTGAAATATCTTTGCTCTCCAGCTTCAAAATTCTTTTTTGGGGCGGCTGACCACTTAACATGGTGTGCCTCAAATAAAAAACAAAACAAAACAAACAACCCCCACCCCCATAATTAGTATATTCCAAGTTTCTTCTACTGTTTTTCCAAGTAGCTAAACATTTCAAATAAGACAACATATCTGTTTACTATTGTTTTAACTACATTAGGATAAAAAAACCTACAAAGTAACAGGACAGGGAAAATTACAATCTGTAGAAGGTCATTTCTCAGAAGAATAACTAAAGTAATCATAAATAAAATGTTTTCCGTAGTTGTATCATGGTGAACTTTACAGTGTTCCCACAGATACAAAAATGGAACAGAGGCAACTTGCACATCAGTATAAGCCCAATCAAAAGAACAAAATATCACCAGGATTTTTCAGTTGGTAGTAATAATTATTATTATGGGTCAAAAGACAAAATTTTCTGTGGCGTGGTTGAAAAATCCAGTCTATAAGTTTTATTGCTTTATTTGCAAATGTTTCTGTAAAAACAAAGCAAAACAGCAAAAAACCAAAATTAAACAACCACACACACACCCCAAAAAAAACCCCAAACAACAACAAAGAAAACCAAACCAAACCAAACAAACACTAAAACAGAAGTTTAAAAAGGAGCAGGGATTAAGCTAATTTGGTATCTGGATATCTGTCAAGGCCTGATCCAAAACTCTTTTACATCGATTTATACTGTTTTAGGTATTATTTGGATGAGTCCTCTGGGATGATGCTTATAGTAGTACTTAGATATTTGAGATGCACTATGTAACATGTTGGAAAATATATACCTGAAAATTGAGAAAGCTCTGGTGTTCATATAAAATCCATAGATTATTTTCCATAATTCATAATATTTTGTCTTTCACTTTAGGCAAGATTCCTGAAAATAGTATTTTGAAGGTTCTTATGCTTGACCAGTGACTGGAAGTTTATCTTGGTGTGGAATCTTATTTTCAAGCAGGTGGAAGAGCAGAAGTCATTGAAAAGAAATTAGCATAAAGGGAAAATTCTGCTTCTGTATTTGTGCATACAAATGAATCTAGTAAAGTCTGTATCCAAAGGGAATACTTGTCCCCAAGCACTGTACATTTTATGATCTCAGAGCTCATTTCTTCATGGATATAATAACTTCTCTTTTTCCACAGACAGGAAATTTCACATATATGATTTTTCTTAGAAGTTCCTATATCCAAGCTGATGTATCTATTTCCACAAAGAAGGTCACCATTTATGGAGAAAGTCACTATTCAGACTTCATTCCTAGAAAAAAAAAAGCAGCTATTTGAATGCAGGAGAGTCTTTAAAAATGAGTAAACCACAGGAACGTATGCAGTCTTTGGCCACCAGAGTTACCCTTTGTGTCCCTAGAAGCCCTCTACAACAATTTCTATGGAATACAGTGACACTTCAGATTAATTGTTGGATTCTCCCCTGCTGAACTCAACCAACAAGCCACTCATGAGTCAAACAGATGTTTCTGCACTTTAGGCAAACTGCAGCATGCTCATATTCCCCTTGCTCCCCAACTTCCATCAGCTGTGACAAGGGATTTTACCATAGATATCAGAAGAATTTTACTCAAGGGAAGATGCTGGCCCACCAGTGGTGCTGCCTGTTTCCATCATCCAACACAGAGGGGAATCTGGGGGATGGAACACTACAAAAAATACGGGTTAGCTTCATCAGTATAACTCTACTGATAGTTTGTTTATAGGGCAAAGGGAGGATAGCATGTTACTTGAAAAGTTCTCTAGAAAAATGCATTTGTCTGAGCTCATTTAGCTAAAGATTGTCATAAAGCTAGAGAGAGCAAAAGGTAAGTACCTGATGCAAATTGATTTCCTGTGCCCTGAATGGAGCCAAGTAGAGACAGAGCAGGAAGTGTCAGGTATTAGCACAGCAGCAAGACAAAGCATTATAATGGCCAAAACGGTGCAGCAAGTCTCCCCCTGGATTCTCTTGTGGTCCTCAGGTACCCAGAGGAAGCCTCCCATAGGGGGAGGAGATCAGACAGCTTTCCTGAAGATGCTGTGGTGCATAGTGCCATACCCCCAGCTGGAGACTAGGCATTGCTAGGAACAGTGGCTGATGCGGTCATGCAGCTGGATCTGTATGCACAACCTCTGCTGTCCTGTTTGATCTCCCCTTCTGATCATTAGTACTCTCCTAACTCCCACACACATACTTCTGTGGTGTCCTTTTATCCTTCAGTTCCTGCTTTTCTTAGAGAGACAGAGAAAATATAACTGATAGTCTGCTTTTCCTACATCTCAGTTGGTATTTCAAAATACTTAATCATCCAAATAAAATTGGATTAACAAGAACTGTGGAGTTCTGCACAATTATGCATAGGCTGATCAGAACTGCTCAGGAGTGGTACATTTCTCTGTGGATCTGTCACTTTTTTCAGTAACATTCTGTTATCTTTTCCACATAGTTTTTGTTCTTCTCCTCCTTCAAGCCACCATTTTTTGTAGGAAGATGGGCAACAGTCCATTTGGAAAATATTTTGTAAAATATTTTGTCCATCTGCAGTAGTTGTGTGTGTGTGTGTGTGTAGTTTTAATTAATTTCCTTTCTTGTGAAATAAGCTATGCTCATCTGTTCTTTTGAAATGCTTTTGTTTGTTTTTCTTTCTTTCTTTTGCTAATTGTAGGACTATTTTTTTAGCCCCACTCCATATCTCATCTGATTTCTTCTCCACTTTCAGACCCCATTTTAGAAACCATAAAGCTTTCTAAATTCCTTTTCTTATTCCTCCCTTCTCCACATCACAAGTCTCAAGACTTTCGCTTTTCAGCTGTGAGTCTTTGGCATCCATACTACCTATGGATCAGTATCTTATGGCCATTATGATCACTGGACTAACATGCACTTGCTTCCTATCCATCTTGTCTGGAACAACATAGACATGATATGAGGATGCAGCAACTGGCACCACCTTTACCTTCTTGCCCAGAAGACTGAGTGCTGTGGGGAAAAGCATAAATGAGCTCCATCTCTGAAGCTCGCAATGTATTCAGTAGCTCAGGGAAGGGCATCTATTTATTTTTGCTATAACCATGATCAGGAAAGGCTTAGATGTCTTGAGAAATACTGGAATCTTTTGAATTTTCAACTTTCAAATTTTAATATGGATTTTTAAATTAAAAAAAAAGCATTTAAAGTTGTAATAAAAAAAAAAAAAGAGGTAGATGCATCCTTTGTCAATCAGGTCCAGAGTGTAGAGAAAATAGTTTATCAAAGAAATTGTCATGGTGATCTATTTTATTTTTTTTAAAAAAAAACCAACATAATTACTTCAACCACAGAAAAAACAGCTGAGCTATTTGGGATGAAATCTTGCCAGAAACTGGAAACAGGTATAATCAGGCTGACAGGCATCTGGCACACATAATAATGATACAAATGTTAGACAATGTCAGTCATAACATATTGAAAACAGGATCTTGTAATGGGAACACCACACAACATTAACCAAAGAACATTGAACCATTCCTTTTAAAGGAGGAGTATTCAATTATTTCTGTAAGCATTGAAAGTAGGAGTTTGTGACACAATAAAATTTTTTAGCAGAAAAAAATATTTACTGTTTCTTCAATACAGATTATTCAATGAAAACCTTCTTTCATGCACTCTTTTAGAGCTCAGTTATATGACTCTAACAACCAGGATACTCTAACCTTTTTCTTTCATACTCTTTGTTCAAGTCAAATTTTTAATTTGTTTCAAGATATGTATATTTCAGAAAAAAAAACCCCAAAATATTCATAGTAAATATTACTCCTATAAAAATATTTCTAGATAGAAGATTCATCAGTGTCTTCTTTTTATTCTCAGTTAGAAAAATGAAATTTAAAAACTTTATATTTCAAAGTAACTTCCCATGTCTAGGAAAAATAGCTCTGTACATGTCTGGGGGAATGGATGCAATCTGTCTCTTATTTCACCTTTGCAACCTCTGAAGATATATCTGTAAGACTAAAAATATGTCATATCTTCAGAAATTTATATGCAGGGATAATTGATAATAAATTCCTCAGTTTTAAAGGAAGAAATATTACTATTACAGGGCCTTGGTAGGTACTTAAGTTCCTTTATATAGCATTATTTAAGGGATTTTTAAGAAGTATAATTTTGTTCTTCTGAAGTTTAAATTTTTCCAATGTGTTAGCAGCAGCAAGCCTGTTTACACACCAGAGGCCTCACTAGGGGATCTCAGTCACAGACAATGCCTTCTTCCTTTCTTATTACACTCCATGGTACTGCCCTGGCTGAATCACTGTCACCCACTAGATATAGCCAAAATGTCAGCAACTGTGATGAAGAGAAGGAAATAGAAATAACTTTCCCCACAAAGCCTTATGTTGTGATGTTTTATAAAGCCAATGCTGTCAGTCAATGCCCATCAGTATTGCTAGGGCAAAGCATGGGGCCTAGTATTGATTTAATTAACTGGAGTTGAGATAAAGTGCAGTTGCACAGTGCAGTAATTCACAGAATGTTCACAGGATTTAACAGAATGTGTTTTGAGAAAGAGAAAACATGGAACTGAGTATGTGGGGAGACACCCCAGAAATCAGTGACTGACAGACTTACAGACAAGACCACATATGTACTAAGCACCTGGGCAAAATGTCCTACCTTATTGATATCTGAGAGGCAACAGTTGTAAAACATGTACAGGGAGGTAAGTTCTCCTTTCTCTCTTGCCTATTTCCATTATCAGATGCAAACATAGATCAAGAAACTAATCGGATCAGCATTTGCTGTGCAGTTCTCAAAGACATAAGAATTTTTAATATAATTGCCTTTAGAAGGATATGAGGCTCATTTTAAAAAGGCTGTAACATAATATCACCAGTGACACAAAGACCCATCTATTAGGCTTTTTAGGTGACTTATTTTTTGAATTTGATTCTATCATTTGTTCCCTTGCAAATTTTTATTACATTTGATATATTCTAGGAAAAGGCATGCTTGTGATAAGAATAAAAATAATTCAATATTTAACTACAAGCAATTAACAAGTTCTCTTTTCCACATTCAGCGTGTACCAGTAGTTTTATTTTTATATATGTGTTTGTGGTTATGTGTCTCTACTGTATACTTATTACTAAAATAGCGAGAGTGTTGTACAAACTTAATTTCATTTAACTAATATTTTGTCTCAAAAATCTTTTCTTAGTTTGCAGATGTTTAGAAAAAAGTGGCATTTAAATCTTGAAATATGTGGCTATCATGGACTAATACAGTAATCAGAAATATTTGTGTGAACTGAATTATCTCTTTTTATACCAGAGTTGCTTTAAAAATTCTTGGCAAATTAGTCTTAGATACCACTGTTTCAGCATTCTACTTCTCAGGGAAAGAGCTGCTGACTTTTCCTTTTAGGATGTTGGTTCCAGACTTTTCCTTGCTTCAGACTTTTCTTTCCCCACCATTTTTTGGCAGCTCCCCAGGTCTGCCACTGTGCAACAATGCCAACCTGCTTTTGTCTCCATACCCAGTACAACTATTTCCATCTTCAGTGAAGGACATTAGCCAAACTTTGTTTTCCATATATCATTGCAGGAAGTTCAGGCCAAAAGTAAGTTTTATAAAGACATAGACACAGAACAGACATGCATAAAACTGTAGATAAGATGGTATACATACACACAAATCCATATATGTATTTCCACGTGTATTTGTATGCCTATATATTGTTATATGCATATTTATATCACAGAATCACAGAATCACAAGGTTGGAAAAGACCTTTAAGATCTTATATATAATATTTATAATATATATATGTGTATATATATAATAGAAGTCTGAATCTATTGTATAAAAACAATGAAATATACCAGACAGCGTAATAATTAATTTAAAAATATTTTGGAAGTAGGTCAAGTGCAGTAAAACGTTCCAGAAGTATAGAAATACTGTTGTCTTTCAATATTACAATATTTCCTTTTTTTTTCCTTAAAACTCTAAGGAGCCATTTGTCTTAAAGTAGAAAGCCAGTGCATTTTGTTTGTCAGGAGACAGCTGAGTTATGTAATTATTCAGATGCTAACAGAGTTTTATTCATGTACAATAAAATTCATACAGCTGTCATGCACAGTTTTACCCTGCATTGACTTGATCTGTTTCTGCAAAGCACAAATGATGTGATGGTCTCTTTATACAACGTGTTTTAGTTTCAGAAACTTCACTAAAATGTCACAAATCCAGATGGCTCTGGTATGTGGAAAACATACATGGAACCGCATAAGAAACAAACTGTTTTGGTAAGGACAATAGCCAGACACTGTGATGAGACAGAATAAAAAGATGGAGACAAGTAAGATGTTTGTGAGGGATGTAACTGGGAATTCCCTTCTGATAGTAAAAGGCAATTTATACAGAAAAACAGTTTCTTTCTTATGCAGTTGGCCAATTTCTTTTGCATCCCTTGTAGTGAGAAGATCTTAAATATTACAGAAGGATGAAAACAAGAAAATTTCCCAGTTAAAGCAATCAAGTGAAACTCCTTAGCATAGAGTGAAGGCTGAATTCACACAGGTAACAACTTTCAAAAGAATGTCTTTAAAAGTCACAGAGAAAAAAACGAGAATTTTATACACGACTGAAGTTATGAAATTAAGATGACATTTTAAACCACTAAGAGTTAAATACTGCATGACTGAACAATGATCATCCAAATGACATTGATTATGACTCTGGGCCATAAGGAGGTGGTCCAGATGCACCCTTTAGTTCAGGATGCCCCTAAGCTAGTGGTTACAGAAAACTGCAACAATAGAAGAAACAGGCGCTTTTTCTTACATTCCTTCCCCAAACATCTGTACTACTGGACACAGGATACTGTGGTCATTACTGGAGACAGGATACTCTATTAAAAGAATATTTATTCTTCCCCATAATGATATTCTAGTGACACTACCTATCCTTCCTTATTTTCAGACCTACATTTTAAAGTATGATCTCTTTGAATGAAAGAATCTTCCTGAATAAAGAAGGACGAGAAAAAGACTGATCCCTGGTACTCTTTGGGAAGCCTTGTTAATTAACATAAATATTTCAGAAAACAATCATAAGCAGAATTTTACTTTCATCATTTGCCTGTGGAGCAAATGCAACAGCAACAACAGCCTAAAACCTTTTCTTTTTTCGTATCTGGTAATTTTGCTAGTGCTTAATTTTATACTTTACCTCTAAACTACTCTGTGTTCTTACCTTCTGTAAGGTAAAGACATGTTTGGCTTCACAACAAAATAGCTGTATAAATTTTTCATGATTCACTATGTGTTTGAGACCACTTATGCAGGGTGACCAGTGTAAAAGCAGTCTGAATTGCTTTAGCTAGCAATATTCCTCAGCTTTTTACAGCGGTTGTCTGTATTGCTTGCTGCTGTTATTTTCAGTGGCAGCAAAGACATATTAGTAAATGTCCAATTTATTGGTCTGGCTTGCATTTATTATAAACTTTCTTCACTTTTAGAAGAGCAGTATTTAGTGCCTAATATATGCTCATAATTTATTTATTTTCAATTGCATAACAAATTTATTTTTCTTTTGGTCAGATTTTTGTCTTTGTTCTGCATCCGTTATCAAATAAGAGCTGTCACATGAACCACTCATCCTTGTAGAAAGTCAAGATTCTTCATTTATTCAGTAAAAACACAGTAAAATAAAATAATAAATAACCCCTCTTCTTTCATTTTTACAGATTTCTGACAATGCATTTTTTATTATGGCTTTTATAGTATGTTTTGATGTGACACTGACACATAGCTTTTAAAATTCTTCTGATTTTTTTGTTTTCTTTCCCTTGTCACACATTAATAAATACAAGCATCTTGTGCTTTATCATTACGAAGAAAATAAAAGAGAAATAAAAGTTACTAATTGTGGTGGTTTGGCCCTGGCTGGAGGCCAGATACCCACCAAAGTCACTCTATCACTCCCCTTTTCTGTTGGACAGGGCAGAAAATATATATTGAGAGATATAGGAGTTGATATAAGGACAGGAAGAGATCATTCTGCAATTAGCATCACATCTGCAAAACAAATTCAACACAGAATAAAGGAAAGAAGACTATGTCATTTATTACACAACACTACACACACAGTGAAACCAGAGTTAGAGAGTTAGAAGTGTGACCAGATCTTAAAGGACCTTCCCCCAGCCATCCCTTCTTAGCAGACTTCACTTTAGTCAGGATTTCACTCCCTTCTTCCCCTCTCATTGTGTTTCTGGTCACAGTGTCTTCTGTATGTCTCCACCTGCTCCAGCATGGGGCCTCTCCACGGGCTTCAGGTGGGGTCTCGGCCTTTTTCATGGGCTGCAGGGGGAAACCCCTCCACCATGGACTTCTCCACAGGCTGCAGAGGCATCTTTCTCTCTGAGACCTGGGGCACCTCCTCCCCCTGCCTTCACTGGCTTTGGTGTCTGCACAGTTCTTTACATGTTCTCACTCCCTTCTCTGGTGGCAAAAAGTGGCTGCTAGCTTTTTAGTTTTCTCCTAAATGGGATTCACAAAGGCACTGTGACCATTGCTGATGGGCTGGGTCTTGGTCATCAACAACTCCAGCCTTGAGCCGGCTGGTGTTTGCTCTGTCGGGCCTGCAGAGAGCTTCTTGCTGCTTCTTGCAGAAGCCACCTCTGCAGCCCCCCTTCTCCATCAGAACACACTCGCACAAAACTACAATAGTAATATAGGTGTTGAAATTATTAAATGGTCCAAAACAAACCAATAAGGAATCTGCAATAATTGCCACACTGCAGAAGTAATACAGTGAGGCTTGTTGTATAACCAATCACTGGGAAGTGAAATATGCATCATGAATTACTGTAGCCAGAGACAAAAAGGGAGAAAGAAAATTGGTTAAAGACAAAAAGAGAATGGAAGAGTGTCTAAGTAGGAAATGGTCAAAACATAATAAAAATAGAATGTACACAGGGGAGGTGTACATGTAAAAGGATGTGAAGAAGTTGTAAATATACAAAAAGGTGCAATGACATCAAATACTGGATTTAAAACATAGTAAATGAAGAGGAATGAACCATGGTATGCATATAAACAGAGGGGAAGGAAGCAGAAGAGAATTCTCAAAGAGAAAAGATCCAGTTCCAAATAGAAAAAAAAAAAAATTTAAAAACCACATAAAAGAAAGGGGAGAAAAAAGACAGCATCATATGAATAGTATGGAAAACATGAAGATCACAAAGAATACTTCTATTTAATATAAGATGCTTGTTACACTCTTATTAGATGCATTTAGAAGACAGGAAGATGAGGTGCTTAGGGATATGGTTTAGCATAGGACAGGAACGGTTGGACTTGATGATCTCAAAGGTGTTTTCCAACCTTGTGATTCTGTGATTCTTTGATTCTGTGATTGACTGTGTGAACATTTATTATTACTTCATTGTCTTCTATTATGTTTTACTTTCCTGTTTGCTCTTTTAGCATCTTATTAACATATGATATTATATGATTGCATTCACTATTACTTATTTTATTAAAATTTCTTCTTATTTCTGTACTAATCACAAGTAAGAACAATCAATCACATTATAGGAAGATTTTACATGCCCTTAATATCTGGCTTTTCCATCCAAGTAAAATGTACACTCCTAGTAAAAGGGTTTGCCTCATACATCTATGACATTTCTGCCAATATATTAACTCCAAATATAATGTAATTACACCCTATAATAGTATGTTTTATACTCTGTGAAGCTCTGATGTCTCCTTCTCAACAAGACTGTAGCAGAACAGGAAAAGATTCAGAGAAGGGTGTGAAGGATGAGAAGATGTATGAAATGGATTCCTTAAATTGAACTTCAAAGTTACAGCTCTTCATTCTGGAAAATGGAGTCGAAGAGACTATAATGGACATCTACAAAATCATTAGTGGCATGGAAAGGTGGAGAGGAATCATCTGTCTGCTGTTTATTTCTGTAGTAGAACCAGGGACTATCAGTTGAAATCAGCATTTGACAATTGCAAGTTTTAATTTTTTCTAAAGAAGATATGTTTCTTTTAATAGGGTTAGGGCAAGTGGAAGAGAATGTGGAAAGCTGTGGATGTTAAAGCTGAAATGGATAGAAGTGCAGTTTGAACAAGTTGATAGACCAATCCTCTGAAGGTTACTGATTGCACACAAGCCACCTCTTTCTCATGCAATCTGTCAGTATAAATTGTTGAAAATTAATAATTAATAAGGGGAGGACCTTATTAATGTTTATAAATATCTTAAGTATGGGATGCAGGGGGAAATGGCCAGCCCCTTTTCAGTGGTCTGTGGAGACAGGACAAGGGGCAATGGCTTTACACTGGAGCACAGGAAGTTCCGCACCAGCATGCGGAAGAACTTTTACACAGTGAGGGTGACAGAGCCCTGGGACAGGCTGCCCAGGGAGGTGGTGGAGTCTCCTTCTCTGGAGATATTCAAGACTCGTCTGGACGCCTATCTGTGCAATATGTGCTAGGGAGCCTGCTTTGGCAGGGGGGTTGGACCCGATGATCTCTCAAGGTCCCTTCCAACCCTATGATTCTATGAAAATTAAGGTAATATTCAATGGATTTCTTATTCTCACTTTCAAAAGTCATCTACTTTGGCCTGTTTCAGTGGAAAAAAATCCAACAGATACTGTTTTTTCTGAACTTTTAGAATTCTCAGTGTAATGCCTTTTATGTTCTTGTCATTGCTGGACTCTGTGTAGATTAATGATTTGCATCCACTAAATCCCACTCCCAGATTTATCACTCCAGCAGTAACTCAGTGTTCCTTCATCCCTATACAGTTTACAACAGAATAAAATCACTTCAATTTCCCCAGGCTGATCTTTACTGCATCCCATGTTTTCGTTCCCTCTGACACTGTTTTGACTCCTAACAGTATGAGCTGTAGCAGCTTCAATGTCATATATGTTGCATATGGCTGCATAGTACAATATCTTGGCTTGCCAAGGGACCCATTTTTGTCCTAGAAAACCCTTCAAATGTCTGTAACTAAACAAATAATGAATAATGTCTGGTTTAATTGTTAGACAAATATTTTGCCCTTTGAATAAGGTTATTAAAGGACCAACTCTCTAATACATCCTAAGAATTTTTATTTGGATCTTCTAAGTATAACATATATTTCCATATGAATGCTCAGTGTGGACACAAATATTTTTGGAAGAAAATACATCAGTCAATTCTTACAGTAAAGCCAAATGTAGTGTAGTGTTGTTGGCTGCATTCCGGCAACAGGAGCCGTACGTAGTATGGCACAGGATGGAAGACCCTCAGACTGGTAGCCTATACGTCAGCACATGGTAAATGGTGCTTTGTTAGAGGAGCAGGAGAAAACACTTGACTTACTGTTATTTATTGGGTATTTCACAAGACAAAAGATATATTTATATGCTCATCTTATATAGGTTTAGGAGCATTCTTGGTTCTTTAGTCACAAGAGTACCTCGGGAGTAGCTTTAAGTTGTGTCTTCTATACAGTATATTCAGTTTTATTAGTAAAAGTCTAAAGCACATACTTGTGGAGGCATAACTTTTCAAATTTCTGACTTCAGAGATTTGTGTTCTCTTAAGAAACACACTGCATACACATATACATATTCACAAATGTAGAAAATATTTTTCAATGAAATCACATTCATATTCCTACTGCCATGACTGAAAAATTATTTTTCTAAAATTTAAAATCAGAAAAATACAAGTTTATTTTGGAAAAGAACCAGACTAGAAAATATATAAAGATGGATTTACAAAGCTGGAATTATGTATGGAGTAGGAAGCTGATGCACTGCTGGCAGGTGAACATTCTATGCATACATGTGCATATATGATACACATGCTACAGTTCTTTCCAGAACTTCTCCTGAAGTCCACAAAGTCTTTCTACTTACTTTGCTAAAAGATAGATCAAATTAAACATAAATGTTTTCAGAGATAAAAATAAACAAATATTTTCTGAGACAAAGATTAAAGGGGGCAGTAGTGATTTTTTTCTAGGGCAGTTTGAAAATACAAAGTCAGGAAATCAATTACTAAAAGAAAAGGAAAGCCTAATTTTGAGACATTCTCATAACTTCCATATAGCCATCTAGGGTGGGATAGTTTTTACCTCATTTTGCTTGTCTGCTGAGTAAACATATACATCTGAGGCTGTTACACTGGACACTTTGTTCAACATCAAGAAATGGGCATTTCTGGGTCTGTTTCAATTAGCTGAGATGTAGGTATCTGTGCTACAGATATTTAAGTTAGATGACACTAATCCAGCTCCTATGAAATGGTACCAGAGGCACAAGATCCCTTTGTGCTCACCAGATCAAAGTGAGATCACAGAATCATAGAACCATAGAATTATAGAATGTGTTAGGTTGGAAGGGACATTTAA
Source organism: Porphyrio hochstetteri (assembly GCA_020800305.1). NCBI lineage: Eukaryota > Metazoa > Chordata > Aves > Gruiformes > Rallidae > Porphyrio > Porphyrio hochstetteri. Next base: position 179,718,280 of record CM036905.1, on the reverse strand, counting down.
AGGCCAACCCCACTGCAGTACACAGGGTTACCTTCACTAGATCAAGTTGCTCAGAGCCACATCCAGCCTAACCTTGAATATCTCCAGGGATGGGGCCTCCACTACCTCTCTGGGCAGCCTGTTCCACTGATCTACCACCCTCAGATTGAAGTTTTTTCCTAATAACCAACCTAAGCCTACCCTTTTCTAGTTTAAAATCATTACCCCTTGTCCTATTGCTACATGCCTTTGTGAACAGTTCTTCCCCAGCTTTTTGATAGGCACCTTTCAGGTGTTGGAAGACTGCTTTAAGGTTCCCCCTGAGCTTTCTCTTTTCCAGGCTGAACAGCCCAAATCTCTCAGCCTGTCTTCATAGGAGAGGTGCTCCAACCCTTTGATCATTTTTGTGGCCCTCCTCTGGACACGCTCCAACAGGTCCATGTCCTTCTTGTGTTGAGGACTCCAAAGCTGGACACAGTATTCCAGGTGAGGTCTCACCAGAGCAGAGTAGAGGGGCAGAATCCCCTCTCTTGACCTGCTGGCCACATTTCTTTTCATGCAGCCCAGGATGCGGTTGGCCACCTGGGCTGCAGATGCACATTGGTGGCTCATGTCCAGCTTCTCATCCACAGGAGAATAAGAGGAACTGGTCAGTTCTGATTTCTTTTGGATACCTGACTCTCAATTAGACACTGGAAGAAAAGTTGTAAGATTCTGAGCAGTTTTGGAAATTTAATCGTTAGGGCAAATAAATGGGATTTTCAGCAGCCCTGTTTTCATGATTTATCTTGCCTGATGTAAATAATTTAAGGTAATATATGTGAGAACAGCAGGTCTGAGTGGGCTGGTGTTAGATTCGGGTCTAAAATGAGGGCTGTCTTTTCTAATGAGGGGCAGTTGAGAGCTACCGTATGCTCCTAACTTTCAAATTAGTAGAGCCATCTGTTAAAAAAGTTATTTTCTTTTTTTTTCTTCACTTTACTTCTTTACTTTTATAATTAAATTTAATTATTAAGCAATGATCTGACTTCTAAGTTCCTTACCTGGAGTTTTCAAAGATTTTAAAATTAGATTCATCAGGTTTTGACAAAGATATAGATCTCCTATAAAAATGTACAGATCATAAACTCCTCTCCCTAAGAGTTTGGTTCATTAGCTATTATCTATGGTCTTTCACATCACAGAAACTGTGAAAACCTGCATATCCAAGCTTAACTACAAGCTATGCTATTCATATATTTATGTTTGAAGCCTATTAAAAGCCCCAAACACATTTGTTTTCATGGCAAAAAGTGGCAGGTCTCAGAGAAGGGTAAAGAGCATACACAGAGGAAATCTATATTTCCAAAACTCACATGTCTATCCATCTTGAAATTTAATTATTTCTACACACAATAGGTCTGTGTTGATATTTGTAAAAAAAAACAAAACCAAAACCAAAACAAAAAACCCCACCAAACCTCAAGAAAAAAACACAACCAATAACAACACACTTACAGTAAATAGCATTCATCCTATAAATTAAACTGAGTCCTTCCAGAATGTGATACACTTTACTTTTGGTAACAATTTAGTGGTTTGGGTTATTTTAGGCATGCATGACTGTTTAGAAACTTTAACTTTTATCCATAGCTATAGTTTTCGTTGGACATATTAACATCATCTTTTCCGTAAGTGTAGGTATTTGTTACATGCATGTGGGTTATAAAAAACTTGGTTATAATTATTTCATGCCACTTTCTCACACACTCTCCTTTCTCCATTTTTTTTCTAGTGCATACCTATAAAACTGTTTTGCTTTTGTTTTCAATCTTTCTCTAGTCATTGAATGGCTCTTAGACTACAGTCACACACTATGCCTGAACTGTTACAATTCTCTTCCTCACCCTGCTCATCCTCTGCCCCTATCTTGTCTGGTTCTAGACCAGATGGGCTGTCTTTCTGTCAAATAGTGTTCATCTCACCCTCTTCTGAATGTATTCAACTCAGTACTGTAGCACAAAATATTTCCTTTTACCTTTTTTTTTTTCCTTCCCTCCATTGACTAGGTAGGTTTTCCAGTGTTTTAATGAAATGACTCATTTCAGTGAGAGTAGAAAAGAAAATCAGAGCTGGCTTGAGGGAGATACTGAAAGTGTACAGCCAGGTACAAGAGAAGGAAAGTGGAGAAGAATCTCATTACCTTTCATAGGCAGAATTAAAAGGCAGCTTACTAATTAATCCTCCAGCTCTTCCCAGCATATAACTATTCTCCACCTCATATTCAGTTTAGATGGAAAGCCTTCAGCTGTATTTCCTTAAGAGAAATCAATAACCAATTAGTAACACAGGCTACGAATATGAAAGGTTGTCTATACATCACCTACTGCTAATTGCATGATAAATGTGGTGAGCTGCAATTTACAGATCTATATGTATTTTCAGCTGCTGAAGTTTTTTATTCTCACTAGTTGGTATATATGGATACAGTAAACTAGATTCCTAGTTCATTCTCACTTCTGTGCCTAGTAAAGTCATGAAACAGATACTCCTGGAAGATATACCAAGGTATATGAATGACAAGGAGGTAATTAGAAAGTTAATATGGGTTCACCATGGGAAAATCAACCTTGACTGATAGCCTTCTATGATGGTGGGACTACATTGGTGGACAAGATAAGAGCTACTGATGTCATCTACCTGGGCTTCTGTAAAGCCTTTGACAAGTCCCACATGGTATTATTGTCATTAAATTGGACATATGCGGGTTTAACGGATGGACTGTTCAATGGATTAGGAATTGCCTGGGTGGCTGCATCCAAAGAGTTGCAGTCAACAACTCAGTGTCCAAATGGAGATAAGTAATAAGTGGTGTCCCCCAGGGTTTTGTACAGGAATAGATTCTGTACAGGTACTGTTCCATTTATTATTAATGACATCAAGCTGAGTTGGTTGCTTGAGGGAAAGGATGCCATCCAGGGGGACTTTGACAGGCTTGAGAAGTGAGCTTGTGCAAATCTCTAGTTCAAGTAGACCAAGTGCAAGGTTCTGCACATGCATTGGGGCAATCCCCAATATCAACACTGACTGGAGGATGAGTGGATTGAGAACAGCCCTGTAGAGGACTTGCGAATACTGATATAAGGAGATGAGAAAACCAACTGTATCCTGGGTTGCATCAAAAGAAGTGTGACCAACAGATCAAGTGAGGTGATTCTGCTCCTCTACTCCACTCTGTTGAGAGCCCACCTGGACTTCTGCATCAAGCTCTTGGGCCCTCAGCATAAGAAAGACATGGAACTGTTGGACCAAACGCAGAGAATGGCGACAAAAATGACCAGAAGAGTGAAACACATTGCCAATGAAGAAAGGTTGAGATGGTTGGGGTTATTCAACCTGGGGAGACTTCATTGTAGCCTTTCAATACTTAAAAGTGGCTTATTAGAAAAATGGAGAGAGTTTATCAGGGTGTGTTGTGATAGGTCAAGGGATAACAGTTTTAAACTGAAAGAGGGTAAATTCAGGTTGGACATAAAGAAGAAATTCTTTACTATGTAGGTGGTGACACTGAACAAGGTTTCCCAGAGAAGTTGTGAATGCTCTGTTGTTAGAAGGGTCCGAAGTTAGGCTGGAGGTGGCTTTTAAAAGACATATAATGAAAGATATTCCTGCCCATGGAGTTAGAACTAGATGATCTTTAAAGGAAGTTGGAACTTTGAAGTTCCAACTGAACGCATTCTATGATTCTATCATTCTATGATTTTGTGAGTAAGGATTCATTGGACGGCAACTTACATTAATACATAGATAAGTGGCTTTACACATGGACAGTTTTAGACACATCCTTTGCTACTATTAAATATATATAAAAAAATGTGCTATGAATACATTTTGCTCTCCATCTGGATATTATTTTTCTTTCATTTTCCTTCTTTCAAATATTTCTTTGCAATAAGGGAAATGTTACTTTTACATTTTAAGAAATTTCTTTAAAAAATTTGGCCTAGATTGAAAATAGGAGTTAAGGAATATTTGTTGTAAACTAATAAATGTGGTGGAAAACCCAGGAATTTTCCTGTACCATTCTACTTTTACTTAAATTCAAAGCTATGACTATTTTTTTTTTAAATTCCTTATATGAAGAAGAAAAATGTTAATTTCTAAGTTGAAGGTTCCAGGAAACTCAAGATTTATCAGGATAGTTACCATAGAGTTTAATTATAATTGAGAGAATCCCTATGGATTATGAAATTTCAGAGCACAGAAAAAGCGCCATTCTCTGTCATATAAGCACTAAGTTCCTTAACCACTCAGATATCCTTATCAAGAACAGCAATAACCTGGGACAGATGCTGGGGTTTTTGGTTTTTTTTTTCTCACTGATGGTTCACAAGAAATGCACCTATTGTATCTGTAATCTTTATCCCTTTCCCTTGGGGAATGGGAGGAGCTAACATGGTGCCTTATGATTATGAAGTCTTTCTTTTGTTGCTTTAAGTAAATTCTGCCTTTGATTTGTAGCTATATTTAACTCCAGCACTTTGTGAGCCATAAGCAAAAATATTCAAAATATCAACAAGAAGAAATGGTAATATGAACAATGAAGGTACTTTGATTTTTTTCTACAGTAGGTCACATAATTTAAAAAGAGGAGTTAAAAATAAGATTATAATTCTTGTTAAAATACAAACATTGGAAACATAAAAAGGTATCCTTCTCTTTGATCTGTATTAGGAAAAAGGGGGTAAAGTTTTATCAGCTTCAGTGGATTTAATTTTCACTGAGGAGAATTTAACATAGCTGTAGATTTGGTTCAGTTGAATACCATGTCCTCAAATGCTCAGAATCAAACATGGAGGGCATTATGAACTTAAATTTTAAAGCAAAAACACAGAAAAGATTCAAGGTTCCTCAGTCTCTCTCCAAGTAAGGTGTATTATCTTTCTAATTCCTGTGAAAGAAAATATTGTTTAGATACATTTTTCAGACCTTACCAGTATCCCTAAGCTCTGGGGTTGATTTTTTTTTTTTTTTTTGGTTACTGTAAAACTGAAGTAATATAATGAAAATACAAATGTGTTGAAACTTGATTAAAACAAAGCACACAGTGAAGAAATATCATGAACAACATTCAGCTGGCAGACCTGAAAGAAATCTGGTACTATATTGCAAAAATTAATTGCCTTCCTGCAAAAAAAAAAAAAAAAAATTCATTTATTCTCTAACAAAAACAAGGATTAGGAGAGCCTTTGCCTCTTCTTGTTCTTTTTAAACAACTTATATGCAAAGCACCTTTTTTAGAAAAATTAATTAATAAAACCACAAGCAAATAACTTTGCTTTCTTGAGATCATTGCCTTTTCTATAGAAATGTTAATAACTACAGAAAGTTTGGGTTTTCTTCCTTTGATTTTTCAATGAGTTTACCAACCAGGCACTTAAACACTCAGGTAATTACTTTTAAGATTAAGAACATCTAATTTAGGAGTGAGATTCAGTTTGTCTTTTCAGGTTTTTAGACTGATATTTAGGCTCTGTGATGGTATTGACCGGGGAGCTGATAGTCTGACCGCACACAGAGCTGTTTAGTGTTATTTAAAATATGGTATACTGGCTAACCTTGAGCTTCCTACATGGGTAGTCCAAGTCTTATGTAAGATCAATTTAGATCCAGAGTATTTCTTTGCCTAAGATGTCTCAAAAGGAACAGGAGCTCTGGCCAGAAGAGATACACTGGATCAGTTTATAAATCATTAATAGTAGATTCTTTTCTGGCATAACCAAAACTGTTTTGTGTCAAAACCAGCAACATAGACTGGCAAATATAGCACAGCTCATTGTAGAAATCTTTCACCAACCAGAAGTAACTACTAGAAAGTTCAGATGCCAGGCAGAAGAGGGAAACCCATATGTAGGCAATTGGATTGAGCCCAGGGTGTTCACAATGGTTATGTTTAACTCTAAGCTCATCATCCTAAATTCCATTTATAGCTAATGGAAAAAGAGTGGCACTCTTAGGCCGTAACTGATCTGACCCAATTTAGATGTGCTCGTTAAAGGTCATACTCAAGGGACCTCTTTGAGTCAATGAGGGGCTGAAAATTGCATTGAATAACTGTGAAAGCATTTTAAAGGAATTTTTGCAGCTGCCTGTGCACTGAGTCCTTACATTGAAAGTGATGAGTATATTAGTTAGCTTATGTTGGATTAAGTTAGTAGACAGACGTGAGTTATGATTGTCTCTAGAAGAAGCAGCTGCTGAGTTTGTGTGCACAGCAAGGGCTGACTGGTACTGTTTAAGAAAAAAAATTGGAATGGTGGCCCTGTAGAACTCCTGTTGTCTAAGGTAAGGTGGAGTAGACTCACTAAAAAAAGAGCTGGCAGCAATCCCTTTTTTCCTGTCTGTGGCATGAAGTCTTTGCCACAACAGTTCAACAGAAAGAATATTGAAGTTGAAAGATTCAGGGCAGCAGAGATTAGAGTAAGAGAGATTTCCATTAAGAAAGAAGTAGCTACAACTGTGAGGTTAAATATGACTGATGTGCAGAAGCTAGAGACTTGGGAAAAGAGTAACATTTGGAAGTGGTGAGGATTAGAGACCAATACGGCCAGATATGTTTGGCATGTGATATTGAAAATCTACACAAGCAGCATATAATTTGATAGATTTGAATGTGCATCATGTCTCATCCTTCTGCTTGTCCACAGTGGTTATTCATTTAGCTGAACTAGAAAAAGCTACATTAAAGGAAGTCAGGCACAGGTAATAAACCAATTCAGGATCAAACTCTGAATCTGCAGGAAGTAAGGACATGTGCTACTAGTTTTCAAGAACTCACACCTAGCCTTTGAACAAGTACTGAATGAAAAGCAGTGTCTGAGAAAACCTGTGAATTAAATCTATTGGCCTTTGGGGGCTTGAATCTAGCAGTTGTTACAGGGCAAAAGCCCTAGAAATGTTGATATATAAATACACACACACATGTATGGCCACACAGGCCAACAGCATCCCAGCTTTTATCACAAAAAGGAAGGAATAGGAAGGAAAATATTGCCCCCTGTACTTGGCAGTCGTGAGGATCCACATTGAGTACTGTGTTCAGTTTTTGGCCCCTCACTACAAGAAGGAGATTGAGCTGCTGGAGGGTATCCAAAGAAGGGTGAAGGGTCTAGAGGTCAACTCTTGTGAGAAGCAGCTGAGGGAACTAGGGTTGTTTAGCCTGAAGAAAAGGAGTCTGAAGGGAGATCTTATATCTCTCTCTACAACTACCTGAAAGGAGGTTGCAGCCAGGAAGGTGATGGTCTCTTCTACCAAGTAACAGGTGACAGGACAAGAAAAAAACATCAACTTGCACCAGGGTGGTTTAGATTGGATAGTAGGAAAAATGTCTTTACTCAAAGAGTTGTCAAGCATCAGAACAGGCTTCCCAGGGAAATGGTCGAGTTAACATTTAAGTGGAGGTATTTAAAAAACACATAGATGTGGTGCTTAAAGACATGGTTTAGTGACAGACTTGGCAGTACTAGGTTAATGGTTGGACTTGATCACAAAGGTCTTTTCCAACCTAAGAAATTCTATGATTCTATATGACAGCTATGAATAATAAAAACAAACTCTGTTGAATAAGAGCTTGAGGCCTACCAAAAGAAACATTTTAAGGTTCAAAGAAAAGGCATATGAAATATGGTGCAGCTGAAATCTGAAGAGAACACTACATTATAAAACTATTTGGTTGGATGTTTAATACATTTTTCCAAATTTCTCAGTCCTGAGGGAATTTATAAATTTGTGACTATAACCTAAATTCTTCATTTTAGAATAAGACCCAAGGGATACAAAATAAACTGCTACTGTTTAAAGAATTGGTCCATGGGCAAAACAAAGATGAAGGCAGAGTGACCTTCCATGAGACCTAGCAAGGGGGACTTTGTAACGTTTGCCATAGAAACAGTACAGGTAAACTATTGAAACCGTAGCTTCCAGTTAAATCCTAGTTAAATTTGGAAGAAGTACTACATCTGTCATGTTATTCTATGGTGGCATATATAGATTACAGCCTGCAGGTAGCAAACTAAAAGAGCAAGTGAAATCTATAAGTATGGAAAGAATATAAATGCTGTCTCCTACAAAACTCCATGGTCATATCTTGTTGAACTGTAAAAATGTATGAATGGGAAGCAAGATAGTAGACTCATGCATCCTTTATCTATCTTGTATGATGCACCTCTAGAGACCCTTAACATCACCTAGCAGCAGCTGACTTCATTAAATTAGGCTCTACAATCAAACTTAAAAAATGAAATAAAAACTTTTAACTAATTTAAGCAAAAAGTGTCACGGGATAAAAAGTTTAAGGAAATGGGCAAGAGACAATAAAGGAGCAGACTTTGCACAAATGTAAGTGACCACTGAACTGAAACAAACTGTTTAATTAATCTTGGACTACAAATCAGTCAAAATGTTAAATAAAATCTGCTGAAAAGCGGCAGTTTGAATTCATTTACTTTTTTTCTTGTGTATGCTTTTATTTTAATAGTGTAGCTTTATACTAGTGGTTAGGTAATAAAAGCTGGACTTTGATGAGAAGCAGTATTTCTCTGTCAGGTGTGACAGGGCAGAGCCTCACTTTCTTGCAACTTACTATCTAAAAGCAGCAGAATTTAGAAAACTACATACTAGTATAACTGATTATATTAAAATTTGTACTAATTTTATTATCAATGACTGTTTATTTCATAAAATATATTTACAGCAAGTTTAATAGTGTAACCAGCAGGTCAGGAGAAGTGATTTTTTTCTCTCTACTCTGCACTGTTGAAAGACATCTGGAGTGCTTTACAGTGTAAGAGAGCAGACAATAGAACAAGTTCAGTGAAGGGCCACAAAGATGAGTAAGAGCCTGAAGCATCTGTGATATGAGAGGCAGACCGAGCTAGAACTTTTCAGCCTGGAGAAGGCTCAAGGGGATCTTATGAATGTGTATAAAAACCTGGAGGTGGAATGAAGTCAAGGGAGAGAGACTCTCTGGTCCCCAGTGACAGCAAAGAGGACACGAATACAAACTAATAATCATGGAATTCTATCTTAAAATAAAGTAAACATATTTTCATATTTTTACTGTGAGGGTGGACCACACTGGAGCAAGTTGCCCAGAGAGATTTTGCAGTCTCCATCCTTAGACAGACTAAAAGCCCCGTTGGATATGGTCCTTAACAGCCTGACCCTCTTCGAGAAAGTAGGTTTGGCTAGATGGTTCCTTCCAACCTCAACCATTCTGTGATTCTGTGATTTCTGTCAAGTTTTAAACATTATATCACTAATGAGTTTTTATTTCAGTATTTATAATGACTTATTTTGACTCTTTCAGTAAAGTCTTTGAACAACATTTGCATCAACAGTCTTTGAGAGCAGATCTTTGGAGTAAATCCAGCCAGTCAGCAACACTGCTTGTCTTCCCATACTTAGAAGGGAAGAGAGGAAATGTATCATGATTTAAAAATGTGTCCCTAAAGAAATGTTTAAATTTCAGATGTTATCACAAAGCATTGTGATTTACCATATTACTTGTCTTAATCCATATTCACTGTAAATTAACTGGCTGGATCACATGGTAAGGATGTAAAAGACAATGAGAGTCCATTAAAACTTAATGGATGGACATGAAAGTGAAAGAAGTGGGGACCAGAGGTTTCATAAATCATGGACATGCTAAGTCTGTGAGTATCTTTTATAGTGGAAATACAAACCAACATGAACAAAATTACAGAAAATGGAACAGTCTTTGCTGAATTTATTCAGATAACCAATATATGCATCGCAGAGAGAAGAAATTGATCAAATACTATGTTATTCAGCATTTCCATAGCAGATTAGAAAGCTATGATCATGGTGTGGGATTCATATATTAAAATAGAAAATATTGAACATTTATTAACACATTTTTGTTAAGATACTTTTTTTGTTTGTTTTGTTTTAAATTGAGGAGGAGATTCGAGTGATGAAAAGAAGGTAAAGGGCCCTGAATAATAATAATAAAAAAAAAATTGGCACAAGAGATTATAATATATACAAGTAATAGTCAGTGCTGGTTTTGGAAATCTACTTGGTAGCTTTTGATCACTTCAAACTTACTCCAGGGCTGGAAATCAAACCTGTTGCACTGAACATATCACAGAAGTCAAATGTCTTTCCAAAATAAGAACAATGGAGTTATTTCTCTGGATACCAGGAGGACACAGAGAAAGACAAAATTAGTATCCTGATATCACTGTATCAGTGTCTGCTCTAAGGCTCAGAGCACCAGAATCTATCAACTACTCCCTAAGTGGGTTTAGTGCCTTATTAGCTATAAGAACTCAGAATTAGCAAATGTCAGAGTTAATAGATTATTTTTTGTGTTTTTTTGTATCAGGGAATGTTTGTATTTGTAGTTACCAGGAGCAAGTCACCTATGTTCAGTCACTGCAGGAATATGTAATTATTGCTCTTGTATCCCTTAAAAAAATTCTGGGGAAATTCAGATTCTTTAAGAATGTAGGGAATGAAAATAAAGATTTTCTTGCAGATGTTTTGAACAATTAGATACAATTGCATACTGAAAAGTATATAAGTTATCAAATTTCTCCCATAAGCCCTCTCTAGGACATCTTATCTCTGGTCATTCCTCATGAATAAGGAGAAGAAAGAATACTTTTAGCTGTAACACTATTAATGTATTAATATCTGAAAGAACCTTATTCTCTTTCTGCTAAATTAAGACAGACTATGTCAACCAGTCCTATGTTCTTCCGTTTTAAACAGTGCACTGTCAAGTTTTTAGAACTCAGATAAAAAGAAGCATGGTACTTCTCTTCCCTCCTCTTCCCTCCTCACCCACGTTGATAAGCAGTGGGAGTAGAACATCCTCAGCATCGTCAAGATGTATGAAAAAGTCTCTGTGCAGAGCTCTGAATACATGATTCAAAATTCTAGTTTCAGTCAATATTGAACAAAAAAATGATTCAAGCCTCTTTCAATGCGAAGGACTTGACTTTCCTCAAAATGTTCCTGATATGGCTAGTTCAGTGAACAAAATCACTTTACTAGTGTTATTGGGCCTAGAGTAATTCCTTATTCTGTAGGTACTTTTTTCAGTAAGTGGCAGTTCATTATATTCATTATATTAATAAACAAAATAGTATATTAATTATATTAATAAACAAAGGAAAATAAAATCAAAACCAAAATCCTAGAACTAGTAAAGTGTAATTAATATCTAAATAAGTAAAGGATGTAAGTTGTCAACTCTTTCTTTTGCTCTCAAGATATATAAAAGTTTTGGGATCTCATAATGCTAACACGCATACTGAGTCAGAGGACCCAGAGTCACTAACTTTTAAAACAGTATTAAAGATTGTAGCTTCAAATGGAGATAGCTATGAAAAATATAAAGAAGTTATGAATAAGGACCTCCTACTGCCCTAAGTCTTACAGTGCAGATAGAGTTTATTTCACCTATAAAATAGTCAAGCTGAGTGAGGCACCCCAACTTCCTCTCACAGGCAAGGGAAAGAATAAGTTACTTATTGGGAAAGAAAACTATGCTATATCTTAGATGTCTTCTTTAGAATGAATCACAACCAAAAAGTGCTTATTTCTCTCCACTAGCTATGAAGAAAGACTGACTGACAGATCTGATAAAATCTTTTAAATTGTATCGGGTCTGTCTGAGATGGAGTTGATTTTCCCAGGAGCCGGCCTCACAGTGCTGTGCTGTGTTTTGGTAGCTAGAAAGGTCTTGGTAACACACCAAGGATTTGGCTACTGCTAAGCAGTGCTGGAGTATTATATACAGCAAGCCTGTCTGTACAACATTCCCCCTTCAGTAGTAGGCTAAGGGTTGGTGAGATTTTGGGAGAGGACATCTGACCCAAACTGACCAAAAGGATATTCCATACCATATGACATCTGCTCAGTAATAAAAGTTAAGAAAAAGGAGGAGGACATTCTTTATTACAGTGTTTTTTCTTGTGGAGCAACCACGACACATACTGAAGCCCTGCTTCCCCGGAAGTGGCTGGACATTGCCTGCTGAAGGGAAGTAGAGAATAAACCTGTTTTCCTTTCCTTCCATACATGACCTTTGCTTTTCCTTTATTAAAATACCTTTACCTCGACCCATGAGCTTTTAGATCTTATTTTCTGCCCCTTCTGCCCTGCTGAGTAAAGGAGTGATAGAAATCTTGGTGGACACCTGACATCCAGCCAATATCAACCCACCACATACATTTAAATGTCATTCTCTATTACTTCTGCTGATGCTTGCCCAAAAAAGTATTCCTTCATACCTCATTGCTCCTACGGCAGCCTGGAGTCTGGCATGTTAGCAATTTTGATCATCAATTGAAAGTCTTCATTTTCCTCTACATTTACTTGTGGCATGTGTTTGTGCATATGTGGGCATGTATGTGTATAACACTGATTGCGACTGATAAGATATCTTTACATTATTATACAGAAAAGTGGAGGAAGAAATTAAAATTAGTCATTCTAGCTCGTCCAAATTTATCCAAGAACTAGACAAAGGTTAGGCTTTTCATTTGAGATGTGGAAGAGACGGCTTAAATCCTTGTTATTTGTGATTCAGGGAATGTCCTATCCCAGAAACATGTAATATGTTCCCATCCTGCTTAAGGGCCAAGAGCAAGCACACTACTGAACTCAGTTCACTATCTGCCTCCTTTTGCAATTACTCCAGCTAGTGCACTCTGAGACAAGTCTTCCATAGTGAAAGTTAATCACCAGCTAATCACAGCCTTGTCAGTACCATTTCACCTTGGGGCCAGCAATCAGTCCCTGGTTCCTTGTTGTTTCTAAAATAACCATAGACAAGGGTACTAATGAATCATAAAAACATAGAATCATAGAATGCATTAGGTTGGAAACGACCTTTAAAGGTCCGGGTCCTACCCTCCTACAGTAAGCAGGGACACCTTTAACTCAATCAGATTGCTCAGAGCTTCATCAAGCCTGACCTCGAATGTCTTCACTACCTTTCTGGGAAACCTGTCCCAGTGTCTCACCACACTCATAGTGAAAAACTTATTCCTAATGTCTAAGCTAAACCTATCCCACTCTAGTTTAAAAACATTGCCCCTTGACCTATTGCTTCATGCCCTTACAAACAGTCTTTCCCCAGCTTTCCTGTAGGCCTCCTTCAGATACTGAAGTTCCCCCAGAGCCTTCTCTTCTCCAGACTGAACAACCCCAATGCCCTCAGCCTTTATCCATAGTAAAGGTGCTCCAGCCCTCTGATCATCCTTGTGGCCCTCCTTTGGACACACTACAAGAGGTCCAGGTCCTTCTTTAGCTGAGGGTTCCAGAGTTGGGTGCAGTACTCACCAGAGTGGTGTAGTGGGCTAGAATCACCTCTCTTAATCTGCTGTCCACACTTCCTTTGAATGCTTTTAAAAAATGCTAATGCATGCTTGTGTGTGTGTACTTGATTTTGTTTGTTTGTGTTTGTTGTTGTTGTTGGTTCTTTTTTTCAGGGGGGCTGGTTTTTTTGGGTTTGTTTTCTTTTTAAATTAATATGCCTTCTGAAAAAACGAGGTACAATCACTCACAAAGTACCAATTCATTAGAGTCAGAAATTCCAAGTTAGTATTGAACTTGTGTAGTACATGCTAGAATTTAAACCACTCTGGAGGCAAATTTCACTTTTGAGGAGATAAGTAAGCGTAAGTCCTTCTCTTGATTATTTTTAGTATTCACACTCACTTCTTCAAGCTAGTGGTATTATTGAAAAAACAACTTAATACTGGAAGCAGTAAACATCTAGAGAGTTATGGAAGATACTGAATGATACAAAGAGATGATAAACCACTAGAAAAATGGAGGGGGGAAAGCTTTATAAATCATAAACATAAAGAACACTTAAAAAAAAATTAAAAGAACAAAGAAGAAGTAAATAAAAGGCTTGTTTCTGAGTAGGTTCAAAGAAAATGAACACTTTTCATGCAGAAAATTTACAAACAAGTCTCACATGACTGCAACAGCGCCTCTAATGTTTTAGTGGAATTGTGACCTCTTTACTTGAGCAAATTACGAATAACTAGCAAGTTTCAAAATGTGTGCAAACTGGATTACCTTCAACACAGTGTATAAAAACTTTAGCACTCCAAAGGTGAATAAATAAATAAAACTGGAATAACAACTATCAAATTGTTGCAATAATTATATGCCTTTTGTTGTGCAACTTTTATTTTTTTCTAGCACATTTGGTACAACCCAGTTGTTTTCATTGTGTGTTTTTTATAAGATAGACCAACAGTAATGTATAAACAAAAGTATAATTCAGGACTCAGGTATATTATCTCATATAACTGTATAGTTTTCTGTATTGTATTAACACCATTATATTAGTGTTAAGCATTTGATTTCTGAGGTAATTACGAAAACTTTTAAAACATTTACTACTCTCAGCCATTTCAGAAGAGCAATAAAACTATCCCATCAATTCAGTCTTCAGAAAAAAATTAGTCCGCTGTGGGAGAACATTTCTCATGACGGCAATCACAGCATCTACTGTAACAAGACATATTTGCTTACTTGTGCTTCACAGTGCAACTTTGTGCTTGAGATTTATGGGGAGAATAAAAATGAAATACAGAATGTTTGTGGGCAGTATGCAGATCTGCACATATTATCTAAATTAGTAGATCTAAACTATTTCTGTTCATTTTGTATGCCCTTCCTGATATTTACAGAATCTAGCTTGGGAAGATAAGCTACTCTAGCAATTTCTTCTTAGAGAACTTTAAAGTATTTCAAGAAGTTTAAGGAATTGTATGCATCAGGGCCTGGGGATATGTTTCCTTATACTCAGAATTTTCAAAAGCGTGAAAAGCAGCAAAACACAAATGGCATAAAATAGAAGTAAATTAATACAGAATGTCTCCCTCACTAAAAGAAATACTCTGTAGCTCATCAAAACACTAGATGTTCTTGCAAGCAAGAACTTTCTTCTAGATTTCTTCATTTCAGGCACATTTTATATTTTCCAGCTTAGAGATTCAACACTGTGAACAAAAGATAGAGAGGCTTTTGAAGTCAACTAGACTTTCAGCTTCGCTGATACACTGTCTCAGCGCTAGTCCAAAATAGGGTGTTTATGTTCTTTGCATAACTGAAGAACGGGGGAGAAAAGCGACCCTATTCACCAACCCATTTTCCTGAGTGACTTGTTTGAAAGGCCTGTGTGTGGCAATGTCTGCACTCAGTCATTTTGGCATCATCTATATAACAACATCATAGCGTTCAGCATACTGTAGCACACTTAAAACGCGTGGCACTAAAAAGAGACATCAGCTTCTGAGGTGTTTTCAGAAAACATTAGTTTGAAAAATTGATACCGGGCTCCTCATATACTTCACACTTGTATTCAAGAGTATTAATTGTTTCTAATAACAAACAAACATCACACAGCTAGTGACCTTTTGGTTCCCTTGATTGCTTGTTTTCATGCATCACCAAAAGAACTTTTTAGTATGCTAAAATCTCTTATTCAAATAATGAAGATGTTACCGAAAACTATGCATTTCATGTGTTAATATAATTTACTGAATATATAACCTGAAGGAAACAAAAAAAAACTTTCAGGTATAATTTTGTCTCATTAAATCTCTCTGATATTAACTATTATCTCAGCCATTCTCACTTTGGATTGAGTTTGTGGTTAGGAAAAAAATTGCCTTCCTAGCATAACACAAATATTTTTTTCAGAAGTTTACATGATATGGAAATCATTAAATTATAATAAAAATTTAAATTCATCAACAGTATGCAGTTTCAGTAATTCTGGTGGCTACTTTGATGGTAGAAATATGTATTTTTGCTCACTAAAATAAATGAATACTTTCTTGAATATCTGAACCATGTAAAAAAACTTCATTTTTCTCTAACTCCATTCTGTGGTAAAGGCTTCAGATTCTTTTACTCTTAAACTTGTTGTGGTAAAAAAAAGGATATTTTTGCGGTTTAACAAACAAGCAGTTATTTAAAAGAATTGTTTTTCACACATGTAAAGGGGTATGTGCCCATGTATTATAACATCCTTTGTGAATCAGACTTGAACTGTAAAAGTGCTATTAGCTGATGGGAAAAAACCGACAGCTCAAAGATGCTAATGAACTTTTGCTGAAATTCCAGTCCTAATAGAATGAAGAAAAACTAAAAATGGGTGTTGTGATGTAATGGTTGCTGTATTTTTTATATTAAAAAGTGTTCTGTGATATACATCAAATGAAAAGCATGATAAAAGGTTTTAGTAAAGACTTTTTTTTTTCTAAGCAACATATTTTCAGTCTTTTTTTTTCTTCTCGTACATATTTTAAAAATGAAATCCAGCAAAGACAAAAATATTATTATTTCTACAGCTGATTTGCACTTTTTTTTTTCTTTTTAATGAAGAGTAGGCTATTTGACTCCAGAAAGCTCTAAAAGCTCTAAATGATGTGGTCAATTGTTACTTGAAGGGAAAAGAGAAAGGTGTTGGCGATAATTTAATATTCTAAAGCAGTAAAGAGGCCTGGATGAGTCAGATAGTAAAGTATAGGCAATTTAGAGGAACAATAAAGGAGCCTTCCCTTACACCAAAAAAAAAAAACAAACCTGACACTTCTGGTCTTGGACCAGGACACCCATTTTATATGGCTATGAAATTTATTGATGGTGGGAGCATAACATTTTTGACAAAACTTTTAGTTAAAAAGATTTCTCAGACTGTGTAATTTCTGGTCAAACAGAAAGTAGGTACAGAAAGGATCTGAGGACTACAGATAGTATTAGGGAGAAAACACCATGCCTAATTCACGTCCTTGGGCTGTCTGAGACAGATGAGAGATCTCTTATATTCCAGATGAATAGCCTCGTCTAAGGCTGTTTAATGAGCCCTTAGGAGGTCATTCTAAATTTACCATGTGTTAAAGCATGATACAGCAGGAATATTGACCTTGAGTTTTCCAGATTCAAGCATTTTATGGTGGTGTTTGTTGTGTCGTTCTGTTTGGGTTTGTTTTTTTTTTTTTTTTCCTGAGATACATAAGCATTTCTGATTCTGGAAGTTTTCCATGGTTAGTTTGTTGAGGGAGGGGAGGTTGTTTGTTAGGTGGGTTCTCCCTCTCTTGTGATGCTTTTTCAAATACTTTTTTTCTGTTGTATTTCAGTAGGGAAGGAGGGGCAGTAGTAGATTTTTGGAGATGGACTTTATTTTCAACTACACTTCCTTGTCCTCTATGTGATAATAAATAGGTGCATCTCAAGATTTGCCCTTTGGCTAATTTAAGTCCAAACCAGCTCTTCAGTCACATCTCTAGCTATGTGGAGGTCCAAATTCTGTATCACTCCCATCTTTCTTTCAAAAGACCACTTCATGAATCTAATGGACAATGCTTCCAGCCTGAGGGACAAAATTAACATCTTTCAAACTTTTGTTAGATATTTATGATAGAATCATAAAATAGTTTGGGATGGAGGGGACCTTAAAGATCATCAAGTTCTAACCCCCTGTCATGGTCAGGGACACCTCTCACTAGACCAGGCTGCTCATAATGGCTGTCCCATCCAACCTGACCTTGAACACTTCCGGGGATGGAGCATCTACCACTTCCCTGGGCAACCTGTTCCAGTTCCTCACTGCTTTCATAGTGAAGAATTTCAACCTAATATCCAATCTAAGTCTACCCCATTCCAATTTAAATCCATTTCCCCTCAGCCTATCACTGCATGCCCTTCTAAAAAGTCCCTCCCTATTTCTTGTTTATGTCATTAAAGTAGAAGCAGTCTGATTTTGCAAAATTTATATTCCCTTAAACCCTGAATAAAAGTGCTCAAGAGTGGTAGAAATCACCTAAATTTTTGTTTGAATACTTAATTGGAAACAGCCACATTTGTTTTAAAGCAGTGATGGGATTGACTGAGAATCATTTGAAACTGACTTTTCCATTCTCTCTCAAGAAAGCTCTGATTTTTGCAATAAGTTATTCAGTCAGGATAATTTATCTGTGTTTTCTATTAAATTTCTAATGTTATAATTTTAAGTTTTTTCTAGAAGAAGGTCCATTCCACATAACTGGCTCTTTCTCTCTTTCTCTTATTTTTTATACCCTTTCTCCCCTACTAGACTTTGCCATGGTTCTTCTTCTTCAAGGGTCCCTAGTTTACCACAATTTTCCTTCAGATGGTGTGTTTTAATCTTCTTCTTTCTTATCTTTACCATTTCTTTCTCCATTCATGTGACTGACATGGCTTTCTGTCCTCACTTCCATTCCCCAGTGTCCTATCAGCATTTCTTCTGTACTAGCCTTTCCAATTTAGTTTTCATTTCCTCTTTGAGATAAATCCAGTAGTACTGAAGATTTCTCCTCTAACACCGTGTAAGTACTGCATTAAAACTCTATTACTGGTAATTGAGCTAATGCAAAACTGCAGATTACCTATAATTTATGACAAAGTAACTCTGTGTCTTAGGCATTGTAATGAATCACCATTTTAATTTAAATGTATTGGACGCTTACCAAACCTCCCAAAGTGATGTTGGGAATGCCTGAAAGAATATTCTAAAACCTTTGACAACTGAAATCTAAGCCGTCCAAATCCAGACTCTTTCAGGACAGCAGAGTTATCCTGGGAGCTGGTATTCAAGCTGTCTTCTTTACTGTGAGGAAGGTCAAGCCTGTCATCCGTATGTTACATTTGTTTCATCTCTTGAATTAGCTTCCACATCTTCTGTTTTTGCAGCAGCCAAATGAAATTTCAGTCCAGAATCATGTATTTTGAATGGGATCAGACAGTAGTTATTTCACATACATTGATATTTCACTATTGTATTAACTGTTGTACAATTTAATCATTGGTATGAGTCTGATTGTTTCAGTTATATGTATCAGAAGTAGATTTGGCCCAATATTTTAAATGTAAGAGATTTTCACACTTTATTTGTGTCAATTATGCTGTGCAATCCTGACTGTCTACATTCTGCTGAGTTTAGCAGCTTCATGAAACTGACAAAACCAGACTCTCAATCATCTGAAATTGAAAGAAGGGGAAATCTGGAACCGATCAGCAAAAGAACCTTCTTTGACTTTCTATGGTGAGTGTTTTGTTTGCAAGAAGTGCATTGCCAGAGTGGTCAGCCACAAATCAGTGTTTAACTGCACTGATCATTTTGCTGAGGCTAGCTTGCTGCTTTTTACCTGAAGCAAGACAGTGGATATTTTATGTCTGTGCTGGCTCAATAATTCTGCTCATCTGCATTTGAAAATACTCAGATGTGTTCTAAGATGTGCAGCTAATAAATCTAAACATATGGACTGTGTAAGCACATGGAAGTAAAATCAGTCCACCAATGCAGTTCTCCACTTTCATGCCCTTTTTCTTCTGGATTCAATTCTAAGATCTTGTTAAATGAAGCCAGGCTATAAATTATTAATATTAGAATTAACATGGATCTGTTACTAAGGGAATAAAAGAAAAAACTATTTATTTAATTATTTATTGTGTTGATCTGCACTTAGAAGTTTCTTCCCTCCTATTTTTATTGTTTATCTTCATACATGTCACCCACTCAGGGTTTTTGGGAGTGGAATGATGGGAGAGATGTCTAAACAATTTTTTTTTCTGAAGGAGATGGAAACTTGAAAATGAATTTTTCTAAAAGTTTTATGTTTTCATAACTATTACACTCAATAAGTATGCATTACATGCTATTAGCCTTAGCAAGGTATTTTAATCTAACAGTTCTGCACCATGTTCACATTAATATGCAAATAGAATGAGAATACAAAATTAAATGGAAATGAAAGTTGGAAGTTAATTGACATTTTTGTCACAAAAGCTCAGAGAAACAGTACTTATGGTTTAATGGCAAAAAGCTAATGTGTCATCCTAGGGAGGGCTACATCAATCTAGAGCTAAGACGATTTTACTGAGCATAAGTGCAAAGTGCTGTTTACGTATGCAGGTTGCCAGCTCCCCCTATGCAGGTGGTCCCATCACCGTAAACCTGGACTAAATTGCTGCCATCCATTAAACACAGTGGCTGCCTGGATAGCTGCCTAGCACAGACTTACACAGGCCATCTATTCCTGTCAGAAATATGATATGTCACTGACAAAAGCTTAATTACTCCATTAATTAATAGGACAATTTTCAAAATGCCTTGCAATGCAGCTTGACACTCATTAGTGCCATTTATGAATAATTTCTCCCAGGGTATAATACTCTATAAAGTCTAATTTGAAAAGGAATAATACATGTTTAAAGCCTACATATCTGTGAAACCAAAATACATTTTTGCTGAAATAGTCAGCTTTATAAAAATGCTCATAACTACCTGCTGAATGCTTGGAAAGATATTTCTCTAATCAAAACACTTGTGTCACAGAACAGCAAGCTTATTCTGGACTAGACTCAGTTTGAAGTCCAGGAAGCCCTTCTTTCTGTGCAAGAAGTCTTGATCCCCTTCAGTTGGACTCTTACTACTCTCAGTTCTGCACGAAGGCCAGGGGCACTGAACTGCTTGGAATATCACTACACCAGTGCATATATTTTCTCTGGATATCTGCATCCCTTCATATGATTTAACAGAGCTGAGGACAAAATATCTGGCAAAGATTAATCCATCGTAAACCTTCTGCAGTACATGACCAGAACTGAACTTGCAGGGGAGTAAAAGTACAAGAGTAAAATGAGCCAAAATAAAAGCTATATGTGGAGGAACTCTGGGCATAGCTCCATTATTTTATATGTTATTTAGGTAACTTTTTGGAAGGAGCAAAACTCTTAGAGTTGTCTTTCTGTTTTCATAGCCAGGAAGCTTTGGTACTATCTTTTGATGAGGTAGAGTGTCTTCTACTTCCTGTTTTGGGACAGTGCACCTCTTCCATATTATGTTCACGGGGTTTTTTAAGATTTATTTTTTATATTCTTAGAGTTCATTCAACATACTGATAGGATCATAAATACTGTCACTGGACATATGACCCTGCATGTGAAAATCTACAGAAGTCCAAAGTTTGAACAAGACAGACCACTGAAAAGCAGGTACTTCAGTTCTCTGTGCTCTTTACACAGACTCCAGAAATTAAGAGTTTCACTTCATTCTGCCTCAGCTGTTCAATAAAGAACATTTACTGACAGAAAATTTTATATCACTTTAACAGGCAGACTGGCGAATAAATAGAAGAAATAGTACAAAACAATATGATGAAGGTTGCCACAAAAATGCTTGCAGTGTATTAACAAAGACCGACTTCCAAGGGTCAACAGCACTTAAGGTGTGTAAGCAAAGTAAGCTACTAAGCAAGGTCTTGAAAACACGTTGTGTAGATGGTAGTACAGTAATGTAAACTGTTGTACATGAGTGTTAAGTGCAAACTCTACCATCTAAAATAAGGATTTCAGGAAGGGATCTTTTAGGTTCCCATTCAAGGATTGTGTGATCTGTGATTTTTTTTTTAGCATCCACAGATTTCACTGTCCAAGTAGGATGCCCTAAAGGTGCTCAGAATTTGCTGTTTTCACCCTCAGAAAATTCATCTCTTTATGGTACTCTCGGAGGGAGGTGGTGTAGGCTGGGAAGGTGAAAAACATTACCACTCCCTCTGCTCCCTGTTCTCCTGCACAAGTTGCTTGTTAGTCAGCTGAAGAGGCTGAGCTCACAGTACACTGCTGCCATCATTCAGGATCTGATTCTAGAACAGCAGGGATGGGGGACATAGTAACCTTTTCAGCCATCCCAGTCTTAGCCTTCTTGTCAATCAAAGCCCTAAGAATACACTGACAAAACAGATTTTCTGAGGGTGGGCACTCAGCAGTTTCTAAAAAACCAACTCTTTGAACAAGTCTCATTTAGACACTCATCAGTTACAGCCTTTAAATTTGGTGCACAGCCCTTAATCGGCAAAATCTTTATCTTCTTCTACAGATTGGGTGGCTAAAGCTGTTTGACATTTAAAAGTGCTGATTACCCAGCAACTTCCACTAATCTTAGTGGGAATACGGTTAGGGTCTGTGGCTCAAATTTAGGAATGTGTGCTCAGCCATACATGTGTGAATAGTCAATTGATGAACCCCTCTCCCCCCTGCAAAAAGAACAAAAATTCTCAAGCCAAGATTTTTTTTTTGTTTGATTTTCCAGTAAGAATTCCATCCTGTCATTTCCTTTGGAACTGATTTTGGCAGGACTGTATTAACCATTTCTCAGTGATTCAGCTTATCTAGGTATGTTTTATACAAAAAGGCATAGAAAAGAGGTGTTCTTATGTGTCTTCTGCACCATCCTATTCAAAGCAGAAAACATAATAATGCACTCTTTTTAAAAAACCAAACCAAAGGTTGCCAAGTGGATCACTTCTGTTAATGGCTGACTTCTGTATTCCTTCTCTCACCATTCCGCTCTCTTCCTATCTTACAGTTTCCCTTCAACACCAAATTGCCACAGAAAGAGTGGGAGTTACAGTTGTGTTTATCTTCAGCTTTCACAGGTTATGAGAAGATGCTATAAAGCTAGTGTGTCATATTGTTGTTTCTTTTTCCTGGACTGAACATAATCTTACTCTTAAAAGATTTTTTACAAATAAGTTGCTTGATGCTGATAAGTACTACTACCCTGAAATATTAGTAGTTGGCTAGCCTTCCCCATTTGCAGAAAAAATATTGCTCCTCTTCCCTATAATCAGGCTGCTTTTATTTAAAATGCCCTCGTATTTGATTTTGGAGTTATAATCCTCCCAACGTACACACAACATACACATAGTGCATACATCAGACAGGTATAAGCACTTCTGAAGATTTCCCATCTGCCTAAGAGCCAGTAAAAATTAGGTGACTATCTCTCTGCAGTAGTGCTATGCTCTTCCCCATATTGGAAGAAATAAAAAATCATCCATGGTCACATTATCTTAGTATCTGGTATGGCTTATCTATCCCAAAGAACAGCTGTCTAATGGAGGAAAGTGAGCTTCCTTTCCAGAAAGAAAACAAAATTCCCCACTTACTGCCTCTTACCTTAGTGTTCAGAACAATCAGTCATGATAAGAAGATACATATAGCCTTATCTTGTTTGACTCAGCGTGAGCTGCCCTCAGCCTTCAGGTCTCACATTGCAGGAGAGGCTATAGCAACAGTAAGAAAAAAGGGGAGAAACAGCTTTAGAGGTGAGCTGCTGCATCGCCAAAACCACAAGACTCCTGGGGGCAGAAACAGAGACAGTAAGAGGAAATTTGAATCTAGTGTTGGAGAACGCAAACCATTGCTCATTGGAATAGGAATACAAATAATGTACCATCAATATAGGCTACAAAAAAAAATAAAACAGCCTAAGGAAAAAAAAAAAAACCCACAAAACTAAAACCCCATAGGTGTCTACCTTTCCTGCTGAGTGTCATAACCCCAAACAATGTAGTATTCCCTTAATGGTCTGATGATTCATGTGTCCCTGGGCTGCATGCTGACCCAGCTGCATTTGAAAGAGTGAAGAGGGGTCTCAGCCAGAATATGCCATAATGAGGTGTCATAATTGAGAGTACCAGCAGCTAGAGTTTACCTTCTATTAATTTGTATTACAAGAAATTAACTAATCTCTTACTGTTCAGATTATTTACCTTCTTTTATTCTTATTGCTGCTTTACAAAGTTCTCTCTGCAAAAAAAGAAAGCTGTGGCTGCTAACTGTCACATGGGAAGGACTTAAATCCTGATCTGCTTTCCTGTGCCCAAGGTTTCTGTCCTCCTGGCAGTCATGGAAGATTAAGCGACGGCCTATTTTAACCTGAATTGCCATCATAAATATGATAACATATGTCTCCATGCATGGGTGAAAAATTTTGTATGTTCAAAGATACCTGTGTCCCTATGGAGTTAGGTGATTCCAAAAAGCAAGAGTACCATTTGGGAGTTAAGAGTTTATTTGGTTTCTTAAATCTTTATTTTGTTAAGACTTTGGTAAACTTTATCCTTGAAGATGTTTTCTCCCTTAAAACTTGGACAAAACCACTATCACTTCCACAATTATACTAAAGGGCAAAGCAAAGCCTGCACGTGAACTGGCCCCTTAACATCACAGAATCTCCTCAAAGTCACACTATCACTCCCCTTTTCAGTTGGACAGAACAGAAAATATATATTGTGAGGCTTAGGAGTTGATATAAGGACAGGGAGAGATCATTTTGCAATTAGCACCATGGGCAAAACAGACTCAACACAGAATAAAGGAAAGAAAAAACTATGTAATTTATTACATGATACTACACACCCAGTGAAACCAGAGTCGGATAATGAGAAGTGTGGACAGATATTAAAGCACCTTCCCCCACCCCTCTCTTAGCAGACCACTTTAGTCATGATTTTACATCCTTCTTCCCCCCACACACTGTGGCACAGGGAGGTGCAAGGAATGGGAGTTTCTGTCAGTTCCTCACAAGCTGGTTTCCTTCTTAGCCAGGGGTGGGGTGAGGGGCATTCCTCACACTCTTCCCCTGCTCCAGTGTTGGGTCCCACCCATGGGAGACAGTCTTCCACAAACTTCTCCAACATGAGTCCTTTCCCATGGGGCTTCAGCTCTTAACCAGATGCCCCGGTGTTGGTCACTTCTATGGGGTGCAGTCATAAATCATAGAATGTCTCAGTCTCTTGAGCCCAGACTGCTCCAGCCTGGTCCTCCATGGAGTCACAAGTACCCCCCAGCAAACCTGCTCCAGTGTGGATCTCTCTCACTTATCTCTGTGTCTGTGGCTGCAAGTGCTGGCAAAGGCTTGCTCCAACGCAGGTCACAGCGTCTTCTGTATGTAGGACAAGGGGGAATGGCATGAAGCTGAGCCAGGGCAGGTTTAGATTGGACATTAGAAAAAAATTTTTTACTGAAAGAGTTGTCAGGGCCTGGAACAGGCTGCCCAGGGAGGGGGTTGAGTCACCTTCCCTGGATGTGTTCAAAAAAAGGGTGGATGAGGTGCTTAGGGATATGGTTTAGTTTAGGATGTGAATGGTTGGACTTGATGATCTTCAAAGGTCTTTTCCAGCCTTGTGATTCTGTGATTCGGTGATTCTGTCTCCACCTGCTCCAGCGTGGGGCCTCTCCACAGGCTGCAGGTGGGGTCTTGGCCTTTTCCATGGGCTGCAGGGGGAAACCACTCCACCATGAATTTCTCCACAGGCTGCAGAGGCATCTTTCTCTCTGGCACCTGGGGCACCTCCTCCCCCTCCTTCACTGCCCTTGGTGTCTGCACAGTTTCTTATATCTTCTCACTCCCTTCTCTGGTGGCAAAAAGCGTCTGTTTGCATTTTTTTACTTTTTAAGTGTGATTCCCAGAGGCGCTGTGACCATCACTGATGGACTCGGCCTGGTGTTTGCTCTAGCTGAGCTCAAGCTATTAAATAGCTGTTAACTAGTTACAATAAGAAGAAAGAAAAAAAAAATCTGCTAAACTGCTACTGGAACATAGCTCTCACAAGAGCTAGTTCAGGGCCCTGCATCCCAAACCTTCAGTGGATTACTTGTGTGTGCTCAGTCTCCAGCGATTTTAATTCTTCAGCTGTCACCAGTGAGGAAGCAGAGAAAAGCAAGAAATGCACCTAACTGGAAAGAAGAGTCTGAGGAAGGAAAGAGGAAGACAGAATAGGGACATAGACTCAGGTGGAGGAAGACAGAATAGGGACCTAGACTCAGGTGGAGGCAGACGAATAGAAAATACCACAGGACCAAGAAATACGGAGCAGGGGAGAGACAAACGGGACTGTGCAGTCACAGTAAAGGAAAAAGAAGGAGTATGGATTCAGTCAGGAAAGGAAATTGAGAGCTGGTTAAGTACAGAAATGTTTGGAAGTACAGTGTAAAGGAAATTTAATAATCACAGATCACTTTCAGTACAAAGTTAATTGAATCATTAAGTTTTCCTTGATACACAGGACATGGGGACATGAAGGAGAAATTGTAGAGATCATACTTTTTAATTGCTTTGTAAGTCACAGAATCACAGAATGTCCTTAGTCCTTAGTATTTCATGTCTTTGGACACCTACCACTTGACAGGGTGGCTTGTGGTGGATTGACCCTGGGTGTCAGGGAGGTGCCCACCAAAGCTACTGTATCACTCCCCTCCTCAGCTGGACAGGGGAAAGACAATATATGGAAAGTCTTACAAGTCAAGACAAGGACAGGGAGAGATCATTCAGAAATTAATGTCATGTGCAAAACAGACTCATCAGGGAATAAAATACATCTAATTTATTACCCAATCAAAACAGAATTGGAGAATGAAAAATAAAACCAAATCTTAAAACACCTTCCCCCACCCCTTCCTTCTTCCCAGGCTCAACTTGATTGCTGATTTCTCTCCCTACTACCCCCTGCACAGGGGGAAGGGGAATGTGGTCTGCAGTCAGTTCATCATGTATTGTCTCTGCTGCTCCTCTTCCTCATGGGGAGGACTCCTCACACTCTTCCCCTGCTCTAGCGTAGGGTCCCACTCACAGGAGACAGTCCTTTACAAACTTTTTGAATGTGAGTCCTTCCCACAGGATCTTCAGTTCTTCACAAACTGCCCTAGTGTGACTTCCATGGGGTGTAGACCTTAAGGAACAGACTGCTTCAGCACAATCCCTCATTGGGGTCACAATTTCTGCCAGAAAACCTGCTCTGTTGTGTGCCCCACTATCCATGGGCTGCAGGTCCTGCCTGGACCTTGCTCCAGCATGGGCTTCCCTGGGTTCACAGCCTCCTTCAGGTGTATTCACCTGCTACACCATGGGGTCCTCCGTGGACTGCAGGTGGAATGTCTATTCCCCATCATCTTCCATGGGTTGCAGGGGGACCACCAGAGTCTTCACAGGCTGCATGGGAACATTTCCTCTGGCATCTGGAGCACCTCCTCCTCTTCCTTCTTCACTGGCCTTGGTATCTGCAGGGTTTCTTACATATTCTCACTCTCTTCTCTGGTGGAAAAAATCTGCCCCTCTGTTTTTGTTTTCATTCTTAAGTATGTTTTAACAGGATGTACCACTGTCACTGGTTGGCTTGGCCTTGGACAGCAGCGTGTCCGCCCTTGAGCCAGCTGGTATTTACTCTGTGAAATGAAGGGGAAGCTTCTAGCAGCTTCTTGCAGAAGCCATCCCTTCAGCCCCCACCTCCTCCACCAGAACCCTGCCACGTGAAACTATAACACAAGTTCTGATTTCTTCCCTCAGAATTTTCTCTTACCTGTTAAGGGCAGCTGCCTGTAGGTGGAAAAATTGGATGATTAATTTTAATTAACAGTGAATTATTTTTAAAATCTCTAAGTGTTCAAGCCTTTAAGTTTAACTTTTTTTACTATGATTTGTTATTTGTAATGAAGTAAGAAAAAGGATACTGTTACATTACTGTAACAGTTGAAAATGGTGGCTCTTCATAACCTATAACAAATAGGCACTTTCCTTAACATGCATTAGGAGTGTTGGTTCCTGATCATAGAATCATGGAATCATAGAATATCCTGAGTTGGAAAGGACTCATAAGGATCACTGAGTCCACCTCCTGGCCCCACACAGGGCCAGCCAAGTCAGAGCATGGGACTGAGGGCATCATCCAGACACTTCTTGAACTCAGTCATGCCTGTGTTATGATCACTTCCCTGGGGAGCCTGTTTCAGTGCCCAACCGCCCTCTCAGTAAAGAACTTCTTCCTAATATACAACCTAAATTGCCCTTATTGCAGCTTTATGCCACTCCCTCAAGTTCTATCACTGGTCACCAAAGAGAGGAGATCAGTGGATCAGTGCCTGCCCCTTCGCTTCCCCTTGTCAGGAAGCCAAAGACTGCAGTGTGGTCTCCCCTCAGCCTCCTTTTCACCAGGTTGAACAAACCCCTCCAGACCTTCACCATCCTCATTGGCCTCCTCTGGACATGCTCCAATACCTTTGTGTCTCCCTTGTACTGTGACACCCAAAACTGCACCCAGTACTCAAGGTGAGGCTGCACCAGAGCAGTGTAGAGTGAGACAGTCCCCTCCTGGACTGTCTGGTCATGCCATGCTTGATGCACCAGGATACATTTGGCCCTCCTGGCTGCCTGGGCACACTGCTGACTCATGTTTAACTTGTGATCAACCAAGACCCCCAAATCCCTCTCAGCATGGCAAGATCCAGTCCTTTGTAGGATATATGCAGTGGGATCCAACAAAGTTGAATAGTGGAAATGGAATCCCAGGTCTACTAACTTCAAGCTGGCTGCCATGGCAAGAAGCTATAGATTCACTCCTGCATTTGCTGTCTCACTTTGTCTTTGGGCCAGAAAATATTGTCTTTCCACTGAGTACTCCACTGGTGGGTGGGACCAAATCTCATCTCCAAATGCCCATCTGTCTCGTGATTAGAGTTGGAGATATGTGTTCATATCCACCCAGGCAGAAAAATGAATTTGAAATTAGCTATCCCATATCACAAGCGAAGTGCTCCTTTAGTGAATTATCAGAGAAAAGGAGTGGTATCAGTAGCTCATCCCTTTCTCCCAGACTTATTTAGAAATATATTAGGTCTCTCATCATGTTCTGCACCCTAATCTCTACAGAGACAAACAGATATGAATCTCATATAGATTTAAATATTCCCTGGAGCTGGGAGTTAGGTGACTGTATCCTTAGTTCCCACTTTTCCCTACCGTTATTCATACTGTCTAACTTAATGATTTTGGGGTAGTTTTTTGTGTTGACCTTTGTATATTCTGCTCCTTAACACAAAGTTCTACCCAAATAAACCACAAAGCAGCTAGCTTCTGGACGGCATAGTATGAATTTTACTATGTAGCAGTGGCATAAATCTCCTTTGTGAATGTGTAGCCTAACAGCCTGTCTCCAGGCAGCAATCAGGACCCCAGTGAGCTTGGCAAGGTGTAGTCACTGATCCAGGGCATTCACAACATAAGGTCATGACAAGACAGAACAGATGGAGACAAAGGTAAATAGCAGTGTGGTGGGAAACAGAGTAACTATGAAGTTAGGTCCATCTGTTGTTTCAGTAGGCACAGAAAGTATACTTGTCCTCTGTTGTTTCCCATTGCAGCACTTCATCTCTTTGGTTGCAGCAGGCAACTTGGTAGATAAATGGACAGGGCTATGCTTTGACTGAGGGGGGTATATTTATATGTCAACCCTACCTCCCACACAGACTTTGTTTCTTTCATCCTTCTCTTTCTCTTGGCTCTCAATACTGTCCCAGTTATCTTGGCAAGGTGGATGGGCATGGTGCCCTCAGTGTCTTTGTGGAGTAGCAGTTAGGTGCTGAGTGAGGAAATCCATGCATAAAGGGCTCAAAGCTCTTCTTTGAGGCAACAGCTCCCTTAAAAAATAAAATGGTCCAGGAAATGTTCTCTGGTTCTGAGACCAAATGGCATGACATAGCTGGTGTCAGAATGCTCTTATGCTTCAAGTAAGCTGTCCACATCAAAACTACTTACTGGTAAGTGGTCTTTGGTGCAAACTGTCCTTCAGCTGTTTCAAAATATTGTGTGAGAACATTCTAGATGGTGCAGGCTAAAATGAAGCTACAGATAGTAAAATTAGGTTGTACCAGTTGTCTCAGGTCAGTGCATGTGTCCCACACATCTTTAGTTTGCTAATTTGTAATACTCTGAGTAAATAGACCTACTTAGTATCCCTAATAGGGATGCAGGTATGTGGGTAAAAAAGTAGTTAGAGGGATTTGTGAGGTTTATGACAAACAGTCCCTTTGAAATGTTTTGGTTTAGTTTGGGTTTGGTTTTGGGATGCAGTATGTTTTATCCAGGAAGAGGTGACCTTTATATTGAGGTATCCTGGGTGATGCATCATTGTAAATAAAACAGCAACTTTCTTAGTAGGGCACTAAATGGAAAGCTGTGAAAATCATTTGGGTTAGAAGCAGTTGTCGTTAAATTCCTGTGCTTTTATTACACTACAATACTGAAAAGGGAGCATGATCATTTTAGTATTCTACTGCATCTCACGTAGCCATCATCCTGTGTGTCGTTTAGTCACAGTGTCATAAACTAGACGCTTGATTCTCTGAAGTGCTCAATGTAAGGTGCCAATCACCTTCAGCCCCCCAATCCACTAGACTGCTTGCAATAACTCTCCCAAAGACACCAGTTCCTTCCCATTTTCTATACCTATAAAATAGTGTTGAAAAAAGAGAAAATGAGAAAAAAAAAAAAAAAAGAGAGAGAGAGCAAAATAATCAGACACTTTAGTAGTGTATCTGTGGAAAATATATATATATATATATTTATGTATAAAGTACATAAGCATTTGTTTGATTGGGGGTGACTTTCCAGCACTGTGGGGATGGGTAGCATCACTTAAGATAATACAACGCAAACTTCCACAGGGTTGGGACTTGACTGCCATTGAAATACTTATTTTCTGGTTTCATTAAATTAATTTAACATAAGGCTGCTAGGTATAATCACAGGTGAAAATTATTTATAAAGCTAACCCAGGTGTATCAAAAGGATTATTTCATTGTTATAAAGAATTATGTTACCTCTTATTTTTAAATTATAATTTTAACAAAGTGGAAGGCTAACTTGGGTATATTTACATTTTTGTGCCTACCTAGTAATAATTAGGTTGACATTTCTTTATCATGGTTATAAGAATAACTGAGAAAATAAAGATCACAATAAGTATCTTGCTATGCTTTAAGAAAAAGTGTATTAATAGAGGAGATAAAGTAGGAACAAATATTAAAGCGCCATTAGAAAAAATGTCAATATGTCATCTGATTTTACCTGAGAGCATACCTTTGATCAGAATACTATGTGAATACTCTTTTAATGATAACATTTTGATCTTCATGTTGTGTAGTAGAATATGAGTTTATAGCAAAATACCAAATTCACATGGTTGCTCAGTATTTTAAATAACAAAATACTTATGTTTACAAATTATAGATTTCATACTGAATTGAATTTTTGTTATTGCCTTTCACAGACTGTATAAGCAAGCAACCTTCAATTTGTTGTTTTTATTTTCTTAACTAAGATCAAGTTCTAATTTATAAATGTAAAAGCTACATTTAAGGTGTTAATGGACATATATTTTCCATTGAATTGGTCACTAAAAATCTAACTGTAAGAGAACTGTCTAATCACATAATTTGTAAGCAGGAGAAACACCAGTTGATTTGAATTCTTAGGACTTGGAGATGAGGTCTAGTGTAAATCTTATTCTAGTGCTCTAATGGAAGTTCTTGATAATCTACTGAATATATTATAATAGCAATAGTAGCAATAATATCAATATCATTAACAATAACAACAACAAAAATAACAATAATACAATAATAGCAATTCCTGAGAGTCATGGGGAAAATTAAATTCTGTCTCAATTAACTATTGGTTATTTTGGTGATGAAAACTATGCAGTAAGCCTTTCCTTTTCTAAAGGATCTGACATTTGCTGATGTACATAAATAGGCCAGCTGTTCCTTTTTGGGGGGTAAAATATAATATACAGTTAAATCTACTCAAATTACTGTAAAAATCCCAAAAGTAAAGTTGAACGTCCTACATTGGGGAACCTAAACTATAAATTTCCAAGTAATTAGAAAGAAAACAATTTTCAGTATAAAGTAATGCATTCAAATATTTAAGAATGCTGTTTTATGTTCCCAAATGGCAATAATTTAGGAAGTGAGAAATAAAGACATAAAGACAATCATTTTGCTATTTAATAGGAAATATGATGGGTAATGAAGCAAGGTTACAATTAAATTCTAGCATGCTGTGTCCTACAGGAAAAATCAGCTCTAATGTTTCTAACCTTTATCAACTGGCAACACTACAGTTCTGATCTCAAAAGTACTTATCTGTTCTGTCTGTATGGCATTGACCAGGATTAATAGTGCAAGGCAGTAATGGAATGAATAATCTAAATATTCTTAAATGTATAAAACTACATGGTGATCATAGGACTGCAAAAATACTCTATGGATTGCAACTTCACCTGGTCAGAAATATTTACAGCAAGTCTTTGCCAAACTGCAATGTCTAAAATTAGGAACCTGAAGCCATATTCTGTTTTGCTGTGCAGTCTGACTTTTTTATGAGTACTGAGCACATCTGACCCTACTAATGTTAATGAGGCCTAAAAGTCCAGAAAACCTCAGAAAATCTAGCAACATACTTTTATATGGCTAATTTATCAAAATTTAAAATTATAAGAGTCTTTTTAGGTTTTCATTATAACAATTTTTGGGGATTTTTTTCTGGGGATGCATTGCTGATTACTTGCTGCTAGGTGTTTAGTAAAGCCATTGGTCACTAATTCTGGCAAGATAATGCAGTATATTTTTGATTGATAGCCTTTTAGGGAGACATCATACATGGACATACAACAACAAATTGAAGCTAGAGCCTAAACAGGAACTGCTTTCTCAGCTATGGACCTGACACATGAACTCAGAGGAACAAATGTCCTGTTCTTCTGGGTCCAACTTCAAGGAATCACAGAATCACTAGGTTGGAAAAGACCTCTGAGACCATTGAGTCCAACCATACCCATCGTCCAATAAACCATATCCCTAAACATCTCATCTGCCAGTCTTTTAAATTCATCCAGGGTTGGTGTGGTGGTTTGACCCTGGCTGGAGGCCAGACACCCACGGAAGTCACTCTATCACTCCCCTTTTCAGCTGGACAAGGCCGAAAATACATATTGGGAAGCTTAGGAGTTGATATAAGGACACAGAGAGATCATTCCGCAATTAGCATTATGGGCAAAACAGACTCAGCACAGAATAAAGGAAAGAAAAGCATCTAAGTTATTATACTACATTACACACTGAGTGAAACCAGAGTTGGATAATGAGAAGTGCGACCAGATCTTAAAGCACCTTCCCCCCATCCCTCCCTTAGCAGATTTCATTTTAGTGATGATTTTGCTTCCTTCTTCCCCCCTACATTGTGGCATGGGAAGAGACAGGGAATGGGGGAATAGGGGTTTTAGTCAGATCCTCATGAGTTGTTTTCCTTCTTCCCCAGGTGGGGGTTAGCGGGGAGGAGGATGGCATTCCTCACACTCTTCCCCTGCTCAGGCCTACGGTCCCATCCACAGGAGGCAGTCCTTCACAAACTTCTCCAACATGAGTCCTTTCCCATGGGTCTTCAGTTCTTCACCAGGTGTCCCACTTCTATGGGGTGCTGTCATAAAATCCTAGAATGTCTCTCAATCTCTCAAGCCCAAACTGCTCCAGCCTGGTCCTCTACAGGGTCACAGTTTCCATCCCCAGCAAACTTGCTCCCACGTGGATCTCTCTCTCTCATCTCTCTATCTCTATCTTTCTCCATGGACTTCAAGTGCTGGCACAGGCTTCTTCCAACACGGGTCACAGCGTCTTCTGTATGTCTCTACCTGCTTCAGTGTGGGGCCTCTTCATGGGCTGCAGTTATGGTCTCATTCTTTTCCAGGGGCTGAAGGGGAATCTTTCTCTCCAGCAACTGTGATGCCTCCTCCCCCTCCTTCTTCACTGACCATGGTGCCTGCACAGCTTCTTACATCTTTTCACTCCCTTCTCTGGTGGCAAAACGTGTCTGCTTGCATTTTTTTCTTTCCTCCTAAATGTGCTTCACAGAGGCACTGTGACCACCTATGACCAAGGCTGATGGACTCGGCCTTCATCAACAACGACTTTAGCCTGGAGTTGTCTGGTGTTTACTCTGTCGTGCCTATAGAAAGCTTTTAGCTGCTTCTTGCAGAAGCCACACCTGCATCCCCCCCTCCTCCACCAGGAGCAACAGAAAACTACAACAGTTGGTGACTCAAGCTCCTTCCTGTGCAGCCTGTTCCAATGCCCTATAACCCTTTCAGTGAAGAACTTTTTCATAATGTCTAACGTGAACCTGCCCTGGTGCAGCTTGAGTCCATTCCCCTCTGTTCTATCACCTATCGCTTGGGCAAAGATACCAACACCCATCTCTCTACAACCTCCTTTCCCGTAGTTGTAGGCAGCAATGTCTCCCCTCAGCCTTCTCTTCTCCAAGAAAAATAACCCCAGTTCCCTCAGATGCTTCTTGTAAGGTTTGTTCTCCAGGCCCTTCACCAGCCTCGTTGCCCCACTCAACATGCCCCACGACCTTGATGTCTTTCTTGCAGTGAGGGGCCCAAATCTCTGTACTCAAGATGTGGCCTCACCAATGCCGAGCACAATCAGTTCACTGGATCTGCTGGCCACACTGTTTCTGATACAAGCCAAGATGCCATTGGCCTTCTTGGCCACCTGGACACACTGCTGGCTCATATTCAGTCTGCAGTCAACCAACACACCCAGGTCCTTCTCTGCCTGACAGCCACTGTTCCCCAAGCTTGTAGCGCTGCATGGCATTGTTATGTCAAGTATAGGACTCTGCACTTGGCCTTGTTGAACCTCATCCTGTTGGTCTCAGCTCATTCATCCAGCCTGTCCAGATCCCTCTGAAGAGCCTCCCTACCCTCAGGCAGATCGACACTTCCTCCAAGCTTAGTGTCCTCCACAAACTTACTGAGGGCACATTCAATCCCTTCATCCAGATCACTGATAAAGATAATGAACAGAACTGAACCCAGTACTGAGCCCTGGGGAACACCACTTGTGACCAGCCTCCAGCTGGATTTTGTTCCATTTACCACAATTCTTTTGGCCCTGACATCCAGCCAGTTATTTTACCCAGCCGAGGGGGAGCCTGTCCAGGCCAGTGGCAGCCAGTTTCTCAAACAGAATGCTCTGAGAAACAGTGTTAAAGGCATTTCTGAGGTCCAAGTACTCTACATCCATAACTTTTTCCTCATCCACTAAACAAGTCACCTGGTAATAGATGGCGATCAGCTTAGTTTGGCAGGATCTGCCTTTCATAAACCCATGTTGACTATGCCTGAACACCCTGCTGTCATACATGTGCTGTGCGATAGCACTCAAGATGACCTATTCCATAATCTTCCCCGGCACTGAGGTCTGGATGCTCCCTTTGACCCTTCTTGTAAATGAGTGTAACATCTGCCAGCCTCCAGTCAAGTAGAACTTCCCTAGTCAGCCAGTACTGCTGGTATGTTTACGCTAGTCTAAACTGGACTGCTAGTGCTGAAACTGTGGTTTGTGTGGACATTTGTATTTTGGAGGAAGGGGACTGCTATCTACTCACTTAACCCATCCTGTTTAACAAATCAGTTCAGTTTATATGTCAGTGAGCAGTGTGGTTCTGTTCCAGTGATCACCACTCACCATTTCCCTTTGACAGTTTGCAGACACTTTTCTTCCTACTTGTTTTGTCTGCACCTTGCAGAAAGGAGTAGTTTGAAAAGAAATCTATGTAGAGCCATCCTTAGAAAAAGGAAGAAATGCTTAAACCTCTTTAAATCTGAGTCACACCGTATTCATGGACTGACTGCAACATGAATGGGAAATGTGGAAATAGAGCAGATACTTATCTGTCACATTAACTCCCAACATTTTCTGAATGGTGCTCTACTTACACTTTATGTTAATGTAAATGTCTTCTGTCATTGGAGAGATGGCTGCATAAAACCATCAGAAAGACATTCTGTCTAGGGACTGGGAGCTCTGCAAAGAATTTTTTCTGTGAGTTTTTGGTACCCAAGTCATGCAACAAGAGAATCTTCAAAAATTAAGTGAAAAAAAAATTATCCTGCTTATTAACCAAAAGTTAAGTTATATTCTTCAAATGGTTTAATGAATCTTGCAAAATTATATATTTTGCAATGTTACAAAAATGTATGAATTTCATTCCTTAATAAGCATAGCTAATATAAATTTCAGTTAAATAATGGTATTTTATTAAATATGAAATTTAACCTTAATCCAAATGTTTCTATAGCATTGCTTCATTATTTAATTCTGAATTAAACTGTATGATTATACTGTATGATTATACTTTATGATTATGCTTTTGTAAAATTATTGATGGTCACTTCGTTGCACCATTTTTCTTTAACGCACTTTACCAAGCTTCAACATTTTTCCAGTAGTTTTATCTTAAGCCAGTTTTTAAACTAATGTTTTGTTCCACTTAACACTTATAGCACCAAGTCACTTCGGAAGAAAAAAAACCAAGGAGAAACTCAAACAGTCTATGTTGTTACATGGTGAATGTTGTCCATGTTGTCCATGATGAATTGTCCTTGATCATGCATTTACGCTGTTTTCCTCAGAATTTATTCTTGGATATTATAGGTGAGAAAACTATCAATCACTTTTAGTCCAATTTAATTCTAGAGCATAATGTACATTAATCCCATTTTTTAAATCTCTATAATTAGGCATAATTATTTCGTTTTTAGTCTTATTTTCTTGTACCAAATTATACCTTGAAATGCTAAATAATTTTCTGTCTTTTTTATCTGTCCTCCCCCTATACTTCTACTGATATATATGCTTCTTTTTCCAACCTAAGTCATCATTCATGCAAGAGTTATACATTTGTTTAATTCTTACAAGATTTGGAATATAGTCCACTTGAATTTTAGGTCTGAGGGAGTACACAAATCTGTCTACTAGGGCACAGTGTAGACCTAGAGAATTCTCACTGGGTATCTGAAACACTGAATATAGTATATGACTGGATGAAATATTTGCGTATCAGTCTTTTTCTGAAGCTGACTGAAATCTTATACTGCTGAATCAGAAATCACTTTTGGCTGACATGAATCCTATTTATATTCTGTCCATAAATACGTTTCCTCTTGGGTAGTTTCCTGAAAGGTCAAATGTGGCTGAATGTCTTTTCTGTCAGCTTTCCAAGTTGGTTAATGCTTTGAGGAGGGTCTGCTTGCAACTTTGAAATGGTAAGCTTAAAAAATATGAAAAGACTTTCATAATTTAGAACTATACTTCCTAAAATCATGGATTACATACACTGAGTAAGAACCTTTAAGTGCTAAAGCAAAGAACTTCTGAAGAACAGAATGAGAAATACAGGAGGTTTTTCAACAAAATTGTACTTTGCCTACAGTGACCTGACAGGTCAAGTCCTTCCTTCAGATTTGCTCTCACTACAGGAATGCAATGTTTTAGGGAGCCCCAAAAAATCCATTCAGTTCTCTCTGACTCTTCACAGAAATAATTATCTGCCATTACATCTGAGACTCCTTGTTTCTTTTCACCTTCTCCCTGCCCACAGTCAGTTGGTTTTTCCTTTCCCCTTCCAGAGATGCAATGCCTCAGCCCTGATAACACCAGGAGGCAGTTGTTAAAAACCCCCAAAAACCACATTAAAATAATGAACTAGGCATCACCTGAGAGAATATCACATTCTCTGTAACTTGTCTTACTGTCATTTTTCTGAGTTTGAAAATTATTATTGGTGAGAGATATAAACCAAAAAGAAATGTTTGCCTTACACATAAACATGAAAGACCCCTCAGTATAAGTAACAGTTGCAAGGTCAGTGTTTGAAGACACATCTGCAAGGAAATACACAGTCTACTGCAGAAAGAATACCTAGATGGTTCAAAAAAAAAATTGACTTAGAATTGTAACAAACATTACTCTCTCAAAATAGCAGCTTGGCTGAGGAGTGAGATATGTAATAGCTTAAGCAGATCAGTGTGTTAACTGCATATTCGTATTAGCCTAGCATGGCCACACTACTTTTTAGTCTCCACTTCTACATCTGCATGAAACCAAAAGGCAGCAGTTGAATATGTAAACAAGGCTTTACACTGTTCCACACAGGCATATTGCAAATACACATATTCCAGTTCTTCATGTATTGCTAATTTGTAGTGAATTATAAAGTCTTGGACCAACACTTTGTCTTCACTGAATTTTGATTAGATACAAACACCGATGATTCAGGTTTAGTTAATGGTAGCAGTAACCTTAACGTCAAATAATTCAACTGTTTACATTATTTTCATTTTATTCTTGCATTATATTTGCATTTTGCATTATGAACTATAATGCAGTAGTACTATTTTACTCATTATCTGAGGAAATATTTTGACCATTTAATGCAATTTTGTGGTTTATGTGCATATGAAATGTTATAAACTTCCAAAACCTGATGAAACTTACTGTCTCGTAGTACAAAACTATGACATGCTCTAACAATTATAGGAAAGCACTTTTGTTAACAGACTCTCTCCAACATTATATATAAACAACAGTGACAAGTAGCACTTATCATATTAATACTTCACTACTAATCCATTAGCTTTAAGTCTGGGATGACTTAGGCTCCCAAGACTTCAGCTAGTACCTTGCCTTAGCTTGCATGCTTCAACAATTTTATTATGTTGGCTTTCTTTCTATACATATAACACAGAGATAAACTGATCCACTGGGATACTGCCTTGTCTTCAATATTCAGTAGATTAAATGAAGTCCCCATCTGAATAAAATTAAGAAAGAACTATCAATGGTAAACACATATACAACATGAAGAAAATAGTATTGTACATCACAAGGGAGAATCAAATGCAGTTTCAGTACTTGATCTTTTCCTCAAAGTTAAATTAGATCCAAGAAACTTATATGAAAAACATATGTTTTTACCATTATGAAAGTAAAATAAGTTTACTTTCTAAGTAAATTGCTGGAGGGCTAAATTTGGATAGAAATGTGATTTTTTTTAGGAATTCAACTCAAAGTCAATGTCATCAACTGAACAAAAGTGAACAGTATTTACTTTATAGTTATTTATAGGGAAATCTCATCTCAGATCTCACCATGTGTGACTGTTGAACAACAAAAGAAGACGTGGGAGATGGACATGGGAAAGTGCTCATAAAGCTCAGGAGTGAATACTGGGAGCAACCATAACAATGTTACAAAGAAAGCTAAATTTATCTCAACAACAAAGGAACCATGGGGTCACTTTTGTTATATATTAATGCTAGATCACATAAGTGGATCGACTTTTTTTTAAAATCACCCTCCCTGAGTTCATCAAGAAGTATAAAGATCTTCCCAAACTAGTAAAACCAGCACAGAGGAAGTATATAAGTTGCTCAGACAAATTTAGAGCATAAAAGCTGAACAACCAACACAATAAACTTTGAGGAGATCAATAGTCTTAAGCTTACTTCAAGTGTATATTCCTTACCAGTGACTGAGGACATCCAGTGTCATGATGAAGAGCATGTAGAGACTTCAACTTGAAGATATGCCTACTTCTTTTGATTGCTTATAGGGGAATTTTTTAGTATCTTAAAATAAAAGCCCAGCTTTGGACATCTAGAGTATGTGGTTGCATCCATATAGGTATCTAGTGCTTTCTGAAATGTCCTCCAGCTAACAATCTAAGAAGGTGAAAATGTCCCACTCAATGCTGCACAATTAGGATAGGATAGGCTAGTATAGGTTGATTATAATTTCAGCTGGAAAGAACCTACAATGACCATCTAGTCCAACTGTCTGTCCAAATCAGGGCTGACCAAAACTTAAAGTATATTGTTAACACTATTGTCAAAATACCTCTTAAATACTGATAAGCTTGGGGCATTGACCAGCTCCCTAGGAAGCCTGTTCCAGTGTTTGACCACTCCCTAGGTAAAAAAATGCTTCTTCATGTCAAGTCCAGATCTCCCCTGATGCAGCTTTGAACCATTCCCTCTCTTCCTGTCACTGGACTCCAGACAGAAGAGCTCAGTACCTCCATCTCCATGTCCCCTCTTCAGGAAACTGTAGAGAACAAGGAGTTCACTCTGCAGCCTCCTTTTCTCCAAGTCCTTAGCTGGTCCTCATAGGCCTTACCTTCCAGCCCTTTTACCAGCTTTGTTGCCTTCCAGTGGACAGATTAGAGTACCTAAATTCTCTCTTAAATTGTAGGGCCCACAATTGCACACAGTAGTCAAGGTGAGGTCACAACATTGCTGAATACAGAAGGACATCACCTCTTTTGACGTGCTGGTTATACTGTTTTCAAGTATCAAATATAGGTATCTATATGAACCATGTGGCTATGCTTTTGCTGTATTCAGTGGACACGTTGTTACAGTCAGTGGAGTCTAGAGAAGTAGATATCTGCATTGGTCATCTGAATGGTGTAGTAAACAACTGATTTAAGTAAACCAGAACATATCCAAAGAATTCTTCCCCACAGATAAGGCTTTACACCACCACAATTTAATTCTTTTTCACAGAATCACAGAATCACAGAATAATAAGGTTGGAAAAGACCTTTAAGATCATCAAGTCCAACCATTCACATCCTAAACTAAACCATATCCCTAAGTATTTCATCTACCCTTTTTTTGAACACATCCAGGGAAGGTGACTCAACCCCCTCCCTGGGCAGCCTGTTCCAGGCCCTGACAACTCTTTCAGTAAAAAATTTTTTCCTTAGTGATGTTCTCACTGTAATTCTGTAACAATCTTATGTCAGTTTAACATTATTCTAACCCAATCTACATGAATTATTTTCATGTAAATTCACAGTATTTGGAAGATTTACGTATGAGTGGGTGTATAGGTTATATTACAGAAAAATTTTGAGTCACCTGATTTGAAAAATTACATAGTTGCAGGCAAAAGTAACTTAAATCATAATCAAGATATTCCAGCACACTTTGTGCCTTCTGTTTTGCAACGTAAAACTTGAATTATTTTTGCCCACTTAGGTTAAGATTCATTTTGCATTGTCTACAGTGACAAAAGCTGATTTTGTAACTCTAAGGGAACACCTTTTAATGCTTGCAACACTAAATGCATAAACAGAAGCTGAACATTTTTGAATAATGTGAGAAAGTGAATCTATTAATCTCATTATTACAATCTAGAACTTAAATGTCAAATCTTGCAGTCAAAATATTATGCAAGATGGATGAAAACATAAAAAAACCAACCATCCCCTTCTTTAATTTCTTTCTTGTAAAAGAAACGAATTTAAAAAAAAAGAATTAATCAACCACTATGAATATATAAAATCATGAACTATATAATAGGAAACGATAAATGTAAAGGTTGCATTTCAGTTTAGCTATGGCTGCTCTGTATCTTTATATTTTAAATAGAAAAAGAGGGATGCAACTGTAGTAAGCTGTTATACCTGCAGTGGGTGGACTGTGAAATCAATTGCTCCCTTTTTCATGCATTACTATTTGTACAGCAATTTTTGTATACCTTCTCTACAGTGTAATTCTATGGTTTGTATGTGTGGAGGAGTCTGTGAGAACATTTTCATATACACGTTCTCAAACAATAGACTACATAAGAAGCACATGGGTAAAGTAATACACTAGCTAGTATAGCTCAGAATTGAGGGTAACCAGTAGCCATTAACCTCTTTTCTTCTCTGGGACAGAATTAATTGTGGCCCATATGTTTTTACAATGATAGGTTTCCTATGGGAAATTATTTCCTATTTTTCTTCATATGTATAGTTTTAAGTATCCCGCAGTTCCATAGGAATAAAGAAAACTGTAGTTCACAGCAAGATCACAAGGCAATACTCTGTCTCAATAGATTGATTTCCTTGACATTTTGAGTCCTCTCATACAGAAAATTTTAAACAAAAGACCTACTCTTCAATGCAACAGTGCCTCAGAGATTACTCTCTTGGAGCAATTGGGGCCTGGTGGTTCATTTGAAGACAAAGCATATTTCCTCTTTTAGATAAAAGTAACCTAGAAAGGTAAATATTTTAATCCATTGGTTAGGTATTCTGTATGCTGTGAACAGATGGGAAATGTGATATTTATCTACCTCGACTCTGTTAATCCCTGGTTAAGGTAAACACTATCCCTTTGTGATAATCCTACTCTCTTTCCTGAGAAATGCTCAATGGACAAATTTGATCACATAGGATCCCTCTGAATTACACACTGTTCTGAGTTGAAGGAGACTAACTTTTTACTGAGAAAATAGCAGTAGCTTCCCTGCTTATATAGCATTTGTAGTTATAGATATATTTGTGCAGACGTACACAGATTAACTAAAGGAAAAACACAAATTTCTTCACGTAAAACCATGTTGCTACTTCTCCTGGGACCATGTCAGGAGTCATGCAATACTCACACAGCTAGGGAAGCCTGCTAGAGCTGAAGTTGCAAGGGACATTTGTGCTTTGGGCAGTGCATGTCCTGCTAACTCTAGCTTCTAAGAATATGTCCCTCTCTATGACATGACCTTTGTCAAGTTCACCATAGTTATGGCAAACCTTTTTCTACTAATAATTCCTTCTCTCCTTTCAGGTCTAGTTTTCAGGTTCTGCATCTCAGATTTGAAGAAATTAAAAGTTAACTTTAAAGTTAAAGATTTCTCATGCTTTCCACATATGTATAAAAGTTCAGATTAATTTAGTCTAACATTTGGTATGTAATAATTGGTACTATAGTCTAAGTTAGGTGCTTCTCTTACTTTTATTGCCAATGAAAATAGTGAGCACCCTGAGAAGGTGATTCATTCCATCCATCTCTTATCTTAGTTGAAACCATTCTTTGGAAGGTTGTTTTGGTTTTGGCTGAGAGAATTAATTTTCTTTCTAGTAGCTGGTATAGTGTCATGTTTTGGACAGAGAAAGTGGTGTCTCTCAACCATCAGTAATTCTGACAGCTCGAGTTTTGTATGTAGATTATGTGTTTTAATAATATGTGCTTAAAATATTGCAAACTGAATCTTGGATTGCACATTAAATATGAATCAAGTAAAGATTTACTACTATAATGGGAAATTTAACAGACTATTTTGTTTCTTTATGAATGAAGATTTTTGATGTGTCGTAGTTCTTAAAATGCCACTAAATCTGGTATTCTATCTTTAATGGTAGCCAGGAACAAACATTTCTTTCCTAAGGAACTTGCTTTGGCAAGGGGGTTGGACTTGATGATCTCTTGAGGTCCCCTTCAACCCCTACAATTCTGTGATTTAAGGAAAAAATATAATAAATTAAAGAATTTGAGAATTGCCTTTTCTCTGATATACAATGTTATGTTCTTATTGTCCTTCTCTACAAAGACAGATGATTTCCAGCTCTGTGTACTATTCCTGAAAGAATTTAATTATAAGACAGCTACATATTCTTTCTCCTTCTATTTATGTACTGTAGGTTTTATAACTTGCCAAATGGCAAAGCAAATCTGGTTTCCTACTAACCTTTCCTTGACATAAGATTTGCCACCTCCAGCATCTCTAGCATTTACAACACTCACATACATCTCTTCATTAACTTAACAGAGCTATTCAGAATATTTCAGATATTGCTGGAAACCATGGTCATTACAAGCAAATGACCTTGCTTCTAGGGAGTTACCTCTATCATGTAAGATTTTTTTTCCACCAGCTGACATTTTTATAGTTGAAACTGATTAAGAGTCATATGAAACTGTGATTATATGACAGCATGCAGAATATGCCAGTCAGAAAGCACCCAAAGTTTTCTGTACTGGTTTCAGAATCCCATGAATAAGCCAAAGGAAAAAAAGTATGATATAACAGTGTGATGAGTAAAATTAAAGTATTGCAGCTGTTGAAAGATTTGAACCACATTTGACTTTTGAAAGAATGCTTGTTCATTAATTTAACTGAAGTAATAAGCAAAACACTTTAATTTACAGAAAAAAAAAAAAACAACTTGAAAACTGGAAAGCAGATGATGTCAATAGAAATCCCCTTTAGATGCTCTATTTCTGTTGTGAAACCAGAGAGCTGTTATTAAAATAAATATTTCCCATTTACTTCAGCCACCTGCAATCTATGTGTTGCAAAACATCTGAAAAATGTAGATTTTTGTTTTAATTTTTTCATTCAATGCAAGTCCTTTCTGTATTTTCTCCAAAACATGTATTTTATTTCAGCAGTCTTATCTGTTCATCATGAAACAAAAACTATTATTTGTAGTCTTTTATAATCCCTCCATTGGCAGACAACTAACCAACCCCAAATTTGTC
Organism: Porphyrio hochstetteri; assembly: GCA_020800305.1. NCBI lineage: Eukaryota > Metazoa > Chordata > Aves > Gruiformes > Rallidae > Porphyrio > Porphyrio hochstetteri. The sequence continues at coordinate 179,674,460 of CM036905.1, read as the reverse complement.
TTCTGTAAGTTGTGTATGGATGAAAAACAATTTTCTTTCTCCATATCCTTGTGGCTGTAACCAATACTTCTTCCTTCTTATTCGCTTTATGAGTATCACATTGGCCATATTCCATGGAAGGGTCTGATTCCATAAATTTCTATGATCAAGTATAAGCTCCAGGTTCTTCATGTCCAAACTTACTAAAATTACAGAGCACCTTATGGTCATCTGTGTAGAAAAAGTACCCGCATGGATGCATCCCTTTGAACTTGAGTTTTAAGAACAAAGATGTCTGATTTTTTTCCATGAGAGAACATGCAAAATATGGAGTTTCTTTCAGTTACGAAACTGGTACAGCTACGCCTGTATTCTCATTTCAAACAAAGTTGGAAAAGTACATAAAACTTTAAAATTTATTATGAGATGTAAAATTCAGAAATAAATTATTCAGGAATTTAGATAGACATCTATTTTTATAATCATGACAACTTTATATAAAATATTTCTGTATTTCCAGTTTGACATTTCATTTACTGGTCACTCAGAGTTTTTATGTTAGTTGTACTTCCTGTGCATTTTGCTTTTTCTGAACAATGATATTGAGGTCTACCAGATACCAGAATGACTAGGTAAAGAGTACTCTCAGCAGCAGCATTGGCAATGTTTTATGAAAATTCTCTTTCATTAAAGGCCTATTGCTGAAGAAATGCTATACATGAGTTTCTGACCAGCAATACACCGAGTATGAATTCACTTGCCATATGTTAGTGCAAGATATACTGCCACTAATTCTACTGCATTTCAAATAATTAGAAGTTTCTCAAATGCTTTAACTACTTCACACCCACCTGTAAATGCGGTGACCTATGAAATGGCACATTCTGTTTTTCAAGTTTTGTAACTTAATCCTTGATTCTGTGACGGTATGTGAGTGAATGCTGCCACAAGCTGTTTCAAGTCTTCATTCCAAAGTCCACACACATTTACATTTGCCTGCTGTTTCAACTTGTTCTAATTGGACATGAAATTTTAAATGTGAAAACCATAACAGCTGATAAAGTCACAAAAGAATTGCTTTCTCACTGTACAACTTTCAAATTTCCACTCTATGTATGGTAGTAAAATTACAAATTTATAAAACAAAGATTTTGACTTAGCAGTCCACAAGAGCTTTCATCAAAGTATGCCTGAAAAAAACCCCAGAGGAATAAAATGAAATGGTGAGTAACTGCATCTGCTTCCTAAATTATGACAAACTAACATCTGCCACACAATGATGACAGTACCCTTTTTACCATAGTGAAAGTAAAGAATCTTTCCAAGAAAAATAATTCTTTGCTGAGTCTGCATTAAAATCTTATCTTCTCAGACCTATGCAACCTAGAATGTCTTGAGGGATATTTTTTGAGGTAATTGGCAGAAGGAAATGAGTTTATTTTCTTACTTTTTTTCCAGCTTAAGCATAATAGTAAAGCAGTGATAGAACTTTATATGCCTACAATAATATCCGAAGAAAAAACCATTGTCATTGATGAGAGCTGGGTGATCATCCAAAGACTACAAACTTTTCTAAAACTTTAATATAATAAACTTTTTAGCATGTAGCAACAAATCATAAAGAACCTGAATAAAACAAAAATGTCATGCTTATCACAAGTATAGTATTTTTAATGATTTTCTTTTCATGCTTGCTGCATGCACATGTTTCAGAATATATGAGTTGATGTGTATTTACAGTCAGCAATAATTTGGAGATATGGAATATGTTGTCTGCAGCCTGCAGAGCATATTCAACCCACAGCTTAAATCAGCAAGGATATTTTCTTTCTAATTCTATTCGAAAGTCTCTTTAGTATACTTATTCTTAGGTTTTTTGTCTATAATAGAACCTTGCTTCCTAATCTACAAGTGTTATTGAAAACATAACCTTTTTAATTCCTTAACAGTCTTTTTGAGTTGAGGTATTGTGGACATTATCATGTTTACTAGATATTATTAAAGTAATCTGTGGTTATTTCTATCTAACATAGACTGTGCTGGCTTTCCCTGGGATAGAGATTTTAGTTTTTTTCATAGTAGCTAGTATTTGGGTTTGGATTTTGTGCTGAAAACACTGTTGGTAATACAAGGATGTCTTTGCTATGGCTAAGCAATGCTTACACAAAGTGAAGGTCTTTTCTGCTTCCCACTCTACCTCACCAGCGAGTAGGCTGGGGGTGCACAAGAAGCTGGGAGGGGACACAGCCAGAACAGCTGACCCCAACTGACCAAAGGGATATCACATACCATATGACTTCATGCTCAGCAATATAAAACTGTGAGGAGAAGAAGAAAGAAGGGGTGGGTGTATCCTGGTTCTGGCCAGGACAGAGTTAACTTCCCCAAGGAGCCAGCACCGGTAAGCCTAGTTTGCCAGCTGTTTTCAACACCACGTGACATCACGCCCCCCAGAAAAGGGGCTGGTCGGGGAGGGGCAGATCTCTGGGGCAGTCTGATTGCAGTTGGTCATAGGTCATTGCATTGGTTGGTCATGGTGTTGATGCAGTGCTCTGTGTTATCACCTCACTGGGTCAGTAAAGTGCTCTGTGTCATTACTGTGCATGTGTATTCTGTCCTGGGCTCTGCTGCTGTTCCCCTCCTGTGCTGTCAGTAACTGTCCTTATCCCAACCCATAGGGCTTTGTCTGTTTCTTCTGGGGTGGGGAGGGATGTTTGAGCAGTGTGTAGTGCTCAGCTGCTGCCTGGGGTTGAACCAGGACAGGATGTTTGGAGTAATGAAGCTTGTCTTCCCAAGTCACCCTTATGTGTGATGGAGCCCTGCTTTCCTGGGGATGGCTGAACACCTGCCTGCTCGTAAGGAAGCGGTGAATGAATTCCTTCCTATGCTTTGCTTTGCTTGCACACACGGCTTTTGCTTTATGTATTAAGCCATCTTTATCTCAGTTTTACCCTTCTGATTCTCTTCCCCCATCCCACCAGGGGGGAGTGAGTGAATGGTTGTGTGGTACTTAGATACCAGCTGGGGTTAAGCTACAACACAGACTAATGAGGACCATGAAATAATACACTTTTTCAGAGATAAGACAATGTTCTGTGTAATGAAGCTTCATCTGGCAGGAGCAAGAACTTCTAAGAGGGCTTGAACTTCGAAGAGGAAGGGAGGTATTTCCAGTTGCTGCTGAGATCTGTGAAAGTTCTGGTATGAAGTAGCAACCTGGGATTTTCTGAAACTTCCAGGGGAGCACTGTAGCACCCAAATATAAAGATTTTGTGTTCTGATTCTCTTTGAAGAGATGAAACAAACCTATAGGCTTCCATGCACTTCTGGTCATGTTTTGATAGTTTGTATGAAGGTGATATGGCTTTCTCCTGTGGAAATGCTTTTTCACTTTGACTTCTTTGACAGCGAAGAGGGTATTTTCCCCTTCTTTAGCATGCATTTAAAAAATAAAAATTGTCTGCTAAGAAAAATCCTTGCCAGATCATATACAATTTCCTTAACAATAAAAAAGCAATATTACCTCATTCATAGTGATTTTTACTTATAGCTAAATAAGTCTTCTTCAGGATCATAGAATCAGAATGGTTAGGGTTGGAAAGGACCTTAAAGAGCACCTAGTGCCAACACCTTGGCCGTGGGCAGATACATCTTCCACTAGACCAGGTTGCCCAAAGTCCTATCCAACCCAGCCTTGAACTTGGAAGGATAGGGCATCCATTGCTTCTCTGGGTAACATGTTCCAGTGCCTCACCAGCCTCACAATAAATAATTTCTTCTTAATATCTAGTCTAAGTCTAACCTCTTTTGTTTAAACCCACTACCCCTGGTCCTATCACTACACTCCCTGTTAAAAAGTCCCCCTTCATCTTTCTTTTAGGCTCCCTTTAGGTAATGGTAGGCTGCAATACATTTTCCCTACAGCTTTCTCTTGTGTAGGCTGAACAAGCCCGACTCTTTCATCTTGTCTTTATAGGAGAGATGCTCCAGCCCTCTGATCATCTTTGTGGCCATGCTTTGGACAAGCTACAACAGGTAAAAATATTTCTTGTAGTAGGGACCCTGGAGTTAGTACTCCAGGTGTATTCTCACCAGAGGGGTGTAGAGGGGCAGAATCACCTCCCTTTTCCTGATGGCCATGCTGGCTTTGATGCAGCACAGGATATGGTTGGCATTCCCTTGATGGGGGAATAGTGTCCACCTTCAGAAAGTACGCTGATGATACAAAGCTGGGAGGAGTGGCTGACACGCAGGAACACTGCGCTGCCATTCAATGAGACCTGGACAGGCTGGAAAGCTGGGCAGGGAGAAACCAGATGAGGTTTAATAAAAGCAAGTGTAGAGTCTTACACCTGGGAAAGAATAACTCCTTGTATCAGTACAGGCTGGGGGATGACCTGTTGCAGAGGAGATCTGCGGAGAAGGACCTGGGGGTCCTGATGGATGACAGGTTAACCATGAGCCAGCAGTGTGTCCTGGTGGCCATGAAGGTCAATGGGATCCTGGGTTGCATTAAAAGGAGCGTGGCCAGCAGGTCTACTCTGCCCTGGTATGGTGGTTTGGCCCTGGCTAGCGGTCAAATGCCCACCAAGCTGCTTGCTCACTCCCCTTTTCAGCCAAAAAAGGGAGAAAATATATATATATAGGGAGGCTTAGGATTCAAGATAAGAACAGAGGGATCACTTTCCAATTAGTGCAATGGACAAAACAGACAATGGACAACACAGAATAAAAGAAAGAAAACTGATTTATTACTACTACAACTACACACCCAGTGAACCAGAGTCAGATAATGAGAAGTGTGGCCAGGTCTTAAAGCACCTTCCCCCGACCCGTCCCTTCTTAGCAGACTTAAACTTCCTTCACTATTTTGCTCCCTTCTTCCCCCCCATTGTGGTGTGGAAAGGGGAAGGGAATGGGGAATGGGAGTTTTCAGTCCATTCCTCCCAAGTTGTCCTCCATCTTAGCTGGGGGGGAGGGAGTGTTCTACACACATCCCCTTCCCCTTCTGCACTGTAGGGTCCCACACACAGGAGACCGTCCTCCACGAACTTCTCCAGTGTGAGTCCTTTCTATCAGGGAGTCATCTCCTCACTCCAGGCCTCAGCATGGCTCCCTTCCATGGGGCGTTGACCTTTGGGCCCAAGACTCCCCTTGCCTGGTCCCCCGCAAAGTCACAAGTTCCCTGGCAAACCTGCTGTGGTGTGGATCAATCTCTTCACAGGCTGTAGATGTCTCTGCTCCCCATCCTTATCCATGGCCTGCAAGGGGACACCTGCTCCACCATGGTCTTCTCCAGGGGCTGCAGGGGAATCTCTCTTTATGGCACACGGAGTGTCTCTTTCTTCCCCTCACCCCTTTGGGCCTGACCTTGGTGTCTGCAGAGCTTGTTACATCTTCTCACTCCCTTCTCTGGTGGCAAAATGCGTCTGCCTGCAGTTTTTTTCTCCTATATGTGATTCCGAGAGGCGCTGTGACCATCGTCGATTGTCTCGGCTCTGGTCAGCAGCAACTTTGGCCTTGAATTGGCCGATGTTTACTCCCCGGGGCCTGCAGAGAGCTTCTGTCTGCCTTGCAGAAGCCGTTTCAGCAGCACAGCTACACAAAACTGCGATACCTAGTCAGGCCTCCTCACCTGGAGTATTGTAACCAGTTCTGGGTTCCCTGGTACAAAAAAGACAGGGATCTCCTGGAAAAAGTCCAGTGGCAGGCTATGAAGATGATTAAAGGTCTGGAGGATCTCCACTGTGAGGAAAGGCTGAATGAACTGGGACTGTTCAGCCTTGAGAAAAAAAGGCTAAAAGGGGATCTTATTAATGTCTAGAAATATCTCAAGTGTGAGACACAGGGGGAAATGGCCAGTCTCTTTTCAGTAGTCTGTGGAGACAGGACAAGGGACAATGGCTTCAAGTTGGAGCACAGAAGTTCTACACCAATATACAGGAGAACTTTTTCACAGTGAGGGTGACAGAGCCCTGGGACAGGCTGCCCAGGGGGGTTGTGGTCTCCTTCTCTGGAGATATTCAAGATCCATATGGACGCCTACCTGTGTGACCTGTCCTAGGGAACCTGCTTTGGCAGGGAAATTGGACTGTACGGTCTCTTGAGGTCTTCCTACCACTATAGTTCTGTGATTCTGTCATTTGGGGCTGGAAGTAAACATTACTGGCTCTTGCTGAGCTCTTCATCAACCAACACCCCTGAGTTCTCCTCAGGGCTGCTCTCAATTCATTCCTTACCCAACTCTCCATAGTTGTGCCTGCACTGACCTGTGTAAAGTACTTGGCACTAGGTCTGTTTGAACTTCTTGGAGTTCTCATGGGCACATTTCTGAAGCCTGTCAAGGTCCACCTGGATGGTATCCCTTCCCTCCAGTATGTTGACCTCACTAGACAGCTTGATGTCATTGGCAAGTGTGCTCAGGCTGAACTCAATCCCACTGTCCATGTCACCAACAAAGATCTAGTGCCTGTCCCAGTAGCAACTCATCAATGGTCACCACTTGGACACTGAGCCATTGGCCATCCAATCAATTCCTTATCCACCGAGTCGTCCACCCTAACCAAATCTGCAGGAATAGTTTTTATTGAATACTTACAGTCTACATGTAATTACATCTATAGCAGGAATCACCTCTGGAACTCTTTAGAACACACCACCCAGGGTGTTAATCAACATTTCTAGGCATACAAATTGAACTAAACTTAGCAGGAATTACCTTGGGCTATTTCTGGACCTGTCCAAAATACATACCATGAATACCTCTCTAGTAATCAGTCAATAATTTAATTCTAAAGGTTCAGTTAATGATCTAGTTTGAAGACAATCCATTGTCTTAAGCTAATCCATCATCTCATCTATACAGAATCACAGAATCACAGAATTATCAAGGTTGGAAAAGACCTAGAAGATCATCCAGTCCAACCATTCACCTATTACTACTAGCTCCCACTAAACCATATCCCTCAATACAACATCCAGTCTTTCCTTGAACACCCAGGTGACTACCAAGGGAATTCCTGGACCACCCAAGAATTAATGATTCGTGCAATTGTGCAGACAGGCACAGCCCCAGTATACTACAGAACAACCCCAACTATACCATAGAACATACTTAATTTCATTCTTGTAATTCAATTTCTATAGCTCTTGCCACTCTGTAGACCATTCTTTAACAAGTAGCACAGTTTTCAGTACTGTGAGCTGTATACTGAATAGTTTGCTGCCTTTCACTAACAGTGGTTCTGGGTTTTGGTCCTGGTTTCTGTGAGTACTGTAGTTCCCTTTACATACCTACCTCTCACCATTCTGATTCAAGCTCTTCAACACATGGTGGGGTAGAGTTACAAAGCCAGGACTGATGGAGGAATGTAGAATTACTTGCATGGTTCAACCTATGGATGAGGACTCTACACTCATCATGTCTTACCAAAGCAGAAGTTCTGATTCATAACACTGATGTGGGAGGAGAGCAGAAAGAAGTAATAAAAACAAACTTATACCTGAAATTAGTGCTAGAAACAAGACTTGGTTAGGAACTAGCTTGTAACTGATGAAACAAAACCTGTACTGGTTTTCAGTGAAGCAGAAGATGGCAAGGACAGAAACAAAACCCAGTTGAGAGTCAAAAGCAACAAAGAGAACAGGGAGATATTTCCATAAAATGTAGGAGATTTCATAAGATTTTTTTTTTATTATTATTCCTAAAATAAATGTTTGATTCAGAATTAATTTGTGAAGTGCTATTTAGATGAAAATTATTTCTAATCAGCCTTTGGGAAAAGTCAATACATTTCTGAAAGACCACATAAGAGATAAGGGTCTTTGAATATATTATTTTTAATTGTTTTATACTTCAGAATATAATGCCAGGTTGAAATATTGATTAATTATGGATGTGCAAAAAATTTCATTATCCACAGCTGGAACACTTTTGTTCTTTAATAACAATGTTTTTTTCAAAATTGACATTATCTAATAAACCCCTATAATCTGACCTTATGAAATGGTGTGCATTATGTGTTGCTTAATGTAGGACTGGGCCCATAACACGTTATGGAAGGTGATTATATACATGAGTTGTATCTTAAAGCAAGTTTGATAGTTTTCTCTGAATGTCTGTGTTTATGTACTGATGTTAAGTTAATGCAGACTGTTATTTAGGAAATGAAACATAGGAAAGGAATATGTTTCTGTTAATATATTCTTTCAAAAATTATCTTACTGTATGAGAAATAAGCTAACTGTGAAATGTTCTGACACAGAATAATATATTTTTGTTAAAAAAATTGGATTTTATTTATAAATTATTTACAAAACTTTTAAGAACAAATTGTGGCTTTAATGAACTGGGATGGGAAGAAGAATCTCTGAGCTTTTAATTTTAATCTTTAACACTTGTGCTCACTTACAAAAAAGGCAATATAGATTTTTCTTCAATTAAAGAATCAAGACAGTTAATGGGATCAGAGAAGTCTCTAAAATACCCAGATTCAGGTTTTACATTATTAAACAGAGAAATCCAGTGAAGATTCAGCCAGTGCATATGTGTCTTTTGCTGGCCAATAAGTCTCTGGTAGTAGTAGACATGACTTCTTTTCTCCTCTCGCACAAGTCTTCTCATCACATTCCTGTGTCTTTTTGTCATAGGATAGATTCTGACAGTTTAGACCAGAGATAGTAGATAGATTTTTTTTTTTTTTGTATCTGACAGTCAGAGTATAAAATATATTGATACAAGATGTGTCTGGTTGCCAGCTGGGTCCGACCAACACATACTCTGTGTAGGGAAATTCTATGTATTTGGTGCTGTAAAGGACAGAGTGCTTGGCTAGTGTGTAAGAATAACTTGGAGACCAAAAAAACTTCTTTATGCCTGTAGAAGAATTTTAGAGAAAGGCCCGATTGGTTCAGTCTTATTGGGCTCAGTCTAATATTTCAGTCCTAGAGCTGTATCACATAGGGTTGATTTGCCCCTCTGTATAGGTCCACTTACATAAAGATATAAGGGATAGTTCTCCAGTCACAATTTAAATGTAATGTGCATTTACTCCTGTATCCTGGTGGAATCAGACTACATGAATATGACTCCAGAGAAACTGCATAAGAATTAGTAGTGATGCATAGGCCTGGGGTATATGTATAATGCTAACTAGATTAAGGGCAGTAATACTACCTTGTGACTGACTATGGGATCCCCACACAGCCAAAACAACCAGAAAGTACGGTGTCATCTCAATGATAAAATACCATACTTGGGCTTACTTTTTATGTTGTAGGCCAGTATACATACTTTCAATCACTTTCCAATTTATTTTCCAGATTCAGGTTCCTATACTTCTGGGGCTTTGCTAGAACTGCTGGAAGGCATGAAAAGATTTTGCTACCAGTAAAGCTCCCGCTCTTCCTCATCTCTCTGGATTTTCTTCTCTCAGAATTTTTTTTTAATCTCATTATTCTGTTACTAATCCCTTCAAAAAGATGCAATAAATCCTGTATTTTCTTCTTATTGTTCCAACAGGACATGATTGTTGACTTTTTCTCCATCCGACTGTCTATGTCCAGATAGAACTTCTCTGATTCATGTCAATTTGTGTAAAATACTCCATTCCCTCTCTTACCTGATTCAGTACTTCAGTAGTACCAATACTATGCAACATAAAGTATAGGAAATTGGTCTGTAGACTTGCTTTGTGCCTCATTATTATAGAGAGTGGAGTAGAGAGGAGGAAGTGGTCTCCATCCCTTTTAAAAAAAGAGAAAAGTAACGGTTCTTGATTGTACTTCAAAATTTTGGGATGCACACATACAAGGTTTTAGGAGGGTACACTAGGACATCAACTCTATGTATCTGTTTATGCTGTCTTCTGATTTAATAAGGCAAGTATCTGGCTCAAAATGATTAGATGGTAAAACTAAGCATGCTTGTTCTTAGCTTCATGACTTTTATTTAGCTGCCTTTTTGTTCTCATTTCTAACATTCATCTTCTTCATGTTTCATTATGAGAAGGATGGAGTTTGTAGAACCACTTTTCCCTTTTCTAGTTTGTTGCATAAAAAAAAAAGATGAATCATATCTGCCTGAAGTGGGTGCTTCTTTGAGATAAAGGTCACAATTTGCTCTATAGAAAAGGAACTCTCTTTTTGCCTGAAATTCAGTTTCTTAAACTTGGTGACCATGAAAGACTGATTTATATTGCTATGGTAGAGCGGTTTAATGCTGTGCTTGGATTTGAACAAAAAAAGAAGCATGTTTCCAGTATGCAGCAGAACTAATTTAAAAAAAAAAGAAAAAAGAAAAAAAAAAGAGAGAGAGAGAGAAGAAAGCTGCAAACCTTGAAGTTGGTATAGAAATAGCTAGTTCTGAAAAAGCCCATGATTTTAGCAAAAGAAAATAATCTGCAACCCAGTAGAATACAATGCAGCATAGCCTACTTTAAGTGACATCAGGCTAAGTTTTCTGTCAGGGTAAATGAAGAGAAAACATTTTGTTAAATAAGACTAGTTTCTAAATTACTAATCTTCATGTTGCAGCCATTCACTTGTAATTTCAGTAGTATTGGGATTTTCTTGAAAAAAACAAAAAAGAAAAAAGAACTTTCTAAGTAACAGAGCAATGTTGTATCCATAAAGAATAATTTGAATCATTTTGCAGTGCTTCATGCTAAGGACAATTTCTGTTTATATCTTTAGAGGAGGTCTTCCAGACCCAGACAAGGGAGTAACTATAGGATACACATAAGAGTGAAAGTATAATAACTGCTATGGATAAGACTTCTGTTAATTTTAGGACCTATTTGAATACATCCCACTTAAAACTCTGCCTCAAACGTTGTGTCAGTGATATCCACAGAAAGAGCAATACATAATTGAGGAAATGATAGAGAAAACATAAATAGATGAATAGATAAATAAATGTGGGGTTTTTTTTGGCAAAAGAGGAAAAATAAAAAAGAGGAGAGAGAATAAGAAACAAATATAAAATGAGAAAAAAGAGAATACATAAAAGTCCTGAGTATACACATGTATTTATTGTATTTAATTTATTTTGTAATTATAATATTTTTATATGGGAGAAGCAGACGATAGATGTTAATTAGTCACATAAATGAGTAACATAGAGATCTCATGGCTCCTAAGAAATGATTCTTTGTGTATTAACCCTGAATAAATTATTCATAACTTTTTCAGAAAGGCTGCTGTAGGAAACTTCTGTGAGATGTGATCAAGGAATAAAGGAAATGTAACCTCACTTAGAGTAACTAGTACCTTCTTCTCATAGGCATGGATTTTTTGTAGAGAACTACTTGATAGAAGCCAGATTAACCCAAGTTGACATTTGTGGTTTACAGATTCAGTTCAGTTAACCAATGCAGTTCCCCCTCCTTGCTTTGCCATTCCCTGCCACTCCAACATGTAGCAAAGGCAATCAATGCTCATTGATAGGGAAATGAAATTGGAAAATGTGGGATATTTTTGTGATTTTTATCTATTATTTTATAGTCTTATCTAGGAAATAAATATAAACATGGCTTTTTTGCTGTTCCTTTTCTACTCATGCCTTGAGCTAGGGTGTGCGGAGTCATAGAAATTCATTAATTATGTTGAACCTCAAAAAAATGTTCAGTTCACTGAAACTTCTGGGTGAAAGTTTAGGTCACTTATTTTTTCAGAACTGGCTCATCCATCCGTAGGTCTGATAGAATCATTCAGTTCTTCCTAATGTAGCTGGAAAAAGCTAGAAAAGGTTTAACAGCTTCATTCCCACTTCATAAAACCAAAAAAAAAAAAAGAAATCTAGAGGAAATTGCTCTTTTTTTCAAACAAATGTATGCTTCTTAGAAAAATACAAACCCATAAAATGATTTATACTAGGCTAAGCTAGAATTTTATTTAATTATCTTTGTGTCCTTGGCTAGGTGCTTATGGTAGTTCAGAATACTTCCACCACAATACTGCCAGCTTTTGGCTAGCTCCTACTCAAGACTTTCTATAGTGAAGAATGTACTTTAACATCACAGTATTTAATAGACTTTGTTGGACATTACTACTATGAATTTGTCTAATCTACTTTTGATCCATTTCTACTTTTGGCATCCAAAATATCCTGTGGCAATGAGTGCTAGAATTTAATTATACATTCTGTGAAAAACTACTTCCCTTGATTTGTTTTAAACCAGCTGTGTTATAATCTCATTTGCGTCCCTATTTTCTCTGTTATGAGAAATAGTGAATAGTAGTTCCTTACTCATCTGTTCCATGTCATTCAGTATTTTATATACTTTTATCATACTCCACCACCTGTTCTCTGAAGCTCATGAGTCTTGTTCTATTTAATTTCTCTTTCTACAAAACCCATTTTTTTATCTCTGAGCATCCTTCTTCTTATCAATTATATCCTTCTTGACAGCAAGTGACCAGAAATATATGCAACATTTGAGGCATAGGAATACCACAGAGGTATTAGTGACACAGCAATATTATCTGTTCCTTTCGCTATGCTTAATAGCTCCTGATGTCCAATTTGCCCTTTTTTATCTCAGGTGAACACTGAGTTGACTTTTCCTAAGTTTAGATCCAGATCTCTCACCTAACTGACTAAAAGCAAAATTTAAGACCATCAAAACGGATGTACAGTTAGAACTTTAGTTCCCCATGTGCACTACTGTATAATATTCAACACTGAATCTTTTTCTAGCATTTATTTTTTTGACTGAGATACTTTTTCAGCTCTTTCAGTCCATTAAATTTCTGCCTATTCTTAATAATTTAGTATCATCGAGCATCTTTGTCATACCACTACTCATCCTTCTGTTATAGGTCTTTCATAAATACACTGAACTATATAAATACTGGTACATCTTTTGTGATACCATCCCATGCTACCTTTAAAACTACTCATTTTTCTCTACTTCTCTTTTCATTTAGGAAACTACTTATTAATACAAAGATCTTATTATCAATGATGGTGTAAAAAATGCCCTATCAAGTCTGCAAAATATTCCATCTCTCTACTAAAATAGTCTTAATGCTTCTCCATTACGTTTCATTCACCACACTTATTAATTCCATCATTTTCATCAATTTGTCCGGTGAAAAGTCAGGCGTAAGCACATGTTCATGTAGAAATCTTAACTTTATTTTTTATTATCTAAGGGACAATCTTTGTTATCTGTATTATTTCTCTCTTTGGGACAGCCAAAGGGTTCAAGAAGGAAACAGACAACCAGATAGACTAATTTGGCAGAGGTTAAAATCCCCTTGCATTCCAACCAAACTCAGATTGCTCTGGGTGGCTGGGTGTGGCTGAGCTTAACTCCTGAGTGAGATGTCACTTTTATCGTGACCAGATCTTTGCAATTCTTGGGAACAGAATTAAGACTCAAAACAAAGTAAATTGTCAAGTCACTTTATTTGGCCCACAAGAAGCATGCAAGAGAGGGGGGAAAGAAATAGAAAAGAGTGGGAAAAAAAGAGAGACTGAGAGTTCAATACTGCCATGGATCTTCAGCATCCCTCAGTCCAATGTCTTCAGGTCTGATGGGGGAAAATTCCTCCCCGTCTTTGTTGGGCTTCCCTTTTTACAGTGTTATCTCATTGCATAGTTAATAAGTCCTTGGCATACCCACACCTTCCACCTGGTGGTGGGACGCCTGCACATTGCCATCTTCAGAAAGTCCCCAAAGTCCAAGGGAGTCCAAGCCCCCTCAAAAGCGTCTGAGCTTTCTTTCTTACACTTTGTCCTTCAGTTAACCCTGGGTCTAAGCACATGCACAGAGGACTTGGGCTACATGCTTCAAGCTGCTTTGAGATAAACAAGATGTATATCCATTCCTGACAGGTGGAATTAACTTTTGTTGCATCGGTGTCATGGGGATGAGGTTTTACGGTGATTGAGAGAGAAGAAAGAGGGGAGGAGGGTTAGAGAGAAGAAAGAGAGGGGGGTATGGCTCTGTTGGAAATTGTTAAGGCATATCTCTAGTCCCTTACATTGCTTCACCATGCTCTTCTCCACAGGCTGTAGTGTAATCTGTGTGCTCTGGCACCCTGAGACCTCCTGCTCCTCCTTCTTCACTGCCCCTGGTGTCTCCAGGGTTGTTTCTCTCACATTTTCCCTCTCCTCTCTCTGGCTGCAAAATTGTCCCTAAGTTGTTGGGTTTTTTTCTAACTTAACTACACTAGATCCATTACCACCGTTGCTGATGGGCTCAGCCTTGATCAGTGGCAGGTCTGTCTTGGAGTTGACTGTTGTAGACTCTGTTGGAAGCTTTTAGCTGCACCATGTAACCCCTCCAATAACAAAACCCTGCCAAGCAAAACAAATCAACCCTTTTCTATTATTGAACTAACAGTATTGATCAAGGTTCAAAATAAATAGAAACATAGGACCATTTATTGTGGCAGTATTATAAAACATTAATTGGTAGAGTCAGAGACAAAGGGAAAAGAAAAAGAAAGGAAAAAATAAAACACAAGAAAGAGGAGAACTGAAAACAGTTAAACAGTTTAGAGCAAATATGTGAGAGACAAAAAGCAAGATAAATAGAAAAAAAATAAAGGTGACTGTTAAACACAGAAGATTAAGAATTCACATTAATTATTGTCCTATAATAAAAAATACCATGAATAACAAGAATAAAATAATAGATGCCCAAAAATGTATGAAAAGTTACTTTCATCTTGGAAATGTTATCATAGTGTTTTTCCTGTTATTAGAGAACTCAATTTTCCCATCACATTCCTTTTTTTTTCCTTTTTTTTTTAATTCCTTGGAAATTATATTTCTACAAGCTTGATGCCTAATGTGTTTCAGTTCTTTTCTCAAAATGTTTAATCAGAATTAATTCACCTGGTATTAGTTCTGTGTGAAAATAAATGCATCTAAAAATCCCAGTTATTCCTAACACATATATCATGCATACAGAAGTCTACAACATCTGATAAGTCTTAAATTGTTTTGGAGCTAACTATGAGAATTAAGAGCTTCAAAGACAATTCAGTTAGTCTTTAAGTAATAAATACCAAATAAATTTTCATGCACAGATATTAAGACTTCAATTTGTGTGCACTTTCTTAATACACTTTAGAAAAAACAGGTGCAGATCTGTGAGCCATAATGTATAATGAACTATTTTTCTCAGAAATTAAATATTAAGATTTTTAGTTTCACAAGTGAAGCCTTGCTACTTGTCAGCAAGAATAATAGTTTCTTGCCACCAAAAAATGCTGTTTATTAAAACTAATATTATTTTACAGTGTTTCATTTTTTTCATCTGAAATTGAGAAATCTTAATTTTCACATTATTTTTAACATTAAGATCTTTGACTTTTTGCATATCTGATTGCTGGACATTACTCTAGTACATTGACACTGTGCTTCTGTTGTTTTGGTCAAAAACTGCTGTCTAGAAAAAAATTGGGTTTGCATTAACCTAAGCTAAACTTGGTCAGACTCGATTATGACCTGTTAACAGTGGGATCTGTAGCAGAAAAGCTCACAACACTTTAACTGTAGTAGACATACAATGCACAGCCTTAATAATTGAACAATATAAATAATTTTAACATAAAACCACCAAATAAAGCAAGTTGAGAATTGAACCATCATGTCTTCCTAGGTTGCATTTGAAATCTGATTTTTATTTTTTTTTTCTCTGGCAGGTAAATAACCAGTTTCTCTTAATTAAATTAGATTATGGAAAATGAAAGTGCTGTTGAAAACAGCAATGGAGCAGAATATTGTCTTTTATCAAGAGCAGTATCTTGTAAATGTCTTAAGCTGTCTAGTTACCATGATAAATAGGTTGGGGTACATGCACACTTTAATTACTAACAGTGAAATCTGCTGAAATTGAAGTATTGCACTTGGTAAGAGCTATTAATGTTGAAATGACCCATTTAATAGTGGCCCGTGGTATCAAAGTATGGATTTAAATTGGTAATTAATAAAAGTCCATTTCTGAAAATGCTAACATGAGAGCTCAATAAAAATGCTAACTAGGTCTCAAATACCACAGACAGTTTATTGACATTTTAATACATATTACTTATGCTAAATACTTTTGTACACTCAGAACTAAGGATGAGAGGATAACAATAGACATATTTCCCAGCTAGCAGTTAGGAGATCAGTGGTACACTTAGTGGACTAGCTCACTTTTGTAGGTTTTAATCCTGCTTATAATGGAGGAACACGGCATGATTTCTTTTTGAAGCTGCATTTACAAAATGAATTATTTTATCTCAGTCTGCAGAGAACAAGAATTCTGATTTTAAAAAAAAGAAGAATATTAAGTAGTTCTCATCAGACTATATTTTTTTTAATGTACAGGAGATGAGAAAAGTGAGCTCTCCATGATTTAGTAGTGAAAGTGTTACTGCTGATATAAAGACAAAAGCTGACATATTATCTGTCTGGTTTCTTCCACCTATATATATCCAGCAGCTGACATTTCAGAGGCTCAAAACACCTCATAAAATCTCAATTGCATATGTCAGGCCGTTCAGAATTTTTTCCACTGTTCTGTAGGACAGAACAGATATTTTGTGAGAAAAATACCAACTTCTATTTTAAATGATAGCCCCCTTTTCTCAGGAAAACGAAGGATTAATTAGCCCAATTCAGCAAGATATTACAGTGCATATTTAAATCTATAGGATTAGTGTGTCTTGCTGAATGATGCCCTAAATTTATAGCTATTTTTATTGGTAGATAAAGTGCTTTAATGGAATGCCAGCATAAATCCTGAAACTGGAACATAGCTGCTGAGGTATATTACATGTCTTTGGAAAGCAGCAAAATGATATTTCTATTCCTTGCACCTAAGTGTAACTTTTTCCTATGTTAAACATCAGGTTTAGGCTGGTGATTAATTATGTATCTGTCTTTCTGTCTGTCTGTCTGTCTCCTGTAATATGTGTGTGTATATATATATATACATATATTAACATACACTATGTCTTGTTATGACGATTTCAGTTTTAATAGTTTTTTTTGAGAAACGACATTAATTCAATCTATAGGTATAAAATACATTTCAAAATAATTCTCTGTACTCTATACTCTTAATGTCAACCACTGAGAGTAATATTTCTGAAGATTTTTCAAATTTAAATACCATTGAAATCAACAGTCTTTTAATGGGAGACTAATGCAGGACTGAACAGTCTGAAGGGAAAAAAAGGAAAAAAAAAGATTTCAAGTGGGGGTTGAGGTGTTTGTGACTTTGAGAAATAAAAAAAAAAGGGGGGGGGGTTTGTGCAAGCACTGGACATTATTATATTATTCATTCCCTCTGTATTTTTTTGGCTGCTAGATGTTAGCCTTTCCAAGTCATACCTTTTATAGAGAGGGTTAGTTTCAGCAGTATGGCAATGAGTCAATTTGTACCACTTGATCTTGGGCAAAGGACTGCAGGTCAGGTTAACTGTTGCTTTAGCTATTTGTGTGTTTAGAATTAGACACCTTGAAATTAATCTTAGGTACTTGTCTATCCTTTTTCTGGTCTGAATGGACATTGCATAATGATTTTGAGGAAAAGGCAGGTTACTTTTTTCTTTAATATGAATAATGAAAAGGGAATTTCTCAACTATTTTGTATAAAATACCAAAGATGAGCCTTGCCATTCGGGTCATCTCAAATGTAACTATTTCAAACCATATAGATGATATACATTGCCTTTCAGCACTGTGTTTATTGACTGCTA
Organism: Porphyrio hochstetteri; assembly: GCA_020800305.1. Lineage (NCBI taxonomy): Eukaryota > Metazoa > Chordata > Aves > Gruiformes > Rallidae > Porphyrio > Porphyrio hochstetteri. Next base: position 179,656,775 of record CM036905.1, on the reverse strand, counting down.
TGATCAAAAGGACAGTGGCCTTTTCCCAGATTAGGGACCACACAGACTATATTGATTTTAGCATTATGCTGTTATTTACTTTACAGGAAATGTTGAAGAACTCATGATCCAGATTTCAACTCTGGCTTCTGTGAAATAACTATAGCAATGCTTTTATTAGCACTTGATTTTGTATTTTTTCATTTACATTTTGCTAAGCATACTCATAGAACATGAATAATAGGTTTTGTACTTCAGAATACTCTAAATGGTCAAATACAATGTGAAATATAATCTAACAGAGTATTTAGCATTTCGGTATTTTGATTGCTTGTGTCACACGCTGTTAGGTCTGAAGGTTCAAAACATGATTTTGACACATAAATCAGCCCCAAAATGAAGCAGCTGCTTAGAATAAACTTCTGCAGTGTTCACCAGATAAGGTACCTGTTTTAGAAAAGGTATCTTCCTCACATATCACTAACAAAACAGTCTCTACTCCGAAATTTAATGCAATTTAATTTATTAATGTTTAGTGCAAACTTCTAAACTCTGATTTGGACAATAGGGATCAAACATAAACAGTTAATCACATAGTTAAGTAAACATCCATTTTTTCCCCTTCCTTCTCCCCTCTTCCTAGTCTCAGCCTCCTTTGTTTTTGCTCTGGGTTGAACTCAGTATGTCCCAAGTCTTTTGGTTAGATCACAGGTATTGAAGGGGGTTGGGTTGTGTACTGTCACTTTTCCTTGCTTTTCAACTGATTTTCCTCTGCTCCAGCATGGATTGCCCACAGGCTGTAGTTCCTCAGCAGTGTTCCTTTTCTGGCATGAGTCTAGGATAGTATTATCTTAATTATTCTATTTCCTGCATTTCATTTCAAAACATTTTTATTTTTGTCTATATGTAGAATGGGGGAGGCATGGAGGTGAGATTTGTGACTCATTTGTTTGGTGAGATTTAGCTAATCTCCATCTCAGGTTTAATTGCAGATTGCCTTTTTCTTCAACTATTTGAATACACTATTTACAGTATGCACACTTCAGAGATGAAGATCTGAACTCCAGAAGTGTGTGGAGTGCCTAGTGCATTATGGCTTTCTGTCTCTCTTAGAAGTTCTGGGAGCCACTGTTATACAAGGATTTAATAACCAACAGTGATGATGCTCTCTTATTGTGTGCAGTAATATCACTTTAAAATTCAGTTTACAGTGACCTTTCTTCTAATTTTAAATGTGTTTGCATTCTTTTGTTGTCACTTGTTTGCTTTTTCATTGCTTCACTTCCATTCTGCCCTTTGTAAGTGAAAAGTGATGAGCAGACTCTAGGCAAATATGTTCTATGTATCATCCCTTCTTTACTGAGCTTCTTGTCAAGAATTACTTCCCATAGGCATGAAACCACTGTAATAGCCTAAACATTATTATCAAATTTAAGCAATTACACTGGTCATATTTTAGGGCCTATTTAAGAAACAGCAATGTCATTCTTATGCAAAATGAATAGTTACAGAGTTTTACAAGAAAGTAACAGTTGATGTATTTTTATTGGAGAATCATAAAATGGTTTGGGTTGTAAGCGACCTTAAAGATAAATTAATTGCAACCCCCTTGCCATAGGCAGGGACACCCTTCACTAGACCACATTTCCCAAAGGTCACCCATCCAACCTGGTCTTTAAGAGTTCTCCAGAGCCTCCTCTTCTCCAGGCTGAAGAAGCTCAACTCTCTCAGCTTGTTTTCTTAGGAGAGGTGCTTCAGCTCTCTAACCATCTTTGTGGCCCTCCGCTGCACTCACTCCAACAGCTCAATATCTTTCTTGCACTTGGAGCCCCAGAGTTGGATGCAATACTGAAAGTGAGGTCTCAAAAGAGCAGAGTAGAGGGGCAGAATCACCTCCCTTTTCCTGTTGGCCATGCTGGTTTTGATGCAGCACAGGATATGGTTGGCATTCAGGGCTGGAAGTTAGCATTGCCAGCTCATGTTAGGCTTGTCATCCAGCAGGAGTCCCAAGTCCTTCTCCTCAGGGCTCCTCTCAATTCATTCTCTGCACAGCCTGTAGTTGTGCTTGGGATTCAATTGAACCATGTGCAGGACCTTGCATTTGGCTATGTTGAACTTCACGAAGTTCACATTGGTCCATTTCTGAAGCCTGTCAAAGTCCCTCTGGATGGCATCCCTTCCCTCCAGTGTGTTGACCACACTACACAGCTTCGTGTCATCAGCAATCCTGCTGAGGGTACACTTGATCCAACTGTCTATGTTGACAATAAAGATATTAACTGGATTGCTTTTGATTGCTTTTAATAGACAAGAGACAAATTTTGCTCTCTTCATTTGTCTAACCTATCCATCAGGGTATTTCAAGCTCTCAGCTGGGCTGCAACTTTGGACTTCCTTTATGAGAAAATACAGACTTTGTACTGAGGAGAAAACAGAGCACAAAACAGAGATGTGTGTAGCCATGTCAGAACATGGGATTTGGAAACTGCTACCAGGATTTGATCTAGATAAGAACCTTGCGTTGTAGGTAAATAAAAAACACCCCTCACTTAAAAATGGTAGAACAACATTGATTATTAAATTTTTGATAATATGTATCATTTTTAACTTTTTAAAACTTGCTCCCTTAGTAATTTCATTCAAAGTGTTTAAATCCATGTTTTCTCATTTCTTTGAGTTTGAGAATTGGATCACTCAAAATCTTTTTCTTCTCGATCAGTTTCCATATTCTTACCTTCTTAAAAAACTTCAGATTGTAACAGTACCCATTCTGGAAATGCACATAGAACACCGCAGCTGAAATCAGCTCTTTATGCTCTACCAAAATTTCCTCTGGTTCCTGTTCTGTTCTTAGGTGATCATCTAAACATGCAGCATGCTTTTATAGCTAAATCACCAATGAAGATTTGGCAGTTTTGGTGATTCTAAATCTCTCTTCAGAATGGCTGTTTGACTTTAATAAAGGGATCCTGTTTCTCAGAACCATCAAGATTTCTTTCTAACCTTTTAAAAAAAAAAGAGGTATGTGCTTGCTTGTCTACTCTGGTACAAAATCAAAGTCAAAATCTCTGTTCTGTGTTGCATTAAAATTTATATTGTCAATCATAGTAGGTTGACCTTGGCTAGCTGCCAGATGCCCACCAAGCTGCTCTCTCATTTCCCTTCCTTTTAAAAGACTGGGGAGAAATACAGTTAAAAAGCTTGTGAATTGAGGTAAAGACAGGGAGATCTTTCACCAATGATTGTCATAGGCAAACCAGACTTGACTTGAAGAAGATTAATTTGATTTTTTACCAGTTAAAATAGATTTGTATAGTGAGAAACAAAGCCAAATTAAAACAATAAACACACACATCCCCTCCCCCCTGCCCCTATTCTTTCAGGTTCAACTTTTTCATTCCTCATAGAGGCTACTCATACAGCTGCTTCCTGCTACCAAAACCTTGAATGTGAACCCAATACCTATTGAAATAAAGCAAACAACTTCTCTTTGATCTCTCTATGTTAATAGTTCTAGTGCTACGAAGCATAATCATTACTAATGAAAGGGGAGTAAATGAAATTGTGAAAGTTGAAAAATGGATATTGTGAAATAACATGAGGGATCTTCATTCAGATCAGTTGTACTTTAAAATTAAGAATCATGTACTATTTTTGCACTTTTTCCCCTCAGGATTACATAATTGCTCAGTAACCTACGTGTGCCACAAAATCGTGCTAATTGTATTCCAGTTACAATCCAGAAGCTACTTGCTTTTAAAATTCTGCTGTTCTACTGCTCAAAAGCATATCACAAGCAAAAAAGAAATCCTAGTTTCCACCTTTTTGCAAGCTTAAATGTTTCTCTAAAAAACAAGATTTTTTTTTTTTTATCTAAAGAATTGGTCTTCCACATCCTAAATCATACCAGTGGAAATATTCAAAAGTTTTCAAAATTTGTCTCACTCTGTTTCCACCATAACCCTGCTTTGATTCACAACATGTGAGGGTTACATCTACATGCAGCAAGCGAGAAGCGAGAACCACATGGCTATACTCCACTACCTCACAATGAGCTAGCTTAAACACCAGAAATAGCACAGGATCAGCAGGGGTTTTGGTTTGAACTAATTAGCCCTGCTGAAATACAGCCTCAATAGACCTTTGAGTTTCATTCAGATAGCATTGGGCCATGGAGATGTACCTACAATTAAGCATATGGGTAAATCTTTGCAGGACAAGAGTTTAATTCTCATACCACTGAAACAAAGAAGCCCTGTGTGGGCCAATTAATAGCTCAAACTATGTCGATGTACAGCCTTGAATAATATAATTTAGTGTGAGAGAAAAAGGTAATAAAACACCCCAAAAAACCCACTTCCCTGCTCAAAACTCATGATTGTTGTTTATTTTGTTAAATGAAATTCCTTCATCTGTGGAGAATGATCCTATAAATAAGCCAAATTCCATTTCACATAATAATACCTCATTTTAGCAAGATTTTTAATTCTCAGCACTGCAAAAAAGGATACCTGTTTAATAGTCACCATGGCTATTGAGTTTTGATTATGGCTTTTAGAGGCATCACCCCACATCCAGATCCTTGATCACAGAATCATAGAATGCTTTGGGTTGGAAGAGACCTCTAGTTCCAACCCCTCTGTTATGTGCAGGGACATCCTCACTAGACCAGGTTTCCCAGATTCCTGTCTAACCTGGCCTTAAATACCTCCAGGGATGGGGCTTCCACAACCTCTCTGGTCAGGCTGTTCCAATGTCTCAACTACCCTCATAATAAAGTATTTTGTCCCAACATCTAACCAAAACCTACTCTCTTTCAGCTTAAAGCCATTACTCCTTCTCCAATCACTACATTCCCTGGTGAAGAGTCACTCTCCCACTTTCCTTTAGGACCCCTTTAAATATCGCTATGTCACAGTTAGGCCACCCCAGAGCCTCCTCTTCTCCAGACTGAACAAGCCAAACTCTCATAGCCTGTCTTCACAGGAGAGGTGCTTCATCCCCTTGATCGTCTTCATGGCCCACCTCTGGACTCGCTCCAACAGCTCTGTTTCTTTCATGTACTGGGGACCTCAAAGCTGGACACAGTACTCCAGGTGAGGTCTTATGAGAACAGAGTAGAGGAGCAGAATCACCTCCCTCAATCTGCTGACCACGCTGTTCTTGATGCAACCTTGGACACGGTTGGCCTTCTGAGCTGCTTGTGCACATTGCCAGCTCATGTTGAGCTTGGCATTGATCAGTCCTTCTCCTCAAGGTTGCTCTGAATTCATTCTCCCCCCAGCCTGAAGTTGTGCTTGGGATTGTGCTGCCCCACATGCAGGATCTTGCTTTTGGCCTTGTTGAACTTCAAGCAGTTTTTATGGGCCCATTTCTGAAGCCTTTCAAGGACCATCTGGGTAGCATCCCTCCTCTCCAGTGTGTCGACCTCACCACACAGCTCGGTGTGGTCAGCAAACTTGCTAAGGGATGCACTCAATCCCACTGTCCATGTCATCAACAAAGATATTGAACAGTGCAGGTCCCAATACTGATCCCTGAGGAACATCATGCATCACAGACCTCCACATGGACATTAAGCCTTTAACCACAACACTTTGAGTGCGACCATCCAGTGAGTGGTCCTTCTGTGAAATCCATGTCTCTCCAATTTAGACGTAAGGATGTTTTGCTTGACAGTACTGAAGGCCTTGCACAAATCCAGGAAGCTGATGTTGCTCTTCCTTCCCTTGTCCATGACCTCTGTCACTCCATAAAAGGCCACCAGATTTGTCAAGCAAGACTTGCCCTTCATGTAGCCATGTTGGTTGTCACCAATCACCTCTTTATTTTCCATGTGCCTGAGTATAGTCTCCAGGAGGATCTTACCAGACAGATAGATCATAAAGACCTTAAACAGAAATGGTTCCAACACTGAGCCTGGGGAACACCACTTGTGACTAGCTGTCACCTGGATTTAACTCCATTCACCATAACTCTTTGGAACCAGCCATCCAGACAGGTTTTACCCAGAGAAGAGTGCATCCATCCAAGCCATGAGCAGATATTTTCTCCAGGAGAATGCTGTGGGAAATGATGTCAGAGGCTTTACTGAAGTCCAGGTACACAGCATCCACAACCTTTCCCTCATCCACGAAGCAGGCCACCTTCTCCTAGGAGGAGGTCAGGTTAGTCAAGTGGCACCTGCCTTTCATAAACCCACGCTGACTAGGACCCATCATCTGGTTGTCTTGTATGTGCTGTATGATGATCTGTTTCTTAAGCTTTCCCAGCTCTGAGGTCAGTCTGACAGGCCTGTAGCTCCCTGGATCCCCTTTCTGACTCTTCTTGTAGATGGGCGTCAGCTTGGCTAACCTCCAGTCAACTGGGACCTCCCTTTATGATCCGTATGCCCAAGATAGCCTATAACCATCACACCACCCACAAGTCTTTCTGTGTAAAGATAAGTCCAGTGAACAGCAAGTTCTCTAGCCGGCTTACTCACAAGCTGTGTCAGGAATTTATCTTCCAGACAGTCCTGGCCTGTTTCCTCTCCACTGTATTGTATTTTCAGCAGACATTTGGTAAGTTGAAGTGTGGTATGTGACACATAGTGTCCCATATTTGGTAAGTATAACAGAAGCAGCTCCTCTTTGATTGCTGGTCTTTGGCTAAGTTTCTCTTTTATAAAGGATATGATATGTAATCTGAAGGAACTATTTGGTTAATTGCACTGTGTTTCTACTGACCATTCTTTAGTTTTGAGATTAAGTAGCACACCATAATTTTCCACCAGTCTAAGCTGCTTTCACCTACAGGTCAAGGCTGCCTATTGGAAATGATCCCAGGTGAATATTATGTTCTCACTCATGCCCAGGCATAGAATCATAGAATGGTCTGGGTTGGAAGGGACCCCAAGGATCATACAGTTCCAACACCACTGCCACAGGCAGGGCTACAAACCCGCAGGCATGATCTAGACAAGGTTGCCCAGGGACCCATCCAACCTGGCCTTGAACACCTCCAGGAATGGGTCATTCACCACCTCTCTGGGCAGCCTGATCCAGCACCTTACCACCTCTCTGTAAAGAACTTCCCCCTAATATCTAACCTAAACCTTCCCTCCTTTAGCTTTAGTCCATTCCCTGTTGTCCTGCCATTGTCTACCCTTTTAAAAAGTTGATTCCCCTTCTGTTTATATGCTCCCTTCAGGAGCAATGAGGTCCCCCCACAGCCTTCTCTTCTCCAGGCTGAACAAGCCTGGCTCCCTCAGCATCTTTTTGTAAGGGAGGTGTTCCAGCCCTCTAATCATCTTCGTGGGCCTCCTCTGAACCCTCTCCAACAGTTCCACATCCTTCTTGTATTGGGGGTCCCAGATCTGGACACAGGACTCCAGATGGGGCCTCACAAGGGCAGAGTAGAGAGGGACAATCACCTCCCTGTCCCTGCTGGCCACCCCTCTTCTAATGGAGCCCAGGATACCTTTGGCCTTGCGAGCTGCAAGAGCACACTGCTGGCTCATGTTAAGTTTCTCATCCACCAGAATCCCCAAGTCCTTCTCAGCAGGGCTACTCTCCAGAAGCTCTTCTCCCAGTCTGTATCTATGTCTGGGATTCTTCCGGCCCAAGTGCAACACCTTACACTTGGCAGTGTTGAACCTCATTAGGTTCACCCGGGCCCATCTCTCCAGCCTGTCAAGATCCCTCTGGATGGCTTCCTTTCCTTCTGCTATGTCAACCACACCACTCAGCTTGGTGTCCTCTGCAAACTTGCTGAGGGTGCACTCAATTCCATCATCGATGTCACTGAAAAAGATAAGAGCACTGATCCCAAGACAGACCCCTGGGGGACACCACTTGTCACCAGCCTCTACCTGGACATAGGCCCATTGACCACCACCCTTTGTCTGTGCCCTTTAAACCAGTTTCTTATTCACTGGATGGTCAACCCATCAAATCCAATACTCTCCAATTTAGAGATAAGGATGTGGTGGGGGACCATGTCAAAGGCCTTGTACAAGTCCAGATAGATGACATCGGTTGCCTTCCCTTTATCCAGTGATGCTGTCACTCCATCATAGAAGGTTGGTAAGGCATAACCTTCCCTTGATGAAGCTATGCTGGCTGTCCTGGATCATGCACTCATCCCTCATGTGCTCCAACACGTCATCCAGGAGGATCTTCCCAAGCATCATTGTGTGCCATTTCGTATAGGCTGAAACTATACCAGAACATATTATATATTTAATTTTTACATAGTTTATGGCCATAGTGACCCTGTCAGATGGATCTGCTCCTGATAATGATGTCTTGTCTTAAGACAAAGTAGTACAAAACCATTTATATTCACATTGCCTAGGGATAGCCCTTTTTAAAAGAGACTGGGTTTGTCTTCTGAATGACATAACTGGGCCCTGTGTTAATTCTGGTCCTTTACTAGTCTTTGGTGCAATCTTCTGTGATGTAGTTAATTATTTGAAATTGTGCTAGAACTAACACTGTAGTTGATAAAATATTCAAATAGTGTGAGATTGGGAGTGTGATATAATAGATGGACTGAAGGAATGTTTTGGAAGAATGTGTAGAAATTGAGGAACCAGGCCTTTTCAGATAGTGTGTCTTACTGGAGAAGGTCTGACGTAAACTATGCCCACAGCTACACAGGAAATTTTGGGACTATAAATAAAAGGCAAGAAATGAAGATATTTCTACAGTGTTTGCAGACCAGGGCTGAGAACTGGGATTACAATGCTAAATTAGTTGATAATGTTGACAGAATGCCTCTAATGAGGTGACTCACACATTATATTTACTTATATTTTACATCCTTTATGAAGGCAAACTGCAAAACAGGCTGGAGCACTTTTACACAAGTGGAGAAATGCAATTCAAAAGACATGAAAAGATGAAATAAAAAACTAGGGCACATCATGTGTGGGCTATGAAAGGTTTTTTGTAAAAGGTACTTATAATACACCTGAAGTCCTTCTTTACTGGCTCTTCAGTTCACAGACCAATGGCATTAAATAGTGGCAATAATTTTACTTTATTCTCTGTAGTCCTACACAGAAGTCCTGTACTATTTGTTAGGAAAGAGGAAGAAAGCGAACAACTTTACAACGCAAAATAGATAAAGGGAGCAATTTAGAAGTGTAAACTTTGACATGCGTTTTCTAAGTATTTGATCTTTAGGGCTCTCCAAATTGAAATGAAATGTGTCCTAAAATCATGCCAATGAATTTCCAACTTATGTTATCAAAGCCATGTATTTTATAATAGATATAAAGGAGACAGTTTAAAGAAAGAAATAAAATAATTGGTAGACCATTTCTGCAGTTTGCTGACTGATAGATTTCAGGAGTTACAGAGTTCAGACGTAATTTTTTACTCCTGTAACTTTTTATTTTCCTACAAATGTTGGCACACAGAGGTATAAATATTTATATCATAACATTTTCTCTGCTTCATAACTTCACCAATGATGGAAGTACTGCTTCTTGTTTTATATTAGGTTAAATAAATATTAAACCTTGTAATGAAATTTGTCTGACCAGCTATTTTTCTTAATATTATCTGTTAGAAATATTTCAGTTCTACATAGGACTACTACCAACAGATAATTAGATGTGACACTGTCTATACGTAAAACCGTTGAGGTTTGTTTTGCCTTGTTTTTTCCCACAAGAAATCTATGAGTAACAATATGTACCTTGTACAATACATGAGTTTCCAGCATTCTTCAAAAACAATGTGAATTATTCTGCTCAGTTATCATCCAGGATATATTTAAAATTTAAACATGATGTCATGGATCTTGTCTTCCCTCTTGAAATGTATGTTTGATGTGCAACAGTGCCTGTCAAATGGATAACGCAAGTACAAGTTAGGAATAGATACCTATTTTCTTCTTTAGGTTGTTCTTTTCCTCTCCCAAATAAAATAAATACTAAAGGTAAAACAAATTAAAAGGAAACTTACCATGTAAATGAAAAATTAGAAACTTACAGGAAAAAAATGTATGATCATTATGTAATTTCCCTTATCAGTATAATTATTATAGTCCTCATTGTTTAATCCCAATAATGTTTTGTAAATGCTAAAATATTCAGTATTACTGTGATTTTTTCAAATCTGACCATCTTGATTTTCTTCTGCAGAGTACAAAATGAAACACTCCACCTGTGTCTGTCTAAAATAGAAAATAATTGTTTGGAAAGCACTTTTGTAGAAACAGAGTTAACCTTTTGCTCTCCAGATATTCCTTGATCCACTTTACAGAAAACTTCCTTAACACTCTTCTGCTCTACAAATTAACAGAATGCAAAAGCTCCTTTATCCCTTAAGATCAATGAAGATTCAATTGAAACATGAAATCACCTATAAATTGAATGTCCAGTTAGTCATATATCAGTGATGAATGGATATGCTTTAGATGAACATTTCTTATGGCACATGGCAAGTAGACTCCAAAATCACATCATTATCATCTTCTTACATACACTGAGAAAACTCTTTTCATTGTATACAAAAAAAGACATTTCAAAGATGAATGTCAGGGATAAATTTAGTTTAAAAAAAAAGTTTCTTAAGATGAAAAAAAAAAAATTAATATCCTAAACAAAGGGTTGTATAATTATCAGTTGCCTAATTATCTTCAGAGGTAGTAGAATTGGTGGCTATATTAATTTTCCAAGCTGTTTTTATGACTTCTTTTCGTAGCATATTCTTCTGAGTTGACATTATTGATATGACTGTATTTATTCTGTTCCAGCCAAGCACGCTGAAAGTTAAGGGAATATATTGTAACGTATCAAGAGCTGTGAAAATCAGCCAGATACATTCTGCAATGCCAAAAGAAAGCCAAATGCAATAAAAATCGTCACTTTATTTAAAATATGTAACATTCATTATAATTATTGAATAGATCCTGAAGACATGGATCAAATTATTAAAGTCACAGAATCACAGAATAACAGAATAATAAGGTTGGAAAAGACCTTTAAGATCATCAAGTCCAACCATTCACATCCTAAACTAAACCATATCCTTAAGTACTTCATCTACCCTTTTTTTGAACACATCAAGGGAAGGTGACTCAACCCCCTCCCTGGGCAGCCTGTTCCAGGCCCTGACAACTCTTTCAGTAAAAATTTTTTCCTTAGTGATGTTCTCACTGTAATTCTGTAACAATCTTATGTCAGTTTAACATTATTCTAACCCAATCTACATGAATTATTTTCATGTAAATTCACAGTATTTGGAAGATTTACGTATGAGTGGCTGTATAGGTGATATTACAGGAAATTTTTTTTTCTAACATCCAATCTAAACCTGCCCTGACAAAGCTTCATGCCATTCCCCCTTGTTCTATCACCTGTCACCTGACTGAAGAGACCATCACCTACCTCTCTATAACCTCCCTTCAGATAGTTGTAGGTGGTGATAAGGTCTCCCCTCAGCCTCCTCTTCTCTAAGGAAAACAGCCCCAGCTCCCTCAGCCGCTCCTCAGAGGATTTGCCCTTCAGCCCCTTCACCAGCCTGGTTGCCCTTCTCTGGACTCGCTCCAGGACCTCCATGTCCTTCTTGTGGTGAGGAGCCCAGAACTGGACACAGTACTCGAGGTGTGGCCTCACCAATGCCCAGTACAGGGGCACAATCACCTCCCTAGACCTACTGGCCACACTGTTTTTGATACAAGCCAAGATGCCATTGGCCTTCTTGGCCTCCTGAGCACACTGCTGACTCATATACAGTCTGCAGTCAACCAACACCCCCAGGTCCTTCTCTGCCTGACAGCTCTCCAGCCAGTCTCCCCCAAGCCTGTAGCGCTGCATGGGGTTATTATGTCCCATGTGCAGCACTCTACACTTGGCCTTGTTAAACTTCATCCCATTGGACTCAGCCCATCGGTCCAGTCTGTTCAGATCCCTCTGAAGAGCCTCCCTACTCTCAGGCAGATCAACACTTCCTCCTAGTTTAGTGTCATCTGCAAACTTTGTGAGGGAGCATTCAATCCCTTTGTTGAGATCATTGATAAAGATGTTGAACAAGACTGGACCCAGGACTGAGCCCTGGGGGACGCCACTCGTGACTGGCCTCCAGCTGGATTTTGTTCCATTTACCACCACCCTCTGGGCTCGGCCATCCAGCCAGTTTTTAACCCAGCTGAGGGTCCATCTGTCCAGGCCAGTGGCAGCCAGTTTCTCAGTCAGAATGCTGTGAGAAACTGTGTCAAAGGTTTTACCAAAGTCCAGGTAGATCACATCCACAGCCTTCCCCTCGTCCATTAAGCGGGTCACCTTGTCATAGAAGGTGACCAGGTTAGTTTGACAGGATCTACCTTTTGTAAACCCATGTTGACTAGGCCTGATCCCCTGGACATCATGCATGTGCTGCATGATAGCTCCCAAGATGACCCTCTCCATGATCTTCCCTGGGACTGAGGTCAGACTGACAGGCCTGTAGTTCCCTGGATCCTCCTTCCGACCCATCTTGTATATGGGTGTAACATCTGCCAGCCTCCAGTCGACTGGAACTTCCCCAGTCTGCCAGGATTGCTGATAGATGATGGAAAGGGGTTTGGCAAGCACATCTGACAGCTCCCTTAGTACCCTTGGGTGAATCCCATCTGGCTTCATTCACTTGTGGGTATCTAACTGGCCAAGTAGGTCGCTAATCATTTCCTCCTGAACCATGGGAACTTTGTTATTCTTCCCCTCCCTGTCAGCCAGTTCTGGAGGATGAGTACCTTCATTACTGTTAAAGACTGAGGCAAAGAAGGAATTAAGGACCTCAGCCTTGTCCTCATCCCTTGTCACTAATGTGCCATCAGCATCCAATAAGGGCTGGAGATTCTCCTTGACCCTCCTTTTACTATTAATATTCCTTATTGAAATAGCTACCCCCCTAAAAAAAGTAAATTTTCGTTGTTTTTTCAGAAATTGCACTACCTTACCTGCCTGAACACATCAGAGCCATCTGCCTTATTAAAGGTTAATCAAAACTCAGGAAAGACAATATGAAAAATACTAGCAACCTTTCCTTAATATGCCTCTTGTACTACTTCCCCAAATTAAGAAAAACAAAATTAAGCAGACTTTGACTTTCTAAATTATATAAACATTTTGTGAGAATTATTTAATTAGTACAATTATAAATCCCAAGTATTTTTAGGGGCTCATCTTATTTAGGAATATGTTTCTACTAAAATGCAATGCAAATTAGATAAGCAATTCCATATCTGGGGATGAAGTTGTGTCATAGTTAGAGCACGGGAAATAGTATTACTGTTATGCTTCAGTTATAATAGGATAAGGGAAAAGAAGCTGGCCTGAGCTGTTAAAGGTATCAGTCCCAACAACTTAGTTCAACAAAAGTATTAGGGCACTCTAGAGCTGACCACTTCTCACTTTCAGTGTCTACAATCAAAACTGTTACTCTAAGAATTTCAGTTTAGTTTTGAATGCAGCTAAAATCTATCAGATCTTATGCTTTCACAGAATCACAGAATCACAGTCACCTCATCCAGTAAATAAAATGTAAATAAATAAGTAACTTTACAAACTGGACCTATTTGACCTATTTTATTTCACAACTCTAGGGAGTTGTGTCATAAAAAGTCAGAGTAAATTAATTTGATAGTTACAAAGAGACTTGCAATTGATATTCAATATTCTTACTTTTTGTTAGTAAACACAGAACTAGCTGGAGCAGATGATGCCTTGCAATTTCTTAATCTAGTACTAAATTCTATTAACATCACACCTGTTTAGAATATTAGTCCTTCTAGTAGATTGAATTTAATGAGGTTGCTATATGGTTAATCAGTATATAAGTCTTTGTAAAAGCTATTTCTCCATCAATAAGGACTTGCATTTCCCCTTTTGTCTCACTCAATAAAAATGAAAACAGACCAGTGTGTTTTATTGGTCACTAACCATCACAAAAATTTAAATAAGGATTTTCTAGGGACTAATAATATACAAATCTTGTGGTATAGGGAAATTATCAGAATCAGTTATTTACTGTAAAGAGGTCCAGTAAGTGATCTGTAAATTTAATATGAGGTTGGACAGGACAGTTGAGGTGATCTAATTATATTGAAAAAACTAATTTTTAAAATCTCCCTTTTGCTTTTAGCTTCACAGTTCTGTACGGCTCCTTTGTTATTTCAGCCCTGCTGCATGGTTTGTCCTTTGATAATCTATGAGACTAAATGAAAATTAATAACAGTATAGTACTTATGAGCACCAGAGGAAGCACAAGGGTGCTGAAAGAGGGAAAGGCACAATGGGACAGGAGGACTGTCCTAATCTGTAGCCGTGATGGGAAGCCACAATCTTAATAATTATTCTCAAGATGTTAAAGATTCAAGCACTAGTATCAATTACAGAAAAATTTGAAACTAACACATGAAAAAGGGCTTTTTAATGTAAAGAAAAATCAAATAAGCATAAATGCAGCCCATGCTTTTGGAATTATTTGCCACTTTCTTCTTTGAAATTGAGAATAGAGAGAATATACCTGAACTTGAATGTAACCATTAGGAAAGGCAGTCTTTCCCCCATACCACCCTTTTGCCTCCATGTCCCTGACTCAAATATCCAATTAAATGGTCATTCCCTTTTTAATTAATTATTTATTTGTTTATTCATTCATTCATTTATTTAAATTTTTTACCTGATTCCAATAAGTACAGATATGGTCATTTTTTAAAGGGCCAAGCAACAAAATCTGAGTTTGAAGCCATTCTTCACCTGATTGTTCTGTGATAAAGTTGTCTATTTAATTTTCTTCCCAAGATTTAACATACTAGCCAGGGAAAAATCCAAACAAAAACCAAACCCAAACTAAAAACCCAAAACACTACCAAACCTAAAAGGCCTTTGTAAGAAAGGATCAAGATTTACACATCTTATGACACTACCTGTTTAGGCTGTTTTCATCATAATTTGAACAGATAGATCAGTTTTGTCTTGTTGTCCATGAGCACTCAAAGATGGCTGCCCTAAGGCATATTCGTTTAAGGAGGTGCTTTCCAATATGACAGCAAATCCTTTCTGATTATGCTCAAAGGATCTAATTCAGTATCCTAGAATTTTTTTCCTTTCAAATAGTGATTTAAACAAGTGCTCCACCCTCATTTAAATGTAACTGTCTCAAAAATTGCTGGTGTCATAAATGACTTGAAAAACAACTGAGAAGCTGTAAAAAACACTGGACTTCAGGAGAGCAGACTTTGACCTCTTCAAGGATCTGCTAGGTAGAGTATTATGGAACAAAGCCTGGGAAGGAAGATGGACTGAAGACAGCTGGGTAGTATCCTGGGCTACACCAACTATATCCTGGGATGCATCAAAACCAGAGTGGTCATCAGGTCAAGGGAAGTGATTCTGCTCTTGTGAGACCACACCTGGAGTACTGTGTCCAGCTCTGGGGTCTTCAGTACAGGAAAGACATAGAGCTGTTGGAGTCCATCCAGAGGAGGGCCACAAAGATGATCAGAGAGCTGGAGCACCTCTCTGATGAAGAGGCTAAGACAGTTGGACTTCTTCAGTCTGGAGAAGAAAAGGCTCCAGCAAGACGTTATTGCAGCCTTCAGTAACTAAAGGGAGCCTACAGAAAAGATGAAAAGAGACTCTTTATCAGAGAATGTAGTGATAGGACAAGGGATAATGAGTTTAAACAAAAAAAGGGTAGATTTAGATTAGGTGTTAGTTGGTGCTAAGGTTAGGTGGTGAGATGCTGGAACAGGTTTCCCAGAGAAGTTTTGGATGCCCCAACCCTGGAAGTGTTCAAGGCCAGGTTGGATGAGATTTTGAGCATCCTGGTGTAGTGTAGGATGTCCCTGCCCATGGCAGGGGGGTTGGAACTACATGATCTTTGAAGTCCATTCTAATACAAATCATTGTAACATTCTATGACTTTTTTTTTTTTTCATTTCTAAACTGATAAAAAAGTATATAATAGAATGAAAAAAAAAAATCCAGTTCTGCATTGTTTTGCTTCCTGTGAAATTTCAACCTATCAGAATAGCTTCTGACCCACTTTGCTTTTTTCTCTAGTGCCAGATGTTGATATGTCTCAAGGTTTTGCCAAAATCTTGCATTTTCTGGGGAAGATCTTAATACAGTGTTATCCTGTTTTGGTTTTTTTTGTTTTTTATGTAGCACAAGATCATGTTGTATCAAAAACAACACTGGAAGACAGGATCTTTCTCCTTGTTCCATGACAGCATTCCAGGGAATTGTCTTTCCGTAAAATTAGAAAAAAAATAATAATAATCTGACAAAAATACTTCTCAGCATTCAGCAAGATGATTGTAAAACATCCAAAACACTTGTCTCGTCTGCTGGAAAATTTTTTGCCTCATAACCAAAGAGGAGTGGGAAGGGAAGGAGAATATATCTTAACTAAGTCAAAGAAAAGCCATAAGCACGCCTTTAGCCAGGTACACCTACCTGTCCAAAATGCCAGTTGTCGGTGGTAGGATAGCTATGAGAATAAAAGCCACTGAAAACTCATTGCATGTATTTGACATATTAGGAAAACCTTAAACAAGCCTCGTGTCCTATTTCAGTATGTTGGGTTTTCTTCTCCCTCCATTTTTGCAACCAAATAAATGTCCAGGAAGAAAATTACTACACTGAAGAATTTATAGCTTCTGGAATCGCATTGATTTAAATAAGATAATTTGTCACTTAACGATACATCTCAAGAAAAGCAAATCTGTGAAATGCACACACTGGATTTCACTGTGCTGTAACATGATTGTCTTCTAACATGTCACTGAAACTTGACGCTGTGTTTTGTTAGAATTATAAAATTTGAAAAGTTTATTCTTAAACCAGATATGATCTGAGTAGAGTTATTAAGTGTTTGGGTGATTGAGATAATTTGTCTTATTCTTTTATTTTACCTTAGTATTTTTAATTTGCTATGTTTTATGCAGTCTTCTTATTTATTTTTATTTTTTTTAAATCAAGAGAGTGAGTAAAATGTGTTTATTTTATGAGACTTAAATTAGATCAAAATAACAGATTTACTTTTTAGAATGTCTTCTATTTTGCTGTAAATCTGAACAGAAAATTTATAGCAACAATAGCAACACATACAATGTTTAAAGTTATTTCAGGAATAACAGTCAAATCATTACAATCTAAACTTACTATGAAGCCCTAAATTGTTCATTTTAGAGGAAAGCTAAGATACATTGAAAAACTATGTGAGTTAGGGTCTCTTTACCATTGTATTGATGTTTCTGAGAAAATCAGTGGTGATAATATCTAATAAGACTGCATGCTGTTGAAAGATTTCACTCAAAATAGTTAAACCAATAGAAAAAGACAAGGTCATGGTAATGCTGCTTTTCTGTTTGCATGACTATATTCCATCTTCAGTATCTTTGTATCTTGTTATTTTAGAGTTTCTTATTTGATGGAAATAAAAATATTTACTGTATTTTAGTAGCAATTAGGAAAGGCAGAAATTCATTGAGACTTTTCATGACAATGTTTCAATATATGTTGATAAATGAAGTAGATAAGAAGCCTGATTATGTTTGGTTTCTTATTTAATTTGTATATTTTGGCATTTCAGCTAACATTTTTTGTAAAATGTTTTGAGGATGTTAATTATATACATATTTTTAATATATATCTGTCCATAATAGTGTTTTTTAGTCATCAGGGGATGCAGGAAGGATTAATGTATATTGCATTCAAGTAAATCACAAAACTTTACATTGAAACCATGTAAAAAGTGTTACTAATAATTTTTTAAAATATATAATTTGTTAAAATATGCAGACAAAATCTGCACTTGTCTTTGTTGAGAAGTGAATTGAAATCAGAATCTCTAGGATTTGTTGGGTATTACGTAAACAGACATGTGAAAGTAAGTTCAGTGGTGAGTGGAAAGATCTGTGGAAATGGGTGGGGTTTTTTTTTTAACTGAAGAAAAGCCAAAAGTTTTGCTCATATTAAGTAATATTTTGTACACATATTAGGTCTTTTTTTAGTCTGCCTGTAAAAAGATACCAGCAAGTATACTTGCTTTGGTAGAAGAATTTTATTGGTTTGAACTAATATGTCCAGATTTGAGATTCCATCTGTTTTATTAATCTGTATATACAGTAATGACATGAAATAAATTTCTATTTTTCCAGGGCTTTTTAATATTTGAAAATAAAATGGAAGTCATAATTTTGCTTCATTCTTGTAAGAACAAAGTGACCACAAAAATATTACTCATGGCATATTGAATTATTCATATCTGACTCTGGTCTACTGATGTTAAACATGTCTGCAGCATAAAATAAGGAAAGGAAGGAAAGTATGAACTGGTGACTTATACTCAAATTCCAGGTTTTTTGGGGGTTGAGAACACTTATTTTCCTTGTGTTTTGGACATAGATAATTTTTTTTCTTAGGCAAGGATCATAACTTTTTGCCATTCCCCTTAATCTTCACCTTGATCAAGTGATCTATACACTTGTTTATGTAGGCCAGATGAAATGGGTTCAATATTTTTATTAAGAGAATGAATCACAACACAACAGTTTGTTCTGTGCAACACCAGATACCTAGACTTTTGGGGGTAAGAACTGAATTTGCTTAATGACAATTTAGCATGACCTAAGAGCAGAAAATTTTAAAAAAAAAAGAATCAGCATTTATTTAATAACTAATTTAAAGCTAAAATCCTCAAGTCAGAAGGCCCAGGCTCTGATAAGGAAAGCCTGAATTCTCAGGAGGACTAGAAGTGTATTGTTAGGGTACACAGGCAGAAAATTAGAAGGGCCAAAACTCAGCTAGAACTTAAACTGGTCACTGCTATAAAAGGCAATTTTAAAAGTTTCTTAAATTACATTAGCAACAAAAGGAGGACAAAGCGACAGGTGATAGGATTAGGGTGAATGGCTCAAGCGTCTCCAGGGTAGGTTTAAATTAGACATTAGGAAAAAACACTTCACTAAATGTATTATCACACATTGGAACAGGCTGCCCAGGAAGGTGGTTGAGTCACCACCCCTGGATGTATTTAAAAGATGGGTAGACGAGGTGCTTAGGGATATGTTTTAGTAGAGGACAGGTACAGTTGGCCTGGATGATCTCAAAGGTCTTTTCCAACCGAGTGATTGTGTGATCCTGGGAGAATCTTTATCATTTATAGGATATGGGGGAGACGTAGTGACAAATGCTGAGGAAAAGGCTGAGAAACTTCACGCTGCTTTTGCCTCAGTCTTTAATGGCAAGACCAATTATTCTCCAGTTTCCCAGTCCCCTAAATTGGAAGACAGGGATGGGGAGCAGAACAAAGCCCTGTAATACAAAAGGAAATGGTTAGTAACCTGCTACCCCACATAGACACACACAGGTCTATAAGGACAAAAGGGTTCTACCCAAGCATACTGAGGGGGTTGGGGTAAGCACTCACCAAGACACTATTCCTCATTTATCAGCAGTCCTGGCTAAGCAGATGATAGGTCCTAGTCAGCATGGGTTTATGAAAGGCAGGTACCACTTGACTAACCTGATCTCCTCCTAGGAGAAGGTGGCCTGCTTTGTGGATGAGGGAAAGGTTGTGTATGCTGTGCACCTGGTCTTCAGTAAAGCCTTTGACATCATTTCCCACAGCATTCTCCTGGAGAAAATGGCTGCTCATGGCTTGGATGGATGCACTCTTCTCTGGGTAAAACCTGTCTGGATGGCTGGTTCCAAAGAGTTACAGTGAATGGAGTTAAATCCAGGTGACAGCCAGTCACAAGTGGTGTTCCCCAGGCTCACTATTGGGGCCATTTCTGTTTAAGGTCTTTATCATGCATCTGGATGGGGGTACTGAGTTCACCCTCAGTAAATTTTCAGGTGACACCAAGTGTTGATCTGCTTGAAGGTAAGAAGGTTCTACAGAGGGATCTGGGCAAACTGAATGAATGAGCTGAGGCCAACTGCATGATGTCCAACAAGGTTAATTGCTGGGTTCTGGACTTGGGTCATAACAGCCACAATGCAATGCTATAGGCTTTGCAGAGAGTGGCTGTAAAGCTGGCTGGTGGAAAAGGACCGAGGAGTGTTCATCAGTAGCTGGCAGTATGCCCAGGTGACCAAGTACTTCACTAGCATCCTGGCTTGTATCAGAAATAGTGTTGCCAGCAGTACGTAGTTACATGGTTTAGTGGTGTACTTGACAGTACTACTTAATGGTTTGACTCAATGGTCTTAGAGGTCTTTTCTAACCTAAGTGATTCTATGACTCTATGGTTCTATGATTATGTGACTCTATGATTATTCAGAGTAGCATATGATACCTGAAAACCTTTTCTTTCTCCATGGGTTTCTCTAGTACAGTTCAAGGTACTCTTCAGTGGCAAAATCAGTTAGAAAGTCACTTTTGTAGCACCACTTGGTCCTTCCTGTCCCTATGTTAGTATTCATCACATAGCCATTACAACTTTTTGTAAGGCTGTGCTGTAAACTGAATCACTGACATGAATTACAAGCCTTGAAGATTCTTCCATTAATATAGCTCATTTCAGGGATCTGTTCTACAGTATGGCCTTACAAATATTTTAAGCACAAAAGAGAGGGTGGTGAACAAGAACAGGCAGCAGGGGGTCAAGGTGTGTGCTTTTGTGTAGGGAGTGAAGACCTCTTAAATTAGCCTCATTTCCAAAGTAAATATATGTGGAACTACACTCCTAGTCTTCCACCTGCTCTCTTCTTTAATACAACTTCTATTCACATTGTTCTTCTGTTCCTCCCTTCAGGGGGAATTCATTGCTTAAATCAAAGGTCTGGTAGTTGAAAACTCCATTCTCTTCAGGAAACTGTAATTTCCCAGGTAGGAGTGCCCATTGAATTCCCAATAGCACTGCATGCACTACCATAAATATCTGCAAACTCCCATCACAATACAAGATTTTTAACACATTCATTATTTCAGATGGAGAGAGAAAGGGAAACTAAGATGGGTGCAATAATGACAAATGTATTCTCTCACTTTCCATGCAGACAGTCCTGCTTCTATTGCAATTAATAAATTCCTCTTGTTCTTCAAAGGAAATATGTTGCTGATAAACTGTAGAAAAACTGACAGTAAATTGAAACAATACATTACATGACCAGTAGCAGTATTCTCTCCAATTTCATTCCAGATCTTACATTTTTCTTGATATAATTCCCCCCCCCCTTAATGAAATTTAAGAAAAATGAAAATTAGTCCAAGTATGAAAACCCATCAGCTTGGGCAAACACTTTGAATATGAAAGTGCTGAGCAAAGACTGTAGCTTCAGTAGAAAACTTGTACCTGTTTGGGTTTTTTTTGGGTTCATGGTGTTTGGGGGTTTGGGGGGGGGAATGTTGTCTGTGGGTTTTTGGTTTTTTTTTTTTTAGATTGTGACAACAATTCTATTTAACAAATCATTAAGGACTTTGAAAGTTATCTTATTGTTATGGTTTAACCCCAGCTGGTAACTAAGTACCATGCAGCTTCTCATTTACCTCTTCCCCTCTCAGAAGGGATGGGGTGGAAAATGGGGAAAAAAAGCCTTGTAGGTCGAGATAAAGGCAGTTTAATAGGACAATAAAGAAAGAGATATAATAGTGATAGTAATCGTCATAGCAATAGTAATAATAATCCCAAGTGATACACACATGAAACTGCTCACCATATTCAGAAGGTAAAAATACATGCTGATGCTCAGTCTGTTTCTGAGCAGTGAACTTGCCTCCTGGCTAGCTTCTCCAGTAATGTGTATACAGAGTATGACATTATATGGTAGGTAATATCCTTTTGTCCAGTCTGGATCATCTGTCCTAGCTGTGCATTTGGCAGAGTATGAGAAGCTGAAAAGTCCTTGCCTAAGTGTAGACATTACAACTAGCCAGCAACATACAAAAGCATCAGTGTGTTACCAATGTTATTCTCATCCTAAATCCCAAACACAGCACTGTATCAACTACCAGGAAGAAAATTAACTCTATCTCAGCTGAAACCAGTACATTAAGTACAGTTACTGAGCCTGTGATGACATTGTAGCACATCAGTGTCCTGGTTTCAGCTATGATGGAGTTAAATTTTTTTTTAGCAGTGGATGGAATGCCATGTTTGGGTGTTAGCATGAGAATAGTGCTGATAGCACCCTGATGTCTCCGATTTGTTGCCAGGCAATCAAGGACCTTTCTCAGCTCTGCATACTTCCTTACTAATGAGGGGGGAGGGGGGCGCAGCCAGGACAGGTGACCCGAATTGGCCAAAGAGGATATTCCATGCCAGTTACGTCATGCTCAGTATAAGGGGGGACTGGGGGGAAGAGGGGGAGACAACGCCAGGACGTGCAGTTTTTTCTGGGGCGGTCGGGTTGTCCGGGACGGGCTCTAAGCTGTGCGGCCTGAGTTGTGTGGTTTGGTGAGAAACTGCATTGTGTATCACCAGTTTCATCTATTTTGTGCTTTAAACTTATGTTATTGTTATATCTAGTTTTCTGTTATTGTTTAGTAAACTATCCTTATCCCAACCTGCATGGTTCTGGTTTCTAGGTTGTGGTTTCTTTTCCTCCTTTCTTCCTTCCCTTTTTCCCCTTCCCCCAACTTTCCTTCCCCCTTCCTTTTAAAAGTACAAGCGACTGTGTGGGGTGCGGCCCTCGGCCGGGGCAAAACCACGACAATCAGAAATACATTTTGTCTCAAAATGATGCACTATTACAGTATCTCAGAGTAACAGAGTCACGAGTGAGGCTGAAAGGGACCTCTGGATCACTTCCCTTAAGCCAATGGCAATAATTTGCCTAACGTAGCTGACAATACCATTAGCTTTTTTCTTCCACAAAGGCACACTGTTGGATCATGCTCAACTTGCTGTCTACCAGGACTTCCAGGTCCTTTTCTGCAAAACTGCTTTCCAATTAGTCAGCTTTCAGCATGTACTGGTGTATGGGGTTGTTTCTTCCCATGTGCAGGACTTTCCAGTTTCCAATTCTTAATCTTCATGAGGTTTCTGTAAGCCCATTTCTCCATCCTGTCAAGGTCCCTCTGGCATATCAGTCACTCCTCCCAGTTCAGTGTCATTTGCAACACTTGTTGATGGTACACACTGCTTCATCACCCAGATCAATTGGCCTCCAACTAGACTGTTGGAATGATCACAGCCCTCAGGCCCAGGCTGTTCAAGTATTTTTCAGCCCACCTCACTGACTGCTAATCCATCCCATGCTTCAACAGCTTCTCTATAAGGATCTCATGTGAAGTAATGTCAAAGACCATGCTATAGTCCATGTGGACAATATCCACTGCTCTGCTCTCATCTACCAGTCACTTCATTGTAGAAGTTTATCAAGTTGGTCAACCATGATTTCCCCCTGGTGAACCCATGCTGACTTTCTGATGATCTTCTTGTCATTCATCTGCCTGGAAATTGTTTCCAAGACTCACTGCTCCATTGATCCCAGGGATTGCGGTGAAGCTGACCAGCTTGTAAGTCGCTCAGTCCTCCTTGTTGCCATTCTCAAAGATAGGGGTGGCTTTGCTTTTTTCCACTTTACAGACACTTCTCCCAAGATTTTTAAGAGTGGCCTCACAATAACACCTGCCCGCTCCCTCAGCACTCCTGGGTGCATGTCATCAGGGACAATTGACCAAGGTCCACTGTGCATATCTATTCCATGACCTGAACATCCTTCACAAAGTGTTCATCTTCCATGTTCCAGCCTTTCTCTCATGTCTCTGTGACCAGGGATTCCCAAAGGACAGTCTTGCTAGCAAAGGCTGTTGTAAAGAAGGTCCTTCTATCTCCTACACATCCTGTGTAACCAGGTCCCCCCCCCCCCCTCATTACCCATCAAGCCCACGTTTTTCCTCGTAGATGCTCAGACAATTTCTTTGTATTCCTCCCAGGTTACTTGTCCTTGCTTCCTCTCTCTGTATGCTTTCTTTTTTGCTTGAGAACCTCTTGTTGACCTACACAGGCCTCGTGGCACTTTTGCTTGATGTCATAGCAATGTGAAGGGAACTGTCTTGAGCTTGGAGGAGGTGATCCTTGAATGTTTACCAGCTTTCTTGTGTTCCTCTTCTTGCCAGGGCTCTAACCTATGTGATGCTTCCAAGCAGATCTTTGAAGAGTCCAAAGTCTGCTCTCCTGAAGACCAGGGCTGCGAGGATGCTTTTGATCATCTTCCCTGTCCTCTCGAGCTTGAATGCTGCCATCTTGTGGTCACTCTGACTTTCATATTTCCAACAAGCATCTCCTCATCGATAATGAGATCCAAGAAAGCAGTTCTCCTCATTGGCTCCTCTGTTACTTGGAGAAGGAAGTTATTTTATAATGCACTCCAGGAACCTCCAGGATTGTCTATGTCCTGCTGCATTGTACCAAACACCCTCCACTGGGGTGGTTGAAGTCCCCCATGAGGACCAGGGCCTGTAAACCTAAGGTTGCTCCTATCTATCTGTAGAGGGCTTGATCCGTTCATTCTTCCTGGCCAGGTGGCATATAGCAGACACCTGTCCTGTCTTTTATTCTAACTCATAAATTTCCCTGATGGCTCTTCATCCTTCCCCAGGCAGAGTTCCATGCACTACGACTGCACTCTTAACATGTGGGACAACTCCCCTTTCTTATCTTCCCTTCCTGTCTTCCATAAATAGCTTGTAACTCTCCATTGTAATGGTAACCTAACCCAAAAGTATTTTCACACTATGAACATCCAGAATGATATTATTGGTTGTTGGTGGGGGTTTTTTTCTTTTTTTTTTTCTTTTTATCTTGTCTTTATCTCTGATCACTGCAACTAAGATTCACACCATATTCCAAATCTACTATCCAATCAGCAGTGCTTACAGTTTTTGGCACAGCTTCAAGTAGTGCTGCTGGGAATAGTGCTAACAGGAAAAAGTAATTCTGATATGCTATATAGGATAGGAAATACCCCTGGGGCCATAAGTAATTTCCATAAGGAAAAAATGAACGGTCCAGTTCCAAAATATATTAAGCTAGATATAAACCAGACTATTTAATTTCAGTTTATTTTTAGGGTTGGTTTTTTTTTTTTCCTGATTATTAAAGTATCTGAAAAACTTCCTGTTGTGAAAAGAGTAGATAAAAATACCTAAGATCTTCAAAGTAGAGTCCTTCCTGCTTTTGTTTTTGTTTCCTAGAATTCCAGTTCACTGTCCAGCTGAAGTACCATAATGCAACATTACATTATCAAATATCCAGGTAAAGCAAATTAATTGCAATTTATAAGCAGTTGCTTAGATCTTCTGTGCAAATTGTGTTGTTTTCAGATACCAGCTGGTCTTAAGTGAAGCAAACTTTCCACATTATATCTTTTTTTAACACTGTCTCTCATTATGAGTAGTTAGGGATTTATAACTGTTTCTCAGAACTGGTCAGGATTTAGTTTCAACAGAAAAGTTACTACTGTAGATAAAATATCAGATAAAATTCTTCACCTGTGGGGTTTTTAGCTTTTTTTCAGTTATGTGGTTTTGGTTTTGGGTTGTTTTGTGTGTGTGTGTGTGTGGGGGGGGGGTGTTAGGTAATTTTGCTGCTGTTCTTGTTGCTTTTTTGTTGGCTTTTTTTTTTTAGGGGTGGGGGGAGGGTGAGATAGGCGTGTGTTTCCCCCTATGGAGCAAATTCAAAAGAAAAGTGAGATTCCAATGAGATTTGGAATCATATTTCTGGAAGCACAGCCAAAATACACAATTCATCTTGAAAGAAATAAAATTTTACTTTCTTTCTGTGTAAATCTTTGTCCCTGGTAATAATGATTTCTTAACAGATAGCAAGTCAAAAGACTAATAGAAGTAAAATCTTTGTAAAATAAACATGTTCTCACTGACAGCTAACTTTTTTCCCCCTTTCCTTTTGGAAGACAGTAAACAGAAACAAAGCCTGCAGCAATACAAAGCAAGCTAGCACATTACAGAGGGATTAGCTTCAGGAGGCTATGACAGATGTAAAGTGCTTTGCACACATTGCTATGTGATGTTCAACATATGTTGTCAATTAAAAATTGCCTAAGAAATATTTAGCAAGGCAAAGCTAACTTACCTCTAGTTTGTAAGAATATATTGAGCTTATGCATCACTGCTCCTCATTTTATTTTTTTCAGTTTTGCTGCAGGCTGAGGAGAACATTACATAACATGACTCTCAACTACTTCATGCCTTAATGTAGTACTTCAATTCAATGTATCGGAAAAGCGCATTCGTTTCACCTTTTAGTAAGATGATGACTGGATAATTTAGCAGGCAGAGGACCTGATAAACTGGTTAAAATTAGTTTTCTGGAGTAAAGACTCATTCACTACATTTGGAAAAATAGACATCTAACTGTATTCAAGACTCAGACCTTGGCACATTCTATACTTAGATTTTGCTAATGCCAACTGCTGGGAAATCTTCCTTATAAACAGCAAGGTATATGCCACAAGCTTCTGAGTATAATTGCTATTTTACCACCTTCCTTATCTACTACACCTGAATCTGTACCACAAAGCCTCATATTCAAGAAAATACCAAGAATTTTTGTTGAACTCTGATGTCTCAAGATCTCTTCATTAAAAAAGTGGTCCTAATGTTAGGAAATTCCTAAAAGCACCACTGCTGTTCCCATCACGGCAAATAAAGGACCTATTACTCTGATAGAAACAAAATTGAAGCAATATATGGAAAATACTTCTGGCTGTGGAGTATATGTTAATTCCTGTGTGGAGGAAGATGTACTGCCTGTGTAGAAGAACTAAACAATAGGTACTCAAACATTTTGCAGTATCTGCCATCCCCACGGACTCATGAAGATATTCCTGCAATGAATGAGTCTTTCAAAGTCTGCAGTTCCACTGGTAACAATACTGCTGTCTCGAAACTCCTCTGATGAAATTCTGCTTCAAATCAGAAAATCTGAGGGTGTTTAAAAATAAAAGCTACAGTGTTTATTCCAAGAATCTTTGTACTTCTTAAACACATATTGCAGGCTGCTGCATACATCATCTGCTGATAAAATGTAAGCCCAACTCCTACTTCTTTTTAAATAAAAGTACTCAAGAGGTATTCAGAGAACCATGAACTGTATGTGCCCTTACAACATGTTGTTCATGTGGAAATTCACACTAAATTGTCATGGCAATGGTTGTTTAACTGTAAGTTGAACTATTAACTAAGAAAAATTGAAATGTATAATCAGATATTGCAATATATGTTAACTTAGAGGAATAGTATAACTCTGATAGATTTCTGCCTCAGCAAGAGAGAGAAAAAAGCAGGGAGGAGGAAATAAGCTTGGCTCTGTATATGTATAAAACTGAAACTATGGAGCAATTACCTGTCTTCTTGATCTTTATTTTTCTTCCTGATACTTTTTTGAATAAATACTATGGGATTGTAAGCATAAATATAAAAAGTGGCAAATGTATTATATTGATCCTATGAATTGGTAGATCATGTTATACAATCCAGTTTAAAACACAAACAAAAAGAAAATATGTGCAAAGTATATATATTGTCTCATTTTCATCAAAAATAAAATTAAAGTCTGAGAGCACTGTAACATCTTCAGAATTTGCTTATTCTTGAAATATGACAAAGAACTATTTTAGTAATGGGAGGAGTTTTTTGTTTGTTGTATCTTTTGGGTACATAACTTCCAGTATTTAAAGCCTGAATGCAAATTGAAACTTTTGCTGGTAGCTTAGATAGATCTTTCAGTGTTTTTTGGTTAAGTATAACCAATATATTCACAAGGAGGATTGAAAACCATGTGGGCTTTGAAAGTCTCAAGGCATGGTAGCTTATTAAGGGAAGAGATAAGAAAACTTAGGAAATTGTATTAAGTATTTTAAACCTTTCTTTTTGTCCACACAGGCCTTGCCTGAGGCATCGTTGCTAGGAAAGGTAGGCTACCGTGAGATTTATCAGCTATGTGCAAAGCTTGAATTGACAATCAGACAAAGAAATGGAAAGTGCATGACCTGGCCTCATTTTGGATAGAGAAGTTACGTCCTTGTTGAAGTAATTTAAACTGATTTTCTGTATTGAAGCTTAATATGAAAGATAAACTTTTTCCTTTATAAGGAGTAAAGGATCTTCAGTATTCCTGAACAATGAGGAAGGATAACACTTGTTGGGTTTTTGCATCTGATTATTGTTCAGTAGGGTGCCTTTTACTTTCTCTTACCACATTAAATTAAGTTTATCAACGGTCAGTTTCAAATTAACCAACTCTCCTGTTTATATGTAGGGAAGGCTGTTACATGTATCAAATCCATTCCAGAATATTTCCATGCCATATTTTCATATAGCTTACCTTATTTTCTACTTACTGTTTTGATTTTAGTCTTCTGATCCAATTGGTTTTGGTTGTAGGGGATTTTTTGGGTTTTGTTTGTTTGTGGTATTTTTGTTTCTGGTTTTGGTTTGGTTTGTATTTTATTTTAATTTTGAAAGCAAAGTTGGTGTTACCAAGTTTATTACATGCTGATACAAATACCTCTGCAAAGATGTTTGGTTCTTCAGTTTACTAGCAGGATACCTTAGAATAGTTTTGTGCTTGATTAAAATTTTTACTAACTTCTGAAGGAAAGTGCATCTGTACCTTGTGAATTGGTGATCATCTTTGGTGTCTTTGCAAATTTTGAGAGATAGGAGTAACTGGAATAGGTCTGTTGACTTTATCACTGTCTTTACCTAAGCAATGCCAATTATTGCTAGCTCTGAATTTTAAACAAATATGCAGATATTTTTAAAGGTCATTGCGAAATGTGAAGTTTTTGCTCGTCTATGGTTATTTTTTTAGTTTTAAGAAAATAAAGAAATGCAATTATCAGTATCATTAGAGTAACTTTAGGTGCACAAGAGATGCAATCACTTATGGTTTATAGCTGTTTTCTCCCAGACATCGGTTTATGTCCTCATTTCTGGCATATACCTGTAATTTTGATGACCTGATCATTCCTCTGTTAAAAGTGCTGGCTAGAAAACTGTGGAAACATAAAGCCATTTAATCATGAATTAACCTGTATAGATAAAAATTGTGCCATGCCCCTACCTTTTCTACCTGTTGAATACAGGTCCACATGGTTTGTAAAAGCAGTCAGAGATATTGTGTGCTGTGGTAGTCAACTGTCATGGGTATCTGTGATACAGATACTTGTGTCTTGAACTTGTGTCAGTATTAGCAGCACAGCACATTGCAGTATGCTAGCTACAGCAGCTTATGTGTTTTAACCCTTTGGAGAATTTTAATCCAACTCTTCAATATCCTTAACATGCCTCTGTAGAGTTGATCTCCCACATCAGTAGATAGGCTTGTTGAATCTAGGCCTCTCTCTTCAGTCTGCTGATGCAAATGGAAACTCGTACCAGCTGCAGAATGGTTTTGTCTTGATGTCCTACATTTATGAAAAATTTTTTGGCTGCTATTTGGTTTTGATGTGGACTACTTCTGTGGAAATCATTACATACTCTCTGTCCCATCAGGCTGCAATGTACATATCAATCTCCTTATGCTGTACTTAGCAGAAGGCAGGCTTGGGAGGCAGAGGTATGGGTACAGTGGACAAATACGAATTTACAAGAAATTTATAAGATTTTTTTTTTTTCCTGTGTACAACTTCCTGCATGTAGTTTTCATGGTAGAGGCTGTCATCTGACGCTAAACTGGTCGTGCTGAGTTTTTAATTTTCATTATTTTATTGCAAAATTTCAATCAGAGGCTTTTTTCATCTGCCACTTTAGATATCTAATAGAAAGTGAAATTTTACAATGGCTCAGAAGTGTCTGAACACGTAGTGACAGCTGAATTTTCACTGAAGAGTTCCCTTATACTGGATTTGGTGCTGTCAGAGCTGACTGTCTAAACCTGGGTGATAAGAACGCATTTCTTAACCCTTTAGAGAATTTTAATCCAACTCTTCAACTTGACTGAATTTGATCATATCTTGTGTATCTTATGATGGCTGTAGAAAGGCATGAAAAATCCTAATGTGCAGTGGCCCAGAAATGCAAAAATCAGACTCAAATTAAAATATGCATCCAGTTGCTATATATACAGGAGTAAATTCCAGAACATGAACAATTAGAAAATATCTAACATGAACATGTGTCTGAAATGGAATTTATGAAAGTAGAGACTTAGCCTTATTTGTTCAGTTTCTGTTGTTTAGAATGTTTCTTTTCTACTTTTCCAAAAAGGATTCTTTAAGTATGTCTTGTGCTTCCTTTAAATTTTGCATAATTTTGTTTGATATTACCTACTCCAGTTTTAAAATTAGAAAATATACTGTTAATTAATTGAATTAATTACTACCTATTCAAATAACTCTGTTATTACATAGCTCCTGAAAAGGAAAAAATATTCCGTTTTACTTCTAAAATATTTACTTATTTTTTACCCCTAAATTATCTACAATGCAGTCTGGCTGAATTTTTATGCTGCTGGAGAAAATCACTAGAGGAAATAATTTAAAAAACGGTAAGGTGACTAGTATCTTTAGAACCTGAAGAGAGGCAGCATTAAGGTAGGTTTTAATCCTGTAATACAGAGTTGTACAGGGAAACAATTTTCCAGGCACACTAGCACAAAGTTTCAGGGACAGCAATGAAGTGTCTTCCTCGACATTGGAAATTCCTGCTTAGAACTTCTTGTAGAGTTGTGTAATTCAGGGATTGATAATGGATTGATAGCTAATTTAACTTATGTTGTATATTTTGATGAGCTATAGGTTTGTTTGTTCCTAGACTACATATAATTCAATCTTTGGGGGGGGGAAAAAGTATTTTCCATTTCTCATCCAGAAAAATGTTATTTGTTTGAACTTTGAATTGAGGGTAGAATATAAACTTCAGTTTTTAAAACTTCATCCGATGAACCTGTTCCTAATTTTACTGTGAGTATTGGAACTACCTCCTTTACCTGTACAGGAAAAACAAAGGTGTGTAAATGCTCACTG
The DNA here is from genome assembly GCA_020800305.1 of Porphyrio hochstetteri. Classification (NCBI taxonomy): domain Eukaryota; kingdom Metazoa; phylum Chordata; class Aves; order Gruiformes; family Rallidae; genus Porphyrio; species Porphyrio hochstetteri. The sequence continues at coordinate 179,625,871 of CM036905.1, read as the reverse complement.
CATCATTGCTGAAGTTCTTTATCTACGTCATGTTAGATTCATCATGGAAAGTGTCTCATAGATTTTCTAGTTGAATTTGTGTCAGTGAATTAATCAGCATCAAGGAGCATTAGTGGGCATAGCGATGCTTTAATTTCTATTGCTAAACTACTAGGAAGTTTTCTAGAAACATTTTAACTCATATAAACACTGGGTTGTTTTCAGGTACCACTGAGGAGTGAGCATGAGTAAGGAAACATTCCTAATAGGCAATTTGGGTGTTGCTACTCTGTCTTGGAAGGTAAAGGAACATTACAGTCTGGATATGAGCCAATCTATAAAACATAACCTCAGTATTAATGAACAGTCCCAGGTATATTTAGTTTACAAACACAGATGTATATATGAGTTTTAAATTGTACAGATAAATTCAGAAGCCTTTCTAAATTTATTTAATATGAAGAGAAAATTTGGACTTTTTGTGCTTCCTGTCCCTCCCACATTTTGTACTTATTTATCCCTTTCTTTCATTTTGTCTCCTCTCTAGGTCTTTATTTTGCCCTCTTTTTCACCCTCTTTTTAAAATAATGATCAATGTATCTCCCATTGCAGGCAAGTGCAGTGCCCTCTTTCTCTTTGTTCTGTCACAATCCACCCACCCTTCTGTTCTTCTTCATTGTCCCTGTTCTGTTATGTCTTCTAAGTTTTTTATCTACACTGTTTCTTTTGTTTTGCTCACTCCCAGTTACAATGAAGTTGTGGTATGTTCAGAAGTTTTCGGGTCAAGTGTTATAAATTGGAAAATGCTGGGTTCCAAATAAGCAGCTACAAATTTAGATATATTTTTAGGAGAACTTGAGACTTTTAAACATGTTTACTGATTTATGTATTTTCAAAAAAAAAAAAAAAGAGAGAAAAAGAAATAGAAACAACTAATTTATATTAATTTCAAGTAGCAAGCAACTACTAGTTCATATTATTTTGAGATGACTAGTTTGTATTTTAGCAATTAGAGGGAAAGGAGGAAAAATTAAATTCACTGTATTGAACTGACTTTCTGCTAACAAGTGTTTATTTGAACAAATCTGAGACTAATCATAGTTAAATGCTTAATCAGGCTATCAGGAATTAAATCTAACTTAAAATAGAAGGTTTTTTTAACTATGAAAAAGTCGAGAAAGGAAATAAAAATATTGTAAAGTATAGAGGAATGCATCATTCCTTTCTGGTACCCTGAAACCAGCTGGAACAAGCACAGAGGATACTCAGCTCCCCTTGTATTTATCACAGCAACCCTCTGGTAAGGTTAAGCTTCTTAACGTTCTCCCATTTTGGATTAGACTTCCATTACACTTGCTTCTGTGCTTCTGAGACATCAAATTGACATTCTGTGTTGACTGCCACACAGTTAAATTTCTTGTTTCTTTTGAAAATCAGTTTCTTGCAGTTAGCCATTAAACTTTGTTTCAAAACCTGTTTAGATTTACAGAGTGTTATGAAGCACAATTTTGCTGAGTAAAAACTGATGCATAATGCTCAAAAAAATGTCAAATTCAAATGATAATTTAGCTAAGAGGCAAATCTGTAGCTGTTTTAATAACATCATCTGTGTATTGAACATCATCTGTGTATTTGACTTTATATACCACAAACACATTGTAGATATATCAAAAAAAGATTGGAGTTTAGCCTTCAAATAAACATTCCTAGTAGTCAATTGGATATTTTTATACATGAACTATTACCAAGAATTCGCTGGACTTCAAAGGTAGAAAATTACTTTCAAAAGACCACAGTCTTGAAACAGCTGATAGATCAGACTCAGAGTTTCTTTACCATACGAGGAAATCAAACACTATGGTTCGGTTTCTGTCTACTGCTTTACAGAGAACTGCAAGGGAAGCAGAAATGATGGTCATCTTGCTTTGCTGTTTGAAATAAAAGCTCTCTAATGCTGTTCTGTATGCAGGCAAATAGGTGCATTGCCTATATGTCTTGTGGTTAGACTGGTGGAACAAAACTGGTGTGCAGGAGAAAGATTGCTTTGCCTCATAATAAATTTGAAGGAAATATTCTAAAAGGTGCCTCTGATTTCGTTACACTGGCTTGTCTTTCTAGCCCAGAAATGTCAACTTTTAAAATTTTTAGCCTGTGTCTTGAAATTTCATACAAACAGATAGCTGTCAGCTCAGACTCAGAGTTCTTAGTCTTTTTAAAGTGCCTCAATTATTTCCTTCTTTTAACATGAGAACAACTACGTTCTATAAATGCCTGTTACTGTTGCCGAAAAAGGAAACATCCATATGCAAGTGTTTATAAAATTTGGAGTCAGGTAAATTGAATTACACCATGTCTGTCATTGAAATCTATGATTTTCTAGTTAATAAAAGCTCTTGTTGTAGTTTTTGCATGGCTGGGTTCTGGTGGAGAAGGGGGGCTGCAGGGGTGCCTTCTGCAAGAAGAAGCTAGAAGCTCTCTGAAGGCCTGACAGAGCAAACACCATCCAGCTCAAGGACAGTGTCATTGCTGACCAAGGCTGAGCCCATCAGTGATGGTCACAGCACCTCTGGGAATCACATTTAGGAGAAAAAAAATGCAAGCAGCTGCATTTTGCGATCAGAGAAGGGAATGAGAAGATGTAAGAAACTGTGCAGGCACCAAGGTCAGTGAAGAAGCAGCAGAGGGGGAGGGGAAAGGCACTCCAGGTGCCGGAGAAAGAGGTTCCTCTGCAGCCTGTGGAGAAGACTATGGTGAAGCAGTCTGTCCCTCTGCATGGATGATGACAGGGAGCAGAGGTCACATCTACAGGTTGTGGAGGACTCCATGCTGGAGCAGGTGGAGACACCTGAAGGATGCTGTGACCCTGTGGTGTCGAGTCTGTTTTGCTTGTGACACTAATTGCGGGATGATCTCTACCTGTCCTTATCTTTATTGCTAAGCCTCTCAATATATCTATTTTCTGCCCTGTCCAGCTGAAAAGGGGAGTGATAGAGCAACTTTGGTGGGCATCTGGTCTCCAGCCAGGGTCAATGCACCACAGCTGTTTTGGTCATCATACTCAGGTTAGTTAGTTTTACGGATTCTTACTGTCCAAGGACAACAACTTGTATGCCTAAAGTCTACTCACCACCTTATATTATGAAATCCTCTTTTTACTTGGCTTCACAAGCACATCTTGATACACTTTTATCCATTAAGAATGCTGCTGCAAGCAAAATTTTCTCATCTTGACCTCTGACTGTAGCAATTTTCCACATTTCTTCACTGGCATCTCCTATACCAAGCCAAACATAAACAATTTGTTTTCTCTTTCAAGGCCTTTCACAGATTCTTGCTTTTTTCCCTTTGTTCAGTATAAAGAGGTTGTATTCTGATACTGATCACAGGTCCAGCCCTGCATTAGAAATTTAACAGGTAGATAAGTGATTCTTTATGATTGCTCCCTTGCCACTCTTCTACATCATTGCTATTTCATGAAAGCATACACCAAACACTTGTTCTTATTGATACCTCTCTTTTGCCAAGATGCTCAGGAAAAAAATAATGATTAATCTGATGATGTTTTGAGATCACTTCTGATATTTATAGCTGAAATTGTCTGTTTTCTTGTAGTCTGACAGAGTTTTGTCTATGTCAATTTGCTCTGTCATACCATACTTAGGGTAAGTGTTGTATTGGCTTTGTGTGTGAAGGGTTGGTTGGGGTTTTTTGGGAGGGGGGAGGGTGAGGCACCAGGGTGGCTTCTGTGGGAAGCAGCTAGAAGCTTCCCCATGTTGTACAGAGCCAATGCCAGATGGCTCCCAGACAGACCCTCTGGTGGCCAAGGCTGAGCAATCCCCATTCCCCATCCATTTGTGCTACTGTGGGGAGGAGATAGAGAAATCCAGGGTGCAGATAAGCCTGGTAAGAAGAGAGGGATGGGGGAAAGGTGTTTTTAAGATTTTGTTTAATTTCTCATTACTCAACTCTGATTTGTTTGGTGGTATTAAATTAATTTCCACAAATTGGGTCTGTTAAGCACATGATGGCAATTTGTGTGTGAACTCCCTCTCCTTATGTCAATCCATAACACTTGTTATATCCTCTCCCTTGTCCAGCTGAGGAGAGGGAGTGGTAGTGCTTTGATGAGCCTCTGGCCTCCAGCCAGGGTCAACACACCACACGAGTTATGCAACATCTGTCTAAAAATTAGGTAAACACTTATACTAAGTAAGTCATCTCTGCTTCCTTTCAATTTGAGTAGAGACATAAGTAACAAAGACAGCAGTGTTCTATCATACTTCAGAGTTCATAAAGGGAACTTAGCTTGGCATACAGCACAAAGCTTAACCTAAAAGTCTAGCTTTAGATAGCTAAAGCTAACTGAGATTAATTGTACTCTTAAATTCTAAGTTGGCTGAGATACAGATTTTTTTTCTACTTTCATGTAGAATTTAAGGCAATGGCTTCTAGGTCCATAATTAGACCTAGACTAGTTACCAACGTAAAACAGTTACTAACATAAACTTGAAAACTAGTTACTACAATACAATTTAAATTAAAATAAAAAAATAAAAAACACAAAAAAAAATGCCAAAAAACCCCTAACAAAAAAAATAAAGACCAACCAGAAAAAAATGCTTCTAGGAATAATATGCTGTTAGGAGAAAGAATTGTAGATCCCTATAGTGCAACCTTCCCTGTAGTTTACTTTTCATAAGCACTAGTATTTTAATGTTACTCACCATTTCAACTGAAACGGTACCCCCCCACCCCCAGAATTTCAATTTGTCATTGAAATATTAAAAACCTCCCCCCCCCAAATAATAGAATAGCGTTAAAGGAAAAGTTTAGATCAATAATTAATTAGTAGCAAGGTTTCATTTAAAAATCTGTGTCTTTAAATATATAGTCACTATTATTGCATTTTAGTTTAAAAAAATATGACTAATTTCAGCTATTCTTGTGGTGAATATTATTTTTAAATAAAACTTTTAACTCCATCTGTCAAAGAACAGCAAAAATATATGTAATGGTATTAAAGACTGTCTGCATGGTTTTGATTTAATGACAGCTGTCATTAAAATATAAAACCTCCTTGATTTTTATAGCATTTCCAACTATGTAAATTGAAAACTGTCTTAAAAACCAGTGAAGTTAATATTCTAATAATATGTACCAATTTTGTACCGTTTGACTTGGCATTCTGAACAGCACACAAATAGGCAATTCAAGCAAAATATTTTGATTTAAAATTAGAAATATCTATTTAAATTAAAGAAACTATGGTAGGACAATCTGTTTTATCACTGGTTAAGCTTCTGATCTTTTATCAGTGTATATTCTGTAAGCATAGATTTGCTGATGCTTGCCTTATGTTGGTGTTGGATTTTTTTGTTGTTTTCCCTATCTTTCAGTGTAGACTGTTACCCAGAGTGACTTTTAAGTATTCTGCACAAGCAAAACAATGGCCAAAGTTGGACCACAGTATAAAGTCTCCAAATGGGTAAAAGGATCAAACCACAGCTGTGCCACGTATGCTTAATTAGAGTACGAACACTGGGAAAATGTGCCACATAATGCTTCATTGAATGATGCAGTTACCACATCCAATCTGTTATGGATGATTTTTCAACCACACATATATCTGCTTCCCAGCAAGAAAGTTAAGCTTAGCTGTATTAGCAAAGCCTGAGGATCACACAGTTTTTATCACATTCTAATACTTCTCTCTAGCAAGTTCCTGTTTTGCAGAAATAGTGTTATTATGAACCATATTTCCACTCATGTTGAAAACTATATCAATATTTTCTTTTTTATCAATAAAATTTCCCTTTGTTTTATATGAAACTAAATATGTGTGTTGACTGTCAGCAAATTTTTACAAAGACAAACATTGATCCTGAGTTACATTAGATAATTTACTCACTGACAAAGAAAAATACTGTCTTTTTCTAGAACTCATATTCTGGTCAATTAATTTAAAACAAGCTATTAGAATTGTCAGTAATTATATTTAGTAATATATTTTGCCAAGTTTTTGTTGTTGTCTTGGTGTCTTTTTTGGGTTTGTTTTTGTTTGTTTGTTTGTTTGTCTGGGTTTGGGTTTTTGGGTTTGTTTTAATATTTTGAGTGTTTAAGCTTTCTATGTTTTTTCTATATCTTTTAAGGTTTTGAATTGATTCCCATTTTAGTAAGCTTCACAACAAATTCCAAAATAACAAGGTTTGATTGAGATAAATTATTTCTATATATTCTGAAATATATTCTGAAATATTTTAATCAAAACATCATTGATTTAGACACAGTATATGGAAGAAAAAGTTAAGAGTTGTATCAGAGGTATTAGTCTATGTTGTCAATGAGATCAAAGACTCATAGAATATATTGAGTTGGAAGGGACCCTTAAGAATCATCAAGTCCAACTCCTGGATGCATCAAGTAACTGAAAGGCTAAAAGTAGCATCATCTATACTAGACCTCATTAGTAGTAAATCCACACTTACCCTGTTCCTAACCACAGGGATAGACTAATCTTGTTTTGAGTCAAAAGGCAATTTACATTTCACATAAACTTTTTACTTTAATGAGAGAAATGTCCGAATTTCTATGATTATCTATAAACTTTACTTTTCAAGTCTGCTATTTTTAAATGTCTGCTGCTTCTGAAGGTGCTTTTGCTTTCTTAACCCTGCTAGATTTTGATTAGTTCTAATATATACTGGAGATTAATTCCCACATGAAAACACTATGTGGTCTTTGGTGTGATATAAATGGCATGTAAATAGACCTCTAAAAACTTCACAAGTAATTATGTACCTGTAAATGCTGAAGGCTAGTAATAATAAGAAAGGTGATCCCATTCAAAAACATATGCCTCCTTTAAAGGAAAATTGTATCATGGAACATACCCTGCCACAGCCAAAACTCATGTCTTCTGATTTCCAGTGCAGTGCTCCATTCCACACGTTATGTACAGAAACACCAATGCTAATCAGAGCCTATAAGTATCCAAATTAAGTATTGGTCTAGCTTAATGCAACTTTTTGTTTAACTAGGTTACTATTTCTGTTTTTCCTTTTACAAGCTAATAATTTCTGTCAACTGATTTCTTTTAAGTGTCACAGCAAAGAAGGGATTCTGAAAGAAGGAAGTTCCAGAAGTCATAAAGTCTGAATGAAATGCAACATGGCAAGAAGCACAGTAACTTTCGCAGAACAAATACAATGAGACTGATGAAACTTATCATCCCTGGCACAGCAGAGGTGTGGTACAAGACAAGAGCTTGGAAAGCTAATAATTTTGAACAATACTGGAGGTCTGAAGAAGCCTCTTGAATATGTCTCCTCACTGAGGAAACACCTCTAGAGGAGGTATGTCTGTACTGGGGAAGGGAATTGCAGTGAAAAGGGACAACAAAGAGCTCTTCTGGGGGCTTTTTGAAGCTGAGACAGCCACCTGCTTATGCCGGGGGCTGGCAGCTCATGGGTGGGATGCTGTTATCACATAGGCAGAACCAGCATCACTGGCAGCACATCTGAACAAGGCATAAACATGCCAGCTGCCACTCACTGAGCCCACATTAAGGCTCCTCTTAAAGCAGCCTGGAGGGAGTGCGGGACTGGTCAGGGCTGGGAGTAAACGAGTCAGTAGAGTAAGCTGGTTAGCAGCTGATTAGTGTCCAGGGCAATCATCAACCATCAGACAGGGCACTAAAAATAAATACATAACTAAATTACCAGCTCAATCAAAGAACAGAGGCCTAAATGAAAGGGGTGAGTGAAGGCAAGTTCACAGCAGTGGCAGAAGGCAAGCACCCTGCCTCTCCAGGTGCCTTGAAGGGCAATACCTTGCCTCTCCAGGTGCCTCTGAGAAATAGATATGAGGCCCTCCTGGATGATGGCCAGTCTTCCCAGGTGCCCTCATGCAGTAAGTTTGAGACTCTGGAACTTGAGGGGCAGAAAGGTGAGGATGTGGTGGAAGGTCCACCCAGGATGTTGTCTAGGAAGTTGACTCCATGCCTCAAGACTGCCTCTAACAAGAAGGAAAGAAGGGTAATTGTCGTAGACAACTCAATTCTGAGGGGAACAGGGGGCTCTATATGTCGGCCAGACCCTATCTGTAGGGAAATCTGCTGCCTCTGTGGGGCCCAGGTCTGGGACATTACCAGAAAACTGTTGGACCTGGTTTGCCCCTCTGATTATTATCCCCTACTGATAGTTCAGACTGGCAGTGAGGAAATTGCTGAGAGAAGCTTGAAGGATATCAAAAGGGGATTGAGGCTGTTATTTGAGACTAGCCTGAACATGTGCCAGCAGTGTGCTCAGGTGGCCAAGGAGGCCAATGGCATACTGGCTTGCATCAGGAATAGTGTACTCAGCAGGACCAAGGACATGATCATCCCCCTGTACTCAGCTCTGTTGAGGCTGTACTTTGAATACTGTGTCCACTACAAGAAAGACATCGAGGCCTTGGAGCATATCCAGAGAAGGTCAATGAAAATGGTGAAGGGTCTGGAACACAAATCTCAGGAGCGCTGAGAGAACTGTGACTGTTTAGCCTGGAGAATAGGAAGCTCAGGGGAGACCTTATTGCTCTCTACAACTACCTGAAAGGAGGTTGTGGTGAGCTGGGGGTCAGCCTCTTCTCACAGGTAAGTAGTGCTAGGACAAGAGGGAATGGCTGCAAGTTGTGCCAGGGAAGGTTCAAGTTAGAAATTAGGAGAAATTTCCTCTCAGAAAGAGTGGTCAGGCATTGTAACGGGTTGCCCAGGGAGGTGGTGGAGTTACCATCCCTCTGGGTGTTCAAGGAAAGATTGAATGAGGTACTTAGGGATGTGGTGGTAGGTGGTAGGGGGACAGTTGGACTATATGCTGTTGAAGGTCTTTTCCAACCTTACTGATTCTGTGTCATGTATAGGAAATTTTCAGTGAAGAGACTCATTTCATATACATAACATATATGTATATGTATACAAGACTTATCTCATATACAAATGAGGAAAACAAGCTACTACTTACAGTTACATTTTGAATAAATTACAGGACTTGAAAGCCGTGTCTCTGGTGTCTAAAAAAGATATTGTGAGAGACAAAGGAGAAAAGAAAGGGACCAGAGACAATAATTATCAGCTGAAAAGAAGATTATGGCAAAAAAACTTCTAGTGTTCAGATGTCTATGGGATATATGAGGTGAAAGGAAAAAAAAATCAAGGACAGCTAATAGGTATAAAAGGGAAAATGACAGGTAATGAGGATCATCATTGGGGAAAAGGGAAGAAAGCTTCCAAGAAGTAGTGACTTTTGATGGTCCACAAGTGAGTACAAATTCAGCCTCAGATCCAAGCTAAACCAGAGGAATTAATGCACGAGAGACAAAGTCCATGCTGTTAAATAGACATAGACTAGTGTAGTATAGAAAGCTGTAATTCAGGAACCACTGTATTTGCCTAAATCTGTGTTAGGGGGTCCATGTGTTCATCTACATACTGATATATTTCAGAGAGGTATATGTACTGAAGAGTTGGTCTACATATCCATTTAACTGGAATATTGCCATAGTATTTGAATTACTAAGATGACTATTTATACGTGGCTTTCATACATTCCATTAGTATTTATAAGGATTACTCAAATAAAAAAGTTTGGATCAAAGCATGATAAAAGTCCCTTAATATTATTAATTAAACCATAACTAGCCATGTAGTTGTCAAAAATATTTCTTTGACACTAGTATTTTCACACTATTAACCTATTTGTGTCATCTAGCAATGGTAAAGAAACAGAGGCAAAATAATTTTATCTGTCACAGAACAAGAAAAAAATAGTGTAATAGGGTATCAGTATGACCCCAAAATGACAGTTTTTCCTGTTCTGTTCATTTTCTGGAACTTTCCTCAAGTTTTTCTAACTTCAATGCATTTCACAGAATCATAGAATCGTAGGGATTGGAAGGGACCTCCAGAGATCATCGGGTCCAACCCCCTGTCAAAGCAGGTTCTCTAGGACATATTGCACAGATAGGTGTCCAGACAGGTCTTGGATATCTCCAGAGAAGGAGACTCCACCACCTCCCTGGGCAGCCTGTCCCAGGGCTCTGTCACCCTCACTGTGAAAAAGTTCTTCCACATATTATTGTGGAACTTCCTATGCTCCAACTTGAAGCCATTGCCCCTTGTCCTCACAGACCACAGGAAAGAGGCTGGCTATTTCCCCGTGTCCCACTCTTAAAATATTTATAAACATTAAACAGATCCCCTCTCAGTCTTCTTTTCTCCAGACTGAACAGCTCCAGTTCATTCAGCCTATCTTCATAGGGGAGATGTTCCAGTCCTTTAATCATCTTCATAGCCCTTCACTGGACTCTCTCCAGGAGATCCCTGTCTTTTTTATATCAGGGAGCCCAGAACTGGACACAATATTCCAGGTGGGGCCAGACCAAGGCAAAGTAGAGGAGGAGGATCACCTCCTTAGACCTGCTGGCCACACTCCTCTTGATGAACCCCAGGATCCCATTGGCCCTCTTGGCCACCAGGGCACACTGCTGGCTCATGGCCAACCTGTCATCAACCAGGACCCTCAGGTCCTTCTCCACAGAGCTCTTCTCCAGCAGGTCATCCCCCAGCCTGTACTGATACAGACGGTTATTCCTCCCCAGGTGCAAGACTTTACACTTGCTTTTATTAAACCTCATCTGGTTTCTCCCTGCCCAGCTTTCCAGCCTGTCCAGGTCTGGCTGGATGGCAGCGCAGTGTTCCTGCGTGTCAGCCACCCCTCCCAGCTTTGTATCATCGGCGTACTTGCTGAGAGTGGATGCTATTCCCTCACTGAGGTTGTCGATGAAAATGTTAAACAAGACAAGACCCAACACTGAACCCTGGGGAACACCGCTAGTGCAAATGGGAAAAAAAAACAAACAACAAACAACCAACCCCATTTCTGCCCCAACAATTCAAAAATCCAAACCCAGAGCACATCCTACTAACTTTTAAATAAATATGATAAAGCAGATCAAAATTATTTAATTGAAAGATATTAATCTTAATGGCAGTAGAGATATTAACAACACAGTAGTTTCCTTAGTAGAAATTTAAAATATCAAAGAATCTCTATTAGCTGGACCTCTGTCTGGTACCCTTGCTATACACAATAATCATTAGAAAATTTAATCAGTGGCCTTATGGCTTTAACCTATCTACTTTTGCTTATGAATTATAGTATCATTTAAGATTGACAATCTCCTCTCCTCTTTCCCATAAATGAAGCCATCTGGAAATTTATTCAGAAAGTTATGATTTTTTTTTTCTTCTAGTGAAATATTTGCTCAAAGAAAATTTTAAGTTTTACTTTTGTAAAATGTTTATGGGTATAGTTGAAATTCATATAATGACTTTGATTGAAAACAACATAACAACTTTATATGAAATTTTTTGATCTTCCAGAAAAGGAATAATAGTCCTTTTTTTCTTGTTTACTTACAAAATTAAGATGCTCACCTGCTTTATAGGAGATGTGGGAGTTTAAATCTACCCTATCCTCCTTAAAATAAAAAGCTACAGGATTTTCTGGAGTTAAGAGCTTTACAAAGGAGGAGTAACACTGAGGAGAATTTAAGGTTTGAACAGAGTGCTCTGGTCCTCCAAAGGATCTATAAATCAAATACCATTAATCAAATAACTGATCATTTTAAAGTCACTTAATAGTCCTATTTTTATTTTTTTTCCGAGGAATAATAGAACTAAACCCCTTTATTTCTACATTACTTTCAGGAAGACAAAGTGACTGCATATTCCATTTTAAGAGATCTTATGTCCCCAAAGAAAATACACTTATAGAAAGAGAATGCGGCTTCACCTTATGTAGCAGCCCTTAACAGAGAACAAATGCCATATGGTTAAGATCAGCAGTGTCATTGGAAGAGGTGTGAAGTGGGTACACAAGCGATGCATGTGAAATGGATGGGTAAAATTCTCCTGTGAACTTTCCATCTTGAATATAACGTCACTGGATATTCAGTGGAAAATGTTTATTACATTTAAGCAAGTAAGCAGCCATCACCATTTTTTGAAGATGCTTGTGCAGTCTCTTAGGAGGGTATTGATTCTACCATTTTAGTACTTTTCATGCCTTCAAATGTTTGCAAGCATCAATATAAGTGTAATCCCTCACCTGTATCTTTAACACATGTTTCTAAATAGTCTCTCAAAAACTGTCTTTAATTTCAAATAATTACTTTCAACCTGGAGAAAAGAAGGCTTCAGGGCCTTCCAGTACCTGAAGGGGACCTACAGGAACAATGGAGAAGGACTTTTTACAAGGTTCTGTAATGATAGAATGAAGGATAATGGGTATAAACTGGAGGAGAGTAGATTTAGACTAGATATTAGGAAGAAATTCTTCACTGTAAGGTTGGTGAGACACTGGAACTGGTTATCCAGGGAAGTTGTGGATGCCCCCTCCCTGTCAGTTTCAACATCAAACTGGATGGGGCTTTGGGCAACCTGGTCTAGTGGGAGGTGTCTATGCCCATACCACAGGGGTTGGAACAATATGATCTCTAAGATCCCTTCCAATCCAAACCATTGTATGCTTCTATGAAACAAGAGGATGTGAACTAGTGGGGTTTTCGTTTGGTTTGGTGTTTTGTGGGGGGAGGAGGGGTGGTGTTGGTTTTGTTTGTTTATATGTTTGGGGTTTTTAAAATAACTTTATAGTTATTAATCAAGGAGACAACATATTTTTTTAATAAAAAAACCCAAAGAACATGGAATTGACATGGTTGCTTCTATAACAAGATGATTCTGTTATTATGAATACACAGAAGCTAATTTTTAAACCATTCTTGATTAACAGTGTATTTATTTTCTGCTTCCTTTGAACTAAGAGCTTTTCTCCTTCCTTGCTATTCACATATAAATCTCGAATACCAGCTTGTCAGCTGATGACTTTGAAGCTCCAGTAGCTATGGACATTAAATTGCATTGGCAGAAAAATAGCTGTGATGTCAAAAAAGGAACCAGGAGGTTATAGGCTCTCAAGAAAGATTAGGACAAAGCTTTCCAATGACAAAGAAATTAAAAGAACATGACAAGGCAAAGCCAAAAGTCCTCAGTAAGCATTGCTTTGGCTTTGATTTACCTCTGTGATGTGGAAGAAGTAAGTATGTCACCAGTACCAAATGGTACAGAAGCAGATGGCTGTGAGCCAGACTGGCTTTTAAGAGATTAATGCCCAAAATGCATACATTTAACCGATTTTAACAGTGCTTACTTCCTTTCATCAAGAAAGCTAATATATTGCTCCTTTCAGTTTGAAAGCTGATGCAAAACCCGTTAGTTCATTACCTCATTTTAGATTTCTTCAATTACCCCTCAAAAGGGATGATGATTTGGACTACACTGCTTAAAGTCAAAAGCTCTGATTGAACTGCATAGATGTTGTTAATGAAACAGACAGTGACTGGGACCAAGAGAAAAATACAGGATCCAAACTTTGCTTATTTTTTCCGGCTTCATTGAACTAACCTGATGCTGTAGTTATGCTAAGTTACTTCATCCATAACACATCAGGAGAAAAACTGCCACAGAGAAACTGTGACTGAAAAGACGTGTTTGCACCGTAGTATCATAGAGGCTAATACCAATTACTGGCTATCTCTTTCTGAAGGCTATGCTTAATGTCACTATTTAACCCTAAGCTTGCATTTAGATTCAGATAACTTCTTAACCTTTTTTTTTTATTTCTCATCTCCCTCTCCCCGTCTCTGCAGTCCTACCTAATGCACCAATCACAAAATTAATTTAAATAATTTACCATCTTTTGATAAGATCTCTCTAGGATATCAGGAAAATTAAAGCTGTCAAAACTCTACACAATTAAAATCTGTAAAATTAATGGGCTGCAAAATAGTAAAGGGTTTGCAGTAGGCAGTCCAGATGATCAGGTCAACAGGAGATACTATTAAAATGATCATGATAAATGGTGACAGATAAACACTACCATGCTGAAAAGTGCATTTATTTAGAAAATGTTATCATAAAAGAGTTTAGTACATGAAATTGTCATACACTTGCATTTTAAGACATATTTTGCTATCAGTGTTGTGATTGTAAGGTTCACTTCTAGGATGTAGTGACATGAAATGCTATTAAATGTTCATAATAGAAACAGCGTCTATGGTTCGCTACCAAATCTACCAATAGTTATTCTGATGCACCTAAAATAAAATGAACACAGTCACTATTTTCAAATTTCATGAAAGGAAATAACATGATACCATTAGAAAAGTGCTAGAGAACCTTTGTTTCTTGACAGATGCTCAATTATCTTGCTATACAAGGAGTAAAAGTATAGTTTGCAATGAAGAAAACCTATGTATAATCATAGAATCATAGAACCATAGAATCATAGAATGGTTTGGGTTGGAAGGGACCTTAAGGATCATCAAGTTCCAACCCCCCTGCCATGGGCAGGGACACCTCTCACTAGACCAGGCTGCTTGTCAGGCTCAGTGCCTCAAAAGAGGTGGGCCTGGCAGTAAGCTACTACACCAGTTCTTTTGATGTACTTGTTAAACAGAGTAGTAATTAATTTTAGGCAGGAATAAGCCATATGTCTCTTAAGCGGGAATAAGCCATATGCCTCTCAAAGGCATGGCCTCTGCATCATGTTAGCTACTACTTGTTACCTTTAAAATGCAGATTTTAAACTCATACCCTTTTCTATCTTAATTTTAAACTTGAATTAGATATATGAACAAAATTTAGAGAAAAATAATGTGCAAATATATTGTTGTAAATTTTAAATTTATTTACTGAGACTTGGTTCTTCCCATATTTTTGTACTTTAATTTTCCAAGTCCTACAAAAAATAAATTCACCATCTGGACTGTATGAAGAAAAGCAAGTTTTGATGTACTAAATTATAAAAAGTATTACTACATGAAAACTTTTTCTAAAACTCTGGTGTTTTGACCCTGGCTGAGGCCAGATGTCCACCAAAGTTGCTCTATCACTCCCTTTTTCAGATGAACAGGGGAGAAAATACATATTGAGTGGCGTAGGAGTCAAGTTAAGGACAGGGAGAGATAATTCCACAATCAGTGTCACAGGCAAAACAGACTCTACACAGAACAAAGGAAAGAAAATTTATTACACAACACCTCACACCCAGTGAAACCAGAGTCAGATGAGAAGTGTGACCAGATCTTAAAGCACCTCTCCCCACCCCTCCCTTCTTAGCAGACCACTTTAGTCATGATTTTGCTTCCTTCTTCCCCTCACTGTGGCACAGGGAGGGGCAGAGAATGGCGTAATGGGATTTTTGGTCAGTTCCTCATGAGTTGTTTTCTTTCTTAGCCGGGCGGGTGGGGATGGGCATTCCTCACGCTTTTTCCCTGTTGCCCCATGAGGTCCTGTATGTCTCTATTTGGTCCAGAGTGGGGCCTCTCAACAGGCTGCAGGTGGGGTGTTGTCCTTTTCCATGGGCTGCCTGGGGAAAACCCGCTCCACCATGGGTTTCTCCACAGGCTGCAGAGGCATCTTTCTCTTTGGCACCTGGGGTGCCTCCTCCCCTCCCCCCTCCTTTTCTGGCCTGTTGCCTGCAAAATTTCTTACATCTCACTCCCTTCTCTGGTGGCAAAATGCAGCTGCCTGTGTTTCTTTTTCTCCTAAATGGGATTCCCAGAGGTGCTGTGACCATCACTGATGGGCTCAGCCTTGGTCAACAACAACTCTGGCCTTGAGCTGGGTGGTGTTTGCTCTCTCGGGCCTTCAGAGAGCTTCTAGCTGCTTCTTGCAGAAGGCACCCCTGCAGCCCTCCCTTCTCCACCAGAACCCAGCCTCACAAAACTACAACAAAAACATATGTTCAGTAAGAGAACAACATTTTCTGTCTTATCAGATTGTTTTCTAAACAAAATTAACTAATCCAGATCACCAGTCTCACGTTGACTCCTTGCTAAGGTGTGCAAGATTCATAACAAACAAATTAATAGCTGATGAAAAGGGAGCAGAGACAATGTAACTTATTTCATATTTAGAATCTTACAGCAAAAGTTTTCAACAGCTTGTATCAATAATAAATTCAGACTTCCCCCTCTTTTCTACTCCTTAAATTCTTCATCTCATGAAGCTGAAAAATGACACAGGTCTTTCTGATACAACTAACAGACATTATTGTGAAACAGCCAGGATATGTATCATATTATGGGGCAAACTCAGAATGGACTAAAAACATACAAAACAAACATTTGATTTGAGTCAGAGACATGCTTGAAACATGTGTGAGATATTGCATGGGTGTTTGAAGACCTTTTCTTTTTTAATATTTTTTACAGTTTTTGAAATCCTGTGTTGTCCCAGAGTGTAAAACTCATGTAATCCCATTTAAACCCTTCAAAATGCAAATATGTTTTAGTTGGATATTTGTTATATTTACTCTAAATGTGCAACAAAAAAAATATTTTCTTTCAAAGTAAAGCCTAATTCATATGAACATGCTCAAATTGAAGCATCTAAACTGAGTGAAACTTCATTAATCTGCCTAAAGAGTGCATGTACATACCTGTTTTCTGCATCAGAACCTAACTCTGATATTTAAAACTGAAATGATATCCCCAGACCTCTATTTTCACAAAGGTTTGCTATGTAAGAGATTTTCCTAGTAGCTGTTTTCTACTTTCAGTATTTCTTAGATCAGGTACTGTGAAATTTCCAAATTCTATATCATTCTGAATTCTTTAACTAATTTTACAACCGACTGCCCTACAATGTGAACATTTTGACCTTTCCATAGAGAACAAAGAATTTGCATTCTTAAGCACATTTTGTCACGAAACATTTTGCAAAATGACATACATGATAAGCCAGATTGCTTCTCCCACGGTCTCTTGGACAGCATCCAGAAAATAAAATTTTTGAGCTCCTGCATTCCTCTACTCACTCAATGGGATATGAAAGAATTCAGCAGTTCACATATCATGAAAGAACAAATTGTGCATGGGACTAGGGGAATGTAACTCCTTCACTGTTAGCCATCTGGAGTAGTGTACGCTCCAAGTCACATGATGGAGGAGATACTGTGATGTTACACTCTCCCCCATTTTCAAATACTGTTACTTCTAGTCCTGATATCTATCCTGGTATATGTATATATATATAGAGAGAGAGAGCATAGAAGCAGTATGGTTGTGCTTCCATCTCTGAAAAAAATAACCTTCCGCATTCATATGCATTTAGTTCTTTGCTTTTCCATATTCATGCATATAAATACAGACTTGGTGACAGGATATTGTTTTGTATATTTTCTCCTGAGTGCTGCATGTAAAACTTCTAAATAGCTGCATAATCTTTTACATAACTGTTGTTAAATTGCAGGGAGCTTTTATTTGTTTATTTTAGACTAAAAATAAAAGATTTTGCATTAGAAGTTCTTACTATTTTATTTTTTATCACCAGAGCTACGGTTTTTCATCATATGAGACTCAACAAATGTGTGAAATGAGAATATTAATGAAGTATCTATATGTATTTCCTCATCCTACATATCCCTAAAAGAAAATAATAAATAAAAATTTCTGTTAATCTTTCTCTCTTATTTTGAAAAAATATTGCTTTTCATAACTTCATTTTCTAATCTTATCTGTACTTTTCCCTCTAGATCTTAAACCACATTATCACCTGTGTTTAAATCTAAAATTATGACTGCTATACTCATTAAAACATTTTTTTCTCTTTTGATAAATTTTAATTATGCCAATTATATAATCTTTAAGATAGCAACAAAGCACCCTTTAAAAAAAGAATTTTCTTGGACAAGAAAAACTTTGTTAAACATGTTAAAATAAGAAAAATAAATTAATTGGTAAATTCAAATTACTAGAAGTCTTGAATTGTAAATAAAACAAATAACTTTAGTTCTACTTACAGAAATAGTCTTCAATACTTAAAGCTTTAAAAGAGAAATGTTAACTACATTTTTGACAAATTAACTTCTGCCTATGATTCATTTATCTTTTATGACTCTAGACTTACATTGGCAGCGTAATCCCACGGGGGTTATACTGTAAAGCAACATATTTGCTTTAAAAACAGGAGTTATTTTCCAGTCAGGTATCAATTCTTCAGAGTTACTGTGGTTCTATATTTGGTAATCCTTTTTTATATATTCTATAATTCTGTGATAAAATTCAGGGTATTTTTAATACATATTATATAATGCATATAGATGTATATATTTTGTATATATGTATGCGCATATATATATCTATACGAATTACACTGTCCTTGGAGAACAATTAGTAAGAAACAATAAAACTGACAAAATGTCAGATATGCTTAAGGATTTTCTGACTTCCCAGGGTCTGGAATAGTTACCCTGCATTACAATGCTTGGAAATGCTTGAGATGTAGGTTTGAGGGCTAACCTCAGCAGATCTAAGGGTTCTGGCTCTGTAAATAATAACATTAAGAGAAATTAAATACAGTGAATATAAACCATAAACTTATAAAGCATCCTTAATGACCATATTTTAAAATAGTCCATGAAACTAAAAAACTAGAAGAGTTCTTGAAGCACTTTTTGAGGAGGAAATCACCTATCACCTATAGGAGGAAGCAATGGAAAGTTTTTTTACAAATTTATGGAGATCTCACTTGTTGGAAATCATTATCCTACTGGCACTGAGGATGAGCATAGCATTAATTTAATAAAGACATCATAGCCACTTTGTGAAAAGACGGCATATTCACTTTGAGCATAATTCCATGATGTAGTTTTCATTCATTAAAAACAAGGAGATATCTGGATTATACCTGAAATGCTGATTCTTGCAATTCAGAAGTCATGGTGGCCCACATGCTGGCCCCTGGGAAGGTTAGCCACAGCGCCACAATAAATTTTATGTTTTGTATAGCTGTATTTTCAGCTTTGCCAAACATTCATATTACAGTCAGCTTCCCAATGAAACATGCTTTCCTGTATTCAGAGCCCCATTGATCAATGGATACATATCTGAATCAGACTGGACATTAATGATAATAGTAAATAAGGTTTAAGAGAAACAGGAAGAAACTGAAAATATATAAATATATATAATTATTTTTTTTAATCAATCCCAAATTAGAGATCCCTTTCTTCTTTCCCTTCATTTGTTCATTGGTGTGACTGGAAACAAACACAATATTTTAGCTGGTTACACAATTCTGATTTAGGTAATAACATTACAAAATTAATGTATTACTTTTCACCACCTTCAGGTAAGCATTTTGTTTGCTTTAAGATCTGCAATATAGAAGTTTTTCTTGATCTATCTTTGCTGATACCTTTTTTTTTTGTCATTTGTGTTGCAGTTCTTTTAGAATCCAGACATACACAAGTAGGTCATATTATTGCCTTCAACGTGCACCACTTTGCCTTCAATGAAAACTATTTAGTCCAGAATTATGCTACCTATTCACCAAAGTCCTTCTGAAGTTCTTCACAATATCCTTGAGACCTGATTAACCCATATATGCTTAGCCATTGTTGCTGTTGCTAATTGAACCACCTCATTCTTCACCTTTGCCAAGATACTAGGAATGGTATTCAACAATGTAAACATCCTACATGAGAAGTTTGAACTTAATCACATTTATTTACTTGAAAGTAATCATTTATAGTCACTTAGCTTGCCCTCTTATGAAAGGCAAGGGCCATATTCTCTGAATATGTTTCAGTGATATCAGAATTTCTTCTTTTATTTTCTCTCTGGCTTCATACAGCTGAGAAGTTTAATATATTGTAGCCTTGGAAGAAATAAACAAAGACATAAACAGAAGGATTGATGCTTGATGACAAAAATGTATATGGAAGATAAAGTTTTATCCACTGTATAGGAAGAATCAGAAAAATGTATAGACGAGCCAGCAGTAGAGCTCAGAGGAGGCAGCCAACCTTCCCGCTTGCCGGGCAGAGGAAATAGAGAAGCCCAGCCTACGGACAGGTGAGGGTCACTAACACTTGGGTAGGTACTGCATAATGGTGACTACCCGGCGCAGGGCCATAACCCCAACCCCTTCCACTGTGGAGGTAGCCACTCAGCTTAACCAACCGCAGAAGCATGCTGCGGTGCAGGTCTTGGGGTGCAGGGACTGTCACAACATGCTTGCGGCAGCAGACAGCTCTGAACATGGCTGTGTGCTGTGTGAGATCATAAGGGATCTCCTCAGCCATGCAGCATACCTGCAAGAAGAGGTAGATGTGCTCAAAGGTAAACTAGACAGGCTCATGAGCACCAGGGAGGCTGAGGTGGACATAGATCGGATGAGCCAGGTTCTGTCCTCCCAGCCACAGAAATGTGAGTCCCCAGTAGATAGTGTCCAGGACTGGAGTGACCCTATACCCTCCCCCACGCAGGACAGTATAAATGATAAGGACGAATGGAAGCAGGTACGTGGCAAGGGCAGTAGGAGAGTACCTTCCAAGCCTGTCCTTCCTCCACAAGTGCCTCTGAGCAATAGATATGAGATCCTATTACAAGGGGACCAGCCAGATCATGAGATGGCTGATAGGAAAATCACTTCTAAGGTTGTGTTCCCTAGGACAAGACCCTCCAAATAAACCCAGATGGCTGATAGGAAAGTTCCTTCCGAAGCTGTGTTCCCTAGGATTAGACCCCCTAAGCAAACCATCAAAACATCCTCTGTTAAGGCAAAAAGACGGGTCATTGTCTTAGGAGATTCCCTTCTGGAGGTAACTGAGGGCCTGATCTGTAGGCTGGACCCTCTACATAGGGAAGTCTGCTGCCTTAAGGCAGCTTCAGTTAGGGACTTAACCAAACGAGTCCCAACCTTGGTCAGGGACATGGATAATTATCCGCTTTTAATTTTTCAAATAGGTAGTAATGAAATACATAAAAGAAAACTAAGCACCATTAAGAAGGATTTTAGGGCCCTGGGACGCATGGTGCGAGGATCTGGAGCACAGGTAGTATTCTCCTCTGTCATTCCTACTACAAGGAATAGGGAGGGTTGGTTTGAGAAGAGCCAGGAAATAAATACCTGGCTCAGAGCCTGATGCGAGAAACAGAACCTTGGGTTCTTTGAGAATGGGCTGGCTCGAGCCTCACCAGCCTTGCTTTTGAGGGATGGGGAGCACTTATCCCCTAGGGGCAGAAGGATACTGTCCAAGAAGCTGGCAGGGCTCATTAATAGAGCTTTAAACTAGATAGGAAGGGGGAAGGGGACAGGGCCAGGCTAGATGGAAAAAAGCCTGGGTGTGGTGGTGGAGTTACTGAGGGATGGTGTGCTGGTAATGACCTCTGGTCAGCCACCCTAGTTAACCAGGGGGTTAGTGTCCTAACTCAGAGTAGAGATGTAGCTACTACTGATAGGCTAGGTAACTTAAACAGCTGTCGCTTGGGAAGCAAGGCTTCCCCAAAGAGCACAACAAGATCAGTAGACCAGCTGAAGTGCATCTACACCAATGCATGCAGCATGGGGAACAAAAAAGAGGAATTAGAAGTCCTTGTAAGTACAGGAAATTATGATGTGATTGCCATCACAGAAACGTGGTGGGATAATTCACATAACTGGAGTGCTGCAATTGCTGGTTATAAACTATACAGGCGTGACAGGCTGGGTAGGAGAGGAGGTGGGGTAGCCCTGTATGTCAGAGAATGCATTGACAGCCTAGAGCTGGAGTATGATGAAGACAGGGTCGAGTGTCTCTGGGTGAAAATCAGAGGAGAACAAAATCAGCGAGATATAGTGATGGGAGTCAGCTACAGATTAACTGACCAGGAGGAGGAAGCTGATGAGTTGTTTTTTAAACAACTGGGTGAAGTCTCGCGATCACCAGCCCTCGTCCTTATTGGGGACTTCAACTTACCAGATGTCTCCTGGAGGTACAATACAGCAGGGAGG
The DNA here is from genome assembly GCA_020800305.1 of Porphyrio hochstetteri. Lineage (NCBI taxonomy): Eukaryota > Metazoa > Chordata > Aves > Gruiformes > Rallidae > Porphyrio > Porphyrio hochstetteri. Next base: position 179,604,012 of record CM036905.1, on the reverse strand, counting down.
AAACAGTCTAGCAGGTTCCTGGAGGGTTTGGAAGACAACTTCCTGACCCAGCTGGTGAATGAACCCACAAGGGAAGGTGCCCTGCTGGACTTGTTGTTTGTCAATAGAGAAGACCTGGTGGGGGATGTGAAGGTTGGAGGATGCCTGGGGCATAGTGATCATGAGCTTATAGAATTCTTAGTACTGGGAGAAGTAAGGAAGGGAGACAGCAGAACTAGCACCTTAGACTTCCGTAGGGCTGACTTTGGACTGTTCAGAAAGCTGCTCGATATGATTCCATGGGAGGCAGCCCTTGAGGGCAAAGGAGCCCAAGAGGGTTGGTTGCTCCTCAAGAAGGTAATCTTGGCGGCACAAGAACAGGCTGTCCCAGTCGGACAGAAGAGGGGTCGGCGAGCTAGGAAGCCAGCCTGGCAGAGTAGAGAGATTCAGGCTGATATACGGGAAAAGAAGGAAAAATATGAGCTTTGGAAGAAGGGGCAGGTGTCTTGGGATGATTATAGGAAATTAGTGAGATCATGTAGGGAGAAAGTCAGAAGGGCTAAAGCTGATCTGGAACTCAGGCTGGCCAGTTCTGTAAAAGATAATAAAAAGTCCTTCTATAGGTATATTAATAGTAAAAGGAGGGTCAAGGAGAATCTCCAGCCCTGATTGGATGCTGATGGCACATTAGTGACAAGGGATGAGGACAAGGCTGAGGTCCTTAATTCCTTCTTTGCCTCAGTCTTTAACAGTAATGAAGGATATTCCCTGAGTACTCATCCTCCAGAACTGGCTGACAGGGAGGGGAAGAATAACAAAGTTCCCATGGTTCAGGAGGAAATGATTAGCAACCTACTTGGCCTGTTAGCTACCCACAAGTCAATGGGGCCAGATGGGATTCACCCAAGGGTACTAAGGGAGCTGTCAGATGTGCTTGCCAAACCCCTTTCCATCATCTATCAGCAATCCTGGCAGACTGGGGAAGTTCCAGTCGACTGGAGGCTGGCAGAGGTTACAGCCATATACAAGAAGGGTCGGAAGGAGGATCCAGGGAACTACAGGCTTGTCAGTCTGACCTCAGTCCCAGGGAAGATCATGGAGAGGGTCATCTTGGGAACTATCATGCAGCACATGCACGATGGCCAGGGGATCAGGCCTAGTCAACATGGGTTTACAAAAGGTAGATCCTGTCAAACTAACCTGATCACCTTCTATGACAAGGTGACCCGCTTCATGGACGAGGGGAAGGCTGTGGATGTGATCTACCTGGACTTTGGTAAAGCCTTTGACACAGTTTCTCACAGCATTCTGACTGAGAAACTGGCTGCCACTGGCCTGGACAGGTGGACCCTCAGCTGGGTTAAAAACTGGCTGGATGGCCGAGCCCAGAGGGTGGTGGTAAATGGAACAAAATCCAGCTGGAGGCCAGTCACAAGTGGCGTCCCCCAGGGCTCAGTCCTGGGTCCAGTCTTGTTCAACATCTTTATCAATGATCTCAACAAAGGGATTGAATGCTCCCTCACAAAGTTTGCAGATGACACTAAACTAGGAGGAAGTGTTGATCTGCCTGAGGGTAGGGAGGCTCTTCAGAGGGATCTGAACAGACTGGACCAATGGGCTGAGTCCAATGGGACGAAGTTTAACAAGGCCAAGTGTAGAGTGCTGCACATGGGACATAGTAACCCCATGCAGCGCTACAGGCTTGGGGGAGACTGGCTGGAGAGCTGTCAGGCAGAGAAGGACCTGGGGGTGTTGGTTGACTGCAGACTGAATATGAGTCAGCAGTGTGCTCAGGAGGCCAAGAAGGCCAATGGCATCTTGGCTTGTATCAAAAACAGGGTGGCCAGTAGGTCTAGGGAAGTGATTGTGCCCTTGTACTGGGCATTGGTGAGGCCACACCTCGAGTACTGTGTCCAGTTCTGGACTCCTCACCACAAGAAGGACATGGAGGTCCTGGAGCGAGTCCAGAGAAGGGCAACCAGGCTGGTGAAGGGGCTGGAGGGCAAATCCTATGAGGAGCGGCTGAAGGAGCTGGGGCTGTTTAGCCTAGAGAAGAGGAGGCTGAGGGGAGACCTTATCACTGCCTACAACTACCTGAAGGGAGGTTATAGAGAGGTAGGTGATGGTCTCTTCAGCCAGGTGACAGGACAAGGGGGAATGGCATGAAGCTTTGTCAGGGCAGGTTTAGATTGGATGCTAGGAAAAAAATTTTTACTGAAAGAGTTGTCAGGGCCTGGAACAGGCTGCCCTGGGAGGTGGTCGAGTCACCTTCCCTGGATGTGTTCAAAAAAAGGGTAGATGAAGTGCTTAGGGATATATGGTTTAGTTTAGGATGTGAATGGTTGGACTTGATGATCTTAAAGGTCTTTTCCAACCTTATTAGTCTGTGATTCTGTGATAATAAGACCACCTCAATAAAAGAAAAGAATCTTTGCCTGTAATGTGCCCAGAGCGGGGGGTCTGGAGGAAATCTGGATAAGCAAGGATAATACAAAGGATAGCTGCATTTTTTTAACATCAGGAATGTTAATTGACTTCCGTGAATTAGCATTTGATTTATATGAAAATCAGCTCTCATAGTTACCATGGTGGTCTTTATTTCTAAACTACCCTTTGTTAGATTCAATATTTTTGCAGCACTATAAGTAAAATAAAATTTAAATACCTCACTCTTGCTCAGTAACTAAAATCTTTCGTGTTATTTCTCAGCAAGAAAACATCAGTACTTTTAATGATGTAATACCAAGTCTGCAGAAAAGCAATATTTGGGCTGAAATTTCTAAAGACTACTTAGACCAAACAGGTTTTGCAATGACAGGTATACAGCAGAAGTGACAAAAAAAAATTAAGACTTAAGATCTTAGCAAAGAGGGTTTTGAAGCAATATTAAAGAGCAAATCAATAATATTAGAAATTTGCTTTCATTATACATCAGTAAATGTATAATCTATGGATGAGATTTTCGTTGTAAGGCCATAAATTTAAAATTTCTTACAGTGTTCTCTGTGTAACTGTAGGGTTAACTATATTTTAAAATACATTAAAAGATTGTATGTCACCTTCCAACTTTTTTTTTAAACATTTGACACATCCCTGCTGTTATATTCCTCTTTTAATTACATTTTCTGACAAAAAAGGACATACTCAACAATCTCTTGAACTATAACTTATAGTAGTGTCTATTGCATGGTGATAGAAATAATGAAGCTTTTGCAATGTGAACAGAGAGGTGTCCAAAAGAAATGGGGTCTAAGTGAACATGAAGATACACATCCAACGGAAAGGATATACTCCATAGATCAAAACTCAAATAAACAATGCAGACAAACGCTCTTCTTAAGGTGCTTGGATTTTGGTTTTATTTTCTTGGGGGTTGATTTTTTTTGTGTGGGATTCTCTTGACTTTGGGTAATACAAATTGTTTTCCGAGAAATGGCTAAAACAACAGGATTTTAAGTGGAGATCACAGTGATTGGGCAAATATAGCCCACACTTTTGTTCTTAACTCACTACATCCAGCTACAGATTCACGTCTCTTGACCATATCTTACAAAGCTCTGTGTTCAGCTCTCTTTTCACACTCACCTCTGCTTGAACATTATCCTTCCACTTCAACAGAATTCAGCACCTATTTTAATATATGTAAAAGATTCAAGATTATTTTGGCAAGCTTGGTGCTGTATGGTTGTGGTGGTTCAGCCCCAATCAGTGGCTGACCACCACACACTCACTCCTAGACGAGAAACAGGCAGAGCCTCTGTGGGTTGGGATAAGGACAGTTAACTGACAAAATCACCGTGAATGTAGAACAATAACAGCCAATTCTCCTCACACCCAGTGATAACACAGAGTTATCACTGACTTTCTCACTGACCATACAATTACAGAGTGCTGCCCAACCAAGGCCCGACCAGCCCAACCAAGGCCCGACCAGCCCAACACCCCAGCCACACTCAGACTGTCCTAGAGGGACCAAGCCCTTACCCTTTGCTCAACTAGCCCCTTTTATGAGGAAGTGATGTCAGGTGGTATGGAAAACAGTCCATACTAACTCAGCTCACCTGTGCTGGCTGCCTGGGAAGGTTGACTCTGTCCTGGCCAGAACCAGGACAACAGTTAAACATAAGTAGCTTACATTTTACCAAAGGAAGGTATAGGATTTCTCCCTATAATTTCTCATAAACTGAGCTGATTGGAAAATACTCATTTAAACTTAGGTTTACTTGTACATTCTGGATTGTCATCCTATAATGTTTTCACCTGGAAATTATTTGCTTTGATGAGCTTCTACTATATCAGACATAAATTTCCAGAGTCCATAGATTCTTGTTGTTTCCATACATTTATTATAAGAATAGTTTGCATTCCTTGTGGTTAACATGTAAATATTTGCAGTACTGGGACAGTACAGGGAGTTTGCCCTTAAAAATGGGTATTTAGCAATTTTATGTCACATTGAATTAGGGTAGACCCTGAAGAGCTCCTGGTACACGCAATATTTATGACACTAAAATATGATTAAACAATATAATTCCTGCTTTATTTTAACTTGCCTCTTGGTAAAATGTACTCTAAACTGCCAGGCTGCAGAGCCATAGGTCATCTATGTCCAGTCTGAAAACCCTATACACACCCATACACACAACCCCCACACACACCAGCTCAAAACCCCTCCACCCCCCAGGATGGAGAGGAGAATAAAAAAGAAAAAGGCCAGATGCCCACCGAAGTCTCTCTATCACTCCTTTCTTCAGGCGGACAGGGGAGAAAAATAAAAAAAATAAAATTAGAGGCTTAAGAGAGATGGAGAGATCTTTCAGCAATTAAGTTCATGGGCAAACCAGACTCATCAGGGAATAAAATGCATCTAATTTACCACCCAATCAAAAATGAGTAGGAGAATGAGAAAACCAAGTCTTAAAACACATTCCCTGACTTCTCTCTTCTTTCCAGGATCAACTTAATGATTTCGCTCCTCTCATCAAGTGGCACAGGGGAGCAGGGAATGGGGGTTGCAGTCAGTTCATGCCTTATGTCTGCCACTCCTTCCTCCCTGGGGGGAGAACTCCTCACATTCTTCCCTTGCTCCAGAGTGGTGCCCTTCTCACAGGAGATAATCCTCCATGAATTTCTCCAACAAGAGTCCTTCCAACAGGAGCTTCAGTTGTTCATGATCTGCTCTAGCATGGGTCCCTTCCATGTGGTGCAGACCTTCAGGAACAGAATGCTACAGCACAGTACCCTGCGGGGTCACAAGTCCTGACAACAAACCTACTCTTTCTACAGGCTGCAGGTCCTGTGAGGGCCTTGCTCCAGCATGGACTTCCCACAGGATCACAGCATCCTTCATGTGTCTTCACACATGTCTCATCCTTCCCCTGCTCTACTGTGGGGTCCTCCACAGGTTGCAGGTAGAAGCTTTACTACCCCTCATCTTCCACAAGCCGTTGGGGAAGCTCTCCTCTGTTTCCTCTGGCATCTGGAGCACATCTCCCCCCTACTTCTTGACTGACTTGGTGTCTGCAATGTCCCTTACATCTTCTCACTCCTTTCTCTTGTGGCCAAAATCTGCTGCTTGGGTTTATTTTGGTTTTGGTTTTGGTTTTTCTTCTTAAATACATTATACCAGAGGTGCTACCACCATCGCTGATTGACTAGGCCTTGGGAAATGGTGGTTCCATCTTGGAGTCAAGAGGATTTGGCTATGATGAAACTTGGGGAATCTTCTAGCAGCTTCTTGCAGAAGCCACCCCTCCTCCTTAGGAGGTACTGCAAAATCTTATGCTTCTGTAAACATTTTCTAACAGAGAAATAATTACTATCCATAACACAGTAGAAATATTATAATAGCCATTGTGACATAGGGCGCTGTTTTACTGCAAGAAGTTAATGAGTCCTAACTACTCCTATTATTTTATTCTTCAAGCAAGTCAGCATAAAGGTACGAAACAAAATAAGACAAGGAATTAGAAAGAAATAACTCAGAAGTGAGATTACTGAATTCATAGTGAATAGCAATGTCTTAGTCTAGTCATCTGAGATTTGGTGATAATTGCACCATGAATGACAATTATATCAATGTTTAACTTAATAAAGTGTATATTAGCTAATTCTTGTGTGCTCATAAGGAGCATGGTCCTGATTTCAGGTCTCCAAGATCTTTAAAATACTCTCAAAGAAAAGCGAGCAGCTTGACAGTAACATGTTGACAATCTAAGGATAGAAAAAACCCACCTGTTTGTATGGACTGGTATAATCTGCCACTAGTAATTTTTATCAAACTTTTATTCTTTATCAGTTGCTTCTAATTATCAATTCAAAGGAATTTTCTTTTCTTTATATTTCTTGAATCTTTAATGCATTAGTCATTACTGTAGGCCCAAGTTAGTTTCAATATTTTCAAGCAAAGAAAGTTGAAATGTGGATCTTCAATCTGGGAAACTCCCAAATGCTCAGACTGGTGGAGGTTGAGATGCAATATCAAGAGAAATAATACTTGTAGACTACCAGGTGATTGTATTCTTTTCCAAAAAATCTTCAGTAGTTACTGGGAGGAAAAACCCCAACCTACTAGGTTAAATAGACTTCTTTTCTGAAACATTATATTATCTTTTGCTTCAGCATCATACATTATCTGTGTTAATTTAATATAGGTCCTAAAATCATAGAAAATTTGACTTCACATGAAGTATTGTATCACTGAAAATTTCATTTTCACTCTATTATTTTTTACATAGTATTGATTTATTTAACTATTCCATAGGTCCATACAAGTCTATGTGAAGGGAAGAAGCACTATCAAATGTCAGATTTCCATCTTTCTGTTTTAGTCAGTCAAAATGTTTGTCCTTATCCAAATGTTTGTCCTGTTCTAATTGTAATATATAATTTAGCACTCCATAACTAAGGATTTATTTATTTATTTATTTTTATTCTAATTCTAACCAGTATTATTATCAATAAATCAGCTGGTATGGAGGATAGTACTAGGCAGTAAACTGTAAATGTAAATGTAAATTACTTCTTTATTCCTTCTTTGCACATACCATCATATTCTGAAGGCAGTAGCAGAGATATCTTGGGTAATCCAGAAGGAATAGGAAAGTGTACTTTGATAGTAATATAACATTTCAAAATGTGTATGCTGCTCTTTTCAATTTGACTACATTTGAATTAATTTGTACACCGTCTCCCCAATGAGCACCTTAGCCTTCACTCTGACTTTCCATGAAAATTCATTTTTCTAGTGATATTTTTTTCTTCAGTATTGTATTTGGTTCACTTCTCTTTCAATCTAATTCATCTGGTAGTGAAAAGACACTATAGGTGTCAATGCAATGAAATATCTTGGTTTTTTCTTTTTTTTTTTTTAATCCTGGTATCCTATGAACAGAATAACTTGATTCTGTTTCCTTAGATGCAATTCAGATGCTCTAGGGTGTCAGAAATGGCATCTGGCACCTATTCATTTAGGTAATAGAATTTTTCTCCTGACTCTTCACTGAGTCACATCTAGACACCCACTTTTCAAACATCTAAAGACATGCTCATATATATCTATCTATATATATATGGAGAGACAAAAATTAAACCAAACCAAACAAAACAAAATTTTAAAAGCCCACAAACTCCTTTAGTTTAACACAGTTGAAAAATCAATGGAGATACAACCCTCTAAAACATTTCTTACTGGTTCACCGTTTTTTTTCTCTCCTGAATCTTTTTAACAAAATGTATCGTGTATAGAGCATTTTAAGTGTATAAATTTTTTAAAACCTCCAAAAAAACCCCAACAAATTCTGTTGCCATTTTCTATAATGATTGAACTTACACTGTGGGTGGCATCTTTGAATAGTGTGACATAAAAGCTGGTTTCCAAAAGGAATGCACTAGGCATGTCCTTACCTTAGAGGAAGTATGGTCTCTGAAGGTCTGGTCACTTATCTTTTGGTCATCCTCAGAGAATCAAAGTGCGCTACCATCCCTTCTCTGCTGATACACTTCGGTTTCCTTTGGAAAGGTGGTGGTAATTAGAAATGATGTCAGTGTAAGTCTTCATGTGTCATGGAATCAGGATATGTTCTCAAAGAATCAAGAATGTGGATTATATCACAGATTGTTCTTGTACCATAAGAACAATAGAACAAGTCAGACATAAATTGTGCTTTGGATGCGTATCCTATCCTTAAAAATGTACACAGAACAAGGACATTTTTGATGCAAGTCACACAGTGACTGCTATCACCTCACCAAATTTAAGAAAATTTTAACTGCTTCTCATAAAGTGATCTTAAATATGCAACATCAAAAGTAAAACAATAAATTTACAAATTGAAAAGTTTTTTTTTCTTTTTTACATCTACTTATGGATGAGCACCAGAGGTCCATATGATTACTACTCCTTAAAATCAAAATGGTATGCAATTATAGACATGCCAAATAACCGTGGCAGCAAACACTGAATTAAATATGGATATTCTCCAAAATCTTGTCATTTACGAGTTGGCCAAAGTTTATAAAATCAAATATATTCATTTTAGAAGCCTTCCATGTATGAATGGAATAATGATAAATCAGACAAGAAAAAGAAGAAAATCCTGTCTTTGCAGTACTGCTCATCTCCTTCCACCTCTCTTTGGGTTCCCATGTTCCTTCTCTTTTAAAATTCTCCTTCTGTCACAGAACACAGACATGCTATGGGGAATCACATCAGAAGGAAATATACCCGTTGTCGATTTCCTATCTTCATATCTATAACTTCTTATGCTATATGTGATTAAGACAAAAGACTGGAAGAAAGACAAGCAATAAAAAATAAAACAAAATTTAAAAATTAATTAAAATGGAGAAAGCTGAGAGAATAGAATTTGGGTTCAAATGAGAACTAAAGGGAGAAAAATAAAGAATTTTTACAAGGCAGAAAAAAAAAAGAATTCATTTACCAATGTATAGACATATAGAAAGCAGAAAAATATATTAATCATATTTAAAATAATGCAATACGTTATCAATATATATCAATCGCTGAAAAATTCTGTATGTGCTATCACACTAATTTAAATTGTGTTGATCACTCCTACCAGGTGCAGATGGCATTTTTCATACTACAGCAGCAGGGTAAGGGATATAAATTGAAACATAAAACTTCAGTCTGCCAAGCATAAGTAATTCTGGAGTAGAGCAAATGGAGGATTTTTATATGAAACGAGTCAGGTTGGTTTTGCTGGCCACAGCAGAACAAGTGTATTGATTTTCTTGACACCTTTTACCTCCCCACAGATTACTCACATCTTTGCAGTTTTTTGTTCTTTGGGTCCATGGATTGACTTGTGAGTGGAAACCAGCCATGTGTGGTGTATTAGAGATTTCACATCTTGGCATTAGAAGAAGATATGCTGTTTGATGTAGCTACAATATGACCCATGTCTAGTGAACCACAGTTCTGCACCCTTAATAGACTTGAATATGGCTATGTACCCCAGATGAGAAGTCGACTTAATCTACCCATGCAGAACTCCATGTCCTTTTCCTTAGGCTGCTTATGACACTCCCCCTCACTCATACAGATCCAGTTTATGTACACCGAGTGAAGAATAGCATAAAAATATAAGTAGACATACATGGATTTGCCAAGGGAACTCAGGATGTGCAGAACACAGGCCTAGGAAGTCCACTGTAAATGCCACAGCCTCTTTCCATCTCCTTAAATGCACAAATCAATTTCAAGAGTAGTAGTAAGAAAAAGAAGCTATGCTACCTTGGTGCAGGTAAAGAAAATGCATCTCCACACATGAAATCCTGCTCCACTCCTTCCCCTGTTACACATTCTCACACCAGAGTTCCACCAACTGCAGCTTAATGCAGTTAACTCAACCTCAAAGAAAGACAAGTAAACTAGGTAAATTACCACAAGGTGTTCAGAGTGTTGGAAGTGAAGGGCAATTCTTTAGAAACCAAAGATACTAATGTCTTCAGCAAACAACACAATGACAAGGTGTTGCAGAGGTGACTCTGAATATGTCTGGCAAAACTGTTACTTAAAGAATGCCATATTGCTATGTTGAATACTCAGCAAATGAAAAAGGAATAAAGAAGATCAGAAGCAAAGAAAGCAGTGTCAGTTCTGCCCGCCTGGTTACTGTTGTCATTAATATTAGTGCATCGTCTTTGTTGGTTTTTCCCCAACCACAACCTTTGACTAATGTTTCCTTTCATAGTGCTCCTGATCCTTGTGGGGATAATAGGTGAAAGTACACACATTGAACACATTTAAGAACATGGACTTAAGGTTGGGGGATGAAGGAGAGTAGAAATATGCCATGAAATAAAAATTAAATGAGAATAACTTTGGTAATATGAAAAGGAGAATAAAAAATTAAAACAAAAAACAACCAAACAAAAACAACAGGAAAGAAAAGGAGTAGGAGGAGGGAAACAACCAAATGAACAAAACAGAATGTAATCTGTTTGTTTTATTCCTGTGACCCAATGGAGAAGAGAGATATTGACATCATGATCATTATAACTTCTAGTGTTTGTGGATAAACAATAATACTATCATTCCAGAATCAAATCAGTCTCGAAGCCACCGTTACATATATCTGTTTATGAAATGTTTGGCTTCTCAAAATTGCATCTAGGGTATTAAATTGTTGTTATTTAGAACTGAATTCTCAACACTTTTAAAATATCTATAAATTACTTTGCAAATATTATTAGACTGAAAGATAAAAATGGGATCATGAGCTCCTTTTGAACAGTTTTTGTATAATAAAGCACTTAGGCCAAAGTATAATCCCAAATGTACTTAAATGCACTTAAAATACCGTAAAGTAAGATAGCTTCCTTCCTTCCTTCCTTCCTGCCTGCCTCCCGTCCCTTCCCATCCCTTAGCCCTCCCCTTATCTATACCAATGTGGTCTTATAACAATGATATTCTGTATAAAGGGAAATGCATACACAAGGACATATTCTCATCAGATAGCATTTAAATTCTAAGCATGAAAAGTATTATAGAAAAAAGACTGATAGTACAGTAGTAGCAAGCTAAGTCAGCTAAGGTGAAAGGAAAGATGAATGAATGCAACAGTAATTTTCCAAAAGGAGATAATTTCCTTCTTTTTCCCTCAAAGAAAATAATTTTTCAAGTGTAGATTGAAATTTATATTTGCAAGTATTAAAAATATTCCTTGCTTTATAAGCAGCATCCTACAGCCAGAAAGGATCTGAAGATGCCTTTAAGAACTCAGCTTACATCAAATCAATCCAAGTACAATAAATGGAAAATATTATTTAAATAGTTAAATACAGTTTAAAACAGGTAGGAACATAAGAATATGATGCAATATATGAAATAGCACCTGTCTACAGAGTAGGTCTGTTGGGCAGAAAGAATCAGCAGGACTTAGGCATCATCCAAGTATGAAAATTTAAAGAGAAAGCTGAAATGAAAATGTGTATGTACATGTACATTACCTAAATAAGTAAGAGACAGATAAAATTATCTCATTTTAATCTAGATAATATCTTTCACTCCCTTTATCGTGAACAGTCAATATTATTATTTTGAGCCTATGAATTTCTCATGAAATCTCATACGATTAATTTTTCTCTATCTGTCAGCATCCATCTAAACTCTTTTCAATGTGTTGGCCAATTCCAAACATTTAAGGGAGCGGTAGAAATCTCAATATTCCATTAAATTACATTTAGTGTAATTCCCAGCTGGACTGGGAAAACCTGAATATGTTCCCACTGGCAAGAAGGCAGAATGGAGAATAAAATCATCTGCTCTGTTTGGCAGCTAAGTTCTTGCCAATCTTTGCATCTGTACTAATTTGTATCAACCAGCATTAGGTCTGAACTATTTATACCAATGACTGTATTTTGCACAGCCAGCAGCAGTAATGATATTTCAATTATGGTACCTCAAAAAGTATCCTAGTAACACCAAGCGTTTAAATGTTCTGAAACTATTGTACCAGTACTAGTATGACTACTATGGAGATGCAGACAAATATAGAGCATAATGTTTCCCAAGCAATATCTATTCTAATAAACAAAAGAGGGTAAAATTTTAAAAGTAGTATGCATTCTCAGAATTTCTGTTACTGAATTGTTAACTTGCTTCCTAAACCAGTGCTTTAACTACCTCTCTCTGTGTCCTGGTTTTGGCTGGGTTAGAGTTAATTTTCTTCTTAGTAGCAGATGTAGTGCTGTATTCTGGATTTAGTATAAAAATAATGTTGATAAAACACTGATGTTTCAATTGTTGCTAAGCAGTGTTTACAATTAAGTCAAGGTCTTTCCACCTTCCCAGGCCCTGACAATGTGGAAGCACGGGCATTCCACAGGAAGTGCACAAGAATCTGGGACAGAGCACAGACAGGGCAGCTGATTAAAACTGGCCAAAGGGATATTCCATACCATATGAAGTCATTCTCAGTATGTAACTTGGGAGAAGATGACCATGGAGGACTGCAGCTCAGGAGTTAGCTGGACATTGGTCAGCAGTTGGTGAGCAATTGTGCTGTCATTATATGTTTTGTATTCTCTTTTTAATGATCATCATCACCACCATCTTCAGTTTCTGTCCTATTAAATCACTTTCATCTCAATCCATATGTTTTTTTTTTTTTTTTGATTCTCTTCCCCATCCCACTGTTTGAGGGGGTAGTGAGTGAAAAACTGTGTGGTTGATTTAGCAGCCTGCTGTGTTAAAGCACAATAATCTAAAACAGTGAGTAGGCTTCATTCAGTGGATGCTTTGCTCCAGGGACTACGTCCAAAAGGCAATATTGATAAGACAGCACTACTTTAAGCTTACTTAAATATATACTTTTCTCCATCAAAGAATCTCTCATATACTTTCATGTTACAGCAAGGTGCAAGCAATGCGCACCTTCAGATTCATGTTTAAAAAATAAAATGCAAACACACTCACACACTATGACACCATTATATCTAACACTAAAATGAGGAAAGTACACAAAATAATCGCATTATACAGCTGCGGGAGCACTACACAGACTAGTAGAGATACAGAGCTAGGTTATCTGGTTGCACTCACTCTTCTCAAGGAGACAAAATCTTTATGGAGTAAGTCCAGTGGCCATTGCTAGTTGATCTCTTGGCCAAGGATTGGTTCCTTGAATGTGAAGCAGTGTATATATAAAAATGTATATACCTCTCTTACCACATTCTCTCTTGTTGAGGATAGGGGGCATGCAAGGAAGAAAGAAGACAAAAGTCTATTCCTGGGATCTTTATTCTATTGCAAAAGCTATTCTAAAAGGTGGCAGGGAAAAGGATGATATCTGTCCCTTCTCTGCCACCTTTTAGTAAGCTATCCAGCAAAGCTCTGATTTCATTCAGTGATTGTACTACTAATTATAGATCTTAGTCTCCTTTTATATATATAGCAAGTTGGATTTAGTCCAGAAGTTTCTCAAGGACAATGAGAAGCTCTGCCAACTGGGTAGCTAAGGGAAGGCAGAAACTGAAGTAAACCCTTCCTCTTGCTTTTCCATTCCCTGCTATTGGAGAAAAGATGGCTATTAAGCAGGGTACTAAGGAGCTACTTGCAAGATTTACTTTGGTGTGTTTTGGTGAATGTTGAATGTATGTCCACTGGAATCTTTAAATCGATAAAGTTTTTAAGAAAGAATTTGCTCTATGATTGTATAATTTAAGGAGGTATTTATTTCAAAGTTAACTCTGTATTTATTTTTGTATATATGACTAAAATATCAACAGGACAGCAGCTCTTCCTCACTTCTTCCCTCTCACCCATAAAGGTAGTAATAGAAAGATTACTTTAAAAAAACCCACCAACAACGCCCCCAGAAAAACCCAACTCCAAATTGTGGTTGAAGATACAAAGTTGAGAAGACAGGTTTTGAAAAACAAAAACTGTTGGACCAGATAATTCCAGGACAATTATGCTAACTGTGTTTAATATTATGCAGAAATGAAGCAGTATGGCAAAAAGCTATTCTTTTCAGGATAAAGATTGAAGTTCTGACTAAGCTGCTACATTTACTCACGTGCAAAGGCTCATTCTCTCCTGCTTGTAGTATTTAGAATAAAAAGTGTGATTGTAGCATGGGATACTATGCTACTGGCTTGTCTACTAACATTAGAACCGTGTTCTAGATCAGCTACCAATAGCAGAAGCACAGTAGTCACAAGAACTTGACTAGATGAATCTGTACTCATATTTCCTGTTTTCAGTGAGACCCATGACAGTCTGTTTCTCCCCTTAGCATTTGCAAAGTTCTGGTTGAGCCTCTTCAAGGTTATGCTTGAGGAGTTCCTTTAGCAGCCCAAGAGGCAATGGAACAAAACTTAACAGTCTTTTTTGTTGTTTCTATTTCCTCCTGCTTATTCATTAGGACTTTTGGGTTTGGGGTTGTTTTTTGTTTGTTTGTGTTTTAGTGGTTTTTTCTTTTGTTTTATGGGATGGTTTTTTTGTTCTGTTAGCTTTTTTTTACTTTCCCTACCTTATCCTTGCGGTTTTCTGTGTTGTGGCTTTTGGGGTGGTTTTTGGGAGTTTTGGGGATTTTGGTGGGGATTTTTTTGTTTGTTTGTTTGGTTGGTTTTTTTATTCTAGAAAATCACATGCCTTTGCATTCCAGGTCTCTACATACCCTTCCCATCCAACAAATGCTTACAGAAATTATCACTAAAGAAAACATAACTGCAATTAATCTTGTATTATTACTTTAGATGTCTTTAAAGTTGTCTACACTGAAGCTACTCACTCTAGAGTACATTTATGTCTAATTAAGAGTAAAAAATACTTCCTAAGAAAATTATTCTTTGTTCATTTTAAAGATCTAGCTTAGTATAAGATCTTGATTAACAATTCTGTCTAAATGTAGTGTTGATCTTCTAAGTCATCTAGGCTAATATTAAGCCAGGTTGAGTAAATCTTTTACTCTATTTCCCTGATGTCAGGGAGGAGGGTCTATGTTAATATTAATTCTAAAGAAAGATGAAGAAATGTTTAGAAATGAATCATTAAGTCACCATAAGATTGTTTTAGAGACTCTCTTAATAGGGAGACCATTTAAATATTATTCCTCTCTTGGCTTTCTGCCTAGTATTAACACAGTCCATTATTGAATGGAAACATGCTTGGTATAGCTTAGTTCAAAGAAACATAAGCTTACATTTGCAAAACCAATAATCCTTCACTTGATTTTTTTTCTTACAGGTCAAACTTTTTTAAGGTCGAGACAGCTTTGCCTTAGATTAAAAAAGAAAAAAAAAGTAGGGTGTTTTGCTTGCGTGTGTGTGTGTGTGAACCTGTAGACAGATCAGTGGCTTTCTTCAGGACAAAAATATTTGGTTCATACATTCAAAATATCTCAATTTCTCCAATATCCCACCCAAATAATCTCTCCCTCCAAATATCTATTGCTATCCTCTTAAAATACCATCATTCTGTGAACCTACTTAAATTTTCCTGTTGGTTATGACCTAAATGTAAGAAACTCACATTTCATCATTTGAAGATTACTACTTGTCTTGGTGTTGTGTTTTTTTTTTTTCTTTTTGTGTTTGTTTTATTTTGTTTTTTCCCAGTTTGAATATCAAAATATATAGGGAATTCTTCATACTAAGCTGACAGCAAATACTGAAATAACTTTTGACTTCATAGTTAAAAACACAATCACATCATTGAAGGATTCACATTAAGTCATTAAGTTAAATTTTGAGTTAGGGACTACTTGGTTTTATCTATTCTAAATTCCAAAATTATAACATTGAAATAAAATTGAAGTCATTGACAGCAGATTGAAGAACAGTTTCCTATCTTAAGGACTCTGCCAAGTGAAGATATACTATAAAATGACATCTTCAAATACCATTTTATTTAAAATTATATAAATACCTTAAGTATCTTTAGAGTCTCAATAGTAGAGTATATTGAGAAGTAAGTTTAAAAGCCTAATCTTTTGGGAAATAAGAAGGAGAGATAAATTGGTATACATGCTTCACATTCTGAAAGCTTTTCATCTGCTGCTTGTTGAAATCCAACTGAAATTAAAAGGATTTAAGCAGATCCACTAATTCGTGCCCCATAACAGCCTACATTGCATTACCAATCCTGCAATCTGCAGAATGATTCCACTCGTGTGAAGTATGTCTACTTTTTGCACAAAATGATTGCTTTAGCTGTATCTACTGTGATCAGTTATTTGCATATGCCACTTAGCCTCTGTTAAAATCTTCCTGGTTGTTAGAAGTTTACTTTTGTTGTAATACTTACTTTTCTTTTCAAAACACAAACTTTAAAAATTCAAATGCCGTGATCAAGGAATTTTATTTTTTTTTGGATAGAATCACACAATTGTAAAAGATATGGTCCCATTAGCCTAAAATAGGTGCCTGAATCTGTTACACTGTATGCATGAGCTTTCTACTTAAAGTGACCATCAGTAAAAAGTGCTAAGGACCATTCTGGGCATAAATAAGAACCAGTACAAAAATCAATATGTATTTACTGAATTGAAGCAAGTTATTTGATTGCTTTACTGTTTGCATCACTCCTATTTAGAGACTTTATTAAGGTTCTTAATGCAAAAGGATATTTTGCTTTGGGAAAAAAAAAAAGCAGTACTTAAAGGCTATTGCTATTTATATGCTTCCATTAAGAAGGAAATGAGTGGAAATACTTTCAATTGAAATGCTAATAGGAAGAAAAAACCCAACTTAATTTTCCATGAAGGAAAAGTCATTTCTGCTTATATTAAGTATCTGTATGAAACATTATATTTCACTTCAAGAGGGATTTTTTTTATTTTAAATTTAATAAATCTGTATTTTCCTCTCTTAATAATCAATATGGCTTTCAGAGATAGTGTCAGCTGTCATGAAAACTTGTTACTTCTTTGCATCTCTTCAGGAAAAGCTTTCATGTATGGTATATAACATAATATTGATTGGAATTAACATTACTAAGAATAGTGAAAAAATGCTTCGTTACAGATTGAAAAGTTGACAGGAGGATATAATGGTCAAAGACATATGGGCAATGCAATTTATGACCTGATTCAATGCAAAAGTAATTTTGGACTCTATTGACTTCAAACAGTTTTAAAAGACTTTATTAGAAGTTGAAGAAATCTTTTTTTAATCCAACCCCAAATCTGTTTTCAAATTAAAAAAAAAAAGTAACTGCATGCTTTACTGACATGCATATAGGACATAACTGTGTTTTATGTTAATTGAACTCTGAGTATTGTTTTTATTCATGACAACATGCCAAATCCCCTCTGTCAGATTTATTTACCCACATTCAGAAGCTTCATGTTATTTGAATCCCTGGAGATACCCACAAAAATCTTCCTGGAGCTGACAGTATGACAGAGAACTGAGAAAGCTCATGTTCTGGAAAGCATTCGGAGGCCAAAGCAAATACATTAAACAGTAGTATTTGATATCTATGTTTATGCAATTTAATTAGTCTCTGTGTTTCAGTTTTTCAACAAAGTCGCTTTGGCAAGAAAAAAAAATTAAATGAAAACCAACCACAAAACCAATCAGAAGATTCACATTTCCCATTTTAATTTCTGAGAAGACAGTGTATTTACCTAAAATATTAGGATTCAACAGTGAGGTAAGATAAAAGATTGTGGGGTCCCATTCATGCAGATAGCTTTCTGGATAAAAGATGGATCTTGAAACATTTCCATGCACCTGAAGAAAAATACATGATTTTTGTGCAGTCTGTGAAAGTCTGGAGTTTAAAAAAACTAAGCCTGGTCCTCACAAGTTGGAAGATGTCAGGGCAGAAGGGAAAAAGACTGGTGAGATTAGTGATGAGAAGTAAAAAAGTGGTGTGTTGGGACAGCTAAATGACATCAGAATGTAGAATTATACTTGGAGACATTTTTTAGGGACAGGAAGAAACTTTGGTATAAATGCATAGGAAGCTTAGATGGCTCTCATATGGTCAAATGTAATCTCTTTAAAAGTAGAGGGGTTTTTTTCTAAAGAAGTAAAGGAAAATAACAAGACAGTCTGAAGAGATGGGTAAATTCTGAGGTTGGCAATAACTTTTTTGATATAGTTCTGATGGAAATTCAATGAGCTGGGCTTCAACCCATGTTGGAAAACTCTGGAGGATTTCTCACTCTAAGGAAAAGAGTAAGAGTTCTTCACTCTTTCTGCAGGTTGTGAGTCATGATTTATTTTGCATAACTGATGAGAGAAGTGGAAAAGTAGTTACATAGAAGGAACAAGAACTGTCGGCTTTATTGCCTCCGATCTGGTTTTATTGTACATGAAAGATGTGAATGGACTCATTGAAATACATAATGTTCATCTGCTCATGCTTTCTGGAGACCTTTAAAGTAATTAATATTCTAGAACTGTCTGGATCATTTTGAAAACTGGAAAGTTATATAAATGGTTATTTTAAAAATTGTATTAAAAATAATCTGGTAATGTTATCCAATGTTATGTTTTGGGTAAAACTAGGATTTATTTTTTGTAATTCAAGTAATGTTTACTTACAAGGAAATGGAAGCCCTAAGTCCTGTCAATCACACCTTCATGATTTTGCAAGCAGAAATCCTGTGTATTTACTCTTGTAAATTGTACTCAGTAAAGATTCAAATTTCCAACTAAGAAACACAGAAATAGATGGTAAAATGCTGCATCATTTTTACATTATATATCTTGTGTAGAGTAGTACCATGGAAGTTATTTTATCCCCCTGAACTCATATATTCATTAATCCATCCCACTAAACATCAATGACATTTCTTTACCTGATTCAGATTCTTAGGATTCTTAATTTTACTTTTACAGTCTTTTAATTATATTTCATTAGTAGAAATACACTTTATTGGTGGAAGTCACATATTATTAGTCTGAGTCTATTTTGATGAAAGTGGCTAATAGAAATATGTTTATGTTTAACAAGTCGATTAATGTTTCAAATTGTAACATTTGCCTCAGAACAAACCACAACACAGTTAAAAAAATAGCTAAAAATAACACTAAATGTCTGATTTTTTTTTTTTTGAGATGTTCAGTATCACCTTCAACTGGATCAAAATTTCATGCTAAATACCTACACTTATATGGCTGTGCTGATAGTTGGAATTGCACTACAACAACAAGGTAAGACAAGTTTTAATGACCTACTGAACAACTGTATTGATTTTACTAAGGGACATCTGTGTTTGAGATGAAGACCATGACCTCCATGTGTTACTCCTAGCCCTGTAATGCTCTCTACTTTTCCCACACAACTATAACAACCTATAGCCTTGGTAAGTGTGCAAACTTAAGCCTCAAAAACAAGACTAAGCCTCCCATGACCTGACTATTTTCTCTTTGCGATAGAAATAAAGTTCCTGCTGCTGGGTCCTTAGACTATGGTTGCTCAGAGTGAGGGACCTGTGGGTTTCAAAATATGCTAAATTAAACTTTTGACCTGCATATCTTGTGTTTCCCTTGTGGATTTACAGATAGACCGCATTGTTTTCAACATAATTAAAATGATAGATGACAAAGTGTAAACTGGACAAATCATGCTGCTTTCTCTGTTGTGGTTTTAATAATTCTAATAACTGAAAACAGATTTCTAAAATCTCAGCCAACATAATATGGCTGTAGGTACTATAACGAATACAATTTGGAGCACTTAACAGATTTCCTCCAGAAGCAGCTGGAAAGTTGTGGAACCTATTAAACATGAAAATATTATTCTTGATGTTAACTTCACGCAGTGTTCTGAATATATATGGATGCTACCCTACAAAGGCCAAAATAAGTTTTTGCCAGTGAGTTAAAAGGTTCAGGGTTTCACTGCATGCTTTTGTATTGGACTTTCTATAAATTGCACAGAGTACAGTGAGCTTTGGACTTAAGTCAATAAGCTCCTAATTGATTGCATAATGAGTTTCTTTTTAGTGTCTGATTTTTGAATAATGAGGATCTAATGAGTTTGTTAACTATAAAAAATACATTAAACAAAATTAAGTCTAAAATAATTACATTCAGAACAATGAACTTAAAGTACATTTAGAAAACAAAAGCATTTGAGATAAGAATTAGTACTCATCTTCTTAGTTACTTACAGAGTCTGCAAGTCAAATGTAATTTTGAGTATTAGTGGCATTCTAATATCACTAATTATTAGTGGCATTCTAATTAGTGGCATATTCTGTGGCTCCCATTGTAATATCAAGCTTCCCAGCATATAGCAACAGAAACCAGCAGATTTAAAACATAACTGCATGATATCTCTTCTTGGATTTCAACCTGAAATCTAGGGTAAATTTCTTAACGATAATACATTAATTAATTTTTGAACTATTTTAGTGTGAATTTTATTTTAAATTCTACTTACCTCTTACCATAAGTGGATGACACTTCCTCTGTGGTTGTCCTGTAGCGACATTCAGGGAAATTCAGCTGATATTCTGTAGTAGACCATTTTCTGACACCTGTGGTATGAGATTGTGGTACAAAAGATGTTAAAAAATGGGGTCGATGGAGGGATAAGTGTCTCCATTGAAAGTTGTACCATAGGCGGCAGCTTCTGACTCTGTAGACCCAGCTGTTTGCCTCTGTGCAGGAAAGTCTTGCAGTCCATCCCTCAGCTCAGTGAGAACTGTATTTTCTTTCTTAATCAATTCATCATCATTGCCTGCTGAGCTCAGCAAATGTCACATGGACTTCCAGGAGCTATGAGAAACGTGAGAAACACAGCAAGATGGTAAGTCATATTTAGGGTCTATACTAGTAAACTAAATAGGATCAGAACATGTCATCAAGCAATAGCCTGTGATTATCCATGCTGGCTACTTGGTACGTGCCTTTGCACAGGTCCAGGCCATAACAAACATTTTTGTTTCAGGCAGTGATGAAGTGTGGATAGCTCCACAGGTAAGCAACTAGTCACAGTAAGCAATATAGAGGTGGTACTTTAACTACATGTATGTGAGCCATAGCATGCTAGTATGTCTCAGAGCAATGTACTGACCCTTATTCATTTCCATTAATACCACAGGCTAGTCCTGAGGTCCCCATTTCTGTGTTGATTTCTTGAAACTGCTCCTCAGCTTCCACCTTTTATCTCAGTGAACCTCTCCCCACATCTACAAAGTGATGAAAGGAAGGTATTCATAACTAATCTCCCATACCCTTAGCTAGTTTTGGTCAAAAAGTGTTTTATCATCCTCTTGAACCATTGATCCTTTAAACCCAATCAGTTCCACTTCTTTTAGTGTATGCAGAGTGAATATATGAAGGGAAATAGTCAGGAGAAAAATATTTAACTCACCACAATTGCAAACTGCTTTTGCAAGGGTGACAGCAGTGAGAAAGCACTGAGATGCAATATAGAACTTGTCCTACAGGTAGGTTGCTTTTTGTTTTGTTTTGTTTTAATAAATGCACAAGTGTGATTAGCTAAGTTGTAAAAAACCATGAACAACTATCATTACTTTTAGAATTTCATGATGGAAGGGAACAATGCAATTTCATATTTGATTATAAAAATGTGGTTTTTTATTTAGTGGTAGAACATCACTCAATCTAGAATGGACTAAAATTTCAACTGAAATATTAACATAGTAAAAGTGCACAAGTGTATCATATAATGGTAGGATGAAGGGTAATGGCTATAAATTGGAAGAGGGTAGATTTAGACTAGATATAAAGAAGATATTTTTCACTGTGAGGTTGGTGAGACACTAAACTCATTGCCCAGGGAAGATGTGGCAATGTTCGAGTCCAGGTTGAATGGGGCTTTGGATGACCTGGTCTAGTGGGAGGTGTCTGTGCCCATAGTAGGGGGGTGGACCAAGATGATGTCGAAGGTCCCTTCTTATTCCTACAAAGGATTTTAAACAAATATTTCAGGGAAGGTAAGTACATATTATTTTATTTCAAGTATTTGAAACCAAATGTCCAGACAGTTAAGGTGATTCAGTTAAGTTTAAATATGTCAGAAGCCAATCTCAGAAGAGCAGTGAAAATTATAAAATATGTCATACTAATCTGGTTTATAATGTTGCAATCATATTTATTTAATTAAATTTATAATAATAACCACCATTTGAGAATAACACACCTCCCTAGATTCTGATTTTATAGCCTCTAAGGCATTGTTGTCTCTCTATACTCGTGATTAAGTTAACTGTCAGTTCTTGTTGTATAAAGTTTTGAAGTTTGTTTTTACTTTATGAATATAGCCCGTGGATATTAACAAGAAAGTAGGGCTTTAAACATATCACAGAATCACAGAATCACAGAATCACAGAATCGTAGGGGTTGGAAGGGACCTCCAGAGATCATCGGGTCCAACCCCCCTGCCAAAGCAGCTCCCTAGCACATATTGCACAGATAGGCGTCCAGACAAGTCTTGAATATCTCCAGAGAAGGAGACTCCACCACCTCCCTGGGCAGCCTGTTCCAGTGCTCTGTCACCCTCACTGTGAAAAAGTTCCTGTGCTCCAATTTGCAGCCATTGCCCCTTGTCCTATCTCCACAGACTACTGAAAAGGGGTTGGCCATATACTCTGCTGGAATATTTTTACTACAAATGGAAGGATATATCTTGACCAGGTACCCTCTTTTATAGCTATAATAATTTGTAGTTCATTATTTATACATTTTAAAATTTGTTTTCCTACTAAAATAAGCAACATTAGTATCAAATATCAAGCTGTATTAATTCAATGGGTTCTTTCTCATGATAACCTATATTTGCTGCTTAATTACCCAATCTCATTCCTAAAAATGAAAACTATGTTACTATCCACTGTTAGAATTTACAAAAGTCTCAGTATATAAAACTTAAATTGTCTGTGGGGTTTTTTTTTGGAGAGTGGGTAGTTTTGGTTTTGTCATTTTTTCAAGGGGAAAAACCCCGATAGGTCAAGATAAAGACAGTTTAATAAAACCAAAGGCCGTGTGTGGATACAAAGGAAAAAAAACCAGACAGACAAACAAAATATCTATTCTCTATTTCCTGTCATCAAGAAATGACCAGCCATCTCCAAGGAAGAAGGGCTTCAGTACCTGAAAAAGTTGTTCTGGAAGACAAACATCGTAGATAACTTTAGCTTCTTATTGACTAGCAGACATCGTGTGCTATGGAATATCCTTTTGGTCAGTTTGGGATGTCCCCTTCCAAGATCTCTCACATTCACAGCCCACTGATGAGGGGGGAGAAATGTTGTAGAGACAGCCTTTATGCCATGCCAGCACTGCTCATTAATAGCCAAACCCCTGGTGTGTTACCAAGACCTTTCTAGCTACCAGAACACAACACAGCACTGTGAGAGCTGCTATGGGAAAAATTAACTCCATCTCAGACAGATGAAATATAAAATACTTCAACAGGTAAAACTCCAGATGGGTTTTCCAAACCGTATCTCTTCACACTTGGAGATGCCTAAAAGTGAAAATTTGTATATTTTCACACATACACATAGGTATTCTCAAACTATTCCAAATTTAGACAGTGATAGAATAAAACTCCAACCAAATAAATATGGGAATGAGTCTTTCTCTTAACCAATCATCTCTCTCTTACTGTTTGCATATTTGCATGTAGTCTACATGTATGTTGTCACCATGCTGTCTCAAAATAATTATGCATATATTTTTCTTTATTAAAAGCTGATGGCAGACGAATTTATTAAGTATATACAGGATAGGTACGTACTCATAAATCTGGGTTATGTTTCAATCTGGTGATGCTTCCAGGTGCTAGAGGGATCACTTTTATTTGTCCCTGAATCTTATTGCTGTTACAATAACTTGGAAAATTAATTCTCTTTTTTAGAATCCGACACACAGCCGATCAACATAATATACTAGATAACCTGATCTAATGTGGATCTTTACATTTGCTCTGTGTTTGAATCCAAACCATAAAACCCAAAAGAGTTTATTAAACTGAAATGGAAAACGTCACCACCACTGCATAAAATTGTGGATGTGATTCATATATCCTGAAGGAACTGCTTTGTGAGCCAAACAGTCTTGGTCAGAGCTATGTCCCTTTGTGCCTTTACAAAACAATCCTATAGGATTTTCTGATGGATTAAAGGGATTTTTAGATGACTGTGAGGTAATCCTATAAGACTCAATCACATGTAACATTGTCCTACAGGATTTGTGAAGGACTAAAATATTATACTGTAAGACCTGTAATGCTTCCTTCAGAAGTGATACGGAAATGCAAGTCTGACTCAGTAGATGTTATGATAAGTACAAGTCACAAGACATGTGAGAGAATATATATGCATAACTTCTTTAATTTTTATAACACTTATGTACTCTTACTCTCTCAGGAATAATTCATTCGGGATTAACGACTCGTGCCATGAATTCAACCCTTCAATCTTCAATCAACTTCTTTTTTTTTATTTACAATTGAAGCAGGCATTTTTAAATAGATAGTCTACACCCCCTCCAGCCGCCCGCCTTTCTCCACCAGAACCCAGACACGCGAAACTACAACAGGCATTGTTTTACTTTTATCAACTAGCAGTTGACATCAGGAAGATACTGCATAATTGTCTGATTCTATTACATATAAATATAATGAAATATATGTTTAAGTTTACTTAAGTGTGATAAAGAGTAATCAAGACGTTTAAATATTAAGCAATCTACAATATTTGAAAATTAACTTAAATTGAGATACTATCAATAGCCCAAACGAATCCAAATATTCACATGTGTGTATATATGGGTATATATGCAACAACCTATTCTTTTTTCTTTTTTAATATGTAGGGAATTTTCTACAATACCTGCAACAAGGGAAATCCACTTACAATGAAATTTGCTCCCATGTTTAGACACCTAAATTTAGGTGGCTGTGAGAGCTCTCTGCCTTTGGACTAGATGGATAAACGATTAAAGTTGATGAAGATATAGTCAGAACACTCAATGGAATCTAGAGATTTATTAATCCTGTACTGCTTTTAGTGAGATGAGCAGGTCTCTACACTGCAAAAAACTGTATATACTGGGTTTCTTGTTTAGACATTTGTATCTAGAATCCTTTGAAACATTCTAGAGAATCTAATTCAAAGATATGACACAGGACTTCCAGGAGGCTCTTTGCTCTCCCACAGCGAAAACCACTGGCCAGATAGAATGTGCTAAGTAGCATTTCAAATATTTCTTTAAGCAGCTAAATCTAGGCTTAAATCTCTTCTGAGAATTTATAAACCTAGATCACATATATTCCCACAGTGAATACATGAATATATAAATATATGAAATAAATGCAATACTTTCTAGATACTTAGTGACTGATGTATCCACATGCAGTCATTGTGGACTGGCAGCTTGAGATCAGTTCCTCCTGTTTGGTCTTTTGCAAGTGCCTTACTGTAACTGGCTGGTAGTCTTTGAGGAGTGTGTTTTAAAAGAGAATTAAGTAAGACTGGAGTTTAGTTCTAGAATGACAAGAAAGCTGGATTGTGAGGATATGGTCGACCATGTTCTTTTTCTGAATATGAGGGGCACTGTTACTCATATTTTTCTAAGGAAATGCTTTGCTTGTTTTACTATGGTATCTATTTATATCTCAGGTGTATATTTCTGCAACCTTCAAGTACATAAAATATATTTAGGATTAATGATGTTGTACTACTGTATGGTGCTATGTTTTGTGTTTGTGACCAGAACTGTTCTGGTGAAACACCTATGCTTTATTGCTGAACAGTGTTTTACACAGTGTCAAGGGTTTTGGAGTGTTGATTAACGTAAAGCTCCACATGAGCTGGTAATGAACACTTGCAGCCCAGAAAGACAACTGTATCCTGGGCTGCATCAAAGGAGGAGCAACCAGTAGGTTAAGGGAGGTAATTCTGCCCTTCTGCTCTGCTCTAGGGAGACCCCACCTTGAGTACTGCGTCCAGCTCTGGGGCCCCCAGTACATGAAAGACATAGAGGTGTTGGAGTGAGTTCAGAGGAGGGCCACAAAGATCAGAGGATTGGAGCACCTCTCCTATGAAGACAGGATGAGAGTTGTGCTTGTTCCACCTGCAGAAGAGAAGGCTACAGGGACACCTAATTGCAACCTTCCAGTATCTAACGGGGGACTACAGAAAAGATGGGGAAGGACTGTTTATCAGTGACTGTAGAGATAAGACAAGGGGTAATGGGTTTAAATTAAGACAGTAGAGATTTAGATGAGATATAAAGAAGAAATTCCTCACTATGAGGCTTGTGAGACATGGGAAGAGGTTGCCCAGAGTAGTGGTGGATTGGATGGGGCTTTGGGTAACCTGGTCTAGTGGAGTTTGTTCCTGCCAATGACAGGAGATTTGGAACTAGGTGATCTCTAAGGTCCCTTCCAACCTAAACCATTGTCTGCTTCTAATTCTATGAAGACTCTGTTTCTCATACAGCTCCACCAGGAAATAGGCTAGGGACAGCTGACCCCGACTGATAAAAGGGATATTCCATAGCATATGACATCTTGCTCAGAAATAAAAGCTTTGGGAAAGGAGGAAAACGGCAGAAAAAATTAGAGTAATGTCATTTTTATTCCCAAGTAGCTGTTACCATATGATGAAGTCCTGCTTTCCTGGAAATGGTTGAACACCTGCCTGACAATGGGAAGTAGTGACTGGTTTTCTTATTCTGCTTTGCTTGCACATGCTGCTTTTGCTTTACCTATTAAACTGTCTTTATCTTTACACACATTTTTTCTCAGTTACTCTTCCAATTATCTCCCTCATCCCACTGCGAGGGAGTGAAGGAGTGGCAGTGTGGTGCTGAAGTGCCTGCCCGGATTAAATCACAACATTTTAATATGTGAAAATAATCTGAAATTCAATTACAGTTTTTCAGGAACAATAATTTGAAGAGGAATTCCAGAGTTTAGAAAGGAACTGAAATTATTTTATCAAGATAATTTCTGCAAAAGGTGAAGAATGGATATTCCAGTCCAGTTCCATCTGTGATGCAAATTAGAAATGTTTCATTTACTTCAGTACAGAAATGCCAATTTACAGTTGATGAGATTGCTCCTTCTGCTTTGAACTGAGACCATGATATAAAGGAGAAGTTATCTTGTCAGTTTTATTTGCTGTAGAATCAGCTGTACCACTTTTATTGTTTTGGTATATAAATAAATTTATGTGTTTCTCTATCTACTTAAGTTTTATTTGGAGTAAAATATTCCCAGTCTCAAAATTGCTGACGAATGTGAACAGATTGTCTCTGACCTTCTCTGCTCATGCAGCACAATTAATTTTGGCAGGTTTTCCTGTGTGATGGACCGCTACACTCTGCTTATTTTTACACAATAAGAATGTGCCTTATAATGTTGTCAACTTTGAAAATTTTTTTTAGTTATTTTTATGTTGAAACTTTAATAATAGTTGATGCTCGTTCTGAAGTACTAGTAAATAGTTCTGTAAAGCCTTTATTATCCAGATGAAAGGGTATTTTCCCTTCCATATTATGGAATGGATTAAGTCACACAGAGTTCATTTTAAGATTGCTTGTAATCCCTTGTCATCTTCATGTTAACAGCTAGACCTGTTCTGGCTAATGTGTAAGATGCTTCATTTGGACTGTATTATTATGGCCTTAAACTGTGCCAGGGCAGGTTTAAATTAGATGTTAGAAAAAAATTCTTTATTGAAGGAGTTGTTGGGATGTGGAACAGGCTGCCCAGGGAGGTGGTTGTGTCACCATCTCTGGATGTGTTTAAAAGACAGGTAGATGAGGTAATTAGAGATATGGTTTAGTAGAGGACAGGTATGGTTGGACTCGATGATCTTAAAGGTATTTTCCAACCTAGTCATTCTGTGATTCTGATTCTGTGATTTGGTCTTCATTTGAACCTCGTGTTAACTAGGTTCCTCTCACTTACCTTTGGGCACTGACAGCAGAGGTTTCCAAATCTGAAGTATGCATCCTTGACTCTATTGAAGTCTAAGGAGGGAAAAATGCCACTTGTAAGGGGTTGTACCTCAGATCTGTTTGGGTGTCTACAGTAATGTGAGAAAAAATAATCCTGAAAAATGCATCTTTCCTTCCTTTAACACTAAATGGAATTTAGGTTGATGGCATTCTAGATGTTTACATCTGGTTGAAAAATTCTAGTCTGTCTCTTTAATAATGTCATATGTCCTGTGTTCTCTACAATTTCCTTAGAATCTAATTAAAGTATTTCAAGTACATTCTTACAGTTATCACTTTATTTTTAATTTATGGGCAGTTGTATTTTAGTTCCGGAGGTTGTGTTTCTTATGAATATGGCTCCTGTGAAATATATAAGGGAATATAAGGTAAGAAAAGACAGGCTTCTCTTACCTTCACGCTGTGCTACAACAGTTGCTCAGTGTTCATGTGTGCACTTATCTCACTTGGAACATATTCAGGATCACAGTTATTCTCATGGTGACACTTGTGTTTTCATCATGTTCCCTGAAAAAGATAATCAAATACTACATGAATGCCTATGTAGTTGTGAAACATTTTTTTTTTCATCTACATATTCTTCCTCAGTCTTTGATTATGTTGCATCTTTCTTTGAAACCAGCTGGTTCTTCTGCAAAAAAAGAAACACATTTTGTGACCTGAGACTATTTCAAAGTGAGCCCTTAACGATTTGCTTTGCTAAAATAGGAAAGAACTTATGTGGATGTGTCATTGTGTTTTAGTATTTGAAGGTTATTCTTTCTCTTGGGGGTCAGTATTGCTTATGTTTATAGGCTGTCTTTCTGGTCACAAAGTCACCTTGTATATATTAACACATTAATCAGTTAGCGACAAAATACTACGTATCCACATTGTTTATCAACTTCTTCCTCTATGATAAATTAAATTCTACCTTTTTTTTTGCTTCTTGACTGTTATTTACATCAGGACACCAGCGGGTATGTGTTCTCCATGTCTTCATAGTTATCCTTGGGATAAATGAGGAGGCTTAACAAAGTCATGCGCAGTTGTACTTGTGCAGCTGTATACTCCTTGTGCATTTGCATCTGCTCCCACAGCTATTTGAAATGCATTTAGCTTCTGGTTATTACTACTCATTTTTTTTCCTCAGTTACAGATCCTGATTCTTGCTGTTGATTGACCAGTTTCTTGGTTATCCAAGATCCACAATCCATTTTGGGATTTTACTTTTCTATAACTTGTCTCATCACAGTTTACTATCCAGTTTTCTCTTGCCTTACATATTTTTCTATAATAATCTGTTTGAAGTTCTCTGCTTTTTCTTTCATGGCATTGTAAACTCTATTCTTTTTGTCAAAAAAAAAGTATAATTTCTCAGATACTCCTGGGATATCTTGCCTTTCTTTGTGATCTTCCTAACTTTTATTCAGGATTCATTATTTCAATGCTTTATGAATCAGTTTTTGCTGGGTTTTTCCAATTCAGTGATGAGGGGTTTTTTTGTCTACTTCTGTTTGTTTTGGTTTTGGGTTTTTTTAATTCTTTTCAGGGGTGAGGTATAAAGCAATAGTTGGCTTTTTGGATATAGGTAGGTAAAGACATACAGCTGATTCACAATAATAATGTATTAATATAATTTTAAGCGTCCTTGACCATGATTCTCCTACTCATACCTTATACAACCGTTTATATATATGCAAAATGAAAAATGAACTGAAGTGAACTCTTCTCTGGACTGACAAACATGTATTTGTTATAATCTTAATTCACTGCTGAAAGAAAATCTGACACTTCAAAGAACTGAAATAATTGTGCTCCATGTTGCTTTAGAAGGCTCAGTAGGGCATTTGCTTTCCTTTAAAGTATGAGTTTCATCTAATATCCTCCTCAACTACACTACATTAATCACATTATTTATCTGATTACCTTTGAAAACAAAGTAATAGACTCAAAAAGAGAGAGACTCTGCTGACATATATTTGTGAAAGACTGGATGTTAATTAGCATGACAGTAATGGCAGAAGAATAGAGTGGTAAAATGACTTATTTTTCTTTATTGCTGTACCTTGATGTATTTATATGCTGCACAGAGAATGATAGAATTTTAAAGATTACCCAAACCAAAAGACACAATTCTTGGTTTACATATCTTTTCTCTATATTCCTGACTTATTCAGACACAGAGAATGCAAGAGAATAGCACAATGCCACCAACCAGAATGTAAACCTAAAGAAATATTTTCATCAGTGTAAGCCTAGTTTTCCTGCAGCATGTCTCAAATTTGGAAACATGACTGTCCCTTCGAAGCCTGCCAAAGATCGCTGCTCTCCACAATAAGCGGTATCATTATAATTTTTCAGCGTTGTCCTGGTAATTTAAACAGTATAAAAACAAAAGTAGTAGCTGGTAGGGAGATTGTTTTCTTCTTGTTTTATTCAGGTTATTTCAAGGGTTTTTGAGGGAATTAAATAATAAAAAAAAAATTAACACAGCATATCCTTTAATTATGACTATAAAATTTTGAACAAACATCACTTTTTCTGGTGTAATAAAGTTCTGCTTCAAAACAGAGTTTATATAGTGTATATGTCCTTTTCCTTCTGCCTGTCCTCTGCGGTGAAATAAATTTAACCCATCTGTTCTGAGGTGTCTAAAAGTTAGACATCTAACTTTTCTAGTCTGGTCGCCTTTTGTCATAGTCAACATAAAGAGTCAGGCATAACTTCAGAACAATTCATCTCACCCTGAAACAGGCATCCACAACAAATCAGTTTAAAGTTTTTGGCTGTACTATTTCTTCTACCATAGCTATAAACTTGGCTTACTAATTGTAGACATCTAGCTGATAGATACCTGCAGCTAGCTGAGACAAATTCCACTTGAAATACTCAATTACTTGGAAAAAAATATAATTTTTCTCTGATGGATGATGAAACTTATCTGCATAGAACATCTGGTTCTTTCTTTGATGAGTATTATTAACCAAAGGTACACTGGTAAGTTTCCACATAGTCTGAAGATGCACTAGAACAAATGATTAATGAATAAATTTGGACCAGCATGCTCACAATCTTAATCTCATAAAATTTTTACATCAAAATCTTGGTAACATGTAGTTAAGGAATAAAATTTATAGAGAGATTCTGAGTTTTTGTGTTTCTTTATGCTGTCTCTTGAAAACCCCTGTACTTTATGATGCTTGGAGAGTTCATACACTACATATATGTTTCTAGAGTACCTATGGCCCCTCAGTGCCTACAGTAATAAGATTTAGGATTTTTGCTTGAGGTCTATTTGCTGATTTTGAATATTCTTGATGTTTGGTTTTTGGGCTTGGTTTTTTTTTCCCCTCTTCTCTCCTCTTATACACAAAAATGACTGTCAAAAATGACTGTCGTGGTTTTGCCCCAGCTGAGAGTCGCACCCCACACAGTCACTTGTACTTTTAAAAGGAAGAGGGAAGGAAAGTTGGGGGAGGGGGGAAAAGGGAAGAAAGAAAGGAGGAAAAGAAACTAAAACCCCGCAGGTTGGGATAAGGATAGTTTACTAAACAAAGCAGAAAACTAGATATAACAATAACAGGAGTTTATAGCACAAAATATATGAAAGTGGTGATACACAATGCAGTTTCTCACCAAACCACACAACTCAGGCCGCACAGCCTAGAGCCATCCCGGAACCCGACCGTCCCCAGAAACTGCACATCCTGGCATTGTCTCCTCCTCTTCTCCCCAGTCTCCCTTTATACTGAGCATGATGTAACTGGCATGGAATATCCTCTTTGGCCAATTCGGGTCACCTGTCCTGGCTGTGTCCCCTCCTTTCTCATTTGTCTCTTTTATAACCTTCTATTCCTCTTCTGGGTTCCTGGTCCAGAGCCTCAGTAACTCTAGTATTTTTTATTATTCTGTCTTTTCCCCTGTACAATTACATTGGAAATATAATTAGAGATCTAATTCTGTCTAGGTCCTCCTAGTCACATTTTCCTTTCCACTATGCCTATACTTTAAGGAAGTCCCATACCTTCTTGTAAGTCAGTTCTGGGCTCGGAGGTACAGGAGTGATATTGAACTAGAGCAAGTCCAGAAAAGGGCCGCTAAGTTGATTAAGGGACTGGAGAACCTGATATAGGAGGAGAAGCTGAGAAACCTGGGACTGTTCAATCTGGAGAAGAAAAGGCTTAGGGAGATGTTGTCAATGCATATAATATCTGAAGGAGGGAATGACAAAAAAAGCATTAGATCTTTGTCAGTGATGGCTACTGATAGGACAATAGTCAATAGGCAGAAATTAAAAACCATGAAATTCCACATGAATACAAAAAGACAGGTTATTTTACTGTGAGAATGGTCAAACACTAGAACAGATTGTCAGAGTAGTAATATCTGCCTTTGGTGATACAAAAACATTGACTGGACATGGTCCTGGGCACCCTGCTCCAGCTGTCCTTGCTCTGAGCTTGGACATTGGACTAGATGATCTCCAGAGATGCTGTCCAACTTTAACTATTCTTTCATTCTGTAGTTAGATTGGAAATATGATTAGGGACATATATCTGTCCAGGTTCTTCTTGTAACATTCAGTCCTTTAATGCTAGGCGTGTACATCTTACCTAAGCTCTATACCTTCCTACAGAAGTGCCGTAAGTCCATAAATTCAGTATGTCCTTAAGTCTAATAGCTACCTCTATAGAAAAGGGGAACGCAGCATCCTTTTTGTATACCTGCTCACTCTTGCAGGCAAATCTAGGCCTGCATTCAGGCAATTTTCTGAATAACAAACTCCTGAAGTTCTGACATACAGACTGTCAATTTATATGAGTTTGATTGGAATAGCAAACCTTTAGCTTTGTCTTCACATACAATTGCAGGCATTTTATTCTTCCATACACCATGTGCTCCACACTGTGATTCCTAACTTCTTTAAGTTATGCTTACTAATCTTACTCTGTCCTCACCATGAAAAAATATTATAAATTTAATAACTGTCAAAGCAAAGTCAGAGCAAAAGACTGTATCACTGTGCTCGCATTACCAGATTCTCTGAACAGTAGTAGTAACGTGATGAAATACTTGTCTGATAAAACACACCTGCTGATGCAAGTACCCTTGAACCCAGGAATAGATAGGTCCATTGGATGTATCTATCACTGCCTTGCATCTTCTTCACAGCATGTTTTTCACACATTATGAGCAGCTGCAAAAAAGGTGGAAAGAGGCTCACAGTTTGTCCTGCAGCAGTGAAAGCTTCAGCCACTATAAAGACAGAAATTCACACTTTGTGCTGCACAAAAGATTATAGAGATACTTCTGTCTGCAGTGTTAGCTTTCAGGGTGCCAGCTTTTTTTTGACAGAAAATTAATTGTTTGTCCATCTTAAAGGAGACTTGTTTGTTATCCTAATCATGAATCAATAATTTCTGCTCAATTACTATCCTCTTTTTTTTTTTCCAGGTGCATGAAGCACTAAAGGTTCTTTCACAAATACTATTTGCAGCCTTGTTATACAGAATTCAAAGCTGTGAAATTTGAGACTATATTAGAAATATGAGAAATATGTAGCAACTTTGCAAAATTACAGTGAGCCTTTTCTTCCCCTCTGAGTAGGATTGATTGCTTTGGAAGTAGCAGTAGATTTCTAATGCCAGTAAATAAACAGATTTCCAAGTCCCCTTTTCTCCTCTACCCATTAGCTAGACAGTGAACTTGAGGGAAGCTGGTCCACTTGGCTTATAAAATTAATTTGAATTGAGGAGAAGTTGTTGTGAATGCCTGTGTTGTAAACTTGATGAAATTTGTTATACTTAGACTGATGGTCTGCAGTTAGATAAATTACTGCTTCGCAGATAAAACATTTTAAAAAATAATAATGAAATGCCATTGTTTCTCAATCACCAGTAATTGTCAATAGCTGCATTAGTAAAAAAAGGAAAGTGTTCCATCAGTATTTACATAAGGATTAACTAATAAGAGGAATGTTAAGACTGTAGATAGATCGACATACTAATTTAGAAAAATAATGTGCAGTAATAACTGAACTGAATGTAACCTTCTAACCCAAATAGAAAAAAATGACAATAGTAGTGGTAAGTATAGTGAGTTAAGTACTATAAATAAATAGAAGAAATGCTAATTTGGTCTTTTACAGCAGTGATGTTGGATCAGGAAATAAATATTTGTGTTTCTTTCATAGAGGTTTTCAATTTCAGACATGATAATTAACGAATTATGAGAACTGTAATAATAGATGTCTATACCATCTCCCTATATAACAAAATCAAATAACATATTCAGATGTAGTCTCAAAATTTTATATTAATAATTTATTTATAGATATATATGTATTGTGAACAAATGCATTATATTGTCTCTTTTAAAATACGTGTATGTGCATATATACTAATAAATAACTCCTGTACAGATTCTTAACAAGAAAGGATGATTTCTTCTGCATGCAGTAATAGTAACAGTGTTTAAAAATTAAATAATAATTTAAATATTTAAGGTAGGGGTGGTTTTCATTTATCTAAGATTGTAACTTTAAAAAAAATGTTTAGTGTAAAAATAAGCTCATTACAAGAGATCAACTTGCAATAACAGGTTCCTTTCAGTATTTTTTTCACACACTTGGAAAGAAACTTAGGAATTTAGCACTTTAAAGTGATTTAGCAAGGTTCTATAATTGTTCATATCTTAAATATGCCCTGCTCTTAATGGCAATGCATAAAAAAATTCTTGAGGAGAAATGTGTTAAAAACATTTCAGCACAATGTGAAATTCTTCAGTTATTCTAGTTGATCAGCTTCCTAAAATACTTAGAAATATCTGAAGCAAGCTAGGAAAAGAATGAATAAGTTAGCACCTTTGCTATTTTTAGTTACTATGCTTTTTTTTTCCCCTACATACCTCTGCACAGATGGTTAAAAAATTAAAACTGTAAGAAGGAGATAATACAGGCTGTGGTTGTAACATTTCCAGCTCTACCATGAGCATTTTTTACAGGGCTCTAAACTGCATAGCCTGAGCAATCTGAGTGATTTTTGATGTCTTTTGAAACTTTGTCGTTATCCAAACATGTCTGGGAGCACCCAATTTTAGATTACAAGTGTCAATTCATTATTAATCCTAGGTATCATGTTTGCCACCAGAAAAGGGAAGCACCTCAGCTAGGGGCAGAGGACAGGGCTGGTGGCTGCTGTTATCGTGCACGAAACCATTTCCATTTTTGTTGGTTTGTTTATTTGATGGAGGTTGTGGTTGGTTCATTGGGATTTTTTTATTTTTTGTCATAATACAGTCCTCTTACCTTGTAGGTCTTGATGTGAGTCTGAATTTTTAACTAAGTTTTTATTTGAAGGACTTTTGGTACAGGGACTATCTTTATAATTCTTTAGTGAGTGCTGGTATTTAGTAGAATATCTGTAGACTACAGCTGTTAGTGTTCTTATTCCTATTTAGTATCTATCCTGGCATAGAGACTTTTAAAATCTTTAAGAAAGCCTGGTCTCATTACATCAGGTAATCCACAAATATGATCAGTATATTTTATGTGTTACCCTAAAATTATTTTAGTATTTGTGGAGACTAAAAATGAAGACATTTTTTCAAGCTTTCCATTACAGAAGTTAGCCAACTGTCACAAAACATCTGCCCCTGTATCCTTTACAATACCAGCTGTCATGCCCATAGTCTCTGTCATGCACTTTCTCATTAGTATTTTCAACTTTTTTATCCCAGAGACTCAACCATTACTATTTCTTGCTTGCAACTGCATTTTTAGCTCTTCAGACAGCTAGTTCAAACTAAGAGGTTGGTAACTCTTGCAATTTAACTCGAAATGGCCTTGGCACCTGCTCTAGATCTTTAATTAGGGAATGTTCTTAAATTATAAGTGTACCCAGAGACAAAGACAGTGGCACATGTTTTGATAAATGTAAAAACAATAACAAATTTAGTTTTTAAAAATGATAGGAACATAATTGTAATGCTCTTCTCTTAAGAACAGAATGATCCATGAATCATATTCATTCTTTTAGAATTCCAAAAGGCACTCTTAATTCCCTATTTTTCAAAGACTAGCAAGCCATTCAGTAGAGCTCAAAAAGAAACATACAGGAAACTGCACTGTAGACATGATTCATTATCTTCATGTTTTATAGTTCCTTTAAAAAAACCCCTGTATTGTTATTCTTCATTAGTCTGTGTTTTCTCTGAACAGAAATCGATTCTCTCCTGAGGATTTTATCAAAATGCAGATATAGGTCCACATCTGGCCTCAGACTCACATGAGCAGCTTTCTGTTACACTGACAGACAACGTTGAAGACAAGGAGCCAGATCAAACTTGGAACCATGGGCCCCTGACCCAAATACCTGACAATCTGCATAAACAACTAGAAATGAAAGATGGGGCTTAAGAATACCACAAAAAGCAGTGAAGCTGAAAGCATGTACTTGAGTCTGAATGGTTTAGTTTAAACTGTGATTTTTCTTTCTATATTCCCTTCTTCTAACTATTTAACAACTTCATGGAGATTGACTTTTCACCACCTTTCATAAATGTACATTACAGTATAACTATTATTTAGGCATAGTTTACCAGAAAGTTCTGGTGTTACGTCTACCATTGCTTATAATTAAAGGATAAGGTTCTTGAGTGATACAAAAAGGCATAAAAGCATTCAACCAATTTGTGAAGAAATTATAGAGAAAAAGAATACTATAGTTACAAGTAAACCAAAAGTTAAAAAAAAAAGGTAAAAAAAAAAACCAAAAAAAGATTAATACTGCACATCTGATTTACTAGCTGTAGGAAAGCTTTAGTAGATATCCTGGTGTTTCTGATTCCTTCATAATATTTTATTTCGTGATGCTTTATCACATTTCAATCTTTTTTCATAGGTAGAAATCAGTATTTATTATTTCTTAACATGTACTGAATTTTTGAAGTACTTTATATGAAAGACTAAAAATCCTAGATGACATCTCAGCAATTTATACTTCAATATAAAAACTGCTAGCATTTTCACAATACATATTATGGTTTTGGTCAGCCCATGGGGGGATAATCGACATAAAGCCTACCACAACTTTACTGAAATTAATGAGAATTTTCCCAGTAAAAATGCTGATGCTATTCCATAAGCAGTTTTTATTTATATAGACTTATAAGAGAAATATATTGCTACTGTAAAGTAATATTATTACTTTATCAACATGAGTCCTGTGATTCACAGGACACTTCTTTGTCCTATTACACAGAGCATGCATGTGTCAAAGTGGAACCAGGAAAGCCCCTGATTGCAGGAAACTTTGGCATTGCAAGAGCAAGTCTTTCTGGTAAATACTAATGTAACAGTTCAGAACACAGTCAGAAAAATATCCACTGGCCCAGCTGGATCAGGAATCTGAAGGTAATCCTCTAATTCAGCCTGCTGTAGTGGATTCTCTGAGTTCTCTAAGACAGCGGCAGAACCAGGAAAAATGTTATGCTAAAAATGCTTTTATTTTTGCTCTTCCTAAGACTGAGTCTTTATTCTGGAAAAAATAACACAATTTTAGTGTTGCTTAGTAACTGAAAGACGCACTTATATGTATACACACACAAACATAAAACCATATAGATATATACACACATATATGTGCATTGAGATAAATAAAAGGGAGGTGTCTTTCAAAAAAGATTAGTTTAAATTCTAGATAACTGTGTAATGCTGCCTAGGTT
This sequence comes from Porphyrio hochstetteri, assembly GCA_020800305.1. Classification (NCBI taxonomy): domain Eukaryota; kingdom Metazoa; phylum Chordata; class Aves; order Gruiformes; family Rallidae; genus Porphyrio; species Porphyrio hochstetteri. Next base: position 179,566,398 of record CM036905.1, on the reverse strand, counting down.
AGAAGAAATATCTTTTTTCTTCTAATAAACAACTGAAAATGAAGACAGAATCCCTACCTTTTTTTCAGTCTGTAGAGCCAAACTGTGCAGTGTAAGAGACAAGTCTTATTAAACCAACAGTATATAACATGGAAGTGTGTTTCACAATGCACTTGCAATGAACAAACTCTTCTCTTACACCGTGAAACCGCCACATGAAAGATTTGTACACTCCAGCCACAGCAATTCAGCAAGGATTTCAGTCCTGTCTTGAGTGTCTTGCTCCAAAACAAGGAAGTAAGCAAACTGGCCTCTTGAAAGGATCTCTGATGTTGGATGAGAAGTGGTATTCTTGTCCTACTAGGATGGGAAATAAGGGCTGATGTGTAAACATTGTGTTTCCCTGATCAGTGGCTGTTCACAGAGAAATGTAGGTGGTCATAGTCGAGTCAAGATGGGACCATCTGTAGAAAACATTACTCACTAGCAGAAATTAGAGATTTTCATTCTGAATCTGTGCTTGCAAGTACTGTCAATAAGCTTCTAGACTATAAATTTAGGATTTTCATCATTTTAAACTTCTGTCAAATCCTGCTTTCCTTATGAAGTCTGTACCTAAATCCATTTGACAAAGGCCTAATTCACAGTTTTCATTTTTACCCTTAGGCAGTTTTTCCCACTGTTGATGCAAAAAAGGTCTCGGATAAACTGCCACATTTGTTACTGCAAATTCCTCACATTCTGGCACACATGAACACTAGCAAGAGCACAGTAAAAGAATCACTCCAAAAAAGAAATACAACTCGATTATCTCTGCAAAGGTAAAAAGCTAAGATAATTAGCCTAGTTTTGAAAGTTTCTTTGATTTTCTTTCTATTAAGTATGACTTCACAAATAAATATACAAACATTTTATACCTATGTGACCAAAGCATAAACACTTCAGGATGAGATTAACTTAATTGCATTGAAAAGTCCTTACACTTCAGATGAGCCATTTATATATTTAACATGAAGGCAGTACTTCAGTTTCATTAACAGAACAGGGGGTGAATAAAAGTAACTCAAGGTGTTCTTATAGTCTATAACTATGATGGTATAACAACATGCAGCCAAGAACTCTATCTATTCCTCTTTCTGCTCCTGTCTCTGCACTTTATGATGATAGTTGCCTTGGATAAAATCAATTGAAAACAAAATAAACCCCCCCAAAAAAACAAACAAAATGAAATCTTTTTGTTTTTTAGAAGTTTTTTCTTAGGTTAATTTTCTAACAAATTAATGAACTGGATCATCTCACCATAAAGTTGACAAAGCACAAATCCCATTAGAAATAAGAATGAGAAAATTGCATAATGGTTTAGGTTGGCAAGGACCTTAAAGGTCATCTGTCACGATCCACAACCTAGACAAGACTTAGTTTGGCAGAGGTAAAACCCCCTTGTGTTCCAACCGAACCTCAGATCGCTCTGGGTGGCTGGGGAGGCTGGGCTTAACCCCTGAGTGACGTCCAGGTGTTTTATCGTGATCAGTTCTTTGCAATTCTCAGAGAACAGAATTAAGACTTGAAACGGAATCAAGGTTAAGGTTGCTTTATTTGACCCACAACAAATGTGCAGGGGAAGGGGGGAAGAAAGAGAAAAAGGTGGAAAAGGGAGAGAGAGAGAGAGAACATTCCTCGATGTCTCCATGTCTTTTTGGTTTCTTCTTGTGATGTCTTGTTCCTTGGTTGTCTTGTTCCTCGGTTGTCTTGTTCCTCCTTTGCTTGGTTTCTCTGGTTGTCTTGTTCCTCTGGTTGTCTTGTTCCTTGGTTGGTCGTTCTCTTTTTCCATGGTGGAATGCTCCCGTTTTCTAGTCATCCTTGGCTTAGCTACAACCTTCCACCTGGCTGTGGGAATGCCTCAGGGTGGCCTGATGTGTGAATGGCTCCTGATGTGTGAATGGCTCCTGATGTCTCTCCTGATGGTGGAATGCTCTCCTGATGTGTGAATGCCTCCTGATGTCTCTCCTGATATCTTCTGGGTGGAATGTGGAAGGAATGCTCTCCTGATGTCTTCAGGGTGGCTTGTTGCATAGTCAGTAGGTCTTCCGCACAAGCCACTTTAAGCCTGAGGGGTGGTGGTGATCTGGTGTGGTATGAATGAGGTTTGGTAGGTGAGAGGAAAAAAATAGGGTATGGTTCTGTTGGCAATTGTTAAGGCATATTTCCAGTACCTTACATCATCCACTCCCAAATCCTCTCCCATCAGCCTGGACATGTTCCACTAGACCAGGTTGACCAAAACCCCATCCAACCTGGCCTTGAACACTTGCATGGACAGAGGATGCACAGTTTCTCTGAGCAGCCTGTTCCAGAGTCTCACCAGCCTCGCAGTCAATAATGTCTTCCTTATACCTCATCTAATCTAAATCTGTTTAAAACCATTACACCCTATCCTCTTACTACCTGATCCTCTTTGTGGCCCTTCTCTGGACTCACTCTGTTATCGGCAAAAAGGACACTCACCCCGGGAGTGTAATAAGCAGCAATTTATTCAGAGAGAAAGAAACAGCGGCGCCGGGCGGGCAGGGACCTAAGTCTCACCACACCGCGCCGAGGAGAGGTGGGCTACAGATATTTATACTCAGTGACAAACAAAGTTTCATCATCTTCTAATCTAATCATTAACTAGGGTTTTTGTTTCAGTCCGCTGATGCGTCTTGTGGTTAGTTTCGGAGGGCCTCCCTCCTGCCATTGTGGTCAGGTGTTATGCTACAGGTGTTTCTTTCGGGTTTATTTGATCGTTTTCTTATTTCTTGTTCCTATACATCAAGATCTACAGATCTCATGATTAGACTCACACAAGCATAAAATTTCTCTTTAGAAAGTTCTTAAGATTGACCTCACCTTTTTGTTTTAAGCTAATGCAAGCATGAAGACCCTATACCTTCAAAGATTTACAACTACAATCATATTTGTCCAAGCTTAGGCAAGCATAAAGGTTCTAAAGAGAACTCTATGAAAATAATCAAACCTATTTTCCCCACATTCATACTTGGGAGAAGAATCAGCAAACGTTGGTGACACACTCCAACACCTCCATGTCTTTCATATACTGGGGACACCAGAGCTGGACACAGTACTCAAGGTGAGGTCTCCCTAGAACAGAGCAGAAGGGCAGAATCACCTCCCTTGACCACTGGTTGCATTTCCTTTGGTGCAGCTTGGAATATGGTTGGCTTTCAGGCCTTCAAGCATGCATTGCAGACTCATGTTGAACTTTGCATCAATCAATACCCCCATGTCTTAGCTTGCACAAAGATGAGACTGACTGGCCTGTAGTTCCCCACTGGGTCTTCCTTTTTTTCCCCTTTTAAAAATGGGGCTTATATTTCCCCTTTTCCTGCCAATGGGAACTTTATCTGACAGCCACAATTTCTCAGATATGATGGAGTGGCTTAACGTGTTCATCCATTACTTCCCTTATGACCCATGTATTCATCGCATCAGGTCCCATGGACTTCTTAATGTTCAGGTTCCATACATGGTCATGACCCTGATCTGCTCTTACAGTAGATGGTTCTTCATTTTCCAATGCCCTGTCTGCCTTTGCTTTCTGTGACCTGGGCAGTTTGACTAGAGCCTTTAGTGATGAAGACTGAGGCAAAAAAATTGTTGATTAATTCAGCCTTACTCATATCCCAGGTAACCAGATCTACTTTTTCATTCTGGAGCGGCCTACTTTTCCCTTGTCTTCATTTTTATCACTGATACAGAAACTTTTTTTGCTACCCTTCTTTTGCCTGGACAGATTTAATTATATTTGTGCTTTTGCTTTCACAAGCTGATCCCTGGATGTTTAGACAGTTTCTCTATATTCCTCCCAGGCTACCTGTCCTTGCTACCACTCTCTGTAGGCTTCCATTGTTGCATTTCAGTTTGCCCAGGAGCTGTTTGTTCATTCATGCAGGCCTCCAGGTTGTTTTTCTGTACTTTTCTTTGTTGAGACGCATTGGTCCTGAGCTTAGAGGAGGTGACCCCTTGAATAGTAGCCGGTTGCCTTGGGCCCCTCTTCCCTTGAAGGTTTTGTCCCATGGTATTCTACCAAGTATGTCCCCAGGTCTGGTCTCCTGAAGTCCAGAGTAGTGAGGTTGCTGTGCAATGTTCTTAGGATCTTGAACTGATCACTGCAACCCAGGCTTCCCTTCAGCTTCACATACCCTACCCTTGTACTCATCTCTTTGATGATGAGTACAAGGTCCAGCATGGAACCTCATCTCATAGGCTCCTCTAACACTTGGACAAGGAAGTTGTCATCAGTGCATTCCAGGGACTTTCTGGATTACTTGTGCCCTGCTGTGCTGTCTTTTCAACAGATATCAGGGTGGCTGAAGTCCCACATGAGGATCAGGGCTTTTGAACAGGAGACTGATCCTATCTATCGATTGAGAGTCTCATCCACTCGTTCCCTAGTCAGATGGCCTGTAGCAGACCCCCACTACAGTGTCCCCTGTCCCTTCCCTCCCTTTAATGCTGACACATAAGCTGTGTGTCAGTACGTCATCCATTCCCAGGTGGAGCCTCATGCACTCCAGCTGGTCATTGACATAGAGGGCAACACCCTCACTTCATCTGCCCTATCTGTCCTTCCTAAAGACCCTGTATTCTTCCATCCCCACACTCCATCCCACCACTTCTCTGTGATGTCAATAAGATCAGAATCCTGAAGGAATCTGCACATGTCTAACTCATCTTGTTTGTCCCCCATGCTATGTGCGTTTCAACAGAGGCATTTTAGTTGGGCCCCTGGTGAAGGTCACTTACTAGCTGGACTGAATGGAATTCCTTTGATGTACTTCACCAGTGTTTCCCTGTTAGTTCATTCTTCCTCAGCATCCTTTGGCTCCTCTTCACTAGACTTCAACTGTGGGTCAGGCTGGCACTGGAGCAGCTTCCCTCAGGGACTGACTCAGAAGGAAAATAGCAGACTATAGGAGATGGAAACAAAAGGTGACCTTCTTTTCCAGTGAGCTATTTCATTGGCTTAGTTGTGTTATCTACAGACACTCTCAGACAACATGGAAATAGTGGAAATGAGAGGTAATAGTGTAAAATCACTTATATCTCATTTTATTCCTAAGTAAGTGTTTAGTGAATACAGAAATGTCTTTAAATGAAGTTACCACCAAATTACCAATTTAAACTAGAGGGTCCCTTCTCTTCTCCTGGACTAACAGCTGTATTTTTGCATACTCTGGCCTTTTTTTTCCCTTTTTTTTTTTTTTTTCATTTTCCCCACAAAATTTCATGTGTCCTTTTTGATACAGTAAGGAAAACTAAGTTTTGAATCACCTGTTAAATAAGCAAGAAGAAAATTCCAGATGAGCTTTGTTCTGTGCATTTTCTTTCCAAATCTAATGAAGGAATTAATTATCTTAGAATCATAGAAAGGCATGGGTTGGAAGGGACCCCAAGGATCATAGAGCTCCAACCCCCCTGCCACAGGCAAGGCCACCAACCTCAGGCCTCTATCTACAAATGGTTGCCCAGAGCCCTATCCAACCTGGCCTTGAACACCTCCAGGGACAGGGCATCCACCACCTCTCTGGGCAGCCTGTTCCAGCACCTCACCACTCTTTCTGTAAAAACCTTCCCCCTAATATATAATCTAAACCTTCCTTCTTTTAGTTTTAATCCTTCCCCCTTGTCCTGTCATTGTCTATCCTTTTAAAAAGTTGAATCCCCTCCTGCTTATAAGCTCCCTTCAGGTACTGGAAGGCTGCAATGAGGTCCCCCCGCAGCCTTCTCTTCTCCAGGCTGAACAAGCCCAGCTCCCCCAGCCTCTCTTCATAGGTGAGGTGCTCCAGCCCTCTAATCATCTCCGTGGCCCTCCTCTGAACCCTCTCCAACAGTTCTACGTCTTTCTTGTACTGGGGGCCCAAGATGTAGACACATGGGGCCTCATGAGGGCAGAGTAGTAGACAGGGACAATCACCTCCCTGTCCCTGCTGGCCACCCCTCTTCTAATGGAGTGAATTTCTTTAAGGTCAATAATTACCTTTTTTGTCTGTGGGCTTTATTGGGTCCTTTAAAATATACAGGTAGCTAACTAGCCTGCTAGAGAGGAAACAAGTTTCCTGCTTCTCATATGATAATGAACAATATGAATGAAAACTTACACTTGACTTAAGTGTTGCAAATACTTTTTGAATTTCAAAATCTATTTTGAAAAAGAAAGGATAAAATACCTGGCATCATACTGTTGCCTTTTTTCCTTTTTACACCCCCACTTTTAATAAGATGTCTTCTTTCATGCTAAGCCTTGGGCAGTAATCTAGAAACTGAAATAATTTAGCTTTCCTATGCTTTATTAGTTTTCATTTAACACTAGTCTCAATAGGATTCATTAAGCAATCTCTGAAAGTCTTCTCCTCTCAATGACTGGAGCATAAACTGTGCAGTTAGTTAGACAGCAACAAATATTTCAGAGAACTGGAATGGGGAACACTGTTTCTTGGTCAGATAGTATATGACTATGATATTCATTATAACAATTGATTATTAGGACTTGGGATACTCTGATGACATTTTCATCTCCTTTCCAGTAGTAGGCAAAACCCCATGATATCTAGTGGAGTGCTTAAAAAAACTTTAAAAAATCTCAGAAAATCTTAATTTTGGATTCAGTGAAAAGAAATTTAATAGTTTTTCAATATAATCTTCATCTTTCTTTCCTCCTGGGAGACCAAGCAGATGAATATTACTATATCTAGAAATAGTGTCAAGGTTCTCTAATGTATCATGACAAAAGGCTACCACTGTTACCTTTTTTCTGCAGAAAGATTTTAATTAGCTAAATGTTGTCCTTATGAACCTTAACCCTTTTACTGTCATCAAAATTGGCTTAGGTATCTGTTTTTCTGAAAGAAATCTGGTAAGATGCAATTTATCCTTATAAAATAAATAAATAAATAAAATATTTTCGAAATTATTTTGAAAATATAAAGTTAAATAAACTTTATGCAATAAATCCTGCTTTCTTCAAACATTTTTGACACAGGCCTAGGTGTATTTTCTGCCCCTAATGAGACAAATTTGTGGGTTTTATTTTAAGAAGGTATGAATTGTGTTTATGGCACATGTCTTTAGTACTGACAGAAGATTAGTACTCCCTTTGCATCTGGATCAATGCCATATGTCTACCTTCTTTTTTATTACTGTTCTTTCTACTGCACTTGAGCTTTATATGGACAAGAAAAACAGTAGGTCCATTTCTACAGTTCTGCCTTTACTCTCACTTTGGAAAGAAGAGGAAGGCTATATTTATTTCAATTTATTTAAATTGTTCTATTTCAAAATTCTTTTTAAAATCCAATATTAAAAAAAAATAGGTTTGAAGATGACAGACAAAGACTGCATCTACAAACAGATTTGTGAACCACAAACCTAATTGTATATTCAGTGACGTAGGAACTGAAGTCTACATCATTTACATCTGGTAACAATGAACTGTTAGAATAGGAATATATTGAGTCTTTTTTCTGTATCTGGATAAAAGAATATTTAAATATTTTCATGGGTTTCCCCTACCAAAATATAGGAATCTTTAATATACATCTCTGGAAAATACATAGTACCCTAAGCTCTCTATACAGTCATTAGAGACAAAAAGTCTCTTTTTAATCACACACATATTTGGGTTGAGATGAGTAATGACTTAGAGAAGATTTTGTCTCTGTATTTGCTGTAAATATAGCTTAGCATGACTATCTCAGTTGTAGGCATCTCTATTATATGTATCTACAGCAAATCAGATGAACCACACCTTTTAACAGGGTGGCTTCACAGTGTTTCCTCAGCTTATTTCCTTCAAATAGCCTATAACATTTGATTATGGTATCTTGTGTGATGATAATATGCCACTAACTCCTTTTGAGCAATAGAAACAAATCTGTTTCTTTCATGCTCAGAATGAGGGCTTTTAACTCCAATATGACTACTTTTTACAATAAGGGTTCTAAAATATAATGCTTTTTATTCTTGCTGTCTTTTTAACTCCCTTAGTTTCAAATGAAAAGATTCACTGAATAGCAGAAGAAAGACTATGCTAGAAGATTTCACTTTAATTTTGATAGAGAAAAGAATGCAGCAAGAGTCTAAGACTTTACTGTCAAAAAATTATACACTGGTTTATTGCAGATGATAAAGGTGACTTCTTTCATATTTCTGATTTAAAACAATAACTTCACATCTTTTATTGAGTTAAAATAAGCTCAGTTTTATGAACTCAGTCATAGTTATGAAATATAACAAAATTGCCCAGAGTTTATATAAAAGCAAAATAAACATCTTTTAAGGAATTGATTTCTGCCTCAATTAAAACATTTATACTGAGAACACCTGTGCTCATATGATATGCATAACACCAATCTGAAAAAATAGATAACATTTCCTTACATCACAGAATCAGAATTGTCGTGGTTCTAAAAGACCATCAAGTCTAATCATTAACCAAGCATTGTGTCCTGGTTCTGGACAGACCAGAGTTAACCTCCCCATTCAGTCAGCTCAGGTGAGCTGAGTTAGCCTGGGCTGTTTTCCACACCATCTGGCCCCATAAAAGGGGCTGGCTGGGGAGGGGTACTCCTGTATGAGTGTGGCTGGGGTGTCAGGTCAGTCCTTGCATCATGTTGTACTCTGTTGTTGTCGGGTTGATGGATTCTTGTTAATGGGTATAAGTGAAATTTATGTGGGCTGATATTGTTCTCCTTTCATGGTGCTTTTGTCAGTAAACTGTCCTTATCCCAGCTCAAGGAAGCTCACTCTGTTTCTCCCGCAGGAATGAGCGAGCAGCGTGTGGTGCTCAGCCACTGGTTGGGGCTGAACCACTATGCACTGCCATGTCTACCACTAAACCATGTCTTTAAGCACCACATCCAGTTATGGTTTTAAATACCTCCAGGGATGCTGATGGAATCAATTCCTTGGGCAGCCTGGTCCCATGTTTGACAAACCTTCCAGTGAAGAAAATGTTTCTAATACCCAATCTAAACCACCCCTATTGCACATGAGTTCATTTTCTCTTGTCACAGAATCACAAGGTTGGAAAAGACCTTTGAAGATCATCAAGTCCAACCATTCGCATCCTAAACTAAACCATATCCCTGAGTACTTCATCTACCCTTTTTTTGAACACATCCAGGGAAGGTGACTCAACCCCCTCCCTGGGCAGCCTGTTCCAGGCCCTGACAACTCTTTCAGTAAAAAATTTTTTCCTAACATCCACTCTAAACCTGCCCTGGCACAGCTTCATGCCATTCCCCCTTGTCCTATCACCTGTCACCTGACTGAAGAGACCATCACCTACCTCTCTATAACCTCCCTTCAGATAGTTGTAGGTGGTGATAAGGTCTCCCCTCAGCCTCCTCTTCTCTAGCTATGCAGCCCCAGCTCCCTCAGCCGCTCCTCATAGGATTTGCCCTCTAGCCCCTTCACCAGCCTGGTTGCCCTTCTCTGGACTCGCTCCAGGACCTCCATGTCCTTCTTGTGGTGAGGAGCCCAGAACTGGACACAGTACTCAATACTCATCTTGCTTGTTACTTGGGAGAAGAGACTGCCACAGTACGTTCACCTATAAATAAGAATATTCCAAGAATAAAGTGTTTTAGAGAAGAGTGCAATTGCCAAAACCATAATAAACAGCAGGGCTAGGTCTTTTCCTTTTACATTTTCTGTAATTTTAAAATATTGCTTGTCTTTCTTTTATCAGAATATTAAAGTATTGATGCAAATAGTTCTACCAATATTTATTACATGATAAATTATATAACACAGTGGCTCCCTTATATTTTCTTGTTTCACATTAGGTTTTAAAAACATACAAAAAAACCCCACCAATGAACCAAACAAACAATTTCTCTAGGTAACGTCGCATTGAAGCTTGATTTCTGCTGTAAGTGTTTATGTGAATATATAGCAATTATGATCTGGAAACTTTAGTTTTCTGATGCGTTAATTTTATATTGTTTTACAGAGCTTAAGCTCTGTTCTTTAGTACATTAACTGTAAAATAATTTATTCACATTACATCTTTATGGGAATAAAATTAAGCAAACAGTGCAGAATTGTGGTATGGATCTCTTTATTAGATATAAACCTAACTAACAAAGAAAATTAATTTGTAGTACTGTATCTAAAATTTGCTTATTTTATTATTTACTAAGTGCCAAAAATTGCATATCCTGCCAGAGGCTGGTTGTTCACAAAATCCTGATACTCATTCTCTTATCAAGAATGTATGTTTATCACTGATTGTAAACTGCTGTATTTCAGTGAATAAAGTGTTAACTAGAATATACCATGCAACATATATAAGTGGGTATACTTGTCCATTAATGTCTATGAATATACTTAATGTATAATCATGAGTACTTAGCATTCAGTAATTCAGGATAAATGTAGAGATACTGGGTAAACCAAGTATCAGTTCATATGGTACAGATTATGATTATTTTACCTTACTCATACTTTCTAGTGGCTAGAATGCTGCCTGGCAGAGAAGGACCTGGGGATGCTGGTTGACTGCCGACTGAGTATGAGACAGCAGTGTACCCAGGTGGCCAAGAAGGCCAATGACATCTTGGTTTGTATCCGAAACAGTGTGGCCAGCAGATCCAGGGAAGCGATTGTGCCCCTGTACTCAGCATTGGTGAAGCCACACCTCGAGTACCGTGTCCAGTTTTGGGACGCTCACTACAAGAAAGACATTGAGGTCCTGTAGCATGGCCAGAGAAGGGCATCCAGGACAGTTAAGAGGCTGGAGAGCAAACCTTACGAGGAGCATCTGAGACAACTGGGGTTGTTTAGCCTGGAGAGGAAGAGGCTGAGGGGGGACCTTATCACCACCTACAAGTACCTGAAAGGAGGTTGTAGAGAGAGGGTTGTTGGTCTCTTTGCCCAAGCAATATGTGCTAGGATGAGGGGGAATGGGCTTAAGCTACACCAGGGCAGGTTCAGATTAGACATTAGGAAAAAATTCTTCACAGGAAAGGGTTATCAGGCATTGGAACAGGCTGCCCAGGGAGGGGGTTGAGTCACCTTCCCTGGATGTATTTAAAAGATGGGTAGATGAGGTGCTTAGGGATATGGCTTAGTAGAGAACAGGTACAGTTGGACTTGATCTCTAAGATCTTTTTCAACCTAGTGATTCTGTGATTACTGAATCATAAAATAGTGGTATTTAAATTTACACACACACACACATTCATTTAAGGCATTATAGAAAAATCTCTATCAATTTCATGGAGCTGGGATTAGGCTTTTGTAATATAGTGTTATATTTTGAGATTTTTATATGTATTTTTAATTTTGAACCAGCTATTCAATACAATTGTTTCCTACCACTGTTAAAGGAATATAATGGATTCCAGAATTTCTCTAAGTAAAGGAAAATGTATCAATTAAGGGTACTACATAAAGAATATTTACATCTGCATGAAAAACAGCTCAATGAGTAAAATATATGGTGAGTAGTGAAAGAATCTAAACACATTCTGAGTTAATATTCTGAATCTGGTCCAAATTTCTTTCATTATATTAAAATAAACTTCATAAGTCTGTATATAAATATAAATATACTAATATAATAGAATATTATGGAAGTACCTGTTGCCCTTGTAGAATGTTGCTGCTACCATGTAAAAATAAAACATTCCATAAATACTTACTGAATTATGCCATGTAACAATGCACATAATAACATATCTAACATGTCCTTCTAGAGCATGTCATAAAATACAATGTTCTGCTAACTCCTGTCTAAATTTTATCTCCTACTTTATCTTTGTTGTACTTTGCTTGCTTCTTAAATAACGTTATTCATTTTAGTATTATTGTGATTAAGGAATAAGCATGTAGATGATTACTTAAAAACACCACTAAGTGGTAAGTATATATACAAACATATATTTAAAAAGAATAATATAGATTAAAATGTGTTTTTTTAAATTAATTTATATGAAAGGCTTCTCAGCTTTAGAATTTTATTACAAAAAGCATTTTCTTAATCTAGCTTTTGATCTATAATTGTATATTATCAATTGCAAAATTAAGTCTAATTTATTGTGTTATTTTGATGCTACAATAAGCATTTTTTTTTAATTTCACAGTATTAGGATTTTATATTTGATCATGACTTTTGCCCTATAATATAGTTTATACCCTAAATCAAAATTATTTTTCAACTAGAAAAATACCTTTTTTGCACAAAATACTTATGCATGCCCATATATATAATTAAAATTTGAACTTCACTTTTGCTTTACTTCAAGCAAGTTAATTTCATAATTGACAGATGAAGATATACATACTGTGATCCAGATTTCTACACTGGAAAATAATGGAAACAAAATGATCTCACATTTGTGTTCACAAATATATATGGGAGGATATGTATATGCTAACAGTAACCTAAGAAACTATGTGCCACACATCAACCTACCTTTTCTAATATCTTTCACAATAATATCTTTTGTGTTGGAAGGGACCTTAAAGACCAAATAGCTTCAACCTCCCCTGCTATCAGCAGGGACACCCTCCACTAGACCAGGTTGTCCAAAGTCTCTGGCCTTGAACTCTTCCAAGGAGGGGGCAACCATAGCTTCTCTGGGCAACCTGTTCCAGCATCTCACCAGCCTTGCAGTCAATAATTTCTTCCTTATATCTCATCTAAATCTGCCCTCTTTCAGTTTAAAACCATTACACCCTGTCCTCTTACTACATGCACAAATAAAGTGTCCCTCCCCATTTTCCTGCACACCCCCTTTAGATACTGGAAGACCACTATAAGATCCCCCCTGCAGCCTTCTCATCTGCAGGTGGAACAAGCCAAATTCTTTCAACCTGTCTGCATAGGAGAGGTGTTCCAACCCTCTGATCCAGTCTGTGGCCCTCCTCTGAACTCACTCCAACACCTCCATGTCTTTCATGTACTGGAGACCCCAGAGCTGGACACAGTACTCAAGGTGGGGTCTCTCTAGAGTTGAGCAGAAGGGCAGAATTACCTCCTTTGACCTGCTGGTTGCACTTTCTTTGATGCAGCCTGAAATATGGTTGGCTTTCAGGCCTGCAAGCACACATTGCAAGCTCATGTTGAGCTTTATATCAATCAATACCAGCAAGTCCTTCTCCTCAAGGCTCCTCTCAATTCATTCTCTGCTCCCAGTCTATAGTTGTGATTGGGATTGTGCCTACCCATATGCAGGACCATGGACTTTTTTTTTTTTTTTTTTTTTCAGAATTGTAGGGGTTGGAAGGGACCTCGAGAGATCATCGGGTCCAACCCCCCTGCCAAAGCAGGCTCCCTAGCTCATATTGCTCAGATAGGCGTCCAGGCGGGTCTTGAATATTTCCAGTGAAGGAGACTCCACCACCCCCCTGGGCAGCCTATTCCAGTGCTCAGTCACCCTCACTGTGAAAAAGTTCTTCCGCATGTTGGTGCGGAACTTCCTATGCTCCAACTTGCAGCCATTGCCCCTTGTCCTATCCCCACAGACCACTGAAAAGGGGCTGGCTGATTCCCCCTGCATCCCCTGCTTCAGATAATTATAAACTTTGATTAGGTCCCCCCTTAGTCTTCTCTTCTCAAGGCTGAACAGTCCCAGCTTACTCAGCCTATCCTCATAGGGGAGATGCTCTAGGCCCTTAATCATCTTCGTAGCCCTTCTTTGGACTCTTTCCAGGAGATCCCTGTCCTTTTTATACCAAGGAGCCCAGAACTGGACACAATACTCCAGGTGGGGCCTGACCAGGGCAGAGTAGAGAGGGAGGATCACCTCCTTTGACCTGCTGGCTACACTCCTCCTGATGCATCCCAGGATCCCATTGGCTCTCTTGGCCACCGAGGCACACTGCTGGCTCATGGCCAACCTGTCATCTACCAGGACCCCCAGGTCCTTCTCCACTGAGCTCTTCTCCAGCAGGTCATCCCCCAGCCTGTACTGATACAAACAGTTGTTCCTTCCCAGGTGCAAGACTTTACACTTGCTTTTGTTGAACTTCATCTGGTTTCTCACTGCCCAGCTCTCCAGCCTGTCCAGGTCTCTCTGGATGGCAGCGCAGTGCTCCTGCGTGTCAGCCACTCCTCCCAGCTTTGTATCATCGGCGTACTTGCTGAGGGTGGATGTTATTCCCTCATCAAGATCGTCAATGAAGATATTAAACAGGACTGGACCCAACACTGAGCCCTGGGGAACACCGCTGGTAACAGGCCTCCAGTCAGATTCTACTCCACGAATCACAACCCTCTGGGTTCGGTCCGACAGCCAATTCTCAACCCACCTCACTGTCCACTCATCTATCCCATGCTTTCTCAGCTTTGCTATCAGGATGTCATGGGAGACAGTATCAAAGGCCTTGCTGAAGTCAAGGTAGATGACATCCACTGCTCTCCCTCCATCTACCCAGCCTGTCATGAGATCGTAGAAGGCTATGAGGTTGGTCGAGCACGATTTCCCCTTAGTGAATCCATGCTGACTACTCCTCATGACCTTCTTCTCTTCCAATTGCTTGGAGATGGCATCCAGAACAAGCTGTTCCATTACCTTTCCAGGGGCAGAGGTGAGGCTGACTGGCCTATAGTTACTAGGTTCCTCCTTCTTGCCCTTTTTAAAGACTGGAGTGACATTGGCTATCCTCCAGTCTTCAGGCACTTCTCCTGTCCTCCAAGACCTGTCGAAGATGATAGAGAGCGGCTCAGCAATCACCTCCGCCAGCTCCCTCAGCACACGTGGATGTAACCCATCTGGGCCCATGGATTTGTGTGCATTAATCCCTTTGAGCCGCTCCTGGACCTCCCCTACTTGAACCAGAGGGAAATTCTTCATTTCCCAATCAGTCCTACTCTCATCCAGTGTCTGTGGGTCCCGGGGGGCCTTTGAAGTGAAGACCGAAGCAAAGGCGGCATTCAATATCTCCACTTTCTCAGCATCCCCCGTAACCAGGACACCCTCCTTATTCAGCAAGGGACCTACATTATCCCTGGACATCCTCTTACTGTTCACGTGTCTAAAAAACCCCTTTTTATTATCCTTTATGTCCCTTGCCGGCTTAATTTCCAAGAGGGCTTTAGCCTTCCTAGTTGCATCCCTACAGGCCCTGACCACATTCCTGTATTCTTCCCAGGTGCTCAGACCCTTTTTCCACGATTCATAGATCTTCTGCTTCTCTTTGAGTTTGCTCAATAGCTCCCTGTTCATCCATGCAGGTCTTCTGCCTCTCTTTCCCCATTTCCTCCTCAAAGGGATGCATCGTTCCTGTGCTTGGAAGAAGTGCTGTTTGATTGCTAGCCAGCTCTCGCAGGCTCCCATTCCTTCAAACAGCGTAGCCCACGGGATAGCCCCCATTAAGTGGCGGAGGAGATCAAAGTTAGCTCTACCAAAATTCAGGGTAGCTATCCTACTTTTTGGCTTGCTTCTTCCACCCAGGATCATGAACTGAACCATTTCATGGTCGCTTTGCCCTAAGCTGCCCCCGACCTTCACTTCCCTAACAAGTCCATCCTTGTTAGTGAAAACAAGGTCCAGCAGCCGCCCACCCCTTGTGGGCTCCTGCACCATCTGTAGCAGGAAATTGTCTTCAACACACTGCAGAAATTGTCTGGACTGCATACGACTGGCCGTATTGCTTGCCCAGCAAATATCTGGGTAGTTGAAGTCCCCCATAAGGATCAGTGCCCGGGAACTTGAGGCTACTTCTAACTGTTTATGGAATGCGTTATCTACCTGCTCCTCTTGATCAGGGGGCCTATAGCACACTCCCACAACAATGTCCCCAATACCGGTTTGCCCCTTGATTTTAACCCACAAACACTCAACAGAAGGTTCATCCTTCCCCAGGTGGAGCTCAACACATTCTAGGTGCTCTCTCACATAAAGAGCAACTCCTCCACCTCGCTTCCCTAGCCTGTCTTTCCTAAAAAGCACATAGCCATCCATGACAGTGTGCCAGTCGTCCAGGTTGTCCCACCACGTCTCTGTGATTGCGATGAGATCATGGCCCTGCGACCGCACAAAGATCTCTAGTTCTTCTTGTTTGTTCCCCATGCTACGTGCATTTGTGTAAAGACAGTTCAGTGGTGAAGCAGATGTAGGTAATCTCAACGGCCCACAGCGAGATTTCTGACAGGGGACTGGCAAAAGTGGCTCCACGGAGGAGTACTCAGGGCAGTCCACAGAATTTTCCCTACTCTCACGTGGAAAAACGTCCCCAAGTCCACGACTGTGCTGTTGGTATTTACCTCTTCCCACCGTCAACTCCCGTTGTGTCTCCCGAAGCCTAACCCTGGCAGCCGCCTTAATATCCCCTTCCCCCTTCCTAACTAGTTTAAAGCACGATCGATGAGCCCTGCTATCTCCTGGGTGAGGATCCACTTTCCTTTATAGGACAGGTGAGCCCCATTAGCAGTACTCATGCCAGGAGCAGAGTACACCATCCCTTGGTTAAAGAATCCAAAGTTCTTGCGCCGGCACCAGCCTTTTAACCACACATTCAACTCGTGGGTTATCCTGTCCTGCTCTGAGCCCCTCCTCCCACAAGTGGGGATAGAGCAGAATATTATTTGGGCTCCCCCCCCCTCAACAGAGCGCCCCAGGTCCCGGAATTCCCTTTTGACAGCTTGCAGGCTACACTTTGTGATTGCGTCCCTGCCTGCTTGAACTATCAGTAAGGGATAATAGTCAGTGGATCTTACCAGGCCTGGTAGCCTTCTGGTAATATCCCTGACCTGGGCTCCAGGGAGGCAACACACCTCCCTGCGTGTAGGGTCTGGCCTACATATAGGCCCTTCTGTCCCTCTGAGAAGGGAATCTCCTACTACGACTACCTTCCTCTCTTGCCTAACAGAGGCAGTCTCAAGGCGTGCAGATGACCGCCTCACTCTAGGCCTCCGCTTTCTCTGAGGCAGAGGGGCTCCATTCATCTCCTCAGGTACCTCCTCCTCAACTGTCAGGGCCCCAAACCTGTTGCTCAGGGACACCTGAGGGGGTGGGGTAGGTAGGCAGGGGGAGTGCCTACGACGCCGAGTCGGGACTGTCTTCCAGGCCTCCTTGGGGTTTGGGTCACTCCCATTAACCTGGCACGGGCAGTGAGGGGGGACCGTCTTCAGGTGTGAGGTGTCATCCCGACTGTCTTCCTTTTGGGACGCCAGGGAGCTACTCCACCAGTCAATCTCTCGCTCGCAGTCCCTGATCACCCGCAGTCTTTCAACCTCTTCCTTTAGTTGTACCACCAAAGCAAGCAGGTCATCGACCTGCTCACACCTCAGACAGGCTAGGTGTTTGCCTCTTATCCCAGGCAACTGCAGGCTCTGGCATTCCCTGCAGCCTGAGACCTGGACCGCAGCATCCCTAGGCAGGCCCTCCATCGGGGTTGCACAAGATTTGCAGGGGGAACCTCTGCGCCTGGTGGAGACCATGGTTAGCTGAGCACACAGCAGACAGGGAACCCTCAGCTCGCCCTTTTGTACTCTGCGAGCCGGTCCTCTGAGTATACCCCCTCAGCAAACTAGGAGGGGAGGCTTGCTCGGCCTGCTTGCTCTGCCTGCGCGAACTGCCTCGCTAACTGCCGCGCCACGCCCTTCTGACGCGCCACGCCCTTCTGACGCGCCACGCCCTGTTTGCCCGTCCTGTTCGCCGCGCTCCGGGTCGCCGCGCTCCCAGAGGCCTCTCTTGTATGGAGAGGGATAATTCCTGTCGCACTTAGCTCCGCCCCCGATGAGTCACCGCTCCGGGCAGTGCAGCGGACGAACAATGGCTGTTAATGGGTGCTGATGGCCACTGATGGGTGCACCTCTGCCTCTCTCCTTTTGATCTTAGGTGCTTTTTGTTAGTTGCCCTCGCGGATCTATGTCCGGGGGTTGTTGCTCGCAGAAAGGGGGTCCCTCGACGGAGTCTCCCGCTTCAGAGCCCTGCTCCTCAGCAGGCTTGTTGCACTTGATGCAATACTCATGGGGACACTTCTCAAGCCTGTAAAGATCCCTCTGAATGGCATCATTTCCTGCCAGTGTGTTGACTGCACTACATGGTTTGGTGTCATTAGCAAACTTGCTGAGGCTGCACTCAGTTTCACTGTCCATGTCTTCAACAAAGATGTGAAATAGTGCCAGTCCCAGTACCAACCCGTGAGGAACTCCACTCATTACTGGTCTCAGTTTGGACATTGAGTCACTGACCTCAACTCCTTTAGTCTGACCATCCAACCAATTCCTTGTCCCTCATCCAACAGTCGTTTCGTTAAATCCATGTGTCTTCAAATGAGACACAAGGATGCCAAGGGGGACAGTGTCAAATGCTTTGTGCAAATCCAGGTATATGAAGCCTGTCAGTCTTGCCTTGTATAACAACTCTGTCACCCTATGTAGAATGCCACCATATTTGTTTAGGTGTAATTTGTCCTTAGTGAAGCTATGTTGGCTGTCACCAGCCACCTGCTTATATTCCCTGTGCCTAAGCATAGTTTCCAGGAGGATCTGATCCATGATGTTGGCTTGCACAGAGATGAGACTGACTGGCCTGTAGTTCCCCACTGGGTCTTCCTTTTTTTCCCCTTTTAAAAATGGGGGTTATAGTTCCCCTTTTCCAGTCAGTGACACATTTAAAAACTTCTATCCAAGACTAATAAGAAGTTCCACTTTTCACCTCTCATTTAAAGTTCTGTGAATGGACATGTATTTGTGTGTATACATATATCCTCAGCAAAAGTTATGTAAAGGGCTTTAAATAACACTGAAAATAGTTGAAAGACCACATCTGCAAAAACATTTAATGTCAGACATACAAAGGTGCTGCTGAGTCTATTGCCTGAAATACCATTTACAAAAGTGATCTGAGAGGTGAAGCGCTTTATGACACCAAAGGAAATAGCACCTAACTGTTTGTTCGCAGCACGTCTTTTGCTTGCCCTTTTCCTCTACTCATGTTCTGCAATTAGCCATGATGGAATCAGGATACTGGCTGAACTGAACTTATGCCCAAGTATGGATGCAGTTTTAGTGGATGAGTAAACAACTATATGCAGCCTGTGGAACACTGAGATGTACATACCTACATGAGATTGGCATTCTTCCCTAGAAATTATGTGTCTAAAACTTGAAGAATTATGGAATAAAACTGAAAAAGGTCATAGGAAGATTTAATTATATTAAAATTATTTCCTTGTATTACTCTTAAACCTTGTTTGTCAGAAGTGTAAGACAAAAAAAAAAAAATCAGTCTTAATTATTTTGGAACAAATCTTTTCTATTTCTCTATCCTGATCATAGGAGTTGCAAATAGTTAATTCAGCTCAGAACTTTCTTTAGCTGCTGCCATTTTGTATTGACTTCCAAAAGAGGTTACCAAAGACTCTGGTAATTGTTTTTCCTGCTTTTGATTCAGCCACACTATAAACTACGATTCTAGTAAAGGAAAGATTAGTGAAGTATCAGAGAACCTTTGATGAGTCTTTAAAGTGGGTTTGAATTGCAAGAATTACTTGATGTTGCTTAGCCTTGAGCAAGCTGTTTGCTCATGAGCATAGTAAAGTTAATGCCTTAGAAGCCACACTCACTGGGCCTCACTCTGAAATTTACCTAGGCCCCAAACTGAGCTTGAGAGACCAAGACAATTCAGTCGCAGGAATAATGCCAAAATATCAGGCAATTTAGTATTTTGCCATAGGACTGAAGACATGCTCTGAAACAACATGTACCTCTTGAAGGGGAGTCAGCAAGCAAACAGATCAAGAACAACAATTAAATAATGAAACTCAGTTCTTCTCTTTATTTAGCAGCACACAAACATACAGACATATCCATAGATTTTACAGTTTCTAAATGCATATCTCTCTGCACTACTCTCAAGCATTACTAGAATAAAGGAAGTGTCTGGTTGTTTTGGTAGATTCCTTCTGCCTTCCTGTTGAAACAAACTTCTCTCTTCTTCCTTCAGGTCTCAGTTCTGTCTACATAAATCTGTGAGGTCTCCACCTCATTTTCCTGTGTTCTTTGAAATGCATGTTTTTTTAACTTAAATTTTGTTTGGAGATCTTTCTGTTCTCAGACATGATTCTCAGTAGGAATCTTCCTGCTTCAGCCATAAAATTGTCCCATGGTATGTCTACTTGAAAATCATTACTTGATTAAATATATGGGATGTGAGAGCCTGTGTACAGGTTGGAGTGGGTTCAACATGTTCATAGAAGTGCTTCTACAATACAGTAATTTTGTGACAGTATCAACCAGAGTATAGAGTCAAAAGATTCCTCAAGATGTCATTGAGATGTCCTCCAGTGAAGACCTTAAGCCTGGTGCTTGTCATAACCAAAGAAAAAAATTGTGACAGAAATAT
Source organism: Porphyrio hochstetteri (assembly GCA_020800305.1). NCBI lineage: Eukaryota > Metazoa > Chordata > Aves > Gruiformes > Rallidae > Porphyrio > Porphyrio hochstetteri. The sequence continues at coordinate 179,546,059 of CM036905.1, read as the reverse complement.
GAGGAATTTTATTATGCAATGTAAAAGGTTCATTTTTGGAAACTGATAATCATTGTCATTAGAATACATTTTCTTTTTTCACAAGGAGGATTGCACAAGAGGAACAATACCATGCATGAATACAGGAAACATTCAAATGGAATTGCTTTAGAATGGGTTTATTCTGTCTGAGGGTCAATACACAGGGGAGAAGAATGCAGCAAAGCAGAATCTCTTTTGACTTTTTTGATGAGAGAAGACATTCTATGTTCAGATTACATGACAAAATAATATGTATGTCTAGGAATAAAAAGAAAAAAAATCCAAACCATAAACCAAAACCATTCTAACATTTCTCTCATTTATAGGACTTCTTTATAAGCCTGACTGTGCTTTATAATAAATAATCACAAGCAGAAATCTCTAACTGTATTTTGGTTTTTATAGTACAGCAGTTAAAATAATAATCCAGAATGTGTGAAAGTAGTTCTATCAGTTTCCTTTGCTGAAGCAAAATTTTCATTCATTACCAAACTCTTCATAAAGCAGTAGGGATTCTATAGATTTTGATTCCCCTGAAACAAGCGTGATTCAGGCACAGAAGTGTCAACAAACTGTTCCTACTAGGTCCTGTGAAGAGTTTAATTATAGCTATGCAGCTCTGACATGTACCTAGGACACTGGATAACAGTGTCTTTCTCTCATTTTCTTCTCGTTTTTGACTCTTATGTTGCAGGAATATAGAACTGATGTCTGATCTTGCAGGGATTGAGGTGGAAAAGCCAAGGTCAGTCTGGAATTGAATCTGGCAAAAGATCAGAAGGGCAACAAGGAAAGGTTCTACAAGCCTCAACAACAAAAGGAAGACTGGGGAAATGTTGAATGGGACAGAGGAACAGATGACAAATGATGTGAAGGCCAAGGCACTCAGTGCCTTCCTTACTCACTTTGATCTTTACCAGTAAACCCAGTCTTGAGGAATCCCTCTTCTTTGAGACCAGAGTAGAAGTCTGAAACAGTCCTTCTTGGAGGACTGGCTTAGGAAGCACTTGATCAAATTGAATATATCTAAATCTGTGTGGTGTAGGTTCTGCCCAGAACAGTAATGGTGACTGGGAAAGGTTCCCAAAGACTGGAAGAGACGTCTATCACTCCTATCTTCCAGAATGGCAAAGAAAAAATCGGGGTATCTACACACAGGTCAATTTCATCTCAATCCATGGGAAAGTGATGGAGAAAATCCTCCTGAAGTGCATGTTCAGAAACATTGTCATGGTTTAACCTGGCAAGAAAATAAATCAAGCACACAACCCATAGTGGGATGGGGGAGGGAATTAAAAATGGAAAGGGGAAAGAAAAAAAAAAAACCACAACAATGAAAACCCCATGGGTTGAGATAAATTCAATTTAATAGAACAAAATAGAGAACAATGACAATAACAATAATAAGTTATGAACAACATGATTTCTCACAACCCTAAGCTGATGTTCCACAAGGCCCTGAGCTGACCTGCCTCCCAGCCTAACCTTCCCTTCCCCCCAGTTATATACAGAACATGATGCATTTCTCTGTCAGATAAGTGGACAGTGAAGTGGATGGAAAACTGATTTAAGGATGCCCAGAGGGTTGTGATCAGTGGCGCAAAGTCCAGTTGGAGTTAAGTCGGTAGTGATGTACACTGGGGCTTATTACTGGGTCAAATACTGTTCGACATCTTTATTAATAACCTGGATAATGGAAATTTATGCACCCTTGTAAAGTTTTCAGCTGATACTTTTGGAATGGCTGATAGATCAGATGATTGTGGTACTTGTGGTTCAGAGGGACCTCAAAAGGCTGAAGGTCTGATGGGAACGTTATACAATTCAATAAGGGAACATGAAAAGTTCTGCACCAGTATGCAGTGGGGTCCAGGCAGCTGGAAAGCAGCTTTACAGACAAGGATGAGGGGGTTCCTGTAGCTGACTATGATCTAGCCATGCATTCCTGAGGCAAAAAAAGTAGAGGCTTGGACCAGATGGTTTCAAGAGATCCCTTCCAACCTAAATGATTCTGTGATACTTCAGTTACATGAAGAAACAAAGTTGCTGTACCGCTTAGTCCCATTATGGACAGGTTATTAAACAGGAAGAAAGGAGTTGTCCCTAAAACTTAAGTGGGAAAATAAACAACAAAGAAAAGAGAGAAAAACTCCATTCTTCCCTATGTGAATACAGAGTAAAAATAATTTTGGATAATATTCCAAAACAGTAATGAAAAATACAAATCACAGATTCACTTTTTTGAAGAATTTCTGGCAGAGATAAAAAAATATTACTGTATAATATGGTTCCCTCTCCTGATGTGGATTGCGGTACAGAATTTTGGTTTCCCATGCTTAAATAAAATGAATACAAGAACATATGAAATATAGTAGGATGATCAGATGAATGAATCACTGTTGTTCAGTAAGAGACTGGTGGTGATTGTCTGAGTTTTGAAAAGTGAAAACTAAAGGGAGATGTGACCAAAAAATAAACATCGGTAGAAATGAATGGGTAAAAACTGGTACAAATATAGACATAAATGAGTGTTAAACTTTTTTGAGAAAAAAACACAAACAAGCAAGAAAAAACCCACAACTTTAAGATAAGATTCCTAACAGCTACTTTTTTGAATTCTTAATCTCTTTGATGAATAGACAAACAGACTCATCTTTTGTGAAAGGAAGCATATGCCTTCCATTTCCTTTCTGTTCTTCAGAGAATGGCTCTTGGACAACCTGGTCTAGTGGAGGGTGTCCAGGCTGATGGCAAGGTGGTTGGAACTAGTTAATCTTTAAGTTGCCTTCCAAGCCAAAACATTTTATGATTCTATGAAATAAATCTTTGAAAGATGTTGACATGAAATCATAATTTGTCTCAAAGTAGGTGTGATAATTTAGCCAGTCAATGAATTGTTACTTCTATTGTAGTGGAGCAGGACAGGTCTTTTAAAAAAGAAGAACAAATGATTAAAAGTATAAATTAAATGTAGCCTGCACAGATAAAAGGTGGCTTTCCCAACAGCACTTTAACAAGTGATCTTCCTCTATATTAAGTTTCAAAGACAGACATAATTACACGTAGGAAAAAAATTCACACATGGTATTTAGCTTGAAAGTAAAGCACTAATTATAGTATAGCAGACTATATCAGACTTCTGTTTTAAGTGACTAAATGAAAAAAAAACCCAACCACAAAGAATCTGTATCCCTTAGAACCTGTATCCCTTAGATTTTCATCAGCTGAAATGGCTAAACTCTTTGACTCATTTTTTCACTGTTAAATATTGCTATTTTTTTCACATAGTATTTTATTTAACATGTATTTAAGACCCTTTCTTTCTTTTTTCATTATTAGATGTTATTTTTCCCTATGATTTTTTGTGTACAAGGCTTTAAAAACAAACAAAGCACACAACCCTTAGATCTCAGAATAATTAGCATATCAATTACATCTGCTAATAAAATGTACAGAATGCAAAAGGCATAAGGGAATGTGGTGGTTTAGCCCTGGATGGAGGCAAGACACCCACCAAAGTCTCTCTATCACTCCTCCTTTCAGCTGGACAGGAAAAAAAATGTACATTGAGAGGCTTAGGAGTCAAGATAAGGACAGGGAGAGATCATTCTGCAATTAGTGTCACCAGCAAAAGGGACTCAACACAGAATAAAGGAAAGAAAACTCTAATTTATTACACTACACACACACATCCAATGAAACCAGAGTCGGATGATGATAAGTACGAACAGATCTTAAAACACCTTCCCCCCACCCCTCCCTTCACTTTAGTCATGATTTCTCTCCCTTCTTCCCCCCTCATTGTGGCATGGGGAAGGTCACGGAATGGGGGAATGGGGGTTTTGGTCAGTTCTTCATGACTTGTTCTCCTTCTTAGTTGGGGGACGGCATTCCTCACACCCTTCCCCTGCTCCAGGGTGGGGTCCCACCCACAGGAGACAGTCCTTCACGACCTTCTCCATCATGAGTCCATTCTGTCGCTGCCCCAGCGTGGGTCACTTCTATGGGGTGAAGTCATAAATCATAGGATGTCTCTTACTCTCTCAAGCCCAGACTAATCCAGCCTGGTCCTCACTTAGAGTCCCAAGCTCCCCCTCAGCAAACCTGCTCCAGCATGGATCTCTCTCTTGCTCATCCCTGTGTTTCTATCTCTCTCCACAGCCTGCAAGTGCTGGCAGAGGCTTGCTCCAATGCAGGTCACAGTGTCTTCTGTACGTCTCCACCTGCTCCAGCGTGGGGCCTCTCCACAGGCTGCAGGTGAGGCCTCAGCCTTTTCCATGGGCTGCAGGGGGACACCCACTCCACCATGGGTTTCTCCGTGGGCTGCAGGGGAATCTTTCTCTGCTGCACCTGGCACGCCTCCTTTTCCCCCCACCACTCCACCACCCTTGGTGTTTGCACAACTTCTTACATCTTCTCACTCCTGTCTCTGGCAGCAAAATGCAGATGCTTGTGGGATTTTTTTCTCCTCACTGTGATTCCCAGAGGCACTGCGACCATCGCTGATGGGCTCAATCTTGGTCAACAATGACTCCGGCCTTGATCCAGCTGGTGTTTGCTCTCTCGGGCCTGTGAAGACCTTCTAGCTGCTTCTTGTAGAAGCCACCACCATCAGCCCCCCTTCTCTACCAGAACCCAGCCATGCAAAACTACAACAGGGAATAACAATAGTATTGATAATATTACTGATTTTTCTGGTTTCAGCAGGAATAGATTTAATTTTCTTACTAGCATCTAATATAGTGCTGTATTTGGAGGGCAAATCATATGAGGAACAGCTGAGGAGCTGGAGATGTGTAGTCTGGAGAAGAGCAGGTAGAGGGGAGACCTTATCACTACCTACAACTACCTGAAGGAAGGGTGTAGAGAGCTGGACGATGGTCTCTTCAGCCAGATGACAGGTGATAGGACAAGGGGAAATGGCACAAAGCTGTGCCAGGGCAGGTTCAGATTAGATATTAGAAAAAAAATTTTACTGATAGAGTTGTTGGGTCCTGGAAAAGGCTGCCCAGGAAGGTGGTTGAGTCGCCTTCCCTGGATGTGTTTAAAAAAGAGTAGATGAGCTACTTAGGGATATGGTTTAGTTTAGGATGGGAATGGTTGGACTTGATGATCTTAAAGGTCTTTTCATAGAATAATCTGGGTTGGAAGGGACCCCAAGGATCATACAGTTCCAACACCCCTGCTACAGGCAGGGTCACCAACCTCCAGGTATGATCTAGTCAAGGTTGGCCAGGGACCCATCCAACCTGGCCTTAAACACTTCCAGGGATGGGGCATCCACCACCTCTATGGGCAGCCTGTTCCAGCAACTTACCACTCTCTCTGTAAAGAACTTCCCCCTAATACCTAACACAAAACTTCCCTCCTTTAGCTTTAACCCATTCCCCCTTGTCCTGACATTATCTACCCTTTTAAAAAGTTGAATCCCCTCCTGCTTATAAGCTCCCTTCAGGTACTGGAAGGCTGCAATGAAGTCCCCCCACAGCTTTCTCTTCTCTAGGCTGAACAGGCCCAGCTCCTTCAGCCTCTCTTGGTAGGGGAGGTGCTCCAGCCCTTTAATCATCTCCGTGGCCCTCCTCTGAACCCTCTCCAACAGTTCTACATCTTTCTTGTATTGGGGGCCCCAGATCTGGACACATGGGGACTCACGAGGGCAGAGAGGGACAATCACCTCCCTGCCCCTGCTGTCCGCTCCTCTTCTGATGGAGCCCAGGATACCATTGGCCTTGTGAGCTGCAAGAGCACACTGCTGGCTCATGTTAAGTTTCTCATCCACCAGAATCCCCAAGTCCTTCTCAGCAGGGCTACTCTCAAGAAGCTCTTCTCCCAGTCTGTATCTATGTCTGTGATTCTTCCGGCCCAAGTGCAACACCTTACACTTTGCAGTGTTGAACCTCATTAGGTTCACCCGGGCCCATCTCTCCAGCCTGTCAAGATCCCTCTGGATGGCTTCCTTTCCTTCTGGGGTGTCAACCACACCACTCAGCTTGGTGTCATCCGCAAACTTGCTGAGGGTGCACTCAATTCCATCATCGATGTCATTGATGAAGATGTTAAAGAGAACCGGTCCCAAGACAGACCCCTGGGGGACCCCGCTTGTCACCAGCCTCCACCTGGACATAGACCCATTGACCACCAATGTCCTTACCTCCTCAGTGTGAAACAATGTCTAAAGCTCTTTCAAGATAGAAGCTGGGAATTTTCAACAGTATTGAATTTGATTGAAGCTGCATAGTACACTACTAGATATGCCTATAAGTTCTGAAGTGATAGATATTTATTTAGGTTTTGTTATACAAATCAGTAAACCTCAGCTTCCTGCTGCCCAAGCCAAAGGCTGTCCCCAGCCCTGACTATATAGAGTTTGTCTCTGTTACTTTGATAGTTTTTTCTCAATGAATAATGGGATTCTATGAAATTCTAGATCAATTTCCTAACTTGCTTTCCAGGTGTATGTAACTTTCAGAAAATGTATATAAACAATTTAGAGGGTAAGGGTCCAGGAAATAATATTATGATGTGAAGTTCCAGGGTTCAGAGCAAAAGAACTACAGAGTACTTTGTAACTCTGAAAGGCAGATGCAGATGTCTGCATCTTCAAGAATGGCTGCAGAAACCAAAAGCCAACATTGCACAGTGGACATAGAAGAGAGATATAAGATAGACTGGGACAGATTCGTAAATAAATTCTTCAGAAAATTTTAATTTCTATCAAAACTGTTTAGAAAGGCACTTCTTTGCATTTTTTTTTCAAAATATCCTTCTTTTTTGAGTTAATTGTGAAAAATTCCTAGATTAGAACTGAGTATATTTGCATCATAAATTTGTCTTCCTTTGTGATATGCAGACTGTACTGAAGCGTATAATGTCAGACCAATGTTTATTTCTTCCAACTGTAGTATGATATTTGAAAATCTGTTTGAAAAATAAATATGTTTGTTTGTACATATACATACATAGATAGATATATATACACACACAGACAGAGGGAGATTTAAAAAATCACCTTGGATACAAAATGTCCTTCAATATATTATTCTTTACGGGTGGGGGCATAAGGACAGAGCTGGTTTTTTAAATGGTAGTGTGAGCTCAGAGGCCTAATCTGTACATATGTACTGAATAAATCAATTTGTCTTATTCTGGCCTCTGACTATTAAATTAATATCTGTGCTGATTACCTCCTGCTAGGAATTCTTTTGTCTTTGACCAGTTTTTATTTAGAGAGGTCATAGCAGCAAATAATTTATTTTAATTGATTTAAAAAAAATCCATCTGACAATTTTTCTCTTGTCTTGCCAGCTCAACTGTCTCTTGAACAGAGAAGCCACACTTTTCTTTCGTGTAAGTGTGCTTTAATTTCTAATGCTTACAAAATGAACTCCAATCAACTAGTATCAGAACCGTAACTTCTTCTCCAACCCTTCTTTTTCTATTTCCTTCTAAATTCTCATTGCAGCCATATAAACAAAACACAGGCTGTTTGATAAAGGGGAATTGTCATTGCAAACACTTGAGTATCTTCTTAATAGAATATACAAGTGAATACGATACGCAATGTTATTTTAGATAAGTGTAAAGCAAAGTACAGAGAGGTCATCATGGCTCAGTGTAAACAGTTTTCATTTACATATTTTAAACATCTTATCATTCAGAAAGGAAACTGTTTATGCTCAATTTCTTTGGTTATTGAAGTTAGGGAATAAGATCTATGTATCCTGAAACACTAGCCCCAGTCATGCTGCTTAGCCATGAATCCATTGTAAAAGGCAAATTACAGTCAGATTTTTAAGTATCACGAAAGGCCTTTGGAAATACATTTTTCCAGAAGTATAGAGTATAGAAAGAATCAGTCCATAATTTCTATACCTGATAGAGAATCACAATGCAGACCTCAGGACCAAGAACAGACAGAGGGTTTGCATCTGAGACAAGAGAAGGCTGTACCTAATAAGGTCCTTTAAGATGCCTTTAAGCCATGTGCTGCAGAATGCTGTGCAGAAATGCAGAACTGTCAAGGAAGAAATTCTGCAGAGACTTTCAGGTAACAATGAATTAGACAAAGCCTCTTTGCTCTTGAACTTTACACATTTGATTCTTTATCAAAGGAAGGAAATATCGCACTAGTTTTCATGTTTACTCTTCGGTATCATACTTTATCTACATCTGAAAGTCTGAACAGACTTACAAACAGACTTTGATAACAAAACACAAGGCATTTGTATGAAAGTATAACAGCTCATTATCTGTGCCTTCATGAGGTATCTTACTGCTGGCCCAGATGGAGCTGATGGCTAAATATAAACAACCTCAGAGTATTAATTAATAAAGTACAAAGCCTGCCTTTTAAAAGGGCACGTCGTGTACATCACATTCAGCTTTCCCCACAATTTAAAATGTTGTCTAGTTGAGTATATGTAATGCAATACAATGTCATCTGACATAGATCTGACCACAATTATTCAAAATTCAGTTAATTACATACATGATGTGAATGTCTTTAATAACAATTAAAGGGAGAAACAGATATTTCCTAATATCAAGAAAGCTTTAATTTGACTTTCCTCTCTTCCCCTCCATCAGGGAAAATGACCTTTTTTCCATCTTCATCTAGATAGATTATTTACTTCCCAGCACTCTGCATTTCAGCTCAGGTCAGTTCAACATTGATACAAGTATGTTGGAAGGCTACTTACAGGTATAGCAGAACAAAGTCTTAGAGAGATGGGGCCTGTAATTATGTCTTACACAGATTCTCAGGTAAAGTTACTGACTAGGCTCAACCGATGAGGACACAACTACATCCACATATGTAACTGACTTTTGGAAAAGCCACTTGGGTGTAACTTGAATGTTAGAGTTTGATCATATTCTATGACAAGAGCTACAATAAAAAGTAAGAGAACACACATTTTGGTTTGGTTTGGTTTGGTTTGATTTGGTTTTTTTACATAGAAAGACCCACCCATGTACCTTTAATATAAGAAGTTATTTAGCTTTTTTAAAAAATAAAGAATTTTTTATCTTTCTTCCTTACTTATTTACAAACTGCCACTGACTTAGAAAGAATTGTATTTCAGCTTTTCTACTGTGTAAATTTTCATAATACGGCATCTCCAATAACAGTTTGCCACAGACATTAATTTACATACAAAATGCATAAAACTGCTTTGACATATTGACCAGATGATAACCTTGGATAATTTTAAAGATACTGTTCCAATTTTTTTGGCGTTTGCAGACCTCTATTACATATATAGGTGCAGAGAGATTTTCAGAACAAAGTCTGAAACACTTTAAAGACTTCTTCAATAAATGCATTTTTAGTGTAGTAACAGTACAGAATCAATGCACTTTAAGTATATCTTGCTTCTTTCTGGGAACAAGTAATCCAGCAGAGGAAAGATTTTCAAAGGTGTATCTGACATATAGAGTACATTCCCATATATAACCATTATACCCTTTTACAAAAACAAGCACTAAATGACCAGTAATATAATCAGGTTTTTGTGTTACCTAACATAACTTGGTGCATGTATATGACTTAGACAAAAATAACGGATAGATCTTTGCATTTATAAAGATTCCCTTATGCATGATATTTTAACCACACACAAAAGAAAACATGTACTTTCCTCCTTTTTATATCTCATTGCTATGAATATATTACAGCAAAAGAGTAATAAAGGAGTGACTCCTATCAAGGGTTCTTGTATGGATAGAGTTTTACCCATATTTCTAACATATAGCAGTGTTGATCCCAGGCAGGGGTGATTGTCAGTCTCTGATAGGGTCAGACATCAATCTCTACCTGAAACATATTTAAAAAAAGCTATCCATTCATCTGACAAACATGGTCAATCACGCATATATTGGTAACATCATCCTGCCATATGATAAAATAATAACTTCAAAGCAAATATTGACATAGCCAGGGCTCCATGCCCAGCTTCAAAATATCCAGGTGTCTATTCCTGGCTATCTTTAATAGTAAACAAGTATCGGAGGCAAACAGTAATATACTGAGTGCCATCCTCATTTCTGACACAGCCAGAACTCTATCCTCATCTCTGATTGAGCCAGTGTTCCATAGCAACCATCTGACAGAGCCAAAATTCTGTCCCCATCTTTGACACTACTGGGGCTTCATGAACATCTCTTACTTGTCCGGCTTCTATGGCAACAACTAACAAACAGAGCTCTGGCCTCTTCTCCAATGCTTTGTCCCACTGTCCTTCATAAAAAGTCTGTGTTCATGTCAATGGTAAAGCCAGGACTTCATATTTTTCTTTGACATTGCCAGCATTATGTCTATATAAATGATATGGTCACAGTTTTATTCTCAACATTTGTATCATCAGGGTCATATGGTAACAGCTGATATAAGCAGATGCATGTGCAGGAACATATCCTTATTCTGAAACATTTAAGGTCTATTCTATTCTGGTTCTTTAATGGTAAATGTAGATATGGCCAGAGCTGTCCACTCCAATGGTATACTTGTCATGCCAATTCCATCTGTGAAGAGCAAGGCTTCATGGCAGAATCTCTTAGGTATTGTGTTCTACATCCAACTTTCCACAATTTTCCACTAATCATAGGAGGAAATTACTTAGGTCTTCATTTTTGACAATGAGACCAAATTTCCAGTTATTCATAATTTGATAAAAAATAAGTTAATTTTGCTCACAAGTTGTTTTCAAGTTTGGCTTATATGGTTTTGAAGAGTCACAGTTAAAATAACTGTATTTGCTTTAAAAAGATTGGAGTACACGTTCAGTTTGTCTTTGTATTTATTGATGCAAGATTCACACATTGAAAGATTCTTACATAATGAACATCTTTTTTAATATCACATCTTCAAAAAAACAATTAAATTCTAGGGGAGATTGGTCCATTAGGAGAGTAAAAGATGCACTTGGATTTCACTGCCATGTATCTCTTGTAATCAGGTGTAAGAATTTTGCTTTTTATGTAGAATAAAAATTGAGACTTCAGCATCTCAGGACCTCTATTTTTGAAATTTTACTTAACAGAATAAACATCACAAGGTTGTGATGAGGTCCTCTTTCCTTATCTCTGAAATGAGATTTTCCACCTAGAAAGAGAGAGTAATGTTTATGTGCAAATGTATAATGTGAATTCCGGAAATCTTCACTTGGATATTGCATTCTGCAAAGTTTCACAGCTTTCCACTGGAGTTCATTCTGGTGCGTGTGATCCTGCAGGACTGTGTGCACAAGATGTGGTTAATCAGTCAGGTGAAGTTACATGATAATATCGACTGAATAGTTCAGTTGCTGAAAGCAGGGGATATGTATAGTCAGCGTGGTGGAGGAATTTGAACCTGTTCTCTCTAGATCATTTAAGTCTCTTGATAGTGAGGTTTAACAGGTTTTCTTTAGTATGAGGGTATATATCTTCTACAAATTCTATGAATTGATTAACTGATCTGGAGAATTTCTCATCATGTATATATATATATATGATCAGTAGATCCTTTAATGATTTTCCTGATATTTTCTGGTGGTTTTCTTGGAAAGTGACCCTGGAGTCCTACCTTGCAATTTGCAGGTGCTGTAAACTGTTTTAACACTGAAAAATGGAAGTGGGAATACCGAACATCTCTTTTGAGTTCTTAATTCTTCACTGTTAATATACAGACAGCAAGTATTTTAAGTGTGAGAATAATGAATGACAACCAGATTAGTGCATTATTCATGCTTCTTTCCTTCACTCTGAGTGCTTTGCTTTCTATAAAGTTTTTCCTGAAAGGAAAATATATGCTACTTAATATTTAACCATACTGTCACTTTTTACTGCACCTGCATAGTGGATAAGTAGAAAGACTCATTGCTTGACTAGAACCAAGGTAAAAATGGAAAAAGGTGAATAAAACCGGAGAAAGAGCAGAGTACCATAGATAAGCAGAGTATAGGATGAATGATGCAAGGGTAGGAGCAAAATAGAAAGGAAGGAGAGAAAGGTAAGAGCCAAATAGAAAAAAATACAAGTGATAGAGTGCCTAGATAACGTAACAGAGTTATTGAAGGACAGGCTGAAAAAGGAAAAAGTCCTACCTATTCCATGTGGACCTGAAGCCAATAGTCCTAACTTAATCTTAGATACTCAGCTAATAGTTTTACAACATTCCTGAAGAAGTCTTTAGGCAGTAGAATGTATATTGAGACCCAGAAACTAGCAAGTATTTCTACATTTAATATATACAGTTTAAATGCATGCAAACTTTTTTCTTCTTCTAGTGGTTAGATATCTGTGCCACAACATTAGAGATACCACTCCTTTCCAGTGATCGAACTAGTAGCCATTCAGTTCTACCTGGCTTCCCCCTACTCCTCCCTTGAATTCAAAATAGCTTGCTTAAAACATATAATAGCATATTAGGTTCACAAGTCAAGAAGTAAAAAGAACAGGGGATTGTTAACAACCTTCATTTAGGTGGGATTCCCTAAGTTAAGATGTTTATAATGGAAATACCTGTATGTAAGCTAAATCTATAAGCATCTACTATATCCAGTGAAGGTCTAGTCAATATAATTGATGGAGTCTAGAGATACAGAGTCTAGACATCACATGGGGGTGTCTACTTTAGGGTAAACTGAACAGTACTCCAGACTTCAGTGAACATATTGACTAGTAGTAGTGTTGGTATCCAGGTCACATACAGATACCTAAATATAGGCCAGCTAAATCCCACACCACATAGTAGATTGCATACTATTTTTGGAGGGATATCACTTAATACACAGAAGAGTCCTCCTAAGGGCATTTATCAGTGATGCACACTGAAGAAGACTTATTAGTAGGGCAGAAACTATTTTAAAACTTGGAACAAAGAATTACTTTTTAACAGTAAGTACAGAGATATTGAGACACTGATTTTTATCTGTGGTCTGTAGCTTCAGATTTTTAAGAATCTCCTATTGTTAATATTGCATGGTAGGCTAGAGTTTCACCTCCAATTTAAATATAGTCATATGAAGGCTTCAGAGAAACCAATAATTTCCAAGCTGGTTGCTGCAAACCTTAGACTTAAAAAATCCATATATATTTTGCACTTGACTTAAAATTATTTTTAATTATATATGAGGTTTTTGATACTGCTTCCATCAGAGATACGCTTCTTATTTAGGGAGGTGGTTAAATTTGATAATGTGTCTGAAACCCTAGGTAACTGTCTATTTTTCACTTTAGAGTGAAAAGGTTTGCAGTTTGTTTTGAACAGGGACACTGAATGCTCCATAATTCAAGGTTTGGGATTTTTTTAGTCTAGAATTTGGATTTTGATGTACCTGTCTGCACTTCACTGTTTCATTCTGATATACGTTCAGAAAATGTCTTTTGAGGCGTTTGTAGAATGTAAGAGGCCTCTAGAAGGTACTGGAGATATACATGAGGGAACTTCGCCTTCTTAGCTGTGGTGGGTTCACCCCTGCTAGCAGCTAAGCACTGTTGCTTGCTCACTCAGTGAGGCAGGGGAGAAAACTGGAAGATTAAAACCCAAAAACTGGTGAGTCAAATAGTTTAATAACTGAAACACAGATGCATGCACAAGCAAGGCAAAATAACAAATTTATGCACTACTTCCCATAAACAGATACTGAGCTGCATTAGCCCTAAAAGCATGTGGAACAGTTACTTGGAAAGGCAAAACCCATAACTACAAATGTACTTTCTTCTTCCTCCTTTCCCTGAGCTTTTACTGCTGAGTGTAGTGTCCTATCATATAGATTATCCCTTTGGCCTATTTGGGTCAGCTGCCCCAACTGTGCCTCCTATCAATTTCCTTTGAACATCCAGGCTACTTGCTGTAGGGACAGGGTGGTGGGAAGAAAACCTTGATACTGTGCAAGCATTGATCAGCAATAGCCAAAACACTGCTGTGTTATCAACAGTCACAAATCCAAAAGACAGCAACATACAGTGTACTGTGAAGAAAATTAACTCCATTCCAGTCAGACTGAGTACATTAACTCTGCTTTTATATCACTAAAGTCCAAAGATAATGAGGAGAGGTTGTAACAGCTCAATGCTTCTCCATTCTACCATAAGTGATGTAATTACTGTTATTTCCCACTCTCATCACCATACATACTTACATGAAAGAACATAGCCATAGAAAATACAGCTTTTCAGGTAAAACCAGAAAAATTTTAAAGGTATCATTCATATGTTTTATACTTTGTATCAACACTATAATTCTTCATGGACTAAAGGCTTGCATCTTTTAAAAATGAAAAGCCAGAAATGAGCAAAAAGAGAAAATTATTCAGAAAATCTAGCTGCTCACTATAATAGCATTTATTAATTCAAACTAAAATTGAAAGGTAAGTCAAAATTGAAAGGTAATTCATTGAACCAACTGTGAAAGATAAATTTAAAACTGCACCTGTTCCAAAAAGGTGTATAAAAAAGGTAAAAGCTGTTGGGAGGACAGAGTGAAGGAGAAAAAGAAAATGAGAGTGCTAAGATCCTGAAAGGCTACCACCTTTGAAGTTATTTATATCTGCACTGCAGGCGGCCTTTGGTGGTAGAGCGTTCGAGAAAATGTCATCATTGAATCAACACAGTTTATTAGTACATTTGAAAATATTCCCTTCTATTTATCAGATTCTCATGAGAGTCTTTCAATGGGGAGAGCCCAGCACAGGGCGCCGAAGATGCTGAAGGGATTAGAGCATCACTATATAAGGAACGGTTGGGAGAGTTGGGACTGTTCAGCCTAGAGAAGACAAAGCTCGGCGGATATCTCATCAATGTATATGAAGGGCATGTGTAAGAGGATGGGGCCAGGCTCTTTCACTGAGGCCCAGTGACAGGAAAGGTAATAACGGGCACAAACTGAGACACGGGAGGTTCCCTCTGAACATTAGGAAATAGATTTTTACTGTGAAGATGAGTAAGCACTGACTCAGGTTGCCCAGAGAAGTTGTGGAGTTTTCCTCCTTAGAAATATTCAAAAACTGTCTGGACTCCTTAAGCAGGAAAATTGGACCAGATGACCTCCAGAGGTCATTTTGAATCTAAACTGTTCTGTGATTCAGATGGATGTTTATGGCTTAACAGAACCCACATGTCAGTAACTCTCTTAAAGTCAGTTAAAAGATCCAGGCTCACCTAGAATGAAGTTTAGTTTAGACAGTTAGGGTAAAATTTACCTTAACACACCTATTGCTTTGCACCAAATAGAAAGATAATTTAATATGGCTACTTTTCATGCCAACTTCTCCACTGTATAAAACCACAGGCAATAAGAGACATCTAATCCTCTTTCTACATTTTCTTTCTTTCTCTTTGTAATCTGTTAAATCTAATAAGATGCAAATGTTGGAGGATTATATATTTACACATTCCTCCTAGGGTGATTGAGAAGAAGCAACCAAAAGTGTCTTTTGCAACAACACTGTGGTGCAAGTAAAAATCACAGCACCTAGTAATAAAAATGCTCCCATGAAAAAAAGTGTAGTAGTTACATGAGTTCTGAGTAAATGTTTCAACTAGTTTGATGCTATTGTTCTCAGCATTGGCTATTGTACTCATTCTCATCAGTTTCCCATTTTCAGACTTGGAACACAAGCCAGTGAATTCTTTATCAAGCATCCTAAATTTCTTGGCTTGTACACGTGAAAACTATGTCTGAATTATAGGGTATATTTCAGTAGTTTAAATAAGCTCTCTCCAGTTGGCTGAAGAGACTATTTGCTTGTTTCTTTCTATCTTTGAGTTTTATTTGAAGTACCAACTCCATTACCAAAAGCAAATATAGGTGACATTCCTGTAAAAATTATGTGCCTGAGCATGTGATTCTTGTAGAGTCAATACAAAGCAAAAAGGAATTTCACAGTATGATTTAGTTTCAGTGAAGACTTCCACTTCAGAGTAGGCTGAATAGTTCTTTAGAAGTGTCTTTCTTAACTGTAAAAGGCTACAGTGATTAGATCAGGCTTAGTCACCTAATTTTTACATATCTAATTCACAATATATTTATCCCACTCTCTATTTTATCTTGATTGAAAGCCTTAAACTGATTATGACATATTTTAACACAATTGTTCTCTCCGATTCATCAAAAGTAAATGGTGTAAATTATTTCCTTTCACTTAACTTTCCTGTAAACTATTGACCTGTACCTGTGACATTAACTGTTTTGTTAATTCTACTTTCAAAGTTTTCATCCTCTATTGCTAAATATAGTCTTTTACACATAACCTATTATGTATTGTAGTTGGAAGTGCAATAATAGCCAGAATATTAATATAGTGGAAAGGTAGATAATTTACCAGTGTATTCTGGCTGTTATTAGAATCATAGAATCATGGAACGTGTTATGTTGGAAGACATCGTTAAAGGTCATCTAATCAAATCCCCCTGCAGTAAGCAGGGACACCTTTAACTAGATTAGATTGCTCAGGCTTTTGTCAAGCCTGACCTTGAATGCCACCAGGAAAAGGGCTTCCACTACCTTTCTGGAAACCTGTTCTAGTGTCTCATAAAGTCATAGAATGCCTCAAAGATCATCTAGTGCCAACCCCCTGCTATCAGCAGGGACACCCTTCACTAGATCATGTTGCCCAAAGCCTCATCCAACCTGTCCTTTAAATCTTTCAGGGATGGGGCTTCCACAACCTCTCTGGGAACCTGTTCCAGTGCCTCACCAACCTCGTAGTAAAGAATTTCTTCCTAACATTTAATCTAAGCCTACCCTTTTTCAGCTTGAAGCCATTACCCCTTGTCCTATCACTACACTACCTGATGAACAGTCCCTCTCCCACTTCCCTTTAGGTCCCATTCAAGTACTGGAACGCTGCTATAAAGTCTCCCGAGCCTTCCCTTCTCCAGCCTGAATAAACCCAAATCTCTCAGCCTGTCTTTATAGTAGAGGTGCTTCAGCCCTCTGATCACCCTCATGGCCCTTCTCTGGACGAACCCCAAGGGGTCCATGTCCTTCTTGTGTTGAGAACTCCAGAGTTGGATGCAATGGTGGGGTCTCACCAGAGCAGAGGAAAAGAATGACCTCTCTCAATCTACTGGCCACTTCTTTGAAGAAACCAAGGATGTGATTTACCTTCTGGGCTGTAACTGCACATTGTTGACTCATGTCCAGCTTTTTGTCCATTCACTAAACTCCATAGAACAGACTTGCAGAATCTGCAGGGATTCTTCTCTCTTTAGTGCTTTTGAGATTTCCCAGCCCAAAGTTCAGCTTCTTTAAAACACATTTAATTATTAAATTCCCTTTCTTTTCTTCTCCTTACCTTTCCTTTCCTCATTGTTTAAATAATCACAAATTGCATTGTTTTCAGCAGGACAATGTGGATAATCAGAAATGGGAAGTAATGGCTC
Organism: Porphyrio hochstetteri; assembly: GCA_020800305.1. Classification (NCBI taxonomy): domain Eukaryota; kingdom Metazoa; phylum Chordata; class Aves; order Gruiformes; family Rallidae; genus Porphyrio; species Porphyrio hochstetteri. The sequence goes on along the minus strand of CM036905.1, from coordinate 179,528,671 downwards.
ATGCCTTGTCATATGTATTTCAAATAAAATATAAGCATCAACAACTAGACTGACAAGGTTAATGGTACCAAGATAAATTCTCTGTATTGTATTACACAGTAAATAATTTGAGCACATGCAGGAATAGTTAAGATTATGTTTAGTTTTAAATATATATTTTTTAATAAGCAACAGAAGGCATATTTTTATAACATGCAGTATAGCTACTTTAATTATTATTAGTTTTCTCAGTTGACACTTTTCCTTCTATTGCCTACATAAGAACGTCTTGTATGTCAACAACTGTTTTTTTGTTTTTCTTTAGATTAGAAGTTATTAAATAAAAATACCAAAGATTTTTAATAGTAAATGTAGTCATATATTTCCTTCACAAACTGCTTGTCATTTAGGGGGGAAAAAATGACAGTTGGCTTTTTCTGTCTCAGAGGTGCATTTAAAAAAATAAAGTCAGGGAAACAAGATTTTAATTGTTTTCATACAACTGCCATGGTCACATACAGAGTTCAGCATATTATACCACTGCCTGTTATCATCTGCCAACTTGCAATAGAGTTTTAAAATGGCAGTTGGTACCTCTCAGAAAATTTTGGAATTAACATTTTATATCTTTAAGTGATAACAAGTCAGTCTCTGAAGATCCACTACTAGTTTATATACTACTCCACCTTCTTAGTGTTTAGATACATATGAACACTCATAAAATGGTCCTGAATTTTCTGAAAACTCATTTATCACAAAGATAATTATTTTGTTACCATTTCTTCAGTGACCTAGTAGTAAGTGAACAAAACCTGCTACAAAATTAGCTAAATAAAAATGTTTAGCAGCTTTTAACCATTGTGAATAATGTTCAATAAACAGAGCAATGAAGAGCACTATCTATAGAGTTTAGAAAAGCTGAAGAAAGAAGAATGACATAGGTATAAATAAATAACAATAATTAAAAGAAATAGGTATAAATAAATAATAATAATTAAAAAAATAGATCACCCCCTTACTCTCTGATGGTAAGTATGGTGTTTTGGGTTTTTTTTACAAATTAAATTCCTGGTATATTTCAATATTTTAAAAAAATCCTTAAAGATAAAAGGGGTTGCAGAGTTACATCAGGTATAGAAGAGCTCATATGGATTGGATCTATCAGAGCTGCCTTCATATTCAGATTTCTAAGTCAGTTAATGTCTTCCTTGTGATATTTCTCCAGAACCCTTTTGTTTTCCTTCTGCTTTTTAATCTTGGGACCCAGAATTATATCCTGGTCACCTCCAATGTCCTAATCTATTGTTTACTTTTACTGTAAAAAAAATCCTTTCATCTCTTGGGAAGGAAAAAGAAAAGAATATTTAACAATCTTCTAAATTTAAGGCAAATACAAAGAACTGTATCTCTGAAGATTGAAACTTTCCACTAGCTGACACATGAGCAGGATCCACAAGGGCACTCCTACACCTCCCTCCTAAAATGTAAAACTCAGTTCCTTACTTAAGGTTGGGGGTTTTAGTGGGCTTTTATTTCTTGGTTAGGTTTGTGGCTTTTTTTTTCTTTTGTTTGGGTTTTTTTTGTTTTGCTTTTCCTTATGCTTGAATTTGTGTGTGTTCATATACTTCAAAAAAGATTATTTCTCTATCTGATAAAGACACAGTTTTCAGACTGAAATGTTGCAAGTGGGTTTTTTTGGACTTCTTTTCTTTCCCCTTTTCTTCATATTTATTTTTTTTCCTTTGAGTCGTACTCAGTTTCCACTGACATTACTTTTTTATAAATGGTATCATTGTTATGTACATATTTCTGTGATAAAGTAATATTGCATTTTAAAAATTCAGCATCTAAAGTTCCTTTTAACCTATCTAATTGCTTTATGTAGTGGTTCATATAGTAAAAAATAAAAGTGAATGTTTATGTAGGTTCTTTTTTCCTCACACTTCAGTACATTCACACTTCAATGAATTTGTATCAATTTCTGTTTTTCTTAAGCAGTTTATGGAAGTCAAAACTGGTCCCAAAGAGATAGTTCATAATCTTGTGTAAACAGTTTTTAAATCCTGGTAACATTTAATATTAACTATAATGATAATGATGACAATGGTGATGATGATAATAATAGCAATAATAATAAATTCTAAAATTTTAAATGTTATTAAAATTTTTCAATATAAAATTTAAGAGCAAGCTGAATAAAGGTGATTCTTTTCTGGCATTTCCCTTCTTTTAAAATATGAAGTGTCTCATTCTAAGATCAATTCAATTATTCATAACTTCAGGTTGTCTAGCACACCTGCTTATTGCTGTGGAAAGAAATATACCATTGTTCTGTCCTTGACCCAGGTCTGCTTTCACTGCCTAAGGAGATTCAAAGCTATTTCCCTTCTTTCCCAGGTGGGTGCTAAGATCACTAGGATAGAGAAAGAATTTTGCACTGGTGGTGGCGGTTAGGTAATGTCATTCCTTTCTGCTGAAGCTGTCCCACTTCCATAACATATTAAACATTCACTGGACTACAACAAGAGTGAAAAAGAAATGGATCATAATTTCTCAACCTGATGGTGAGGGTACTCACCTAACAATGAAAAACACCAGGAACACCCAATGCAGAGACATTAAATGCCAGGTTTACCAATTTAAAGTTGAACACCTAAATCTTTCGGATACCTAGTTCCTACTGGCTCAGCAAGAATTTGACTATTTAATGAGGAAAAAAAAACAAAAACAATTTCTGTAGAAAATCCTGAAAGTTCCTCTTTCTCACACTACTGAATATCCTGTAGCTAGGGCATCTTTCCAAATGTACAAAAGTAGTGTGGCTTTTTGATTCATTGACTACTTACACTCTAGCTAGGAATCTCCTTTCCCAATAGTAAGAAAGCAGATACTTCCAATACGTGTCAAAGCATGAAAACACCTGTGAGAATGAAGAATAAAGATCTATGTCCCTTAGCTTGCACATTAACAACATCGGGTAGCATTTTTTTCATATAGTTACTATTTTAGCTTACAGGTTTAGGTCTCTAGTTTTCCTCGGGCAGTTTCAGTATTTTCTTCCAGTATCATGAATTTCAGTAGATAGGTGGACAATAAAAAGCAAAATTCCTTTTTGTGGATCTAGTAATTTCTGCACTTTCAGACATATTTTACAAGTGTAATTTTTATTTTTCTACAGAACTTTTTCTTCCCAGTTATTAAAAGTGGAATTGATAGTCATAATCCAACGCTGACATAACTGTAAAAATGCATTTTTGGCTGTGGAAACAAATGGGTTTATATTTATGACATTGTGTACGACACATTTCTGCTCTTTGAAAAACAATAAGATTTATTAGATCATTTTTCCTCTGCTGACAATACCTTATATGTCTTTAAAATACAGATAATAGAAACAGTGCATATACATAGCAATATCTGATAAATAAAACAAAAGCTCCACCAAGAGTATGATTGCAGCAGTATAAAAATTCAAAAGGGTCTCATAACAACATCAAATTAATAAATGTTTATTAAGGGTTTATCCCACTACACTAAGTCATACACCAACTGACAAGCATAGGTAAAGAAAAGACAACTATGAATTGTGAACAATATTGTAATTCAGTATGAAAGCACTTTTTGAAATAAATGAGGTACCGAATAGTATGTAGAATAATGAATATGAAACAGCACTAAACAAAAATTCAACAAAACTACAACCACAGAATGATGTGAAAAGCTTCCTATTACGTAGACCATCATTTGTAAATCAAATACAGTCATGCAGCACCAAAATACTATAGATGGTAATTTGCTTATAGTATAAGAACCACATATAAGATGGAACATGGTTTGTCACAGTAGAAGAAATTACTTCTATGATGAATGCAAAAAAGAACTTTAAATATCATTTCATCTGGGGGTTAGACTTGATGATCCCTGAAGGTCCCTTCTAACCCCTATTATTCTGTGAATCACTGCTGTTTTGAAATGCAAAAACATTTCCCAAAATAAGAGTTTATGATGAAAACCGTTATGACTATCTTTTTTGGTCTCTATTATGACATATTACCTCAAAAATTTCTCTAACCTGTCAAGCCCAGGGAATATATATAAATATATATATACTCAGTGGTCTTACTGCCCTGCTCAGAAAACAGAAGGGATCAATTTTATATCTCAAATTAGTTTATCTCAGTGGACAAAAAAAAAAAAAAAACCCTTAAATTTAAGAGGTATTGTTTAGTCTCTGGGACACTATTTGGGAAGTTTGCAAAAAAGTTTGCAAGTGATTGGTGGCTTAATGTAAGAGATTCTGTTTGCCACCGTCAAAGTCTATAAATGGATCCTCTAGTGAAAGAGAAAAAACACCAGAATATATGACAGGAAGCAGAACAATATTATCCACTGATGTATAAATGTAATCAGAAGTACTGTTTCAGGGTTAGTAAGGATCAGCCAAAATACATGTATAACCTGCAAGAGACATTCTAGTGTACAACGTGTGACAAGAACTTGGAGGCTGGTACTGTAATCTGTTCCAACACAAACGTGTAACATAGTATGTTCCAAGAAACGTAAGGAAATATATCTGTCAGGTAATAATGGAAGATTCTGAGAAGAAAAAAAGGAGAATTAATCAAAGGAAAGAAAAATAGAGTAGTGAAGCTACAGAAGGTCTTTCTGGCAGCTGAGAAAAACAATACAAACAAGCAAGCAGTACAACAAGACAAACTAAAATGGTCCCCTGTAGTGACAATGTGGCAAATTAGAGGCATTCCTTACAGAAATGCTGTGGTAGTTTTAGTGGTTTTTTCAGACTTTTTGAAGAATTCTAGCAGAATTTACATTAGATAATAATCTCTGCAATCACAGAGATACCTAAGAGAAGTAAGTTCTTCAATGTCTTCTCTTTATTTCATTATAAATATGTGAAAATGCAAGCAAACTTAGCTGCTCTCTGAGAGTCAGGAAGAAAAATATTCATAGTACCACAATACTTCTTGAGGATTTACTTGACTTTTAACTGTCCTAAACCACTGAAAATTTAAAAAAAAAAAAATAAAAAATTATACATCAGTTTTTTTGACATCTTTTATTTTGCTGAAGGTAATACTTTTGGCTGCAATCTAGAGGAAGTGTAAGCAAAACCATAGAATGCTGGACTTAAAAGTGCATGAACTACTTGCTTACCTGTATCAGCTGTGATCTAGTGATGACAGAACTCATAGCTGACTACGAGCTGACACACCATCTGGAGAAGGAAAGAAGTTATAAATATATACATACTGTTAACTGTTTAATACAGAGTAAGGGATAAACTTCAGAGACTGAAACACTGTCTTCATCTAACAGGGGGAGATGCATACTGGGAATCATCAAGTTACAGCCTTCAAAAGTACATGGCAAGTACACTAACCATGCATTAGACATTGTCATTGAAATTGATAAAATAATAATAGAGGTGGTAGATAAAATTCTGATAAAATAGATAAAAAACCCCTTATAAATAGATAAAAAAATGATAATAAAGGAGGTGATAGACATATCAGGTGGAAGGGTAGAATCTGGAGAAAGCTGACAGTTGTGGCATCTGTTTTAATTTTCACCTGGTCTCATCATTTTCCCTGATGAGAAAAAGATGCTTGGGCTTAGAGTGAGCAGCAGTGTCTTGCAAGTATCTTTTGTCAAGATGTGAGGCAGCATGTAAAAAAGGATTCTTATCAGTATTTGTCCTTTATTTGAGGAGGAAAGAGGCATTTGTACTTCCCTACAATTTTATCAGGCATCTAGTAAGAATGTCCTATGCCAGACAGGTTGGGTGGGATTTACTTCAAAGAAGCATTTGAACTCTTTACACCAGGCCCTTTGAAAATAAAATAGAAATTGTATAAAATGGATGTAACACAACTGACCAGTTTTAGCCAGCTACTTTTTGATGACATGAATTGTGTCCTAGAGCAGTCTATTTCTCTGCACTGAAATGAGGGACCAACTCTACAGTGTAGATCTGTCATTAGGCAAATATAAATAACCCTTGAGATGTACATTTTCAAGTTACAGATTCATTTTCTACCATGCACCATTTTAACCTAGTTTTTGTTTTGTATGAGAAAAGGGGTAGCTCAAGTCCCCACTTCTTCCATTTTCTGTAATCAGACCATTTGGGAGCAAATTATACTTTGCTCAGGTTAATGGAATACAGAGATCCACAGTCCTAAGTATCCCGAAACACCCTATAAGTACTGCAAGTAGAAAATGACTTTGTATATATTTTATAGTAAAAAATTGTGCACACAGAAGAAAAACTCATGTTATGAAAATGTTCTGTATTACAAATCTGCTGAAAAAATGTACCTCCTGAAAAACCAGCAAAGAATTAGCGTTCTCTCTGAGAGAGACATGGTATGTCACAGAAACTGGAAGTAATGAGTGCTGTAAAGTTACTGTACTTAAATCATTTGCAAATATCAGATTGCAATGATTTTCAAACTTTGTAGTCAAAGCAGGCTCTGGGCACCCTGCAGCTTTAGGCAATCTTCAGCATCCCACATTTTTATCTGTCTCATTTAATTTTATATTTTGACTTTACTTCTGAATTTTTTCCCAACCAATTAAGACTAGTGTGTGCTCTTTGAAGATTTTTTTTTTTCACTTTTTTTCTTTGCCAGTTTTTCTGACAACGGGGTCTTCTGTTAAATTCTTTCTCCCTCCTTTTCCTTGTATGTTATTTTTGAAGAGTACAATTTTTCATCATCTTTCTTTGTCATAGTCTCACTCTTTCTGCTTAGGATCTCCTTTGCATTTAGCACCTTGATGTTGAGAATTTCTTTGCTTCCGCAGTTTAATGTTATGTGATGTGTTTCTTCCAGACCTTTGCCATTTCTCTACTGGTCCTTCCACTTGCATTCAAAGCTCTCTTAAATATCTCATCCCCTGAACTCAGGGTTTGCATACACTAATACAATAATTCAAAGTTCCCATTCTCTTAATCAAAGACACTTCCCTACTTCTGCTTGAACACACACACAACTTGAACACTTACATAGATAAACATTTCCTATGTATATAAATGTAAACTGAATTAAATTCAATAAAGTTTTTTTAATTAAGGTGGTTTTATCTTGCTTTGGGGTTTTGTGGGGGTTTTTTCTAACATGACAAGATGGGAAGAAGCAGTCTCCTGTTTAAAGAACAAGAGCCTGAGTTTTCTTTCAGAGATGAGTAAAATACTCTAAATTTCCTCAGAATAGATTTTGTTGAAGACCAATTTATTCTGTAAAAATATATATCATTTTGAGTTTCACTACTGTGTCCTGTTGTTGGCTTCCCAGTATCCTGTCCTCACTTTGCATATCTTAGATTTTCACGTATCAGAAATTTTGTCTTATGTAAATTAAGTCATTCATTTGCTTATGGGAAAAAAAAAATGTATCTCCATCACTGAACACTTGGACATAGATGGTGTCAGAACATCGTAGCTTGAACATTTTTGTGTTTTGTTTCTTTTTCTGTGTGCGTGTTTCTTCTAACACACCTTTGTCTTCTACTTTTACCTATCTAAAGCTTGCATGCCACTTATCTGTGTTCTCAGACAGAGACAGTTTCAGGGTTCTTAATGACTCTGTTTAGTCCTGTAATACTTTTGTTCTTCTCCTCTTATTTGTCTTCTACTATCCACATTCTTAAAATTCATTAAGTCTTACAGACATCACAGCTTAAGTAGTATAAAAGTCCCACTTATAACCAGCTTCCCTGTGTGATTGTTCAGGTGGAGCTCCCTGACCCAGACGACCTCCTGCCTAATCTTATTGTTATGCCAGCCCCTTGCCTTCTAGTCCTGCTCTTCCCTTAATAGTCTTAATGATCCTTCTCTTTCCATATTCGTCTTGCAGAAGCTGTTTACAGATGTGATACCCTGTAAAATGTTAATCAGTGTCAAATATCTCATTTGCAGAATGTTGTCTTTCCTGAAATGATCATCCTTCATCTCGAAAGACATTGTTTTAACTCTGATGGTCGTCTTTTATCCACCAAGTTCCTGCTCTTTCACTAATTTGAAAGTTCACTTACATCCTCTTGCTTACTAGCTGAAAGTAAAGATGCTCTGTCCCAACTGTAGTAAACAAATGTGGAATTCTCCACAGCCTCTACTTGAGTGTAGTATGCAGCAAGCTTGTGGTAAATTCTGATTCAGATGCTTGAGATTCTGCAGCACTCCAATGTATATGAAGAATATGCTCTGGTAATTTCAACATTATTTCAAAGCACAGCTTCTCACTGAATGAATTACAGGAGTTATTAGTACAAATTGTGTATCACTGATTTATTCATGTATTAACTCTTGTTACTTTCAGTCTCATATTTTCAGTTTTTCCTTTTACTATAATGTTCTTAGTGAAAATATTTACCTAATTACTGAACATGTGTTTAACTTATTACTGAGCATGTTCAAGGGGGAAATTGGAAAACTAATAGAGTTGCTTACTTGTCACACAAGGAAAAAGACCAAACCAAATCAAACAGAACCCCACAAATATACATTTTTTTTAAATTATCATTTTCTGCAGTGATCGATCTGATTTTTAATTTTGAGGCATAAATCAATCTTTTGTGTTTATTTTGTTTAGACTTGTAGGTCAAAAGCAATTAGGAAATCTTTTTTTTTTTTTTTTTTCCCTATAATAAACAGCAACAATTGAAAACTAATGGGACCTCAATGTGACCAACCTCAATTTTAACATCAGAGTCAAAAAGAGTTGTCAATACTGTACCCTTGGTTCTGGAAATCACTGTCTCAGTTGTGTAATATAACTCAGGTTTTCTAGCATTGAATGTATGATGTAGGCTTGTCTTTTTACTTAGCACTTTAAAGGACAGTGAAAGGTAGTTTTAAATTTATTGATTTTGGTTTATTTTGTTTATGTCACGGTTGTAATTTGGAAGAGTTTTGCATTGATTTTTTAAAATGTAATTATATATCTATCACTTAAATTTCTACTACCTTGCACTATTTACTGCCAAGTATCCCTGTGTGAAGTGGTTATAAAATTATTCCAATTTTTGTTAGTAGCTTATACTTACATTATAAAATTATTACCATATATTGCAGAAGTGGTGAGAATCTAACCTTCAATATTCAAAATGTATTTAATAACCATTATGGGCATTCATTTAAACGGACAACAAGCCTGGAAACTTATCTTGAGAAAAAGTAACAAAGATTCTATTCTGTGAAGCTTACAGACTATAAAATAAGAAAGAGGGTACAGACACATTCTAGAGAACAGTATGTTAAAAAGTTGGACCTTACAATATCTCTGGAAAATAAAAGCAAATGCCTGGAGGAATTTGGGACAGATTATTGAGTCAGGAGCTAATTAATGGGCAAAATGGACTGCAAACACTGACATAGAACCTCCAGCTGTGAACATAACCTTTACACAAGCATCTGGAAGAAGAACAAGTTACAGGGTGCAAATGTTCAACAGAGTTAGATGAATTACAAGATATTCTTTCATGCTGCATTATTATTTTAGCAATGGAAAATATTTTCCCACTCACTTAAACTAAATTAACCCATAAGGACATAAAAAAGGTTTTTCAGAAATAAAATTACTAAAGGTTCATTATCCTGTAGTTTCTTTGATATTGTTAATAAAAGCCAAATTATCTTTACTTTTTTTTTCTAGCAGCAAGAATGCATCCACTACTTATAGCCCTGCTCAAAATTCTGACAATCAATCTGACAATATAGTTAAACAAATTCCATCCTACAGACATTTCCTAGGTAACCAACCACAGAAATAAACACAACACAGTGGGAGAAGTGAAAACATACACATTCTTTATGCCTTTCTGATAAATTTTCCACCACTATTGATTTTGAATTTACTTATTACTAGTCACATTTCTAGAAGAAACCTGTCTGTTAGACTACAAATATATAGCAGTAAGACATCACCTTTCTCTTAGTAAAGCATGTAGGACAATGGGATTATTCTCAGATATAGAATGTTCAGTATACTGAAATAGAAATGAAAGTCATAACATTTCGTAGCTGACAAATACATGGAGGACAAAAAGCCAATCTGAACCTATAGATAATTCATGGAAATGACATATATCTTTTTGGTTTAATCTTAAAAGGAAGGGATTGCTTTGCACCAACGTCCAGGAGTGTCATAATATGTGAATATTCCACATAACTGTGTCTTCATTAATTGCAAAAGACTCTCCATTATGTCAATAGCAGGACTGCTCAAAAGGTTTTCATAGAGTTCTAACTACCAGACTGAATCTACACATTTATTCTAAAGTTCTACACAGTCCATTAACAGTGCTGCTCCCCCTTTCAGCAGACCTAATTCTAGATTTAACAATTTTGCTTTTCTCTAAATTCTTATTGTATATAGCCAGTTTCTCTGTGTCTTGAATGTCTAGAATATAGTGAGGAAAAAAAAAAAGGAAAGAAGACGCCTGCCCCTCTAACCCTTAAACCACAGTCATTCCGTCTTTTAAAGACTTACAAGCACAAGAAGTTTGAAATAGTACACTATAATACACTATTTCTTCATACACAGGGCAATAAAACAAAAACCGAGAACCTTTATAAGATATCCTGAGTTGGAAGGGACCCATAAGGATCATTAAGTCCAACACCTTCCTTCTGCCCATGTTACTGCTTAAAATTAAGGCTGGAAAATGTCATCCTAAAGCTAACAACTAAAATGTCATTCAAGGAATCTGCCACCAGTGGAAATAAGGTATAACAAGAACAGTTAATAAATACTCTGGCTGAGGCTTGTGAAGAAGCTATTTTCCTAGGTAGTGGCTATTTTTAGATGTAAGTAGATAACATTGACATACTTGCTTTGGAAATAAATAGGAATATGAGGGAGGGAGGAGGGATATTGTGAAGGGAATCGTGTTACATAAGGAGTAAGTATTTGACTCAAACTAGGACCAAAGTAGCCCATTGTTAATGTCCTACCTTTATATGTCTATCTTTTTCACCTTTGGTTGAGAAGACTGAACCTGCTTCATTCTCCTCCTTCTATTTGCATGGGTCATTGCTCTCTCTACTGAGAGAGCATGTTCTTCATTTCTCCTCCTTCATCTCACCTCCACCTTTAGGAAAAGAAAAGCAGAAAACCATGAATTGTCTCCTTTTCCTTCTTGTGCCTAGAATGAGAAGCAGCCCTAATACCTCCTCCATAATACTCATAAAAATGTATAGGTGCTGTTTCTGGCACTGAGAAAAAAAAAAATTAAAGAAAGTAGAGTACAATAAAGAGAGAAAGAAATCACTGCAGAAGGTTCTTTACTGAGAAGGTGGTAAGGTACTGGAACAGGCTCCCCAGGGAAGTGGTCACAGCACCGATATGGACTGAATTCAAGAAGTGTCTGGATGATGCACTCAGTCCCATGCTCTGACTTGGCTGGCCCTGTGTGGAGCCAGAAGTTGGACTTGATGATCCTTATGAGTCCCTTCCAACTCAGGATATTCTATGATTCTATGAAGAGCTGGCAAGGGTGTTTTGGAAATAAATGCTCATAATAACTAACATCCTTCATTCCCATGTGCATCCAAACCCATCCAAAACGGTCTTATAGTCCTGTAAGAATAATCTTGAAATGCCATTGTTCTCACAAAGACTTTTTTCCTAGTCAAAGCCTGATCCTTACTCTTCCTGCATGATCATACTTTTCCTGCATGATCATACTTTTCCTGCATGATCATTTCCACTCATTGGTCCCATTTTTAAAATCCCACCAACTCAGAAATACTGAGAAGTACTGACAAACTCTGCAAGCAGTATCATGGGTAGAAAAGATCTTCTACATATGAGCAGTATTAGTGACAAGTCCACCAAGCAAGAACAATTTAGAGAAGGGATTTTTAGGTAACAAGTCAACTAAGTTTTTTTGTGTATTTTATGGCATGCACAAATACCTACCTACTATACATTCACCATTTACTTAGTACTTTTCACCCTTTGTACTTTTAAAAAAAATGAGAATAGAAGCAGGCATCTTCTGGTCTGCTTGGGACCTACTATGAGAGCTTTAGTTAGTCGTATTTAACTAGATTTGGATTCACATTCTTTTGAAATAACAAAGAGACTTTCTTATTATTTTCTTTATTTTTGTTTCTCCTTGAAGTTCTCTGAGTGTGCATGACTACCTCAGCTGAGCTCAGAACATGCTAATCATCTACGTAAATTCAGGTTTGTTTGTTCAATAACTAAATCACTCAATAACAATAACACTGGGAATGTCACAAGGAAAGACTGCAGTGTGTTGGCAGAAAACATTTACAAATCAAACATCAATTTGCTGGGTGTTTGGCTTAATATTTTTCTGTTATTTTAATCTAATTAATCTTACTGCTTTTGATTCAGCAGAATCAATTTTTCCAAGTTGTTTAGAAAATTAATTGGAAAATTCACGTATGATCTGATGTTTCCATGTCTATTATATCTTAGCATCTATTTTAGTTACAATTTTTGGCATAGTCCTCTGCATGTGTTCTTCTGCACATGATACTTCATTTTAACATGGGAATGTTTTATAATGTACCAAGTTGTAAATCTCCCCTTACTAACTTTCTCTTGCATTATGGTGGTAAGAACATTTCCGACAGCCATCTGCTTAGACCTTACTTTCTGTTCATTGTCCAACTGGAAATTAAAATAATGATAAAAGCAAGGAAGTTAAGATGAGTACTGCCAGGAAGTTGAAGCTATAATTCTACTGTATGTTGTATGGGTTCCTGCTGTGTTTGCTGATGCTGCAGGGAAGTATTATACAACAATGCAGAACTAAAGCAAAATATGTTCGTTTATTCCTGTATCAGCAGAGGTATATCCAGTATATATCAGCAGAGGTATATATTAGTGGTATATTTCCTTATAAAAAATTCATAGACATATGTACAACTTTTAAAGTATGAAAATACTAGTTATGCATTTTGTTCTAATATAAATGCATTGCTCAAGTTCTTCCAATACGAACACTTTCAGATTCACATTTCATACATTTGTATAGTTTTCATCTCAAATTTTTTCACTCAAATGTAATTTGATCTTATAAGAATTTTCATTGCATATCTTTCATTTGTGTATTTCCTCTAATATTTTCAAAATTTTAACGTTATCTAGACATTTTTCCATGACAGCACATTTAAAGAGTTACCAGGAATATTAATGAGTGCAAGTAAATGTATCTAGAAATTAGATTGCTTCAGCCTTTCAGATGGTAAGAATTCTGCACCACTTGTGACCCATGTCTGCAAAGTGTATTCTCATTAATGCAGCTCCCTGAACTTCATGCAGTTGTGGGTGACAGATCTGCATAATCACTCTATATTTAATTCGCCATGGGAGTCCATGCCATGTGATTAAAGTCCAATGCTATAGGAAAAAATTACTACGGTTCTAAACACATGACAAAACACACAAAAGTTGTGTAATCAAGTATAATTCAATGCAGAAATTACTCTCTTTAAAAGTTACTGTCATTGAGAAAGATTCTTCTGGTTGTCAAAGATGAGTTGCTATGAATGAAAAACAGAGTATCAGTAAGGTGGGCTCACCATTCCACTACCGCAAATTTCAAATGAATTCAGTGCACGAAGAAAAAAGCATTTTTGATAATTCTTCACTTGTGCCATATGTCCCGTGTGCCCTCTGCAAAACGTCAGCTTTGATGTGTTTTATCTTATCCTTCTCTTTCATTCTCCAACCAGTGATTTATCTCATCTAATGATTTTCAGCATGCGTCTTTACAAGAAAGAGAGTCTTTGTCAGGTTCTCACTGGAATAACTTCACGTGTTAACCTACCTTTTACACATCTACATCAATGGTTTGTTCTTCCCTGTTGTCACTTAATGAAACTGTCTGGTGTTCAATAACCACATAGACAAAAGTGTTATAAGGAAAGCCAGCAGCTAGATTTTTTTTTACTGTGGACAAGTCTACTTGCATGTGAGTACAGGAGCTACTGTGCTAAGAACCATTATAAGAGAAATGTTTGAATAAGGATGGTCTTGCTAATATGTACCCCATAGCAGAAGCTGCTTACAGACTGCACTAGGGCTGAAAGCATAGCAAGGAATCTGAACCAACAAGCACAGCACTGTCACTGTTCATCTCCATGTACCATGTGTTCAGACCCAGCTTCATCTGCAGATTCCAGGAGCTAGCAGGTAACCACGACAGGCTTCCACAACCCAAGGCTGTTCTGCAGGGAGCTCCTATTCCTTAAACCACCAGTGTCACATTGCTGCTCCCTTTCCTGTTGAGCAGCATGATGTTACACGGCATCTGGATCAAAACCTTCCTGAATGTGTTCAATTGTTGTGCCAATTGGGCATTGTGGCTTCAGTTTGTGCACAATCTGAAAGCAAGCTCTTTCCCAAGAAAGCACCTTTCTCTGTGCACAGTTGTTTTTTTGTTTTGCACTGGTCCCTTTCTGAAGTTCAAAAATTCAGACCAATCTACAATATAATGATCTTATTAATTGGTTTCCCTAAAATAAGGATAGAAGTGAATTCGTTTAAAATTAGGTAGATAAAACATTGGCATAAAATGTGGAAGCTGGTGGAATATGCCGTATTCTAGTTTGTATGGCATATACTTGATAAAACATATTTAACTCCTCATTCAAATACAGATTGGAAGAAGAGATTATGTCATTATAAGTTAAACACCTGTCAGGAAATGTAACTGTCTTCCTAAATACTGAACCTGGCTACCTATAGCCATTAAACTGTAAGAAGAGTCCTGGGCTGGCTTTGTCATGAGCCAGTCAGCACTCTCAAATAACACAGACCATCTTTCCTAAAATGCAGTTTGGATATGGCTACCCAGTTACAGAAACTAAGAGAATTTAATATTATGGATTTGGACTGTTCTGTAACTTTTCTATAAGATTATAAGTGTGCTTAGTTTACTAGTTTAAGTATACCCTGAGTATATTTCAGCAGGTTGACACAAGAGGCTTTCTCTTCTCTTGTGTGGTTACATTTCCACATTTCATATAACTTGGAAAAAGCTGTACAAGAAAGTTTGAGAAAGGCCTATTTTTAAATATATTTCAAGCCAGAGAACATCTGGAACATATAAAAGCTGGTATTTACGCAAAAAAGGAGGAGTTCAAATCAATTTTTTTATATCCCAGAACATAATCTGGCCCTCTCTTTCTATTCTATGTGCAAGTACTGTAGATGTAATGAGTAGAGTATTTCTGACCTAATACTTCAGTCTTTGTGTAAACTGACGTACTTACAGTCCCTTTACAGCCACTGGAAGAGAAGGGATGTCTCTAGAACACAGAGACTGACTATTCTTGCTGGTAGCCTCTAAACTAATAATCTAAGCTAAGGCTGGAAGAATCACAAGACCAAGGAATGTCCTTTTTAGAACTTCTCAGATAGCAGTATACGATTATATTCAGGAACTGACTTGCCCTTGGCTGTCAGTAAAATTAAGACTGCTATGCAGCTGAGCAGATATCTACTTGAAGAGATGAGAAATAGCCTGTAAGACTCGTAACTATAGTGTCTATATCTCCATTAAATATAGAAATTTACATATTTAACTCATCTATTAAGTTATGGAATGAACTTTCTTCATCAACTTGTTCATTTCCATGGAGTCTATTTTAGGTGACTAACTTTCTCCATACACTGGAGAGCAGTGGTAAAGATTATATAATTAAAAGACAGGAAAGACAGTCTGCACCCTGCAAAACTGCAAGTGGTTCCAGTGCTTCAAGCATTTGTGCCAGCCATTCCCAGTTATTTTTTATGATTAACTGATATGCATTTTCCTCCGATTTCCATTTTAGTTTCCTCAGAAGACAGGCAGTTGCTATCTGGAAAGTGGTCCATCCATGTAATTTCTCCATGTTTCCAAAACCAACACTCCTAGGAAATACTATTGTGAGCATCTGTACTATTATCCAGACAGGTCCACATACTATAGGAGGTTTTCTTTTCATTCCCATTTAGGTCACCTTGAGAGGAGATAGCCACATCACAAGGTCATGAATTCAAATAAGATTAGAACTTAATAATATCCTTAGCAGACACCTAAGCAACTAATCTTATTTACACGTAATTATTACATGTAATTATTTCTGGTAGTAAAAGTCTAGAACAAGAGTAATATTGACTGTATCACTGAATTGCAGGTGATTTAATATTTAAGTAAACAAATTACTAAATTTTCTCAAGATCCTTCTTTTTCTTTGCCAAATTTTACTACAACAGAACAAGCAAAGCTAATGTAAAGCAGTAAGCCTGTGAGAATCTACTCTAGTGTGAACAGTTGAAAGACAGCAGTTTCAAGCTGGCCAGAAAAACATGGATATTTATTATGGGTCAGTGGAAGATAATAAAGTGGTTACACTAAATGACACAGCCACCAGACACTTTCAAACAATATTAGTAGCAGACCCAAAGGCAAATGTAGAAACATTTCCAATTCATAATCAATTGAAATGAAATGGTCTGTCTGCTGATTTTAAGCCCTTCAGAATATGTTAATTTATGTTATTATTCTATAGAAAAGCAGTTGTGATTTCTACTTTCTACATTCTGATAATGCACCCTCCCAGAGCCATGTGAAAAATTCACAGAAACCAGCAATAGCCAGGTATGCATATTTTGTACTTTGCTATGATATTTTTTGCATCTTGTTGTTATATTTCTGCAACTCAGCAAGAAAATACATCCTTTCTTGGAGGGAAAAATAAAAATCTATAAGGCAGTGTTCAAGCATCACAGGCATAAAAGAGAACTTTGCTTTAATCAATGTTTCTCTGAGGAGCAAGACCAAAAAAGAGAAAGATAGAGCTAACACTGTTCCAATTAGTTCTTAGGTGCCAAGGCCCTGAGAGCACCAACAGGCAGACTAGACTTCCTGGCTTCACCTCAGACCTGACTTGCCATCTCTCGTTTGATGACGACCACTCTGTCAATGAAATCCCAGCCTGTTCACCTTGTTCAGCTGTCATGGGGACAGCACTCCTGCAGCTGAGGAGACTGTTGCTACTGGTGCTGTGATAACCCTTGGCAGTAGGCTCACCTTTCCTCTCGGAACATGTCTGCTCTTGATGCTCCTTGGCAATTAGTTCTGTCCTTCATGAGCCCTGAGTGATATCTTGGCGCTCACCTTACACTTGACCTCCTCCCCTCGAAACTGAGCACCATGGGGCAATCCCTGAAACTCCAAGTCCTGTAGGAGGCTATGGAGAGCCTACAAAGGCATCTTGCAACCCCATGGCCTCTGTAACTCACCCTGCACTAACGGTGAACGCTTATTTCATAACTGAGCGAGGGTATAGATGTTTCTCTGCCACCCACCCAAGGGCTGACCCAACAGATACTGGCTCATCAGCAGTAGTAATGATGTGCCTCTAGATTGGGGAACCCCTGGCACATTGAATCTGTGCTGTAGAGCCCTTTTGCTTCTAGAGTAACTTTATCATAAGGCAGTACATATGTGTCCTTCCTTGCAAGTGAGGGAAGTAATGTCTGAATATTTGGTTGAAAATAGCTCAAGCTTTCAGTCACAAATATTCCTTCTCATATTAAAACTTCCATGGTAAAAGCTGATATTAAGGAAAAAGACTTTGGGGGTATTAAAGGTATTTTTGTTCTGTAACTCTGATCTCACCTGTGTCCTAAATATTTCGATTTTAAACCAGCTTTATTTAAAAAAAATAAAAAAAGGCTTTGATGAGGAAGAAAATGAATTGTTACCTACAGTAGTTGTTTGTATCACTACTGACAATATTTTATCTGGATTGGATAATAACAGGCTTTTGTCACTTTAAAGACACAAATTTCATAGAAATGACAGCTACTAGAGTTCTTAGTCAGACTAATTATATATTGCAACTATTTGATTACTGCTAAACAAATAGAAAATAGAAGTTGGAGTGTCATCAAGCCTTGTAGACCTGCAGTGACAGAATTGATTAGATTACATATGTTATACCCTGTATGTAAACCAAACATACATTTACTGTTCTAGATGTGAAATACAGTCACATTCCACAGAGAAATATTGCCATCTCACAGAAACTTCACTGACCTTACTGAGGACTGACTCTTTCCTGAACCTGTCCTTTGTAATCGTTGAACACTGCAAGGAAGCCATCAAGCAGTAGGGCACTACTGACTCATCTTAAAGCATCTGAAACTTTGGCCATTTTTCTTTTCAGAGAAAGGCAAAAACATATCACACATATCCCCACACTCCCACCCCACCCCACCCCACACCTCCCGCCCTGCTCCCACTTAACCAAAACCTTTAGTTGAATAACCCAAAATTTCCTGGTTATTTCAGGTTAATAGCTCAAACCATTAACATGAAATTTTATCAGAAGACCAAATTTGATATGTTTTGGAAGGCAATTTTGTCAAAAATGCACCTTAAAGTACCTAAGAGTCCACACATTGTACTGTAAAGAAGGACCACTCTTTCTGTTAATACAGATAAATGAGCTAAAAACGTGGTCTAAATGAGAACATGGAGCATGCTATTAAGTATCTTATCCAATTTGACTTCAAATCTTTATCAAGAGCTATAGAATCATATCCCCTCGATGCCCACTCCAGAATGTAATGACTTCAGTCACAAAACCATCATCTTGGTTCCCTAATTGCAGCTTCTAGGCCCTTAAGATAAAAATCTTTCCAGTATGAATTATTTTTCAGAGTTAAGGTATTTATGTCCTCACAATTTCTTCAGTAAACTTAATATGTTTTTTGCTTAAACTTCTACAACAGCTGTATTTTTAGTTTGGTATTCCTTGTCTGCTTGAAATATTACCATGAAAACAGGATACAATTTCTGTTATGCTTTGGCTGAAGGAGGCACATTTTTCTTTATTTATTTCCCTCAAATATCATATTATCTAGATTGTTGTCAAGTGTACTAGTGGGGGACTCCATGTAGCTTCAGTTTCCTGAAAGTCACTTGCTATTGTTTTTCATGAAAAAATTTTCCTCCTACCAGATCCCCAAATGAATCCTGTGTGGTGAGAAGACTATCTGCAGGGCTCTATCCACTGTGTTCCCAAACTTCCATTTTGTTGCTTGCAATTCAGAGAAGTTAATAAATTATACCAGTTTATTTTGATTTGCTGATTTCAAGAACTCCAGTTCTCTTTTGAGAGCAACTAGAGTCAGCTTTAAACAGGTAATTAAAGGCATGCAAGTTTTGGAGCTGTTGTGAAGCACATTCCTTTGTCTCCAGAAATTTGGATTTTCTTCCCTTCCTCTTTTTTTCCTTTTTACTATTTTTTTGACTAAAGGCTGAACAAATTAAACACAAAAAATACACAAGGAGAATCAGAGGAAAAATGACAGCAAGAGGAATCTTAGTATACTAGTCTGTGAAAACAGTGTATTGAATTGACTACAACTAAGATTATCACAGGAGAACCCATTAACATGATTCAATGAAGGAAATTATCCCCACAATGCCATGCAAATTAATGACGTATAGGACTAACCATGGGGTGGATGAGGAAGGAAATTTGGCAACAGAGCAGAGAGTATTCTGGGACTGTGTAAAAAAAAAGGATTGTAGAATTCCGTTATGAATTTAATTTTAGCAGACACTTTCTTGCTCACCACTGTTACAGAAGTTAAACTTTCTGTTCTAACATATGATTGTGGGATAAATACAACCTCTTTTTTGTTGTTTTTTGTTTTGGTGTTTGGGTTGGGGTTTTTTTGGTTGGTTGGGTTTTATAAGTAGATAATTTAATCCTAATTAGATCTGTGTAAGTGCATTAATAGCATCTAGCTATGGACTCAGAACTTCTTAGTTCTATCCTACTATAGTTTTTAAGGAACCCTTGTTATTTTTGGGGGTTAAATTTTACTGATAATTTTGGATTTCCTTAGCAAAAGCCTTGTCAGTTTTCTACGTATTTTATATAGTATTTTACTTTATTTTCCAATTTCATTGGGTTTTTTTTCAGTCAGTTTATTTTAAAAATTATAGCACTAACAGGAATATAAAACTAACAGGACTATTAAACAGGAATATAAAAACACATTGTAATGGTGCCCAGTAACAGGACAAGGGGAAATAGGCACAATCTGGAACATGGGAAATTCTGTCTGAACATGAGAAAAAACTTCTTTACTCTGACGGTAACAGAGCCCTGGGACAGGCTGCCCAAAGAGGTTGTGGAATCTCCTTCTCTGGAAATATTCAAGACCCACCCAGATGCAATCCTGTGCAACCTGCTTTAGGTGATCCTGCTTTAGCAGGGGGGTTGGACTAGATGATCTCCAGAGGTCACTTTCAACCCCTACCCTTCTGTGAATCTATAAAAGAAGCCATGGAATAACCTAGCTTCTCTTACTGCTACAAGGTAAGATCACATGCAAGGACTTAAAAAATAAGGTTCTACATGGAAGAATCCATATTCTGACTTTGACAGTGGGCACTAGCTGGTACTTACCGAAAACATAAAAACCACTACTGAATAATGTTACAAGGAAATATTCTAAAGTTGAATAATAGAGCTCATGTCCTGTTAGTTTGAAGCTTAGAAATTTCTTGGGCTGAAGATTACAGACTATCTTGCCTAATAGCTCCTGAAAAGTGCTTTTCCTCACTAATTTGTCCAATTTATTTACAACAAAGCTATACATTTGGCATCTAAAATATCCCAAACCAGTGGGTAACACAATTTAATTATGCTCTCACTGAAAAGTACTTTGTTCTTTAAAAAAAAAAAAGTGTGCTAATTTATTTTTTCCTAGTCTTCATGAGAAACTCAATCATTATTTTTATTAACCTTCTCCATGCCATTTATTATGTTATGAGAATATCACATTTATACCTAGTAATCTTTTTCTTAAGTTCTGTCCTGTATAATTGCTCCTTTTTACACAAGTTCTTTTATTCATTGATTATTTCCCATGATCTCTGGTCAGCTGTTTTGTAACCTTTCTAAATTCTGAACACTTTTTATAAATTGGCTGGTCTAAGTTGAGAACAAAAAATATTTAAGATATTGACATACAATGAATTATTACAGAGCTTTAATTTGAAACCCAAATAGATATGTTGTTTCTACTTACGTGTGTCAGTGTTGTAATTTGTCTGTAATTTTTTCTTCTGAGATTTTCATTAAAATCTTGAGAGATTGCTTAATTTTGTACTGACTTTAGAATCAGTCGTTATATTCTCTTTTGTATTCATGGTATATACTAGACCAACTGCAGATATATTGACAAGAACAGGTCCATGTATACAGTTAGCAAGAATCTAAGAATGTTTTTGTTTTATTTTGTTGGGGTTTGGGGTGGGGTGTTTTGTTTGTTTCTTTGGCTTTAATTTGGTTTGGGTTTTTTATGTGTGGTCGGTTCAATACCAGTGTATTCAATTTTTAACAAATATGCTTCAGGATAAAGGGTTTGGTTTTTTTGCTGCATCAGTTAATAACCTTCTAGACAGTCCCTCATCCCAGTCTAAGGGAAAACATGACCAAAATCTGCTGACAGTAGACAGTGTGGAGGAGGACATCTTATTTTGTGAAGGAAGATCACCTTTTTATATGCACGTAAACATTGTTCCTCAAGCTCGGAGAATGAGCTTGCTTTATTTTATTTACTAGTACAGATGTAACCACAACAAGTGTATGCCAGTATCTACTTTTTTTTCTGTTTCAGTATTCCAGGCATAAGAAACATTCTGTTTAGTTTCAATAAAAACTGTGAAATCTCATTCCTGACAGAATTCATTGGTACAATACAATTTCTCAGTGGTCTAAAAATGATCAAGTCTTAAGTTCAGAGCAGGTTAAAGAATATAAGATTAGGTATGACACAGTCTTACTGATTAATGGCAAATAAAATGACCCACTGTTTTAAAACTAGTTTTGATTGCATGAACATGAAAAGCTAAAATACTACAGTTGTGGAAAACCCACAATTTTGCTCTCTTTACAGGGGTTAGAAGAGGTTTATACCATTTTTACTAATATTTTTAATGTAAAACATGTTAGACTCTCTGTTTATACATATAAACAAGTTTTCTGATGTTCTTTTCAGCTAAATAGTCATACCTGTGGTATGACTCAGTCTTTGTATCTAAAATGGAGCTAAATTTCTTCCTTAGTCTCCAAGCAGTAATTGCCCTGGTATTGAAGCATATCAATAACAAACATACTGAGTTAGTTAATAGTCAAAGAAAAATATTTTCACATCAGTCTTTAGAATAGCATTGAGTGGGTTTTTTATGTTTTTGTTGTGTTTTGGTTTTTTTTTTTTTTCCTGCTAATCTACTCTTTCATTCCCAACTGCATATACCACCCCTCTGCATACAGCCACAGGAAAAGGAGCCAAGTAATTGACAGTATCAAGAATAATGAGACTAATAATGAAAAATAATGGGATATAAAAGATAATCCTGAGGCTATTGGTTTCAGTGGTGGAACTCCGTCACAGCCCCAAAGCAGCTGACCCAGACAAAGTATATAGATTTATATGATTAAAAATCTAAAATGTTTTTAATGCGATCAAATCACTATGAAGTTCATGACTGGCAAACTCATTGCACATCATTTGTTAACTGAAAACCTGGAATTCAGAACTGAAAGTCCTAGACCGGCAAACATGTAATGGAGGAGAAAAGGGCATAAGAGTGCAGCTCTGTATCTACCACAAGTTCGCTGCTTCTAACAAGAATTTAGTTTCACTGTCTTACTGCAGGATTTAGGAACTCCTGATATTTGAGTGATGTTGCAAAGATTCTTTATGGTGATCCTGGATATGAAGTTTCTGCTATGCAAGCTCTTTCGATAACGTCAGTCTTGCTCCAGACCAGTTGGAATATAAATCGTGCAATGTAAGATGTTAAAATGAAGTACCACTCATATCCAACAGAAGTCCATAGATGAAAATTTAATCTTACAGAATATTCAAATAATTTAAATAACAAATTTGTAAACCCTATAGTGTTGTCATGGACAATATCTTCCTGTTGAATTAGCGTAATTTTCCCAAATACTTTCTATGCTATTCATTGTGGACTTCCTCAACTGAACTGCAGCTGTAAGCGGTAATAAATGAAAAAGCATTACTCTAGTCCATGAAAAAGGTTAAATTTGGTGGCTAAATTTATCTCTTGTGCATTTAAACAGCCAAATTCTTTAGGCAATCAAGATAATTTTCCAAACATTTTGAGAATCAGCCCTGTATGTCTCTTAGCTTTTCACCAATGCAAGAATAACGTATGAAAATAGACTTGCTCTAGCCAATCAGAGCACAGAATAACTGAACAGCTATTGATGCATACCTGTATAGATTTTTCCTTAGCTATGCGTTTCTCTGCACACTGGTTGGTTGAGTTTATCTGATTTGCATAATCACCGTAGAGTTATTTCTCAATAGTTCAGGCTTTTCAAGCTGTTTACCAGCAACAAAGATGCAGTCTCAGCTTCTCTTTCTCTCCAACTGATGTAGAAAAACTCTAAAATTTATATGAAAGAATAGAATAAAATATTCCAAAAATCAAAGAAAAAGGAGCTGTCAAGCAGTTGAAGGGAAAACGGTATTTAAAAAGTCGATTCATTGGATTATTCCTATTTCCATAAACTTACCCCTCCCGATCATAATCTTTATCTTGTGCAGGCAGGTCAACAAGGTTCTTGTCCTCACAAGAATTGTAGCATTCCTATCAACTCACTAGGAGAATCCCACTCTGTCCCTTCTGTTTAGTAACATATGTAGTTATTTTGGAGGAGAGAAAAGACTGATAGGTGAACTGGAAAAAAAAAAAAAGAAAGAGAAAAGAAAACAAATAAAAAAGAGGGGGAAAAAAAGAATGATAAGAAATAGAAATAGGGAAACAGGAATAAAGAGAGAATTTAGTAAAATGATGGCTTGGACAAACATAGCAGAAGGTGTACAGCAAGGAGCAGAAAGATATCTCTGTAATTTTAGATACAGTTGTTCCTTTTCAATCATTTATCTCTGAATACATCTTTGTCCATCTTTCATTCAGTAACTTGGCTGTCATCAGCTTCAGGAACATATTCCAGTATTATTTTGCTATTTTTCTTGTTTAAATGTATATAGACATTAACCTATGTTAATTTCATGAAGTTTAAGTCTAGAATGGATTATTGGTTTCTTAGCATAGTTTCTCCTCTATGAAATGACTACTCATTTCATCGAGGAGATATGAATTTTCAAAAGCTTTGGTTAATAGTGAAGATTTTTATTCATTAAGAGACTAAAGTATGGCTTACATTTGATTTTTGTTTTTTTAATCTCCCCAAATTGCCTTTAAATGCAAATATTTGTGGTTCTTATAGAGATCACAGGGAGAGAAACAAAGGGTAGGAAAAATTCATAATTTCCTTTTCGCAAACACATGGGGGAACTGTCTAAAATTACGAAGTCACTGTTCCTTGATCCAAAGCAACTGCCAGAAGAGAAGGCATTTCAGGGTGAAAAATGAAATCAGAACGTTAGGCTGGGCTGAGATTTACTTTATCACTTATCGCAAATGCCTGCAATTCACTGCAGAAGAGAATGCAAATAAGTTCTTCCTGATTTAGCTTCTCACTAGCATTACAGAAAACTCAAATTGCTTCATCACTGCTGCTCTAAGCCATCTACTCCAGAGGACATATTTGCCTCCTAAATTCAATTGGGTATAGACATTGATTATCTGGGATTTTGGTCTATAGCTCTTCATTTCTTCTTACAGTATTTATGGCACTGAAACCTAAATAACATTTAATAGCAACTGAATATACTACTTCCACTACACCTTCTGTAACCAGTTATTATCTCTTGCAATTCACTCATATATTTTGGGGATGGTTGCCATTAAAAAAATTTAGAAAAGATTGCTAGATTACAAGGCTAGGTTGCCTCAGATTTCCCCAGTTACAATGTTTCATTTTTTCTTTAGTCTTTATCATTCTTCAAAAATATTGAAGTAAATTTCTTCAGAGAATACTTCCCTAGAACATTCAGACATACAATTTAATCCATAAAGATGATTTTCTATCTTGTCCAGAAGTACTGTTTAATTTTTGAAAATGCTTGTCTTGCTTTTCCTTTCATAAGAAAAGTTGCTGATTCTTTTACTTGGGGTGAAAAAAATAAAAACAATGACTACCAAATGTTTAAGTATGTAAGACTAGGGTCCTGCTACATACTTACATGGGTCAAAAGCCATCACGTCAGAGTGCAATGTTTCATTATTCTTCCACAATGCAACAGGCACTTGCCACCTTGCTGATTTCCTGGTACCAATGGATTTCCTACTTGTTTATTTTCATTCTTTCTACTGCCTACTCTGACTACTTTATTTATGAGTTAATTTATTCTTTTGATCTATACATAATAGTTTGTGGGTTACTTTGGATGAAAGTTTCAACAATATTTTCAGATGCATTAGGGAATAACTCTTACTTCTCTCATTATTCTTAGCTTTCTCAATTACTTAATTAACATCTTTGCCCTATAATATAGTCTTAATCCCCTTCATTTTCCGTCTGTTCAAGAAACTAAACATAATACATGACATACCTAAAATCTCCAGTGAATTGCTCCATTACTTAGAAAATCTTGCATGAAAAATTATTTGCACTAAGTTGGAAAAGTAACCTTCAGCACTACATATTATGATTCAAAATCAGCCACACACATATACCCTACAAAAGCTCTATTTTATATTATGAGGTAACAGCAGGCATAAGTAAGAGAGTATGAAAAACATCTACCTTATGTTCAGGAGGTATTGAGCTACTCAAGTTGATAGCTAAATTTCATTATTCCTGTTTTTATTCCTGGAGTTTCTTCTTTACTTCGCTCTAAAGTACCTCTCTAACATCTAATGTACCATGTATTATTATTTAATATTTCCATTGTAACAACTAATAAAACTGTTGTTCAGTGTTAGCTTGAATTACTCACTCTAGCCCATATTATTTTCTCTTGTCTTGTGTGAGACTTGGTTCACTTTCTAAAACATGAAAGATTAGCTGCATTTACAATGCTCTAGGGGCTTATCCTAATAGAAACAACTCTCCCTTGGCTCTCTCAGACACTTTACAAATGGTGTGAGCTCTAGTCTATGTAATGGTGATAGGGATCAGTTTATCCTGATGCACACACTTATGGTTAGTTGTCTATCTCTTCAGTTGCTACTGATTTTACTGACTCATGATATGATTCATTTGCTGATACAAGGATGTCTAGTGATGTTGAAATGTCCTGGACTATCTTGGGTAGTTTCAGCCACTATTACAGAAGGATATTACTACTGCTTCTGTATCATATATACCAACTCTGCTCAGATGTTTTCAATAGTGTCTGATATTAAATTCCATTAACAATAATGTGTGGACAGAATAATTCCTAGATCTCCACTAACCAGCATATTAATTTAGATTAATTTAGATTAATTTTTATGTATATGCATTCAATTCTGGGCCTCAGTTGAGTACAGATGGTGTCTGGTAGTCATAGTAGACTTCACCTGATTCTCAGCTGCTATTTCAGAGAGGCAGAGGTGTTCCCTAGACCCTGTTCTGTTTGCCAACACTATGAAGAAGCATTAGAAACCCAAGGTTATACATTTATATTTAGGCAAAAAAATCCCACACTGTGTGCCTAACATCCCACCCTTACTGTTTTTTGGAACAGAGAAATAGCAAATTTTTTGTTTCAAATTTTCAAGAAGATTAGGTTATTTTAAAATATCTTTAAATTGGAAAGTCTGTTGAAACTGGCTGTCACAAAATAAACCATGCTTTGATACTTGCCTTTTTCTGCTGTTATTTTTGCTTCCAAATATTAGTAGTTTAATTTAATTTCTCACAGTCTTTTAAAATATCACTCCAAGAAAAAGGCATGCTAATAATCTGTTTTGGCACCTTCTAGGAAGCTTTTATGAATATAAAATTGCACTTTTTTGATATTATTATTTAGGGAGAAATAATTTCTACACAGTTTCAGGAGCTTCTCTATTTATTACTCTATTCTGTAATTAATTAATTTTCCCATATAAAGTTTTTTCTCTTAGTCTTGATTATTAAAGATGTTGAGTTTTACCCACTTTGGGTTTTTTAATTCAATTCTGTATTTCTATCAAAAGTGCTTCTTTCTTCATCAGACAAAGTTTTTAGGCGAGGAATAATTCTAAGAATTTTTTAATTCTTATAAAATATTTTTTTTAAAAGTTATTTTTCTTATCTACTTCTACAAAAGTTTGCTTTGGTATTTTGGTCAGGGTTTTTTTTAGTAGGAAATGGCTACATCTAAATTGTAGGACAGACATATTCTCTGGCAAAACCAGTATGTTCATCAATACAATTCAAAGCAGCTGGTCTTTTTGCACAGGTTGCTGTATGCTCCCATCTTCAGAGCAGGTGAGCACAGTCTTCCTCCCTTCATGCAATGGCATCCACGAAGCAGATGGAGGAGGAGAGTGTGCACCTTGCTCTCCTGATGCTGTGCAGTCAGGGCACAATCAAAAGAGATGCCCAAGTCAAGAAGAAAAATGTTCATAGACCCTTATTCTTCAGACACTGCTATTTAACTTTTCTTCCATTGTCTTTAGAAGAAATACCCACACACCTACTTCCTCTCTTCTGTTTGATTTCGCTTTATTCTGTAAGACATAAGAATAGCTAAAACAGTAACATCCACCTAGAGGCCAGTAGAGGTAATAACCAGTCATGGGGGGTTTTTTTTAGAAAAGATATTTTTATATGGGTTATATGGTATTTATTAAATGACAGGATGGATGTTACTTGGAATCTAACAGCTGCATGAACAGTCATCTCAGAAAGATATAGTTCAAACTTCTGGAAACTCCTAAACCCCACTGAGTAATTTCACAGGGTTGACACATGTATTAGCATTGTCACTAGATTACATCATCTCATTATCTGAGAGTTATGATTTAGCTATATATACTTACAGATTGAACCTAGTGACCCATGTATCACTTTATATCTCATTCCAATGAAACCTCTACCTAAACCAGCAGTAATTTCTGTGGAGGGGGGGAGGAATTTTGATTCCAATGTATATCTTCCACACAGACAAAAGAAAAAAAATATAGCCAAAAAAAAAAACCAAACCTGTCCCCTAATAAGCTGAATTTTCTATGTGGAAACCATAATGTAGCTAAACAAACTAGCTGTCAGTTTCCTTGCAGTCTTTGATCTCCACATCTTCTAAAGCATTTTAACAGCTGAAAAGAAAATCCCCCCAAGCCCAAAAGTTTGATTATCTACAACAAACCAAGCAATATTTGACCTTAAAAAGAAGAAAGAAAAAGAAAGAACTTTCCAAAACTAAAACTGAAAATATTATTGCATTAGCATAATCAAATAAAGGGGAGTGGGGTGTGGGTGGGGTGGAAAACATTTAGACAGTTCTTCCTCTCTTCTAGCATCTCACTAAGCTTTCCTAGACTCTTAAGAAAGGCCACAGCAAAATGAACCTAAGCTGCAGGAAATACAAAAATAAAACATAACCCTCTTAAAAAAAGCAGTGAAATCAAAATAACCACACTCCTAAATTAAGCACTATTCAGGCTTTGCAAGCATATTGTTACAAAACTGGGTCATTTGCCTTAAAATGTATAACAATATTGCAACTAAGAAAAATGTCAAAAATTATAACCAGAAAATACATCAGTTAAGATGAAAGAAAGTAGGACAAGTATACTTAATTTATACCTCTGACTAAAATGCTTATAAACAATACAAGACAGAAATTACCTACTAGCTGTCATATGACTCTTTAGAACTTATCTGTATTTCAGGCAAGTATAGAATCTTGACTTTCAATGTGTCTAAAAATTAATATTTATTATCCAGAAAGTAAAAGAGATTTTATTTTTCATAATAAAATCTCACTGCCTACCTTGCATATAGAAGTTCTTATGTTTTTATCTGTCAGAATAAGACAGATAAAATATCTTTTCAATAAAATATCAAGCAACATTCCCATCAGCAGTATTTTGATTTTTATTTGACTACAGTAGTTGTGACCATCTTGGGGGCTGTTCTTAAGATACCAGCTCTGTCATCATCATTTCAACATGATTCAATTATGCAATTCTATATATATTATCTAATTATACAAAAATGTACACCATTTTAAAATTACTTTGCAAGATATACTATATTCACTTTCTGGTTTACTGCTAATATTTCTTAACTCGATTCATAATATTTGGTGATGGACAACAGGGTCACATTCACATATTCTGTGTCAAAAGAAGTAAAATTTCTAGAGAGTCTCATATAAGATTTTAGTTGCAATTCTGTTAGTTTGTTATATTCTTTGTACTTTGGTAATACTGATTTGGTAATTTTATCCTATAATAAATTTCAGTCAATTTCAGTTTTCATAGGAATAATGATAAGATTACAATCAGTTGTATTCATTTCTATTTCTATTGACTAGTATCATGATACACCTGAGATTTTTATTTATGTTACTAAATAAAACCAGGTAATTGGATGAGTGTTCACACTGTGGATTACTCCTTATCTGACCCCTGGCTTTCTTCTGGACCACTCTTACTATCTCTTTCCAAGCCAGCTTAGGTCCTAGTGGAGACTTGTTCTGCCTCTGATGCACACAATTTCTGTCCCTTTCATACTTAACAGTTTAGGCATACCATGAGCATCTTCTCTCAATAGTTATCTTGTCATATCTGTTCTCAGAAAATGGAACCTATAAAAATAAAATGTTACATGATAAAACCAGAAAATTAAAAGAAGTCTGACAGGGACAGCAACGATGGACAGCAGAAATGATTATTACAGTATAAGCCACACTGAAATACTGGCAATATGTAGCATTTTCTTTCAAGAAAAAGGGCTTTTTCCAAATATTAAAAATATAGAAATAATGTCTGAAAGCTCCTTTCAAAATTAAAAATCAGCTAGATTACCATTTAAATTTATACTACTTTAGTTGTCTAACTGAATTTTGATTTAACATGTCTAGTTGCTCTCCAAATGACTTCCTCTACTAGCTTGAATTGGTAGAGCTTCACTGCACAACTCCATTCATATTTTATAAACACAAAGCTTAATTAAATAATCCAATCTGTATTTTGTTGTTATATAATTCTCTACACATTCACTTTCACCTCCAGTGATTTATGGTATTAACTGAACATAAACATTCCCCACTTAAGATGTGATAAAAAAAGCTGTTGGATGAATGCTGTTTTAAAGCTTTCTAGCCAGTAATCAAAACAGTACAAAAGCAAGTAAACATCTGCATGTGAATTAACCTCTAAAAGTCTTCAAAACTAAAATTAAACTCTCAAGGTTTGAATATGATTTTGGGCAATATTTTGAAGTCTGTCAGAAAGATGATTCCAGTATCTATTCCATGAACAAAATTTCATTGGAAAAGCAGGAATACCAATGAAAAGGAATTATACCTGTTTAAAAGGGATTCTAAGACAAGCATACAAGCAAAGTCCTAATTTGAGATACTGAAACAACTGCAGCAAATAAAGCACTGAGATAGATGCCTCTGTCAATATTAACATATTATTATATTATCATGTTATTAATATTAACATTATTTCATAATCTTCAAATAGTACTTTTTCAGTATGTTGATTTCCTTTTACCAAATTATACAAAACTACAGAGAGGGAGAAAAAAAAAGTTATATGCTGAATTTTCTGAATAGTTATCTTCTAAAGATAAGTTCAGGAAGACTTAGAAGATAAGTTTTTGCTAATTCTCTGCGGCTTTAAATAAAAACTTTAAAATACACCTGATATAACCTAGAAATTCCCAAATGTTTGCATACTTACTCCATCCTTACCAGAATCTTGCATGCCTATTGCAATATGCAAAATTCTAGCCTTGCTAGTGAAATAAGAACAATTAAAGTCTGAGATGGCACATCATTATTTTTGGCATTATGCATATAATGCATAATTTTGCTGAAATAAGAGATTAGCTACTAGTTTAAAAGTGTCTGGAAAACAATCCAGTTCTGCTCAGTCTCTACTCACAGAATATCTGACTGACTGAATGGTATTTTTTTACCTAGCAGATCATGTGTGAAGAGTTTTATTTACAGATTTATAAAATATTAATATATTTATAAACTTATACAGTACCAATCCTACACTGGCAAATTGAAATATTTTAAATTACAAATCGCAGTATAACTAATATGATTCCCACAAATGTAACTCCCTTTACCCAAACAGAACAGATAAATTATATAAATACATATATATAAATTAAAATTGCAGATTTCCCAATTGCACAAGTGACAAAAAAATATATTTTTATTCACAAGAATAAAATTATATCTCACTGCTCATGAGATTTGGCCAAGGCCATTTAATGTTGCTTAACTTCTGTTGAAAAAAAGACTGTTTTTCTTCCTCATCTTTATTTTTTTCAATCCACATGTGTGAGGGGACCAGAAGGAATCTATCCTTGGTGTAAGTGAATCATCCTAATTGCCACAATGCACTGTACAACCATTAGTGACATGTGAATGAAAAAAAAATAAAAAGGTATTAGTTCTTTGGCATATAATTTTCCTCATTCAGAACCAAATACTTTTAGGAAACTCAGAGAACAGTGAAAAAAGTTAACTTCTAATAGCATAGATTGTACCACCTTTTTGAAACATGACTGGAAATATAAAAATACATATTTTAAAACCTAGGTTCTGAAATTAAATTCTAAAATACTTATCAAAGCAAATTTAAGTGAAGCGATACCTGTTTAACAAAGAGTTCAGTCCAAAGTCAGGGAAAACCGAAAGGAAACTGAAAGAAGTTTCTGGGCAATCTGCTTGTCAAATAATTATGTCCCATGCATTCATTAGATGTGGAGCTCATCCTGCCAAAGTTTAGTGAACTAATGTGTGAACTCTTGGCAACCCAGTCCTCTTTACAGTTGTCAGTAGATGAGTCATCTTTACTATTCCATGAGATAAAATCGTTCCCTCAGTTTTTCACATTTACAATTAACAGTAGCTGTACAAAAAAAAAAATCTCTGAATGAAAGCAGAGTAATTTCTGAGCTGTAATGTGTAAATCTGTGAAAAGCATGAATTACTTTTTCCCAATAGATATGTATTTTATATTTATATTTAATATATTTATGCATGTATATCTTACATACATTTATCATCAAATGGGAAATTAGAAGTTGAAGATAGAAGAAACATGATATCAAAGAACTGAATTAAATGGCTGAGAAGACATTGAGCCAAACACACTTGCCTTCTTAATAAGTAATTAAAAATGGAGTCTTTAATCTATGATGTCACCTTGATTTAGGAAAGCATCCTGTTCAGGAAAAAAAAAAACCAAAAAAAAACCCCTTAACTTGATGAACAATAGATTTCTGTATTTCATTATTTTTAAAAAGGTAGCTGTGTATTTGGGCAACTCCAAAAATACCCAAACTAAATATTTAAATCTCCAAGTTGTCTTCAACTACCTTAGCTATTGCTTCCTCCTGGACCCCTCCTCATCCTCATCTTCTTTTCCCTTTTGAGGGAAGTAAGAAATAAGAAGGTGCTGTAGAAAGTTGAACTGAATATATGACTTGGATTATTTTAATTTGATCAGATATTTTTAATTTTTAAAAATATGTTCTTGTGCAAATTTGCCTATATATTCCAAATAAAATATCAGAATATCATTTTCATTGACTAATAAAAATAAAATTATGTTTATATTCATGTTGGACATGAACAAGCAACAACCCAGCCACTCTGCTTGAAAGTCACCAACCAAGTATTAGATAGTAAGCCTGTGGAAAAATCAGGAATTGATGACTTGCTAGCTTCATGTTAGTGCTTTAACCACAAGATTATTAGCAAAGGATTTTTGGTTGGTTTTTTTTTTTTCATTAACAGAGATGTATTATTTATTGATTAGTTAGGAGAGATTTAGAGCATGATGGACTCACTGTGGTGTCTAGCTCATTCATGGGTCTTTTCTGCAACTGCTATTCACTCAAAGTAAACTTGATTCATGGGTGACCTTGGCTTTAGCAAGTATATTTTTGATGGGTTTATGCCTGAAACACGCATAACCTTGGACTGTTTGAAAAGACATTATCTCCCTGCATGAAAACCATTTTCTTGCCTTTGTACTTTGATTAAAAAGTTAGCGGGACTGTAAAATATTTGATTCATTTGTTCTTTCCCCATGAATAGAAAATTACTGCATCTATTTTCCATTCCTTAATTATTGATGAATAAATAAAACTCAACAGCTGAAAATAAGCCTTTAAAATGGCAATAAATAGTTTTTTTTAGAGTAGACATATATTCAAATTCTGGTTTTCTAGTGCAGGATGAGAAGTTCATAGACTTATTGCGGATAATAAACCAATTTTTTCCTCAGATGCATGGAAATCCTTGTCCTCTATTAGTCTGAGCT
Source organism: Porphyrio hochstetteri (assembly GCA_020800305.1). Taxonomy (NCBI): domain Eukaryota; kingdom Metazoa; phylum Chordata; class Aves; order Gruiformes; family Rallidae; genus Porphyrio; species Porphyrio hochstetteri. The sequence continues at coordinate 179,495,242 of CM036905.1, read as the reverse complement.
TTACAACACCTGAATTCAAATCATGGATAGACCTATAGAGGTGAAAAGACACAGATTTAGTTAGCACATCTTGATGCACTTAGTCTGGGATTTATTTGTCTTTTCTTTAAATATTTACAATAGAGACATATATTTGTCTATCTGAATTCTCTTTATAGTGAAAGAACAATTAATGTGATAATGTTAAGTGTGAGTGAATCATGCCCCTAGATGTGCTTGATTATAAAGACAGTCTAAATACCTAAATCAGATGGGGAGATTTGCACCACAGATGCCTGTACTTGATTAGATTAACTCATTTCCCAGGTGCTTCTGTCAAGAAGTCTGTTCTCTTCAGTACCGATAAATAATATAATACTATATTGTACATAATTCCTGGCTTATTTTTAACCTTGGCCAGCCAGCATTTTCTCAGGTACAGTTGGATGGTAAGTACAAGTCAAGGATCATTTCTAACAAGCAATTTAATATGGGCTAACTGTTCCAGAGAGTAAAATAATTTAGCACAGCGCATGTGCACTGTTCTGTATTGATTGACTTCAGTGCCGGAGAGTAGTCCTGGGCATGTTTAATTTACACGATGCAGTCCCAGTGGCTGTGGTCTCCACACTTGCTTGCTACAAGTAACAATTCTGAACAAGTTATTAAGACAGAAATCATATCTTACTTTCCCTATTGATCTCAGTCTAAATATCTTAATTTCCCATAGCCACGATCAGCTCTAGCAGGCTAGTATTTTGGGACACATATTCCGTGGCCACCATTAAGATTATAAAAGTGGCATTCTAGAGATCTATTTAAATATCCATTTAGATCAGTATCCATCTGTATCCAGTAATGGGCACTTAAGGAAAAAAAAAATATAGAATGTAGAAACATTTTCATTTTGTGTTTTAGGGTTTACTGCATTCTCAAAATTATAATTCAAATTTCTTGTCTATTTACAAGGATACTTGGGAAGTTTTATCAGCGCTGACCTTAAGCCAGTCAAGCTCTCATTTATTTTAGGGATGTTATAGACCTGAGTTACAGATCCCATCTGCAGAATCATAGAACCATAAAGTGGTTTGGGTTGGAAGGGACATTAAAGATCATCTAGGTGGAATGGCCCTGACATGGGTAGGGACATCTCTCATGGTTTAACTCCAGACAGCCACTAAGTATCATCTAGCTACTCGCTCACTCCCTCCTCAAGTGGAATAAGGGAAAGAACCAGAAGGGTAAAAGTGAGAAAATTCATGGGTTGAGATAAAGACCGTTTAAGAGGTAAAGCAAAACTTGTGCATGCAAACAAAATGAAATGAGGAATTCATTCATTGCTCCCATTGACAGGCAGGCAGATGTTTGCCATCTCCAGGAAAGCAGGGCTTCATCACATGTAAGGGTTTCTTGGGAAGACAAACCACCACCACCCCAAACCTTTCTCCCTTTCCTTCCTCTTTCCCCAGATTTGTATATTCAGTGTGACATTATATGGTATGGGATATCCCTTTGGTCTGCTGAGGTCACCTGTCCTGGCTGTCCTCTCTCCTAACGTCTTTCTCACCCCCAGCCTACTCACAGGTAGGGTGATGTGAGAAGGAGAAAAGACCTTTACTCTGTGGAAGCACTGCTCAGCAATAATGAAAACATCCCCGTGCTAGCAACACTGTTTTGGTCACAAATCCAAAACACAGCCCCATACCAACTACTCTGAAGAACATTAACTCTATCCCAACCAAAACCAGCACAACCTCTTTCACCAGGTCATGTTGCACAGAATCACACAATCTTTCTTTTAATAGAAGTACAGTGTGTATACTAACATGATTCTACACTGATGTAGGGAATAAGTCAGTCCAAGAAAGCACACGTGAAACATTGTAACTAGAAATGTTGGACAATGAAACGGCCTCTATGCTTTAGTGAATAAAAAGTGTGGTATGATATTTCAAATAAATGCAGTACACTGAAAACATCACAGGATAAGGCATCTTCCTCATGACCCAGACTGGATGCTAGGCACTATTTTCTATTTATAGGTATACTGAATTTCAATCATATTATCAGCTACCTGCTGAGTCTGGCAACATATCTAATTTCATGTTGAACCACCTGACTGCCTTTTCTCTAAAAACAGTTTCCCAGACTTATTGTCACTGACCTAGCAAAGGTTACCCATAAAACTTTTTCTCAGCAAGGGTGCTGATAGTTTAAGAGGTTCTCTAATAAGCAATGCTGTATTTCTGAGCTTATAACCAAACCAGCATGAACTGTCATATCCTTCTGAGAAGTATTTAGATAGGGTTGTGTAAATCCAACAGGTTAGTGAATAAATTTGCAGATTTTTTTTTTTTTTTTTTTGTGTATCTGTGCCTGACGGACTCTTTGTTTTATTTTTTGCTTTTTCAGTCATGTTTTGTCATTGCTGATGAATATTCATTCATATTACCTAGTCTCAGTCTCTGTTTCACTGACTTTCCTCTAACTAAACTAGAACTTAATGCCTCTTATATGCAGGCTATTCATATTTGAAAGAATGAAAATCAAACCTTTTTCAGTGCTAAGCATGATACGATTCTTTCAATTTATTAAAGAACCTAGAAGTTATTATCTGGGATATAATCCAATGTCTTCAAACTGAAAAAATAGGATTGGTTTTCCTAGATTTAGCTTAATTTGAATCTGAGTTGATTTTTTCATGTCACCAAAACCAACTGCATTAGACTTAAGAACAATGTATCCACTTTGCTTCCATTTAAATCAGTTATACCTACTAGGAATTCTTGCTTTTTAAGTCCACCAAATTTTTTATAGCCTAAAAGCAATCTTTTGTTTTTCAGGCAACTATTCTTAACATACCTAAATGGTGATCCTCATGAACAGTTTGATGGTAAAATAACAGTGAAATTTCAAGCCATCAAAGAAAAGTCTGCACTAATGTGTTTTTAAAAATGCTTTGGGGTTTTGAGCTCTTGTAGATTCATGTGGGAGGAAGAATATTGGAAATGTATTATATTTCAATAAATGTCCTTTCTGGTTGTCAAATACCTCAGCATTTAATTGCATAAAAAGACCGTTTATGGTATCCCATTTGCCAATAGACAGAATAGCATGTCTCCAAGCTCATAATCAAAATAAAGTAACCCTAAAAATTAAGCCTATAGCTTTTTCAGAGGACAACGTGTCCATGCAATGTTTCAAAGGCATAAGATAAAAATATGATATAGAAAGATAAATCTGAAAAAAATATAAATATCTACTACTTCATAAAATTAAATTTGGAGTCCACTGAACCTCCTATATTTTCTTAGGAAAGATAGCTTAAGATTGATTTTATTGTAAACGAGACAAGGACATGATCTGATTTTGATTTTATTTCTGTCACAAAACTCAGAGTAATGTATTAATTTACAACACAAGTCTTTGTAAAGACTGTTTTCAAAAGCACTGCCTCTGAAACAAGACCAGTGCAAAGATGCAAAGCATGACCCTGCCAAACTTGCTATGGATGAACAAAACCATGTGAATTCAACACTATATTGCCTAAAGTTCATTAAATTAACAATCAAACATGCAAATTGAGTTAATGCATCTGATTTGTTGGTAACAAAAGGATATTAATGAACATCAGATAGTATGCCCTTAATGTGTAAAATACCTGTAAGGTATACACTCTATGGTGTCCCAAAAATGTAAGCAATAGAATGATATTCACAGATTCACAGAATCACAGAATTTTAGGGGTTGGAAGGGACCTCCAAAGATCATTGAGTCCAAACCCCCTGCCAAAGCAGGTTCTCTAGGACAGGTGGCACAGGTAGGCTTCCATACGGATCTTGAATATCTCCAGAGAAGGAGACCAGAACCCCCCTGGGCAGTCTGTTCCAGTGCTCTATCACCCTCACTGTGAAAAAGTTCTCCTGTATATTGGTGGGTAACTTTGTTGCAACTTGAAGCCATTGCCCCTTGTCCTGTCTCCACAGGCCACTGAAAAGGGGATGGCCATTTCCGTTTGTCTCCTACACAACATTAAACAGATCCCCTCTCAGTCTTCTTTTCTCCAGGCTGAACAGTCCCAACTCACTCAGCCTTTCCTCACAGGGGAGATGCTCCAGGCCCTTTATCATCTTTGTGGCCCTTCCCTGGACTCTCTCCAGGAGGTCCCTGTCTTTTTTATACCGGGAAGCCCAGAACTGGACACAATACTCCAGGTGTGGACACAATACTCCAGGTGGGGCCTGACCAGGGCAGAGTAGAGGGGGAGGATCACCTCCTTAGACCTGCTGGCCATGCTCTTTTTAATGCACCCCAGGATCCCATTGTCTTTCTTGGCCATCAGTGCACACTGCTGGCTCATGGCCTACCTGACATCCACCAGGACCCCCAGGTCCTTCTCTGCAGAGCTCTTCTCCAGCAGGTCATCCCCCAGCCTGTACTGATACTGACGGTTATTCCTCCCCAGGTGCAAGACTCTACACTTGCTTTTATTAAACCTCATCTGGTTTCTCCCTGCCCAGCTTTCCAGCCTGTCCAGGTCTCTCTGGATGGCAGCGCAGTGCTCCTGCGTGTCAGCCACCCCTCCCAGCTTTGTATCATCAGTGTACTTGCTGAGGGTGGATGCTATTCCCTCATCAAGGTCGTCGATGAAGATATTAAACAGGACTGGACCCAACACCGAGCCCTGGGGAACACCACTAGTCACAGGCCTCCATTCAGATTTTGTTCCACTGATCACGACCCTCTGAGCCTTGTCTGACAGCCAGTTCTCAACCCACCTCACTGTCCACTCATCCCATGATCTTTCAGCTTTTCTATCAGGATGTCATGGGAGACAGTATCAAAAGCCTTGCTGAAGTCAAGGTAGATGACATCCACTGCTCTCCTTCCATCTACCCAGCTGGGATGACATCATAGAAGGCTATGAGATTGTTCAAGCATGATTTCCCCTTGGTGAATCCATGCTGAGTACTCCTCATAATCCTCTTCTCTTCCAATTGCTTGGAGATGGAATCCAGAACAAGCTGTTCCATCACCTTTCCAGGGACAGAGGTGAGACTGACTGGCCTCTAGTTACTTGGATCCTCCTTGATGACCTTTCTGAAGACTGGAGTGACATTGGCTATCCTCCAGTCTTCAGGCACCTCTCCTGTTCTCCAAGACCTGTCAAAGATGATATAGAGGTAGCATGAAAACATGTAGTCTTTGAGATGTAGATCTACAATTGAGAATACTTTTGCAGTACAAAGAAATAATTTCTACTGAGACTGTTCCTGTAATATCTTCTTGGCCATCAGCTGCTATTACTCGCATCATCTCTTCAGAAAGAATGATCAAATTCTAATTCTTTGGATCAAAATGTCTTGAATATGCAAAAAAAACCCCAACAATACAGTGCAAGGATCAAGTATTGTCACTTTTATTTTTTCTTTGCCTTTTAAAGGTAACTATTTGAATGCAGCCTAGAATTCTAAAATTCTGTGCTATTCTCAACCAGAACACATCTAGAAGAGGAGTTCCAGTAAATTCCTGGTTGTTCAAAAGAATACCAAATCTCTTCACTGCAGAAACTACACTGCAGTGCAAAGTAACAAGAGGTGTGAAACTTTAGGAAAGTTTTGGATTTTAACTTTAGGAAAACCTGGGGAGCTAAGTCTCCAGCCATTAACTTGAAGCAGTAAACTGAAGAAGTTTGGCTGTCTTGTTGCTGATTACTACTCATGTTCCTACTTTCATGGAAACTGCTGTTGCACTGGCTGAAAATGGGATAAGGTGCTTTAACATAATTGCTACTTTAAACAAGCCTGTTTTCCTTTTATGTTCAAAAATGGAAATTATTTTAAGGCACTCTTTTCCATATTCATCATGCTGACATATGTTTCTATGGTAACAGGGATAAAGTAATAGCCGAGTTCTAGGAACTCTTGTTCAACTCTGTGACTCAATCTATCAGAATTCCACTTTGAGCAGAAAGAGAAGAACAATCTGAATTCTACCTGTAATGGCTAAAAAGTTTTTTCTCATGAATTATTGGAAGAGGATGAAGAGATGTTTTCACTGTGATCTCTGGAGAGTTCATTATACATTACTTTTCACTCAGTACCACACAAAATGACATGTTTCTGTTTAGATTTTTTTTTCCAAAGCATAAAAAACATATAGTTTGAACCTGCAGAGAAGCTTCTAGTTTTCTTTCTTCATGAAATCAATTAGTTAGCTACATAAAAGCTAGGGACTGAAACTCACTTGTGCTAACAGTGCACTGAAAACTTCTACATACAATCCCAACATCCCACAAATTATGCAGATTTATTTATTATATTCAGCGCTGAAAAGAAGTAATAAAAATCTGGTTTAAATTTTATATATATATGTGTGTGTGTAAGAGGCTAGGATTTGTCTTTTCAGATTAACTAGTAGAGTGTATTTGAAGATATGTTTGCTTATGTTTCTAAATTGGTTTGTAATACAATACATTTGCTTAAGGATGTTCAAATCAAAATATAGCTGCACTTTTGCTTCAGTTAAGTATTACCTAACTTTCAAGTTTCACTCCCTTGCTGATCTCAAATTCACCAGGATCAGTAGAAAAACTTGCATGGATTTCAGAGCACTCTGGATGAACATCTAGAAAGCTCAACCCCCTCAAATGCTGAAACAAATGCATCCAGGAGAACTTTTCATATTTGATTGCTGTCCACTTCTATGGAATTTACAGAATGAGATCGATCAACATGTTCACTTATTTTAAAGAAAAAATCATCCAGAACAAGTGACTTTAAAATACAATTAATGAAAATATTAAAAAACCAAACACAAAACCAAACTTTCTTATTCCAATTACATTGTCATTAAATATTAGGAAAAGCTATAATTTTCAAACATAATTTGCATGAATGTCTGTTCTATTTGTCAACTGTCTCTGTAATAGTTTGTACTATACACAAATGTATGTGGCTATATTATCATAGAATCATAGAATGGTATGGGTAGGAATGGACCCCAAGGTTCATAGAGCTCCAACCCCCTGCCACAGGCAGGGCCACCAACCCCAGGCCTGGATCTACACTAGGTTGCCCAGAGCCCTATCCAACCTGGCCTTGAACACCTCCAGGGATGGGGCATCCACCACCTCTCTGGGCAGCCTGTTCCAGCACCTTACCACTCCCTCTGTAAAGAACATCCCTCTAATACCTAATACAAAACTTCCCTCCTTTAGCTTTAGTCCATTCCCCCTTGTCCTGACATTATCTACCCTTTTAAAAAGTTGAATCCCCTCTTTCTTATAAGCTCCCTTCAGGTACTGGAAGGCTGCAATGAGGTCCCCCCGCAGCCTTCTCTTCTCCAGACTGAACAAGCCCAGCTCCCTCAGCCTCTCTTTGTAGGGCAGGTGCTCCAGGCCTCTAATCATCTTCGTGGCCCTCCTCTGAACCCTCTCCAACAGTTCCACATCCTTCTTGTATCTGGGGGCCACAGATCTGGACACAGGACTCCAGATGGGGCCTCATGAGGGCAGAGTAGAGGGACAATCACCTCCCTGTCCCTGCTGGCCACCCCTCTTCCAAGGAACCCAAGATACCATTGGCCTTCCAAGTTGCAAGAACAGCAACTTTATATATGTTATATATAAACCAGTTCAATCCATACTGATCTGCAGATGAAATCCAAAGCAGATGTCTGTGATTGAAAGCCCATCTGTATATCCTGTCAATGGATTAGACAAGAACTTTTTTTTTTTTTTGGTTTTCTGTAACTGGTGAACATTTTAATTGTGAAAGAATTAATATTTGTCTGAGATACATAAATTTATACTTTTTACCAGTTGCATATTACAGAATCACAGAATCACAAGGTTGGAAAAGACCTTTAAGATCATCAAGTCCAACCATTCGCATCCTAAACTAAACCATATCCCTAAGTACTTCATCTACCCTTTTTTTGAACACATCCAGGGAAGGTGACTCAACCACCTCCCTGGGCAGCCTGTTAAAGGCCCTGACAGCTCTTTCAGTAAAAAATTTTTTCCTAACATCCAATCTAAACCTGCCCTGGCACAGCTTCATGCCATTCCCCCTTGTCCTATCACCTGTCACCTGGCTGAAGAGACCATCACCCACCTCTCTACAACCTCCCTTCAGGTAATTGTAGGTGGTGATAAGGTCTCCCCTCAGCCTCCTCTTCTCCAGATTAAACAGCCCCAGCTCCCTCAGCCGCTCCTCATAGGATTTGCCCTCCAGCCCCTTCACCAGCCTAGTTGCCCTTCTCTGGACTCGCTCCAGGACCTCCATGTCCTTCTTGTGCTGAGGAGCCCAGAACTGGACACAGTACTCGAGGTGTGGCCTCACCAATGCCGAGCACATCACATCTAGGGGCACAATCACCTCCCTAGACCTACTGGCCACACTGTTTTTGATATAAGCCAGGATGCCATTGGGCTTCTTGGCTGCCTGAGCACACTGCTGACTCATATTCAGCCTGCAGTCAACCAACACCCCCAGGTCCTTCTCTGCCTGACAGCTCTCCAGCCAGTCTCCCCCAAGCCTGTAGCGCTGCATGGGGTTATTATGTCCCATGTGTAGCACTCTACACTTGGCCTTGTTAAACTTCATCCCAAAGGTCTCAGCCCATCGGTCCAGTCTGTTCAGATCCCTCTGAAGAGCCTCCCTACTCTCAGGCAGATCAACACTTCCTCCTAGTTTAGCGTCAGAAACACAGTAAAGAAAAAATTATATGCAATGGTATAAACGTCAATAAAAATAAGAAGTTAAATTGTGGCTAATAAAGCCAGTGAAAGAACTTTCCTTCATTTATCTAGGGATAATATTTTTTCTCAAGGAATTTAAGGAGATGTTTACTTTCAGAAATGAATGTTACCATTTATAACAAAACATCAGCTCCATCACAGAATCACTGAATCACAAAATGTTTGGGGTTGGAAGGGATCTTGAAAGATCATCTATTCCAAACCCACCATCATAGCAGGATCATTGAGATTATGTCACACAGGATCCAGGTGGGTTTTGAATGTCTCCATAGAAGTAGACTCCACAAACTCTCTGGACAGTCTGTTCCAGTGCTCTGCCACCCTCACAGTAAAAATGTTTTTCCTTATGTTCACATGGAACTTCCTTTGCTCCAGCTTGCACCCATTGCCCCTTGTCCTGTCATTGGGCATCACTAAGAAGAGCCTGGCTCCATCCTCCTGACACTCACCCTTTGTATATTTATAGACGTTTATGAAGTCACCCCTCAGTCTCCTCCAGGCTAAAGAGACACAGTTCCCTCAGCCTTTCCTCATAAGGAAGATGTTACACTCCCTTAGTCATCTTTGTGGTCCTGTGCTGGACTCTTTCAAGTAGTTCCCTGTCCTTCCTGAACTGAGGGACCCAGAACTGGACACAGTATTCCATATGTGGTCTCACCAGGTGAGAGTAGAGGGGGAGTAGAACCTCTCTCCACCTACTAAACGCACCCCTTCAAATACACCCCGGGATGCACATTTTTGACTCTCTGAGAAGCTAAGCCTGCTCCATAGATTGTATTCTAATATATATATTATACAAATTTGATTACCAAATAACTCAAGAAAGTTACTGATACTTCTTGTGATATCGTGTGTTTTTAAAGCATTTCAAAGTTGGTTTTGGATTTTTTCTACCTAATCCAGTAGATCCATGAAATCCACACCAGGAGGACAGTGTTTACAAAGAAGGGGATTGGCACCAGCTTATTTGGGATAGAGTTCCTTTTGGACTTAATGTCACTAGAGTGGTTGGAAGACATTTTGCCATAATGACACAGATTAAGCGAAAGATAGCTGGCAGTCCTCGTCATCTTTCACAAGCAGTCCTTAATTAGCTCATTTGCTGGTATTTAATTGGTCTTATTACACCAATTCTTTATGAATAGAGACCATTAAATCAATTATACAGAAGCTAATATGACTTTGTTTGCATCAAATTAAAAATATCCCCTTTCAAAAACAAGCAAGCAAGTGAATAAATAAATAAAGCCCAGAATACATTTAAACTGTTTGCTCTTGAGGCAGAAGTTTGCTCTGTCACATTGTAAAGAAATGCTGGCACTCTTAAAGCAGCTGAAGAAATATTTCTTCCTGACAGACCACACTAAGGGTGAAATAATACACAGGCTGGGTTTCAATGTCTCAGTAAGTCAATGACTTCCCTGATTGCAATTTACTTTTGCATTTGCAATTCAGGGCTGAGATCCAGAAAGATCAAGTAATTTGTAAAATAGCTGTGGCTACTTTCTGAATTAGGGCAAGAAAAACATAGGTATAAAATTTTGCTTAAAAATCATATTCACTAGTTTATGCCATCTGAACACAATAAATGAAGCAATAGCACATCAGAAATTCAGTGAGGAGAGGAGAGATGTCATGGACAACCATAGATTCAATCTGTTTTGAATACATCCATAAAACAATTATACCAAGACCAGTTTGCTTGGAAGCACCCAGTTTTCTCTTTCTACTCTGAGCCTTCAAGAAAACTTCTTTCAGGTTTTACAAATATATTCTGAAGTCCAGTTTCCTTCATGGTCTGCCTTGATTATATACCAGGTGTGTGTGTGGGGGGGGTGTGTATTTTGTGGTTGTTTTTGTTGTGTTGTTTGTTTTCTTCTTTTCCTTGAGAATAGCAGATTTGATTCAATAAAGTATGGTTTTGCTTGTGATATTTCCACAGTTCAACATCATCTTGTGTTTTCTCTGCATTAAGTATAAAGATCAAATTTTACCTGTAAATGTCACCTTATATCTGAGTGAAAATTTATAGATAGCGTGATTGATCAGTGACTTTGACCTGAAGAAAGGATTCACTAATAGGCTTAAAAGACAGAGTTGGACATAACTTGTACTTCTAAGCATGTTGAAGAGAAAATTTTAATGTTTGTAGCACTCAAGACTGCAATAAACTGTCACTACCATGCTTCCCCTGTGAAAGGCTCTCCAGACTTAGAGTGTGGATGTTAGAAATAAAATAGATTCTTGTTCTTCAGAAATACAAGTTTGTCTTTCTGTTGTACACAAACTGAAAAGATTTCTGCTGCTGTTAAATACTCCTTCACTGTTAAATTTCCCAGTCCTTACTCCCCAAGGTTTTTATCTTCTTTCCTCCTCTGCATGCCTATATTTTGTATTAGAAAAAAGTATCAATAAAATCATTTCAGTAAAACCAAAATAAAACCTAATTATCCCAGAAATGCTTTTCTAATAAACATGTATAGTGTTCTGACTAAATGAATTACGTGTCATACCTTTATTGAAAAACAACACTAAACAAATCCAAACGTACAAAAACATATATAAAACACTATTTTCTTTGAGAATAGTGTTAATTCTAGTGTGATTTCAGATGATTTTGGGAACATCCCTTACTAAAAAACTTTATATCGTAGCTCACACATTTTTATTTTAGTTCTCCTTTTTAAAAAATAATGGCTAACAAAAATAATAATTAAAAATATATGTAGCATTCAAATTCCTAGTACTTCTAGAAACTTAGAAATCTTAGGAGCATAAGCTACTTAAGCCTTTAAAAGCAGGAGGCTTAAACTCCAAATCAGTTTGAATTCTCTGAGCCAATCTTTGTCTGTTAGAAAAAAAAATGAACAGAGGCACAAACTAGATAACAGCCTTTTATGGGGTACAGAAATTAAAGTAACAGAATTACCTTTCAAAGAGATCTCCAGGGCTTTAATGTAAAAATAGCTATTATTTTATTAGACAAGGCTCTAATCCACAGTCTGCTCAGCTGTACTCCAGACTTCTATAAGATAATCAATGCCTTCACTGGAGAGTAGCTTGATTAAAAAAAAAAATAAAAAGGGGGGGGGGAGATATTTAGAGAAGCTGGGGAGCCATCTTGTGGTGATTCTACTTAATCGTTAAAAAAAAAGTCTAGTTTGCATGAAATTGTTTTACATTTCAGCTTACTTGCAAATTCTCATTGCAGACGGTTTTGGCTGGAAAAGTATTTTATCTTTTCCTGTTCATCTGCTCTGATGACTTCTACATCAAAGTATACATAGGAAAAAGATTTAAAAAAAACCTCACAAAACAAAAGAGGCTGTGTTGCCCACAAGATGTGTTTGAAACCATTAATATAATCCCCTGTGCTTTGTACTACTGATTTTTTTTTTTGTCATACGTCTTTTCTTCAGGAATATAAAATCTTTAAGTAAGAGAATATTATAAGAGAAGAAAAATAACGTTCTTTGGATTAGGAGAATTACAGCTCCTACTATTACATAGCACACCTTAGTGATTTATTTGTGGGGGGCGGGGGGGGGGGGGGGGGGGGAGTGCCATGAAATTCCTGTAAAGAATCTAAACTATAACTTCTCTGCAGGGGAAGAATTTTTTGGGAAGTTGAATTTGTGTTTTATACATTTATGTTAAATTGCTGAAGACTACACAAAGACAGTGGCCATTGTAACAGAAAATTTGGTTTAGAAATTCTAAAAATGACTGAGTAAAAGTGAAAACAGTACATACCTATAGTATTTGAGGAATCAGCTTTATCTCAGCTGAATTAGTTCCCTGCAATAAGTTCACCTTGGTCCATGCTTGAGAAGACTTATTTAGTGGTATCTAGTTTTGAACTTACCGCCCTAAATAATCAGCAATAACCTTAATTAATCACCAATAATGTCAGCATTTTCAATGAAACTAATACATTGACTTTTTTTTTTAATATATTTGGAGGTTCCACAAGGGTAATAGTTTCTCCTAGATATCATTTCTTTGTATCTCAAAAGCAAGATAAAGGTCTTGACCCATATTACAGAAGATTGAAAAGCAACTGTATTGCTAAGAAACAATAAACATCCAACAAGATGGCCACAAAATGTTGTTTTGCATCTAAGGATAAACAAAACCTTGATTGTCCTCTTCTGCCCCCATACCATGTTAATGCATCCTGTTGTCCTTCTCTGTCTCTCTTTTTCTTCTGCTTCTTACATTCTCCTGTAGACAATCCTAAGTAAGGGCAGTATCACTGGGAATTGTAAAAAGTCAAATCAGCCTTGAAACGGTCTCAAAAACTGTTGTCCAGAAATCAGGATGATTAATATTGTCATCTTTATCTCCTACCTTTTTTCCCCTTGGCACAATTTATAGGACCTCCCAATTTCACATATTTTAACTTTTGTCCTGGTTGAGAGAGGCATTCAAAAATTCCTGCCTACAAAATAGAGTAAGCTTGCTGAGCCATTCCTGCATTTCACCAGTTATGCATTCCGCTCACCTTTTACACATGAAGTTTATCCACACAGTTTAAAATTGAAACTTGATTAGAAGTTAGATGAAGAACAGAAGGAAAAGAAATATCTGTATGTGTGAAGAGACAGAAATGTAGCAACATATATGGAGAGAGAGAAGAAAGTTAAAGCCAAAGGCTGTGATGGGTTAGCTATGAGATTAGGAAAGAAAGAGGCATTGTTCTGTGGAAAGGAAAAGAGTTACAGAAATCAGAAAAATTAGTAAATATAAAACCCACAATAAAATAGCATGTGAAAAGCTGAAAGTATCCTTTATTAACGGACACCAAAAACAAACTTTGAAACAAAATTTTGAAAAATCAAATATTAGAGAAGAAGCACATGCAAACTTAGACAGCAAGGTGAACAGCTGACACTGACAAAACATTGTTAACATACATTTTGTAAAAGATCAAAACTGTTTTGTTTCAGATAAAAGTCATGTATAGTTATCTAAGATATTCATGCCTGCACATATACTGAGACAAGGATTTAAGTCTTTAAAACATTTAGTATTTTTGAAATGTTGCTTTCTCTCAGGTTCCAGTTAAAATCTGTCTTTTTTAAGCTTCAGTTTCTGATTTATTTATATTATACACTTGTAATAAAGGAGTCCCTTGTGAAAAAAAATTGTCCATATTATGTATCAACAACACAATCTGTCACCATTTGGCACAGTTGTCAGTCTTTGCTTAGGGGAAGGCCAGGAATGGAGTATCAGGGGGTTTGCAGGTCAAGACAGAGATAAATTAACAGAAGACTGTGGGGACACTTGCTCATTGTTTCTTGCAGTACACCTAATTCTGAATAATACTTGTATGGTTTATCACTTCAGATTGTGATTCTTAAATCTATTATTCATTTTTATGAACATCAAACTCACCCCCAATTTAGTTTAAAATGGATTTAATTAGTGAAACTGCAGAATCAACTGTATGTTTCGATTCTGGTCATGACAGGGTGGCAGGCTTCTCCCACATATTAGAAGCATGTCACATAAATTGGTTAGCTATTTATAAAATTCTACAGACTAATACAATGATGCTATATATAAATTTCTTCCATAACAGCAGAATATACATGAATAAATCAAACCTTATTCTTTCTGAGACTTAGCACACAGAGTTACTATTTATCTACATCATGATTGGCCAAGAGGGCCAATAGCATCCTGAATTGTATAAGAAATAGTTTGACCAGCAGGAGCAAGGAGGAGCTTGTCCCAGGTACACAGCACTGGTGACGCCACAGCTCGACTACCCTGTGTTCAGTTTTGGGCCCTTCACTACAAGAAAGATGTTGAGGTGCTGGAGCTTGTCCAAAGAACATTGAAGCTGATGAAGGGTCTTGCAAGAAGTGTCTGAGGGAACTGGGGTTGTTTAGCCTGGAGAAAAAGAAGCTGAGGGGAGACTTTATTGCTCTCTACAATACCTGAACGCTGGTTGTAGTGAGGTGAGTGTTGATCTCTTATACCAAGTAACAAGCAGCAAGCCATGTCAAATGGTCTCCAGCTGCACCAAGGGAGGTTTAAACTGGATATTAGGAAAAAAAATGTTCACTGCAACTGGACCAGTCTTTCCAGGAAGTGGTTGAATCACCGCCCCATTAGGCATTTAAAAGATGCATAGATTTAGCACTTTGGGAGATGGTTTAGTGGTGGACTTGGCAATGCAAGGTTAAAGTTTGAACTTGATCTTAAATGTGTTTTCTACCCTAAACAATTCTATGATTCTACGATTTATCTCAGAAAATAGAGATAATCATAATAACTGTGTTATTCTAAATGTAGATCTTAGCATTTCTTTCAGCATATAAGATCTTCAATCAAGATTGAATCAAGAAGTAGAGATACGAGTTCTATTTATTTTTTCCTGAGTTTATTATTCATATTGAAAAAGCATTTTCAATGGAGTTTTGCCAATTACAGGTATTTTCATTTTCTTATTTATTTATTTCTGACATAAAATATTTTATGAGTTTAAATGTACTTGAAAAATCAGTACTTTATTTCATAAATTATAATGAAGTGTAATGAGAATTTTTAAAATTTCTGTACTTCAAGTAATCTGACACTTAAAGAAATATGGATTTTATTAACAATAAATGCTAGAATTCAAATAATCAAAAGTATATTTTTTTTTCAAAATATAAACCAAAATAAAATCTTTCATTTTTGGTGGGCTATAATATTTTCTATGATTGTTACTGAACTGTTGTTACAACACTGTTGTGATCTTTAAACATGATGAGGCAAATCTATACCAGTTGTAATTCAGCAATAAACTGAATAACACAATTATGTTTTTTCTAGGAATATGTGTATCTTGCTAGCTTAGAAGCACAAAATATTCAGCAGTTTTTCACTATGTCACTGGGAAGGTAATGAAAAGCTACTTAGGTCCTAACTACATTTAAAGGAAATTGAAGCTGTGTTAAGTTAAACAGAGAGAAAAAACAAACAAAAAAACAAGCAAAAAATGGAAACAAAACAAAAAAACCAAAACAGCTAAGAAAAATCCAAACACTTTTGTTAAATATTAAAGTTGAGGCAAAGTACATGAGACTGAGAAAAGAGTTTATGAAAATACTTCAACATTAAATTTCATCATTATGCTTTCCTCTGAGAAGTGTGTATCATTCATGTATATGAAAAGAGGATTTACTTTTTGGAATTTGGTATTACATTTTAGAAATAGCTATCTCCTAAGCTATTCCCATGCTCTTGCTTGCTAGGACAGTTTTCCGTTTTTGTGTCATAATTATTATACCAACAACAGAAGATTTAAAGTTATTCTTTCTGAGATTCAAGGATCAAAATAGTTTTTTTTTTTTTCTTTTTAATGTTTCTAATCATGTCAGAATGCAGGTTGCAAAGAACTTCAGCAGGGATGAAGGATGAAAGCTGGAATTCAACTCTGAATTCAGGATGTCTCTCAGTTCAGCTTGTTTGAAAGTGACAGATTAAATAAACATATCAGCTTAATTAAAGCATTGTGTTATTTTAAGTATTTCTGAGAGAATATGAGAATTATATAGGACAAAAATATTACAGTATGAATTACTGTGAACTTACAAGTGATATTGCCAATACTTACATAGCTATCAGCAGAAAAGCAGAGATCAAAATTCAGACTCTTGATTTTATTATTTCCATACTTGGTTGCTGTTTTCCATGTGACCTTCACCAGGGCATTCTGACATGGATTTTCCAAAACATGAAGAAATACATTGGGTCATGACCAAGAACAGTGTGAACACCACCCCTCAGAAGCATTCACTAACTTTCTAGATATTGATTTTGGATGTGCAGCTCAAAATGCTTACAGAAAGGACTGAAAAGTCAAGCATTTATGCAAATGAATGCATATTACTTTAAAGTTCAGGAAGCAGACTGATAAGATTTGGAAGATTTTATATAGGTTTTGTACAGCAAGACAGTAGCTCTAAGATGGGGTGTGGGGAGTTTTCTTTTGTTCGATTTGGGGTTTTGTTTGGTTTGGTTTTATTGTTTTCCAAGGAGCTAACGTCTGATGTTCATCACAATTCTCCTTCACTCCATGTTCCAGTTATCAATGATCAAGCATCAAAACTACCAGGAAAAAAAAAAAAAAAAAAGCCTGAGGCTTTTGAGTATTTCAGGTTATATCCCTGTAGGATTGTAATAAATGAGCAGCTGAAAGACTAAAGAAAGGACTATCCAGTGACTCAGCAAAATTTTCAATCACTAGCTGCATGAGAAGGCAGAATTTGCAAGAGACTTGCTGTAGTCATTGCTGTGTCACTGATCCTACTGTCTTCTGCATCAATCTGAAGCAAAAATCTTCCAACTGAGCATCCACATCTCATTCCGTCTATTCTCTAAGAAACAAATTATTACAAGAAGCATGAAATAAGAAGACAATAGCATATGGATTTTAGCTCCTCTCCTCTTCTCCCCTCTTTTTTCTCTTTTTTCTTTTCTTCTCTTCTACTTTCTCCTCTTCCTTTCCTGCTTCATTAACATGGGAAGTATTTAGGTTGTTAAACTGCTACTTGCTGAATGCTTATCCACCAAAAAGTTTGAACCGAAGAAAGATCAAGAATGTTTCCTTTTTTAAATGTAATTAGGCAAAGAAGGCAAACCCACAAGTTTGAATCTTGTGTATAAATTGAAAAATGCAAATTTAAAAAATGAAATGTCTAAATGGACAAATCACTATAATCAGGATTTATACAAAGTGGCTTTTTGCTCAGTGAAAATCAGGGCTTAGTGAGGGGAGACGTGATGACCTCAGAGTATTTTGAAACCAAAAATAAATTATATAACTGAAGGCTTGCTGTGAGGAGAGGAACAGTGAGAGGTGATACATGGTGGAATCAAAGTGAGAGATATATTAATGTGGCAATTAAGTGCACAGCAGATGAAATTGCTGGTGAGATTGAGAGTGAGACTGGATGGCTCATGGCTATCCAAAGCAAGTTCAAGGGCTCTGGCTAGCTGAATTCATGGTTTAGTTTGAGACTGGTTAGTGCAAGCTCAAGAAGTGTTTGACCTTCAACCATTGGTAGGTTCATGCAGAGATGATAAAGCAAGGTATCAAATATGTTAATAAGTATGAAAAAGAAGTGGTTTACTGAAAAAGAAAGAACAGAAGTATTTTCAAGCTACATGCCTTAATAGTAATCAGACATAAAAAGCAGAGAATTAAAACTCTTTGTCTTTAAACCAGTGTTTCAAATTATTGTATCTACCCATGAATAATTATTAAAACTTGATGACATACACAATAAATTTCAGTTGTACTTCTTGTGTCAGCCAGTATATGCATAAAAATTCCAAATGCAATTGTTATAATGTACTAACATTATGTGCAAAACAGTGGAAGTTGACATAAGAATCATATATATGTCCTCACTGTTACTGTTTTCTCAAACACATATGACTATCAATTTCAAATGAGCAAAATATTCATATGACATTAATCACTGTTGTTTCATAATAATAATAAAAATACTTATAAAATTATTTCCTTACAATTTAATAAAGTTGTGTTTAAGGGCCTATGCACAACCAAAAAATTAAATTTTATAACTCTTACTTTCAAAGTGCCCATACACTTGCTACATTACACAACAAACTGAGGTCTTAACAGAAGTTTTTAACAGCATAGCTTTTGTACCGATGTGTCATCACTAATTACTCAGGAGTTTAAGATACTTACAGTCCTGACTCAACCATTTGCCCTAAGACAGATAGGAAAAACTGGAGCCCCAGGGCAGTATTAGCAGTCTTTAGCCACTTACATATTTACTTAATCTCTTGCTTGCTCTTGTGTATCAGTTTCCCTCTAACAACAATCATGGCAAGAAACTCTTCCTATTTATCATCACCAATGCAGCAGCCAGAGCATTGAAAATATCTATACTAGATCTGTCTAGACAAACATACCCTTCTTTCTATAGCATTAATGGGAAGGACATGGTCATGGATAAGAAGACAAAGAGTCCACAGATGAACGCATATCACTGCTAACATGCTTCAGCCTGAGTTCTCTTCACCACTGCATGCAGCTCAATTTGAATGTATGTAGAAATTTTCCCAAGGGCTGTTGTTAAGTAAAAGTTACATTTGTATACACCTTAACTTTGCTTTTCCTGGCTTGCAGATTCTGGAGTTTGCTTAACAGAAGATTGTAAAGGAAGCTGCTGTCTTTTCCAAGCTAATAAAACCAGTTGACCTTTATACAGGTTTTACTTTTTTTTTTTTTTAAATTAACTCATCTTCTTGTAGAATGAAAAAAAAAGATACACTGAATTACTAGAATTATCTTCACTTTACTATTTATTATTTTGCGTGTCTTGTCACACCCTCTGTTACTCATCTTTCCTTTAAACACCATTAAATCCCAGCTTTTTCAGTTTCGCTCACCACAAATATTTCAATCACACTTTGAAGTCCATGTCTTGTCCCATCTCTTTCTGAAATACGCTAACCAGAATTTGATACAATATTCCTTGTGAGGGCATAAAATTGAGTTATATAGTCCTTGGTTATGTTTTCCTCATTTTTCTTTTCCATCTACCTGCTTTTTATTAGCAGTATATGTTAAGCAAATGTTTACTTTGGCGGTGCACATGATGATTTTTAAATCTTCCGTGTTTTCTATATCTTACTTACACCCGGAATGATGAACAATGTGTTTGCTTTTTCTGTTATCTTATGTATATTTTTTTCATTCTAAGTGATATTCTCTGGACCTTGGAATCTTTACAGAAAACAATAAGCACTGTTACCAGTATTCACATCCACACTGTAGCCATCTGCATTAAAACAAGACTGTCATATTGTCAAGGGACAGCTCATTTCATCAAAAAAACAGATGTGTGAAAAAAATACTGTGAATTATTTTGAATAATGGAAAATTACCATTTATGTTTGTAAAAACATAAATACCAAAGCTACTGAAAATTCTATAAGCTACTTAACCCTTGTTCAACTATGAGGCCTTATGAATTCCTTCTGAATTACCCTTTATGGCCTTGATTAAGCTACAGATGTGATGACCTGAAGGAACAGTTTCAGAAACATTTAATTAAACACAGATCCACTCACTAACTCTAGTCATGGCTTAAAATGTTCCCTTAGATTGGGTCTTCATCATGCAAATGAGTCTTATGTAGAATAACTTAAATGAAGATCATCTGAATGTGATAGACTAACCAGTTTTTACTGAACTTCATGTAAGAGTACTAGTTTAGTCCCAACTAGCATGATTCTCTTCTCAAAATACACATCTATGAGGCCAGATGGAATTCACCCAAGGGTGCTGAGGGAGCTGGCAGAAATACTTACCAAGCCACTTTCCATCATTTAGCAGCCACCCTGGCTAACCGTGGAGGCTGAGTGGACTGGAAGTTAGCACGTGACACCCATCTACAAGAACAGTTGTATGGAGGATCTGGGGAAGTACAGACCTGTCAGTCTGACCTTGGTGCTGAGGAAGGTTATGGAGCAAATGATCATGAGTGACCTCATGTGGCACATGCAGGATAATGAGGTAATTGGGCCCAGTCAGCGTGGGTTTATGCAAGGCAGGTACCACTTGACTAACCTGATCTCCTTTTAAGACAAGGAGAATGAGAGAAAGGCTGTGGATGTTCCCTAGATTTCAGTAAAGCTTTTGACACTGTTTAGTGAAGCATTTTCCTAGAGAAAATAACTGCTCATGCCTTGAAGAAATGCATTATTTGCTACGTAAAACCTGTCTGGATGGTTGGGCCCAAAGAGTTGTGTTGAATGGAGTTAAATCCAGTTGACAGCCAGACACAATCAGTGTTCCCCAGGGCTCAGTACTGAGACCAGTTCTCCTTAAATTCTTTGTCAATCAATGGTCTGTATGAGGAGATTGAATGCACCCTCAGTAAGTCTGCAGATGACATAACGTTGAGCAGAAAAATTGATCTGCTTGGGGGTGGGTAGGTTCTAGGGAGGGATCTAGACAGCCTATTGATGGGCTGCGGCCAATTGTATCAGGTCCAACAAAATTAAGTACTGGGTCCTGAACTTGGGGCACAACAACTCCACGCAATGTTACAGGCTTGGGAAAGAGTGGCTGGAAAGATGCCTGGTGGAAAACTGGGGGTGCTGGCTAACAGTCAGCTGAGCATGTTCCTGTAGTGTGCCCAGATGGCCAAGAAGGTCCATAGCATCCTGTATTGTATAAGAAATGGTGTGGCCAGAAGGACTAAGGAGGTGATTGTCTCCCTGTACTCAGGACTGGTGAGGCAACACGTCATGTACAGTGTTCAGTTTTGGGCCCCTCACTACAAGAAAGATGTTGAGGTGCTGGACCATGTCCAAAGAAGAATGAAGCTGATGAAGGGTGTAAAGTAAGAATCTAACAAGAAGTGGCTGAGGGAACTGGGGTTGTTTAGCTTGAAGAAAATGAGGCTGAGGGGAGAACTTACTACTCTTTACCATTACCTGAAAGGAGGTTATAGCAAATGGAGTGTTGATCTCCCAAGTAACAAGTGACAAGAAGAAATAGTCTCAAGCTGCACCAAAGGAGGTATAAATTGGATATTAGGGAAAAAAATATTCACTGCAATTTTGATGAAGCATGGGACCAGGCTGCCTAGGGAAGTGACTGAGTACCCATCCCTGAAGGTATTTAAAAGATACATAGATGTTGTGCTTAGGGAGACTGTTTTGTGGTTGGATTTGGCAGTGTTAAGTTCACAATTTTGATGATCTTAAAGGTGTTTTTTAACCTAAAATATTCTATGATTCTAAGTCATTGCTGAGCAAGTTTTCTGTCAGGGTTGGTTTGATTGGGAAGCCAGCTACCTTTGCAAGACTTTCAGTCCTAAAGCAAGACTCACTACTGCGGACTCTTGTTTCCTGCCCTATGTTTTACATACATGTAAGAAAATTCATATATTGACTGATAAGCAACCTTCTAAAATACTGTGGTATTATCTGAGTAAAATAAATTCCTTAGTGTGAGAAACAAAGACTCAGACTATAAAGGATTCATATCGTATAAAGCCTTCAGCCTTTATCTATCCTAGACTATTACATTCTGAACAAAACAGAATGTAATACAGGTATGTATTTAGATATGAAGTATAATTTTTTGTGTGTTTATTTTTCAGTAACTCCGTGACTGATCCCTCAAGGAATCTTTAATATAATGCAGACTATTTTCTAGGTTGGTGGTGTTTTTATAAAAATTCTTTTCCTTGCTTACCATTTAACCAATTTCAATCAGGAGAGTCCAGGTGGTAATCAGGATCGTATGAAATTGTTTTCATGAAATAATTTCTATGGATATTACATGTTAATTACCACTCTAACATTAACATTAACAGCAGGGATAATTGACTGAAGTCACTGGCCCTAGTCCAAGATGACCCTGCCTTCTTCTTACCTGAGCAAGCAGAACAGTATTTTTGGCTTGACGTTCATGCACATTTGTAGCAGTGAGCACTTCACATAAAAAATAAATAAATTAAATTAAACCCCTTATTTAAGATCAAGACAATATGAGTGGCTTAAAGGTTCTGACCTTCTGCTTACAAAAGCACAATTTTAGCAGAATATAATTCCCTACATTTCACACATTAGTTTAATTACATTTGGAGAGAGAAGCTAACACGTTTTAATGAAAATTCTTATCTGGGCCTTGGCCTGTATCTCGCAAAAAAAAAAAAAAAGAAAATGTAAGACAACCCTGCACTACTCTACTCTTGCTGCAAAACTAACACAACTATATGGACAGAAAAATTTTTTGCAGACTTTAGCGACCTTTCTGGCATATAGCATCTGTGAGCTACAACTGCACAAGTTCATTTCCTTTCCCTGGCCATATACCTAACTCTCAGAAGGGGATTGCTTTAGCAAATATTTAGAGCACTGAGTAGCTCCAATATTTTGCCTTGTCAGGTTTCAACCTACAAGCACTTTTCATAAAGCATAAGGATGTATTTACATCCCTAGAGTTCTATAGAAGTTTTTTTTTTAAATCTGATGCTAGTTATATGAAGTTTTGTGATGATACCTGAGGAGCATAGAAAATGTGCTTTAGGTGGCTGAGATCTTTTGTATTAAGTTGAATTCGATGAAAACTTGTGATTGGTAAATATAAGAAGTTTTTGTTGGGTTTTTTTAAGGGTTTTATTTTTTGATCTTCTGAAAGAAGGCATTTTTAATTAAGTATATTTCCCAAAGATTATATATTGGAAAAGTATTTGATTATAGATGTGTCTCCTTGGCAAATTATTTTAGCTGAAACACTGTAATCATCCTTATGTAAATGAAAACATATCTTAAAGATTTTATGTCATATTCACTTTATCTTTTATCTGAAAATGAACCGAAAGGTGAGAGATGGGGAGAGCTGGAAAATTTAGGAGACTAATTTTACCTTCTTTCTGAAGATAACAGATTTACTTTCTTTTTGATTCATCTATTGGAAACTACATCTTTTGGGAGATTTCATACTGCTACCTAAACACCTTGAAGCAAGTTAGTGCTAATGTTAGATTAGGTTAGATGAGACTTTGTCTAGCTATGGCCTAAAAACCTCAAAAAACAGAGATTCCAACACCTCTCTGGGTAATCTGACTCAGGAGTGCACCACCTGCCTGGGGAAGGGCTTTGTACTAATGTCCAGAGTGGCTTCAGGCCATTGGCCCTTTTTTTCACCACCTGCTACTGAAAACCAGAACTTGATTCCATCATACTTGAAATTTCTCTGTAAGCAGTAGATTGTTATTAGAACTCTTTTATCTTCTTTGTCATGACACAAAAAAAGATCAGCTTTCTTCACCTTTTCTTATAGGTTATCCCAAATCCCTAGACTAGATGTATTGGGACACCATCAAGCCTCTCCAGCTTCTTACTGCCTTTGAAACAATTGATTATGGAGGATCAAACATGGAGAAATCACTGCAGTGGTGGTGTCACCAGAAGGGAGTAGACAGCAACTTCCTTGGACCTGTTAGCCGCACTTCTTGTACTGTATATGTAGATTGCAGTTTGCCCAGTACATTATTTTCAGTGTGAACATACTGCTGTCTCAGATTCAGATTAGTTGAATTACCATAACTCCAAGATTTTGTCAAGCATGGCTGCTGCTCAGTTAGTTACTTCCAAGTCTGCACTGGTGTATGACATACTTGTATGAAACTTTGCAGGACCTGTTGATACACCTATTGTTGTATCCTTCTGTCTGTAGCCAGGCATTTAACTGTAGAAAATACCTACATTGGTCAAGGAAGATTGTCCTTCATAAATTTAATTTCCTCTTAGCTGTCAAGTATTTGGGATTGATCCTGGATTTCAGAAGGGCATCCATCATGATATTTTCAAGGACTGAGCAGAAGATGTTCTGCCTTTAGTTTTATCAGACTGCTGTCTTGCCTTTCTTAGAGATGGATGCAACATGAGTCATATTCCTTGTTATAGGTGACCTCTCTCTATAACCATGACTTTTGACAGATGATAACAGGCTTGCAGCTTCATCAGAAGCTCTTTCAACACACTCGTGTGAATCCCATTTTACCCAGCAAATGTGAATCCATCCAATGCCAGGTGAAGGAACTACAACTTTACCAGAGGACATATCCTACAGGTAAGATAACCGCTATTGTCTTCAGCCCTAGGGAATATCACCAGGCATATCCTGGAGCATCTGCACCCAGGATCAGAATACCTATATTAGTAGTGGTTATCAAACGACTTGATCTGGCTACACAAACCAGGTCTGTGGGTCAGGTCCTCTAGTGCATATTCACTGCTGCAGGGTTTGTTTTTTTTTTCTTCTGTGACTAGCACCTGCTTCTGAATCTCCTTTGCTTTTTCAGTGCACCAATTGCCATGCTAACTGTGTTTCTCCTGCTTATACACAGTTTACATCAGTCCTAGTCATTGATATCCTCTGGTGCTAGGCAAGTAGGCCACCAGCTGCGAGTTTGCTCTGCAAGATTCTCTGCTTGGCAGGAAATTTCTCACACTATCTGCTAGTTCCTGGCCTTGCTTCACTTTTCTTGTAATCACTGGTACTGCCACACACTGCTTTCTCCCACACTGTTAGTCTGAAAACTTCTGATAGTACATGAGAGAAATAAACATTGCTAAAAAAAATCCATAGAAAAGACATAGTACCACTTATGATCTCTCAACTTCCAAGTGTTTTAGCTTTGTTTTTACAGAGTAGGTTTTTTATGTACTGTCTTTGCTATTAGACCTAACAAACTTGAAATCAATTTTTTTTTTCTGTCAGCATACCTATATCAATCAGGACCATGAAAAAAAAAATCATACCTGTGTATTCACACACTATAATAATGTTTCTATGTTGGAGAAATTCTAATGTTGCTTTGTTGGAGAAATTCTTTGTAGAAGCACAGAAGTTGTAACTATATTGGTACAGTAAGTCTTGCCCAGCACTGAAATATAATTAGTTATGTTTCAACCGTTCCCTAAGATATATTTATCCCACTCCAACTAGAACCTTCTTGATCAATTCTCAGGCATGCTCTGCTATTTAAAACATAGAGGGACCTTTTCCAATAGGATTTTAAATGCAGCCATGGTAGCAGAGTAACTTTACTACATTAAATGTTGACTGCTTTATGCCAACTAGCCTCTGCACAGGATCATTCCCAAGACTGCTTAATAGAATACCAGTAACCAAAAATTCCAGGAAAAGAGTAGTCTTGCTGAATTAACTTTAAAGTCTTTTTAGTTGTTGTTTTGTTTTCTTTTCTGTTGGCATACATCATGTGATCATTAGGTGGGTTCTTCCAAACTAGCTGATCTGGTAAAAGAGAATTTTGAGAGCTCTGCAAAATCCAAACAAGAAACTGTTCAGGACATGGCAGTAACATTTAGAAAGATACACTTTTATATTTGAAAACATCATTCTATTGTCATGTGATAGGAGGAAATACTTTTTTTTTTTATCTGACACTTAAAACCACTAGTAGATATAGAGCAGGAATTAGAAGAAACAAATAAGAGTTTGTGTTAATTGTTTGCTTATAGGAGTGTGCCTTATGAGCGCAATGAGCTCCATGCAACATCTAGCCTTTCTTGCAGATGTGGCAATACTTAAAGTGTAGGCTTGCTTAGAGAAGATATTTTACTCATAGTATTGTATTTCTATTTTATACTTGTTTATGTTTTGAATCAGACAGACCAATTCTTAACTAATTTATTTATTCAGTTTAGAAGTTTTTCTTCATTGTTTACAAAACCTCCACCAACATCTGGAAAAAAAATACTTATTTAGGAAGCAACCCTATCAAAGATGAGGAGGCTAGGGATTTAGCCTCTGTATTCAGATGTCATAAACTTAATTCCTTTGCTAAAATGCTGTTTTCAGCATCTGCTGAAATTACTAAAAATGGACAAAATCACCCATATGGTTCTATGATGTTATGATGCTATAATGCCATGATGCTTTGATTTGACCCTGAATTCTATAGTCAAAAAGAACAAGTTTTGTTGTTTCTTTAAGTGTATGGAGATCCTGTAATTCTTTAAAAGAAGCATCTTTATAAGAATTATGCTCCAAAGATTCTTAGTTACAAATAAAATACAAATGACTTACAAATAGCCTAACTCCTTGCTACTTCCTGCCAAGTTTTCCTTTCTGTATGTTCCTCTTGCAAATTTTTTTTCCTCCTGCTGTGAAACAATCTATCAGACTACATACAGAATCCTTGTTACAGCTAATGTAAAATCAGCCTATTTAGCTTGGATGTAGTGTAATTTAGAAGAGAATATTTCACTTTTTCACAACAAATTGTAATACTACTTTCTGTCCAGCAGAGAGAAAAGACATCTGTGATCAGGAGACACCTTTTATTTTCAGTTCTTGCTTCACTGCAAAGCTAATTATGTGGGGAGAAAGAAAAGTCATTCCAAATACAAAGGGGTTACATTAAAACAGTAGAACAAATAAAATAATATATTAGGAAGGTAAGTGGATATATCTTTGAAAATAAATAGAATGGAACAAAAAACATTATTGCAAAAAGCACTGGAAATCTCAAACAGATGTGCAACAGGAGAGAAAGAATATCCAAGCAAAACTAATTAAAAAAATACTTAGAAGTGCAATAGAATTTATTATCTATGTGGAAAAAAAAAAAAAATTACTGAGCCAGGCTGGGAATGCAGGATACTGAAGTGAAGGGGAATATCTTCTAAACAATTTTTGAGGCATAAATTCAGTCACTAACAAAAGAACTTGAAAGTTTTTGAAAACAAAAAATGCTACTTCTGGGCACCATTCTACTAGTAAAAACTATTCTACTTAGCAAAAAATTCAACAGCATATTTCCCAGAATATATAATGAATTACAAAATTCTGTTAAAAACCAGTCTCTATTACACATATGACAGTAAATTAGCCATAAAATTGGAGAATTTATACTGTATGTTGCTTAATATATATATTTTAAAAATAAACATTCCAGTTACTGTTTTATCTGATATTCGTCTTTGTTGAAATACTGAATAAAAGGAATATGAAAATAGGCCATAAGTTTCAGTCTGTATTTAGCACTGTAGAAGGGCCTAAAATTGATCAGTTTAGGTCAAAACAAGACATACATCTATACTAACTATGTATTTCTTCTTTTAGAAAATGCAAAAGAGCTTGAACATTTTAGAGGAATGGTGAGGTGAAAAATTTTGCCAGAGTAGTTTTCCTATGACTGTAGTCACAGTGTCCATTTAAAGTGCAGTTCTGAGGTCAGTAATTTTATTTTTTTTTTGATAAGGAGGGGAAAGGTAAAAATCCCAAACTGTAAGAACTGGATTTTTACTCAGACTGTCCTTAATTTGGAGAGAGTACTTTTCTTGAAGTATTACTCACAAAACTAGATAATTTTGCTGTGGTTTAACCCCAGCCAGTAACTATGCACCATACAGCCACTCAGTAAACACTTTTTCCCCAAAGGGTATGGGGACCAGAATGGGAAAAAAAATAATCATGTGGGTTGAGATAAAGACAGCTTAATAGGATCACAAAAAGAATCACAGAATCACAGAATGTTAAGGGTTGGAAGGGACCTATGGAAATCATCTAGTCCTAACCCCCTGCCAAAACAGGATCACCTAGAGCAGGTAAACAATAATAGTATAGTAATAGCAATAACAACAGCAACAAGTGATACACAAATGCAATTGCTCACCTCGTGCAGAAGGAAACATTACAACAGAAGCCAAGTTTTTTGCTAAGCAGCAATCCTGCCTCCTGGCTAGCTTCCCCAGTTACATATATATGGAACATGTTGTTATACAGTCGAGAATATCCTTTTGGCCCATCTGGGTCAGCTGTCCTGGCTGTGCTCTCCCAGCTGCCGGTACACCTAGCAGGGGGTCAGAAACTGAAAAGTCCATGAGTTAGTGTAGACTCCATAACTACCCAGCAACAACTAAAACCATCAGTGTGTTATCAACATTATTCTCATCCTACATCCAAAGCTCAGTACTATACCAGCTCTAGAAGGAGAATTAATACTATTTCAGCCAAAATCAGCACAATCCTTTACATATGAGGTTCTACCAGCTGACGAAAATTAGTTTTGGGTGTCTGCAATATTCTTGTCTGCTGCAGGGACTGGCATCTTCCCTGGGCTGAGGGACCAGGCGTAGCAAGAGCCCTCCGGGGTCTGTCAGGGCAAGGACTGGCAGCCAGGGCCCATTCCACCCTCCAGTTAGAGGCAGGGCAGCTGGGAGGGGGTGCCAGGGTAGCACCAGCCCCAGGCATTGGGCATCTCCAATGGAGATCATCTGAGGCAAGGCCCATAGGTGGGCCTGGCTTGATGGGGCCCTTGGCCAGGTAGGGCAAGGCTATGGGGAGCTGGAGACTGGCCCTGCTTCTGGGTCAGTGGATCAGGACCTGATGGCCCTGGGGGGCTGACATGGGGTCCTGGTCTATGGGCAGGGTGTGGGGAGGTGCCAGGGGGCTGACATGAAGATCATGACAGATTTCTCAGCAAAATTCTCAGATTTCTTTGTTTCTGGAAACATTTTGTTATCATTCATAAAAATCTCTGTTGCCCATTATGACCTCATCCCTTTATTTTATTATTTCTTTCTGTTCAAAACTTGCTGGCACGCCAGTTCCTTGAGCTGTGTGGGTCTGGCTGACTGCTGTGCTAACTGCAACACTCTGAACATGCTTCCACTGAATCCCATCCTGCTCATTTCAGACCATTTCCATACTGCTCAGGACCTTTCTGAATCCAGTCTTTATTCTCTAAAGATAAAGAGCTTAAAGCTGTCTCACCTGAGTCATTCTTAAATGAAAGCATGGATGTTTTTTTCCAAGACATTGATAAATTGGACTGGACCTCCAAGTACCCCAGCACACGTCGATGGTACTCCAATACAGCTGGGGTATGAACTACTGAAAACTACTAAGTACTTTATTATCAAAGATTAACTAATTGAACTGTAATTTATTCCAGTCTGTCCTTTATCGATGCGTGTTTTACTCAGTTTATGGGAAAGATTGTTCTCATATGTTCACATTCTTAAAAATACATCTAGCATTCATGTGAAAGCCTGACACAGCTGATGAAGAAATGGTGGTAGAGACCTATGTGCTATGTTTTACTGTGATTCAAAATGGATCTTTACTTATTTAACCCTCCTTAAATTTCATTCACAGTGTGGTTTTCTGTCATCCTAAGAGAACAATACCATCATTGTGTGTACTTCCACTGCTGCATTTCAGATTTCAGGTCTTGTTACAGTGTCATCCATGAAGTAGACTGGTATGACAATGACTATATCTTTGCAATGTTTTCTGGCTTAGAGGGGTCTAGTCAAGATCAGGACCTTAGACAAAAATTATCTATTCCACTATAAACATGTCCTGGTTTCAGCTATGATGGAGTTAAACTTTTTTTTTAGCAGTGGATGGAATGCCATGTTTGGGTGTTAGCATGAGAATAGTGCTGATAGCACCCTGATGTTTTCCGATTTGTTGCCGGGCAATCAAGTACCTTTCTCAGCTCTGCATACTTCCTTACTAGTGAGAAAGGAGGGGACGCAGCCAGGACAGGTGATCCGAATTGGCCAAAGAGGATATTCCATACCAGTTACGTCATGTTCGGTATAAGGGGGGACTGGGGGGAAGAGGGGGAGACAACGCCAGGACGTGCAGTTTCTGGGGCGGTCGGGTTGTCCGGGACGGGCTCTAAGCTGTGCGGCCTGAGTTGTGTGGTTTGGTGAGAAATTGCATTGTGTATCACCAGTTTCATCTATTTTGTGCTTTAAACTTATGTTATTGTTATATCTAGTTTGCTGTTATTGTTTAGTAAACTATCCTTATCCCAACCTGCGTGGTTCTGGTTTCTAGGTTGTGGTTTCTTTTCCTCCTTTCTTCCTTCCCTTTTCCCCCTCCCCCAACTTTCCCTCCCCCTTCCTTTTAAAAGTACAAGCGACTGTGTGGGGTGCGGCCCTTGGCTGGGGCAAAACCACGACAGTTATTTTGGCGCCCAACGTGGGGCAAGAACGGTTGGGATAACGGTAGATCTGACCCTAACTATCGCAATTAAGATAAGCACTGTTGTTTAAGCAATCTCTGGTCACGATGTTGTGGTATTTATTTACAAGGCTGTGGCAGCAAAACCACCGCATGCTGTATACAATCCTGGCAGGATTCTTTACTCTCTCAGGTCTGTGGCTCCCGTATTTGCTCCCATACTTCATTATAGTGTATTTTATGATATCAGTCTATGATACAATAATATCGATGATCATGAGCTTAAGCTGGTACCTGTATGAGGTTTTGCTGTCCTGTCCATTCTTTGGACAGGGAGGGGTTAATAACAGCAGCCGGTATGGTGGGGGCACTGCTTTCTTTTCCTTTGGGCTAAATACAACAGCTCTTAGGGCAGTTTTTGAAAATCTTCAATATCTCTGGGATATTCAAACTAGCATTTTGCTATTGGTAGGTTTGGTGCAGATGGTTCAGTTTTTGTTATATATCAAGCATAGGTTTATGAATACCACTGAAGAGCTTTCTCCGAGACAGAATAATCACGAGTGGCAGGGCATGTGGCAAAGTATGGGCAAGTACCTAGGTACTTTCTCACGCCCGATGGTTTGGAATTTCACTCCTGAACAGTTACAAGACCCCGATCAAGTGACTGCATACCTAAGGAAAAATTGCTGTAGGTTTCCCAGAGATGGACACCTTACTGCACTGTGCTGGGCTCTGGCCACTATTTATCAAACACTGCTTGATAGCAGGCAGCACTGTCAGCACTGTCAGCACTGTCAGGGAGAAGGGAAAGGAAACAGACTGGCAGATACTATAGCTGCTGCAACCACTGGGGCTGACACTGCAGCTACTGCAACCCCTGTGACCGACACTGCAGCTACTGTAATCTCTACAGCAGACACTGCAGATGATCTGAAAAACCAATCCACACCAGTGTCTGTTGCTCCCGTACAAAAGAGGAAAGGCACAAAGAAATCAGTTCGTATAGTGACGGATAAGGATGATGATCAACCGGGATCATCTCGAGGATATCAGGATGAGGCAGAACCAGAGATTGTTACCCGATCCCTGACTCTGAGTGAGCTGCATGAGGTTCGAAAAGATTTCACTCGCCACCCAAGTGAGCACATTATCACTTGGTTGCTCCGATGTTGGGATCACGGGGCCAGTAGTTTGGAATTAGAAGGCAGAGAGGCCAAGCAGTTGGGATCCCTAGCTAGAGAAGGAGGAATTGACAAAGCAATTGGGAGGAGGCCGGAAATCCTCAGCCTCTGGAGGCGACTACTGTCAAGTGTGAAGGAAAGATATCCCATAAAGGAATATATTACATGCCAGACACCTAAGTGTAACAGCATAGAGACATCTGTCCAGCACCTGAGAGAATTAGCTGTACGGGAGATAATTTATTATGATCTGGACAATTCACGGCTTCCCGCTGATCCCGATGAAGTCCTATGCACTCCAGATATGTGGCGTAAGGTTGTACGAAGTGCACCAGCAGGGTACACCAATTCACTGGCAGCAATTGACTGGAATGATACGAATCCGCCAACCGTAAATGAGGTGGCCTGCCGACTCCGGAAATACCAAGACAATGTTTCCCTCTCCGTCATTGCAGCAGTAGAGAAACTGGTTCAACGACTTGACAACAATGTGTCCAACTCCCAACCCGTATGGAGCAATGTTGCAGCTACTGGGAGAAAGCGTCCATCGTTCCAAGAGGGAGAATACACACCACGACGTACATTGTGGTTTTACCTGCTTGATCATGGAGAGGACATGAGGAAATGGGATATGCAGCCCACCTCAGCCCTTCGAGCACGAGTAAATGAGCTGCGGGGTAAAACATTCGCACAACGAGATTCTGCCAGGAAGAAGGCTGCACCAGTTTCTACTGGGCAGTTCCCTAGACCAACTGGAAGGCCTACCTATATGTCTGATGTGCCTGATCCTTTTGAAGGGACCTCTAAGTCCTTTATGCAACCAGTGGAAAACAAATATGATCAGCAGCAATAGAGGGGCCCTGCCTCCAGCCAGGTGGAGGAGAGGGACAATCGGGTTTATTGGACTGTGTGGATCCGATGGCCTGGCACGTCAGACCCACAAGAGTACAAAGCTCTGGTGGATACTGGTGCCCAGTGTACTCTAATGCCATCGAATCATGAAGGGGTAGAACCTGTTTGTATTTCTGGAGTGACAGGGGGATCCCAACAACTAACTGTGCTAGAGGCTGAGGTGAGCCTAACTGGGAAGGACTGGGAAAAACACCCCATTGTGACTGGTCCAGAAGCTCCGTGCATTTTAGGTATAGATTATCTACGTAGAGGGTATTTTAAAGACCCAAAAGGGTACCGATGGGCTTTTGGAATAGCTGCTTTGGAAACAGAAGAAATTGAACAATTGTGTGCCTTGCCTGGACTCTCGGAGGATTCTGCTGTTGTGGGGTTGTTGAAGGGTGAAGAACAGCAAGTGCCAGTTGCTACGACGACAGTGCACAGACGACAATACCGTACTAACCGAGATTCCCTGATTCCCATCCATAAGCTGATTCGTCAACTGGAGGATCAGGGAGTGATCAGCCGAACCCACTCACCCTTTAATAGTCCCATATGGCCAGTGAGGAAGTCCAATGGAGAGTGGAGGCTGACAGTAGATTATCGTGGCCTAAATGAAGTCACTCCAGGTATGAGTGCTGCTGTGCCAGACATGTTAGAGCTCCAGTATGAATTGGAATCGAAGGCAGCCAAGTGGTACGCCACAATCGACATTGCGAACGCTTTCTTCTCGATCCCACTGGCGCCAGAGTGCAGGCCACAGTTTGCTTTCACTTGGAGAGGCATCCAATACACGTGGAATCGTCTGCCCCAGGGGTGGAAACATAGCCCCACCATCTGCCATGGACTAATCCAGAATACACTGGAAAAGGGTGAAGCACCAGAGCACCTGCAGTATATTGATGACATCATTGTATGGGGCAACACAGCAGAGGAAGTTTTTGAAAAAGGAAACAGGGTAATTAAAATCCTTTTAGAAGCCGGTTTTGCTATAAAACGAAGTAAAGTCAAGGGGCCTACGCGAGAAATCCAGTTTTTAGGAATAAAATGGCAGGATGGGCGTCGTCACATCCCAATGGACATTATTAATAAAATAGCAGCTATGTCTCCACCAAGCAACAAAAAGGAAACACAAGCTTTCTTAGGTGTTATAGGTTTTTGGCGAATGCATGTCCCAAACTACAGTCTCATTGTGAGCCCACTCTACCATGTAACTCGAAAGAAGAATGATTTCCAATGGGGCCCTGAGCAACAGCAAGCCTTTGAGCAGATCAAACGCGAGATAGTCCATGCAGTGGCCCTTGGGCCTGTCCGGACAGGGACAGATATTAAAAATGTGCTCTACACTGCAGCTGGGGAGAACGGCCCGACCTGGAGTCTCTGGCAGAAAGCACAAGGGGAGACTCGAGGTCGACTGCTGGGGTTTTGGAGTCGGGCCTACAAAGGATCTGAGGCCAATTATACTCCAACAGAAAAGGAAATACTGGCCGCCTATGAAGGGGTTCGAGCCGCCTCAGAAGTGATTGGAACTGAAGCCCAGCTCCTCCTGGCACCCCGACTGCCGGTGCTGGGCTGGATGTTCAAAGGGAAGGTTCCTTCTACACACCATGCCACTGATGCTACGTGGAGCAAGTGGGTTGCACTAATTACACAGCGGCCTCGAATAGGAAACCCCAATCGCCCAGGAATCGTGGAGGTGATCACAGACTGGCCAGAAGGCAAAGATTTTGGGATGTCACCAGAGGATGAGGAGGTAACACGTGCTGAAGAAGCCCTACCCTACAACGAACTGCCAGAGAATGAGAAGCGATATGCCCTGTTCACTGATGGGTCTTGTCGCATTGTGGGTAAGCATCGGAGATGGAAAGCCGCTGTATGGAATCCTATAAGAAGAGTAGCAGAAGCCACTGAAGGAAGAGGTGAATCAAGCCAGTTCGCTGAGGTGAAGGCCATCCAGTTAGCCCTGGACATTGCTGAGAGAGAAAAGTGGCCAAGGCTCTACCTTTATACTGATTCATGGATGGTGGCGAATGCCCTGTGGGGGTGGTTGCAGCAGTGGAAAAAGAACAACTGGCAGCGTAGAGGCAAACCTATATGGGCTGATGACTTATGGCAAGATATCTCTGCTCGGTTAGAGAAACTTGTTGTAAAGGTACGTCATGTCGACGCCCATGTACCTAAGAGTCGGGCCATGGAGGAACATGAAAACAACCATCAGGTAGATAAGGCTGCTAGGATTAAAGTGGCTCAGGTAGATCTAGACTGGCAACGTAAGGGTGAATTATTCATGGCTCGATGGGCTCATGATACCTCGGGTCATCAAGGGAGAGATGCAACATATAGATGGGCTCGGGATCGAGGGGTGGACTTGACCATGGACGCCATCGCACAAGTTGTCCACGAATGTGAGACATGTGCTGCAATCAAGCAAGCTAAGCGGTTAAAGCCCCTTTGGTATGGAGGACGGTGGATGAAATATAAATATGGGGAGGCTTGGCAGATTGATTACATCACCCTCCCACAAACCCGCCATGGCAAACGTTATGTGCTTACAATGGTGGAGGCAACTACCGGCTGGCTAGAAACATATCCCGTACCCCATGCCACTGCTCGAAATACAATTCTGGGCCTTGAAAGGCAAGTCCTCTGGCGACATGGTACTCCAGAAAGAATCGAGTCAGACAATGGGACTCATTTCCGAAACACTCTTATAGACACCTGGGCCAAAGAGCATGGCATTGAGTGGGTGTACCACATTCCTTACCATGCACCGGCCTCTGGGAAAATTGAACGATATAATGGACTTTTAAAAACTACACTGAAAGCAATGTGTGGTGGGACATTCAAGCATTGGGATACACATTTGGCCCAAGCCACGTGGTTAGTTAACTCTAGGGGATCTACCAATCGGGCTGGCCCTGCCCAGTCAAAATTTCCACGTACTGTAGAGGGAGACGGAGTCCCAGTAGTGCATATGAAGAGTGTATTGGGAAAGAGAGTTTGGGTCATTCCTGCTTCAGGCAAAGGTAAACCCATGTCTGGAATTGTTTTTGCTCAAGGACCTGGCTGTACTTGGTGGGTAATGCAGAGGGATGGAGAAGTTCGATGTGTACCTCAAGGGGATTTGATTTTGGGTGAGAATAGCCAATATAATTAATAAAGTAGAAATTATAATAATTGCCAAATAACCCATTATTGTATATTCATTATTGTTATGATTGCTGTATGTTGTACCATAGCATTATAGCCAGAGTCATACAAGTTAATGAAGAATGAGTGCCATGATGATGGAACTAAAGCCTGGCCTCTCAAGAACTTTTTTCTCCCTTTGAAAATAAACTCTGACCCACAGACTATGAGCATGGACCATGCCAGGTGTATCAGTCAAGAGCCTGAGATGCAGCATGCAACGAGCCAATGGAACATACAACTATCCTGAGAAACTGTTACGACAAATGGAGCCTGGAAATCATGGACTAAATGAACTCAACAACTTCAGAGGGATGATTCACAGACTGAGGGAATAAGATCTGTATGCACATATGTGTGCATACATGTGTACATACATATATGGGTGTGTGAAACACGAAACTGGTTGTACCCAAAGAAAATTGTTGGATCTGGTCATGACGTAAATGGTATGGAATAAGGGGTGGATAATGTCCTGGTTTCAGCTTTGATGGAGTTAAACTTTTTTTTTTAGCAGTGGTTGGAATGCCATGTTTGGGTGTTAGCATGAGAATAGTGCTGATAGCACCCTGATGTTTTCCGATTTGTTGCCGGGCAATCAAGGACCTTTCTCAGCTCTGCATACTTCCTTACTAGTGAGAAAGGAGGGGACGCAGCCAGGACAGGTGATCCGAATTGGCCAAAGAGGATATTCCATACCAGTTACCTCATGTTCGGTATAAGGGGGGACTGGGGGGAAGAGGGGGAGACAACGCCAGGACGTGCAGTTTCTGGGGCGGTCGGGTTGTCCGGGACGGGCTCTAAGCTGTGCGGCCTGAGTTGTGTGGTTTGGTGAGAAATTGCATTGTGTATCACCAGTTTCATCTATTTTGTGCTTTAAACTTATGTTATTGTTATATCTAGTTTTCTGTTATTGTTTAGTAAACTATCCTTATCCCAACCTGCGTGGTTCTGGTTTCTAGGTTGTGGTTTATTTTCCTCTTTTCTTCCTTCCCTTTTCCCCTTCCCCCAACTTTCCCTCCCCCTTCCTTTTAAAAGTACAAGCGACTGTGTGGGGTGCGGCCCTTGGCTGGGGCAAAACCACGACAAAACAAAACAAAGATACATTTTCCAGAAGAACTTATACTTCCTCAGTATTCTATTTTTATTATTTATTTATTTCAGTTTTAAAAGTTTCTAATGTGTCTATAGAGAAAAGATGATATGCTACAGAAGTTGGTGTTAAATCTTAAGCTAAAAGGACTAGACCTCATTAGCAAGAAAAATATCAGACTTTACAACACAAGTGCCACCACATCACATACATAGAGATACACAAATTTTGTACATTTTTCATTTAGGAGAAAGAAGTCAGGATTAATTAGAATTAGCCACACAAAATTTAGAAACATTTTGCTACTTATGAGAAAAAAAGTTATTTTTGAAGCAACCTTTTTATCTCATTATAAGCAATTATGCTACCTCACCCGATAAGGCAGATGTACTTCTTCCTGATTTGGATTTTAACACATTAACATTGGCACTGTGCATTCTCAGCATTTTATAGCCCTTTCTATGTACTCAAGTCCTGGAAAGGAGAAAAGCAAAACTACTTCTGATTCAGTTCTAATCAAGTCTATTAGTTGACATCTTATCACTATAAAGCATTATCCAAAGTAATCATTTACTTTGCTGGATGTTCAAATAAAATTTGACTCAGTCCACAAAACCACGGTTCCCTTCTGTGGCAGGAAGGAATATGGAACATGCTGACG
Organism: Porphyrio hochstetteri; assembly: GCA_020800305.1. Taxonomy (NCBI): domain Eukaryota; kingdom Metazoa; phylum Chordata; class Aves; order Gruiformes; family Rallidae; genus Porphyrio; species Porphyrio hochstetteri. The sequence goes on along the minus strand of CM036905.1, from coordinate 179,457,973 downwards.
CTTTAAGAAAAAAATAAAATCCTTTAACCCTTTAATCACAGAATTTTATACTTCACTTTGCTGTGAGAGAAGAAGCAATGAAAGATTAATTTTATAAATCCACATTCTCTTTAGAATCATGGAACAATAGAAAGGTTTGGGTTCACAGGGAACTTAAAGATCATCTAGTTCCAACCCTGTGCCAGTGGCAGGGACACCCCTCCACTAGATGAGGTTACCCAAAGCCCCATCCAACCTGCCCTTGAACACTTTGAAGGAGAGGGTGTCCACAACTTCCCTGGGAAAACTATTCCAGTGTTTCACCAGTCTTTCAGTAAATAATTTCTTCCTAATATCTAATCTAAATCTACCCTCTCTTAGTTCTAATCCATTACACCTTGTCCTATCACTACACTCCCTGAAAAACTGTCCCTCTCCATCTTTTCTGTAGGTCCCTCCAGGGTAAACTGCTTTCAGGCAAAGAAATTTGGCTCCCTGCTGACCAGCTGATAGCAAAGCCACTACAGAAGTCATACTGCCAAAATACTCAGTGTCCAGGATCTGTGGAAACCGTGCAGAGCTTGGTAAGTTATACAGTTCATAACTGACTAAATCAACAATAATTTATAACTGGTGTGTTTATGTCATTCAGAAGAACACTGAGTTCTAAGTAATGAATAAGAGATGGAGTAGACAGCTCTGCTGAATGAATCTCAAAACATTTTTTTTAAATCCTTTTTCCTTTTTATGTGACTACTTTTTATTCCTTTGTATTTTTATCCAGTATTACAAGTCATTTTGAGAATATATTTTAAAGCATTAACCTGTTAACTTTTATCATCGGTGAATTCCAATTTATTTTGAATCTCCTTGTAGTCAAGTGGCAAGTAATCGTACCTTTGTGTAAAGGCTTTCCACTATTCCTTCTTTCTAACAACAAACAACTACAACGAATACATAAAATAAAATTTTAGAGTATATTCTGTAGACTAATGCATGAACTAGTGCTAGTAACTAGCTACAGATACTGTATTAATTTGACAAAGCTCTGAGGAGGAGAATTTTCACTGTCTGAACATGTCTTTCTGGAGCTTTACTTTTGCTTATTTAGTTGTAACAACAACAACATCAAAACCAACATATCAGGTGGGTGTTTCCTAATTTGTTATATTTTTGCTTAGCTTTGTAAAATTGTTTTCTGTAATTATATTTTTTAAATAGATGGCATTAACAAGTTGCTATCCCGAAAGTTACAAACACCTCACCAATGACCTGTTATTCATGGCTAAAGAAATCCATGCTTGATAACTAGAAGAAAAAGATTTTAAGAGTAAAGGCAAGAAACAATTGTTTTACACATGCAAAATGGATCATACACAATATATTTAGATGCAGCATGGAGTAGCAGTTCAATGAAGTCTATTACAAAATGTATAAAAATAGCCCCATAATTTCCTCATCCTTAATCACAGTTTGCAAGGAGATGAGTGGCAGAACTGTGTAAGCCCTTTAGAGGAATTTTTTGAATAGTGTGGTTTATTCACTATTCAAAAATTATAGGATGATTAAAGATGAGGAATTTATCAATCTTCTCCCAGAAAACAGGAGGAGGAAACCCAGCCATCTACACAACATTCTCTAGCTCTTCCTTGAGGCTGACTGTGGAGTGTTTCATAATAGAGTCCTCCTGTCTGTCCTCTCCTCTAGATGCCAGGTGACTACCAAGATGCTCTGTTGCTCCCCTCTTCAGTAGAACAGTTGGAGGATAAAAATAAGATGGAAAAAAACCCTTCTCAGTCAAGATAAACCCAATTTAATAAAGAAAAAGTCCACATAGGGAAGCAAAGAAAGAAAACCAAAAGATTTATTCTCTACTTCCCCTCAGCAGGCAATTTCCATCCTCTTCCTGAGAAGGAGGGCTTCAGCACATGTGGTGGTTGCTCCACCAGAAAAATGTTATAAATAATGAATTACTTCACTTCTCTCTCCATTCTCTCAGCTTTTTACTGCTGATCTGTAAATGTCCCATTTTACTCTATGTTGCAGATGGATTTCCATTTGTGAAAATCACATACTTGATATCTGGTTTTGAATTTTACATTTAGGTTAATTATCTGTCGCAGTCTTAGCTAGAGACAGAACTGTAATAGTGACATCTCCAGGCATCATTTTATTTTAGAACTTATTGGTGAGATCTTCCATTCAGTTATTTCAAAGAATAGTGTGGAATTAGAGGTCCAGACAGCTTATGGGAAAGGTTGTGGAAAGGGCTGAAGTGATTACCTCATAATTCCTTCCAGGACCAGCCACATACAGACTGACATGGGAACAGACCATTAGACCAAGTGTTGGGGAAAAGTGCTGTCTTTAGACATTAATGCCCTGGGGAAAAGCAGTAGAGTTGATGGCCTGACTTTTAAAATGGAGTGACTAGATTAAGCAGGACACTTACATAAATCTCTGTGTGCATGGGAGCCCTAAGTAATTTACAGTATCCACTGATAGTCATCTCTCCTTCACCATATGTGGTAGAGCAAAATATTTTATTGTGTAGCTTTTTACAGCATTTGTAGCAGCACATAATTTTTCACATGTAACAGGTATTTCTGACTGTTGCATATAAAGCTGAGGCAGGAAACATACAAAAAACATTTTATGAGTTATGGCAACAACAGTTAGAAAGCAAGGGATGGCTAAAGTGCATGTGCTGTATCATAACATATTTTTATTGTTGCCTAATCCAAGACAAATTGAGTTTTTGTCTAAATGAATACCATTTTAATATTTTGCTTCCATTTGTTTTAAATAGAATTGATAAATTATATAATTTGTTTACTAAAAAATCTTAGATTTACTGGGGAGATACAAGGAAATTATGCTGCCATATTAATATAGGCATTTCCTTGCAGCATCAAAATTACCATTTTAAGATACAAGAAGAAATCCTTCAGTTCTATAATTGTCAACATGAATCTTTAAGAAACATCGACATCGACTTATCAGAACCATAAAATCCTTCATTAAGGGGTCAAATCCTCTAGTCAGACCACTCATAAGAAAGGTTAAATATAACTGAATGTTCCTGCTTAAGTGTATTGAATTTGTCCTTTAAAAAATCCAGGAAATAAATTATACTTAATTATATTTTTATATTTATTACTAGGAGCAAGTCAAGCAGAAATTAAAGATATTTAATAAGTCACTGGATCTCACACTGCATAGAGAACTGTGATTAACCCAGAAAGTTTGATCTTTGCATTTTTCTGGTATTAGCATATTCTGTCAGAAAAGACATTAGAAGTTCTAATTTTCTGTATTTCATCAAAGGAGGCTTGCAGAAAAACCATTAGGAATATTTACATTTATTTCTAAGTCTCTAATAGACTTACTGCTCTATGACAAAGTCACATTAGACAGGATTAATCTGAGCAGCTGTATATTTATGCTAAAAGAGATGTCTAACATAGGTCATATTAATCATATCTCTAAGTGATTAACTGTCTCCAGTATAAGTGAAACTTAGGATAACTACCTCATATGTAGAAGTCTACATCATAAATGTTTAAAATTAGGTGAAAGAAATCCTGTTTTGTGGCTTCAAACTATACGGCTCAAGCCCTTGAGTACTGGTTTCCTAACTAGATTAAAAAGATAAGCGATCGTGTAGCCAGTAGTGGGGTATGTAAACAGGCAAAATCCATTGAACTTATCTGAAACAGAAGTTACTGGTGTTATATTTTTTTCAGTGACTATTGATGACTCCTGTTAGTGCTGGGAGTCTTTCCAACAAATAGTGAACTGGTAATTCCCATGAGGAAGCATAACTATGAGTAGGCTAATATTCAGTCTACAGAAATTACATATGGAGCAGGGTTTTTTTTCTGCCTGAGTAGCCATTTGACAGGTTGTGAAATGGGAGCTAAATACTGATGAAGCTGAGAATAGTTGTCCACAAGAAAATGTATAAGTAGAAATAGGAATGTGAGAAAATAGAAAAAAACTCTTATTGTCACTGAGAAACAAAAATACTTGAAATAAACTAGTCTTTACAGTTGTACATATATTACATGTAACCAAAGAGTAAAACTTAAAATGCTACACTGTAAGAAGTCTTGATGTTCTAACTGAATGGCCAAAGCTTAGAATTTGGCTTTGGGCTAACACACAGTGTAAATATAGCTCTTCTACTTAATAAAAATTAAAAAGCTATTTTTGTTCACAGGCACAATCAACTTCCTCACTTTAACATAATTCTGGTCAGATATCTAATAAACAATATATAAGTTATTATTTTCCTTAAGGCCAGAAGTGGAAACAGCTGTTTGTAATGACCTACCTTTTCCTTGTTTCTAATATTGAGGTGCTTCTGGTGAAAAAAAGTTGTATTGTGGAGAAATTAAATATATAACACATGTATTAGCTCCTTTCTAGGTGATTTCAGTCACTGTAGGGAAAAAAAATTGTATTCAAAATTATTCCAGCAATAATTATATAAATGTATTCATAAAATACTTTTTTTTTTTCCCTCTCTCTGTGGCATTTTGGGAAAAGAAAAACAAAACAGGCTTGCCTTGTTTTGACAGATTGGTCTTAGAAGGAAAGTGACAGCAGGGAACTTGAGCAGGGGTCCTTCCAGACCAGCTCAGCAATGTAAAGTACAGCAGCATCTGGCAAGCTGCTAGTGATTCCTGAGCTGAAGTGTCAGGATCAGCCTGTAATTTGCAGGAAAAGTTTCCAGTGTATAGAAGTCTTTACATAACCTTTGTCCTGAAAGGTTTTGCAACTAGAAATCAAAAAGCTAGTACGGGTCTGAAATCTGAAAAGCTTCTGTTGAAGCTGTGGTAGATGCTGCTTTGGAAGTGAACTGTTGAACTAGCTGGCCTTTAGCAAGGCAGCTCTTCCTTGTTACTACTGGTGAAGTAGGATGCTGTTGAACCACCTGTCAAAGTAAGGTTAAAACTGAAGAGCTGAATCAGCATGTCGGATGTGAAGCATCTTGTACTTTGTTGATCCTGGATCTTAGTGGGAACATGAAAAAGAATATTTGCCTGAGGAGACATGCCAGAGATGATAGGCTCTCAGGCTTTTGTGATGAGTAATGAAGATGCAATGTTTATGCTGCCTGAACTTTTTGGACATTAAAATGGCATTGCATTCAGTAGCAGTGATGTTTTCTTTGTACCTATTGTTAAAACACAAGAGAGATGAAGGTTGGTTTTCATCTGTTTTATCCCTTGTGGTTGCATTCAGCAGGGTGTGGTGAGCACTGAATCAGAGCAAAGATTGCAGAAACTGAGCTAAATTTTTGGGGAAAAATGATCCATGTGGGATTAAACAGCAACACTGTATCAACACAGAGTATGACAACATGGTCTTCACACACATTACTGTTTCCTTTTCTCCAGATCTTCTCACTTACTTTCTCACCTGGATTTCTTTGCAAAGGGTGTATTAACGATGCCCCAGAACATGCCAGTCTCCTTGATGTGGCACAGCACAATAACGGTGCAGCATCTTCTACTGTTTACAACAAGGTCTCTGAATGTACCAAAACATGTCTTAAATTAATTAAACAGCACAAATTAGAAAGGCATAGTATGAAAAGTTGCCTTATTGATGTTTTCTTTGGATTTAAAAATAGGAGATACCGAGAAATTTCCCTTATCTATCTTCTGTCATCCTCCTCTCACACGTTTACTCCCAAGTGAGGTCTGTTTCAATAAAAGTAACTTACCAGTATCTTTTTCCATGGGGAGCTTTTGAAGAGGAAGAATCTTTGCACAAAATATTTGTTATCAACTGTTTGGGACTGTTTGTCTTCTGCTTAAGTGTACACTTCACTTCCTAGTAAGCTAAAAGGGAACAGCAATATAATTCTTGTATTAGGAGGAGAATGAGCTGTTAAACTTACCCTCTATGTATAGACACAGACACCCTAATTTATCATACTCTTGCTGAGTTGCAGACCATAAATTTCTACTTGAGTTTAGTTAATGTGGTGTGTGTAAAACTTGCACAAATAGACTGTCAGGTGATACACTTTACTTTTGCCAAGGTAACATGCAATGTCCTCAGTTCACAATAGAATTACAATGAAAAGAGCCATACAAAGAGTTTTTATAAACCTTCTATGCACATTTAATGTACTTGTCAAAAGAGAAACCTGTCTGGCTGCAGCATTATTCCAAATGTTGGCAACTGTAAATCCACTGAGACCTCTATCGTTATACATACATAAAATAGATGACAAAGTTTTAGAATAATCTTTTTTAAACACTAAGAAAAATAGACAAATAACACTAACAATTTCAAACATGTTTTTTCCTTCTTTTTTTTTTTTTTTTTATATGATCATCCCTCACTCTGCATAGCATCTTAAATTAGAAGGCTTTGGCACTGGCCTTGACTTTTAGCCTGGAAAATGAGTCCAGTTAGAGATTTTTCTGACTGTGATTGAATGACTTGAACTGGTTTCAGTACAGACTGGAAAATAGCAAATGCTTCTTTCAAAAGCAGACAGAAAATAGTCTCTTGATAACTTCAGAACATATTTAACTGGCTGTTAATTATTGCTGTCCAGGAATAATAGCTTTCAACTGCTCATCTGCATTTCTGATTATTAACATTTAAACAGTATGAGACATAAAGAATTAATATAATTCTATATCACAGCTGTGATAGACTGAGATTTTTCTTACTCTGTTGTATTTGGCCAAATTAGAACACAAAGTTTGTTTCTAGTGGGGAACTATGCAGCTTATTCTATGATTTTGCATTATGTTTTATCACATAGTGTGAAAAAATGCTGGTTCCTTTTGCCATTGCACTACTTCTCAAAAACAGCATTCTTTCCAGCTGTGCATATAATAACAGTTATGAATCTGTGCCATTTTCTTCATAGATTAAAGAAATAATTATTATCTTATTATTAAATGAGGCAGTTCATGCTTCCCACACCCTTTCAAACACAGCACAACCTGCACTGAGAAACCTCTATTCATAAAATATTATCTGACAGAGAAATCTGGCTGCTTACCAAAACCACTTAGCTTCTCATTTTCAGACTAGGTCTTAAAAAAAAAGGTGCAGAAGCCAACTCCAGTAACACAACACTACTACATAAATTATGGAATCTTTTCGATTCAATATATATAGTCAAATTATGATGTGTATATAACAGACTATTTCCGTACACATCTTCCACATTAATAATGAAGCACCTATGCACAGTAATAAATTATACATCATTTTAAGATTGTTAATGTCCCTTGCAAATTTTGCATGTGTGAGCTATCACCCACTCTACAACCTATTCACACACTTCTTCTCCATAAGGATTAGTATTTGTTCATACACTAAGACAAAATATGTCAATACATCAATCCAACATCCATGTGCTGTTAGTGATAAATAATTAAAGATCTGAACAGAAGAGGAGCTATATCTATATGTCTATACAAAGAATTGGTAAGAGCCAATTACCTTTTATATGGATATTGAAGTGATGTGATTTCAGGAGAGGAAACCAGATTGGAGAACATTCCTTTTCATTTCTTAGAAGGAACTTCAGAAATATCTGCTGCATTTTTCTTCTCGTATCTGAACAAAGGGATTGTAAAATGAACATAAAATGTTGTTCCATTGGATTGATGTTTCACTCACATCTTTGCACCCATTTATTGCTCAGAAGACAATAGAAACACAATCCTTAAACCAGTGAGCTGAAGCAAATTTGAATTCATCTTTTAAAGGACAAGAGATGTAATACTAAGTTGGTACAAATGATTGCACACAACTCTGATCAGGTTATTTATTGAGAAACAAACATACAAGAGCTACTTCTGCATGCTTTAGTGGCCTGCTATGTTGCCACCTATAAATACATCTTGTTTCCATGCATGTAGATTTGATAAATTACTCATAAGTGGCTTTGGGTGGAAGTTGAGCTGGTCCCTGAGCATACCATGTCTTCCCTAATTCCTCATTTTACCTGTCACCTGTGTAATATATCCAGTGGATTCATAGGATTATACAGATTTTTTAGAAAAAATAAGGTAAAAATATGTGGGTTTCATCATTATTGTTCAGTTAATTGTTTCCATCCTGTAGTAGTTGTTTATCCTTGTGAATTACCTCTATCTTTTCTCCCCTCTTTGTGGGTTCTGACGCCTCCGACTTCTTAGGTCTTTAGGGTTTAGAGAAGCACTTGCAGAAAGATCCTACCATTAAAATTTTTGTAATGAATTACAGCTAGAATTAAACCCCATTTGTAGGTTTGACAGATGGTTACTAACCGCATGCGACAGTGCTCACAAGACTGATCAAAAGGAAAGTTATAGCAGTCAAGAAACTGATGCCTTATATTCACTCCCAGTGCCAAGCCACATTGGTCTGTATTGTTAAAACTGTTTCAGAGGACCATTGATGGATGGTTATGGCAAGTGTAGAAGCTTGGCTGCAGTGAAGGGTGCCAGGTCAGCAAGGAAGTCAGGTGCTTGACCTTAGAAGACCCTTCTATATTCTTCCTCTTTAAGGAAGGAACTTCTCTTGTTTGATTCTTGAAGTAATATTTCCAGTTTTCTCAGAGAAATGCAGGACATGTAAATTCTCAGGCAAAGAAGAGTGAAATACATTAAGCCAAACACCAAAATGTCAGTGTAAAATATCTGAGACCTGTTTCTTGAAATCAAGGATCTAATACCCATGTTATCCAATATGTATAAAATGGACTGCATTTTTTTGCCTCTGTCAAGATTCCCATGTAAATAGCATTACATAAGTGCAAAGTGTAATTGTAGTAATAAGTGTAAGAGAGAGAAATAGAAAAACTAGCCAAATCTTAACCAATAATACTGAGAAATATGTATACATTTCATTAAAAGGTAATTACATATAAGGGAGAGAACTTCAGAATGATATTTAATTAGTTCTTCAAAAGAAATAATTATCATGAAAAAACATGTGTAGGAACAAGATTTTTTTTTCCCAAATATATTTAATTACACATAAAACAAATGTAATGCAGAATATAATTAATACAAATGATATAAAGCTAGCTGGTGTTTTGTGGGTTTTTGGTTGGGGTTTGGTTTTGATTATTCACATTTAGAAAAGGTTGTCCATAATAATGGGACTAGAAGTATTAATGCAGTCTATAATCCTAACAAGACCTTAGCTGACAAACCCTCTAAGAGTACATATAAATATTAAGACATGCAAAAAAGCCACCATTTCCCCTCACAAATAAAAACAGTGTAAAAGTCTAAAGTGGACTGCCACAGTCGTAAATGCTTGTGGTTGGATAGCAATTTCTAGTTTCATGATTTTCATCTATTCTATGTAGTACAGAAACAAGAATGGGGGTTGCAAAGCATGAAAAGACTCCTCTTCCATTTCTAAGAACTATCACTGAACATTAAATTTTAGTTCTTCTGTGTTTTATGCACTTATTTGTCAAACTAATTTGTGTAATACAGTCAGCATGGAATTTAAATTATAATTATGATATAAGGAATGGATGAAATTCAAGTTTGCCCTACAACTATAACTGTTTGGCTGGGTATGACAGGTGTTCCTGCATGCACCCACGGTGCTCACAGTCATCAGTTCCTTGTGCTTTCTAGAAACTCGCCAGCTAGTCTCTACATAGATGAGACATTGCACTGATTTGAAACAGTGGACTATTGACCGAACTCCTAGCCACTGTCAAATAAAGCATTTGATTAACTGGTTCAGAAAGTGGGAGTTTTGGACAGTCCCAAACAATCCCTCAGGCTGTGTGTAGGCCATTTGGTAGGTGTAATTTGTCTACTTAATTGCATTGGTTCTCTTGTGCAGAAAATCTGACAGAGACTCACTCTGATGGAGAATTTAACAAAAGACACATAAGTAAAATAAAATAGTGTAAACTGTTCCTGGTTATGCAGGTTTGGTCACATGGTGGTCTTTTGTATATAGCAAAGACAAAAGAAATGATATTTTGTACACAGTTTAAGACAATAGAGAAGGATTGTGCATTTTCTGGAGTTGTCACCTAGGACCATCAGTCATCTGGATTATAAGAATTCATCAGAACAAAAAGCCTCAGTTCCTTCAGGTGAAGATACTGTTGAAAGAGGCCTTGCAAGAGAGATTCTCATTACTAAGCAAATAGCAACCAGCTATCTTGTTCAATGGATTTGATTACTCATGTAAGCATTGCCCTATTCATAGATGCCAATACACTAATTTTATTTTTTTTTACACAAACACTGTCTGTGAATGTCTGTATAGGACCTTACACAGAACATGTTATTCTTCCTGACTACTATTTTTATCATTGATAAAATAGAAAGAAAACAAGGCATTTATATATAACACTGGCACAAACAAAATAATCAGGACAAAAATCCTACATTTTCAGCCCTTATAGCATAAAGTTAAGAGTGGAAATCAGCACAAGTACAACAAAAACATAATTTATGACTCTCCTGAAAAGATCAAATGCAATCAAGGAAGATTTTTTTCCATACTGCATGGTTCTAGTTACAGACTTCTGTATTCATTGAGTCAAGTCCTCTATTTCTACAAGACTTACAAAATAAATTGAAGGATTGAGCAGAATGGGTTGGATATAGGTAGATAGATAGATAGACAGGTGGATTAATTATTTATGTTGCTGAATGGAGATCAGATCTCTACTTTTGTCTTTTAGATCTGGCTACATATTTAATACTCTTATTAGAAAGATGGCTGGAATGCCTGATGCTAATGTACCTAACTGTTGATAGATTATGGTCTCTGGGAGGCCTCCAGTGATGCTTCTACCTGAATTATTTATATCTTAGTAATTATTTAGACCCTGCTTATTTTAAAGACCAGGAATTATCTATATAGTAAATAAAATTATTTTTTTAAAAAATATTATTTTAAAAGGCAAAGAATGTCAATTGAATTTGTTTATCAGGACTGTTGATAAATGATGGACAGTGGCTTTACAAGCTCCTCTGACAGCTCTCTCAATACTCTAGGGTGGATCCCATCTGGCCACTGGTGGGGAAAGACAAAATAGTGCTGAAAATGCCATGCCTTTTGTGTCTGACTGATTTTTTACCAGTCCTGGTAAAAAAGGGAGGTCCCAGATGACTGGAGCCTTGCCATTGTAATGCCTATCTACAAGAAGGGCTGGAAGGAGGATCTGAGGAACTACAGGCCTGTCAGACTGACCTCCATACCAGGGAAGATCATGAAATAGTTCATCTTGAGTACACTTACACATGTGCAGGACAACCAAGGGATCAGGCCCAGCCAGCATGGGTTCATCAAAGGCTGGCCTTGTTTAAGCAACCTGATCTGCTTCTACCACCAGGTGATCCAACTAGTGGATGAGGAAAAGCTTGAGGATGTTGCATACCTGGAATTCAGCAAAGTCTCCAACAGTGTTTCGCCCTGCATTCTCCTGAAGAAAATTGCTGCTTATGGCTTGGACAGGTGTGTTCTTCTCTGGGTAAAAAAACTGGGTGAAGGGCTGAGCCCAGAGGGTTGTGATGACAGAAATTAAATCCAGTTGGAGACTAGTCATAGTCAGTGTTCCCCAGGACTCATTAGTGGGATCAATCTTGTTTATTATCCTTATCACTGATCTGGACAAAGTAATTGAGTGTACCCTCAAAGTTTACAGATAACACCAAATTGAGCAGGAGTGTTGATCTGCTCGAGGCGTAGAAAGGGTCTGCAGAAAGATTTGGACAGGCTGGATCGATGGGCTGAAGTCAGCTGTACGAAGTTTAACAAGGCTGAGTGCCAGGTTCTGCACTTGGGTCACAACAACCCCAGGCAACAGCACCAGCTTGGAGATGAGTGGCTGGAAAGCTGTCTGGCAGAGAAGGACTCAGGCGTGCTGGTTGACATCCTGCTGACCATAAGCCAGCAGTGTGCCCAGATGGCCAAGAAGGCCAATAGTATCCTGGATTGTATCAGGAATGGTGTGGCCAGCAGGAGTAGGGAAGTGATATTCTGTACTCAGTTCTGTTGAGGCCACACCTCAGTACAAGGAGCACATTGAGTTGCTGGAATGTGCCCAGAGAAGGGTAACAGAGCTGGTAAAGAGACTGGAGCAGAAGTCTTATGAAGAAAAGCTGAGGGAACTGTGGTTGTTTAGCAGGGAGAAAAGGAGGCTGAGGGGAGACCATATCACTGTCTACAACTACCTGAAAGGAGGTTGTAGCCACGTAAGTGTTGGTCTCCTCTCCCAAGTAAGAACTGATAGGACAAGAGAAAATGGCATTAAGTTGTATCAAGGGAGGTTTAAATTGGGTACTAGGAAAATGTCTTCAGTTAAAGGGTTATCAGGCATTGGAACAGGCTGCCAGAGAAGTCACCATCCGTGGAGGCATTCAAAAAACTTGTAGACATGACAATTCAGGACATGGTTTAGTAGTTATGCTGGTGTTGGGTTGAAAGTTGAACCTCATGATCTTAGGGGTCTTTTCCAACCTGAAAGATTCTATGATTCAATGTGCTGCTTTCATTTCTAGCCAAGTAAAGTACTTGGCATCCTCAACATTAACAGATAGCTGTGAATTATCAGATTCTTGGTACAGGGATTTAAGGTCATATCTTAACATAACTAAAAGAAGAAAAGGTTTCAGTCTTGTAGCAGTCCAAATTACTGATTCAAATTTTTCACATAGCAAAGATGAATGATTTCTTAGCTGTGTACTGACTCAAAGCAGTTAGTTCCCTGGGGTATTTCCATCCTACACCAGATAGACTGCACTGATCACTAGACTGAAGGAATTAAGTATATTAGGCACAGTTCCTAGAAATCCTTTTGCTTTCAGAGCCTTAAGCCTAATTCTTTCATTGAGGGTTAATTGCTTAAAATAAAGCAAATATATTAGTCACTGTGGCTTTAGTTACTTAGTATTCCTCTAGCAAAAATAGGTGGACATGTAGCTACAAAACAACAAGAAGCAAAATTGGAAAGATGAACAGGAAAATAGGTGAATAGCATACACAGTAAATGAAGCAAAAATACTCCAAGTGCCTTACTTGGGAAAAGAAAACAACAAACAAAACCACCAGACATCTGGGCAGAGAGCTGGAGAACAAAAATCTCAAAGTAAGCACTGAGGTAAACACATTAGCCATCACAGCAAAATACAGGAGTACCAAGAACTCCCTGGCTAAACTAATAAATTCAGCAGCACTCAGGATCTCGATCATCCATACATACTGCAGAAGTGCTCGAAGGCTCCTTGGCAGGCTTGTGGGTCATGGCTGCTAGCCCGCTCCCCAACTGCCCGCAGGATTGCTCAGAAACTAGAAGATACATGACACACTCAGCGGGCAGCTTTGCATGAAGCCATGTATTTGAGGTCCTGTTAATTGGCCTGTACAGGGATCATCCCATATTAAGTGGCCACCATGCACAAAAATATTTAGTTTGCTAGTACAGACAAGTACTAGTCAGAGATTTCCCAGTGATTGTATTGCAGTAACGTAATAGAAATAGCTGATATTCTTGCTTATAAACAGAAGTGAATCAGTGTGCTGTCAGTAAAGATGCTCACATAATAAATTCTCATCATCTTGCACTCACCTTTCACATTTTGGTGAAAGAATTGGCATCGATGGCAGGGGGGAAGGCACTTAGCATAAGTGGGGAGGAAATGATAACTAGTGAAACATGCAATATCCTGAAAAAATAATGTAGGGTGAGAAAAAATATACTACAATTCTTCAACAATGACATAGCAAAAGATAGTTCTGAACACCTTTGTTTACATGAAAAAGATTATTTTAAAAGTCAAAAAATATTGAGGAATATTGAACTTAATTAGTCAGAGGTATGTTTAAAGGACAGTAGCTTTGCATATAAGTTTTAAAAAGTTCTTCTGCAGTATCCATATTGTCTTCTGCAGCAACTGTCTTAAGAATATTTTATGAACTATTAGCCTAAGCAAGACATAACTACCTAATTCTGCCACCTACTGAAGTTGAAGTGGAAGAAATATGCAACGATTTATAGTGTTAATGTTAGCATTAAGACTTGGCTTCTCAAAGTACTAGATAGCCAAGTAGAGTTATAAGCTACTTGTCATACAGTCACCTCTAAAACAAATTCATCAAAATAATTATAAGAAGACACATTCTAACACTGTACACAAGTAAACATTTTAAATAGGAAGAAGAATCAAAATTTATCAGGACAAAGCATGATAATACAGTATTTCAGAGCAAGTGTGAACTTGCTCTGCCTGATCTTCAAAAACAGCAAAAAACTACCTGGCCACAATAATATGGTGCCAGGTTCAAGTTAATAAACCCTCCTGTGAATTAGCAATCATTTGTTTGAGGTCTGTGTTATGCTGGTAAGGTGAAAATAATACAGACATCTTTTTAAAATATACTATGTAAACCTACCCTCTACAATAAAATGCTGAAAGACAGTTAGGAAACCCATAATTACAACAAGATTTGACTTGTAATTTTGACCATTGTACATGGGAAAATATATTATTTACAAAAATTGATCCTATCTAACTGGTCCTCATCATATAAATTATTCATATATATCATTTAGCTATCACAATTAAAATGTGTCCTTTGTTCTGTGCACGTAAAGTCATTCTCCTTTCCCCAGTTAGCTATGCAGAGAAGGAAATTCAGAACTAACATCTACTAATATGTCAGTACAATATTAAAACCATCTCTTTTTTCAATATAATGTGACACAGGGCATCATTCTACCAGCATCTTGTCATCAAGATGGCTGCCACAAATAGGATACTGAAATATTCAATTTATAAAGTAAAATTTTATTTCCAGATACATTTTATTCACACTGAGGAGCACTTTGAGTTTCAGATTGCTGACTGAGCAAAATAGATACAATTTTCATTTAACTATTTATTTGTAAATCTCCTCTGAGTATTAAACACACTCCTAAGGATACACCCATAAAGAGAACAAGCACAAAATTTATCTTGTCATTTGATTTAAGCTGTGTTAGGAAACTTATCTGACAGATTCAGTTTTCCCCCCAAGCATTGAAATAGAGCAGATGGGTACAAAGATTTGTGCTTAAAGAGAAGATCTGATTTTATAATGAAATGTGAATAATACTCTTAATCTCTGCAGACTTTCCTAACTTTCAGTAACTTACTAATATGTAATGTCATTAGCAAAACAAAAGCAATGCCATCATCCTTCCCTAAAAAGATGCTATTAAATTATTTTTGCTCAAAGTTTGGCATGCATTACACTAAGTTCTTGGTAAATGTCCTCTGGGGGATGTGGAGAAAGAAAACTATTAATCTGTTACTTGCTAAAATTACCAGTCTATCTCGGCAGAAAGATTAAAATTAAAGTTAAAACATTGCAGGTGTTATGATCATTCTAGAAAAAGCAGAATGAAAATTTCCATATAAAGGAAATTCTTATCTTAATCAGTGAACTGCAGGGTGTATGCTGCTTTAGAATCACTCTCCACACTCTACTATAGCTCAGAAAAAAATAAAAACAGAACTGCCTTGTATACTCATGATCCAAATTAAACCTGATGATAGTTCAAAATGTTCATATAACAGCACTTTTTAGGCTGGAGCATACAAATGAATATTATTAAATCTGTAAAAAAAAATTCATTATACACATTTAAATGCAAAATATCGATAAATTTATAATTAACAATTATTGCAATTATATAACTATTATTAAAAAGTTATGTTTAATTTATTTTCTACTGATAGCTAATTAGTAGGAAAGATATGGAAATTCTTCCCAACAGGAGAAAAAAATATCAAGACTTTTCCAGGTTAACATGACATGCTTGCCCTGACAAATGATGTTCATCTTAGACACAACAGGTGTTTCATAGCATTTTACTAAAGCAAGCTGCATTCGATCAGAGATATTTTAAATTTCTTTCAGCAATCCAAAAACCCTATGAATACTCTATACAAATGAAGTGACAAGTCTGATTAATTAGATTTTTCTGATAGAGAAATTTTATAACATCTACAACAGAATACAGCCTGTGTGAATGTGATAAATTTATGTGCACTGTTAGAGAAAACCTGTATGAAAGTTTCTAATATATAGTCATATAGTGTATAGTATATAGTGTTATTATTGCTTGTATCTAGCAGTATTATTACTAAAACCATAAAACTCACATCTGTAAGGGGAGAAAAAAAGGCTTTTAATAAATTAACAAAAAAATACATTATTTTTCAAAGGATTACAGTCATAGAATTATTTTGCAGTTCCATGATTTAGTTCCAACCCCTCTGACAGGGACAGGCAAAACCTCCACTAAATCAGCTTGTCCAAAGCCTCATCCAACCTAGCCTTGAAAGCTTCCAGGGAGTCGGTGCCCACAACTTCTCTGGGAAACATGTTCCAGTGTCTCAACACTCTCATAGTGAAAAATTTTTCTTTATATCTGTCATGATCCACAACCAGATAGACAAATTTGTCAGAGGTTAAATCCCCTTGAGTTCCAACTGATCTCAGATTGCTCTAGGTAGTTAGGGGTGGCTAGGCTTAACACCTAAGTGAGGTTCAAATAGGTGTTTTATTGTGACCAGGTGTTCGCATTTCTCAGGAACAGAATTAAGATTCAAAATGTAGTCATCTCAAGTCACTGTATTTGGCCCACAAGAATGTGCAAGAGAAAAGAAGGAGGGAAAAGAGTGGAAAAGAGGAAGAAAGAGAGGGAGAGAGATTGCAATAGCTACCACCATGGATATGCTGCATCCTTTCAGTCCAATGTCTTCAGGTCTGGTGGGGAAACATTCCTCTCCATCTTTGTTGGTCTTGCCTTTTTGCAGTGTTGACTCTGCGTAGTCAATAAGTCCTTGGCATGGCCACACATTCTACCCACTGGTGGGACATATGGCCATTGCTGTATCCAGATGATCCCTGAAAGTTCAATTGGGTCAGACCCCCCTCAAGTGGTTCCTTCAGTAGACCCTGGCCTGGGGTGCATGTGCAGAGGACTTGGGCTTCATTCTTCAAGATAAGCCACTTTGAGACAAGCTAGATTTGTATCCGTTCCTGATAGGTGGAATTAACTTTGTTGCATGGTGATGGGGTTTTATGGTGACTGAGAGAGAAGAAAGAGAGTGGAGTATGGTTCTGTCAGCAATTGTTAAGGCATATTGCTATTCCCTTCCCCCTTCCCTGACTTAACATTGTCAGCCGAGAAGGAATGGAAATTAGCCATGAAGCTAAAACATCACAACAGTATCCACTCTAAACACAGCCAATGCCTAGCAATTAATTTCTCAATACAATGAAATCAAGGAGGTAAAACATCTTATAAAATTTGGACTGTGGATGATAGAGATTGACATACAGTTCAGATTTGTTTAACTCCAGCAGGTGACACAGTGGGTACAAATTGCATATTAGTAACAACACGTTAGGTTAACTGAATAAAGTATGGAACAACACATGGTAAACACAATAATGTAGCTAAACCACACAGAAAGTAAAGTAAGATTTGTTTCACCACATGACCTCCTGGAAGCCAGGAAAGCACATCAACATTCCAACCTTCCCAAGTTTGGATAGGGACATGGATTAACTTCCCTATCTGTCTGTAATTTGTTTAATAACATTGCCATTGTCATTGATTTTTAAACAACAATTATAGACATTCGACTTCCCACAGACCCTGCCCTTTTTGGCTAGTAGGTAGTCAAGAACCATGGGATGTTGAGATAGGTTCTCAACACCTTCTTGCAGAGTTGTAGAAGGGACTCCCAATTCATGCTTCTTTTTGTGCAGCCCAGGACACAGCTGGCTTTCTGGGCTGCAAAAGCACATTGCCATCTCATTTTGAATATTTCATCAGCCAATACACCCAAGTCCTTCTCCTCAGGGTTGCTCTCAATCCATTCTCTACTCCAGCTTCAAAGTCCCTCTGGATGTCATCCCTTCCCTCCAGCATATCCATTGCACCATAGAGTTTGGTGTCATCTATAAATTTGCTATGAGTGTGCTTGATAAGCACCAGAAGTAACCCTAAAACTGTTCTGAACTAGGTGGAGAGAGGAAACAAAAGGAAAGTATGACCTTTCTTTTTTTGGAAAGAGAAAGGAAGTAAGAAAGAAAGTAAGTAAGCTGCTGTAATTTTGTACTTGACATGAATAGGAAAGAGTTCAACAACCCAAAAGGACTATGAACAGGACATAGCTTCATATCAACTGATTTTAACTATCAAGTCCATAACTGCTTTTAGGAATGTCATAGTTTGTGGGCTGAATCACACATTGGTGGTATATATTTCTCTCTTATTGAATGAAAGCCTAAGGAGACAAAGCTTGTAAAAGAGAGGAATGGATCCTGACCAGCGTAGAACACTGGACAACTCTTGTTGATCTTGAGAAATGATTCACTGTTGATACAGTAATTTCAGAGGGAATGTTTAACAGTAAAATGAACTTATCACCCTTACGCAGCAGTTCACTCAGAAATTGCTGTGCTAGCCTCTCTTGCTAAATTGAAATTATTCATTCCAAACTGTTTAAGAACAGATAATCAGTGACAGGTTATGACACACTTTTATGAATCAGAAAAAATTAACATGATTTCCAGACATTTTTCCTTACCAGTCTTGGGCTGTTCAGAGACCAAGTGCTCCCTTTTCGAAGGAATGGAACAGGATTGAGAACTTATTTTCAGACAAATCACATGCCTGAAAGACCAAGTTTCTGGTTTTGTATTTTGGCAGGTTCAGAACTACAATCAATATTCTTTAACATTTTTTCATGGTACATAATCATGAAATGTTAGCTGGTCTAATGACTACAATTTCTAGTCACCGCATTTCAAAGGGTCAGTGGTTGAAAAGTTGGTCTTTATAGTAGTCCTGTATGCTTATTTGTCATTACTATTTCTGAGATGTTGAGAATATATTTGAAAAAGGATGTAATGATAGAAGGTATTTTAGTGCCAAATAACTTTTAAGTATTTTCTCTGTGGGTATATTTTCCTATCTGTACAGAATTTGGTTTGCTCTTTAGCTGAAAAATTAAGTAGTCCTATCTTGTAAAATTTCCAGGGCTTTTGTTGGACTATGTTTCACAGCAGATGTACATTCCCTGTTTCAGTGTATTATGTTGATATGCCACTGAATACTTCAGTGACATTATGTTGTTGATAATAAGCTCCTTTCAAAATATTAAAAGTTCATTCCTGATATACAGCCTTCTCCTCTAAGAAGTATTGAAGTGTGTATAGTTTGCATGGGTTTAATTAAAAACAAAAAAACCCACAAAATTGTCTCTTTGCTTCCATCAAGCTCAGTTCTGAAATCTTTAGATTGTTGAACCTTCTCTTATTCATGGTTAATCTTTCAAATCCAATAAGATTAATAATTTAAATAATTTCCAGATAATTAAAAAGTAAATATGAAAAATTGCAATGATAAATTAATTAATCTTTTTTTACAAGACATCTAAAATGTCCTTATCACAATGATATTCCTTCATTTCATGAAATCATTGAGGCAGTCATAGATCAGAATCTTTGATGTATAGTGTGTTCCTATAAAAGACTGCTAAAACACACATCTTCCAGAGGTGTCATGGATTTTTATCAAATAACTCTTTATCAGTTTGAAAGACATAGAAGGAAGTGTTTATTTTCTATTATGGCTAATAAACTATTCCCAAGCATTCCTCCCCTGCAAAACCAGACTTTCTATTGTAAAGAATATACCAGTGGAAGATTACTAGAGTGGGTGACTTCACAGTAAAAGGAAAAAAAATAAAAGTGGGGAAAAAAAATGCAGTCCAGGCCAAAAAACATACCAGATATGTCTACTATTGCAACTATTGAATTTACTCAATGACAGAATAACATGGTTGAGGTTAGAAGGCACCTCTAGAGGTAAACTGGTCAATTGCTTGCTCAGGAGCATGACCACAGAGCTTTTTAATATGTACAAGGAAGAAGACTACATTCTCTCTGGATAAGCGTTTCCAGTACTTGGTCACACACAATCCTAACACTCACACAGAACCTCCTGAAGAACTTGTCTCCATCCACTTTGTACTGTGCCTTCAGGTATTTATAGGCATTAATAAGATTCACCCCACTCTAAGTTTTCTCCAGGCTGAACAGTCCCAGCTCTCTTTGCCTTTTCTCATAAGAGAGATGGCCAATCCCTTCATCAGATTTATGCCCCTTCATTGAACTCTACAATATGTCCATTTATCTCTTGTACTGAGGAGCCCAGACCTGGACAGAGTACTCCAGATGTGGCCTCAGAAGTGCTGAGTAGAAGGGAAGGATCACCCCCTTCAACCTGCTGGCAATACTCCTAATGCAGCCCAGGATACCATTAGCCTTCTTTGCTGCAATGGGACATTGTTGGTTCCTGTCCAACCTAGTGTTCACCAGGACCTGAGATCCTTTTTTGCCAAGCTGTCTTCCAGCTGGGTGACCCTCAGCATATACTGGTACCTTGGGTTGTTCCTTTCCGTGTGAAGGACTTCACAATCCTCAGAAAGCTGATCCTCAGAAAGTTCATGTCAAACCATTTTTCCAGCCTAATGAAGTCCCTCAGCATGGCAGACTGATAGATATATCAGCAACTCCTCCCAGTTTTGTGTCTTTAGCAAACTTGCAGAGTACAGTATGCCCCAGTTTGTTAGGGCGTATCTAGAAAAAGGAACAGCAGAGTGGGGGAGGAGAGGTCTGAATCTAACCTACATTTTTTAATTTTCATGATAAAGAGACTCAGAGAGTGCAAAACAGCAATGAGAGAAAATCCAACTATCAGCAGAAAGCCAGCTGAACTGCTGGTGGTAAAGCATCACTTAATCAAATAAGTTATTTCAAAAAATTAAGCAGACCAGAACAGAAGCTTAAAAGCTAACACTGACAAAGTACCAATCAACGTTATCAGCAAACATTAAATTGCTTTCCAAAACAAAATCCACTTTGAAGTTCACTACACAGGAAAGGGCTACTTCACCATAACATAGCAAGACAGATGTATCCATCAACAAAATGCTGAACCCCAGGACAGTGATTTCAAGAGTAAGACATTTTATTTTGATAAAAGTCCTGTCATCACTTTTTGTGTTAAAGACTGTATTCAAAGTCAAGCCATTCAACACTAACATACTAATCTCTAAGACATTTTTGAATAATATAAATGCAGTCTTCAGGAAAAGAACTTTCATCAGTATCTGTAATTTACATAAGAAAATAATAAAAGTATAGTGGTAAAACAGTAGTTATTTTCTGTCTATTTTAAAATTATTTTGATTGTTTTCTTGGGAAGATTTTCCAACAATTAGTTGCTCAGAATAACAGGAAAAGGTACAGAAGGGACTAGTAGCTTAATACCAAGCCTGCAGCATACTCAACTATGTTTAAATCACACATTTTAGATGAGTTTCTTACCTTTCCTGGACAAAGTATAATTTCATGTAAAGATTTTGACAAAATTTTAAAACATTGATTATTTTAATATTAGTTACATATGCTTATTTTATTTTTCTCATTTTTTATTTTCTTTTACCTAGTACATTACTGAAACTGGAAAAAGACTAGCTCCATTTTCCTCAAATATTTAAAATGAGATAACTCGGGATAATTAATTACCTGGGCAAGAGAGGGGGAAAAAATATTTCCTTTTGATTGCTATCTCTGCAAGTTTGAAGCTACCAAAGAGTTAGCCATGTGATGACATCACATAGCTAACAGGATGCCTCATCGAGCAATGGCTATTTCCATAATGACAAAATAAATTGTAGCGAGAAATAAAAAAACATTATCTAGAAGGATCATATAAATCCTCCTTTCTTGTTTCATCACAGTGGCTTTGTTTGCGGTTAGGAAGCTTGATTCCTATTTAGGATTTTTTTTTTTTTCCCAAGTACTTTCAACTCTCTAATTACGTTCCTTACAGCATTAAATGAGCTATGAAAGAAACAGCTGCAACAACAGGTTTAGATATGTGGTTAAGGTTTCTTTACTTGCTCTTTTTGCTTTCTTTGTTTTTTCAAAATCTTTTCAAGAGTCAGAATAACAAAGATCATAATGGATTTTAACAATTAAGGAATAAATTTTATTTTACATTCTGTATTTTCCTTTTATACTGAATAGGAGCTTATATCAAATAAGGGGAGCCACTTTGATCTGGTTTAAAACAGAACTAGGAGTGAAATGGCTTCATTTAGGTCAACTGACTTTCATCTAAGTAAAGAATTCAAGAGTCCATACAAAATGGATATGGTATGAAGATGTCAACACAACCTGTTTTGTGAAAAAGGAAGCAGTGTTTATGTAGCATAACCTGATGTAACTTTAGAATATTTATTTCATGATTCTGCCATAAAATCTAGGAAAATATATTCAGAGTAAATGGCAGAGCAGATAACCCCACCCAAAACCCCGAAAACACCGCAAAATCCACAGCAAGTCTAAAAGCATCATTGCCAGCAATTCCCTAACAAAATAAAATGGTGTTTTAAACACAATCTTAAAGGAGTCATTTAATTTCTGATTGGTGACACCACCAAAATTGTTGATGATCTGCACATTTAGAAAATTTTGTTATGTAAAATAACATAAGAACATAATAACAAAAAGGTGGAAGTAGAATAATTAAAGGCACATTAACAAAAAATGAAAACTTGAAATAAGCTGAGTAAATTGGAAAATTAATTGGAAATTAAAGGGAAGAAATTCAGTACAAAACAGATTTTTGAAGCATATCATATGTTACAAGACTAACTCCACAAACTATGGTAGAGATTGTTATTCAGAGAATATTTCAGACCCTCAAACCACCCAGTCAGATAAACTAGCAAGAAAACAATAAAAGCTGACCTTGTAAAAGAAAAATATTCTACTAGCATTTAAGCCAACTCAGAAACTAGATTGAGGCAGTTTGACGACATGTAGAAGGGAACGCAAAGCGAAGGTCAGCCATCTGTGGCAGATGTAATAAAGACTGTGACTGGATGGAAGAAATTCATTCCACATAACACTAAAAAAGCCCATAAAGAGTAACTGATGGGTGTAGCAAAGGTACATGACAGAAAGGAGGTGCTGACACAATAACACCAAGCAGCAGCACAGAGATCTGAGAAAAAAACACAAGAACCTAGACCTTATCAAATTTTATTTAACTGTGTTTTTGCTTATTTGCCCTATCTGTAGAGTAAATTTGGCATATTCTAAGAGGCAGTACCCTTACATGACTGGCTAATCATTTGTTTGTGCTTATAAATGTCAGAGTACTTGCCCTCACTGCACACATTCCCTTGCCTTATTCTTTTGGGAGTCAACCCGTAAATGGAAATGGAAAGTATTCCTTTTATCAGCCAGCCTGACTGGTGAATGACAGCAGCCTTCAGCTGGCATGCAGCATCAAAAGTGGAAATCAAGCATGCCTGCAGACACACAATGGAGACTATGCAGAAAAGGACTGTAGCTACCAGATTTCAAGCTTAAGAGAAATCTAAAGTATGATACTGATGCTAAAAAGACAACTCCAACTAAACCTTAAATAAACAGATTATCTGCTTGAATTGTGTTCAGTTCTCACCAGATTTTTAGGTGTATAACTCTGAGGACAATCTAGCACACCTAGAATGACCATATTACTTCCCTTCTTCCCCCACCCCCACCCGTACCCCCTTTTTTTTTTTAATTTAAGGTAATGGAAAACCTTTTTGAGATAATTCAATATTTTTAAATACCATGTCTCTCAGACTAGAAAACCAATAGAAATAGTGAATGCTTCCATTTACTTTCCTTAGCTCTTTGCTAAACATATCATTACAATAAAGTAAAATTATTTGAATTGTATCCAGGAGCAATAGTATCTCAGCAATCTAAACTCCACTTAGAAACAAACTCAACACATATTTTCTACATATCTGGAGGCTTTCCCGACTATTAATGATGCTAAATGATAAAAGCAGTAGGACAACTCTAGTGATTACAAATCATATACAAGCACAGATTTGTAGTTCTGCTTCTGAGATTCAAAAACATTTTATGTTATTATGTCAATAGATTAGCTTCTTATCATGTCCCTTTCACATGGGGAAAAACAAACAAAAAAGAAAACCTAAACCCCAAGTTACTGCCCCAGAACAACGAAGAAGAATCTATCCCCAAAGTTGATACCTACTTAGGACAAGATGAAGCCAGGTGTTTCATCAAACAGAAGACTATCCGCTATCTAAACTGCATCTCAGCTCCCATAGACAAGTATAGAGCATATTCTAAATTTATCTATAAGCTAGTGATTTGGGCACTCTGTAAGTGTACAACATTTATGAATCCACTGAATGGAAATTAAGAGTTCAGTGTTCTTCCTTCCTGAATGACTGCTTTAAGTGTCAAACTATTATGTAAAAAGGGAAACATCTTTATAATTAATTTTAGCCTGTATTAGCTCACTTTATCAGGGACCTGGAATTGTATTAGAGTATGTGCCTATCTAGCCCAAAACTGCATTTTTGTCCATATAAGGAGAAACACTGATAACTGTTCTAACAATTGTCAAGTTCACTTAGGTACTATCTTCTGAATTTACAAATTCATGAATAGGGAGTCCTGGGAACCATATCTAGAAATCTAGAAAATTCAGTACTAAGGGAGGATGTGGTATCAGTCTCACAGTTCACAAAAAGTTATTTAAGACAGTGAACAATTTATTAACTTTTTTTATCAGAAGAACAATAAGAAAAAATCCCTAATTTGCAGCAAAGAAGATATGCAGAGGAGTTGTTTAGAGCAGCTGGGAAAATAATCTAGGAACTGGGATGAGTGTTGCTGGAGTAATAGCTTGGGTATGTGGAACAGCAGATTACGCTGTAGTAAGCAAACCAACTTTCTAAGAACAGCATTAAGTTCAAAATCCCAATAGGAACAAAATCCATTCTTCCAGACACACTTCACATTCCTCTCCCATGACTCAAGTACACTCCATCTTCTTCTGATTTAGTTGCAATAGTGACTGCAGTAGCAAGCTGAACCTAACACCTAACAGGATAGAAAAATTTAGGCTTGCCTGCAAAGCCCTGATTCAGCTCTACTGAATATATTAATCAAGTAGCATATCAGAGGCCTACTTACAAATAATAAAAAAAACCAAACAAACAAAAAACCCCAAAAACCTACCAAACAAAAATCTTTCAAAAAGAAAGAAATTTTTATTTTCATTACTTATTTCTTGCTAAGATCGCAACTGTGGACACAGTTTCAATGCAGAAGAGGATCATATCTCTTCCTAATTCAATGTATGAGACAGAATGAGAGAGAAACTAAGATTAACTACTTTCTGACTATTTTTTTCTATTATATCAGGCTCAGCTCAGCTATGAGGTACTTAGGGAGTAACAGTTGCAGTAATCATCCGTTGGCAAGAGGAGAGGCCCTGTGACTATTCTGCTCTACTAATGCACTGCAGCAGAAATCTCAGATTCAGTTCAGTCAAGCATGTTAGAGCAGCAGGAATAAAAATGCAAATCAACCAAAAGATCTGAGAAATCTGTAGGTGTGGTGCAAATGCATAGATGTTTAAGGATATTGTTAATTGTTAGTTTTTAGTTTTTCCTATCCTGCAGGTAACAACTGCTTCTGTCACTTTTTGAAAGCTTATTTCTTCCATTGGTGGGAAGGCAATACAGCTTGGGAGACATAGCACTACAGCAGGATTTTGATAAATTAATGGGACTGTATTTATCTTCATTTACTTCCATTCACATTTTGCTTTTTGGTTTGGTTTTTTTTTTGGTGGTGTTTTTTTAAAATGCAATATGTATTTTATATCAACGTTTTCAGTAGATGAAGGTGATGTCCTCTTATTATTTAGACAGTATTTTAATGTTTTAATATAAAGCTTTCTTTTTTTTTTTTTTTTTTACATGTTGTAGTTTTGCATGGCTGGGTTCTGGTGGAGAAGGGGGGTTGCAGGAGTGGCTTCTGCAAGAAACAGCTAGAAGCTATCTGCAGGCCTGACAGAGCAAACACCTGCTCAAGGGCAGAGTCATTGTTGACCAAGGCCGAGCCAGTCGGTGATGGTCACACTGCCTCTGTGATTTTGTGGTTTCAAATGCAAAGAAAGTGTATCTCAACTATGTCTTAGAACTGCATTTTAAAAGAGAAACAGAAAGTTTTATTTACTTTTAAAATTAAATGTGTTCATGGGGTAATTATGACTGAACACTAAAAATGACTACTTGTGTACACTGAATTTCTACTGACAGAACTTTTATTTTTGCAATATCTCACATGATCCATATAAATGGATAAAATGTACAGTAATAGATACTCCAGCTCTCCTTCAACCAAAACAAAACCAAGTCTTTTTCAGTGCAACAAAGCTAACTGAAAATCACTAGCTATCACAGAGTTTAGCAATATCCAGGATTTATTGTTTGATTTGGGGTTTTTTTTTTTGTTTGTTTTATCCCGGAGAGTTGGGATCTGGTATGATAGGTCAGAGTATGTCTAATGTGCCTTACCAACACTGATTTCAGTCAAGCGAAAAGCAGACCTACAGGTTTTACTTATGATTCACTATTCTGCTCCTCTGTAATAGCATGGTGATAGGTGACTAACCATGGAGTTCTGAGATGATCTGTATGAGCCTTCAATTACTAAAAATTCACAGATATTACTTTTTCTTGGTTTACACATTTCTTTCCCTCTCCACACCCCCTCCTCACCACCTTCCCAGGTAAGAGGCTTCTTGTTCAATGCTGTGAATGGGTTGAAATGTCCTGCAAGTCAAGCCTAGCTTTTGAACTCAAATAAGGTAAGTCCTGATGTCACAAAAAGTCACAGTTGCTGGGAGACAAGACCAGCCTGACTGAACAGAGAGGTTTGGCTGGAGCTCAAAAAAAAAGAGGAGTTTATGGTCTTTGGAAGAAGGGGCAGGAAACTCAGGAGGATTACAAGGTCACCATGAGGCTGTGCAGGGAAAAAGCCAGAAGGGCCAAAGCCCAGCTAGAACTTAAATCTGGCTACTGCTGCTAAAGATAATAAAAAATGTTTTTAAAGATAATGATAATAAAAAATGTTTTTACAAGTACATTAGCAGCAAAAGGAGGATTTTTTTATTGGATGCAAGGAGAAACATAGTGACCAGGGATGAGGAAAAGGCTGAGGTACTGAATGCCTTGTTTTCCTCAGTCTTTAGTAAGGAAACCAGTAGTATACAGCCCCCTGAGTGGGAAGACAGGAGCGGGAAGCACAATGAAGCTCCTATAATCCATGAGGAGTTGTTTACTGATCTGCTACATAACCTAGATATACACAAGTCTTTGGGCCAGATGGGTTCCACTCAAAGGTGCTGAGGGAGCTGGCAGAAATGCTTGTCAAGTCACTTTCCATCATCTACCAGCAGTCCTATCTAACTGGGAAGGTCCCACTTGACTGGAGGGTGGTGAACGTGACACCCATCTGCAGGAAGGGGCAGAAGTAGGACCTGGGGAAATATAGACCTGTCAGTCTGACCTCAGTGCCAGGGAAGGTTATGGAACAGATCATCTTGAATGCCATCATACAGCACATGCAGGAAAACCAGGTGATCAGGCCCAGTCAGCACAGGTTCAGGAAGGGCAGGTCCTGCTTAATCTCCTTCCATGATCCGATGGCCCACTTAGTAGATGAGAGAAAGGCTGTGGACATTGTCTACTTGGACCTCAGTAAGGCCTTTGACACTGTTTCACACAGCATTCTCCTAGAGAAGCTGGCAGCTCATGGCTTGGGTGTAGCATCAGGAGAAATATACACAAACGAGGCTTAATCTAAAATCTGAAATGGAAGAGAAATCTTTTAGTAAGAAAACATTTCAAGTCCTCTGGCAAACATGCAGTGTTTCGGAAGAGGCAGAAACAAACAGAACCGTAAACAGGAATTTTATTCCCCTAAGAAATAAGGGGAGTTATTAATATGGAAAAATTGAAGATAGTTATTCTTTTGAATACTGAAGTCAGGCATAAAGATTAATGTGCGGAAGATGAAAAAAAGCATCAGATTCCAGTCTGAAAGAATATTGAACTCATTTAAGCTATCTCAGTTTTAAAGATAATCCCTATAAAAGCAGAAGCTTCAATAGAAGATGAAACTGGGGGGCGTGTGAACTATTAATTCTTGATGATCTGCACAAGATATATAAAAAATGCTTCATATTGCATCTTAAAGCAGAAAGAAGTGGTCTAGGACTTTTTAATATGATGGTCAGGCAGAGGCGGGGAAGGAACAGGAGGGAGAAGGAATGACAAAGGAAAAAGAATGGAGAAAAAATCAACTTTAAATACTAATTTGCATGATCTAAGAAATTTTAGGTTCATTTTTTGTTATAAATACAGATTTATTTAGCTCCTTAGAAAGTTCATGGATTACTTTTAGATTCTCACTTATCACAAATAGATTTTTGAAAGGTATTCAGAAAACTGAAATATTAATGGTATGCATATATTCTGAAAACTTGGGGTAATGACACATAATGTTACACATTTCAATATTATGGGCTTTTTTGAAAAACATCCAAAGCCTTGTAGAAAAAATGGTATTAAACTAATAAAAAGATGCTCAAAAAAGCTACAAAGTCTAGTTTAATTCCTCATAATTATATTTTTGAGTCCTAAATTAGTCTCTAGAGTAGCACTGCAGAAAAATGGGAGATATCTGATTTCTTTATGTTTGTGTGTGTTTGTGTGTGTGTGTAAGAAGGTAAAGTCCAAGATTCTTTGTCTCTAAGATGTTGAACAGGCTGAAGACTTAGTGGTTCAGAGAACATCAATTGACACAAATGCTTCAATAACAATTACTAAGGAAGTTGTCAACGGTTGCTCTAATACTATGGAACTCTTGCAGCACAATGAAAGTTTGCTCATTGGCTCAACTGCATAAATATACTACACAATTTTTAAAAAGTATTTCTAAGAATATAAAATGCTTGATTGTGCCTCCCTGTACTGGTACTTCAAACCCATTCCTACTAATATATTAGTGTGATTGCTAGTATTTTGCAAGCTCTTCTTAGGGTGGAAATTCTATTCATCTTACTAATATTTTTCACATTATAATAACACATAGAGCAGTACTGTTCTATATTAGTCAAGGAAAAATTATGAGAAACTTCTTGTGCAGTAAATTACAAGGAAGGACAAATTTAAAACAGTTGTCCTTGACTGCCTTATATCTACTGGGCAAAAATAAGCCCCAGTGATTTATGATAAGAGAAATAATGACATTATTAAAGACATGTTCAAGCTCATTTTTCAAAATATATAATACATGTGATCATTTATTACTGATATTTTTAATGCTTCAGTTGTACCATGCAACACACATCATTTGCTTATATCATAAAAAAAATATTAGGTCATCAGTCTAATATTACAAATTCTTTAGATTAGATGAGTGAGATTCAAAATACAATGTTTTATTTAATGAGAACTACTGCAGATCTATAAAATACTTTTTAGTACTTAATTGTTTAAATGCTTCTGTCAGTGCCACCTTGTTTATGATAGCTCTGGAATTTCTGTAATAGTGAACACTGATGAGCCAAGAGCTGTAGCTCATTGAAAAATAATTTAATTATTTTTCCAAAAATAGTCTCACTACTGTTTTATTTTTCTTGTTGTAACCATGTAAGGTAATATTAGATAGGCTTTCTGTAAAGTCTAGATTGTACTACTCTTGCATTGGTTTAATTTACTGTTGTGATAAGTCTCCATCATTTCAAATAACTTGCTAACATCATTCATTATTTATCGTTAATATTCTGACACCTTTTGAAAGTAATTTCTGTTCTCATGTGATTGCAGTCTGCCACCCTTAGGACTGTCACTTTCTGAAGTGCCCTTGACTTCATTTGCCCATCCACGGTCCAATTCTTTGCATTATTGAAAGCATTCATCTACATGGAGATAAGAATGCTTCAAGATGTACATTCAGGCATTGGTTGTACCTGCAGAAATAAATACTCTCAGCTCCTATGCAATATCTCTGATGTCAGTGAAATTTATCAAGTCCAGCTGTTACTGTAAGATATGACTCAGACTCATCCAATATAATTCCAATAATCTATTCATGACACTTCATTTAAGAGAATAAGCATCCTAGGCTTCTTCAGATGGCCATATGTTTTATATAATCT
The DNA here is from genome assembly GCA_020800305.1 of Porphyrio hochstetteri. Taxonomy (NCBI): domain Eukaryota; kingdom Metazoa; phylum Chordata; class Aves; order Gruiformes; family Rallidae; genus Porphyrio; species Porphyrio hochstetteri. The sequence goes on along the minus strand of CM036905.1, from coordinate 179,427,852 downwards.
GCATCTACCTTGACTCATATTTGTTTTTACAAACAGTATAAATGGTGAAGGGCATTCTCAAATGTGTATGTAAGATTAGTAGGATGAATCCATGCATAAGTCTGCTTTGCAGCATGGAATTTCCAAATAGCTAAAATGAGTAAAAAAGGCAGGTGAAGATCACCAATAACAGTTGGAGTTTCATGGAGTTCATACCAGTAATAAAACCAAGCATCCTACTTGGAGTATTTCTGAGTGGTCCAAAAGTAAACTATCTGGACAGTAGAGAATTTGTTATGGTTTTAGGGTTTTTTTTGAGAAAATGTCTCTTCTCCCATGTAACAAGCAATAGGACAAGAAGAAATGTCCTCAAGTTTTGCTAGGGGAAGTTTAGGTTTCTTCACTGAAATGGTTGTCTAGCCCTGGAACAGTCTCCTCAGGGAAGTGAGCTTCCCTGGATAAAAGATACATAGATGTGGTGCTTAGGGATACAGTTTACTGGTGGACTTGGCAGTGCTAGGTTTACTGTTAGACTTGATGATCTTAAAGGTCTTATCCAATCTAAATGATTCCATGACTTTATGAAACAGAATTTGTTTCTATTATCAATGTCTGAAAACACATAAAAATGGGCTTTACTACCGATGCCTAACTGGACAAAGAGGTGCATGGGAACTTTTATTTTTTGAAGAGCTTTTCAGTTTTTTCAGAATTTCCAGTCCCATAAAATGAAAAGTTCATCCAACCTTCTCCTTAAGCCATGTGTTGCTCTTGATCTGTCAAATATCCACTTGCAAGAATCTCCAAATAGTATAACAGGAAGGTGGGGTAGTTTGCCAGAATGGTGGCTCTGTCAAGATAATCAGATTTGACTGAACTGGAAGGAATTAGAGCAGAAGGTGTCTTTCCCTTGACTTTAAAACATTAAACATCTCTACAGAAAATAATTCTGTGATGTCTGAATTAGGTAGTGAGTTCAAAGTAAAAAACATCAAGCCTTATGGAAATAAGGTCTTCACCATACTTGGCAAGCTCCTTGCTAAATCTATTTCTATTCAGTTTTCAAGCCTAGAAACACAAATGGAATGCTCTTCGTGTCACAGTGGTAATGTAGCTACCAATGAAAAGGATAATGTACAATAGTTGTTTCTATTTATCCTGACAAAATAGAACACTGGATCTGCTGTAAAAAGTACATCTCATTAGTTTTGCATTTTAAAAAAAAATTTTTAGAGCTCTATATAAATAACTTGGTCTGAAAATCCTTTGAAAAAAGCCTGTTACACAAAACCACGATTAAATAGTTTCCAATAAATTATATAGCTTGTAAATAAAGGCTGAAAATTGATTTTTAAATGTGTGTTTAACTTAAGGATTGTACTACAACATTGAAAAGAATTCAGTGCAATTTCTTACTGTAGAAGTATAAGAACTGGAAAAGGAAGGGAAGTTCTGAAATATTAAGTTTTTCATTGAAATACAGATTTATTTTTTACAATACTATTAAAAAAAATAAAATTTCTGGTATATGAGACAATCCAGAAAGCGTAGAAATTGAACCATCCAGTGCAGATATGGAGATACTCTGATTTGAGAAGTTGAAGAGATGTTGTTTTATTGTGACATACTCTAATGTTCTAATTTTTCTTCAGCTCTTGAAATGTCTTTGCCTGGTATTAACAGAGGAAAGTGAAAAGTAAATAGAATAAAAGGGGTTGCCTCATTGTCAAGTAGGATTCTACAGAACATTAAATAACTCCTAATATGTATATTTCTTTCATAACACAAACATAAATATTTCACTGGTTTCCTTCTCTTCAAGTCTTTTTAATCGGCTTGCCATTTACTGTGATTATTGGTGCTTACATACAAGTTGTGGTGGTTTGACCTTGGATGGAGGTCAGATGCCCACCAAAGTCTCTCTATCACTGCCCTTTTCAGCTGCACATTGGAGAAAATATATACTGAGAGGCCTAGGAGTCGAGATAAAGACAGGGAGTGATCATTCCACAATTGGTGTCATGGGCAAAACAGACTCAACATGGACTAAAAAGAAAAACGAGCATCTACTTATTACACTACACACACACAGTGAAACCAGAGTAGAATAATGAGAAGTAAAAGCAGATCTTAAAAGACCTCCCTCCACCTCTCCCTTCTTCACAGACTTATCTTTATTCATGTTTTCTCTCCTCTCTTGCTCCCCAGAGTGGCACCAGGATAGTGGAGGGGAGGAGCAGTTCCTCAAGAATTGTTTTCCCTCTTAGCGGTGGGGGCACATTCCTCACAGTCTTCCCCTGCTCCAGCATGGGGTCCCACCCACAGGAGACAGTCCTCCATGAACTTCTCCAGTGTGAGTCCTTTCTATGGGGCTTCATCAACTGCCCCAGCATGGGTCACTTCTATGGGGTGTAATCTGTCAGGCCCAGACTGCTCCAGCCTGGCCCCCACAGAATCAGAAGTCCCCCCAGCAAATTTGCTCCAGCATGGGCTTCTCTCTCCACTGGATGCAGGTCTTGAAAGGAGCCTGCTCCAACATGTGTCACAGTGTCTTGCATATGTCTGCGCCCTCTCCAGTGTGGGGCCTCTCCACAGGCTGCAAGTGGGATCTCTGCTCCCTAACATCTTCCATGGGCTGCAGGGGGACAACCTCCTCCACCGTGGTCGTCTCCACAGGCTGCAAGGGGAATCTCTCTGGCACCTGCAACACCTCCTGTCCTCTCTCTTCACTGACCTAGGTGTCTGCAAAGTCTTCTCACTCCCTTCTCCGGTGGCAAAAAGTGGTTGCTTGTGGGTTTTTTTCTCCTAAATGTGATTCACAGAGGTGCTATGACTGTCACTGATTGGCTCCACCTTGGTCAGTGGCAGGTCTGGCCTTGAGTCAGCTGGTATTTACTTTTTCAGGCTTCGGGAAATCTAGCTGCTTCTTGAAGAAGCCACCCCTGCAGCCCCAGAAGCCTGTCGTGCAAAGCCGCAACACAAGTATAGATGGAAAGTGTGTATTAAGATTGTCATAATTCTTTATCTGTTTTGGTAAGAAATCCCTCTCTTGAGCTGGAGATCTGACAAATTATATATGCCTATAGAATAGAATTCTCCTATTATTACATCTACGTGTAAGCAACATGTTAGATATGGTATTGTTGGAAATATGTTGGAAGTGTTGTCTCTCTACTGAGGCACTTATTTGTGACTATAATGAATGTCACTTTATAGAGCAAACTTCATTTTCCATGAGTTCTGAAATAAAGGTAATTTTGCTGAAAAGAATGTTTAAAGAGCAAATGCATGACAGACTAAACATACAGAACAAGCTGAACTTAGAATATAACGGTGTGTTTCCCATTTCAAATGAAAAATGGGAATGGGTACTGGATACCCGAAGCCAGTAAGTACATCACAGGTAAGTAAATGCAATTATTGGAACTGGTCTTCATAACAAATAGTTTTCAAGTGATTATAACCACAGTATAATTGTTATAAACCATTGTAAGAGCAATGGCATGTATGCAGTTTTGTTTGCTTACCACCTCCATAGGTGTTATTACTAACTAGGAAGGATCACCATCAGCAGAATTCTATTTAGCTTTGACCGAAAGTGAAATTTGGTACTTTTCAGTCCTGGGTTTTAACTCTCCATTCTCAGTATGTCCTTAATAACCCTAGAGGTGCTTTTTATAGATATTATCTGTCGTTGATTGAAACGGGTACATCTCTGGAAAGGCTGACAAATACCGAATAAAACTAATAATTTGCTTTCAGTGGAAGGTCATATATACTGAGCTTTTTTTCTCTTGATTGCTTTGAAAGTGGATTGTGTTCATAGCTACATCTTGTGCTTATTTGTGTGTACGTCACTTTCCGTAGGAAGCACACTTTCAATCTTCAGACCCACTGTTTATCCATTAACAGAGACATTTCAAATGCTTTCAGTCTTAGTGAATATTGTATGTCAAGAAAGACTTTGCAGTGTCTAGGCTTTCATAGCAATGTTCTATAATTGCAAATATGCATTTGAAAAGAATGTGTAGTTCTCCACTTGGATCAGAACGCAGATGTAAACCTTGGAAGCACATAAAAGTGCACGCAACATTCCAAGCTTCGCTAGGATTCACTTAACCTTATTAAAACAAAACAAAACAAAAAATAAACAAACAAACAAAATCAAATAAAAAGATAGGACACTGAAAGTCTGCTTTTGATTCCTACAGATGGAATATAGGGGTTTTTTGTTTGGTTTGGTTTTTTTACATTCTAATTGGGACTAAAAATAATGTAATTCTATTTTCCTAAATACTAGGTAAGAGATCTTTGGTCTGACACTAGAAATGCAGAATTGAGTTAAAATTGTGCTTATTAAAAGCCAGTGGTTTGAAATGAAGTAATAAATTTATCAAAGAGAGAAGATACAGATTTTTTTTTCACATTATTGTTCCAATAAGCTTCAGATTTTTCTTCTGAATCCCTTATCTCAAATGGCTGCAATCCTACACTGCTTCAGTTGTTAGCCTTTCTGCTAGAACTGCCAGTAACTGTGACAATTTAACCTGGTGGTGATTGTGGTTTTGTAGTAAAAACATCTGTTTCTCAACAACAGATTCAAGGTAACAAGTTCATTATACATTATCCTTTTCCAAATATAATGCAATTCCACAGCTTATATGATACTAACTGTTAGTGTGTCATAGCAATGCCAATATATTTCTGCTAATGAACCGATTACTGATAGATTTTCTTGAATAAGGAATGGAAAAAATATAAAGCAAACTTCAACCACAGTATCATGATTTAGACATCACTTGTTTGAGATTGTATGAGATCATTTCCAGATGGCTGCAGGAACCACCTCCATTCAGATCATGATGAATCTCCCTGATTTGGTGAAGTTACTCTGTTTAGAGTATTATTATTAATATAACTATAAAGAATAGAGTAATATCTAGAGCAGTAAGAAAGTGCTTCCCACAGTAAAGAATCAGATCAATTCATGTAAAAGAACAATTTAGAAAATTTAGCATCCATACCTGTTTTCTGAAAGAACTCTGTTCTGGCATAAATAACTAAAATGATGACCATCAACGTGTTGATCAACAGCGTAGTACAAAGGAAAAATTAAGTTTTATTCTGATAGCTCAGATAATAAAAAAAAAAATTAAAGAATGAATTGTCAGGAAAGACTGAGCTAAAGCTTTTATAAGTTTGGATTTTTTTTGGGGGGGTGGGATTAGGAGTTTATGTTGGGGGCTTTTTAATGGAACAAAAACGTGATTTAGAATCTTATATATATATATGTGTGAACTGGGAAGACTATCTCATGGAAATAGAAATGAGGATTTTTTGGAGTGAACGGTTTTGAGTTCTGTCATTGTTAAATTCAGTAAATTAATTAAATGAAGCTTTGTCATATTTGATGTAAAAAGTGTCTGTGTCAGACACAGCAGCTCCATAAAAATTGTCTTTGAAGTTTTCTGTTTTGTTCTCAAATATTTCTTAACGGAGTGAATAAATACAAAAGTTAAAAAAATCTTAACTTATAGGTCATGCTGATTTACACTAGAATTGTAAATTCTATTTTAATAAATTTAAGTGTAAATTCATTTACCAGATTTACCTGGTAAATGCTCCCATTTGCACTTGTTTGCAAATAATTACTCGGAATCTTATATTTATTTTGTGTTGTTCTTATGCAAGTCAGTATAAGTTGCATCATTAAAAAGCAGAACTTTGTGTCAAATCTTTAGACCTTTACAAAAAGTAGCATTATAAGCCAAATAAAGAAAAAAAAAAAAAGAAATTAACTCATACTAGTAACATAGCTGTAATTAGACACTAAGTTGCTGAGAAATTATTGTATGTATGTGCATTCACTTTATCTCTCCACTTTTAAATACCTTTTTTCTGTGTACTAAAATACCAATGACATTAAGAGTGTATGAAGAAACACTCACAAGACTAGTTTGTGTCCTCAGGACTGCAAGATACTAGGAGTCTTGAAAGTAAAGGAACAAGGTAATACTAGAGAACACAAAGATAGATTGACCAACAAATAATTCCAGTTATAGTTGGCAGGACAAGGGGGAAAGGATTAAAGCTGAAGGAAGGAAGGTTTAAATAAGATATCAGGGGGAAGTTTATTACAGAAAGAGTGGTGAGGTGCTGGAACAGGCTGCCCAGAGAGGTGGTGGATGCCCCATCCCTGGAGGTTTTCAAGGCCAGGTTGGATGGGGCCCCAGGCAACCTTGTATAGATGCAGGCCTGAGGTTGGTGGCCCTGCCTGTGGCAGGGAGCTTAGAACTCTATTATCCTTAGGGTCCTTCCAACCCATACCATTCTATGATTCTGTGATTCTATGTCAAAAACATTATGAAGTTACCTTAAATGATAGCATAGTGGAGATGTCTTGAAAATGTGTGTAACACTGCCAAAAAAAAAAAAAAAAAAAAAAGAATAGTTGCAGAGTACCTACTGCCATCTACATATCTATCTATGTATCGTATCTATGTGTCTAAGTATTTGCTTTTGATCTGACTGAAAGAAATCAGAAAAGACATCACTCATGAATATTGCTCATTGGTAGTGGGCAATGTCCAGTATCAATACAGACTAGGGGACTGAGATTCCTTGAAATGCACGTGGGGTACTGGTGGATGAAAAGCTGGACATGAGCTGATATTGTGTGCTTCCAACCTAGAAAGCAAATCATATCCTGGGCTGCGTCAAAATCAGGGAAGTCAGCAGATCAGGGGAGGTAATTATTCCCCTCTATGCCTTTCCTGTGATACTCCATCTGTAGTGCTGCATCCAGCTCTGGAGTTCTCAGCATGGGAAAGACCTATTGAAGAGGGTTCAGAGCAGAGTCACAAAAATGATCGAGGGGGTGGAACACCACTCCTATATAGAAAGGCTGAGAAAGTTGGGGTTGTTCATCTGGAGAAGTCTCTGGAGAGACCTTATTGCAGCCTTTCAGTACTTAAAGGGGGTTTATAAGAAAGATGGGGATAAATGTTTTAGCAGGGCCTGTTGTGATAGGACAAGGGGTAATGGTTTCAAACTAAAAGAGGGCAGATTTAGATTAGATATTAGGAAGACATTTTAACAATGATGGTGGTGAAACAGTGGAATTGCCCAGAGAGGTGGTAGATGCCACATCCCTAGATACATTCAAGGTCAGGTTCACCAGGGCTCTGAGCAACCTGATATAGTTGAAGATGTCCCTGCTCATTCCACAGGTGTTCAACAAGTTGACCTTTAAAGGTCTCTTCCAACTCAACCTATTCTATGATTTTATGAAGAAAGGATTGTAGACCCCTACTGTGTCTGCTCCAGACAGGATGTTTTTGTAATAGAGAAATCGATACTGAAATTAGGATCAAAATATTAGCAGATAGTGTATTCTCAAATTGGTGCTCTGAATTTAGATTATGTCAGTTTGTACCAAGCCAAAAAGATGAATCTGAAGTTTTGCCTCTTTATGTTATTTTCATGCAATTATTTCCTGAAGAGCAATGCAGAAGGAGATTTTCAAGATTCTTAGTATGCATCAGGAACATGTTAATGTGCAAAGATTTAGAAATGGAAATGCCTATTTGAGTAGGAATTATCTGTATAGGAAATTTATGTTTTATAAAAGCAGTCAGATTTGAGTTAGCAGTTTTTATATAACTGTAATCATACAAATAATAACCAGTGACAACTAATGTAATTCTGGAAGTGAGGGTGAGGTGGGTTGACCCTGAATGAACAGCAGGTGCCCACTAAAGCCACGCTGTCACTCCCCTCTTCAGCTAGGTAGTGGAGAAAAAGTACAATGAAAGACTCATGGGTGATGATAAGGACAGGGAGAGATCACTTCCCAAGTAACATCATGGGTAAAATAGACTCAACTTAAGAAAATTAATTACATTCAAAACCAACTTTTAAAACACTGTTCCCCATCCCTCTTCAGGGTCACAAGTCCTGCCAGCAAACCTGCTCCAGCATGGGGTCCCCTCTCCATGGGTCCACGGGTTCTGCGAGGAGCTGGTTCCACTATGGACTACCCACAGACTCACAGCCTCCTTCAGGTGCCTCCATCTGCTCTGCCATGGATCCTCCATGGGCTGTAGTAGGACAGCCTGCCTCACCATGGTCTTCCCCAGGGGCTGCAGAGAAATCTCTGCTCTGGTGCCTGGAACACTTCCTCCCACTCCTTCACTGGCCTTGGTGTCTGTAGAGTTGTGTTTCTCACATATTCTCACTCCACACTCTGTCTGAAAAACTTCTTGTGGTTTGTTTGTTGTGGGTTTTGGGAGTGGGGGGTGGGGGAGTTGTTTGTTTGGTTTGGTTTGGTTGTGGGTTTTTTTCCTGCTTCTTAACTATTATAGCTCAGAGGTGCTACAATCATTGCTGATGGGCTCAGCCTTGGCCAGTGGAGGAACGATCTTGGAGCTGGTTAGCATTGGCTCTATTAGACATGGGGGAAGTTTCTAGCAACTTCTCACAGAAGCCACAACTAAAGATCATAATTTTTGCCACACAAGCCGAATACAAATGGAAGTTAACAAGGAAGAACACCGAATCATTATACTAGATAATATTTTCTTTAAGTTTTCTGACAGGTCTAGAACCACGTTACTTTAAAAATATATTTGGCCTGTAAATTGGTTAGTAAGGTGAAAAAAGAAAATGAAAAAATACTCATCAATATAACATTTTAGCACAAAATCTTTCCTCTCTCTTTTTGGCATCTCCACTGAGATGCAAAATCAGACATCAAAGGAAAAACTTTGAAGAAATACTCTGGATGCTTCACAGTACACTTCCGTGTATTATGAGTTTTTCTGTGAGGTATACATGATTAAAAGGTATTAGTGTTGTGCCTAGTTTATTTTTACTCTGGTAAATTTCACTAAACAGCGAGTTAATAATGCTGCTAACAGTCTGTACAACCTTGTCTTTAGTTTAAAAAAATTGGATTCAAAGTTTTAGCTTAACAACTATGTAATCATGTACCTGAACCAGATTCATAAAGATTGTAACAGTTCAGAAGAGAAATAGAAATAAAAACTATAAACTAAGAAGAGGTGTTTTGCTTGATAAGTTCAAAATTCACCACCATGAAATACTTAAATAAGAATTTACTCAATGGACTGTTATGACTCCTGAAGACTTGATAGAGTCTAGTGGTTAAGTAATATTCATTTTCAAAAACTAGATATCTTTTCTCTCTTCAGATCAGAAATGATTTATGTGTATAACTACTTTTAGCAGTAATGGGAATTATACAAGTCATTGCTGGCAGAATTATATGCTTTAATAGACACCATATTAGCATCATAAAGAAATGATAAACTTTTAAAAATATTTTTTCTCCAAAACCTGATAACATTAATTACTTTCCCTAAGGAGTTCATTTTCTTTTTCTTTTTCCTTTTCCTTTTCCTTTTTATTCTTCTTCTTTTTCTTTTTCTTCTTCTTTTTCTCTTCATTTGTCAGTCTTTGTCACTTTCCTGATTTTTGTTTATACATTTGGAAGAGAAACATGTTGAAAGCACATTTTTGAACTTGTACTTTACTTTCATCACTGTTTTTCACTGTCATAAACTAAAAAGAGATATGATATACATATATTTCTGTTATTTCAAAACTCAAATTTTAAGAACAATTTATTCCACCCCAACTCAGAAAATATTGCTTTAAGACTTATTCTTATAATACAGATGATAGAGACAGAAATATGTAGAATTTATACACATTAGCATACTGTGGGTTTATTTATGTGCTGTCTAAAATAAATGTGCCAAATGGGAGAGAGAGAAAAAAATAAAAATTGATAGAGAACAATATGGGTAGAAGTAAAAAAAATACAGGAAACATTTTTTCTGTCTTAGACAAGATATGTCACCTGTCATGGATTATCACTGAATTTGAAGCTTTATTCTGACATAAAGTTAAGGTTGTCATCAGTTCAAAGAGCCTGATCATGACACATAACAAACAAGAGACCTATTTTTTATGATTTGTAGTCACCAGTTCAATCACTTAAAGTGTCTATTGACCATGCCTGTCCCGTTCAACTAAATAGTATAAGGATTTTTTTTAATTCTACTTTTCCATAACTTTCTGTAATTCCCTTATATTCTTTCTTTACATTTTTCCCCTTACTGATAGAACGAGCTGCAAAACAGTCATTCTAGTACATCAGTGGGGAAAGATTCATATTAGCAAATGATCCATATATATTTGACTAATATATGGAAACAAATCCTCATCATTGATTACTTTCTATTACTTTTTTCTATCCTATCTTTAGATGTCACAGGAGAATAAGCATACCATGAATTTGTATGGTAATGTTTTGGTAGCAGGTGGCCACAGAGATCGCTTCCGTGAGAGGTGACAGAAGTTTCCCCTATGTCAAATAGAACCAATGCCAGTCAGCTCCAAGATGGACCTTCCAATGGCCAAGGCTGAACCCATCAGTGATGATAGTAGTGCCTCTAGGATAACAGAGTTAAGAAGTGTATATGAGAAGGGGAAGAAACAATTTTTAAGCCAGAGAGAGGAGTGAGAACTCAGGCTGGAACAGCCAAAGAGTACAAGGAGATCAGAATCTGGAAAGATCCAAGGCTGAAACTGAAGACCAGATAGTAGAGCCCAGGATCTTTTCATGGATTCAGGTGTGGTCATGAACTTGAGGAACTCATGGATGTGCATGAACATGTAGATCACAAGCATGAGGATAAGTGCATATTCACTAAGTGATTCCAATAAGGTCAGCTGGAGAGGAGGAGGTGATTGGTCCTGTTTGTATCCATCATCAGAATAAAATACAAAATCTTTCTCCTGTCTGGACCTTATCAATAGGAAGAGTATCACCAGAGCTGACTTGCCTCAACATGGGATGGAAAAATAAGACCTATATAATGGAAGATAGTGCACCCTTAGCAAGTTTGTAGATAATGAAAGATTGGAAGAAACTGATCATAAACGAGACTGTGATGTTACCTGACAGGCTGGAAAGATACCTGACAGAAATGTCAGCAAGTTTAACAAAGGGAAACATAAAGTCCTGCACCTGGGGAGGAATAGCCCTTAGCATCAGTATAGCCTGCAAGACAACAGTCTGGAAAGTACTTTGCAGTAAGAACTAAACCACTCTAAGCCAGCAATGCACACTTACAGTAAAAGTGGCCAATGACCTCTTTGACTGTATTAGGAAGGCCATTGCCAGCAGGCCACATCTAGAGTTATGAGTCCAGTTCTGGGCTCCTCCCTACAAGAGATATGGACACACTGGAGAAAGGCCTGTGAAGGGTCATGGTTAAGAGATTGGAGCATTTCACATATGAGTGAGCTGGGACTGTTTGGCCTGAGGAAGAGCAGCTCAGGTGTATAATCATACCTGATCAGAGGCAGGCTTTTATCGGGGTGCTCAGTAAAAGAGTAAAAGGCAGTGGGCGCAAAATGAAAAACTAGAAATATATTTAAACACATGTGGTGGGTTCACTTTGGTCAGCAATGAAACAGCTACCCAACCACTTTCTCATTCCTTATACTCCAAAGGACAGGATGAATACATAAGATGAAAAAAAGCTTATGGACGGTGATGAAGATAACTCTTCATCATACCTTCAGGAAATATCCACCTCCTATGCTGTGGTGTCCTCCACAGGCTGAAATATGGATCTGCTTCAGTGCTGTGCTCTCTACATGCTTGTCGTGGTTTTGCCCCAGCCAAGGGCCGCACCCCACACAGTCGCTTGTACTTTTAAAAGGAAGGGGGAAGGAAAGTTGGGGGAAGGGGAAAAGGGAAGGAAGAAAGGAGGAAAAGAAACCACAACCTAGAAACCAGAACCACGCAGGTTGGGATAAGGATAGTTTACTAAACAATAACAGAAAACTAGATATAACAATAACATAAGTTTAAAGCACAAAATAGATGAAACTGGTGATACACAATGCAATTTCTCACCAAACCACACAACTCAGGCCGCACAGCTTAGAGCCCGTCCCGGACAACCCGACCGCCCCAGAAACTGCACGTCCTGGCGTTGTCTCCCCCTCTTCCCCCCAGTCCCCCCTTATACCGAACATGACGTAACTGGTATGGAATATCCTCTTTGGCCAATTCGGATCACCTGTCCTGGCTGCGTCCCCTCCTTTCTCACTAGTAAGGAAGTATGCAGAGCTGAGAAAGGTCCTTGATTGCCCGGCAACAAATCGGAAAACATCAGGGTGCTATCAGCACTATTCTCATGCTAACACCCAAACATGGCATTCCATCCACTGCTAAAAAAAAAAGTTTAACTCCATCATAGCTGAAACCAGGACAATGCTGCAGGGGAACCTCTGCTCCAGTTTTTGGAGTAACTCTTTCACCTTCTTTTTCAGTGACTTTGTTGTTCACAGGATTTACACTTATTTTTTCTCCTTTATTCTCACTGCATGTCTGGCATTTTGCCTTCTCTTCATTGCATCTCCCTGAGATGACACCATCTTGGCTGTGCGGTTTGGCTGTGCCCTGCAGAGGGTCAGTTCCAGAGAACTGGCTGGGACAGACTGTGTCAAGCACAGGACAACCCCAGCTTCTTATAACAGATGTCATCCCTGTAGTCCCTTAAGGGCCAAAACCTTGTCATCTACACTAAATGCAGCACACACACACACTCACACACACACACTCACACACACAAAAAAGGCAGTTGATTAAGAGAGGTAAGGGTTTGATGGATGGACTGTTAGATGGATAAGGAATTGGCTGGATGGCTGCACCCAAAGAGTTCTAGACAGTGGTTTGACATCCAAATGGAAATCTGTGAAGGGTGGTATCCTTCAGGGTTTCATATAAAGAATGATACTGTTTAGTATCTTTCTTAATATCATAGATAGTGGAATTGAGTGTATCCTCACTATCTTTGCCATTGACACCAAGCTGAGTGGTGAAGTTCATTTGTTAGAGGGAAGGAATGCCATTCAGAAGGACCTTGACAGACCTGAGGCCCAGGTGAACATCATGAAGTTCAACAAAGCCAAATGCAAGGCCCTGCACCTGAGTCAGGGCATTAACCAGTATCATTACAGAATAGTGGATGATGGGATTGGCAGCAGGCCTGCAAACAAGGACATAGGGATAATGATGGATGAAAAATGGGATAGCAATATGTGCTTGCAGCCCAGAAAGACAACTGTATCCTGGGCTGCATCAAAAGAAATGCAAGCTGTAGGTTGAGGGAGGTGAATCTCCCTCTCTATTCCATCGTCATGAGACCTCACATGGAATGCTACTTCCAGCTCTGGGGTCTACAGTATGAGAAAGACTTGATAGAAGGTAACAAAAATGGTCATAGGAGTGTCACACCTCTACTACAAAGGCAGACTGAAGGAGTTGGAGTTGTTCAGCTTAGAGAAAGGAAAGCTTGTTGCCTCTTAAGCTAGTCTTGGCTGAGCATGTTAATTTTCTTCATAATAGCTTGTGTGAGTCTGGTTTAGATTTATGCAGAAAACAGTTTTGATAACACAAGAATGTTTTGATTATTGTTGAGACCTGCTTACAGAGTCAAGGCCTTTTGTGCTTCTTACACCACCCCACCAGGAAATGGGTTGGGGGTGCACAAGAAGTTGAGAGGGTTCACAGCTGGAACAGCTGACCCCCGCTGACCAAAGGGATATCCCATACCATATGATATCATGCTCAACCTCTAAAGCTGAAGGAATAAGAAGGAAATGGTGGACATTTAGAGTGATGGTATATGTCTTCCCCAGTAAACATTAAGTGTGATGGAACCCTGTTTTCCTGGAAATGGCTGAACAGCTGCCTGCCAGTGGGAGACCTGGACAGGCTGGAAAGCTGCACAGGGAGAAACCAGATGAGGTTTAATAAAAGCAAGTGTAAAGTCTTGCACCTGGGGAGGAATAACTCTCTGTATCAGTACAGGCTGGGGAATGACGTGCTGGAGAAGAGCTCTGTGGAGAAGGACCTGGGGTCCTGGTTGATGACAGGTTGGCTATGAGCCAGCAGTGTGCCCTGGTGGCTAAGAGGGCCAATGGGATCTTGGGGTGCATCAGGAAGAGTGTGTCCAGCGGGTCGAAGGAGGTGATCCTCCCCCTCTACTCTGCCCTGGTCAGGCCCCACCTGTGTCCAGTTCTGGGCTCCCTGGTATAAAAAAGACAGGGATCTCCTGGAGAGAGTCCAGAGAAGGGCTATGAAGATGATTAAGGGCCTGGAACATCTCCCCTATGAGGAAAGGCTGAGTGAGCTGGGGCTGTTCAGCCTGGAGAAAAGAAGACTGAGGGGGGACCTAATTAATGTTTATAAATATCTTAAGTATGGGATGCAGGGGGAATTGGCCAACCCTTTTTCAGTCGCCTGTGGAGACAGGACAAGGGGCAATGGCTGTAAACTGGAGCACAGGAAGTTCCACACCAACATGCGGAAGAACTTTTACACAGTGAGGGTGACAGAGCCCTGGGACAGGCTGCCCAGGGAGGTGGTGGTCTCCTTCTCTGGAGATATTCAAGACTTGTCTGGACGCCTATCTGTGCAATATGTGCTAGGGAGCCTGCTTTGGCAGGGGTGTTGGACCCGATGATCTCTCGAGGTCCCTTCCAACCCCTACGATTCTGTGATTCTGTGAAATGGTGAATTAATTCCTCTTTCTGTTTTGTTTGCATGCATAGGTTTTGCTTTACTTAAACTCTATCTCAGCCCATGAGTTTTCTCACTTTTACACTTCTGATTCTTTCACCTATCCCATTTGAGGAGAGAGTGAGTGAACATTTGTTCTTAGTTGGGTGTTTAGTTCCTTGCTGGCTTTAAATCACAATTGTTGTTTTTGTGATAAGGGTGTTGAGACACTTGACCACGTTGTCCAGAGAAACTGTGAATGCCCTATGATTGAAAGAGTTTAAGGTCAGGCTGGATGGGGCTTTAAACAATCTATGTACTCCAACATTTCTCTGTCCGTGGCAGGGGCTTTAGACTAAATGATCTTTAAAATTCCCTTCCAACACAAACCATTCCATGATTCTGTGAATCTATCACTCCATGATATTATGATTCTATCATTCTATAATTATAGTCCTTGTAACTACAACTGCCTGAGTAATAATTAAACACAGTACCAAATTTGGAATCAGTTCAGCATTGGGACTCATATATTCATATATTTGTATTTAGGATTACTTTAAATCAATGAATTCTTTATCAAGGTATGGACTTCCTGCTCCTTTTTAAAACCTTTTTTTTGAATGTTCACAAAACCTCTTGTAAGTCACTGGGTTTTGGCTTAACAAGAAACAGAAATTTATTTTTCATAGTTCTTGAAATACTGGTAGATTCACTTACTTCAATATATTGAATAGAATCAGGAAGTGTGTAATTTGCAGTCCTTTTTTTCTAAAAAAGAAATTGAATTCTGCACAGACAGAAATACTTTGTTTATATAGAGGATAAGATTAACATTATGTTGTTCAAAGCACCTCATAATGCCATGATATTTTTAATCTTTTTTGATCACAGCCCATTAACTATCAACTCTAAGTAAAAGAAGTCAGCAAAGACTATTACTCATTTGTTTTCCATGTAATATCTGATCTGGTTTTGCATATGTGTAAAGGAGAAAGAATTTAGCCTGGCAAAGAAAATAAATATCAAAGTTGTTTGAGCCAAAGATAAACATCAAAATTACATCTCTTTGGTATTTTTTTAATGTCATTTATAACTTTAGCAATAGCACTGTATCAAAAGTCAGTGAAAATACTGCCCAGTTTTAGGTCAGTAGTTCAAAATAAATGACTTGTATATGTCTTGTGAATTGTTATTCGTATGGATGTTTTTAAACAAAAGAAGGTAGATTACATTAGATACAAGGAATACAATTTTTACAGTGAGTGTGGTGAGGCACTGGCACAGGTTGCCCAGAGGAACTGTGGATGCCCCCTCCCTGGAGATGTTCAGGGCCAGGTTGGATGAGGCTTTGGGCAACCTGGTCTACTGGATTGTGTCCGAGTCCACAGCAGGGGGGTTGGAACTAGATTAGATGGCCTTTAAGGTCCCTTCCAGCCCTAAACATTCTATGATTCTATGATTCTTTGCATGTGTATAAATAAAACAGAAAGGAAATTATGCCTGTAATTCTCACATGACCATATTCTTCATTCATAATAGCAGTTTTCACTAATAGAATTTAAGTGTAGTGTTGGGTTTTTTTCTGAAATATTCTCAATAAACATGACAGATCAACTTAACAAAGAAAGAAAAAATATTTTATTTATTTGATAATATCTGACAATTGCCTTTTTTTGTTGTTGTTGTTGTTAGCTATTTTTTCAGTAATGACCCAATCCCAACAGAAGGTTTTTACTTATTGAGAATAGTCTCATTGTTCAAATTTGGTCTTTATTTTTTGGATTATTTTAAGAACACAAACAGTAGAACATACAAGGCAGGACTTCATTATCCATGGGAAAAAATGTTATTTGTAACATTTATGTATAACTCATTTTTATAATGTAAATTGTTATGAACTTAAGTTATATAAGTAACACTTGTTTCTATTTCCTTCTGGAATTGACTAAATCCATTAAAGTAATGTTCAGATGATCCAGCATTTGTGGATTTCTATCACATCAAGGCAAGTCTAGACTGCAATATGTCTACATACACAGATTTAGTGGAAATCACCCTCTATCTGGCTTTAAATTCTGGTATTCTTTTCCCGCTGAGATAAAGTTCAGAGAATGTATTTAAGTTTTTCTAACCAACTGTAAGAATTTCTCTTTACTTTGCAGAAAATATCTAATAGAAGTCTTTAACTGCAAGTTGTAAATCTACTTGCAAAGATAGCACCATTTGATCAAGAATCAGACCATGAACAGACATGCCTCATCAAAGAACACGACACATTGTGCCTGACACTGACTTATTTCAAGAATACAAATTTTCAAGATACTTATCTTACAAGAACATATCTGTAACAGATAAAGGTGTTTCTGTTATGAAAGTGAAATAATGAAATACATTACTGATTGTAATATGAGGCAGAAATCACAACTGATAAGAATAGAACTTTGTACTTTTCAAAATTAAATCCACTCTCATAATTACCAACTTTCAAGAGCTGTCCACAGGGAGTATTCAAAGAGTTTGAAACTTTAATAATTCTTTGTTAATGTATATAGCTTCCTTGTTTAAACATCTTCCCCACACACACCTATTTAGCTGTAAAATAGTCCTGGTTACTATAGTTGCTTTTTATTTTCTTGTTCCAAATCCCCAGAGTTGTCTTCTTTTATTAACAAAAAGTAATTTCAAAAGAGAAGTCACTTCTTTGAGTTATCACTAAAAGGTTTACCTATACTATCTTTTTTCTCTAGCCTACAGAATGCAAAACTTTTCATTTGAGATTGCTTGAAATATGATGGCATGAACACTTTCCCTCACAGACCTCAAAGATGCTAATCAATAAGATCAAAATATTAATAGAAAAAAAAACATTAAAGAAGACTTTAGAAGCAGAGAAACACTAACTAATTCAGACAATTTACAAGTTTTATACTTTGGGGTAATGCCCTGGGTTCAGTTAGGATAGGGTTAATTTTCACCAGCAGTTAGGATGGGACATAGTCAGCATAGCTGATCCAAAATAGCCAAAGGGAGTGTTACATATCATATGGCATCATGCTCAGTATAAAATGGGGCTAGTTGGGGAGGGGCGGTGCAGCTCCAGGACATGAGACTCGGGGACAGTGCAGTTTTGGGATAGCTCTGAGCTGTGTGGTCTGAGTTTTGTGGTCATTGGTGGGAAACTGTGCTGTGTATCACCAGTTTTGTGTAATCTGTAATGAGTACTGTTGTTATTTCCCAATCTCTTTGCTGTTCCAGTAAACTGTCCTCATCTCGACCCATGAAGTTTGCCTTTGTCTCCTTGTTCTCCTTCCCCATTCCGCTGGGGGAAATGGAGTAATGAGCAAGCAGCCATGTAGTTCTCAGCTGCTGGCTGGAGCTTAACCATGACAGATACATATTCAAATAAAATGCAAAAGAAATAATGCTGTAAAAGTCCACCCAGCAAGTGGGACCTGCCACCAAGAGATATACTGTATTCTGTGCTAAATCTTTTAAGACTAGAAATTGTATCTGCATTGAAACATCTCAGAAATTTCCTACACAATCTTACAGCCATTGGTCAAAAATAGATTTTTTTTTGTTTTTTAATAAATTCACCAAACCCTGTGAAGATTCTCCATTAAGCCTTCATTGAATTAATGTTGACCTTGCTCAGACTTTGGGATTAGCCTATTTCTCACCTGAACCTGAAAGTTCATGACTGGATGGATTAACAGATTACCTTAATTTTTATGACCGGTAAAGAGATGATTTCAGAGCCGACAATTCTTGCACATTAAAGATTTGTGTATAAAAATGGTTGGATTCATGTGATCAGGGATCTAACGAGAAGCACCAGATATGGATGCATGAAGCTATTAAAAAAAATTTCATACTTTCTGGTTTCACTGATCCTATAGACCGCTGAAGAAAAATGTTGATGGCATCAATATCACGGAGCACCTGAAAGTCCATAGGACCAGTTTCATGTTGAAGAAATCACTGCATGCTTGGGTTTTTTTCAATAAATAAAATGCACTTTTTTTTTTCCATTTCTTTTGTCTGATCCAGAATTGAAATCAAAGTTTAAAAAATAATTGCAAATTGATCTTTTAAACATCTTAACATTTTCTCCTGCTTTGATTGCTTCATCTTGGAAAATAAATGGTTGGAGATGCATAACCATGCTGTCCCTTGCTATAGAATGATGGAATCCATTAGGTTGGAGGGAACCTTTAAAAGTCATGTAGCCCAATCCCCCTGTAGTAAGCAGGGACGCCTTTAACTAGAACCAATTGCTCAGAGTTTCATCAAGCCTAACCTTGAATGTCTCCAGGGATGGGGTCTCCACCACATCTCTAGGAAACCTGTTCCAGTGTCTCACCACTCTCCCATTAAATTATTTCTTCCTAATGTCGAATCTAAACCTACCATACTCTAGTTTAAAAAATTTGCCCCTTGTACTATCATGATATGGCCTTGCAATCAGTCCCTCTCCAGCTTCCCTGTAGGTCCCCTTAAAGTACTGTAAGGTCTCCTCTAAGCCTTTCTTTATCCAGGCTGAACAAACCCAATTCTCTCAGCCTTTCTTTGTAGGAAATGTACTCCAGCCCTCTGATCATCCTTGTGGGACCCCTCTGGACCCGCTCCAAGAGGTCCATGTGCTTCTTAAAGCCACTGAGGCTAAGGGCTCCAGAGCAGAGGATTGCTACAGGGGAACTTTTCCTGAAGAGGCAAAACTGAAGCTAAATCCAAGGAAGCAAAGCCCAGGCCCCCCTCTCAGAGTGGCAAGAGAGAGCAGCTAATGCTTGACAGCTCTGACTCATCCTGGGCAGAGCAAAGGGTGATTACAGCTGGATCCAGATCCCCCTGAGCCTGTGTAACCCTTGGCAAAGGAGTGGTGACCACACTCCTTACCCTTAAAAGGTGTCCCAGGAGGGCACCAGCTAGTGATTACCCAGCACAAGTAGGTTACTGGGTGTACCCATCAACCAGAACACAGTGCAGCAGGGTACAGGTCAGGGAACGGAAGCTCTGCTGACTCTCAGGTAAGTTTTATTGATGGGGGTCTGCTCCTAGAAGCTATGATGAGGCCCGTAGAGGACAGGGAGGTGATTTGTGACAGCCAGCATGGCTTTACTAGGGGCAATTCCTCCCTGACTAATCAACTGGCTTTCTACAATGGAGTGACTGCATCAGTGGACAAGGGAAGAGATACAGATGTCATCTATCTGGATTTCTGCAAAGCTTTTGACACTGTCCCCCACAACATCCTTCTCTCTAAGCTAGAGAGATATGGATTTGATGAGTGTACTCTTCGTGGTTAAGGAATTGGCTGGATGGTCACATCCAGACAGTGGTGGTCAATGGCTCCAAGTCATGATGGACGATGGTGACAAGCGGAGTTTCTCAAGGGTCTGTGCTGGGACCTGTGCTATTTAATACCTTTATGAATGATGTTGACAGTGGGATTGAGTGCACCCTCAGTAAATTTGCTGATAACATCAAGCTGAGTGGTGAAGTTTATATGTCAGAGGGATGGGATGCCATCCAGAGGGACCTGGACAGGCTGGAGAAGTGGGCCCAGGTGAGCCTCATGAGGTTCAACAAAGCCAGGTGCAGGGTCCTGGGACAGTCCCCATTATCCATACAGGTTAGGAGATGATGTGCTTGAAAGCAGACTTGAGGAAAAGGACTTGGGGGTACTTGTGGATGCGAAGCTAGACATGAGCCACCAATGTGCATCTGCAACCCAGAAGGCCAACCTTATCCTGGGCTGTGTCAAAAGTTGTGTGGCCAGCAGATCAAGAGAGGTGATTGTGCCCCTCTACTCTATTCTTGCAAGACCTCACCTGGAGTACTGTGTACAACATTTTGTCCATGAGTACTGCCAAGTCCTTTTCCACAGGGCTGCTCTCTATCACATCAAAGATCTGTGTACAGAGATACATTCTGCTTATGAGGTAGCTTTCCGTAAGGAATATTCTTAGTATGGAACAACATGTGTGAAGCAAATGTAACTGAAAGATACTACTCCTTAAGATGTCATGAAGAAGCTGTTATGCCAAAATTAAGGAATGCACTTTTGTGCAGTCAGGAATCCTTCTGGCCTGCTGAAAGTACAGATCTATCTGTGTTGGGTCTGGCTGTGATGGAGTTAACTTTCCCCACAGCACCCCTTATAGGGCTGTGCAGCGTATTGGTAGCTAGAACAATGTTAGTAACATGCCAATGTTCTTCCTAAGTACAGCATCAAGGGTGCCTCTCCAACCCATCTGCTCCCCAACCCCTTCCAAAGCAAGTAAGCTAGGAATGGGCAAGAACTGGGGGGGGACATAGAATCACAGAATCACAGAATTGTAGGGGTTGGAAGGGACCTCGAGAGATCATCGGGTCCAACCCCCCTGCCAAAGCAGGCTCCCTAGCTCATATTGCTCAGATAGGCGTCCAGGCGGGTCTTGAATATCTCCAGTGAAGGAGACTCCACCACCTCCCTGGGCAGCCTATTCCAGTGCTCAGTCACCCTCACTGTGAAAAAGTTCTTCTGCATGTTGGTGCAGAACTTCCTATGCTCCAACTTGCAGCCATTGCCCCTTGTCCTATCCCCACAGACCACTGAAAAGGGGCTGGCTGATTCCCCCTGCATCCCCTGCTTCAGATAATTATAAACTTTGATTAGGTCCCCCCTTAGTCTTCTCTTCTCAAGGCTGAACAGTCCCAGCTTACTCAGCCTTTCCTCATAGGGGAGATGCTCTAGGCCCTTAATCATCTTCGTAGCCCTTCTTTGGACTCTTTCCAGGAGATCCCTGTCCTTTTTATACCAAGGAGCCCAGAACTGGACACAATACTCCAGGTGGGGCCTGACCAGGGCAGAGTAGAGAGGGAGGATAGGTGCAACAGCTGACATAAACTGACCAAAAGGATATTCCATATCATGGAATCATAGAATCTTTTATGTCGGAAAAGCTCCATAAAATCAGAGTCCAACCATAAACCTGACACTACCAAGTCCACCATCACCAAATAATGTTGTGCTCAGCAATAAAGGATAAGAGAAAGGAGAGGGTGGACATCCATTGTTAAGGTACTCGTCTTCTGAAGCAATTGCTACATGTACTGATGCCCTACATTCTGGGACATGTCTGAACATGGCTTATTGAGAATAAATTTTTTTGCTTCACTTCCACATGGACTTTACATGTCTTTATTAAACTGCCTTTATCCTGACCTGCAAGTGTTTAATCTTTTCTCCCCATCATAGTGAAAAACGGTGTGATAGAGCAGCTTAGTGGGGACCTGGCAACCAGTCAAAGTCAACCCATCTTTCCTTAATCCTCTATATGAAAATGCCTAGTTATCAGGAAGGTTCCTATCATCCCAGAGGAATTTGAAAAACCCTCTTAGGCCCTAGGCTTTGAACACTGTACCCAGAATAAGACATTCAGATTAAGATTTAGTTTCAGATTCAAATTAAAGAACTCTTCTCTATCCTTCTCAACATTAAAAACATGTCACCTCAGGCTGCAAATTAGAATTAATCTGACCCTTGACATAATTTAGTATGCTCAAAATTCAGGATGATCATGGAAATATATCAGTAAATCTGTTCCTCCCTTTGTCATTATATTTAGATATTTAGCACACATTTCTCTTCAAAATAAGAAAGGGTATGCCATTTTGAGAATTTTGAAGATCTAGCTTCAGTGTTGTGAATTGATATTATCTTTTTGTGGCAAGTTTTAATGGGAATCCAGTGGAAACCTGAATGAATAAGTAGGAACTGAAGTTGAAACCAGGTCTACTTTTCAAGAAAGAAAGCAAATATCATCAGTGTAAAAGACGGAAAGAAAGAACAAAGACATGAAAGAGGTGGGAAAGAGAATAATCTATCTGCAGTGGTAGATGGGATGCTTTTCTGTCATCAAGCACATAATATATATCTGAATTGCTGCAAGTATTCCCTCATATACAGTAAATTATTTCTCCAGTACCCAAATGCTAAGTTTTTTATTACTGAGATGGTTGTGAAATATGCTGAGAATTAATTGCATGATGAAATGATACTAATATCATAATTAAGGATCACATATTGATTCTGGAGTCAAACAATTGGAGAAGAGTGAAATAGAAAAGGCATTCGTCTTTTTGTACAAGTTGGCAATCATCCTATTTTTCCAATTTTCCCCTCACTTTACCACTGTCCTTCCTTAAGTCTATCTAGTCTATGCTTTCATTTTTCTTGAAACAAGTATACTGCATTATAAATATTTCCAAATGCATTCTTTTTCTTTTAAGAATGTAGAGCCTTTAATTTTAAGAGGCACACAGTGCATATATGGGAGAAGCACGTCTACTTACAGTGTCTTTTTTTGTGACTATTACATCACTATTTCCCAAAGGAAAGAGGCTTCTCAGAGCTGCAAAGACTTTTTGTTTTAATAAAGAATTGTTGGGAAATTCTGGCAGCTTTACATGTTTCCATGATCAATTTATTGGTTTTGGAATACATTACAAAATCTATTTCTTATTGTGAAAAAATGGACATTCTCTGATTCTAAAAATTGCAAAAATCTTTTGAAGGGGAATTCATGATTCTAACAGATGCTATTTGAAGTATATGCAGATGTTTTGAGGTGTTTTGATTTCTGTGTAGTTTTAATTCACACATTACAGACAGTAGAGTAATAGAAATGTGATTATATGAAATAAAATAAAAATAAAATATCATGTATAGAATTAAAATATGAATACACCATTATTTTATATGTAAACAGGTTTTTTTCTTATTTTATAAAGAACCAAAGTAAAATAACGTCATTTCACTTAGTAGGAGTTTTCAAGAGAATTTAATATAATTTTAATATCACTGTCATGCCAAAACAGAGGTGTTTTTTTTGTTTTCTTGACTTACTGCACATCATTTCAATGCATAAGAAAAAGTCCTGAGTCTGACTGTCTTTGACCACATCTTCAGATATAGACTCTGTCTTATATTCCTCCCTGGTTTGGCATAAGGAAAGACACTGGGGATTCACAGATTCACAGAACAGTAAGAGTTGGAAGGTACTTCTGGAGATCATCTAGTCCAACCCTTGTACTAAAGGAGGATTGCCTAGAACATGTTGCATGGGTCTGTGTCCAGGCAGGTTTTAAACATCTCCAAAGAAGCATGTTCCATCTAGGATGTGCACTCTGATACAGATGCTGCCATGCTAGAAGAAAAAGATGTAATAAGAGGTGAGCAAGCTTTGTTACAACCAGGATGAGAACAGAAGATAAATAGCATCTTTAAAAAGAGTTAGCAGAGGCAACAGCTTGAGCCCTATAATAGCAGGAAGAAAGGTATGGCTAAGACAACACAGAAACAGGAAGATAACAAAAACTTTCAGTTGGATGGCAGTTAGAAAATTGTTACTTTTTAAAGTAAGAGAAAAGTCTTCTCTCTACTCATAAATGATGAGAAAATGTGAGGGCTCTTGAAACTGAGAAGGAATAACACTCAAGGGACTGATTAAATTTTTTTCTACAGTATTTTCAATCAAGGGAGAAGACTATGTTAAGAGCATTCTTATGCAGTAAACCGACACCTGTCAGTGGACAGTTTTGGCCTATTCAATAATGGTGCATAATTTGATGAAAGAGGAGAACTACTGGCAAGAAATGAAAAAAAAAAAACCAAAAACCCCACCTGATAATGTCAAGGAATAGAACACTTATTAGCCTAGTAAGAAGAGCTTTAACATGAGTTGAATGGATGATGGGCACCTAGGTCCATAAGCAAATAAAGAAGAGCCACAGAAGAACAGGTTCTCAAGGAATAAGGGAGACTTCACGTTCCATCTCAGAAGAGAGGACATTCAGAAACTTTTCTCAAGTGTCTGTATATTAACACAAATTACTTAGTGAAATAAACAGGAAGAATTGGAAAATCTTCTTCTGAGGCAAGTTTATGCAATGATGGAAATCACAGAGACTTGGTGTGATAACACTACAGGAATACATGAATAAGTGTAGACTGCTCAAGAAGGATGAGGAGAAAAAGGAGAGTTGCATTCTGTGTGAAACAGCTCCCTGTCTGTGTAGAGTTCCAGTGTGAGGTCAAAGAGATTTTTTGATATCTCTAGATGAAGGTCAGCAGATTCTGTGGTCAGAAGATTGCTTTTGATCACCTGAAAACAAGGTATGGAAATTTTGGCAAAAAAACTAATTGACTAGTCAAAAACATTTTTTGCAGCCTTAAATATAAAAAGTAATCTTACAGGAAATGAACAGACAGCAGAGGTGCAATTTAAAAGGTTTATATGTCATCTGAAAGAATTTTAATTTTTATGAGAGTTTGATCATTTAATTCACCACAGGGCAATTGAAACAACTGGCTGATGAAACTGGACTATTGCTGTCATTCATATATGGAAAACTGCACAATTCAGTTGTCACCAACAAATCAGAAAGTTAATCATGTGTCGTGGTTTTGCCCCAACCAAGGGCCGCACCCCACACAGTCGCTTGTACTTTTAAAAGGAAGGGGGAGGGAAAGTTGGGGGAGGGGGAAAAGGGAAGGAAGAAAGGAGGAAAAGAAACCACAACCTAGAAACCAGAACCACGCAGGTTGGGATAAGGATAGTTTACTAAACAATAACAGAAAACTAGATATAACAATAACATAAGTTTAAAGCACAAAATAGATGAAACTGGTAATACACAATGCAATTTCTCACCAAACCACACAACTCAGGCCGCACAGTTTAGAGCCCGTCCTGGACAACCCGACCGCCCCAGAAACCGCACGTCCTGGCGTTGTCTCCCCCTCTTCCCCCCAGTCCCCCCTTATACCGAACATGACGTAACTGGTATGGAATATCCTCTTTGGCCAATTCGGATCACCTGTCCTGGCTGCGTCCCCTCCTTTCTCACTAGTAAGGAAGTATGCAGAGCTGAGAAAGGTCCTTGATTGCCCGGCAACAAATCGGAAAACATCAGGGTGCTATCAGCACTATTCTCATGCTAACACCCAAACATGGCATTCCATCCACTGCTAAAAAAAAAAGTTTAACTCCATCATAGCTGAAACCAGGACATTATCCACCCCTTATTCCATACCATTTACGTCATGACCAGATCCAACAATTTTCTTTGGGTACAAACAGTTTCGTGTTTCACACACCCATATATGTATGTACACATGTATGCACACATATGTGCATATGGATCTTATTCCCTCAGTCTGTGAATCATCCCTCTGAAGTTGTTGAGTTCATTTAGTCCATGATTTCCAGGCTCCATTTGTCGTAACAGTTTCTCAGGATAGTTGTATGTTCCATTGGCTCGTTGCACGCTGCATCTCAGGCTCTTGACTGATACACCTGGCATGGTCCATGCTCATAGTCTGTGGGTCAGAGTTTATTTTCAACGGGAGCAAAAAGTTCTTGAGAGGCCAGGCTTTAGTTCCATCATCATGGCACTCATTCTTCATTAACTTGTATGACTCCGGCTATAATGCTATGGTACAACATACAGCAATCATAACAATAATGAATATACAATAATGGGTTATTTGGCAATTATTACAATTTCTAATTTATTAATTATATTGGCTATTCTCACCCAAAATTAAATCCCCTTGAGGTACACATCGAACTTCCCCATCCCTCTGCATTACCCACCAAGTACAGCCAGGTCCTTGAGCAAAAACAATTCCAGACATGGGTTTACCTTTGCCTGAAGCAGGGATGACCCAAACTCTCTTTCCCAATACACTCTTCATATGCACTACTGGCACTCTGTCTCCCTCTACAGTACGTGGAAATTTTGCCTGGGCAGGGCCAGCCCGATTGGTAGATCCCCTAGAGTTAACTAACCACGTGGCTTTGGCCAAATGTGTATCCCAATGCTTGAATGTCCCACCACACATTGCTTTCAGTGTAGTTTTTAAAAGTCCATTATATCGTTCAATTTTCCCAGAGGCCGGTGCATGATAAGGAATGTGGTACACCCACTCAATGCCATGCTCTTTGGCCCAGGTGTCTATAAGAGTGTTTCGGAAATGAGTCCCATTGTCTGACTCGATTCTTTCTGGAGTACCATGTCGCCAGAGGACTTGCCTTTCAAGGCCCAGAATTGTATTTCGAGCAGTGGCATGGGGTACGGGA
The DNA here is from genome assembly GCA_020800305.1 of Porphyrio hochstetteri. Taxonomy (NCBI): domain Eukaryota; kingdom Metazoa; phylum Chordata; class Aves; order Gruiformes; family Rallidae; genus Porphyrio; species Porphyrio hochstetteri. The sequence goes on along the minus strand of CM036905.1, from coordinate 179,401,137 downwards.
TATGTTTCTAGCCAGCCGGTAGTTGCCTCCACCATTGTAAGCACATAACGTTTGCCATGGCGGGTTTGTGGGAGGGTGATGTAATCAATCCGCCAAGCCTCCCCATATTTATATTTCATCCACCGTCCTCCATACCAAAGGGGCTTTAACCGCTTAGCTTGCTTGATTGCAGCACATGTCTCACATTCGTGGACAACTTGTGCGATGGCGTCCATGGTCAAGTCCACCCCTCGATCCCGAGCCCATCTATATGTTGCATCTCTCCCTTGATGACCCGAGGTATCATGAGCCCATCGAGCCATGAATAATTCACCCTTACGTTGCCAGTCTAGATCTACCTGAGCCACTTTAATCCTAGCAGCCTTATCTACCTGATGGTTGTTTTCATGTTCCTCCATGGCCCGACTCTTAGGTACATGGGCGTCGACATGACGTACCTTTACAACAAGTTTCTCTAACCGAGCAGAGATATCTTGCCATAAGTCATCAGCCCATATAGGTTTGCCTCTACGCTGCCAGTTGTTCTTTTTCCACTGCTGCAACCACCCCCACAGGGCATTCGCCACCATCCATGAATCAGTATAAAGGTAGAGCCTTGGCCACTTTTCTCTCTCAGCAATGTCCAGGGCTAACTGGATGGCCTTCACCTCAGCGAACTGGCTTGATTCACCTTTTCCTTCAGTGGCTTCTGCTACTCTTCCTATAGGATTCCATACAGCGGCTTTCCATCTCCGATGCTTACCCACAATGCGACAAGACCCATCAGTGAACAGGGCATATCGCTTCTCATTCTCTGGCAGTTCGTTGTAGGGTGGGGCTTCTTCAGCGCGTGTTACCTCCTCATCCTCTGGTGACATCCCAAAATCTTTGCCTTCTGGCCAGTCTGTGATCACCTCCACAATTCCTGGGCGATTGGGGTTTCCTATTCGAGCCCGCTGTGTAATTAGTGCAACCCACTTGCTCCACGTAGCATCAGTGGCATGGTGTGTAGAAGGAACCTTCCCTTTGAACATCCAGCCCAGCACCGGCAGTCGGGGTGCCAGGAGGAGCTGGGCTTCAGTTCCAATCACTTCTGAGGCGGCTCGAACCCCTTCGTAGGCGGCCAGTATTTCCTTTTCTGTTGGAGTATAATTGGCCTCAGATCCTTTGTAGGCCCGACTCCAAAACCCCAGCGGTCGACCTCGAGTCTCCCCTTGTGCTTTCTGCCAGAGACTCCAGGTCGGGCCGTTCTCCCCAGCTGCAGTGTAGAGCACATTTTTAATATCTGTCCCTGTCCGGACAGGCCCAAGGGCCACTGCATGGACTATCTCGCGTTTGATCTGCTCAAAGGCTTGCTGTTGCTCAGGGCCCCATTGGAAATCATTCTTCTTTCGAGTTACATGGTAGAGTGGGCTCACAATGAGACTGTAGTTTGGGACATGCAGTCGCCAAAAACCTATAACACCTAAGAAAGCTTGTGTTTCCTTTTTGTTGCTTGGTGGAGACATAGCTGCTATTTTATTAATAATGTCCATTGGGATGTGACGACGCCCATCCTGCCATTTTATTCCTAAAAACTGGATTTCTCGCGTAGGCCCCTTGACTTTACTTCGTTTTATAGCAAAACCGGCTTCTAAAAGGATTTTAATTACCCTGTTTCCTTTTTCAAAAACTTCCTCTGCTGTGTTGCCCCATACAATGATGTCATCAATATACTGCAGGTGCTCTGGTGCTTCACCCTTTTCCAGTGTATTCTGGATTAGTCCATGGCAGATGGTGGGGCTATGTTTCCACCCCTGGGGCAGACGATTCCACGTGTATTGGATGCCTCTCCAAGTGAAAGCAAACTGTGGCCTGCACTCTGGCGCCAGTGGGATCGAGAAGAAAGCATTCGCAATGTCGATTGTGGCGTACCACTTGGCTGCCTTCGATTCCAATTCATACTGGAGCTCTAACATGTCTGGCACAGCAGCACTCATACCTGGAGTGACTTCATTTAGGCCACGATAATCTACTGTCAGCCTCCACTCTCCATTGGACTTCCTCACTGGCCATATGGGACTATTAAAGGGTGAGTGGGTTCGGCTGATCACTCCCTGATCCTCCAGTTGACGAATCAGCTTATGGATGGGAATCAGGGAATCTCGGTTAGTACGGTATTGTCGTCTGTGCACCGTCGTCGTAGCAACTGGCACTTGCTGTTCTTCACCCTTCAACAACCCCACAACAGCAGAATCCTCCGAGAGTCCAGGCAAGGCACACAATTGTTCAATTTCTTCTGTTTCCAAAGCAGCTATTCCAAAAGCCCATCGGTACCCTTTTGGGTCTTTAAAATACCCTCTACGTAGATAATCTATACCTAAAATGCACGGAGCTTCTGGACCAGTCACAATGGGGTGTTTTTCCCAGTCCTTCCCAGTTAGGCTCACCTCAGCCTCTAGCACAGTTAGTTGTTGGGATCCCCCTGTCACTCCAGAAATACAAATAGGTTCTACCCCTTCATGATTCGATGGCATTAGAGTACACTGGGCACCAGTATCCACCAGAGCTTTGTACTCTTGTGGGTCTGACGTGCCAGGCCATCGGATCCACACAGTCCAATAAACCCGATTATCCCTCTCCTCCACCTGGCTGGAGGCAGGGCCCCTCTATTGCTGCTGATCATATTTGTTTTCCACTGGTTGCATAAAGGACTTAGAGGTCCCTTCAAAAGGATCAGGCACATCAGACATATAGGTAGGCCTTCCAGTTGGTCTAGGGAACTGCCCAGTAGAAACTGGTGCAGCCTTCTTCCTGGCAGAATCTCGTTGTGCGAATGTTTTACCCCGCAGCTCATTTACTCGTGCTCGAAGGGCTGAGGTGGGCTGCATATCCCATTTCCTCATGTCCTCTCCATGATCAAGCAGGTAAAACCACAATGTACGTCGTGGTGTGTATTCTCCCTCTTGGAACGATGGACGCTTTCTCCCAGTAGCTGCAACATTGCTCCATACGGGTTGGGAGTTGGACACATTGTTGTCAAGTCGTTGAACCAGTTTCTCTACTGCTGCAATGACGGAGAGGGAAACATTGTCTTGGTATTTCCGGAGTCGGCAGGCCACCTCATTTACGGTTGGCGGATTCGTATCATTCCAGTCAATTGCTGCCAGTGAATTGGTATACCCTGCTGGTGCACTTCGTACAACCTTACGCCACATATCTGGAGTGCATAGGACTTCATCGGGATCAGCGGGAAGCCGTGAATTGTCCAGATTATAATAAATTATCTCCCGTACAGCTAATTCTCTCAGGTGCTGGACAGATGTCTCTATGCTGTTACACTTAGGTGTCTGGCATGTAATATATTCCTTTATGGGATATCTTTCCTTCACACTTGACAGTAGTCGCCTCCAGAGGCTGAGGATTTCCGGCCTCCTCCCAATTGCTTTGTCAATTCCTCCTTCTCTAGCTAGGGATCCCAACTGCTTGGCCTCTCTGCCTTCTAATTCCAAACTACTGGCCCCGTGATCCCAACATCGGAGCAACCAAGTGATAATGTGCTCACTTGGGTGGCGAGTGAAATCTTTTCGAACCTCACGCAGCTCACTCAGAGTCAGGGATCGGGTAACAATCTCTGGTTCTGCCTCATCCTGATATCCTCGAGATGATCCCGGTTGATCATCATCCTTATCCGTCACTATACGAACTGATTTCTTTGTGCCTTTCCTCTTTTGTACGGGAGCAACAGACACTGGTGTGGATTGGTTTTTCAGATCATCTGCAGTGTCTGCTGTAGAGATTACAGTAGCTGCAGTGTCGGTCACAGGGGTTGCAGTAGCTGCAGTGTCAGCCCCAGTGGTTGCAGCAGCTATAGTATCTGCCAGACTGTTTCCTTTCCCTTCTCCCTGACAGTGCTGACAGTGCTGACAGTGCTGCCTGCTATCAAGCAGTGTTTGATAAATAGTGGCCAGAGCCCAGCACAGTGCAGTAAGGTGTCCATCTCTGGGAAACCTACAGCAATTTTCCCTTAGGTATGCAGTCACTTGATCGGGGTCTTGTAGCTGTTCAGGAGTGAAATTCCAAACCATCGGGCGTGAGAAAGTACCTAGGTACTCGCCCATACTTTGCCACATGCCCTGCCACTCGTGATTATTCTGTCTCGGAGAAAGCTCTTCAGTGGTATTCATAAACCTATGCTTGATATATAACAAAAACTGAACCATCTGCACCAAACCTACCAATAGCAAAATGCTAGTTTGAATATCCCAGAGATATTGAAGATTTTCAAAAACTGCCCTAAGAGCTGTTGTATTTAGCCCAAAGGAAAAGAAAGCAGTGCCCCCACCATACCGGCTGCTGTTATTAACCCCTCCCTGTCCAAAGAATGGACAGGACAGCAAAACCTCATACAGGTACCAGCTTAAGCTCATGATCATCGATATTATTGTATCATAGACCGATATCATAAAATACACTATAATGAAGTATGGGAACAAATACGGGAGCCACAGACCTGAGAGAGTAAAGAAACCTGCCAGGATTGTATACAGCATGCGGTGGTTTTGCTGCCACAGCCTTGTAAATAAATACCACAACATCGTGACCAGAGATTGCTTAAACAACAGTGCTTATCTTAATTGCGATAGTTAGGGTCAGATCTACCGTTATCCCAACCGTTCGTGCCCCACGTTGGGCGCCAAAATAACTGTCGTGGTTTTGCCCCAGCCGGGGGCCGCACCCCACACAGTCGCTTGTACTTTTAAAAGGAAGGGGGAGGGAAAGTTGGGGGAGGGGGAAAAGGGAAGGAAGAAAGGAGGAAAAGAAACCACAACCTAGAAACCAGAACCACGCAGGTTGGGATAAGGATAGTTTACTAAACAATAACAGAAAACTAGATATAACAATAACATAAGTTTAAAGCACAAAATAGATGAAACTGGTAATACACAATGCAATTTCTCACCAAACCACACAACTCAGGCCGCACAGTTTAGAGCCCGTCCCGGACAACCCGACCGCCCCAGAAACTGCACGTCCTGGCGTTGTCTCCCCCTCTTCCCCCCAGTCCCCCCTTATACCGAACATGAGGTAACTGGTATGGAATATCCTCTTTGGCCAATTCGGATCACCTGTCCTGGCTGCGTCCCCTCCTTTCTCACTAGTAAGGAAGTATGCAGAGCTGAGAAAGGTCCTTGATTGCCCGGCAACAAATCGGAAAACATCAGGGTGCTATCAGCACTATTCTCATGCTAACACCCAAACATGGCATTCCATCCACTGCTAAAAAATTTTAACTCCATCATAGCTGAAACCAGGACATCATGCTGTACCTATTTTAAAGAAGAAGGACCCAAGACCCTAAAAGCCATTCAACCTCACCTCAGTCCTTAGAAATATCATGAAGGATGCCCCCTTGGAATCCATTCCCAAATGCATGATAGACAGATAGGTAATAAAATTTACCAGGGCACATCTTGTTTGACCAAACTGAGTGGCTTCTACTGTTAACCTATGGGCTAGAAGGAGAAAGAGACAGCAGAAGGTCTATTTAAATGTCAGGAAGGCTTTTGAGATCATTTCCGGCATCAGTCTTGTTTGGAAGCTGAGGAAGTATGGTCTGGATAAACAGATAGTTTAGAGAAGCTGATTTGGTTTAACTCTGATATCTCCATAGGACTATGAGTTGCAAAATAGAAGACAGGTATTTTTGCAACTGTAGAATGAGTGGGATTCTCCAGGGTATTTCAGTGACACTAGATGCCTATGTGTGTACAACTGATCCAAGCTAATAAGCTTAGACTTATAAAAGGCAAAAGTTAAGTGAGATGAATTCCACTCTTCCGTGGTTTCAGACACTCTTTAAGAAGAAACAATAGAAATAAAATGAGACAGAAAAGATAATGTTTTGGATGCTAAATCAAGGACTGAAATAACATGTATCATATATTTTTGTATTGTGGAAATGATTGCATTTTTAAATTCTACTTCTCTGGCAAAGCTCTCAGAAATGTCATTTTCCATTGCACTGGAAACTCAGAATATCCTCTTATTTTGTATTAGCAGATAATAAGAATCAGAATACTAACTTGGAAAAGATCTCAAAGATCATCTGGTCCAAACTTTCTTGGCAAAAACTTCATCTAGATAAAAGCACTGTCTAGACAAGATGACTCAGCAGTCTGTCCAGCTGAATCTTAAAAATTTCCAATGTTGGGATCCACCACTTCCCTGGGGAGATTATTACAATGGCTGTTTGCTCCTATTGTGAAAAATTTTCCTTTATTGTCCAACCAGATCCTCCTCAGAAGCACTTTTTTTTGTCTTTTCCATTTTAATCCTTGTAAAAATGGAATCTCCAACTTCTTTGTAAAAACGGAATCTCCATCTTTTTTGTACCCACCCTTCAAGTACTGGAACATACTGATGAAGTCTCACTTAAGCCTTCTTTTCTCAAGGTTGAACAAACCAAATTCTCTCAGATTTTTCTCATATGGCAGGCTTCTCAGGCCTATGATCATCTTGGTGGCCCTCCTCTGGAGCATCTCCAGACATCTCTTTTTGTGTAATGGAGAACAAAATTGTATACTGTATTTCAGATGTGGCCTGACAAGTGCTAAGTAGAATAGGATAACAACTTCTTTATCTTCACTGGCAATGCTCTTGTTAACGCAAACCAGCATCGTGTTGGCTTGCTTAGCTGCTGCAGAACACTGTTCACTCGTATTGAGCTTTTTTCCACCAGGACCCCCTAGGTCTCTTTCTACAGAGCTGCTGTCCAGTCCCAGCCTGTGCTGTACTCCTGAATTATATTTTTCCCAGGTGCAACTTTACACTTGTCCTTGTTGAACTTCAAAGTGTTCTTGTTAGCCCACTATCTAGGTGTTCTTGCAGGGCATCTCTCCCACTCAGTCTGTTATCATGAAAAAACAAACAAAAAAAGAAATAATTCATAATATTAGAAAGATGTCAATGAGACTGATTTAGTGAGTCAGGCACAATTGAATTTGATAGGAATTGTTTCTCTGAAGTTCACATCACTTTATTGGTATTCATTTCCATGTTATTGAGGTTTTCTTTGGCTTCTTATTCATAAACTGCAAATTCATGATTACACCTGGAAAATGTTAGACCTATATTCGTAAAATTTTACTTTTATTTTTGAAAAACCTTGAAAACTATATAAAAGTCTGGGGAAATACCATTCTTCTAGTAATACAAGAATAATAGAGTGCATACAGGCTAAATGATTATCATAATCTTTCTCATCTTTAAAGTCCATCTGTTTAATCATGACCACTTTGAAGCTGGACAACTGAGAAAAAAAGATTTCATCAGAATATCTACACAAGCCACACTCAGGTTTAATAGAACTGATTTCTAAAGGTTTCCTGGAAGCACTTACATATCCCGCTACCTACTCCAATAGCCTGTTTAATATAATTTTATATTTCTCTAATATTTAACTGAAAAAGTTAAATGATAGTTCAATATCTTCCTTACATGTGTTTCATTTAATGTTAGCTGAACACTGTCAGTGTTATACTTGAGAGCTCAGCAGGACATTATGTTGCTGGTTCAACAGAGGATTAAGCCAAGGATATGCACTTAGCTGACATTTGCCTATTGATTCTATTAAATAGTTGCAACTCTCTGTGTATTAACTGAAAAATACATAAACATGTTTAACCAGAATTTAATGTGCCTCATGGATAAAAATGGATATAAAGTTAGAAAAAAAATCTTCTAGCATATTGTTGTTTTACTTCTCACTGGGAAAAATATAAAATCATAAAATTATAATAAAAAGGGGGCTGAAAGATACAGAAAAAAAAAATCAGTCTCTATGTCTCAAGATAGCTTTGGTTATTCTGAATCACTGTGATGATGAGAGGGAAAAAACTTGTTAACTACCACAATGTCACTCTACCTGCCTAGTTTTCCTTTTGTAATAACTGTCAGAAAATGAAATTCTCAACTTAGGTGCTCTCAGCTCTCTTGTTCTGCTTTAAGAGCCAAAATTACTCATGTCTCCACATTAATAAACAACAGGATGCCATTTTCATTGTCTCCAACAGCTAGTCTGATAGCACCCTGCCGCTCTATATTCTAGACTCTAAGCATGTTTTAATTATTCATCACCTCAGCAGAGAGAACTCTCCTGCTGTCTGTATGTACAGGCAAGCACAAATGCCAGTCTTAACATTCTTCGTTACTGCACTTCTTCCCTTCCAAAACAGATGCTGAATTTTCCACTTCTTGAATCAATTGATTCTGTATTTCAACTTTACCTACCAACTGAAAAGCCAGCTCACAGAGTTTCTTGGTCTGCCACAGGCAGCCTGCATTTTTGCTTGTTGTAGATGCTTATGTCAGAGAAATTACTGTTCATTTAAAATCTCAGTAGTTTTATTTGAGGAAGCTTCTGTAACTAGAGTAAAACATGTTAACTGAAAATTGAAACCATCTTTTTGTTTAAAAACACATTTTTCAATTTTAAAAATACTATTTATAAAATCCTCTGAAATTTCCACATGGAAAATAACCACCACTTTTCAAGACCCTTTTTTATTTATTTGCATATAATAATTTGGCCTCTAAACCCCCACCTTTTTCTTAATATATGAATATCAACCATTGTCGATATGAAAAGTCTTTGAATCTCTCTATGAGAGTGTTTTAAATGAGAGGTACAAAACTGACGGTACCTGAAATAATGCATTCATATTTCTCTAGTATGGTATAAGACACACTGAGAAGTGAGAAACCCCAATATCTTCTGATAAGCATCAGTATAGATTCTCCATTACCACATGTGGTCATTTGACCCAGGCTGGAGGCCAGATGCCCACCAAAGTTTCTCTATCACTCCCTCTCCTTCTTAACTGGATGGGGGAGAAAATGTATATTGAGAGGCTTAGGAGTCCTGATAAGGACAGGGAGAGATCATTCCACAATTAGTGTCACAGGCAAAGCAGACTCAACATGGAATAAAGGAAAGAAAACTCTCTAATTTGTTACACTGCACTGCACACACAGTGAAACCAGAGTCAGATAATGAGAAGTGCGACCAGATCTTAAACCACCTCCCCCCGACCCCTCCCTTCTTTGCAGACTTCACTGTATTAATGATTTCTCTCCCTTCATCCCCTCATTGTGCCATGGGGAGGGGCAGTGAATGGGGATTTTGCTCAGTTCCTCACAAGCTGTTTTCCTTCTTAGCTGGCGGGGAGGGAGGGGCCATTCCTCACATCCTTCCCCTGCTTCAGCTCCTCACCAACTGCCTTAGAGCAGCTCACTTCCATGGGGTACCAACCTTCAGGCCCAGACTGTTCCAGCCTGATTCCCCCAGAGTCACAAGTCCTCCCAGCAAATCTCTCCAGAGTGGGTCGGTTGCTCCTGCAGGTTTCTCTGCCAGGAGCTTGCCCCATTGTGGGTTTCCTCCAGGATCACAGTGTCCTTTAGGTGTCTCCGCTCTGGCATGGAGTCCTCCATGGGCTGTAGATGGAATCTCTGCTCTCCATCATCATCCACGGGCTGCAGGAGGACAGCCTGCTTCACAGTGATCTTCTCCATGGGCTGCAAGGGAATTTCTCTCTCCGGCACCTGGGGCACCTCCAACCCACCCTCTTTCTTCATTGACCTTGGTGCCTGCACAGTTTCTTACACAGTTTCTCACAGCATTCTAATTGAGAAACTGGCTGCCACTGGTCTGGACAGGTGGACCCTAAGCTGGGTTAAAAACTGGCTGGATGGCCGAGCCCAAAAGGTGGTGGTGAATGGAACAAAATCCAGCTGGAGGCCGGTCACGAGTGGCATCCCCCAGGGCTCAGTCCTGGGTCCAGTCTTGTTCAACATCTTTATCAATGATCTCGACGAAGGGATTGAATGCTCCCTCACTAAGTTTGCAGATGACACTAAACTAGGAAGAAGTGTTGATCTGCCTGAGAGTAGGGAGGCTCTTCAGAGGGATCTGAACAGACTGGACCGATGGGCTGAGTCCAATGGGATGAAGTTTAACAAGGCCAAGTGTAGAGTGCTGCACATGGGATATAATAACCCCATGCAGCACTACAGGCCTGGGGGAGACTGGCTGGAGAGCTGTCAGGCAGAGAAGGACCTGGGGGTGTTGGTTGACTGCAGGCTGAATATGAGTCAGCAGTGTGCCCAGGCAGCCAAGAAGGCCAATGGCATCTTGGCTTGTATCAAAAACAGTGTGGCCAGTAGGTCTAGGGAGGTGATTGTGCCCCTGTACTCGGCATTGGTGAGGCCACACCTCGAGTACTGTGTCCAGTTCTGGGCTCCTCACCATAAGAAGGACATGGAGGTCCTGGAGCGAGTCCAGAGAAGGGCAACCAGGCTGGTGAAGGGGTTGGAGGGCAAATCCTCTGAGGAGTGGCTGAGGGAGCTGGGGCTGTTTAGCTTAGAGAAGAGGAGGCTGAGGGGAGACCTTATCACCACCTACAACTATCTGAAGGGAGGTTATAGAGAGGTAGGTGATAGTCTCTTCAGCCAGGTGACAGGCGATAGGACAAGGGGGAATGGCATGAAGCTGTGCCAGGGCAGGTTTAGATTGGATGTTAGAAAAAAAATTTTTACTGAAAGAGTTGTCAGGGCCTGGAACAGGCTGCCCAGGGAGGTGGTCGAGTCACCTTCCCTGGATGTGTTCAAAAAAAGGGTAGATGAAATACTTAAGGAAATGATTTAGTTTAGGATGCGAATGGTTGGACTTGATCTTAAAGGTCTTTTCCAAACTTGTGATTCTGTGTGTGATCTTCTGACTCCCATCTCTGATGGAAAAAAGCGTCTGGTAGCATTTTTTTTCTTCTTTAATGTGATTCACAGAGGTTCTGTGACCATCAGTGATTGGTTCAGTATTAGTCAATAACCACTTCATCCTTGAATCAGCTGGCATTTACTTTCTTGAGCCTGCAGAAAGTTCTAGCTGCTTCTATCAGAAGTCATCCCTGCTGCTTCCCTTCTCCACCAGAACCCAGCCACACAAAACTACAACACCATGATAATAATCTAAGCTTTGTTCAAGTCTGAATTCCTCTTTCTTTAATGAGGTTGATTAAAATTATGTACAGTATTTGAATGCCCTTTGTAATGTCACTCACGTTTTGTCACTTTTATTGATAACACTCACTGAGGCACGGAGAACTACATATATCTTTTTATGACCACATTAAATTGATGGTTTATAGCTATACCATAAAAGATCCAAAGCCCACAATCTTTAGAAAGCATACATATATAACTCACTGTGTGTCATTGCGCCCTTCAAACCCACTGTGTATCACTGTGTTAGCTCAAAACAACAAAAACAGAGTATGTCTATGTCTAGTGGGGTGTACTTCATGAGCTGATAGTTCTTGCTTTGAGGAGAAACCCATTATTCCATGCTTCAGTCGGGCAGAGAGAGAAAAGTGGCTGCTGATTACGAGTGGCTCATATTAGGAATTACTAAGATCCTGTACTTAGATGTGACTGAAGTACATGCAAAGTTTCCTCATGCCCACAGGCAAAAGATCAAACAAACATGATAATGCATAGTCATATCTTACAGTATTTTCAAATATATATTTTCCTTAATAAATAGGAAAAAATTGTTTTGATTAATCTATTGCCATATGATCTTTATCATATTAGTACTCTCTTATATCCCACATTTGTAATTAAGTTACTATAAAGTCAAACTATGCCTTCTCCATAAGATTCTTATTCTCCTTTGTATTTTAAATTGTTTCAATCTTGTGATACCAAAAACATTGTTAGCATATCCTGGATTTTTTTCCAGTTTAATTAACAGAAATATTAATAAAGATTGTAAAAAGAAAACCTGAAATCTATCCTTAATTAATATCATTGTTAATGTTTCTCTATCCCTATAATTTTTGTCTCATAATAAAACTTATGACTCCTTGCCAACTCTTTTCCTATGCACAATTATGATGGTCATTCCTGTAATTTGTGTTGTTAATCATTGGTAGTGAGCTTATATTTAAACATATAATTTAAAATATATTAAATCCACTGAATTTTGTTTAATGAGGAGAAAAGAACAAATTAAAATCCCCCTCCTCCCTTTCCCTGCCCCAACCCCCCCCAAAAGAAAATCCCCAAACCCCAACAGAAACCCTCCCCCATACCCACCACATAGCTGTCAAAGACAGACACTAGGGTAGCTGTGATATTCGTTATGCACAGGTAAATATTCATTATGCACAGATTATTTCTTTAAAAATATAATTTATGAACATTTGTCCTTTTCAAGTGAAGAACTGTAGCTGTGTCCTTACATTTCCTATATTTGCCCTTTTACAAAAACCAAGGCAGAAATTTGTAAAATTTTGTTTTCATGAGTGATTTTATAATATCCTCTTTTTTTTACTATTTTAGAATTTTTACATTAAAGAAAAGCAAATCAAACAAAAACCCCTCTGTTGATTATAGTGAGAAATAGGGAACCCAAATATTGAATATTTAAATATCTTTCCCTTCTAAAGAAATCTCAGATATCTATGTCTGGTATTTTATCCTTTGAATTTACTGAATAGGATGCTCCTCCTGCTCTTTAGTCTGTGTTCCTAGTTACAATTCCTCTGCCGGGGCAGTGACATCCTCCAACTAGACCAGGTTGCCCAAAGTCCCATCGAACCCGGTCTTGCACACTGCTAGGGAGGGGCCATCTACAACTTCTTTGGGCAACCTCTTCCAGTGCTTCATCACCCTCACAGTAAAGAATGTGTGCCTTATATCATGTCTGTATCTATGCTCCTTTAGTTTAAACCCATTACCTCCTGTCCTATCACTACACTCCTTGATGAAGAGTCCTTCTCCATCTTTCCTGTAGTCTCCCTTTAGGTACTGGAAGGCTGCTATAAGGTTTCCTCAGAGCCTTCTCTTCTCCGGGCTGAACAGGCCCAACTCTCCCAGCCTGTCTTCATAGGAGAGGTGCTCCAGCCCTCTGATGATCTTTATGGCCATTCTCTGGAACCCCCCCCGGTGTCTTTCCTGTTCTGAGAACTCAAGAACTTCATACAATACTCCAGGTGGGGTCTTATGGGAGCAGACTAGAAGAGAACTATTACCTCCCTTGACTGGCTGGTCATACTAGTCGCATTGTAATCAACCTGTTTGTATCATAATTATAAAAATAACCCAAATCAAAAGCCTCATAAATCCATTGTAACCTTATGTTATTTTTTTCTGTTGTTATATACTCTTAAAGATTTTAATGGCAGCTACTCTCTTATGAGTTTAATAGTCATGAGAAAAATTATAATTTTTAAGGGAAAAACCCCGCGATAGTAATATAGTAATAAAATAATATTTATGCAAGAATTTCTACATATATCTTAAATTTCTACAGAAATTTATCCATAGTTTCATATGTCATAAATACAACACTGAATTTCTCACAGACAACTTTATAAACTTGTTATGGTATATTAAGAAGAGAAACACAGATTTTTTTTAATTATTTTTATTTTTTTCTGAGAAAAATGTTACAAAATAGTGCAGTGGAATATAAAGATTTTGTTTGAATTGGATCTGTTGCTAAACCATAAAAAGAGAAGCAAGCTCTTTCTTCAGTCTCACATAAAACTCATATAACACTACAGTACAATTAACAGCCTTCACTTTTTTCTATTTCTTTTTCCCCCCCCCCCAAATATGTCATGTATTTTATTAATTTTTATTTCTCTCTGTTGCATGTCAATATTCAGCTCATCTTGATTGTTATCAGCTTTTCGTGAATTGTTAGTGCTGGTAAACACTGAGCTAAAGAGACTTACACTTTTTTCCTACTGATAATCACTGGAATTTACTGAAATGAAAGAACTTTCCAGGAAAATAAAGATAGCTATAATTTAAAAATGGAGAAGCAAAATGTATTAGGAAATGACTCATTTAAACAAATAATTATTTTCATTCAGTCTGCTCCTTCTTTCATAGTATTCATTAACTTCATGATATTATTTGTGTTAATAACATTGCAAATACTTAGAGTAACACAGTGATTCCCAATTACACCGGAATAATCTAAACTAACTCTGTAGAAGGAACTTAATTAGCTTCAAAGTAGTACTGCTTATATGAGATCAGAATTTTTAGTTTTGTAGAAACACCCACAGGTACATGGAAAGATTAAAAATTATGGTGAATAAGAAAAAGTGATATTGGACAAACCGTACACAACAGATCTTTGATTCCACATTAAAATTGTAGCAGTCATGCTGTAATTAAAACTGCCATTTTCCAACAATTGAAAACACACTATAGTAATAATATCTATCAACTATTAATTTATTAAATACTATTATTTCCTTGTTTCTCTAAAGTACACAAAGATATCAACATCAAAATTCACTTGCATTTATAACTGTATAGAATTTTCTGAAGGGGTCAAGCTCAGGCATTTTTATAAAACCTTTTTTTCTAAAATGGCTTTTTGATCAATTTGATTTTCTTTTTTTTTTCTCCTTTGCTTTCTATATTTTTAAAAAGCACATCACAATAAATATTGAGATACTTCTAGATTAAGCAAGATAAATAACCATCTGAATCAGTACAGGCTGGGGGATGACCTGCTGGAGAAGAGCTCTGTGGAGAAATACCTGGGGGTCCTGGTTGATGACAGGTTGGCTATGAGCCAGCAGTGTGCCCTGGTGGCTAAGAGGGCCAATGGGATCCTGGGATGCATCAGGAAGAGTGTGGCCAGCAGGTCGAAGGAGGGGATCCTCCCCCTCTACTCTGCCCTGGTCAGGCCCCACCTGGAGTATTGTGTCCAGTTCTGGGCTCCCTGGTATAAAAGAGACAGGCATCTCCTGGAGAGAGTCCAGAGAAGGGCTACGAAGATGATTAAGGGCCTGGAACATCTCCCGTATGAGGAAAGGCTGAGTGAGCTGGGGCTGTTCAGCCTAGAGAAAAGAAGACTGAGGGGGGACCTAATTAATGTTTATAAATATCTTAAGAATGGGATGCAGGGGGAATTGGCCAACCCCTTTTCAGTGGTCTGTGGGGACAGGACAAGGGGCAATGGCTGTAAACTGGAGCACTGGAAGTTCCGCACCAACATGCGGAAGAACTTTTACACAGTGAGGGTGACAGAGCCCTGGGACAGGCTGCTCAGGGAGGTGGTGGAGTCTCCTTCTCTGGAGATATTCAAGACTCGTCTGGACGCCTATATGTGCAATATGTGCTAGGGAGCCTGCTTTGGCAGGGGGGTTGGACCCGATGATCTCTCGAGGTCCCTTCCAACCCCTACGATTCTATGAAATACGGACTTTTAACTCTTTTTGTACTACTCTTATTAAGACAAACTATCAAAAACTTTTATGAAAACTGGGGTCCTTATCTATATATATATATATACAGTTAATTACTGATTTCAAAAGATGCCAAGGAGAAGTAATTTTAAGCAGTTTCATTAAAGTTTGAGCTAACAGTGACAACAGCTTAGGTCATTGAAGGTATTTAATTTATTTTTTATGCATGTATTTAATTCCTAGGATTTGGTTTTTTGTAGATGCTTGTGAGAATCTCAACAAGTGTCAATTGAAATGCACTTATGAAATTTCTCAATGCCTTTTTTTTACTATTAGAATTTTTTTTTTTTATTTAGATACAAATGAGTACAAAAATACTGAGCAATTTGACTCAGACAAAGGGTTTTTTCAATAGCCATGATCATTTGTGCAGAAGAAAGATTGTTACTAACAATGAATTGCAAACAAAAATTGTAATTCTAGTAGACAGGATTTCATTAACATAGCAGTTTTCACATTTTTTTAGATATTTTTCCTTTTATTCTTAGTCCCATGGTTCATTATCTGTGTTTTTCTCTTTTTTAAAATGTATATTCCTCTAAAAATGAAAGGTTCATGCATTTTTTAGAGCACTTGTTTTTCAGAGTTGGAATTATTGGCATTTGTGTGCACTAAAGAATGACCTTAACCAATGGTGTTCTCCTGCTGACTTTCAACCACTGTACATGGATATAGAAATTCCTTGTTTCTTTGCCTGAATAAATTTAATTACACACTCAGATTCACTCAGTCAATCTCACTTGAGAGTCTCCCAGTAAGAGATACTTACTGACATTCTGTCCTTATTAAGCATTGCAGATTGTTATTGTGAATTAGCCACAGTCATATTCTAAGTGCTTCAGATGGAAAGTTTGTCTGTTGTGCCATGAACATCTTATTTGTATTTGAGCTTCAGATGAATCTCTATGAAGTTTCTGTACTTGGACTTAGAGAACACTCTAAATAATTATACAGTTTTTCTATTTATTTCAAGTACATTTTTCTACTGGTTTTATAAAATGAAATTATTATACAAATTTACTAAACAAAATATTTTTCCAGTAATTTGTTTCATAATTTAAAACTTGCTTATATTTATAGGCAGATTTTAAAAAATGCATCAAATTACCACAACCCCCAAATATACACAAAACATTGCTAAATTTAAGCATAAAATCTGTAAAAATCTATAGAATCTATAATACCTTTGTTTCTCACAATGTAGATCAAAGATTTGTATAAAAATTTATTTTAAACTACTAAACAAACATCATGTTTAACCAAGTCAGACCTCTAAAAGATAGGATTATGATGTCCCAGAATTATAGCTAATAAACCCATAAAAAAGGGGTACATGGAGACACACTCAGTGATGGTGTGCTTTGTATGTATTTAGCAGAATAAACAAGGAGAAATCTCAAGTCAACCAAATGATTGCTTGACCTGTGAATATCTGTAGTGATATTAATCTTCAAAATATTGTACACTCTAGGAAGCAAGAATTAATTAGTTAAATAATAAGGAAAATTGAACTGATTATGAAAAATCACTTTTGATGAAATTCCTTTTATTTCTTTAAGCCTAGAGAAGCATAAGTTTTGTTCCATCATTTCCTTAACATTCTGGTGTACTACTCCTTAGCAAGGAAAGCTGACTTTTTATCCCAAGGGACATATCCTTAATGACATAGCAACAATTTTGTTTTATTTTCTACCTTGAACCACAAAGTAAGATTAAGTGGGAGATGTAATTTTTTTTTTAGCTCTGTTTTTCCCTAGCTTCACACCAATAATGCATACATGGGAAATAAGGGGGGAAGATCAGTTTTAAGGAGCAAATGACAGAAAAAGCAGCATGAAGAGAGTGTATAAGTGCTTAATACAGAAGAAAACAGACCTGCTTCAAATCAGAAAAGTTATGGGGGTGTTGCATTGCGTTCTTAAATTAGGTCTATATGGAAAGGTAGTCTGTGACAAGGTACACAACATAATTAAGCAAGAAGTTAGGGATTCAAGCTGGAGTTCAAGGGATAAAAGATGCACACATCAAAATCAGATTAAGGATTGTCTTGGTATGGCATCTGTGTTCTGCTTCTCAGGGCCCAATGAAATAATTCACCGGAGCATGCCAAGGGACTTAAGGGAAGTCACTTAAAATCGCTCCAGTATCTCTAACAATTTGAGAGAATAGATGGGGTCACAGAAGACTGGGAAACTGAATATATTTGTCTGTGATGTTTGGCAGGGGGTTGGAGATTTATTATTTTTCTTATGGACTGTAGGATTAGATGTGACATTTCAGAACCGCAGCAGGATGATTGACTCCGTCTGACAAAGCATCTCATAAATAAACTAGAATTTAGTTGTTACAGCCATTCAAGGTGGCTGGAAAATGATTCTTCAAGAATAGTTACCAATGGTTAGTTCTTTTGTTGTGAAGCACCTTAAACTTGAAAAGGGTGTCTCTTAAAGGTCAGATTTTCATTAATGTTATGGTAGAAAACATGTAACTTCTAAAATTTGCAGATGATACCTGACAGAAGGAGATGCAATTTGTCAAAGACACTCACGTTTCATAATGGTGTTGAAAAATTAGTGCAGGATCTGAAAAAAAAAGGAAAATGCTGAAACAAAATCAAAATGCTGTATTTTTAAAGCACTGATGCTAATGGCGAATGTATGGGTAGGCATGTCAGAGTGGAGGTAAAGGAGTGACCATGTATCACACACAAAGTAAGTATCAACACTGTGACACTTGTGCAAAATAAGCAAATCTCATTTAGGAATGCAATAAGATTTTTTATTTTCTAGATATTCTACATCTGGTAAACAGAGAACAAACATCTCTCCGTAGATGTGAAAACAATTTCTATCACAGAATACAGCACAATTTTTATGGTAGAAGAGTGAGAAAAAGAGTTGTAGGACTAAGTTATCGACTGAACTTCTTGCTTGATTTTGGTTGAAGTAAAACAAAACCTAAAGAATAAATACAAAACAGGATGTAACCTTTTACCTACTGGGTGCAAAACCAGCATCTGTTAGATGTCTTGTCTACCTAGAGGTAAATTTCACAGTTAAATGCTAGTTCTCTGTAAAGAAAGCTTCAAGTTTTAGTCACAACTGCAGACAACTGGCATTAGGAAGGCTCCTTGGGTTATCCAGTAATAAATGTTCAACAGCTAAACAGAGAAAGTTTTCTTGACTCCTCTGTAACAGTGTTTTAAGAGGGGAACTCAAGGTCAAAGTATTTACATGCATACATAGATGCAAAGATGCAACATGTCTTCTGAAAAGCAGGGTTCAATGTTATCTTTTAAAATCTACCAAGGGAAAAGCTGATGGAAAGATTTATGTTATAACTACTAATTAGAACTCTTGCCCAGAATGAGAAAAGTTTTGAAACTTCATCCATTAAGTATCATTAACAAAACAGCAGGAGGTTTGATTCATTTTACTCTATGCAGTTTTTCAAAGTTATCACAAACCCTATGAGCTTCTCATCCTGAAGCATCTTCATCAAGCTTCATGAGACATCCCAGAGTATGCAATGTTTTCTCTTATTTAAACACTTTGACCTGAAAACAAACAAACAAAATTGCTCTGAGATGGTAACTATGTCTCAATGTTACATGAGTCTCACTGTCCATGAGAAGATAAGGGCTGACTCCTGGACAGTGTACACTTGACTGACTTTTTCTAGTGAAAGGATTTGTGTCTATTGTGGTGAAATTATGGACAATTGGACATATTTCTCAATAGACATGATTCATATCTTAAGACTAGGATATCATTGTACAGAATACCATGGAAGACTTTTAGACATTTCCCTAAGAAGAATGCAGTGCTCCTCAAAATAACAGAAAAATGCAAAACATACAGAAAAGACCTAAGGCAAAACAGCTTTCTCCTTTTCTCAGAATCTGACTTGTAAGTATGGATAGAACAACAATTTCATGTCATATAGGAGAACGTATCTGCTGATAAGGTATTATTCTGTACGACCACTGGTACTTACTTTAAGTAAAAAGCAAAATCCTATTTGCATTAATAAAATCATGCATACAAAAAATATTGGTTCAGATCTGCTTAAAAATACATCTTGTTACATAAATTTTCTGTGGAACAGTATCAATGGTAAAAATTACATTCAACCCATTGTACCTGAGGACATATCATATCTGCTAAATGTGTAAATACAAGCAATAGTAAGGTTAGAGTATCTCAAGTTTAGTAATTTAACTAGTCTATATTGTTACAGTGGATTTAGGCAGAAGTCTGTATATTAC
Organism: Porphyrio hochstetteri; assembly: GCA_020800305.1. Classification (NCBI taxonomy): domain Eukaryota; kingdom Metazoa; phylum Chordata; class Aves; order Gruiformes; family Rallidae; genus Porphyrio; species Porphyrio hochstetteri. The sequence continues at coordinate 179,381,580 of CM036905.1, read as the reverse complement.
TGTTTATGGTGGTAAATGCAATTTCTTGTTCCAGAAAATGAAAGTGGGACCTAAGCTACCAGTCATGTTTCTTTCATGTTCTAGTTGAATTGAAAATGAATAGTTAAAACAGCACTGTTGGCATCATGGTCATGTTCAAAAAAGCCAGTAATGCACAGTTTCTTATCTATTTGCACAGAATTCACATTTGATCTTGACTTAAGAACTAACGTAAAGAACATAGACTGCTAATTTGAGTAAGACATTAAAGATGCATCAGAAAAGTTAGTCTTGGCACATCCTGGATCTTAATTGGATGGAATCAAAACAGAGTCGATTAAGCCACATTTGTTAAAATTTGGTTTTATTAATGTCATATTTGCTATGTTCATATGCCTATTGGAAAAAAAGATCAAATTATTTGGCCAGCTCTAGCTGTAATGTACTACAGAAAAATGGCTGACAATAAAAAGGGCATACTGCAAACTTTTTCTCATTTTGCAATATAATTGTAAGACAAAGTTACACCAAATGGAAGGTGTAATATTTTCAAGTGCGAAGCAACCTAATGAAGGAGCAGAGTATGTTTTGTCAAAAGGTGAGATTGAGCTCAACTTATTTCAGACAACTGCACTGTAGACACCTACAGCAGTCTATGTTGCAGTTTAGACACTGTACTTGAGAAACAGACATTTTCATGGAGAATTTCATGTCACTTCGGAATTAAATGAATCATACTTTGGAAAAAAAATTACAATATTAACTAGATTTTTCTAGGAACCTTGAATTATTCTCTCAAATGTGAACATCTGATGTTGGTTAGATGAATCGCACAGTATTATTGAAGTCATGAAGTCATTTCTGTTCTGGGTGTATCAGGCAATCAAAGAGGATGATGAAGAACCATCAAAGAAACACTAGGGAAATCACCAGAGGGAATTTGGATTACATCAAATGATCTATTTAGGTAGGACTAGTGAAATATCAGTGCCATTGTATACAGAAAAATGAGATTTCATTTGAAATTCTGTATATCCACACTCAAGAAATATGTTTAGTACATGAAGGGAAGGACAACAGAAGTGATCAGGAACATGGACATTTAAATCGAATATGAGAGTTTGGTTTATAATATGTTCATCTGTAATATTACATTACGAATTAAAGGAATGAAAGGTTAAAGATTTCCCCCTCCCAACTGAATCAGCTTGCAAAAAGTAATTCTAAACAGGGACTGATCTCTTGATGAGGAAAAGATTATTTGATATGTTTGCTGATGTTCTTTTTTTTTAATTGCATGAATAGTGATTTCAAACTATATGTGGTTTTAGATAATTGTATATTTAATATAAATTCTAGTGGCAGCATTTTTTATTCTGAAAATGAGTTACTGTTTGTAGAAAAACATCATGCCTGTGGTAGATTTTTTTGTTAAACCTTTGCTGTCTCTCTTTTAACACAGTTTGTTGTTTGTTTGATGGTTTGTTTGCTGGGGTTTTTTTTAATTTATCATCATTAGTATTACTAAAGAAGTTGTCTTTCATATGAGTATTAATGTTTATTGCTTATTGCTTACTATTCAACTGTTGAAAAATCTATATATTAAATTTTAACAACACTGTATAGTTTTCTTTATTCAGAAGTAAACATTTTCCAAAATGATTGCTCTAAAGACGTATCAATCATTTATTTTTGTCATTCTAAACCTATTAAGAAGTTAAGTAGCAAACAGTAAGCTGTAGGTGTCTTTTGTAGATAAGTCTAATCAGTCCTTTGAAAATACCTTGTAATCTTGTTTGCTTCTATGTGCCTTTTATTTATTACCTGAAATTACTTCCTCTTCTCCAACTCTGTCTTAAAACCTTTTTCATTTGTTTTCTTCTCTCTTCATTGATCATGGCTAATAAGTTTTTCTAACAATCTTTTCTTCGTTAATCTATCTCTTCCTTAAACTCACGCTTTATTTGGATAGTTAATCCCTCTTCAAAACTTTTCCTGACAACTTCAGGTTTTATCTCTCTCCTGTATCTTCTGCCATTGTGATTGGTTATGCTCTATCAGGGGAGTCTTCTACTCTTTCCCTCTGCTCTTTTGTGTTGCTAAGTCAGTCCTTCAAAAACCTCTCATACTTTTGGGCACTATTGTCAGTTTAATATCTAGTTTTATTTTTCAGAAATTCAAATATGGTTCTGTGTCTGAATATGATCCCCAGGGGCTCAGTATTGGGGCCAGTTCTTTTCAACATATTTATTAATGATCTGGTTTGAGGGATCAAGTGTAAGCTCAGTAAGTTGGTGAAGCCTTTTTGGCTGTCTCTAATCACTTCCCTGTCCTGCATACATTTTGACATATGTTTGAGAACAATTTATTTCATGATACTTCTGGGCACGAGGTGAGGCTGACTGGTCAGTAGTTCCCATAGGCCTCTTTTTTACCCCTTTTTAAAAATGGGTGTGATATTTGGTGAGGACTTCACCTCACTGCAATGAATGAGGTTATAACATCAATAAGGTAGTTGAGTTATATCTTAAACAATTTTTTAAAAAATTGTCTCTTAAAAGAAAATTAAGAAAACGATGTGTAGGTTATTAAGATCAAAATAAGATTGTGTTGGCTTGCTGCTGATGTAAAAGATTGTCAAGAAAGGGAAGTGAGTTTAAACACAAAAATAAGAAGTCTAGTTGAAGTTTAAGGGCATTTAAATAAAACATCCACCTATGTCCTGGAAATTAAGGTCTACCATTTGACAGAAGATCTAGGACTAACCAAGAAAATATAATTTGGTAAAGACATGGGTTATAAAAATGAATGTTATAAAATATTATAAAAATTAAAAGAATTTTAACAATTACCCTCCAACTTCAGTTTACTGATAAAATATTCACGTCTATATCTGAATAGCTGGATGGCTTGTTTTGTACCTATGAAAACTGCAAGCAAAAGCAAATCAGGTTGAAAATAAATGTAGCTGCTGTAATCAGAATACAAAATGGTATTTCTACATGGGAGGAGATTTTTCTTTAGAAGAGTGGAATTGATTCTGATTCTCCATTTGAAGACTCTGGGGTTAACTGGTTCTGTGAGGAGGAAAGAATAAACTCATCACTACCTATTTAACTAAATACCAAACAGACCCCTCCATGTGAATGTTCCCATTTGACCTTTATGGATTTTGGTTCCTGTCATTTATGTCACAGCCTATTCTACCTAACAAATCTATTGCAATTTCCTGTAATTGTATTGCTATCCTTAAATAGTCAAATTATCATTTTAATCTTCAGTATATAATGCAAGTAGCTGAGCTTGGAAGCTGATTAATATATTTCCATATAAATCAGGAAATTTTTAAAATAAGTAGGTATTAAATTTACATTTTTGTAAGCACAAGCCTCATAAAGAATAGATCCAGTGGCTCCTTACGAGTTTATATATTATCTATATTTGCTACAATTCACACTCGACATCACAACAGTCATGTAGGGGATACTGTAACTGTCAGGTAAGTGACAGCAAACTTGTAGGAAACCAGACAGTAGAACCCCTGTGAATATAAGAGCTGAGCTATGCAGAAAGAGACCTTCAATAAGCTGACTTTCTGGTAATAACTGCATAAGGCTTCTGCAGGACTTCCATATTCATAACGCTAATTTCTTTTATCTGTCAGTGGATTTGAATTATATGGCAGAAGAGCTGTTGTTCCAGTATTCAGTGTAATACAATGATTTTTTACAAAGGAAATATAGGGCAAATTTTATTTATTTGCTTGTTTCATTTTAGCAGAACACACTGAATAGTGTTTACATTTTCATCATTTGTTTTTAGGCTTGGCTGTTTCAGTTTATATCATTAATTTGCCACTTCTTTCTGTTGTTTTGTCCCTCTAGGTTTGTGTTGGTCATTTTTAAACACTAATCTCTAATTAGTAATTATAAAATAATATGATGCAAATAATTCTAATTGCTTTAAAACACCAAATATGCATTGCTACAATGAGTATGTACACCACTTCTGCATTGTCAGAAGATAACACAGTTGCTTGCTAGTGCAACTTTTAACTTCTGGTTTATATTGTTACTATCAGAAAATATTCTACAGGCTGGTACTACATGCCATGGAACAAAAAGGGCACCATGTACGGTGGCTGAATAGATAACACATGTCAACAGTGAGAAGTACAGTAATTTACTTTAATAGAAACATTTGAAGTTGGTCTGAGTCACTTATCAGAGCCCAGCAGCTTATTTCATTAGCATTTTCATATTTCCTTATGTTTTTAAAATCAGTCTGAGCAAACAGTAAAAAGTTCATGTGTAATTTATTCTAATGCCTTTTTTGGGATGTATTTTTAGAGAGAAAAAACAGAATTAATACTTTAGTCTATTGCAGTATAAGTTGACTCACATGATAAGTATGGAAGTCTAACATCTATGTTTTAGCTATCTGGTGGGATGCATATTTGAAATTATGTCTTTCAAAATCCTTAAGAAATTTCAACAGAATAATTTTGGTGAACTTGATACACAACTGTAGGACACTGTAAAACCAAAACAGTGGCAGTATGACAAAAAACTTACGGCTTGGTAAGAATAGTGGAGGCATGACAATCATTCATCATTGTCCTGGGTGTGGCTAGGTTAGGGTTAATTTTCACCAGATGTTGGGATGAGACACAGCTAGGACAGCTGATCCAAACTAGCCAAAGTATATATCCCAGACCATATGGCATCATGCTCAGTATGGAAGGGGACTAGTCAAGGAGGGACAGTGTGGCTCCAGTGGCTCAGGGACAGTCCAGCTTCGGGATGCCTCTGAGTATGCAGTTGATGGTGAGAAGCTGTGCTGCTTATCACCGGTTTTGTATATTCTGTTACAAATATTGTTGTTATTTACCCATCTCTCTACTGTTCCAGTAAACTGTCCTCATCCCAACCCACTAGGTTTGCCTTTGTCTTCCGGTTCTCCCTATCCTGCCAGGGCAGGGTGGGTGGGGTGTGAGCGAGTGTCCTGATGGGGTTCAGTGGTTGGATGAGGATAACCATAGCAATCATACAGCTAAAGTTCTCTTTGAAGCAGTAGAAGTTTCAAGGATAGAACTTAACATCATGAAAAAAATGTGTTTGCAGAGCAGAAAATAATGCAAAACAGAACAGCTTTGAAGTAAAAGCATCTTCATATATTATTGTCAATGAGGAATGTGCATTTTATTTTGTGTAATAATTTACAGTTATGAATGGAATTATACTAAGTTTTGTCAGGTTCACTTTGACAGACTTTGTTTTTAGCCATTATTGTCATTATCACCATTGCTATTACTCAATTTGGTATGCAGTCTGAGCACACAGTGTCATTCCTTATGTCAAATATGTTTGTCTACATCCATTAAAGAAAAGGAATCAATTTTCTGTACAAGAGAAATCAAGCAATCAAAAGAAAAAATAACTAATTGCATAAAGTTATAAAATTTGTAAGTAAATCCACACTCACCTTGAAACATGTAACTGAGTAAACACTTAATAATTGAGAAGACAGAACAAGGCCTAGTTCAGTTACAGACATTCAAACCAATTGTGAATGTAGATGAGAAGAATCCCATCTGAAATGGTTTACAGGAAACCAAACAAGCAAGCAAGCAAACAGAAAAGCAGATGAAGACAGTTTTTATTTTACATGTGGTGTGTAGGTATTTAATATTATTTCATAACATGAAGGATAGATGTTCACCACCACCCACAGACACTCTTTTTTTTTTTTTTCTTTTCACTTAGTGTTAAATTCTGTAACAAGTCACTTAGCCTCTGTCTCTAAGATTTGGCAAGTATATTGTGGTGTCTTTTCTTCATTTCACATTCTGGTAAGTGTCTGATCAATTTTTGTGTAGAACAGCAGCTTTTAAGAGTGGGAAGGGTTTTTTTCGGTTTGGTTTGGTTTGGTTTTTTTCACTAAGCATTAATGCAGTGCTTTATTTTGGAAAAAATGTGAAATGTGATTCTTGGAAACCTTTTTGTTAAAAAAATAGAGGGATTTACTGAAATGTCCTCAAAAGTACTCCGTAAGTTCTTTGTAGAATTTTCATCCTTCCTTAACTGGCTACTGTAATTTTACTGTTTTGTAAGCTTGTATACAGGAAATAAAAGTGATCAAAAACTAGGTGCTACATATTATGTATGAAATTCATTGTTGAGTGATTTATTGGAACCCAGTAACAGTCATTGTCCATTCTAAAACTGGGCTATTGCTTAGCCCAAGAGTCAATTTAATATTATCTGAAATTAAATGGGAATTTTATGGCTGAAATGAAGTGCAAAAAATAAATTTGAATTCACAAATTTTACACTTTTTTTTTATTAAAATATGAAATTAAGAATATAAGTAAGGAAAGAAAATGAAATTAACTACTGGCTTCTATGGAGAAGACATCCTCTTTCTTTGTTGAAAAACTCAGGATTTAGTGTGCAAAGATGAAGTGTGGAAAGCATGAGAACAATGGGGATATAGTTCAAGTGGTAAATCATCCAACACCAAGTTGGAGCTGTGATTCTTCTTTCCTAACCAAAAGGAGATAATGTTCTAAGAGCTTCAGTTAGATTATATCAACTGGACTGAAACCTTAGTCTTAAGTGTCTTGCCCTACAAAGCTTGAGATATTGTTTATCCTTTTAAATAGTAATTGCAGCCTAACATTCCTGTTCCAAAAAAGTTAAACAAAATATTGATAAGCCAATATATGCATAGGTTTCCAAATCTGCTTGTAGATTTGTGAAGTATCACATGTTATTCAGAATCTCTATTGTTCTGTTCAGTCTGCATAGCTCTAAAAAATCTTGAAGCCAGACCTACTGAACACCCCTTGACCTTTTGTTCGTGTCTTGATACAGAATTCTTCATTTGAGGAAACTTAAATATGATCTACTTTTTTTATAGACATGCTGTTGCCCACACTGCATGGTTCACATGGTCTCTGACACCTGTGAACTTATCAACTGTTTCTCAAAGTTATTTGGGAGTGTGGTCACTGCTATTGGCTAAACCATCCAGTGAATATTCTAACAGTGTGAGAGCATAAATAAATATGTCCTAAAATAGTGTTTTTGAATTTTACCTGGTGTTTCTTAATTTATATATATTTGTGGTAGGTTCACCTTAGCTGGACACCAGGTGCCCACCAAGTCTCTTCTCTCACCACTAACACAGGAAGGGGAGAAAAATAAGACAGAAAAAAAAACCCATTGGTGAAGATAAAGGCAGTTTAATAAAGCAAAAGGCCGCAAAAGTCCACAAAAGAAAGCAAATAAAAACCCAATATATTTATTTTCTACTTCCCATCATCAGGTGATGTCCACTTCCTGGGAAGCAGGGCTTCAGTGTACATAGTGGTTGCCCCAGAAGACAAATGTCCTAAATAATGAATGTTCCAACTTCCTCCTCCTTTTCCTTGGCTTCTTATTGCTGACCAGATGTCACATGGCATGGAATATTCCTTTGGTTAATTTGGGTCAGCTGCCCTATGTCCCCTCCCAAGATCTTGGCCACCCCCAGCCTACTAGTGAGAGGGGGAGAAATGTTGGTGCTGAGTCAGCACTGCTTAGCAGTAGCCAAAACACTGATGCACATTTCAACACCTTTCGGCAAAGCATAGCATCATTAGGACTGACATGGGGAATATTAACTCCATCTCAGCCAGACCAAATACAATATTCATCAACTGTTGATAAACACTTATTTCCTGCCTACTTAAGTAAGAGTATTACAACTGTGATTTATGGAATCTTGAGGGTCTTGAAGCATATTTAAATATATAACATCTGTCAGATAAAGGAGAAGGAAAAGTTTGTGAAAGAAGAGAGGCATATATATTTCAGTTGGACCTGAACATGCTCTAAGAAACATTCTATCTATATAAAAATGATGCAGAAGGGTAATTTAGAACCTCATCCTTCTTAAAATGACAATTTCCCTTATAGCATACATGCATTTAATGGACACAAGTCCTTTCTGTTGATCCAGTATAGATTGTATTGATTTTTGTGTCCCATAGTTATTCTTACAAAGGACAATTCAATATTTAGAAATAGTAGAATATTTAACAGAAAAATACAAAGCACAAGATATCCTGGAACCTTGTGCACAGGAGATTCTTGTGGTGAGTATGGATTTAGATACCTTAAAGAATTAGATAAAACCCGGTGTCCTGAATGAATGAACTAGATTTCCCAATGTATGTAAACAGAACTGCAAACTCAACATATTTTTTTCTCCACTGAGCTCCAGCTGAAACTGTTGGCAAATGCAATATAGAATATTTTGGATCAATATAAAAAGAATTTTAAAATTAATTTTCTAGTTTTTAAAAATAATTAAAATCATATATATTCAGTCTATCACTGGCATAAAAAATCTTGTACTGGAGCATTTCATAAATGTGAAGCAATGTTAGCAGTTACTGATCCTGGGAAAACTAAACTTGCCATTCTGGCAAAAAAACAAACTTTTTCCATTCTTCTGGACTGTAAGACCTCCTACCTCTAGTTCTATCTACTGTTTCAGTCTGGTTTCACTATATGTATATCTCATACTGATCTGATTACATACGTGTTGTAGTTCTGTATTGAAAGGGCACAAAAATACAATGTAAGAGAGCCTGAAGCTCAGGGATCTTTTGTATTATTATTATTTTTAGCCAATTTAAATGCCCACTGCCAAACACATTTTACTTCAGCTGTTAGAGAGTAAAAATAACATATATCTTCAACTTCTTTTGTACAAAATTTTGAAGGGGACATAGCCAGGACAGCTGAGCCCAACTGCCCAAAGGGATATCCCATACCTCATGATGCCATGCTTGTCATATAAAGCTTTGGGGGGAAGAATGAAAGGGGAACATTCAGAATTACAGTGCTTGTCTTCCCAAGAAACCATTACACATGAAGGAGCCCTGTTGTCCTGTTTCCTGGAAACAGCTGAATATCTGCCTGCCCATGGGCAATGGTGAATGTATTCCTTAGTTCGCTTTGCTTGTGTGTGGCTTTTGCTTTACCCATTTAACTGTCTTTATCTTATCCCATGAGTTTTCTTACTTTTACTTTTCTGATTCTTTTCTCCATGCCACTTGGTAGGAGCGAGCAAGTGACTGCATGGGGCCGTGCTGCCTACGAGCTTTAAACCATAGCATTATTCATAGAATTTATTCAAAATTTAATGAAATAAAACTGAAAATAAAATGCACATAAACTAATATATTTGCCATAAAAAGTTAGTTTATCAATTTATTTTTGATCCTGAAGAAATATCAACACAAATTACTTACTATGGTACAAAAATACTATAGCTAGCATTACATTTATAAAGTTTTAAATATAAAGAGCATGTTCTTGTAAAAGAAGTAGCAATATTTCTAAACTGTCCCTACCTATGAAATGGAGGTCTTTGTGTATTAGTGTAGCTCACTATTTTTGCTTAATTGAGATCCTATGTAATAAAAGCATAACCTCTATACGTATTTTAATTAATAATTCGAGCTTTTGGGGCATGCTATCAGATGGGCCCTATCATGTAATTTTCTTTTAAGTTGCCACTGCTTGTAGATGTGTTTGCTGTTACCAAGTGACAGTTGCAATTTTGTCTTTATAAAGGCTGGATTTTTTTTTCTCACCTTGAAGATCTTTTTGTGAAAAATGCAGAACATATCTGTGACCCCAAAGTGCAGCTGCAGCAATAGCAGACAATATAGGATACCATTTTTTTTTGTGATGAAGCATGCCAAGGTGAGCTAAATCTGACAAACTGATTCTCCCATAGTCACACATGTATGCTGCTTTTCCTGGACTGGAATGTACTGGAAAGGCATAGCTACGTTTACTGAAGAGTAGAAAACTCATGCATTACCTACGGAATACTTAGTAGACAACACATCAGTCTTTAGTTGGTTAAACAGGACACTGCCCTTTGCTGCTTTCTAATAACTCAACTATAATTGCATTCTAGAAAATAGTATCATCTTTTTGTTTAAGCTGCAATTCAGGTACTCTCTCTATTCATACCTTGTACAATTCCCCTAAAAGTATGTATACCTTGTCCTTAAATAAACTAATAATATATTAATCTCCAGTTTGTGAATCAAATATTTATATGGTAATAAAGTTCATATAGCAAATTACAGTTGGGCATGAAAAAAAAAAATAGTATCTCAGGTACAGAATCTATGAACTTTCTTCCAGTAAATATGTAAGTAAAATACTTCTAATGAAGCAATAAAATAGATTGTGAAATTCATCTGTTACCTTGCTTGACTCATTTATTACCACCAGTTGGAATTTAATACAGTCTAAAATCTGTTCCACCATTTTCCTTAAACACATTTCCCGGTGATGAAAAACATTTTCTTTCCTGCTGTTATTTTGTAACAGGGAAGCATTATATTAATTTAAGAACAAATCCTTTCATTCTCTCTATTACATTGATCACATACAAAATCCAAATCTGTGGATAGAAGCAATTTCCCCTACCTCAAAATGAGTTCACTGTTACAATGAAATGAAGAGCAAGTGAAAAAGCTCCAGCTGTTCAAGAAGGATTCTGTGTTGAAGCTCGCAATGCACATGTCATTTGTTCATGAAGATTAAGGCAATTAATTTTTTGTTGTTTTCCACACCTGACAAATCAATCAGACAATGATATAATCAGTAACAACAAAGGTTTAATGGAACCCACAGTAAACAAGACTTAATTATTGCACTCTCCCCATAGGGGGTGCAGTCTAGGCAACTAGACTGTAAGGCAGATTAATTTTGCCTCTTTTTACTTTTTGTGTTCCTGTAGAGATCTCTATAGCAACTGAATTAAATTATATGTGGAGTTAATAGCTACAGACATTTATAAATTAATAATGCTGCAAAATTGGACTATGTTTTTTTTCTGGAGATAGAACAGCCTTCCTCATTACACAGAGAGTCTTGAAGCAAGACTAGTAATGATATATAGAAAGTATAAATTTAAAGTACATTAAAATTGGCTACAGCATTTATTTTCCAAACTAATTCTGAATAGAAAGTTACATAAGCACCTTTACCATTGTCCTGATCTTCTTTGCAAAGGATTGTACTCTTTTTTTAAAAAGTACATTGCATTCTGCAAACATAGTTAAGCCTGAGCTTGTTTTCTAGCATGCTGCTTCTGCTATGACAATTCCATTCTATGGCTGAAAGGTGGCTACTGAGTAACAAAACTACTCATTATGAGTAGGAAATTATAATGAATATGTATAGTTAATCTGTATAAATATGAGAAATTTGGCTTTAATGGGGGCACACATTCGGAGGAGAGATCCCCTGTGTGCCCTGCGCTGCAATACAAGATACCTGCTTAGTAGTCACCAAGGCTATTGAGTTTTGATTCCAGCTTTCCAAGGCATCAATTACAGTCTGACCCAAATTCTCTGAGAGTTTAAGTGTACCATATAAATCTCAGCAGAATCATAAGAATGAAAGGTATTGTGCCTACTCTAAGTCTTTTAAATCCATGCTTCCTATGTAACCTGTAGGCATGGATATCATGACATGCTCATGATATGACAGCCCTAAGAGCTGGTATTGCAAAGGGACTTATGAAGGACTCAGATGAGTAGCATCTATTTCAGTTTCTTAAGAAGAAATCTTCAAACTTCAAGGTTCTCATTGAAGTACCTCATAATAAGAGGATAACAGTTAAAGTACCTTCTCTTCCATCCTGAAGTTGCTTACACAACTAAAATTCTGTTTATGAGAATCCTAAAAACAGTTTGATATTAAGAGTTAAGTAAAAACAATTTGGATTCCTCCCTGTTCACAATCAGAGCATAATCAGTTTCCTATAGGGAAACTTTAGAGACAACTTTAATAATAATAATGACAACAACAATAATAATAATGATAACAAAGTATGAAACCAGGATGACTTCAAGAATGACAAGTCAGATGGGTGTTTGAAAAATAAATGTATTTATTATCTCATAAAATGAGATATTATGAGAATTTTATATAATTGATAGTAAAGATACAGTATATGTGATTTAGAGCTTAATAACGTTTGCATAAAGAGACAAGAATGACATGGGTGTGGTAAATATTAAATGGAGAGAAAAACAACCCTCCATCATTGTCAAAATCAGAATCATACATAGACACTGACTTCATGTGCATAAAGGGGATTGATTATGGTCCTCATTCTAGTCCTGTGCTTGTATCAGTGATATGCAAGAGTGCATAAAATTTTTAACCATCAAAATTCAGAAGAACAATGAAAGAATGGCAAATAAGGAATTATATTGTTTTCTAATATTAGGGTGACCAATTGTTAAAACAATAATTACTACCAATTAATGAGGCAAAATTTTATATCATACATTTATACTGAGAATATAGTCTAGTGCGTTCTGTGGCAAATGGTCTTCTAAAGTTCAGAATAGCAGGTAAAAGTAAAGAAGTTAGAATGATAACTGTTCTTTCATTTTTAAACCTGAAACTCTGCTTGACCCCAACTTTTCTGGAATAAAACATTTTGTAACAAGTATCCTGTTGTTTCAGACAGACAGACTGAGGTATAATAAGGTCTAGTGCCTAGAAGCTGATAATAGGTTCATTTGGATTAGAAATAAGGAACATACTTTTAACTGTGATGAAAATAATCTGCTGTATTTGCAAGGTGTGGTGGAGAATCCATCACCAAAGGTGTTTGCTTTCCTGGAAAATCTGCTCTAGTTCACAATCAGATTAATTCAAAGAATTACAGTGACTTCTGTTTTACTGAAGCCAGACTAGATAATCACTGCATCTTAAGGTTTTCTAATCTGTGCATCCATTTATTATAAACACAGACTAGAATAATATTGACAAGGAAAGAGTATAATAGAATCTTGTTTACATGCTGTAAAGTTGAATTTCTTGCCACTGCCATAGTTTTCAAGGAAGAAACAATTACTTAGGCTTTGTGTGATAGATGAATTTCATCCAGGTTCACAGTTGTGATGGCTTAACCTCAATAGGGAGTGAGGCACCACACAGCTGCTCCCTCATTTACCCCTGCCACCCTGATTAGGATGAGGAAAGATGAAAGAAGAGTAAAGGTAACAAAGTTTGTGGGTCAAGATTTAAAAAAACAAAAGTAAAGTTTGGTAAGTGAGGGATAGGTGGAAGAAGATAGAAAAAAACCAAACCAAAACAAGTGATGCAAAGGTCATAATTCATCACTTCCCATAGGTAGACTGATACCCTCCCAGTTCCTGATGGCAAACCATCCACCCTTTCTTCTTCGTTTTTGGTGGTGGGTTTTCTGTTGGTTTTTTTTTTTTTTTTCTTTTTTTCCTTTCCCCTAAGCATGATGTTGTATGAATGGAATATCTCTTTGGTTAGTCTGTCTAGCTGTTTCCTGTAGCCTCCCAACATAATGTGCCCCCCTCTTCCCCCAGCCCCCCCAGTTTATACACTTAGGGGACAAAGCGAAAAACAGAGAAGGCCTTGATTCTGTACAAACACCATTTGGCAAAAGCTAGAGCACTAGTGTCTTAGCAGTACAGTTTGTTGAGAGCTAACATAGATATTTTTAACCACTGCTCATTTATTGCAGATATACAGCCACTGTGAAATACGGCCACAATAATGGGTTAGTCTTAAGGTCAAGCCTTAAGATTCAGGCCTTGGAAAAAGAGAATGTGGGTTAAGGCCCTGAAGGGCAGTTGCTCTGCCCCATAAGCTGCTGAATAAATAATGATATCTATTAGTCCACTGGTAACTTTTATTTTGAAGACTGTCTTTCATATGTTGTTTCACAGGTACCAAAAGGAAATATTTTCTTTACGTTTCAAAGAGTGTTGCAAATATGAAAAACAAAAAAAATCCGTTTTCATTTCTACAGAGGAAAAAACCTCCGTCTGTCACCCCGCATCCAGTGATCTTTACTGCTGCTGAAGTGAGCAATCATTAAATTATCCCAGGATATTAGTAAATATATATCACCAAATGTTAAACCAAATCCCTGGTTGTTAAATTTAAATCAAATCACACAATGATGAAGACTATTGTTTATATAGCCATGGTTAAAAAGATACCAGAATGTCACAATTTGGTTGTCCGATAATTGTGTTCTACTCCGTTCAGAGGCAAGGCAAGTATTGATCCTGGAATTGGTTAATGCATGTGTAGGGCTTTGACAACAACAAAAAAGTAGTGTTATTTCTGATTTCTAATACTACTTCTAATTTATTATTTTAGATGTTATTGTTGTTATCAGTACTGTTAATAGTAGTTTTTATTATTATGATTATAGCCATGCAGAGTGCTTAATTAATATAAATCAAATATTCTTACAGAAAGCTATTACTTTGATATTTTCCCGTAGCAAAGATTAACAAAGTTTTAGAATTCTGTAGGTGAATAGTAGATATTCTCTCATGTGGTTATTTTAAACTTGAAATTTAATAGCATAAAGAAGTGCTCTCTTGAGGTATTTCAGCTATATGATTGCAGGTAATCCTTGTCTGAAAAACATAAGTAATGCAACAGGGGTATTTTTGTCATAATATAATCATATCCCTAAGGCTGTAAAAGATACAAGATTTAGCAGAGTATCTATAATTCCCAAGGGGGGTGATTATTTCCTGACAACTACCACTAGATTTGCCTTGCTACATTTATAAGAAATCTGCATTGTGTGAGATAATGCAGCTTAATTTCCTAGAAGATAAAGTCAGTTTGACAGCAGTTTCGGCACGTTTCACATGAAATAATCTGACATTATGAAATAAATTTATAGTGTTCTCTAGCCATTGAGAATGCTCCCCTAATTCAGTGATTCAGTGTACTAATAAAGAGGACCAAAGTGTTATGGCTAACAACCTAAGGATATTGGGAATTTACAATAATACTGGAAAAACATTGCAGAAATTTAAACATCTGTAGAAAATAATACATTTATTGTGGTTTTTGGGTTGTTTTTCTGGGGTTTGTTTGGGTTATTTTTTAATTCTAGAATATTGTAATCTACATAGATTTTTACACTGTGCTTATAAGAGTTCAGATGGAACTGGGCAACCTTTAATCTAGTTTTTTTGGATATTAGCAGAGAGCAATGTAACATCTCTTAGCTCAACCATGGCAGGTGTACTTTGTTTCCTGGTATAATTTTGAAGTCTTTTTTAAGAAGTCACTTCTACAAAGCTGCTGATATCCAAGTTATCAATTTTAAGGTTAATTTATTGTGTCCCCATAACTCTGCATCACTGCAGATTCAGCTGATAAAGAACTGGGCAGAACAAAGGATGGCATTTATCTAACCTAAGTAACATAAAAAGTTAGACACTAATTATCTAAGCTCATACCTTCACCATTAGTAGGGAAAAAGAAATCTCTAGATAGTAGATCTTATTGTTCCTTTATCACAGATTTAATTGTTTCTTTATGCAAGACTTTTTCCTCCCAACATACAGTGTTCATCTTTTAAGAAACACAATTTTGTTGTCATCAAGACTCTAAGTTGTGCAAACCTCCATTGAAGTTAGCTTTTGCTGTGAGAATAATATTCACAAAAAATAATAAGTGATAAAGCATGTTATCATCAGCTCTTCCTACGCACTGATAAATTAAGAGATCTCTAATAATACGTAGTATCACAGGCCATAATTAATTGAACATTGTCTATGTTAGAAAAATGCAAAGAAGAAAACAACCCCACCCAGCTGCTAATTCACACGCAGAAGATGAGATAAGAATATCCAAAAAAATCACAAATCCAGAGAAGTTTAAAGACCGTTAAATTTAAATTACAAACAATCTACTACTTCTTTTCCAAATTGGCACTTTCAAAAGAAATATTCAAAAGAATGATGGTTCCAAAAATAAATAACAAAGGATTTGCTGACAGATGTGAGTTTGCATCTCTTTGCTGAGCTTTTAGTCAAAATCACAAAACGGGAATAGGGCTTATTCTTATTCATCCTAGCACATTTTTTTTATTGGCTCAGAAGACTGAACTGGGTTGGATATCAAAGTTAGAAATTACTTACTACAATGTGAGCTGGAATCAGTTGAGGGACCGGTAAGATATCAGACTCAGCTACAGTGAGAGAATAATGTTAAAAATATGTGAATACTTGTTGACTATTTTTAAAATGCATTTGCCTTGGCAGGTTTCATGCCTCTCATGTCTTTTCCACAGATATTCACAGCAATTGAGTTTTACATATATGTCCTGGTTTTAGCCAGGGCAGAGTTAACCTCCCCAAGCATCCAGCACAGGTGAGCTGAATTAGCCTGGACTGTTTTCCACACCACCTGACATCACTTCCCCACAAAGGGAGTTGGCTGGGGAAGCAGACTCCTGGGTGCCCTCAGGGCAACCTGAATGTGTCCTGTTGTGTCCTGTCCACAGTGATTTTTTCAGTAAACTGTCTTTATCCCAACCCATGGGGGCACTGTCTCTTTCTCTTCCAGGACTGAGCGAGGGGTGTGTATTGCTCAGCCACTGTTTGGGGCTGAACCACCACAATATACAAATTATCGGAGAAGCTAAATTCAGGTTTGTATTCAAGTAATATTGGTAGAAATATTTGTGATTTTATTCTGTCAGAAAATACAAACTATAGCATACAAGCAGTTTTAAAACAGCATAGCTGGAAAAAGGAGTATGAAACATTACAAGGAATGGCTGGTGGGGAAGGAAGCAATGATCACTTTGGAGCAATTTAGAACAAAAGAAACTGAGGGAAAACAACATGATATCCTTGCATTAAAAAAAAGAGAAAATCATAGGGTGGAAGACTAACTCCTAAAAAGGCTTGATACAAATGATCCACTCATTTATGAACAATAAATTAACTTCTTTTTAGAAAAGGTCTGATTTGTTCATCCCTAATGCTTAGTCCAATGGGCTAGATAAGAGATAATAAAAGAGATAAACTGACTTAATTAAATTAGATTAAATTATCAGCCTTGAGAAAAAATACGAAGAGAAAAAAATAAGCAAATCTGTTTTAAGATCCAAGAAGGTACTGAAAGTTTCATGGGCTTGTGGACTTGACACTTAGTACAAACAATCTCAGTCAATTAACTTTCAGGCCCTGTTTCAAAGTCAACCCTGTACATACCTCAGACTGGCACAAGGTATGTATGATAGAAATGATAGAAATAATAATGGTAGAAAAAGTGATAGGGCTCAAGAGTTTGAAGACAGAATGTGAAAATATTGTTCTTCAGAGAATTTTGTATCTAAATATCTACCAGTAGTTCTGAGAATCCTAAGAAGACGCTCAAGTAAACCAAAGTCAACTTTAGCTCAATTCCAGAAGAACTAAAACTGGTGGATCTCAAAGACACTGAACCTTTTTGCTTTCTGCAAAGCCAAAACTGTCTACGAGATTTATAAAGAACATGTTTCAATAAATTTTTTATTTTATGAAAGTTAAGTTTTTCCAGAGACTAACCCCAACCACAAAGAACTAAATTAATTTAAAGCAATTTGTAATTAAGATGGAATTAGAATGGCAACTGTCTTCAATAACTACAGTATTCATTTTACATCTTTTCTGAGTCCTCAGCATTACTTAACAGTATTCTTTATATGATCCTATTTCCCCAAACACTATTCATTCTCAAAATAATTGCACTTTCTTTACACAGAACTATATATGCACAGACAGAAGCGATAGTTTACAATTCAAAAGTCTTGCAAATCACATCATGTTGTCCTGAAACATGGGGTGGCAGTTGGCAATGCAATAATGTGGAGATACCATCAAAGGCAAAAAGAAGAAAAAAAAAAAAAAAAGACAATATTTGGTAAAATAAATGGGATTTAAAGAGTAATTTAAGAGGAGAGTCTGGAGTTGCAGGGAGGACAGATGTTCACCTCTCTTCAAATCAGGTCAGTTGCATTTTGATTTCATACCTAGCATTCCTGAGGCAGGATGAAGGATAATCATCAATTTATAGAGTCATAGTATCATAGAATTGTTTGGGTTGGAAGGCACCTTAAAGATCATCTAGACATCCTCCATTAGACCAGGTTGCCCAGAGTCCCACCTAACCTCGTCCTGAACAGTGCCAGCAAGGGGTCATCCACAACTTCTCTGGGCAACATTGGTGTTATAGAAAATTTGGAAAGACCATTTCTCTTAATATTTGGGCATAATTTGCTTTAAAATTACAAGAAAAATTTTCTTAATTACAGGCGCAAATAGTATTTAGAATCATTTCTAAGCAGATATCTTTGAAGGTTTACTGATTAAAAGTATGAAAGGGAGTTTCTTTTTGGCTTTAATATTATTAAGACAAGACCAACACTAAACAGGAATCCAGTTATTGGAGAGCATAGAATAACTGTGAAACTTTTGTAATTTTTATCAGTAATAAAATTTTGCCATGAAAACATTATATATCTTAATACAACTGAGTTAATTTATATACTTGGTTTTCTAGAAGGATACTAAGATTGGCTTTTGTGATGATGAGAAATGTGGAAGATATTCTAATATGCATAATCATAAAATGCAATTCAGAAGGAAATTGCATGTCATTTTATGACTAAACATTTTAAGCTAAAACCAAACCTACTGTTTTCTGATGAAGTTAGAGTAAAAGTGAGGCTACAACAAAACATAATGGATTAATCATTACAGAATTTGAATTACCCAGATGTAAGCTCTGTATGAGTCTCTAGATCTTGGCAGGAAAAGATTGTTTGAAACAGGAGACTGCTAATATTGACAGAAAACAGATATGAAAAAAGTGTAGGACAATAAAGGAGCAATTAGTACCAGACTTCTTTCATTACAGAAGAGTCCTCACACTCTATCCCATGAAAACATGATTTGAAAATTCTGTAATATTTTGAAGTTAGTCTACAAAATATATATATTCTTGAGCTTCAAGGCATATTTTAATGTATTTTCACCTTCTCACTGAAATTAATAATAACAATAACAATAAAAATATTAATAAAGTTGTAGGTGTTTTGTGGTGGTTTGGGGTTTTTTTTTTGGTGGTGGTGGTTTGGGTTTTTTTGGTCTTTTATGGAACCATTTCACCAGAATATGTCCTGGTCAGACAAAGGGCAAAATTTGGTTTTAATAGGAAGTTTATATCTTCTATCCTTGATCTTGTCTGCACTTAATTTCTTAAGTGATATAGATTGTAAACTGTTACCTCCACACTTTTAAAAGAAAGCAAAATAAGTACAGTATTTTTGGTATGTGTTATGTATTAGGGTTTTGTATCATTCTGCTAAGCTAAGCTTAAAAAAAAAAAGTACTTTGGGAAAAAACAATTGAAACCGTTATGAAAATGGTACCCTAACCTGTTTTGCCTCGGTATTTTTGCCAGATTTTGTATTTGAAGATTGATTTAATTTTACAGTGAATAGTAGTCTTCAAAATGGGACTAAAAATATGTACATGCCTGTCCAAGAAAATTTGTTATTAAAGATTATCTGGAACCAATGTATCAATGTATGCCTTGTAAATAAATGTGTATATTATATAAAATAAACATAAATTTATATTAAAAAAATAATAGGTATAGGGCCATTGTCTCTAAAACAGTAAGTAATTTTATGTTTGTATAGCCTCATAAAACCTTAACAGGGAAATTGTCAGGATTGTTACCACATTTCAGGAAAAAACCCCAGTGTATTAATTAGGTAAAATACAGAGGAAGTATGACTTCCAAGGCATGGTGAAAAGAAGTAAAAAATGAACTGCTGAAAGAGAAGAAGCTTGGAGGTTTAAATACATAAAATACAATGCCAGAGAGAAATGGAATATATTGTATTTGTCCACTATTATGACAGAGAGTATTTAGATAACCCATCATAAAAGTTTCAAACTAATGTAACTTGCCGAGGTAATGAATTAAATCTTCACCTCTGGAGGAATTCAAGAAAAGTTTAAACAGTCATTTTCTAGGAAGGTTTATATATGAATGTTTCAAGTTGGGGCAATGGGGTGAATCAGATCTGATGACACAACTTTTTTCATTTTTATTAATACAGCTTTTTTATAACAAATGTATTATAAACAGTTCAATATAATTAACTTCTGTGTTTTGTCAGCAAGAAGTCCTATACCCCAAAACCAAAACAAATTAACTACTAACCTGAAAACAAGACCTCAGAAAGAATCACAAATGTAATGTCATAAAAATTGTCTTGGGCTGCCTCAGGAGTTGCATCAGTTACTCATATTAACCATTATATTCACTCAGACTCATATTGCATAACACTCGTTTAGCTCTTAACTGTTTAGCTGTACCATAGCTATTGATAATATAGAAAATTTGGTGCATAAAATGAAAAATAAATAAACCATACTAGCTGTATCCCACAAAGTTAACAGGTGAAATTTAAGAATTTAAATCAAAATTGATATTTTGAAAAGACCTATACAGCAACTACTTAACCTACTGGTTATTTTGGTAACCAAGTTTTGCATACCAGTAATACTGGCATATAGAGTTAACATTTCCAGTTACCCTGACACCTGAAGTTCATGGCCCAACATATCTTTTTATTCTGCTGAGACAGTTGTAATTTATCTCACAGCCATCCAGGCAAGATGCAATAGTAATTTATTTTGCTAAATCATCTGGAAAGTGTATGCTAGTAGAGATAGGTCTTTTATTAGTACTTAATTATAACCATAGCCAGAGCAAGAGATGATCTGAACACATCATTGATCAAAGCATTCTTTCAGGATTTATGAAACATATGATCCCCTTCTCCTGGTCTTCTGACCCAGGTAATTTAAATGTTTGCGTAAGTCAAAGAATCACCCAATCAGACAATTACAGAATGGTTGACCTTGGAAAGTCACACAGGGTCAACTGGATCAGGTTGCTCAGGAGTGTGACCTGTTACATTTTGAATATCTTTACAATGGAGACTCCATAATCTGTCTGGGAACCTAATAAAGTTGACCACCTTCATAGTAAAAAAGATGCTTCCCGAGCTCACATGAAATTTTGTGGTTTTTAAATTGTGCGTATTTTCTCTTGTCCTGTCAATGGGCACTACTGAGGCAAGTCAGACTGTCACCTAATTTCCGCCCATCATGTATTTATGCACATTGAGGAGATTTCCCTTGAGCCTTCACTTCTCCAGGTTGAACAGTCTCAGCTCCCTTAGCCTGTCTTCAAGTTACACTGTTAGTGGCCTTGTGCAGGACCAGCTACTGTAAGTCCACACCTTTCTTGTGCTGTGGGGACCAGAATTGGACACAGTAGTCTAGATGTAGCCTTACCAGTGCTGAGTAGAGAGGAAGGATCACCTCCCTTGGCCTTATGGCAACACTCCTGATAGTGCACCTCTGGATGCTACTCTATTTCCTTGCAGAAAGGCCCCAGTGTTGGCTTCTGTTCAACCTGCTGTCCATCAGGACTCCATCTCCTTTACTGTAAAGCTGCTTTCTAGATAGTTACAGGAATTACATAGCTACAGCAAAATAGGTGACATATATATATATACACACAAACACATGCACACATACATATGTATGTACAGATATATGTAGTTATAAATATTATTTACATTGTTATACATATACAGCTATATTTGTGTAGTCTTCTAGAAAGTATATTCCATACATATATATCAAACTTTCTTCAGTGTATTTTTCACATTGTTTATTAAGGATGACTCCTGCCCACCTTAATGCAGTTGCCTATTTCCTATTCTTCACTAAAGATGCCTGGTGAGCCACTTGTCTCGAAAGGCCTAATTTCACCATGCAGGCAATAAGAAACAAAGGGTACATCTGTAGATGGATATGTTGTGTTTTTCTCCTAGGAAGTCATGGAACTTAACAAGGATCCTACATTAAATTATTACTTCAGTATATTATTAAGAGATTTATAAATTATTTAAAATCTATACATACATTAAGTATATTAACCCCAACTAGCTACATACACACTAAAGTCTGGTCATTCGAGACAGGGCAGTGAACTCTCATGCTGTAATGAGAATGTTTTCTTGATTGACTGTTGCTCAAGAGCACAAATGCTCAAAATGCTTCTAATTTCTCCATTGAATGGTGTAGAAGACAGCATGTGTTAAGCCTGGTCATTACTGAGGAGAAACATATTGCAGTTGAACTGACAGTTACACAGTAAACAAAGTAGTAATTTCAATGCACAAGGATCAGACGTCTCTAAAAACAATCAATTTATCACTTGAAATATTGTGATACATTTTGTAGAAATATTGGCTTTTTTGCAGACATTCACAAAACTCTGAGGTCTGAGAATTGTGGCATTTGCAGCCAAAGCTATTTTTAGTGTTAGTTTACAAGTGTGGGGGTTTTGTTGTGGGTTGTTTGGTTTTGGTTTTGTTTTGCATAGTAAATATACATGCAAAAAGGAAACCTGCAGAAATGGTTCTGATTCAAAGGCTTTTGTGTCATTCAGAAATTTCAAAATAAGAAACAAGCAGCTCAAAAAAACCCAAAATGCAAGCATTTAATCCACCATCTTTAGTATATCTAAATCTTCTCTAAATGTTGCATAAACTCATCTATATCACTAGCGCCTAGATTTTATTGGTCATAGAATTATAGAATATCCTGGGTTATAAAGATCATCAAGTCCAACTCCTGAATTTAATTTAAGAATGGTTGCAGGTAAAATGTTCATTTGGCTTAATGGTAGTCCAGAAGCATATTTCAGTAGTCCTTTTTTTTCCCCTTTAGACCTTACCTACATGTCAGTATCTCTCTGTTGTCTTCTTCTAGCACTACCATAATTTCTTTTAGTTTTTTCTGATTCTCCTGTCACAATATTTCTTTATCCTGCATTGATGGGTATGGCTCTATTAAAGGCATTTATTCTCAGAAAATCAGTAGGGTACAATAACAATATTGTCATGACAATGTTACGGACGATACATAGCTTGTTCCTGTAACTTCTAGCTGCCAAAAGCATTATTAGGTGGCTATAAGAGGAAAGTGGTAATAATAATTAATAATAAACAATGACTGCCTGTTATCCTGACATGATTTCTTCTGGTGTTTTTTTAGATGACTTAAAAATGTTTAGTAACATCAGTCACATAAAGGGTAAGAGTCTGAAGGGGTAGCTGAGGGGGAGGCCCTGCCATTAAGTCATGAGGTTCAGAAAGGACCCTCTGGCTTTCTAAACTCCTCAGAGAAGAGCGTAGATGTGGCTAGGTCTGGTTTTAGTCCCAGACTATGTCAACAGTTTATGTCTAAAGGACTATATATATAAAACCACATATCAGAGTCAGTGTTTACCTGTCAGAGCCACGAAAGGACTTTCACGGAATCAGTTTTGTGAAGCTCAAACTAACAGAAAGCTTACTAAACTGACAGATATAAAAGTTTGTGATTGCAATTGGTCAATGAACTTAGTACAATAGCACCAATATATGACTATGATTATAATTAAAATACTATGATTAAATAAAATTCTAGCAAAATACTATCTGGGGTATTCTCACCAAAAGGGTGAAATGACAATGGCTTACCAAGAAGGTGTCCATATCTTGGGTGGAGGGGAAGAAGAACAGTGTAACTGTCTCTTTGGAGACTTCAAAGTCTTTTCTCGCCTACTGGGGGTAGCTTTCTCAAAAACACTTTATACCTTGATGTGGTGATTTCATCCTGGTTGGAGGTCAAATGCCCACAAAAGTCTCCCTATCACTCCCCTTTTCATCTGGACAGGAGAGAAAATATGTATTGAGAGGCTTAGGAATGAAGATAAGGGCAAGGAGAGATCATTCCACAATTAGCGTCATGGGCAAAACAGACTCCATGAGGAATGAAAAAACCTATCTGATTTCTTACACTACAGATACACACTCACTGAAACCAGAGTAGGATTATGAGAGGTAAACCAAATTTTAAAATACCTCCATCCACCTCCCCTTCTCCACAGATTCAACTTCATTCATGATTTCTCTCCTCCCCCAATAGGGGTTAGGGTCAGTTCCTCACAAGTTGTGTTTCTTCTTAGTCAGGGGAATGGAGGGCGGTGTGAATTCCTCACACCCTTCCCCTGCTGCAGCATGGGGTCCCACCCATTGGAGACAGTCCTTCATGAACTCCAACATGAGTTCTTTCCCACAGGACTTCAACTCTTCACAGAATCACAGCATCACAGAATCACAAGGTTGGAAAAGACCTTTAAGATCATCAAGTCCAATCATTCGCATCCTAAACTAAATCATATCCCTAAGTACTTCATCTACCCTTTTTTTGAACACATCCAGAGAACGTGACTCAACCCCCTGCCCTAGCATGGGTCACTTCTATGAGGTGCAGTCATAAAATCATAGAATGTCTCTCAGGCCCAGACTACTCCAGCCTGGTCCTCCACAGAGTCACAATTCCACCTCCAGCAAACCTACTCCAGTGTGCACCTCTCTCTCCATGGTCTGCAAGTGCTGGCAGAGGTTTGCTCCAACGCATATCACAGCGTCTACTGTATGTCTCCTACTGCTCCAGCGTGGAGCCTCTCCATGGGCTGCAGGTGGGATCTCTGCTCCCCAACATTTTCCATGGGCTGCTAGGGGACAACCTGCTCCACCATGGTCTTCTCCATGGGATGCAGGGGAACCTCTCTCTTCAGCACCAGGAGTGCTTCATCCCTCCCAACCCCCCCTTCACTGACCTTGGTGTCTGCACAGTTTCTTACATCTTCTCACTCCCTTCTCTGATGGAAAAAAGCAGGTGCTTGCATTTTTTTTTTCTCTTAAATGTGATTCACAGAAGGGCTGTAACCGTTGCTGTTTGGTTCAGCTGGTGTTTACTCTGTCTGGCCTAGGGGAAGCTTTTAGTTGTTTCTTGCAGAAGCCACCCCTGCAGTCCCCCTCCTCCACCAAAACCTTGCCATACAAAACCACAACACTTGATCCTAGCCATTCACTCCAGGGGGTGACATGATTAGGGTGCAGCATCAAGTACTGTAGTCATATATGTTTAGCATGTACTGCTTTTTGCTCATTAGCACATTTAGGTGTGTAAGTTTTAATTTTCATTTTACAGTTAATGAGGCAAAAGATCTCACTCCAGGCATCATGGCCTTCAAAATTCTGTGTAGAAATTGTCTATCTGTTTATGCTGTAATAGTCCCACCTTCGTCTGCTTCTCACACCAACATTGCCAATCTCCATTCACAATATCTGCATAAGAGATAAGTGGACACTTATATTTTTAACATCTTAGGTGCAATTCCCACAGCATCCTGTGCAGATTTAGGAATTAATTGTGCATTGCATTCCTACCTTTCTGAGAGTTGTATAGTGTGTAATGATGGCACAAAATCAAGGATGACAGATTAGCAGATAAAACACTTGATAACCATAACTAATGAAACACATTCAGCTAAGGCATACAGCCAACCTTTATTCACATAGGTTAAAGTCTAAACTTGACCTTTATTGGATTACAAAATCTGTGAATATCATGTGTAGGACCATACATATTGGTCATAACGGTTAGTAAAAGTGAGTAGTAGATCCTCACTGAAATTTAGAAACCAAATGTGTATATATTAATATATATGTATAAGTTTAGGTATCTGCCTATTCATGCTTTAAAAAGAGAGATAGGACTGTGACTGCTTTGGAAGTATTCCAATCAGTCGAAAGGGTTTTTTAATGCACTGTCTAAAATGTTCCACTTAACATACATCTATATATGTAGTTCAGGCTTGAGTCTGCACCCAAACAAGTCAATAAGAATTTATCCACTAATTTCAAACAGATTTTGACTATGTTCAGCATCAGATAAAGAAAATAAATAATGAAAAAAATATTTCTGATTTTCTTTTAAAGTATCTAAATGCAGTTCACTTAGTGTGACCCTGAAAAACTCACAGCAGTATCAAAAAGCAGTTGTGTAATTAGATGCTAAATTAATCCACCTGGACTAATTAACCCAGAAAAGGCTCCCAGGCTTGGTAATGCAATGTCAACAGAAAGAAAATAAGAAAGGAGGAAAAGGTTGAGTGAAGAAGCCTTCTTAGGAAAATCAGAACAGAATTAGGGATGATTATAAAAAAGTCTGGGATCAAAGAGATCTTGCAGATAAGTTTGCATCAGAGTGCAAGATAATAATGCAAATTGTTATATAATACTTGTCATTCACTCTTGCACTGAAAAAAGTTGGCAAATCACTGCTACTCTTTGAAAATCTTTGCTACTTCTAAGTGCTTTGTTCTGGTTTTTGTTCATTTTGTGTAGCACAAATCTTTTGAGGGAGGGAAGAATGATTGTTGCTAAATTTCCTGACATTGGAATCATTTAGCTGGAACACTTATACCTATAAAAAACTACAATATTCTTCTACTTAAGTAGAGAAAATATTTCATTTTTGTAGAAAGACCTGTAAATTTATACAAGTGTGGGCTCTGTTGCTTACTGGGACGCCATCTACTTCCATCACCTTTTAACTATTAGTAATAAAATATAGAGATACAAAAGTAAAAACTCTCCTATTTTCCTTGAAGAAACTTGGTTAAGCTCTTGTATTAATAAAATCACCACTTAAAGTAGTTTATAAATTAGCCACTAGGGCCCAAATTTTGTGAAGGGAAGCAGAAAAAGCATAGGCCAAATTATCATGGCCAGTTATGAACTAGTACATGCTAATGTGCAGAAATTTCAGGTATGAGATGAAGAATAATACTGCACAATTGTTAATGCATAAACTAATTGAATAATACCTTAATTTTTCTTCCTTCTTTTTAACTGTTAGTTTTTTGCTTTTTCACTTTTCTTTCTCTTTTCTTTTTCCCCTGCTTTATCTATTTCCAGAAGGATCACTAGTATTAGTGTACTATAGACTTTCACTTTTTAGTATCAACAACTTTGCACTTATTCACAGTTTGCTGGTGATACCCATTCTCCCTGTTTATAAGTTAATGATGAATATCAATACTTTAAAACATGACTTAAGTGTAAACTATGTAAGTACTGCCCATAATGAGCTAGAATAGCAATTGAAACTCAGAGTAGATTCTTAACATACAGAAATCAGAACAGAATTACTAGTATAATTAGTGTTTTTATTAATACACACTGCAATTATAGGTATGAGTGTCTTGCTCTTCTTACACAGTAATATGACAAAAAACCCCAACTGTATTACAGATACATCTCCAGAATATACCTTTAGAGCCACATACACTTTAAAAGGTTGTTAAGGTATTTAGGAATTCAAGCCTGTGCATTTTTCAACTCGATTAATAGAATTAGTGATTTGTATCTGGACTTGTTTCAAAACTGCTTTTTTTATGGAAAAGAACATGTAAAAATTAATTTTATTTTATATGTATTTGAAAATATATTATGTGTAGTTGTATTGATTTTTTCTAATTGAAATAACACTTAATATGAAAGAAAATGGAACTTTCTACTGTCTTTTCCTAGGCTCATTAAGGTCTAGTCATAGTGGTATCATTCATACATAGAATTAATGTGGCTAAATCTTCATTTCATCAAAATTTTCAAGTGCATTAATTTGCATGATGCAAGAATAGTAACTGTAATCTCCTTTCCTCAAGCAGATTCATCAATATTTGGGACTTTGTAAGTGAAACCAAAAAAGAACAAGACAGAGAAAAGGGGACAAACACTTTTACTGTGATTTAATTTTAATAAGAAATCTCTTTTCCAGTCTAGTCTTTATGTCTGTACAGTTTACTAGAGTCAAAAAAGTATTTTCAGTGATGTTTCCTGTAATAGAAATTTAAAAATAATTTAGTAACCAATTTTCATAACAAATACTCAATGTCAGATAAAAGATAGCTTAATGCTGAAGGATGGAAGGACCTAGAATTAGATAGCTGAATGTGTAACTCATGGTGGGAATCATTATGGGGTTTTTTTTGGTACAGTTGATAACTAATAGTTCACAGATGTAATTATAAGTAAGGAAATTCACATGTAATAGCACTTGATTAGGATTTGAAGCAGTCCATTTCAGCGCATATTTGTAATTTTCCTTTAATTTCATCTGATTCTGCTGAAATTTCATTCAGGAGAAGTAGACAATAAATTTGAGTTTGGTGCAATTCAATTGCTTTCGTTTGGTTTTCATCTGATTTTAAGTTTGCAGCTTCTTTGGCACAGATTTAATAACTGCACTGAACATAGTTTGATTTTGTATTTGTCTAGTATCACTGCAGTATGTAGAGGAATGCAATAATTTAATATCTTGTCTAAGTGTTTCAACCTAGAGCACTTTAGAGAACTTTTAATGCAACCAATATTTGTAATCCATTGCAGAGAACACTACAGAGGAAATGAAGATTCTCTGACATTGAAAAGCACAATGAGTTTTATTAGCATTGGCTGGCCATTTATTCAGTATTATGGAACTTTTAATCCCAGATGACTTGCATTATTTCTCCAAGACTTGTAGATACTTACCTATATATGATGCTGCCCCATTAATCACAGTAGGGTTTGTTATCATTTTTATCTGATAAAATACTCCTACATCAAATTAGGAATGTTCAATCAACTCCAAAATAGAGAGCTGTAGGTAAAACTAAAATAAAGATTAGTAAAAGAGCTTTACATGTGTAACAACTCTGTTTCTTTCTGAAGTATTACATGTATTTAAACCTCCAATTATAATTCCTGCACCCTCAATAGGTTTCTTTGTAAAGCTGTAAATGGGATTTAAATTTTCTTTGTCTAAAAATAACTATTTTATTTGTATATTTTTAAAGGAACTTGTTGACTTAGCTCTAAGACAAAGTTCTATTTTCATTGACGTGTCTCTAGGACAGTTTAACACAGAATAATATCAATTCTGTATAAAAATCTCTCTGAAATTTCCATGCTTTTCTTTGATGTTTCTATGCTTTTCAGTTTCTCTTACTGTAGTGTATTTACTAGGGGTAATGAAAACTTTAAGTGTTTTTTTAAAGTCTATTTGTTTTCTTCTTTTGAGAATAAAACTGTTAGGTCACCAGAGAATTGTGACCCCCTCTGTTTTTCCCAATATTGTGATGTAATTTCTATAAAATTCATATTTTCAGACTCATAAAAATATGCTGAGAGAAACCAATGCTTTCTGGTATCTGGTAGATCTAATGTAAATTGTATTTTTTCAGCATTTCAATTCATTCTGATCTATTCAGCTCTTCAACACTGTTCTAGAACCTTTTACACACTTTTAGTTTGCAACCCCAAATGTCAATTCCATGTTCTACATGAAAGCTGGGGAGAGACTTTTTAGAAAGGCATATAGTTAATAGGATGAGGAGCAATTACTTTAAATTGGAAGGGGGGAGTTTTAGATTGGATATTAGGAAAACAATTCTTCACTACGAGGGTGGTGAGGCACTGGAACAGGTTGCCCAGGGAGGTGGTGGATGTCCCACTGGAGGTGTTTCAAGGCCAGGCTGGATGGGGCCTTGAGCAACATAGTCTAGTGAGATGTGTCCCTGCCCGTGGTAGGGGAGGTGGAATTTGATGACTTTTAAGGTCCCTTCCAGCCCTAACCAATCTATTATTCTATAAAAAGTAGTCCACAGACTGTTCAATGTCCAAAACTATTCACTGCCAAACAAGTCAGTCCATCGACAACTTGAGGTCCACACAAATAAGTCATAGAATTTAAACGCAGTGAATACGAAACTTCATTCAAAAGTGGCTTGTGAAAATGTTTTTGAAACCCATTACTTTCTTCTGGATCCTTCTGGATCCTTCCTTCTGGAGGAAAAGTGATGAAAAACAGTATCTCAAGAGAATATAAGATGTCATTGATCTTAAGGGAGAGTCAGGAGGATGGAGCCAGGCTCTTCTCGGTGATGGCCAACAATAGGACCAGGGGCAATGGGTGCAAGCTGGAGCATAGGAAGTTCCATGTGAATATAAGGAGGAACTTTTTCACTGTGAGGGTGATGGAGCACTGGGACAGACTGCCCAGGGAGGTTGTGGAATCTCCTTCTCTGGAAACATTCAAACCCCTCCTGGAAGGATTTCTGTGCAATTTAGTCTAGGTGATGCTGCTCTGGCAGGGGGGTTGGACTAGATCTTCTGAGGTCCCTTCCAACTCCTAATGTTCTGTGATTCTGTGATTGATCTTACATTACATGATAACACAAAAAGAATTCAGCCTTCTGATTAAAATAGCCATCAAGCTAGGGGTAACTTTGGGCTGTGTTCTTGCTTGCTTGCTCTCACATATGTTTTAAACTATACAGTTTTAATATTTATCAGATAAGTTACAGGAAGATTTAGAAGAATATCTCTAACATAGGAGCACTCTGAAAAGCCTGAATTCAGCTCAGACTGAAATAGAGATAAAAGCTGTCTATTTGTGTTTACTATCATATTGGTCACTGTGAAGCCACTGACACCTATTCTAGATGGATTTGGTTCTCAGAGCTTGAAGTCCAAAGTCATGCATATCAAAACTTCACATATGTCCTGATTACACTGTGACACATGAAATTACGCTAAATAAATACTATAGTCAAACTAAATCCAAACTTTGGGATGGTTGGGTCTCCCTCTGGGATTGGTTTATCCTCTTCACTGGGATAGTTCACTGCCTTCTGAAGTCTAATTCTCTGGACAGTGGTGTTATATATCCATATAAGTAAACTATCATAAATTTATCTGCTGCTATATAGTTAAGTTTTCTTCACTGATGGTAAGTGTGTAGTGGCTTGTAAAAGAATCTGTTTCGTTATACTTAGTGGTTGTTGCTAGAATCATAAAATCATAGAATGATTTGGCTTGGAAGTAACATCAAAGATCATCTAGTTCCAACCCCCCTGCCATGAGCAGAAAAACCCATGAGACCAGGTTGCCCATAGCCCCATCCAACCTGGCCTTAAACACTTGCAGGGAGGGGACATCCACAACTCCTCTGTGAAACTTGTTCAAGTGCCTCAACACCTCCACTGTGAATAATTTCTTCCTAATATCTGAACTAAACCTACTCTCTTTCAGTTTAAACCTACTCCTCCTTGTCCTATCATTATATAAACTGATAAACAGTCCCTCCCCATCTTTCCTGTAGGCCTCCATTTAGTTACTGGAAGACTGCAATAAGGTCTCCTTGGAGCACTCTTTTCTCCAGGCCGAACAAGCCCAACTCTCTCAGCCTATCTTCATAGGAGTGGTGCTCCAGCCCTCTTCTGATCTTTATGGCCATCCTCTGGACTCATTCCAATAGCTTTCCTATGTTGGGGGCCACAGAGCTGGACACAGTACTCCAGATCTGGTCTCACCAGAGCAGAATAGAGAGGCAGAATAACCCCTTTTGACTATCTGGTCAGGTTGGTTTTGATGCAACCCAGGACACAGTTGACTTTCAGGGCTGCAAGTGTACATTGCTGGCTAATATTGAGCTTTACATTAACCAATGCCCCAAATTCTTCTCCTCAGGGTTGCTCTCAATCCCTTCTGCTCCCAGCTTGTAGTTGTGCTTGGGATTTTTTTTTTTTTTTTGGTTTATTATAATTGCTAGTAGTTATTTGTGTTCTGTTTCTGGTATTCTGCAATAAAATAGAGAAATTTAGAAGACAAAGCCTCCACATCCTTTTGTATTAGAGAAACCTCAGGCCAGGTAACCCTTGAGGTCGTGACAGTCTCCCTGCATAAATTATTTGCACTAGAATATATAGGCTACTTCTACACTTTTAAATAAAAGAGATTACCTGAGACTTTGAGACTACACTATATCAGCTGGTTTGCATACACATTGATTACAGTTAGTCTGTCTAGAACAACTTTATCTTTAAGTGAGTTAGATAGAATGGTCGAAAACAGAGACAGGTTAGTAAATTATCAGTTAAGCTGTATTGATGATCATCAGCATTACTATGCTTGAGTTTATTCCATGACCCACAGAGACCAAGCAAACAGTGACATGTGGAAAAAAGAAAAAGATAAATCTGTTTATTCAAACTTATATTGCCTGGAGTTACACAAGTTGTCCTGAACACTAAGTAGGTAGATTTTAAGTTTGTAAGAAGTGAACCAAGCACGTAGTTGTGAAATAAATATATATGGCTACAACATTTTGAACACAAAGTATCCTCTGAGGAAATAAACCACTTCATTTTAATGCATAGTTCTGCTCAGAAAATCAGAGTGGCATGTCCAATATATCCTACACAGTGAGGGAATTTTTATTTAGCAATCTATCATAAAAGAGTACTAACCCGTTTTTCTGCACATTTTCTAATCAAGGACAATAATTATATTTGGATCACTTTCAGAGCATGAGAATTTCAGTCTGATCATTTCCAAGTACTGGCTCCTACATTGTCAAATTTGAAAGATTAATATGCTGTGGAATTTTTTGAATCTCAGTCTACTTTCCACAAGAGATACTGCAGGAAACAATATCCATGCTGGATTTGTCTCATCATGCAATATTCATCAACCTGTTTTGGTTTTCTGTGGCAAGGTTGGTGGGGAGTGGGATGGGTGGGATGGGCAGAAGGGTGGCAGCTACAAAGATGACTTCTGCAAGAAGCTGATAGAAGCTTCCCCTAGATATGACAGAGCCAATAGCAGTAGGCTCCAAGACAGTCTGGCACATGGCCAAGATTAAACCAGTCAGTGATGGTAGTAACTCTCTGGTAACATATTTAAGAAAGAAGAAAAAAACAAAAATACACATTTTACAGCCAGAAAGAGGAATGAGAAGAGGTGAGAAACTCCTCAGACACCAAGATCAGTTTAAAAGAAAGTGGAGGAGGTGCTCCAAGTGCTGGAGCAGAGATTCCCTTGCAACCTGTAGTTAAGACCATGGAGAAGGAGGCTGTACCCCCTGCATTCCACGGAAGATCATGAGGGAACAGATACCCACCTGCAGTCTGTGGAGAACCCCACTGAGGAACAGGTAGAGGCACCCAAAGGAACATGTGATCCCATGGGAAGCCCACATTGGAGCAGCCTCCTGGCAAGACCTGTGGCCCTGAGGAGAGAGGAGCCCACTCGGGAGCAGATTTTCTGGCAGGACTCGGCACCCCGTGGGGTAGCCACACTGGAGCAGTCGGTTCTAGGAGGAATGCACCCTGTGGAAGGCAGCCATGTGGGAGCATTTTTGAAGAAACACAGCATGTGGGAAGGACTCCTGTTGGAGAAGTTCATGGAGGACTGTCTCCCCTGGGAGGGACCTGAGGCTGGACCAAGGGAAGAGAGCAAGGAGTCCTCCCTGTGAAGAAGAAGAAACACCTGAGACAACATGTGATGAACTGACCAAAACCCCCATTCCCCATCCCCCTGAGCTGTTGGGAGGGAGGAAGGAGAGAAACTTGGTACTGAAGTTAAACCTTGGAAGAAGGGAGGGTTGAGGGGAAGGTGTTTTTTCAGATTTGGCTTTATTTCTCATTGTTCAACTCTGTTTTGCCTGGTAATAAATTAATTTTCCCAAGTTGAGTCTGTTTTGCCCATGGTGGTAACTGGTGAACCCCTATCCTTATATTGACCCACAAGCCTTTCATTAAATATTTTTTCTCCCCTATCCAGTTGAGGAGGGAGAGAGATAGAGAAGCTTTGGTGGGCATCTGGCCTATAGCCAGGATCAACTCACCACACTATCCCTCTTTCTACTCACAATATTTTATATCTAATTTTTATAATTTTGTATAATATATAGAGAAATAGTTTTAGTGTAGTGTCTTACAGTGTAAGTGCTCTAGTTTTCTTTGGGCAGAATTAAAAGTCATTGTATCACAAGATAAGCATAATATACCCATGTGTTCCTTAGCAACAATAAATGAGCTGTTAACTCCAGAATCATTGCTGTACTGTGCTTATAAGATACTACAAACTTTCCACATTGTTGGTCCTAAATACAGTAATAGGATTGCAATGAACCTATAAAGATGTCACATGTGTCTAAAAACCACTGTAATGCAACTGGGTAAAAAGCTGAAATAATCAACATAAGTGAGATGTACACAGTTAACTCAGTCAGTGAGTCAGAGTATGTTTCCAGAGAAAGACAAAAAAATTCTAAAGTAATTTCTACAGCAGTATGATCTCACTTTTAATGCTTATATTTGTATGCTATTTTTACCAGGAATCTTCCGTATTACAGGCTGAAGAAGAACTTCCCTACATCTTCACGGTGCCTTTCAGTTCATTTTTAGTACTATCACAGTCTATTCAAAAAGGTGCATTGCTATCTGTAACAGATGCCTATCAGTAACCCACAGAATCCCACACAGAACTCAAGCCCAGGGACCATCAATCTAACTACCAACCCTTCAGAAGAGATAGGAAAATAAGGAGACTCATTGGGGCAGCACTGTATGTTAGGGAGTGTTTTGATTGTCTAGGGTTTAATGTTAATGACAATAGGGTTGAGCACTTATGGGTAAGAATCTGAGGGAATGCCAATAAGGCAGATATCATTATAAGATTCTGTTATACACCACCTAGCAAGGATGAAGTGGCAGATGAAATATCCTATAAGCAGCTGGGAGAAGTCTCACAATTGGTAGCCCTTGTTCTCATAGGGAACTTCAATTTACCAAACATCTGCTGCAAATACAGTACAGCAAAGAGGAACATCCTGGAGTGTGTGGAAGATAAATTCTTGACACAGCTGGTGAGTAAGCCAGTACAGGAAAGACATAGAGCTGTTGCAATCAGTCTGGAGAAGAGAAGGCTCCAGGGTGACCTCATTGCGGTGTACCAATACTTAAAGGGGTCCTACAGGAAAGTGGGAGAGGGACTGTTCACCATGGAGTGTAGTGATAGGTCACGGGGTAATGGTTTCAAGCTGAAAGAGGCTAGGTTTAGGTTACTATGAGAGTGGTGAGGCACTCGAACAGGTTGCCCAGAGAGGTTATGGAAGCCCTATCGCTGGAGATGTTTAAGGCCAGGTTAGATGGGGCTTTGGGTAATCTGGTCTAGTGAAGGAAGTCCCTGTCCATGGAAGGGGGGTTGCAACTAGATAATCTTTGAGGTCACTTCCAACCCAAAGCTTTCTGTGATTCTCTGATTCTATGACAGTGTTGTCAAACACTGAACCAATCTGCCCAGAGAAGCATCTTGCCCTGGAAGTATTTAAAACACCTGCAGATGTGGTGCTTAGGGACATGGTTTAGTGGTTGAACTTGGCAGTTCTGGGTTAATGATGCGACTTGATGATCTTTAAGGTCTTTTCCAACGAAAGGATTATATGATTCTATGGCCTATGTATGGTGTTCAGCTGATGGAGTGAGCGTTTTATTTTTATTTTTCTAATAGCAATGTGGCACAAACTGTTGCTCATCCCTAAATTTCTACCATAATTTCAAACAATGACATTATTAATGTTGGAAAAAATCAAAGTTAGCAAGAAGCTCAATTACCTTTGAATTAGGCAAGGAATGGGAAGATGAGTACACTGACTCAGTTTCTCACAGTATAAAAACACTGTTCAAGCCATAGCTTAGCTAAATGAGAAACCTCAAACTACACCATTATTTTTTATTATTAGTGCAAAGCAATGTACATCTAATATGCCTCTTATATTTATTACTATTTTTTATGTAATTTGTATAGGTACTTCCAAAATGAAAAATGGTGAACCTGATTGTAATTACATCTGGCTAGTATTCAGAATATAATTAAGTAAATTTATGTAACTTGTTAATAACTTTCAAGATGTTTTATGTTACACATTTACATGCAAATACCTAAAAAATATTAACATATTTATGACAATAAATAGAAAAACAATCCGGGAAGGTCAAGGTCAAATAATACCTGTTTTGAATGAATGGAATTTATTTCAAGCAATCATAATTATTATCCTTTTTATTGTAACTAACTAGAATGTTTGACTGCTGTGTCTGTTACAGTTGAACATGTTTTTGTAGAAGGAGCAGCAAGAAAATCCACAGTGGAAATTTCATGATTCATTGCACACTGACATACCCATCTGCTGAAACATACAATGGCTGGGTTATACTCAAGATGAACACCAACATTCCACCTGGGACCCTTTTCAAATTATCTTTTTTAGTGATTAGGGAGAAGCTGTAATCTCCAAGTGATGATCTTTTAAAATTAGTGTGTCATCAAGAGAAATCAGTAAGGGAATGAGGGGGGTGGGGGGATTATTTTCATCTTAACCTGAATATTACTGGCAAATAAGAAAGTAATATGTTTTTTTCTTTTTCTTTTTTTTTTTTTTTTTAACTCTTCATTATTGTCATTGTATTAGTGACTATATTAGTATATGATAAATTATGCATATTTACTCGTACAACGGTACGAGTTTTGCAGATCAGATCTTTAATGACCTAGATTAAGTGAATTCAGATTTGAATACAATGATTCTATGAGTCTTGTTAATTATGTCCCATTGTGAATGTAGGCATCAATAATTGCTTTATTTACCATTATTATATATATTATGGCCCTGATATTCTGTACTGTCAAAAGTGTTTGCATCTGGAGTTACTTTTGCCTTTAGCTTCAAACATAATAGGGCAATGTCATTTCTTACTGCTAGATATGATTATTAACCAAGGATGCAAACCCAAAATACCTTCCTATAACTGTAGTTCTATGTGTAAAACATCCTAATCTCATCTGTATCAAATGACCTGGTATGATATTCACTGTACTAGTGTTATGTAACTGTAGGAAAGTTTTTCTAAAACTGCTAGGCAAATTTAATACGAAAAAGACAGACATAGAAGATTAGGTTCAAGATCTAAGGATCATGGAAGTGCACAAGTTCATGGGACCTGATGAGATACATCCGCAGATCCTGAGGGAACTGCTGGATGAAGTTGACAAACCACTCTCCAGCATACTTCTGAAGTTGTGGCAGTCCAGTGAATTTCCAACTGACTGGAAAAGGGGAAATGTAATCATTCTTTTTTTAAAAGTGGAGAAAATGAAGACCCAAGGAGCTACAGGCCATTGAGTTGCAACTCTGTACTTAACAACACCGTGGAGCAGATCCTCCTGGGAACTATGTTGTGGTAGGTTGAGCCCGATCAGAAAAAAGGTGCCCACCAGAGCTGCTCTATCACTCTCCCTCCTCAACTGGATAGGGGAAAGAAAATATTTAATGAAAGGCTTGTGGGTCAATATAAGGATAGGGGTTCACCAGTTACCATCATGGGCAAAACAGACTCAACTTGGGAAAATTAATTTATTACCAGGCAAAACAGAGTTGAACAATGAGAAATATAACCAAATCTGAAAAAACACCTTCCCCTCACCCCTCCCTTCTTCCAAGGTTTAACTTCAGTACCAAGTTTCTCTCCTTCCTCCCTCCCAACAGCTCAGGGGGATGGGGAATGGGGGTTTTGGTCAGTTCATCACATGTTGTCTCAGGTGTTTCTTCTTCTTCACAGGGAGGACTCCTTGCTCTCTTCCCTTGGTCCAGCCTCAGGTCCCTCCCAGGGGAGACAGTCCTCCATGAACTTCTCCAACAGGAGTCCTTCCCACATGCTGTGTTTCTTCAAAAATGCTCCCACATGGCTGCCTTCCACAGGGTGCATTCCTCCTAGAACCGACTGCTCCAGTGTGGCTACCCCACGGGGTGCCGAGTCCTGCCAGAAAATCTGCTCCCGAGTGGGCTCCTCTCTCCTCAGGGCCACAGGTCTTGCCAGGAGGCTGCTCCAATGTGGGCTTCCCATGGGATCACATGTTCCTTTGGGTGCCTCTACCTGTTCCTCAGTGGGGTTCTCCACAGACTGCAGGTGGGTATCTGTTCCCTCATGATCTTCCGTGGAATGCAGGGGGTACAGCCTCCTTCTCCATGGTCTTATCCACAGGCTGCAAAGAAATCTGCTCCAGTATTTGGAGCACTTTCTCTCCCTCCTTCTTCACTGACTTTGGTGTCTGAGGAGTTGTTCCTCTCACATAATCTAACTTTTTTCTTTGGCTGCAAAAACTGACACTGTTGTGAGTTTTGGGGCGGTGGGGGTGGGGGTGTCCCCCTTCTTAAATATGTTATCAAAGAGGTGCTAACACTGTTGCTTCTTGTTTTGGCCTTTGCCATGTGCCGGTCTGTCTTGGAGCCTGCTACTATTGGCTCTATGAGACCTAGGGGAAGCTTCTAGTAGTTTCTTACTGAAATCACCCCTGTAGCCCTCCCACTACCAACATTTTCTCATGCAAACCCTATATATATGGTAAGGCAGATGAAAATTAAGGAGGTGACTGATGGCAGCTAGCATGGCTTCGCTAAGGAAAAATTTTACATAACAAATTTGGCAGCCTTCTTCAGTGGGGCTACAGCATTAGTAGATAAGGGAAGTGCAACTGACATCACACACCTGGACTTTTGCAAAGCATTTGCCACTGTAATGTATGACATCCCTATGTCTATGATTCTAAGACGTACATGGATCAAGCCATTTGGATTCTGAATCCGTAGCCATGGAACACAGTTCTGTAGAGATTAGCAAATAACTATTTGGCCTTTGTGTGTATAAAGTTCCCTACTGTTTTTGTTGATACCGATGAATTCTCCTTCAGTAGGGCCATAAGATTCCTTTCAATTTAGAGGTATGCAGCCTTAAGGAACAGAGTCTTCTAAGTCATACTTAGATAAATAACAAAACTTCTTCCGGTTAATATCATAACATATAGTTTTGGGGGTTATTTTTTTAACTTAGCTTATTTTAATATATAAAAATAAATCATGTTAAAGCATGCTAAATCTTGTATTTGGGGTTTTTATTGTAATAAACTGCAAAACTACCTCCAGCTGCCCTGAATGCACATTTATTTGCCCACAACAATTTTAGTAATAGATTCACAGAATCATAGAATTTAATTTGGTTGGAAGGAACCTCAAAGGTCACCTAGTTGCAACCCCCCTGCCATGGGGAGGGACACTCTTCAGTAGACCAGGTTGCCCTAACCCCTACCAAGTCATAACACTTCATCTGGCCCTGCTTATCTCCCAAGCTATCCTTGAAGCCTGAGTTTTCTTTAGTTGAGATACTGTCTTCAGAAATTGTGAAAGTAAAAGTTAGAATAAGATTTCACTTGGATTTGTGCAGTTACTCGTTCTTGTCCAAGACTATTAACTAAAAGCATTCCATATAACACTATAATAGGCTATTTGTTTAACAAGTAAAGTTAGAAGTTGAATGTGTATGAAACTACAATTAAAAGTTGTGTGATATTT
Organism: Porphyrio hochstetteri; assembly: GCA_020800305.1. Taxonomy (NCBI): domain Eukaryota; kingdom Metazoa; phylum Chordata; class Aves; order Gruiformes; family Rallidae; genus Porphyrio; species Porphyrio hochstetteri. The sequence continues at coordinate 179,342,498 of CM036905.1, read as the reverse complement.
ATCTTTTCAGTAGATCAATATAGTCTTATTACTATGGAAAAAAAATCGTCAGAATACCACATAGAAATGTTGCGGGTTTGGTTTTTTTTGTAATTTAAGCTTATTTTCTTTAATAATAAAATTACATATGAAATATTTCAAGCTCATTGAAGTAATTAATATGGAACAACATAAAAGTTTTATGTGGAACAAAATCTGGAATTTTGTTTCTAACATAGCAGAACAGGCAAATGTACAAATGACTGAGATGTTAATATCATAGAATCATAGAATGGTATGAGTTGGAAGGGACCCCAAGGATCATAGAGCTCCAACCCCCCTGACACAGGCAGGGCCTCCAACCTCAGGCCTGGATCTACACAAGGTTGCCCAGGGCCACATCCAACCTGGCCTTGAACACTTCCAGGGACGGGGCATCCACCACCTCTCTGGGCAGCCTGTTCCAGCACCTCACCACTCTCTCTGTAAAAAACGTCCCCCTAATATCTAATCTAAACCTTCCTTCCTTTAGTTTTAATCCATTCCCCCTTGTCCTGTCATTGTCTATCCTTTTAAAAAGTTGAATCCCCTCCTGCTTATAAGCTCCCTTCAGGTACTGGAAGGCTGCAATGAGGTCCCCCCGCAGCCTTCTCTTCTCCAGGCTGAACAAGCCCAGCTCCCTCAGCCTCTCTTCGTAGGGCAGGTGCTCCAGCCCTCTAATCACCTTCGTGGCCCTCCTCTGAACCCTCTCCAACAGTTCCACATCCTTCTTGTATTGGGGGCCCCAGATCTGGACACAGGACTCCAGCTGGGGCCTCATGAGGGCAGAGTGGAGAGAGACAATCACATCCCTGTCCCTGCTGGCTACCCCTCTTCTAATGGAGCCCAGGATACCATTGGCCAATATGCATCATTTTATTCTATCAAATATAAAACCTTTTTCAATATGGCTAGCATAGTGTTTCTGCATGATAAAAAAATATATTATTATGATCTATGATGATGCTATAGGGAAACATTAAAGGTTCTGAAGCAAAAAGAAATATGCAGGGTAAAACTTAGTGCTGTTGAAGCACATCAATGCATTCAAAGCACCCAGATCTACAATCACTTTTTGCCTGTAATCATAAGAATCCTTACTACCTTAAGTTGCCCTGGTCTTCATTAGCACCACCAAAAAAACCTTAAAAGACTTTTGGATAGGATTATTACAGAAATTGAACCTTAATTGGAACTTAATCTCTATAATTATGCATAATTACCCATGTTTATTACTCCTACGATGAGCACACATTTTTCTTTAGCTGTAAGGCAAAATGAGTTAAAGCTTCTAGAAGCATTGGATAATATGATTTGTATGCACTTCACTGACTTTATTAGGTTGTATAGTTTTAAAATTCAATTAAAAATGTATTTTCACTCTTTGGCCTTTGCCTTTGGTATGGAACATGAATGGAGAAAAGTACAGGTCTTGATGGCAAGTGACAGCCTTTCATTTCTTTTATTCCTTGAAACATGGGCCAAAAATGATGCAGGACTGTCCTTTGCATGACTTCTTTCTAATCTGAAATATTCAGATGTACGAATGTACAAACACAGGAGGAAAGAAGGGCACATTTAACCCAGTTTTATTATTTTTCAAATGTAAGTATGATTAAATCAGATTCACTTAGCCTCAGCCTTTACTTGGGTCTATTTAATCTACAAGTCATGTTGGCTGTCACCCCAGGGAGTAGATTTGCGATAACATGGCACAGTCATTTGTAAAACTACTCTTTATAACTAATGCAGCCTGCTTGGGTGAGTTTCACCATTTGTAAAGAAACAGTCACATGCTGTGACTTCTGTTTGTGCATATTAATTTTTCCGATCTCAATCTTTTAAAATCCGATAGTTGTGTCAAGATTTCCATTCAGTGGTCACCTGTGTCATCAAATCTGTGAAATCAGTTATGAGGTTATATCCATTTACTTTTATAATCAAAACTATCCAGCTGGCGACCGGTCACGAGTGGTGTTCCCCAGGGGTCGGTGCTGGGGCCTGTCCTCTTCAATATCTTTATTGATGACCTAGATGAGGGCATTGAGTGCACCCTCAGTAAGTTTGCAGATGACACTAAATTGGCTGGGAGTGTGGATCTGCCTGGGGGTAGCGAGGCCCTACAGAGGGATCTGGACAGGCTGGAGAGCTGGGCTGAAGCCAATGGCATGAGGTTCAACAAGAGCAAATGCCGAGTCCTGCACTTTGGCCACAACAACGCCAGGCAGCGCTATAGGCTTGGGGCGGAGTGGCTGGAGGACTGTGTGGAGGAGATGGACCTGGGGGTACTGATTGATGCACGGCTGAACATGAGCCGACAGTGTGCGCGGGTGGCCAAGAAGGCCAACGGCATCCTGGCTTGCATCAAAAATAGTGTTACTAGTAGGAGCAGGGAGGTAATTGTCCCCCTGTACTCAGCACTTGTGAGGCCGCATCTCGAGTACTGTGTTCAGTTTTGGGCCCCTCACTACAGGAAAGACATTGAGGCTCTGGAACGCGTTCAGAGGAGGGCTACTAAGCTGGTGAGGGGTCTGGAACACAGGCCTTACGAGGAGCGTCTGAGGAAGCTGGGATTGTTCAGCCTGGAGAAGAGGAGGCTTAGGGGAGACCTTATAGCTCTCTATAACTTCCTGAAGGGAGGTTGTAGTGAGCTGGGGGTCGGCCTCTTCTCCCGTGTAGGCAGTGACAGAACTAGAGGGAATGGTAGCAAGCTGCGCCAGGGGAGATTCAGGCTCGACATTAGGAAGCACTACTTCTCAGAAAGGGTAGTCAGGCACTGGAATGCACTGCCCAGGGAGGTGGTGGAGTCACCAACCCTGGGGGTGTTCAAGGAAAGACTGGATGTTGTATTGAGGGATATGGTTTAGTGGGAGCTAGTAGTAATAGGTGAATGGTTGGACTGGATGATCTTCTAGGTCTTTTCCAACCTTGATAATTCTGTGATTCTGTGAATTAATTTGATAAATATCTTTAATTTTATATCTTTTTACTTTAATTTCCTTTTATTATTGATTTGATCATTCTTTCATAAATTCTAGTTTGAATTTTCTTTTTACTTGTCAATTCAAAAGATCTCCTTTTCTCTAATAAAAAATAGGGAAAAAAAGGTTGCAAAACTGAACAGTCCTGTATTCATGCCATTCGCCTGGAATATACCAGGCATGGGTTTTGTTTATTATTATTTTTATTGCTTATTATTAATATTACCTTTTTATTACTTGCTATTATTATTTATTGTAGTAACTACTACAATATATTTAATGTAGTAAATACTACAATACTACTGTATTAATTACCATTTCTCGTAGTAACATTTTTACTATTCTGATCCTATGATTCTACCTATTCCCAATCTTATTTTGGTATTTTACATTACACAGTAGCTAAATACAAGAAAATAGCACCAACATTAGAAACTAAGACCAGACACTGGATGTTCTATCTCCAATTAAAGACCACAGTCAGTAAGTTAATTGTTTTCTATCTCCAGTTCAGTGAGTCTTTAATGATGTGGCATTCACAAAGAGTTTGGAATTTTCAAGTTTTTCTTGTGATTAGAAAACTCTTAGGGTAGAGATGTGTATGCAATATCTTCATTCTGAAGAGCTCTGGAGTTTAATTTTGCACTTACTGGCCACTTCTGTAACTCCTTGTATTGCTATACAATATAACAGTAACTGCCATTAAATTGACAATTGCTAACACAGTAACTGAATAACCAACTAACAGTAACTAACAATGATTAATTTAACTTAAGGGTATATGTTAGAGGTTTGCTTAGATCCTACATCCCTACTGAGCTTTGGGGGAAGACCTAGGCATAGCTACAGCTCTCAATATCTGTCCAATTCTGACATTAACGACGTATTTGTGAATTATGCCCCAACAGATCCAGGCACCTTCTAAACATATTCAGGTTTTCATACAGGAAATTTTAACTTTTAACTGGTATCTTTTAACTTTATTAGATATAGTTTTAGAACTGTAATTGGGACTGGAAAATTTATTTGAGTCCATCAATTATTTAATAATCTTGTCTTTTTTCAGTGTTTGAAAGTATCATTAATTTCTTTCTTTATTTATTTAACAAAATGTGCTATTATAAATTATTCAATGAGAACACTGTGCATATAAATAACCATCTGGGCAAAAGAATCACTTGTTCAGTTAATTATCAACACTCATTACAACTATTTTCTCAAATAAAAGAGTACTTTGTAGAATACATAGTTATAAATGTCAGGTCGATTAATTAATCTGAAGGGTATGGTAATGATTACAGGAACATCTCAAGACTCTGACCTGATAATACTTTAAAATAAAAAGTCAACACCAAAATAAAAAGCCACCAAAAGCACACAAAACATTTTCAAAAATAATAAACCAACCAACCAAATCCTGGTTTCTTTAACAATTTAAATTTTTTCACTAGATTAACTTTTGCTAACTTTCAAAAAAAAATAGAAAAAGGCTATCTAGACTAACAGGTACAGTATAAGGAAAGGGAGTAAAAGCAAGATAAATAGCAAAATAAAGGCTAGCTAACTAAATAAAACTCCACCCAGAAACCTAAAAACAGACTAAAAAGAAACCCCTGTATAACTGTTGTAGTTCTTGTCTGGGTTCTGGTAGGGAAGGGGCGGCGAGGGCTGCAGGGGTGGCTTCTTCACGAAGCAGCTAGAAGCTTTCTGCAGGCCTGACAGAGTAAATACCAGCCAACTCAAGGCCAGAGTCGTTGACCAAGGCTCAATCAGTGATGGTCATAGCACCTCTGGGAACAACATTTAGAAGAAAAAAAACCAAACAAGCAGATGCTTTTTGTCACCAGAGAAGGGTGAGAGAAAATGTAAGAAACTGTGCAGACACCAAGGCCAGTGAAGAAGCAGGGGAGGAAGAGGTGCTCCAGGCACCAGAGAGAAAGATGCCTCTGCAGCCCATGGAGAAACCCATGGTGGAGCAGGTGTCCCCCCTGCAGCCCATGGAAAAGGCTGAGACACCACCTGCAGCCTGTGGAGAGGCCTCACGCCTGAGCAGGTGGAAACATACAGAAGACATTGTGACCTGTGTTGGAGTGAGCCTCTGCCAGCACTTGCAGCCCATGGAGAGAGACAAAGACACAGAGATGAGCAAGAGACAGAGAGATCCATGCTGAAGCAGGTTTGCTGAGGAGTGATGGTGGGGGGTTGGGCAGGCTTGTGACCGCGTGGAGGACCAGGCTAGAGCAATCTGGGCCTGAGAAACATTCTATGATTTATGACTGCACCCCATAGAAGTGACCCTTACTGGGGCAGCTGGTGAAGAGCTGAAGCCCTGTGGGAAAGGACTTGTATTGGAGAAATTCATGAAGGACTGTCTCCTGCAGATGGGACTGGAGCAGGGGAAGGGTATGAGGAATGCTTCCCGGTTAAGAAGGAGAACAGGTCATGAGTAACCGACCAAAATCCCCATTCCCCCATTCCCTGTCCCTTCCCGTGCCATGATGTGGGGGAGGAGAAGGGAACAAAATTATGACTAAAGTGAAGTCTGCAAAGAAGGAAGGGGTGCGGGGAGGTGTTTTAAGGTCTGGTCGCACTTCTCATTGTCTGACTCTGGTTTCACTGGTTGTGGGGTGTAGTGTAATAAATTAGAGTTTTCTTTCCTTTATTCTGTGTTGAGTCTGGTTTTGCCTGTGACACTAATTGCAGAATGATCTCTCCCTGTCCTTATCTTGACTCCTAAGCCTCTCAATATATATTTTCCCTCTTGTCCAGCTAAAAAGGGCAGTGATAGAGTGACTTTGGTGGGCATCTGGCCTCCAGCCAGGGTCAAGCCACCACAATAGCAAACAGTACTCAATTGTCTTTGTCTTGTTTTACCTTCACAACATGCTTCCACCTTGTATTCAAATTTTTAGTCTATACCTAGGGATTAAAGGTTTGACGTTTATACTAGAAGCAATAATGACAATATGCGGCTTTGACTATATGCAGATAATAATAATGACATTTCACCTTAAGAAAAAAAATCCTCAAAGAACAAGGATCTCAGACACATAGAAGGAGTGAAAATAATAAAAATTCTTCCCATATAGTGGAATGACAAACAATCAAATTGACATAGCATTTAATGGCCAAATCCAGGGGAATTAGGCAATCAAAGTGAGATTTAAATAAATTTTCAATTAAATTCCTTTCATTCCATGTTATACTAACCATTTCCTATTATTTCTTACTCAGATTTATGAGCTTTAAAATTTATTAATCTTTCCATAGTTGTCAATTCTGTCAGCTCTGATTTCAAGTGCTTTCATAATAACATTCTTAAACATTTCACTGGGATTCATTTGGTAGATACTTCTCCTTCAGAGTACTTTTTGTACAATGATGGATTTATTTTAAAAATTAATTATCTTTTAAATAGTAGAGCAAAACATTGGACAGTTACACTAATGAGAATCCTTATGTCATTATTTGTATATGTCTTATGAAAATTAATCTTGAAATTAGAATAAACCTGATGTTAATCTGTAGAATCCATGTAAGAACCATCTTTTAGCTGTAGGTAACCTAAAAAGAACTGTGCACTATTTGTATTTTTTAAAAATTTGGTATAGAAGGAGTGGTAGGTGGAATATTCTTCAGTTATACTTTTTGAGCAATTAACTAATTTTTTCCTAAATTGTGTATATAACATAGTTATATGTGAGATTATATAAATAAACAGGAAGCTGTCACACCTCAGCTCCTCACAAAGCTACTTTTATTCATTAATATTATTGAAACAAACAAATCAGCCAGGTTTCACCATATCAAATTTTCCAGTCTTCACTATTTTATTTCACAAGATTTAAACAAGTTAGCACACTAAAGTTATTGGAGCTGTATAAATTTACATGCAAATCTATTTTAACTCACTGATAGCAGTTCAAAGCTGTAAGGAAAGATGAATAGTTAATCTAATTACATGATATTTAATGCTGATGTTTTCCCAAAGCTGATTGGTTAGGTTTGTGTCATTAGAATCAAAAGATATGCATGAAACATTTTTATTACCCTCATTAATGACGTTAAGCTCAAGAAGTGCAGATATTACATTGCTGTTGTGTGGGTTGCGTATTAAGATTGGCAAAAACATGTTTCTGTAGTGGTAACACTTTAAAATTTTAACTCATACTAGCAAAAGTAATGAAATCTAAGTCTGCCTCTTATGCCTTTATTATAATGTGAATATAAACAGTGGAATTGAAGAGAAAACATTTTTCAGCTTTTTCATTTTAATTTGACATATATCTGTTATAATTCATGTACTAAGTAGACTGTTTGCAAGACTTTCATTTAGAAAAAAATGTTCCAAATTTAGAGTGTGAAAGACTGCAAAATGTACTCATGTACTTATGTTTTGAAAGTTTTAAAAGACTGTGTATTTGTCTTATTGTTGACTTCTTGTTTATTAATTTTCTGTAGATAGCAGTTCAATATTAGTAGGAACTTAAAATTTTCCTGAAACCAGGATAGATATTTTAATTGTGTATTTTATTAAAATATCAACAAAACAGCTTGCAGAATTTTGATGCTAAAGTATCCAAAAATGTTTATTCTAAATATTATTAGTAACTATATATGTTATTATTTGCTACATGCCAAAACCAGGAGAAACTGATTCAGACCATCATTGTACTGGATACTGCACATTATGGGAAATGACTGTCCTTACTTAGTTTATTTGCAGGAGTACTGAAAATGGCACAAGAAAAATTTCATGAGGAAAATTAGAGCAGATTCTTGAGTAAAAATTATTTCTTTTAATTTTTTTTTTCAAATTTTTCTTTTTCAAATTTTTATACCTACATTACTTTCTAAACTTTATGCAAACCACTCGGTCTTGTTGTTTCCTAAAATCAGATCTCAATTAATAAAATATTCCACCTTTTAATAAAAGTAAAAATACACTGAAATTCATCCTAAAGTGTTTCCTAATTTTGCCAGAGTTGTGTGCATTCAAATGCTACTAAAATTTCAAGAACATTCAGGTTGCAATAATCTCAGCTAATTCTAGGCATGTGCAGCATATATACTTGTAGCTGGATTCGTATTAGTCTGGTAAATTTAAAGATGAGTTACCTCAAACATAGGTACTAAATAGTCATCCATTTTACATTGAAAAGAGTTGAATCTTCATGCTCACTTCAATTACCCATTAAAATTGATGTACAGTGACTCAAACACAGCAATGAAATTTACAGAAAAGTAATGGTGTTAAATCATAGTCTGGGAATGGTAAGATTTCATTGGTAGGTTTGCTTGGATTTGGACTGTTGTAAGTAAAAATATACAAAAACTTCACCAAATATTGTAAAAAGACCTTAGATATCCTCAAGGGTAACCTATTTAGTAAGTAAATCAGTTGAAGAGGAATAATGATATTCATTGTAGTAACTTCAAATCAATAGAAAGATACAACAGCTTCTGTGTTGTATTTTACGGTTGTTCTCTCTAAGGAGAGATAGAAAATTACTAGTAATTATGCACATATAAACATTTCCTCTGGATGCTATTAAAAATCTCCAGAGAAACTCTAAGAGCTGTGCCTAAAGGAGCAAATAGAAGTATCTCTCCCTGTCCTTATCTTGACTCCTAAGCCTCTCAATATATATTTTCTCCCCAATCCAGCTGAAAAGGGGAATGATAAAGAGACTTTGCTGGGCATCTGGCATCCAGCCTGGGTGAAGCCACAGCAGTCACATAGGACAGTAGGGATGGTTAGACATGATTTATACTGCATAAGGATTTCCCTCTTCCCCAAGAGAACTCACTCTCAGGAAACACTGATGTTTTCTCATCTTTATGCAGATTATATAGATTTTCAGAAGTCAGAGGCAAAACTCCCATTGGTCTGACATGGTCACGGTTTCATCTGCATATTTGTTCCAAAAAAAAAGGTTGAAAAATGCTTTCTATTGAAATCAAAACTGATTTTCTCTAGGGAAGTTTGCCACAAGAAGAAAATTTTGCAAAATTCATCTGTCTTGTTAATTTATGGATGATCCCTCACACTTAAACAAGGGCTTTAGTTACTCTAAAATCAAGTCATTGTACTTCATATATAATACTAATAAACTGGGATTTTTCTTCCATGTGTTCTCCACTTATTTAGACTAGGTTAGCAAGCTATTATTCTGAAAAAAACAGGAACACTTGGGCTTGACAACTATCTGAAAGTTAAATATGGTTTATAGTAATTACCTAGAGTGGGAATAATTTCTTCTAATTCATGCAACTTCACCGTGTAAGTCTAAATTCTCAGAGTCAAATTTTACATAGCAATTAAATAAATTCTTTCAGTCTGTAAGTCTGATATCATTTATATCCCAGGTAGCGATCATCTGGAACTTTTTTTCAAATTCGCTATGTAAATGATGAGGTAAATGTACACAAATTTAAAATTACTTTAGAAATTTTAACTGGTAATTTTTCTATGTTATTCTCTATATTATCCATTCTACATAATAGAATAGGTTTGGTGGGGGTTTTTTGGTTTGTTTGGGGTTTTTTTTTATTTAATTTAGATATAAAACAGTGAATGAATGTATTTCTATAAATATAGTACATAAATACAAGTGTTTATTAACATCATATGAGGGCTGACACTAACATAATTAAAATGATAGTAACATATATCATAAAGTTCTACTTTTTTTTTCTCAAGCAGAAGAGATTTATGGAAACAACTTTGTAATCTGATAATATATATGTTAAATTAATGCTCTCCCATGTTTCATTTTTTCATAATTATATTTAAACCTCATCTTTGTAAGTCTAGAAGATTGAATACAATACAGACTTTCTGAATTTCAGATAATTTCCTTTCTGAATAACGGCTATTGAAGATGAAGCAAAAATGAATACTGTGAATAATTTTATGCAGATGAAAATCATGCTTTCATTGAATTTTTAATATCTAAAGATAGAGAGATTATTAGAAGAAAAACTACATAAGAGACCATGTATTTTAGTAATACAAAAAGTGTTTGTAAAAGATTGTGAAAAAGCCCCACTGCATGAAGGGCTTCAGATGAGGCCTGTCAAAATCACACTCCTTGAATGTGAAGCTGATCTTGTTAATCTAGCGAAGGAAGCACCCTGTGATTCTAACCTGAGGAATACTTCCTTTTGTGGTTTTGCATCTTCATATAACTTCTAGATTGGGTACTGGGTTTTCAGCAGACATAGGATTGTATGTTCATGTCTTTACATTCGTGTACATTGGTTCAAAGTTTACACTAAGTGTTTTATTACTGTTAATCAATATATTGAAACTATCTGTCATATTGTCTTATGCACTATTCACTATGGTATTATAAGGGTATAGATTATTTATTTTTTACAGACTGTTTTAAAAAAAAACCCACAGCATATTACTGTTAAAAAATTACGAGCCATATTTTGCTCATAGGAGCCAAATTTGTTGCTCATAGCAAATGCTACCTTCTGCCACACTTCAAAAACAATCTCACAGCAACTTACTTTTTACCACACTAAATTAAATTCAGTATCCTCAAAAGTACATGGATCCAATGTGGAAAACACCAAGGGTGGGAGAAAACTCCAGAATAACAACCTAAACAAAAAAAATACCTAAATAAAAATGGACAGATGCCAAATTTCCATGATAGGTAGCTATCTGAGCTGTCATTACTGCCAGCAGAGACTAAAAGGATTTTGCGTAAGAACTACTTCACAGTGAGGGTGACAGAGCCCTGGGACAGGCTGCCCAGGGGGTTGCGGAGTCTCCTTCTCTGGAGATATTCAAGACCCGTCTGGACGCCGACCTGTGTGACCGGTTCTAGGAAACATGCTTTGGCAGGGGGGTTGGATTTGATGATTTCTGGAGGACCCTTCTAACCCCTGCAATTCTGTGATTCTGTGATTATTCATGGTCTAAACACAAAAGGCATCTGGGATGCCACACAACATCGAAGGCTTCTGCCTAAGCCTGTCAGACCTGTAGGTGATCCCTGTCTCCCTGTAGTGGTACATGAAGAATAGTAGATATTCCAAGATATTTCAAACCTTGTATATGTCTAAGGTTTGCAAAAACTATTCAAACACCACATCAAAAAGCTATTAAATTGTATTAATATCCATTTTAAAAAGCATTTTTTAACCCCACTACTGTCATTTATTGACTATTTCAGACCTAAAAGGTTTTGAAACTTGCTGAATATACAATTAAGATACAATTAAATAATGAATCCTTGATAAATTTTTCAGCAAAGCTTCAGTGACAAAAACCCAGGAATCTGCTGTCATAACAAAGGGTGTGTTTTGCACAATCACCAGTCTTTGAAGAGCAGGGAACAGAAAATATAAATAATTTCTGTACTTTGAGATCCTCAGTCTAAAGGAAAAGGATAATCAGGGAGGAAGATTAAATTGGAAGTAGAGATCAGAATCCACTAGGCCCTAAAAATTACTAAAGCTTTCTTGCATAAAGTACCTTTGTAAAGAAAATTACTACAGATAGAGATTAACAAGAACATCTTAATTAGATCATCATGATTACTTGGCTAAGGATTTAATTAGAACAACTACAGACATAGAAAACAATCAGTAAAATCAATTAAGACTAGAAATAAACAGCAACCTATTAAAAAATATTATTAATGAAATGCATGAAAGGGATGGTTAAAACTAAGCTCTATTTATTCCAGAAACAACCACGAACTTTGAATTTTGTGCACGATGCTATCAACCTCATATTGTTCCACTGAACTGTGGAAAATAGAAGAGAAACCCAAAAACTTACATGTAAATTAACTGCATGGATTGTGGACTTTTTCTAATATGGACCTTATGCCTTCAGTTTCCCATCTCCCCTTCTTGTTTTGAAAAAATTTCAAATACTACTACAAGTAATATTCATATATTATATAGCTTCTCCAGATTTATTCTTAGTTTAGATCTGAATGTCTTACGGTCCTGAAGTTGCTTACATCAAACTAATTGCCCTGGATCAATTATCCAAAGCCTGTTACAGTGGGCTGTAATGCATTCAGTATTTTACAGTTCATCTTTCATAAACAACAGGTTTTTAATTTTACAGTGCACTTACTTAGCTGGTCTACTACAATTGGTGTTTGTTGTCTTTTGACAACTACTGGAATTTGAGTTTATTGACTTTCAAAATAGTTCATAAAGTGTTCAGTGTAGCCAGGCTGAGGATATGGGTTTTATTATTTCTTTTTTAGTTTCATTTTATTTTTTTCCTTTGTATTATTATTTCAGCATCATTTAATAGATGAAAAAATTGAGAATATGCAGTTTAATAGGTACAGGTTTTATTATTATTTTTTAATGGTGGTAGAGGGTATAAAAACAGTTTTAGAGGTATGTGAAATGTTAATAAAATGCTTTGAAGTACTGCCCTACAAAATTGCTGCACATTATTCTCAGCATTTTGTATTTTCAAGCTATGAAAAGGCTCATTGCAATACTTAATTTCATAGAACAACCTATTTTCAGATTTATTTGTGACTGCAAAGTTTTAGCAAGGAAATACAACAATTTCAGTGAACAAAGAGTCATCTTGATCTTTGGAACTAGTAAGTGCAAGGTACTTCCCTCCTTCTGTCTTGGAACAGCTTCAGGCTCTCTGGTCTGAGTACATGACCCAGACTTGTCCTGACCTTACTGAGGTGAGACATACACACGCATCACAAGTCCTAAGTCTTGAGAACAAGGAAAGCTTGAGGTTATGTACCTTAATCACCACCTCCAGCTCATCTTTCTGTGTGGAGAGTCCAGTCATACTCTACAGTTTCATGAAAGACTGTGTGTGCACTTTGTTATAAAAAATATGCAGGTATCTCCCAAGATAAATTAATGAGACCTTGAGATTTATAATATTATTATATACTTCAAAACAATACCTGGTTATGGTTTTAGATGGTTAAAAGAGACTGCAACAGAAATTAGTGTAGATTTGAAACAGAAGAATCATAAACAATTTTATAAACCTTCGTGATTCAGAAATCTGTAAGTACAAAGATATGTAAGTACCTACTGAAGCAACTTATTTCTGTGAATGTGTTTGGTTTTGAGTTTGTTTTCATCCTACATGACAGTCAGATATTTGAGTAGCCACAGTAATTAGCACAGGACACCATTTAGTATCTCTGGTTTAAAAAAAAAAAAAGGTCTATCTGATGGAAACAAGATTTTTTTTTTTTAATTTAATTCTTATTTTGAATTTAATTTACTGCAATAAAATAACCCCAAAGTTACCTACGTGATCAATTTACCATAAAAGGGTATTGTTGATCACCCCAGCATACTGATAGCCTTCTAGCCAACAGAACTGATGTATAATTTTTTGGGGGTTGGGTTAGTTTTGGTTTCTTTCATTATTTTCTATGCCTGCTAGTAGAATTGTAACAATGCCCCCTGGCCAAAAAATTAACCAAATGAACCCTTTCACATTTGTTTCTTAATAGGCTAATGAGAAAATGAATCTGACATTCTCACATTTTTTTTCTTGCTGAGCAGTCCCAGCAGTGGAAGAACAAGAAAATAATACTTTCTGTAGCCATTTCATTCCATTTTCCTGAATTCCATTTTCCTTGCCAGAGATATTGCAAGGTAGAGTAGATATTACTTCCAATTACAGAAAATATTGAACTTACTTGAATGGAAGTTCCTGCTTTTGAAAGAATTTATGGAAACAAATTTTAAATTGGCAACATAATAACCAATGCTAACAATAGCAGTACATCTCTCCTTTAGCTTCCCTTTTTATAAACACAGAATTGAAATGAATATAAGGCTGTTTTTCTTATCGTCCCCGTCACAAGTCATAAGATTGATTGACCTTTCCTATTCCAACCATCACTGATCACAGATTTTCTTTTTATGCTGCCCTTAACTGTGAAGGAAGTACCTTGTAAACATCTAGAATGATCTCACTGCTTTGAAAACAAAAACTTCCTAATTAATTGTATAGTAAGTTAACTTTCTCCTGCAGTCTACTGTATACTATTTCACCAAAATTTTCTTTCCATTTTTTCACAGACTTCTGACTGGTATTTTTGTATCTTCTTCCTCTGACATTTCAGTTCACGATACTCTGCAATTAGATGCTTTGTTGTTGTTTCCTTGCTTTCCATGTGCTCAAAATGCAACAGTGCTTACTTGTACACAGTGAGTTAGGGGTTGGTTGGTTTGGTTTTCGTCTCTTTTATGAATGCTAGGGGTTTGAAGGTACCTCTGGAGATCATCTAGTTCATCCTTGCCAAAGCAGGATCACCTACAGCAGGTTGCACAGAGTCACATCTAGGTAGGTTTTGAATATCTCCAGAGAAGGAGACTCCACAACCTCTCAAAGCAACCTGTTGTGTTATTTGATGCTAATAAAAAGAGTAAGGAAATATGCTACAGGTATCTGCTTGATCTTACATCTTTCAGTATAGACAGTTTAAGATCATGGACAAAGTAGCTTGCTGTCATCTTCCAGCTGCAGGTTGTGCATTAAACACTCAAGAAAACAATTCAGTCTGTACAGGGATGGTGTTTGTTGGTTTGAAGGATTTGTATTGACAACAAAGAATGTAAAAGTGTGCAAAGCATCTCAGAATGGCCTGACACCAGATAATGTCTAGAAACAGCGTGTTTCTAAGGGAAAATCCTATATTTAGAGTCAGAATAATAATAAAAAAAAAATGTTTCCTGTAAAGATGCTTTTTATTACTGGCCAAATACCCATTAGTTACCTAAAATTTTATGCAAGTTTATTGACATTTGTATCTCTGTGAAAACTCAGGTTTGAATTCATATTCAAACTAGCAAGATATCTATAAACTTTTTGTACAGCTGCTATGTGTTCTTCCGATCTTCTACATTTTCCATGCTACAATAAACATTTCCAAAACCACAGTTCATTTTAATCACCACGATTATATTTTATCTCTTTTTAGTTGATCATATTTTAAGAGGAAAATTAATGTGAGCCAGAGGTCGTTTCCACTCCAGGAAATAAAGCCTATGGAGACCTCAAAATATTTCCATTTTCTGTCTCAGATTTCCCACACAAGCCTTGATCCAGATCAAGGTTATATATTACCCTCTGTACCCTCTTGATGATGGTCATGATTTCTTTAGCTTTGTTTTCTGCCACTGAAGATTGATTTAAGGGTACTATATTTTTTGTGGGCCAAAATCTCTTTCCCCAGTTGCAGGTTCCAAATGAGATTTCATTGTCACATGGGGTTTTTTCCAGCAACTTTTAGTTACGATTTTCCAGAACTGCATTTATTTATGTTTATTCAGCTTTACATTTACTTTAAATAGCCTAGACATTCATTGAACTGGAAATTGCATTGATCACTCCCTTTGTCGGAGTGGTGATAGAGATAATGAAATTACTGTTGTCTTACAGTAGCTCTTTCCAATGGTAGGCTACATACACACAAGCCACCAGTTCTGCAGTTTCACATTTGATGGTTGTCAGATATCTCAGATAGTTGCTGTACAGCCCTGATGACTTACTGTCTTCTAACTTCTCTGTTTGATCAAATGCTTTCTATATATTTCAAACCAATCTAGCTTCTCTGACCTATTTTCTAGAAAGGTTATAACAGTCATGGGAAAATACATAACAAAAGATCAACCAAAAGAACCTACAGACCATTTCTTCCATGGCCTTTTAATCTTCAGCTGTCATTTCTACAGGCCAGTAATTGGAAGAATTACTACTTCTAATCTATTATGTACTACTATCTTATTAAAATTGAAATTCCCTTTAAACTAGGAAAATTGAATGTAGCTGGAACCTGTTTTTTTCAGGCTTGTTTGGGCTTTTTTTATATAATTTGGAAAAATAGTATAAGCATTTTTAAAACATACTGGACAACTTCAGCTCTTGAAAACAGAACTCTGCTCCTACTCCCTGTACTCATTAGTCATCCACATTCATCTCCTGTTGAATAACACTTTATGAAGATATTTATACTAATCTTCAAAAAACACCCAGCAAAAAGGTTTGCAGAGCTGCAGATAAGACTACAAATATTACAGTAATTTAAAGAACAAAAACTTTAATGGCTATTATATATTTTTTGCCACTCTGAATTTAATTACTAATTATTATTTGATTATAATACAGTGTACTGACTGGGAAAAAAAATACTGTTTTTCTGAGAACTCTGATTAATAGTTAACTGTTATCAATAGTGTTCTTTTTATTCTGAGATATATATATATGAATCTAACACTTGATATTTACCTTTTTTCTTTTTCTTTTCTTTCTCTCCCCAATACTTCTGCCCTCCCCCCGCCCTTGACAATTTTGCTGTGGGACTGCAGGAATTTAAGCTGTTTGAGTAAGCAACTGCTTCTATAAGAAGTTTAATAACTGCACTTGAGCTCTGCCTGTACTATTGACGTGGTGAGTAAGTTGAAAAACACCAACTCATTCCTCTCCTTGTGCCTCACTTTTCCCATCTCTAAAAAGCAGAAAAAGTTCTATATAAAACATATATACCTAACTCAGGAAACTGCTGTCAGTACTGCATAGAATGTAATTTAAATCCTTAGCACAAAATTTCCTATGAGAAAGTCATGCCAGATATACTAGGACAGGTTTTATGTATATATTTTCTTTCTCTGTGTAGTTGGTTGACCCTGTCTGATTGCCAGGTGTTCACTAATCTGCTCTATCATTCTCTTCCTCAGCAGGACAGGGAGGAGAGAAAAGGAAGGTGGAAAAGAAAACCTCTTGTGGGTCAAGATAAAAGCAGTTTAATAAAGCAAAAGCAAAGGCCACACATGGAAGCAAAAGGAAAAAAAAATATTATTCTCTACTTCCCATCAGCACACTGTCCACTTCCTGGGAAGCAGGGCTTCAGTATGTGTAGCAGCTGTTCAGCAAGAGAAAGGACAGAAATAATTATTTCCACCTCCCCACTCCTTTCTCTTATCTTTTATTGCTGAGCAGACATCATATGGTATGGAATATCCCTTTGGTCAGTTTGGGTCAGCTGTCCTGGCTCTGTCCCCTCCAAAGATCTTGCCTACCTCCTGCTTACTGGTGAGGCATGGAGGATGTTGTAGAGACAGCTTGGGTGCTGTGCCAGCACTGCTCAGCAGTAGCCAAAACACTTTCTAGCTACCAATAAACAGCACAGGGCTGCTGCTGAGAAAATTAACTCCATCTCAGCCAGACCAAATGCACTCTGTAATTGATTTAGGCAAATTTATCACTGAATCCATTTCTTAGAAAGAAATGAAGCTGGGATTGGTGGGAACTTTAGTATAAAGGAAAACTAGGAATTCTAAGTGTGGAGTTAGAAGAGTAGCAAATCATTGTCTGACGAGCAGTGTACTTTTATTTGCTAAAGAAACTGGGAATTATTGTTGCTTTGAATCATTCTATCATTTCCAGTACTCAGATAAAGCTTTGTGCAAGTGTAGCTTAGACTTACAGGCAAATTTCTCTTGTTCTGGCCATAGATATGAAAAGTTTCATAAAATGTTGGAAGACAGACATGAAATCAAAAACTAATAGAAAAAAGTATTTTATCTAGAAAAAGTTGAATTGAATGTATATTGTATTTAGAGTATGGTTTACCTTACTACAGCAGAACAACTCACTTCCTCCTGTCAAGCCCTCCAACCCACCCACTGCAGGGCAAGGCTGAACCCCTCAGCTTAGTGGGCATCTCTGAACTAACCAGAAGAGTATGCAGCCAATTCTTACCTGACATGGTAATTGGTAAGAAACCTCCCTGTCTGTATCTTGACTCACGTGCTTTTTCATTCTTATTCTTCCTAATTTTTTTCTCTCTACTCAATTCAGTGAGGAAGGGGAGGTAGAGACAGGGCAAGTCATCTTACAGTGCTTCAAAAGATACTAGGTGCCCACTGTGAGCAACTGAATTAATGGTTTAGTTGTTCAATCAGTGGTGTCTGAAGATTTGTTAAAATTACCAAATGACATCTACATTAGACTAGGAATATTTTAGAGTCCTCCATTCAGGCAGCTGCATCACATCCTTACGCTCCATAAACCTAATATTATCTGAACTAAATCCTATCCTCCACATGATTTAGTGTAGTAATGCATGTCAGTCTTATCCCAGAGGAATATGCTTGATTTCAGTCAGTTGGGTATTCTGAAATGCAATATAGTCAATGTCTGCTTATTAATCTCTTCTCTTTTTTAAAAAAAATTGAATTTGAATATCAATTACACCCAATTGTGCTTATCCAAGAGAAAATTATTAACTTTAAATCCTTTTAGTATGGTTGTCCTATAGCAGATCTGTGTTCATGTCTGCTGGGGTAAGAAAGCGATTCCACTTGCCAATAATATTCAAAACAACATATTTGGTTGTTAGTCTCAAAAATTTTACTTATTGTTTGTGTAGTACCATGATTTTACCCTTCATTTCCCATTTATTTGCTTAAGCAAATCTTTACTCAGTTACTATTTCCATGAATTCCTCTCTACTGTTTCCAGTGTGTTTACAGCTATTAGATTAACAAGTGAAGTCAGCTATTGATTCTTCAAAATTATAGAATGGTCTGGGTTGGAAGAGACCTTAAAGATCATCTCGTTTCATCCCCCCTGCTAGAAGCATGGAAAACCTCCCCCAGACCAGTTTGCCACAAGCCTCATCCAACCTAGCCTAAAACACTTCCAGGGAGGGAACATCCACAACTTCCCTGGGACAGCCATTCCAGAGCTTCACCATCCTCACAGTAAAGAATTTCTTCCTCATACCTAGTCTAAAACTATCCTCTTTCAGTTTAAAGGCATTACCTCTTATCCTATCATCACATGCCCTTGTAAACAGTCCCTCTCTATATTTGCTCCATCATCTTGCAGTGTACAGAGGTGAGACTGTAGATCCACAGGTCTTCCTTTTTTCCCTTTTTAAAAATGGGGGTTGTTTCCCATTTTCCCATCAGTGGGAACTACTCCAAACTAGCATGACTTCTCAATTATGGTGGAGAGTAGTTTAGCAACTGAGAGTTGGGGTTGATCAGCCTGGAGAAGAGAAAGCTCAGGGGAGATCTTATAGCAGCATTCCAGTACCTGAAGGGGGCCTACAAGAAAGTTGGGAAGGGATTTTTTAGAAGGGCATGTAGTGATAGGATGAGGGGGAATGATTTTAAATTGGGAGGGGGAAGATATGATTGGATATTAGGAAAAAAATTCTTCACTATGAGAGTGGTGAGGCACTGGAACAGGATGCCCGGGGGGCATGCTCCCTGGAGGAGGGTGGATGCCCCTTCTCTGGAAGTGTTCAAGGCCAAGTTGGATGGGGCCTTGAGCAGCCTGGTCTAGTGAAAGGTGTCCCTACCCATGGTAGGGGAGGTGGAATTTGATGATCTTTAAGGTCCCTTTCAGCCTTAACCCTAACCATTCTATGATTCTATCTTCATCCACCAGTTCCCTGAGGACACATGAAGGCATCTCATTGAGTCACATGGACTTGTACAACTTCAGGTTCCTTTGATGGTCTCAAACCTGATCTTCCCCTACAGTGGGCAGCCATTCATCCTTCCAGTCCCTGTCTTTACCTTACCAGCTGGAATCATCTTTGTCTAACACAGGGCAGACCCAGCCTCTCCTCACAGAGGCCCCTGCAGCTCCCGACTTCCAATGCCTGGGTACCTAAAACAAATACACCCCTTTTAGTTTTTGTTAAGAATTTGAATTAATTTAGGTTTTCTGAGAGCAGCTTAATAGACAAAAAAATCAGAACAACACTAAATTTTACCAAGAACCTCTGTCAAAATAGGTGTTCTTATGTAAATCACAGTGTACTTTGGCATTACTGAAATGTAATACTCCTTTTTTCATTACTGAAAATAATACTCTCTAAAAACTATATAATTTTTCAAAATAATCTATTTTTGTCTGTGTTTAATTTCCCATAAACATCTACAAATGAATGAGATTGTACTTAATCCATTTAATGATGGGAAAACTTTAAATGAATTTGGAGCTACAGTTGAAGAAGCTTGCCAAACCAGAGACGCCTATGAAAACTGTTAAAACTTACTCAGCCTATGTGCACTGTGACAACTAAATAACAACTGTAAGTCGCTATTTTAATGTAAAGACTTTGAAAAGCATTTTCCAGGTCAAGACAAAAGCAAGGATATGAAGGAATCCTTCTATCTTTCTTGATAATCTCATGGATTATCATAGCTGACAAAAAAATAATGGTTGGTTGCTTGGTTTTATATACTAGGTGTTTGAGCACTCTTTTGTTACATGTCTTGTACCCTACACAATTAAATAGCATTAAAAATAGTTATTCCCCAAAATACCATAGCAGTAGTTATTTCATGCACTTGTATACCAGGCATCCCGTGTATCATCACAGTCTCAAACCATTGACACCAATGGGAAAATCTGGAATAAAGCAGATTTACCATCAGTGGAGGAGGATCAGATGAGGGAATATTTAAACAAACTGAACATACATAAATCCATGGGACATGTAAGTGCTGGGGGAGTGGGCTGGTGTCACTCTGAGGACACTCTCAATTATCTTTGAAAAGTCATGGCAATCAGAGGAAGCTCCTCAGGAATTAAAGAAAAGAAATGTCACTCCTATCATCGAGAAGGTCAAGAAGGAGGATTCAGGGAGGTACAGTCAGCCTCAGTTTGCTCTCCTGGAAGGTGATGGAGCAACTAATAAGTGAAACCATTTCTAAACATATGAAGGACAAGAAACTGTTAGGGAGTAATCATCATGAATTTACAAAGGGGACATAATTGCTGTCCAACTTCATAGTCTTCTACAAGAAATTGAGTGGTTTGGTGGATGGGTGAACAGCAGTAGATGTTGCTTATCTTGACATAACAGAATCATAGAATGGTTTGGGTTGAAATAGACCTTAAAGATCATCTAGTTCCAACACCCCTGCCATGGGCAGGGACACCCTCCACTAGACCAGGATGCCCAAAGGCCCATACAATATGGTCTTGAACACTTTCAGGGAGGGGGCATCCTTAGTAAGCCTTTTGTCAACTTTCATCCCAATAACAGACTTATAGACAAACTGATTAAATATGGACTAGATAAGTGGACAGTGAGGTAGATTGACAGTGACCTTGAACCACTGAGTTCAGGAGGACATAATCAGCAGATGAAGACCACAGGCAGTCCAGATGCTTGTGGTGTACCCAGGGGTTGATGTTGGGGCCCATACTTTTCTACATCTAAATTCATGACCTGGATGATGAAACTAAGTACACTTTCATTGAGTACACAGATGAAATACAAAACTGGGAGGAGTGGCTGGTACAATACATAGTTGTGGAAGATGCTGTTACACCACAGCCTCAACAGGATGGAGAAATAGGCAGAGAGAAATTTAATGAAGTTCAACAGAAGTCCTGCCACTGTGGAGGAATAACGCCCTATCAACCTCCTGGGGAAAAAACCTGCAGAAAAGACATCAGGAATCCTGAAGAAAAATAAGTTGAACTACAAGGTGTCGTGGTTTTGCCCCAGCCGGGGGCCGCACCCCACACAGTCGCTTGTACTTTTAAAAGGAAGGGGGAAGGAAAGTTGGGGGAAGGGGAAAAGGGAAGGAAGAAAGGAGGAAAATAAACCACAACCTAGAAACCAGAACCACGCAGGTTGGGATAAGGATAGTTTACTAAACAATAACAGAAAACTAGATATAACAATAACAGGAGTTTAAAGCACAAAATAGATGAAACTGGTGATACACAATGCAATTTCTCACCAAACCACACAACTCAGGCCGCACAGCTTAGAGCCCGTCCCGGACAACCCGACCGCCCCAGAAAAACTGCACGTCCTGGCGTTGTCTCCCCCTCTTCCCCCCAGTCCCCCCTTATACCGAACATGACGTAACTGGTATGGAATATCCTCTTTGGCCAATTCGGGTCACCTGTCCTGGCTGCGTCCCCTCCTTTCTCACTAGTAAGGAAGTATGCAGAGCTGAGAAAGGTCCTTGATTGCCCGGCAACAAATCGGAAACATCAGGGTGCTATCAACACTATTCTCATGCTAACACACAAACATGGCATTCCATCCACTGCTAAAAAAAAGTTTAACTCCATCATAGCTGAAACCAGGACATTATCCACCCCTTATTCCATACCATTTACGTCATGACCAGATCCAACAATTTTCTTTGGTTACAACCAGTTTCGTGTTTCACACACCCATATATGTATGTACACATATATGCACACATACGTGCATACAGATCTTATTCCCTCAGTCTGTGAATCATCCCTCTGAAGTTGTTGAGTTCATTTAGTCCATGATTTTCAGGCTCCATTTGTCGTAACAGTTTCTCAGGATAATTGTATGTTCCATTGGCTCGTTGCATGCTGCATCTCAGGCTCTTGACTGATACACCTGGCATGGTCCATGCGCATAGTCTGTGGGTCAGAGTTTATTTTCAAAGGGAGAAAAAAGTTCTTGAGAGGCCAGGCTTTAGTTCCATCATCATGGCACTCATTCTTCATTAACTTGTATGACTCCAGCTATAATGCTATGGTACAACATACAGCAATCATAACAATAATGAATATACAATAATGGGTTATTTGGCAATTATTATAATTTCTACTTTATTAATTATATTGGCTATTCTCACCCAAAATCAAATCCCCTTGAGGTACACATCGAACTTCTCCATCCCTCTGCATTACCCACCAAGTACAGCCAGGTCCTTGAGCAAAAACAATTCCAGACATGGGTTTACCTTTGCCTGAAGCAGGGATGACCCAAACTCTCTTTCCCAATACACTCTTCATATGCACTACTGGGACTCTGTCTCCCTCTACAGTACGTGGAAATTTTGACTGGGCAGGGCCAGCCCGATTGGTAGATCCCCTAGAGTTAACTAACCACGTGGCTTTGGCCAAGTGTGTATCCCAATGCTTGAATGTCCCACCACACATTGCTTTCAGTGTAGTTTTTAAAAGTCCATTATATCGTTCAATTTTCCCAGAGGCCGGTGCATGATAAGGAATGTGGTACACCCACTCAATGCCATGCTCTTTGGCCCAGATGTCTATAAGAGTGTTTCGGAAATGAGTCCCATTGCCTATTCGATTCTTTCTGGAGTACCATGTCGCCAGAGGACTTGCCTTTCAAGGCCCAGAATTGTATTTCGAGCAGTGGCATGGGGTACGGGATATGTTTCTAGCCAGCCGGTAGTTGCCTCCACCATTGTAAGCACATAACGTTTGCCATGGCGGGTTTGTGGGAGGGTGATGTAATCAATCTGCCAAGCCTCCCCATATTTGTATTTCATCCACCGTCCTCCATACCAAAGGGGCTTTAACCGCTTAGCTTGCTTGATTGCAGCACATGTCTCACATTCGTGGACAACTTGTGCGATGGCGTCCATGGTCAAGTCCACCCCTCGATCCCGAGCCCATCTATATGTTGCATCTCTCCCTTGATGACCCGAGGTATCATGAGCCCATCGAGCCATGAATAATTCACCCTTACGTTGCCAGTCTAGATCTACCTGAGCCACTTTAATCCTAGCAGCCTTATCTACCTGATGGTTGTTTTCATGTTCCTCCATGGCCCGACTCTTAGGTACATGGGCGTCGACATGACGTACCTTTACAACAAGTTTCTCTAACCGAGCAGAGATATCTTGCCATAAGTCACCAGCCCATATAGGTTTGCCTCTACGCTGCCAGTTGTTCTTTTTCCACTGCTGCAACCACCCCCACAGGGCATTCGCCACCATCCATGAATCAGTATAAAGGTAGAGCCTTGGCCACTTTTCTCTCTCAGCAATGTCCAGGGCTAACTGGATGGCCTTCACCTCAGCGAACTGGCTTGATTCACCTTTTCCTTCAGTGGCTTCTGCTACTCTTCTTATAGGATTCCATACAGCGGCTTTCCATCTCTGATGCTTACCCACAATGCGACAAGACCCATCAGTGAACAGGGCATATCGCTTCTCATTCTCTGGCAGTTTGTTGTAGGGTGGGGCTTCTTCAGCGCGTGTTACCTCCTCATCCTCTGGTGACATCCCAAAATCTTTGCCTTCTGGCCAGTCTGTGATCACCTCCAAGATTCCTGGGCGATTGGGGTTTCCTATTCGAGCCCGCTGTGTAATTAGTGCAACCCACTTGCTCCACGTAGCATCAGTGGCATGGTGTGTAGAAGGAACCTTCCCTTTGAACATCCAGCCCAGCACCGGCAGTCGGGGTGCCAGGAGGAGCTGGGCTTCAGTTCCAATCACTTCTGAGGCGGCTCGAACCCCTTCATAGGCGGCCAGTATTTCCTTTTCTGTTGGAGTATAATTGGCCTCAGATCCTTTGTAGGCCCGACTCCAAAACCCCAGCGGTCGACCTCGAGTCTCCCCTTGTGCTTTCTGCCAGAGACTCCAGGTCGGGCCGTTCTCCCCAGCTGCAGTGTAGAGCACATTTTTAATATCTGTCCCTGTCCGGACAGGCCCAAGGGCCACTGCATGGACTATCTCGCGTTTGATCTGCTCAAAGGCTTGCTGTTGCTCAGGGCCCCATTGGAAATCATTCTTCTTTCGAGTTACATGGTAGAGTGGGCTCACAATGAGACTGTAGTTTGGGACATGCATTCGCCAAAAACCTATAACACCTAAGAAAGCTTGTGTTTCCTTTTTGTTGCTTGGTGGAGACATAGCTGCTATTTTATTAATAATGTCCATTGGGATGTGACGACGCCCATCCTGCCATTTTATTCCTAAAAGCTGGATTTCTCGCGTAGGCCCCTTGACTTTACTTCGTTTTATAGCAAAACCGGCTTCTAAAAGGATTTTAATTACCCTGTTTCCTTTTTCAAAAACTTCCTCTGCTGTGTTGCCCCATACAATGATGTCATCAATATACTGCAGGTGCTCTGGTGCTTCACCCTTTTCCAGTGTATTCTGGATTAGTCCATGGCAGATGGTGGGGCTATGTTTCCACCCCTGGGGCAGACGATTCCACGTGTATTGGATGCCTCTCCAAGTGAAAGCAAACTGTGGCCTGCACTCTGGCGCCAGTGGGATCGAGAAGAAAGCATTCGCAATGTCGATTGTGGCGTACCACTTGGCTGCCTTCGATTCCAATTCATACTGGAGCTCTAACATGTCTGGCACAGCAGCACTCATACCTGGAGTGACTTCATTTAGGCCACGATAATCTACTGTCAGCCTCCACTCTCCATTGGACTTCCTCACTGGCCATATGGGACTATTAAAGGGTGAGTGGGTTCGGCTGATCACTCCCTGATCCTCCAGTTGACGAATCAGCTTATGGATGGGAATCAGGGAATCTCGGTTAGTACGGTATTGTCGTCTGTGCACCGTCGTCGTAGCAACTGGCACTTGCTGTTCTTCACCCTTCAACAACCCCACAACAGCAGAATCCTCCGAGAGTCCAGGCAAGGCACACAATTGTTCAATTTCTTCTGTTTCCAAAGCAGCTATTCCAAAAGCCCATCGGTACCCTTTTGGGTCTTTAAAATACCCTCTACGTAGATAATCTATACCTAAAATGCACGGAGCTTCTGGACCAGTCACAATGGGGTGTTTTTCCCAGTCCTTCCCAGTTAGGCTCACCTCAGCCTCTAGCACAGTTAGTTGTTGGGATCCCCCTGTCACTCCAGAAATACAAACAGGTTCTACCCCTTCATGATTCGATGGCATTAGAGTACACTGGGCACCAGTATCCACCAGAGCTTTGTACTCTTGTGGGTCTGACGTGCCAGGCCATCGGATCCACACAGTCCAATAAACCCGATTGTCCCTCTCCTCCACCTGGCTGGAGGCAGGGCCCCTCTATTGCTGCTGATCATATTTGTTTTCCACTGGTTGCATAAAGGACTTAGAGGTCCCTTCAAAAGGATCAGGCACATCAGACATATAGGTAGGCCTTCCAGTTGGTCTAGGGAACTGCCCAGTAGAAACTGGTGCAGCCTTCTTCCTGGCAGAATCTCGTTGTGCGAATGTTTTACCCCGCAGCTCATTTACTCGTGCTCGAAGGGCTGAGGTGGGCTGCATATCCCATTTCCTCATGTCCTCTCCATGATCAAGCAGGTAAAACCACAATGTACGTCGTGGTGTGTATTCTCCCTCTTGGAACGATGGACGCTTTCTCCCAGTAGCTGCAACATTGCTCCATACGGGTTGGGAGTTGGACACATTGTTGTCAAGTCGTTGAACCAGTTTCTCTACTGCTGCAATGACGGAGAGGGAAACATTGTCTTGGTATTTCCGGAGTCGGCAGGCCACCTCATTTACGGTTGGCGGATTCGTATCATTCCAGTCAATTGCTGCCAGTGAATTGGTATACCCTGCTGGTGCACTTCGTACAACCTTACGCCACATATCTGGAGTGCATAGGACTTCATCGGGATCAGAGGGAAGCCGTGAATTGTCCAGATCATAATAAATTATCTCCCGTACAGCTAATTCTCTCAGGTGCTGGACAGATGTCTCTATGCTGTTACACTTAGGTGTCTGGCATGTAATATATTCCTTTATGGGATATCTTTCCTTCACACTTGACAGTAGTCGCCTCCAGAGGCTGAGGATTTCCGGCCTCCTCCCAATTGCTTTGTCAATTCCTCCTTCTCTAGCTAGGGATCCCAACTGCTTGGCCTCTCTGCCTTCTAATTCCAAACTACTGGCCCCGTGATCCCAACATCGGAGCAACCAAGTGATAATGTGCTCACTTGGGTGGCGAGTGAAATCTTTTCGAACCTCACGCAGCTCACTCAGAGTCAGGGATCGGGTAACAATCTCTGGTTCTGCCTCATCCTGATATCCTCGAGATGATCCCGGTTGATCATCATCCTTATCCGTCACTATACGAACTGATTTCTTTGTGCCTTTCCTCTTTTGTACGGGAGCAACAGACACTGGTGTGGATTGGTTTTTCAGATCATCTGCAGTGTCTGCTGTAGAGATTACAGTAGCTGCAGTGTCGGTCACAGGGGTTGCAGTAGCTGCAGTGTCAGCCCCAGTGGTTGCAGCAGCTATAGTATCTGCCAGTCTGTTTCCTTTCCCTTCTCCCTGACAGTGCTGACAGTGCTGACAGTGCTGCCTGCTATCAAGCAGTGTTTGATAAATAGTGGCCAGAGCCCAGCACAGTGCAGTAAGGTGTCCATCTCTGGGAAACCTACAGCAATTTTTCCTTAGGTATGCAGTCACTTGATCGGGGTCTTGTAGCTGTTCAGGAGTGAAATTCCAAACCATCGGGCGTGAGAAAGTACCTAGGTACTCGCCCATACTTTGCCACATGCCCTGCCACTCGTGATTATTCTGTCTCGGAGAAAGCTCTTCAGTGGTATTCATAAACCTATGCTTGATATATAACAAAAACTGAACCATCTGCACCAAACCTACCAATAGCAAAATGCTAGTTTGAATATCCCAGAGATATTGAAGATTTTCAAAAACTGCCCTAAGAGCTGTTGTATTTAGCCCAAAGGAAAAGAAAGCAGTGCCCCCACCATACCGGCTGCTGTTATTAACCCGTCCCTGTCCAAAGAATGGACAGGACAGCAAAACCTCATACAGGTACCAGCTTAAGCTCATGATCATCGATATTATTGTATCATAGACCGATATCATAAAATACACTATAATGAAGTATGGGAACAAATACGGGAGCCACAGACCTGAGAGAGTAAAGAATCCTGCCAGGATTGTATACAGCATGCGGTGGTTTTGCTGCCACAGCCTTGTAAATAAATACCACAACATCGTGACCAGAGATTGCTTAAACAACAGTGCTTATCTTAATTGCGATAGTTAGGGTCAGATCTACCGTTATCCCAACCGTTCGTGCCCCACGTTGGGCGCCAAAATAACTGTCGTGGTTTTGCCCCAGCCAAGGGCCGCACCCCACACAGTCGCTTGTACTTTTAAAAGGAAGGGGGAAGGAAATTTGGGGGAAGGGGAAAAGGGAAGGAAGAAAGGAGGAAAAGAAACCACAACCTAGAAACCAGAACCACGCAGGCTGGGATAAGGATAGTTTACTAAACAATAACAGAAAACTAGATATAACAATAACAGGAGTTTAAAGCACAAAATAGATGAAACTGGTGATACACAATGCAATTTCTCACCAAACCACACAACTCAGGCCGCACAGCTTAGAGCCCGTCCCGGACAACCCGACCGCCCCAGAAAAACTGCACGTCCTGGCGTTGTCTCCCCCTCTTCCCCCCAGTCCCCCCTTATACCGAACATGACGTAACTGGTATGGAATATCCTCTTTGGCCAATTCGGGTCACCTGTCCTGGCTGCGTCCCCTCCTTTCTCACTAGTAAGGAAGTATGCAGAGCTGAGAAAGGTCCTTGATTGCCCGGCAACAAATCGGAAACATCAGGGTGCTATCAGCACTATTCTCATGCTAACACCCAAACATTGCATTCCATTCACTGCTAAAAAAAAGTTTAACTCCATCATAGCTGAAACCAGGACACAAGGGGAGACCGGGGAGGGATTTTTTCAGTGTGTATGGGAGAAAATAAATAAGATAGAGCTAAAGTCTTTTCAGTGGTGCTCAATTAAAAGACAAAAGGCAATGTGCACAAATGGAAGTACATTAAAGTCCACTGAAAAGTAAAAAAACACCAAGATTTTGCTTTGAATATTATCCGATACTGTAGCAGTTTGCTCTGACAGGTACTGGAGTCTCCATTCCTAGAGATACTCAAAACCTAAACAGACACAGCTTAAGGAAGCTTCTTGAGCTCACCTTGTTCTGAACATGAGTTTGGACTAGGTGATTGTGTCAAGTGCCTTCCTGCTTCATCTATTCTGAGATCGTGTGTGATCTTATTTCGGTCATGTGCCTGTTCCATCATATCTTTAATAGAGATGCTATCTTTAGAAGGATAGGGACTGGAAATTTCTTGTAGAGTCGTGAGATGCCTAACTTAATATTCAGATTTGCCCAGGGCCTCACTATACAAAAGTAAATTAAAGGATGGTAACATTAATGTTAATGTTAGCTAACATTCAAAGCAATACGTTTCCTGTTTCCTACCAATAATACATGATCACAGAATCACAGAATCATAGGGGTTGGAAGGAACCTCAAGAGATCATCAGGTCCAACCCTCCTGCCAAAGCAGGTTCCCTAGGAGAGCCTTCGTAATCACTAATGTAACCACATATTAATGTGTTCTCTTAGGAAAGTAGACTCTACTTAATGATTCAAGTCACAGTGAAAATATTTGGAACCATGCTTTTGAAATGAATAAACTATTTGGTTGCAATCCTGTGTAGTTTTGTTTTGCAAAATATTAAGCACATTTTTGACATTTGGATAATAATAGAAAACAACCATAATGACAAATTGTGAGTGTGCTAGCTGCCTGGATGTACACTGGGTGTAAATTATAACCATGCTTCAAGGGCACTATTCTGATTTATATGAGCTAGTTAAGGGCTTATGTCATACTACACTTGCAGTCAGGCAAATTTCATGCTACAGTAGAAAGATCCAGAGAAAGAGTCCTAAAATCCACTAAAATCCACTTGCCTCAGATGAGGTTTCACAAGATGAGAGACTTTCTTTAAGTCTCTTTTTCTTGCTGGTAAAATGATCAGATCCCATGTTATGCTGCAATTTGCATTCTGATTATGCAGAGCTTGCCTTTATTTAGTAGTTTATTATAGCAATGGAGAATTATATGACTAAGTTTATAGCCTGACTCATTCCTTTGAGTCCAGTTCATGAGGAAGGATAAAGAGTAGCTGCTGTTTGACTCTTTACCACTTATCCTACAAGCCACTCACTCCTAATTCCTAAACATGATTGCTAGAGCTAATGACAGAGGGATTTCTGAAAGAGCAAGAGAAGTAGAGGCATAAGAGAAAAAAAAACCCAAAACTCCTATTTCTTTTACTTGCCTTTTTTTTTAAGATATTCCTTGCTTTTTGCAAAGGTAAGGTCAAAGAAGTACCCATTTAATGGTTACTAAGGTACATGTAAACTTTATAGCTGAAGTTGTAAAATTATTCCTAGGACCAAATAGAAACACCAGTAAAGAAGGAGCATTAACCTTGGGCAAAATAGCTTAAGTTTTGTGTATTATTTTAAGTTTTTTCTTACTGTTTATATAATTTGAAATCTGTTGTAAATCATAAATTTTACATATATAATGATAAAATTAATTTTACTTACTTCAGCTTAAAAATGAGTGGAAAGGTTTTGTTTTCATAGCCTTCAGTTTTTACACTGTAAGTGAAGGAATGTGAAACAAATATTAATGGAAAAATAATGTTGATCCAATTTGCACCAGCACAAATCCAACAAATAGCAAAGAAACGTTCTGTGGTAAAATGTCATATTTTGGGTCATAACTTATAGACAAAATTATTTCAGTGGGGTTCTTTTATTTTCTGCAGCTGGAAACCCGGATAGTATGAGGCTGACCTTGTTTCACTATTGTTCTAAGACACTTTGTTAATATTCCTCTTTTAATTTTGTGTTTGTACACTCTGACATGTACTTTTTTCCCTGTAGAATGCTATAGTTCCAAGTGTACCTTATTCAGTTATTGATCTGTTGAACATTTGGATTCAGCTGAAAAAATTGGCATTTGTACCCTATTCGGACTTCATGCCAAGCAACTATACATTTTTCTTTACTGTATTTCAAAGGTTAGGTTCTTGTGCATGGTCTTACTTTGGAGAGAATGTGTTATTTACCTGATTTCTGGAAGCACCATTGATGTCAACAAATATAATACTGAAGAATTACTAAAGCTTGTCAAGCAGGTAAGTACATGTCAAAACTAATGCCACAGTAAAGATTGTTTCCTGTCTGGCTTCACATAAATCAGAATTGCAGACATTTCAGAGGAACAATATTAATAATAGTCTCAATGAAAACAAAAATGCAGAAAACTCACGTGAAGTACAGCTGGTTTTAAAGACTTGTTTATATAGAGAGAATGGTGATCTTCATTTTCTGTTCTACTAATCTACTTCACCTGTTTTGGGTTTTTTTCTAGAGTGGGTTTCTTATCTGAGAGCAAATGTTGTTCTTAATAATACTGTATAATATTAGGGAGAAACTTACTTTTGAATTAAGCTAAAATGTTGCCTTTAAACTAATTACATTCAATAAATGTTTATGTTTTCAGTTAAAATTTACTTAATCAATAGAAGATAAGTAAAATGCTTAATGGAGCCCACCAATCTAACTAATATATTTACATTTGTGTATTCTTAGTGTGGTTTCTTTAAGAAGCAACTTAATCTTGTCTTGTTTGTGTATGTGTCCATTTAGTTAACAGCTTTTGAAATTTCACTCAGAAGTAACTTTGGTTTAGTGGATATTGCTATGTTGAAATTTTTTTTCTTTGTGTATAACATCTGAATTTGACAGCGATGTAGAAGTATCAGAAATTATTAAATTTCTAAAAATTTCATTTAAAAAGAAATTGTTAGATAAGTGTCCCATTCAATATCCCAACTATGCACTATATGATTACCTCTAGTTAAACATTAGAGAAAAGAGGAGGAAAATAGCAATTTTACACAGGTTTCCTGCAAAACAGTGCTAATGTAATTACTCTCTATGACTGCAAGTATCTTACTCTTAATCATAGGGTTTGGTCCCATTTTTTGATTTAAATCTAACGTCACAGAACAACTGATGTTTCTAAAATGTTTTTAGAAGTTTTATAGCAGATGGCTAGTTAAAGGAGAAAAAAACCCTAATAACTTGCAGTCTTGCTGGTTTAATTTCTGAACACAGCCATTTGCATGTGTCTGACAGAATACACTACAGATAGAGATTGTAGGTATTTGCAAGGCTAACAGCAAATGATAGTATAATTCAGTCAAGAAGTGATCAACCAAGAGACACAAAGGCATGGTAAATTAGCCTTCAGTAGATACAGATCAAAAGGTGACATTTAGTATATGAAATGAAATAAAATATTTTTAAAACCGTCACTACACATACTTAGTAAAGGTATTGTTATTTTCCCATGGAGTAATCAACATGTTAAGGCTACTGCAGATACTACTGTTCATTTCCAATTTTTCTTTTTAAAAATATAGAACTTTTCTTAAATGTTTGGGACTCAGCTGTCTCAGACAAACAGATCTTCCATGGTCTCTCAATACCAATATTCACCTGGAATGTCACATGTGAAAAATTCTCGGTGCTTGTGCACCTATGTGTTTGGAATCATAAAATATCTAAATTGGAAGGGACCCACAAGGATCCTCAAGTAAAATCCCTGCTTCTTGCGTGACTATGGGGGGTTGGACCCAATGATCTCTCAAGGTCCCTTCCGACCCCTACGATTCTGTGTGATTCTGTGACTATCCAAGACTAAACCATATGACTAAATATATCAGCTAGACGCTCCTTGAAACACTGACAAGCTTGGTGCTGTGACCATTTCCTTTGGAGCCCTGTTCCAGTGATTGACTACTTTCTCAGTGAAGATCGTTTTCCTAACGTCCAATCTGAATTTCCCCTGATGCAGCTTCATTCCATTTCCTTGTGTCCTGTTGCTGGTCACCAGACAGATGAGATCAGCACCCCTTTGTCAGCTGTGCTGAGGTCAGACCTCAGTCTTCTGCAAGTGCAACACATTAAGTGACTAAACCAACCTATTATAAAATAATCAACAGGGTTTTAAATAATTAATTTTCATGTATACTGGATAATGAATAGTTTCTATGACTACACAGGTTTTATTTCAGAAGCTACGTATGACATCTGAATTACATTTTAGTACTCTAAAGGAATTAATCTGTTCTAGCTTTTACCTTTTTTTTTATGGACAAAGAATGGATGATAGGGGAAAATTTGAGTTTTGGAGACATAGATTTGATTTCCAGTTCTGTCCTCCAATGTGGTTTTATGTAAATCAATCAATCAACTGTGTGTCTTCACAGAAGTGCAGATGAGGAAGGCTGTCTGGATTGACCTAATCTACTCTAGGTGATCCTGCTTTAGCAGAGGAGTTGAACTAGATGATCTCAAGAGGTCCCTTCCAGTCTCATTCTGTGATTCAGTGAAAACAAACTCTAGGAGGAAATGAAATGAAGAATACAATACTCCGATAGAGCTGCAAAATTTCCAGATCCAAACTGGTGATACAAAATGTGGAATTACTTGCTTTGTCTATATTGCTACAGTATAGGGACCAATATAAATTCTTGAAGTCAAAGGTATAGACCAGCCCAAAGCCAGATGTCCTGGGATAATTCCTTCTGAAACTGACGGCTTGCATGCACGCATACTGTATAACACCTGGACCTCAATTTCCTCTGAGTCTGAAGTCTGGATCCTTATCTCTAGGACAATGTGACTATTTTTGTACATTTTTATACCTGTTCAATATGTTGGAAAGGTTGTGATGTTGAGGTTTTCTGTTTATTTTTTCCCCAGTCCATCAGAAAAGTGTTTCTGCAGGATGGACCTAAGGAATGTATTTCACACTCTAGTGTGTGGCATGAGGGTCCACAGTTGTCCTTGAGGATGCAAGACCAGAGGTTAGTATTGGAGAATTTCATAGGATAGAGAGAATCATCCACATGTGTTCTGGTTCACAGTGTCTTCTGACAGCTGATCCTCTGAAGAACATTCCACAGAATAACACCTGCACTTTGTTTTAATTAGACGAAGCTAAACAGTACCAAGAGTCAACAAACACAATATGGAAAGTCAGGGGTGTGTATTTTATCTAGCAAGTCAGTCAGGTTTGAAAATCTGCTGAGAGGAGTAGGAACAGGTAATTTGGACTCAGAAGTTGTGAAAAGGCCTTAGGGTCTACTGAAGAGACTGCAGACTGATTGTTTAAACTGAATCCTGAAACAAAGAGCTGCCTTGAAAGAACATGTTGCCCAGAGAGACTGGTGGGTCTCTATTCTTGGAGATATTCAAAAGCTTTCTGGATATGTCTGGACAACTGGCTTTAGGTAGCTCTACTTGTGCAGGGAATTTTAATCAGATGACCTCCACAGGTCCGATGTCCAGTCTAACCTCATCCATTGTTTAATTCTGTTATTCTGTGAACATAGGCCCTGGACTAGTTATTTGAGCTTCTCCCCATCCCAGCTCCACATTTTTTCCTGATTAGTGACTCTGAATTACTTTTTAAAGTTTAAATATTCAGATTCCCGTTGTAATACGTGCACAATCTCTAAGACACTTAATAGAAAGTATTGCAGAATGTACAACTGCAGACACAATTCAATAAACCACCTTTTTTTTACCATTAGTATCATGTTTAAATTTTGAATATTGCTGCTTGTCTAAGACAGATTTCTGCTATGTTGAACGAATTTTTCTGAGCCAACCTAGCAAATCAAGGTCAGTAGTTAAAAATCATATCTGTCAATATACTTTGCCTCATATGTAGATTATATTTAACTAGATAACAAGTTCTTAATTAAACTCAATTTCCTTCAGGTCTTCACAACTTCTTTTGTAGTCATCTTCAGTTTTAACTGCTCCATATGACTGTGGTCAATTTTAAAATTTTATCACTTGGCTGGTTATTCTATTTATTCCATTTGGTCTCCTATCTTTTGATCATTTTCTTTGTTAAACTGTACATTACTTTTTGTTACATAAATGGTTTTCCTACTAACATCTTTTGTGGGGAAAAAAGATAAAGAGCCCTTTAAAAAAACAGAATGTCTTCTGATCTAATGTTTCTTAATGTGATATTCCATTACTTTTATCTTCATTTTTTCTATAACTTTGTACCTAAAGACTTCAGTGTCTTCATTATATTTAGCAGTTTAAACAGCAACAAAAATTCTGTTTGCTAAATTAAAGATTTTATTTACTAAACAATTTATCTCTGATGTATATGTTTAGAAACTGTGTTTGAATAAAAAAAAATATATTTTTTCCTAGTGTTTTTCAATTCATGATCAGTTTCATTTGACTTTCATAAAACCCTCTGTATTATTAAGTACAATAATTGTAGTACCATCCAAGAATATCCTCAATAGTGATCACCGGTAGGGCAATATACAAAAGCTGAGTATGAGAGAAACTGGGTCACCAATGCCAGAATCACTGAATTATCAGTACCTTACAAAATAATATTTATTGGTCAACTGACTGGAGAACATAGCTTTAATATCAGGGTCAGAAATGTTCCTTTTCTTCTAGCTAATGGAACCATAAATCCTGATTTCTTTTTCTCATTATTAATTCAATTCTGATCAAAGCTTCTTACAGTGAATAACTCTAAGCTAAACTACCAGCCTTTGGAGAGTACTGGAAACACAGATATATTTTCTGGTCTAATAATAATCCTCTGTTGAAATTTTCTATAAAAAACCTTCTCCAGAATTTATTTTTTAAAAAGAAATTTCAAATAATAACTAGAATTTACCAAACATACACACAAAACACAGTGCTGTGAAATTCTTGGCTCTCATATCAGATAAGGTGTTTCACACCATAAGTCACTTTTCCTTAGGAATTCCCAAAATAGAAATTATTAGATAAATAAATAATCATCTTTCTTTTACACTCTGTGAGTCTCTAGTTAACAGTATTGACCTAGACCTGTGCTTTATGCAGAGCCAAATTCACTTGGAATTTCCATTCTTTCATATATAAATGAACATGTACTTCTCTTTAGACAACTTGCAAAAATAATCCTTTGAAAGACTGTAAGTATTTTACTGTGAATGATTCAGTTAGAGTTTCCTGACAAACCATCCTGCTCACTAAATGGAAAGAACCTGCTGTAAGATACTAGAAATATGCCTTAACAATCGCTGACAGAACCGTACCCCCCTCTCTTTCTTCTCTACCCTCTTCTTTCCTCTCTCTCAATCACCACAAAACCTCATTCCTACAACACCACGCAACAAAGTGAATTCCATCAGTTGGAACGCAAGGGGGTTTAACCTCTGCCAAATTAGTCTTGTCTAGTTGTGGATCGTGACACCTGCAAAGATGTGAGAATGCAGTGCAGGAATTCATATGTAAGATGTATTATTCTTACATTAATGTTCAATCATATTTTATTTTACTAAGACTTTTTGAATGTACTGGGAGTTTCCTCTGCCCATATTAAAGTCTACCAAGTAAAAAAGATTTAAATAGAGGGTATATCACTTGGTGCCTGGAGTCTTATCCTTCTGAGAAAGAAGAAAACAAGAGGACTGAAAACATTGTAAAATATGCCATTAAAGGGACAGAAGTAAAACTGTGTTCACTTGATTTCTTTATGTCTCAAGGCTCAAAGTACTCACCTAGTACTTTCATGGGTTGGTAGTGCAGTCTTATGGTTTTCTGGACATCATCAAAACAGAATTTGTTTCCATTTGGATCCTGACAAGGATTTTTTTTTTTCCCCAGTAATCTGAATGCTACATTAGAAAACTATCTCTGAAGAGTAAATTTTCTTTGTAATGCACAGTTAAACGGATGCATAGGTAAAATGTGTATAGTACTTTCTGCGTGTAATCTACTGTTACATTTCCATAACAGGGATATACAGTGTTGACATTAAGTACATATTTTATTACTAAAATTAGAGCACAAGCAGCACCATTTCAGAAGTGTTCACAAACATTTTTGCCAAGACTACTCTTAGGTGGTGCCAGTGTCCAAAGTATTTTTGAAGATCCAAAAAAAAGATAAATAACCAGGCAACTCAAATGATCTCTTTCCAAAAGTAAATTTTGTTCAGCAGAGGAAAAGTGAGTAAATATAAAATGAAGACCTGAGATCTCCCTGGACAGAAAACACGTACTTTTTTTTAGTGCACTTCCCTATGCATTCTATTATGTTTAATATATCCCTGATAAAAGAAACAGAGTTCAATCATGTGGTTGCTTTTAACAAGGTTTATGAAAAGAACATTTGAATTTTCTGTTCCTTTGCACACAGGTGATTATCTTCAGATTGAGATAATAGTTTCACTTTTCACCTCTTCTTTCTTTGCTGTGTTGTGTTAACTTGCTTTCCTCCTACGTATTTAAAAACCTAAACAAAGCACACAAGGTTTTGGTTGCATGAATATATGATTTAACACATCCACAAGAATAATTACTCTTTTAAGGTTAACAGAGAGCAAGGCTGCACCAGAACAAAGGGCTCGTGTTGCCTCCCAGGTGGGGTTAGATCTTCTGAAGAGCTGAAAGCTTCCTAACACTGCTCAGCATAGCCATGCACAGCAAGGAAGGGGAAGTATTCAGTTAGAGAATGACTGTGACTGACTGTCTTGAATATAATAGCACTGCAGAAGAGTAGGGGATACAAGACTACTGCTTTCCTAGGGCTGCAGAAGAACTTTTAGATTTGCTCTGCTCCTGTTCTGAGGATTTTTCACATTTGTGAATGTGTTTGCTAGTACCCAGAGGAGTTAATGAATTTATGTTCAATTACTCTATTCTGCTAAAGTCTTGTGATATGTAGCCATCTATTGTCCCATATATAAGGTTCTTAGGTGTCTACATTTCTTCCAGAATATTTGTCTTTGAAAAGGTACTTCCACCCACAGAAACATAGTGGCCTTTATCTAAGTATGTCTTTTATTTCTAATCTAAATCTTTGACCATTCAATATCATCCACAGTGCCTTTTCTTCCCAGTCTATAGCACCTTTTGCTTAAATTGGGCACACTGTGCTTTAAATTCCAGTTCTAAATGATCTATCTAGGTATTAAAGTTACATTTAAGCACTTTGTAGTGCTGGATAATTGATGCCTTAAGTTTCCACTGCCTTTTTACTAGCGGCTTCATAGGGTTCATTTGAAGGTAAAGCACCATCCGTGAGAGGTAATTGGGGGGTGTTGGCTGTGAGCTGAGCCTAATGTAATTCGCAGAATCTGTTGCTCTAAAATTCTGAATACATTTCTAGGCAGTTCTGCCAGGGTAACCAATGTGTGGTCTTATCATGGGTGCTAAGAAGAATAGCTGTTATGCGGTGTTAAAATTTCCATAGTTGAAAAGAACATACATACACAATTCAGGAAATAGTAACTATTTCTCAATTAAAGAAATGCTAAGAGTTGCAATTTGCACATGCTGTGGCCACAGGAAACAAATAGGAAAATATTAATCCTTTTAAACAATTAGTGACAGGAAAGACCATGACATCTGTTGTATAATGGTACTGAAAGCCTGTTTAGGGTACATACATAATGCATTTTAGAGTGATATTCTATAACTATAAGCCATTAAACATCATTATAATATAGGAATTACTACAGCACAGTATAAATTATTATAAAAATTCTTTAAAGTTACCTTGGGGAGTGCTATCTTTTTCTATTAATAACATAAGTGTTATGGAGTTTGAGTGTGTTTTTGCTACATTCTGCAGACAATAAGTACATCTCCTGATTATAATCAAAGAGAAAAAAACCTGTCTTTCTGGAACTGATATCATTCTCCAAATTTAGATGTCCTTTTTCTTTTCAGATGATTTAGACTATGTGAAATTTCCATGCCAGGTTACTAACTATGATGCAAAGTCCTTGATTTTCTGGAGTGGCAGATAGAGGTCAGGCTGGATACCTGGGGGTCCTGGTAGATGGCAGGTTGGCCATGAGCCAGCAGTGTGCCCTAGTGGCCTAAGAGGGCCAATGGGATCCTGGGATGCATCAGGAAGAGTGTGGCCAGCAGGTCAAAGGAGGTGATCCTCCCCCTCTACTCTGCCCTGGTCAGGCCCCACCTGTGTCCAGTTCTGGGCTCCCTGGTATAAAAAAGACAGGGATCTCCTGGAGAGAGTCCAGAGAAGGGCTACGAAGATGATTAAGGGCCTGGAACATCTCCCGTATGAGGAAAGGCTGAGTGAGCTGGGGCTGTTCAGCCTGGAGAAGAGAAGACCAAGGGGGTACCTTTTTAATGTTTATAAATATCTTAAGTATGGGACACAGGAGGAAATGGCTAGCCCCTTTTCAGTGGTCTGTGGAGATAGGACAAGGGGCAATGGCTGTAAATTGGAGCACAGGAAGTTCCGCACCAACATGCGGAAGAACTTTTACACAGTGAGGGTGACAGAGCCCTGGGACAGGCTGCCCAGGGAGGTGGTGGAGTCTCCTTCTCTGGAGATACTCAAGACTCGTCTGGATGCCTATCTGTGCAATATGAGCTAGGGAGCTGCTTCGGCAGGGGGTTGGACCCGATGATCTTTCGAGGTCCCTTCCAACCCCTATGATTCTGTGATTCTATGATCTAAAATAGCAAAACTATCTTCTAGGGAAACTTAACTCCTAACATTCTGTGATTCTGATTCTGTAATTCTGTGATTCTGATTAATCCAACTTAGACATCCATAGGTTCCTCTGTGCAGCGACCATCAAGGCCAATGCATCCTCAGGCTTTGCTGATTACTCTATCCATCCAAAGTGATAGTTTAACCTCTTTTTATGTTTGGCTGGGGTTTTATGTGTATTTTACCAATTTTCTAAATACTTTTTTTTTTTTTTTTAATGTGACTTTTTATCACTACAGAAACTCTGGTGGACTGCTACAAGAAGAATATCCAATAGGAATATCTGGACCTTGTTTTATTGATCTAGTAATCCCAGATATATGTCACTGTCGATCTAGAAACACTTAATCAGGTGATTTTGCTTGCTTTTAATTTGCCAGTGAGGTGTTTTAATTTTATTTTATTTTATTTGCTACTCTATCTCTTCATAATCCCTCTCAGAGAAGAGCCACATGACCTGTTTCCATTTTGTACTTATTCCAACCTGATTATCAGAAAAGCTGCATTATCAAATTGTTGGTGGGAAAACTTTATTGAAAGTCCCCAAATGCAAGGCTTCATCTCCTTCTAGTCTCTTTTAGTGTGGGTTTTGTTTGTTTGTTTAATGACACTGAAACAGTAGATCATAGATGGCAATAGAGAGGAACTATAAGAAATGTTCTCATCTCCTCTCAGAGATAAAATCCTGATCTTAAAAACATGCAAAAATATCCGCCTTTTAAATATTCTATTGAATTATTTGTGCATAATTTCCTAACTCCTCATGCTTAGAAGTAGGCATAGAGTGAACATTTAATTGAATTAGTGGACATATTGATTTGTTAAAACTAATAGATACTGGTTCAATTTTCAAGTTTGAACAGATCTC
Organism: Porphyrio hochstetteri; assembly: GCA_020800305.1. Taxonomy (NCBI): domain Eukaryota; kingdom Metazoa; phylum Chordata; class Aves; order Gruiformes; family Rallidae; genus Porphyrio; species Porphyrio hochstetteri. Next base: position 179,302,411 of record CM036905.1, on the reverse strand, counting down.
TTACAGTACTTAGAACAGGGGACATCTATTTGTGTATTCCATGTTTTAAAAGGCATATTTAATACCACATTCCATAACTTTAACATATTCTCTGTTCTATGCTGAAATGCAGTTCAGGTCCCCTTTTTTCTTACGGAGACTACTAATATCATTAAGGTCACATCACAAAAGCTGAGAAGAGGCAGAGAAACTGGTTAGCAGTAAACATAATAAGGCTTGAGTTCTCAGCAATATTTTCATTTTTTTCTATTAGTAAGCATGTAAATGCAATAGGCATACAAAAACAAGCTTCCTCATCTCTTCCCCTGCTTGTTTTGGCTGAGAAGTAGTAAGAGACATTTAGGAAACTAAGCAGATGCTGATTTCTGCAGCATCTGTCATGGGCTGTTTACTACGTCTGGCAAAAGCAGCAGATGTAAATGGTAGAAATTCTGCACTACATACACGGGTAGGCAACCAACCTGTTGACTGATAGACAGATGGGTAGAGACAATACTAATCCAGCAAAGAACTTAATTTTAAGTAGGTATGTCTAGGATTATGTAGCTAATTTTACAGCAACTCCTCATGCTATTTTTTTACATTAATAATCAAAGCCATTTGAAATAAGGAAGAAAGAGAAAAAACTCATAAAATGTCTAATTCAGACACAAGACTTCCACAATTTTGTAAAAGAGCATCTGTGTAAGCTTTATAAGCAGGTCTGCTAAAGTTTTGATATTATGAAATGTTTCAGTAATTTTCCAGAAATTGTACTCTCTAAGGTTGTGGTGGGTTGACCCTGGCTGGAAGCCAGATGCCCACCAAAGCAACTTTAATTTTCTGCCCACCTCAGCTAGATGGGGAGAAATTATATAATGAAAAGATTACAGGTTGAAATAAGGATGGGGAGAGATCATTCAGCAATTAATGTCATGGGCAAAACAGACTCAATAGGGAATAAAATGCATCTAATTTATTACCCAATCAAACCAGAGTAGGATAATGAGAAAAAAAACCAAATCTTAAAATACCTCCCCTAACCCCTCACTTCTTCCTGGGCTTGACTTTATTCCAAAATACTCTCCCTCCTCCCACTAAGCAGCACAAGGGGACAAGGAATGGGCGTTGCTGCCCGTTCATCCCATGTTGTCTCTTCTGCTTCTTCCTCTTCCAGGGGAGGACTCCTCACACCCTTCCCCTGCTCCAGCATGGGGTCCCTCTCACAGGAGACAGTCCTCCATGAACTTCTCCAGCATGGGTCCTTCCCATGAGGGCTTCAGCTCTTCATCAACTGCCTTAGTGTGGCTTCCATGGGGTGCCAACTTTCAGGAACAGACTGTTACAGCCCAGTCCCCCACAGGGTCACAAGTCCCCCCAGCAAACTTGCTCTGTCATGGGCTCCTCTCTCCACAGACTGAAGTTCTTCTCAGGAGCTTGTTCCAATGCCAACTTTCAAATGGGTCACAGTACACTTCATGTGTCTCCACATGCTTCACTGTGGGGTCATTCATGGGCTGTAGGTGGAATCTCAACTCCCCATCATCTTCCATTGGCTGCTGGGGGACAACCTGCTTCACCATGGTCTTCTCCATAGGCTACAAGGGAATCTCTCCTCTGATACCGGAGCACCTCCTCCCCTTCCTTCTCCACTGACCTTCATGTCTGCAAAGTTTCTGACATCTTCTCACTCCTTTCTCTAGCAGCAAAAAGCTGAATCTTACAGGTTTTTCCCTCTTAAAATATATTATCACAGAGGCATTACCTTCATCACTGATTGGCTTGGCCTTGTTCAGTGGTCCTTGAGCCAGCTGGCGTTGGCTCATTTGGACCTAGGGGAAGCTTCCAGAAGCTACTCACAGAAGTGACCCCTGCAGCCTCCCCACCTCTACTAAAACCTTGCCATGTAAACCCCAAAACAAGTGTAAACAACGTTTCCCCAATTTATATTATATGTGCTTTGCTTTTTTTGGATGCTGTATGCAAGTATTTTTGCTATACTCACAACTTTTTACAGAATTTTTGCCTATGTACCCTATTCCACTGTGTTCTCATGAAATTTCCCTGATCTCTGTAACTGAAGAATACAGGAAGTTGTGTATTTTAGAGTCACATTTTCCACACTGTTAACTTAGATAACTTTTTTTTTTTCATTTTGCTATCACAGAAGAGTCTTTTAATGAAAAATTGGCTTCCTTAAACATTTTAGTCACAACCCAAGCAATGAAAAGCTGAGGTCAGCCTTCTCTGAAACCTTTGCCAAGATCAAAGGATGAAAGGGTCAGAGAAAAATCTCTGTAATGGTCACCTGGGGAAAATTAAACCTTTTTTATGACAGAAAAAAAGAGTTATGGTTAGTAACAGTATGAATGCAAGGAATCCATTGCATTTAGAGTGGCAATTATGGAACCATTGAGCTAATGTTGAAAGTGTGGTCTTTTATACTGTTTTTGTTATGTTTCTTAGAAAAAGAATCATAGTATTAAAGAATGATTTGGGTTAGAAAGGACTTTTAAGTATCACCTAATCCACTACACCTGCAGTGGACACAGACATCTTCCAACAGAACAAGTTGCTCAAATCCACATCCTACCTCACCTTAAACACTTCCAAGAATGGGGTTTCCTCAACTTCTCTGGGACACCTCTGGGAAATCTTATCTTAAAATAACTATCCTTTTTTAGTTTAAAAAAATTAACCCTTGCAGTATCACTACAGGTCTTGTTAAGTCTATCTTTCCTACGAGCTCCATTTAAATATTGAAAGATTGTAATAAGATCTTCCATGCTGAACAACCACAACTCTCTGAGCTTTTAATCATGAGAGGTGTTCCAGCTCTCTGACCATTTTTGTGGACCTCCTCTGGACCCTTTCTAACAGGTTCATGTTTGTCTTGTGCTGGAGGTCCAGAGCTGGGTCATATCCAATTTTTCAACCACACATATCCCTGAATTTACTCCCTATCCATTCATAGAATCATAGAATCATAGAATGGCATGGGTTGGAAGGGACCCCAAGGATCATAGAGCTCCAACCCCCCTGACACAGGCAGGGCCACCAACCTTAGACCTGGATCTACACAAGGTTGCCCAGGGCCCCATCCAACCTGGCCTTGAACACCTCCAGGGACGGGGCATCCGCTACCTCTCTGGGCAGCCTGTTCCAGCACCTCACACACTCTTTCTGTAAAAAACTTCCCCCTAATATCTAATCTAAACCTTCCTTCCTTTAGTTTTAATCCATTCCCCCTTGTCCTGCCATTGTCTACCCTTTTAAAAAGTTGAATCCCCTCCTGCTTATAAGCTCCCTTCAGGTACTGGAAGGCTGCAATGAGGTCCCCCCGCAGCCTTCTCTTCTCCAGGCTGAACAAGCCCAGCTCCCTCAGCCTCTCTTTGTAGGGCAGGTGCTCCAGCCCTCTAATCATCTTTGTGGCCTCCTCTGAACCCTCTCCAACAGTTCCACATCCTTCTTGTATTGGGGGCCCCAGATCTGGACACAGGACTCCAGATGGGGCCTCACGAGGGCAGAGTAGAGAGGGACAATCCCCTCCCTGTCCCTGCTGGCCACCCCTCTTCTACTGGAGCCCAGGATACCATTGGCCTTGCAAGCTGCAAGAGCACACTGCTGGCTCATGTTAAGTTTCTCATCCACCATGACACCCAGGTCCCTCTCAGCAGGGCTACTCTCAAGAAGCTCTTCTCCCAGTCTGTATCTATGTCTGGGATTCTTCCGGCCCAAGTGCAACACCTTACACTTTGCAGTGTTGAACCTCATTTGGTTCACCCGGGCCCATCTCTCCAGCCTGTCAAGATCCCTCTGGATGGCTTCCTTTCCTTCTAGGGTGTCGACCACACCACTCAGCTTGGTGTCATCCACAAACTTGCTGAGGGTGCACTCAGTTCCATCATCGATGTCATTGATGAAGATGTTAAAGAGAACCGGTCCCAAGACAGACCCCTGGGGGACCCTGCTTGTCACCGGCCTCCACCTGGACATAGACCCATTGACCACCACCCTTTGGCTACGGTCTGGTAACCAGTTTCTTATCCACTGGATGATCCACCCATCAAATCCACATCTTTCCAATTTAGAGATAAGGATGTGGTGGGGGACTGTGTCAAAGGCCTTGCACAAGTCCAGGTAGATGACATCGGTTGCCTTCCCTTTATCTACTGATGCTGTCACTCCATCATAGAAGGTCACCAGATTGGTAAGGCACGACCTTCCCTTGGTGAAGCCGTGCTGACTGTCCCGGATCACATGCTTTTCCCTCATGTGCTCTGACATGTCATCCAGGAGGATCTGTTCCATGATCTTCCCAGGCACAGAGGTGAGGCTCACCGGCCTGTAATTCCCTGGGTCTTCCTTGCTCCCTTTCTTATAAATGGGAGTGACGTGACCTTTTTTCCAGTCCCCAGGGACCTCTCCTGACAGCTACGATTTTTCAGATATGATGGAGAGCAGCTCAGCAACCACATCAGCCAGCTCCTTCAGGACCCTGGGATGCATGTCATCCAGCCCCATAGACTTGCAGACATTCAGTCTCATGAGGCGGTCATGGACTTGCTCTGCTCTTACAGTGGGGGGGATTTGCTTCCCCAGTTCCCACCTGGAGTTCTAGGGATGCAAGGTTCTGGGATTTGAGAATTATGAGAATCCTGGCTGCCAGAGAAGACCGAGGCAAAGAACTCATTCAGTACCTCAGCCTTGTCCTCATCAGTTGCAGCCAATTCTTCTTTCTCATTTACCCGGGACTCAGGTCAGACTGACAGGCCTGTAGTCTATAACTGAAAGTTATTTATGGTGGTTATCAAGTAAAAAACCTCATATTACAAAATCTAATGTTCTTTAATAGTAAAATAAGATTTTTTCATCTATTTTTGCATTGGAATTTTGTTCGAATGATTTAATACTTTCTCAGAAGCCTTTTCCTCCCTCACTCCTTTAAAAAAATTAGAAAAAAATAAAAATAGAAGAGAAAACACCTTTTTGAATATTTTTCTTGGTTAGTCAGATCCACGTTCCCTTCTGATATAGCAATAACTATATTTCTATGACTATTTCAGATCCTGTTTTTCAATCATAGAATATCCCGAGTCGGAAGGGACCCATAAGGATCATCAAGTCCATCTCTTGGCTCCACACATGGCCAGTCAAGTCAGAACATGGGACTGAGTGCATTGTCCAGACGCTTCTTAAACGCAGTCAAACCTGGTGCTGTGACCACTTCCCTGGGGAGCCTGTTCTAGTGCCTGACCACCCTCTCAGGAAAGAACCTCTTCCTAACATCCAACCTAAACCTCCCCTGTTGCAGCTTCTTGCAGTTCTCTTGGATGCTATCACTGGTCACCAAAGAGAGGAGATTGACGCCTGCCCCTTCACTCCCCATCCCGTAAGAGAACCATAGACTGTGATGAAGTCTCCCCTCAGTCTCCTTTTCTCCAGGCTAAACAAACCAAGGGACTTCAGCCTCTCCTCTCCAGACCCTTTGCCATACCCATTGCCCTCCTCTGGACACTCCCCAATAGTTTTGTTTCCAGCTTCTACTGTGGCACCCAAAACTGCTCACAGTACTTAAGGTGAGGCCGCACCAGCACAGCATAGAGCAGGACATTAAACACCCATGGAATCAAAATGTAGCTGTATTGTTTACACAGCACAGATGTATCAACATCAGGAGATAAATTTAGACCAGAAAAACACTGCAGCTGTTGGCTGTAGTTGTGATTTCTTATTGCAGCATTACATGAAATATTATTTATACCAACTATTTTCTGGGTAGAGAAGTGAGATGTTAGTGAGAACTGGGCATACATTTACCCTTGCACACATAGAAGACAGCATTTTCATTTCTGTGTGCTCATGAGGCTAATTCCCATCTTCTTACATAAATGACATTGTGCTCAGAAGATAAAATATTTTTAAAGAATTGATGGGGCTTTGAGCAACCTGATCTGTTGGAAGATGTCTGTGCCCATTGCAGGTAGGGTGGATTAGATCTTTAAAAGTTCCTTCAAACATAAGCCATTCTGTTATTTTATATTCTATATTTATTTGTTGGCGGTCAATATTATATGTATTTATTAACTTTTTCATTTTAATTGTGTAATAAATATATATCAGTATTAAAATTATTACATTTTATCATTAAATGTTTTTAATAAACTATCTTAATCGTAACAATATTAGTATAAAATGGAGAATAACAAAAATATCTGAAATATGTTTCAAATGCCTCATTTGCTATGCTTTATTAAATGTACCATGCTTTGTGTTTAAACTGACTTTTGCCTAAGGAAGAGTTATTGTTTTATTGGAAAATTGTTTACTTTTTATCGGGTTTAGCATTTTAATTATTTTCTTATCAATAAATAATAAGCAATATTATAACATTTTTGAAAGCAATAGGAATAAAAGAATTAGAAATATAGTATCATAGCCTGTAATATATTTTATATTTATATACTTTATTAAAGTTTTGTAGAAATTGCATATTGAGGAATGTGATTCATTTCACTAAATTCATATTGAAGGTCAGCTAGTTATTCATATTATCTTGAAATGCAATGGAAATAATAGAGAATAATGTGAGAATAAAATAAATGTCTTATAGAAATCTGTATCTCTCCAAAACTATAATGATATTCTATGTAAACAATAGTATATATAATTCTGAAAACAGGTCTGTATACTCGACTCAGATTAGATCTCAACCTTTTAAGTAGTAGATGATTTTTAGCCTTGGAAAGACCCACAAGGATGAAAAAAATCAGATTACAGTCAGCAAGATTTGCGTACTCCTTCTAATAGCTATTGTAGTTAATGACTGAATTTATGTTGACTTTGATAGGAATTAAAATAAATCTGATTTCTGAAAAAATCTTTAAAGGAAAAGATAAAAACATAATAGAAAACAATGTGGCTACTTTGAACTGATCATGCACTAAATACTATGACAGATTGGACAAAAATATTGTTAAAGAAAGAAAGGGGGCATAAAAAGGCAAACACACCCACAAACCCTACACATTTATTAAAACCTGTTCTTCTCCATGTTCTTTCATCATCTTATCAGCTTTAACTGAAATTGTAATAAAAGCAGTGAGGAGCAAAGCAGTGTTAATTTTTGTTAGTATTGAATTGATTTTCAAAACTGTAATAGTATGAAAAAAAATCATTGAAACACTCATTAAAAGCAGATTTTCTTTTCCTCTTCAATAGAGGGTACATACATATATCTGTCTTTTAAAAGATATTATCCTATTTCATGTGGTTATTTCCCACTACCTGTCCTCCTTAGGAAATACGATAATTTTTGAGTATATTATGTTATACACTGAAAAGTATTTCTTCCAAGAATCTATGGAAAGATTAATTTGTGTGTGTATGAAAGTTTGGTCTCATTGAACCCAGATTTCATTCTATGCTACTATAAAAGTTTAGACTCACTGGTGTGACATTAATCACCACTACAGTCAACAGCATCAGTGTTTTTCTATTACTCTCACCAGAGTTGCAGTATATGCACCAAAAGAAACCTCTTAATCCTAAAATCTAATAGGTTATTATTAATACACAGTTCTATCTCAGTTACTAGGAAATTTCCACTGGTATTTGGCTGATAGGATGTTGTCTATCCATCGCATCTTTGATGAAATTTAAACTTTTAATTCCCGTAGCTGCTGCATTAATTAAAATTCTTCTTCAACACAAAGTTCGCATGATAAAGGTAAAATTCTGGAATTATGTAGCAAGTCATGTAAAATTATATGAAAATGTACAAAACTTAAAAAAGAAGGAATAAGCTCGACATACTGGAGGAAAATGAAAATATCTCAAAGTGTCTGTTAGAAAACAGATATTATATGTGATAAATACAGGTGACAAGATATTCCATTGACTGATGGTTCCTTCTTAGTGAGATCAGTATGAAAGATAAAACTGCTGGATGATGACATGTTCAGTTAAATTTAATTTTTTTTAATGTAGTGAAGAGGATCAAGCTTAATTCCAGTTGTAGACAATGAGAATTTTTTTTGGGGGGGAAAGAAAAACAATCTGTCTTGTTATGAAGTTTTTACTCTGTTGAAGAGCTTAAAGATATCATAGTAGAGGAAATAGATATCTCTGATGGCTTTAGACAAAAATGAGAGAAAAATTAGCAGTGCAGAGGCATCATCATACCTTTAGGGAGTACTAGCAGAGCTGGAAATGAAAAAATACCTGGATGGGGTGCGTTACCTGATCACAGAGAATAGTCAATATAACAGGAATACGAAGCAGATGATTCTATAATGTATATGAAACTGTATTTCTACTACAAACAACCTGAAAAGGTAAAACGTTCTTACCTGGAGCACCAAGTCAATTCTGGTTACACTGTTCTGTTATCTTAAGCTATTTTAGTTGCACAAACTGGATATTAAAAATATGAACACCATCCAGGTTCTTCCTGGATCCCATGGAAGTAGATTACTATGATCAATCAATCACAAAATTGTAATAATGAAAAGAACCCAGTGGCCTAGCCTAGACAGTTAACATTAAATGGCTAAATGTAAAGAAGATCATAAAATCTTAGAATAAGTCCTATGATAATACTTAAGATAAATTAATTCAAACAGCTTCCAAAAAAAGTACTCATTAAAATGTCATGGAGGACTAACAGTCTTTTAAGTGAAAAATTTTTGTTTTAAAGAAATCATTTTGTAATTCCTAGCAAAATAAACATAGAAATCAGTCATAATTCTCATTATTGACACCTCAGCTGGCAGAGTTTCTGCTCCTAGAATGTAATTTATTTTTCAATAGAAAATCATGTCATGGTCTGGTGAAGAGAGAACTTTCCTTGGAGAAAGTGTTTTTAAGACTCTACCAACACAGATGATCTAGGAACTTATAGTTCCTGGCCAATGGTTCAGGGAGGCTTGTATGGAATATCTGATTTTACCAAGTCAGAAGCTTGAAGTCCTAAAAAAGTCAGTTTATCAAAGTTAGATATGCTACTAATGATTCAGATTAACAAAAGTCCTCTGACCTTTTTCCTAGGCATCTGCATGCTTTTAAACAGGGTATGTGGAGGGGGGAGGTGTTTAATCACTTCTTCACCTTAAACTCACAAAATCTTGTTAGTGGCCTGTAGATTTATTACAAAGATCTTCAGATAAGATAACACTCTAAAGGTCCTTAAAATTACCTTTGTTTGCCCCAGAGGAGAATATAAGTGCTATTAAAAATATTTTCCTGAGATGAACACAGATTCACATACATGCTTGGTTTTATGTACCTTCCTATATTTTTGCTAAACAAATGGCTGAATATAAAGCTTTAGTATAGTGTGGTGGTTTGTTTTGTTTTTTCTTTCAGCTTCAGTGGATGAGCAAAGATTTAAATTCACAAAACAAGATAATTTTGAGTTTCAGCCAATATTAGACTGACAAACCCATTTTATATAAGCAATCAAAGATTACAAATGTATGAAGAAATTGTTGAAATGTTCAATTCTAAAAATTGACTAATTACTAAATTAACTAAGTAAGAAGTAAGTCTACAAATGAGATTTTATTTGGAGAAAATATATAAATAAAGTTGGGTTTTTTTCTTGAAGGCTTCTGTTACAGTGATATATGTCAATTGAAATAAGTGAGAATATCTCTTTAAAAGGTTTATATGCTAATTATGTCATTTACATTGATGTAGGTAAAATGAGAATCAAATCTACTTTATCAGCAATTAATTATTTTTATTTCCTATTTTTTATTCTTAGGTACAGGGATTTTTACATACTCAGAAGTTTTGCAGTATGCTTGTATCAATTGGAAACAGAGCATGTTGAATACAGTTATTTTATGCACACTTTAAATTTTACATTACTTTAGAGAGAAATACAGGCACTGTTGATAATTCCATGTGTAAAATAGAACTCTACTTAACACAGCTGTATTCTGGGCCTCTGTCATTCAGTCAGAAGGTCTGAAGTTACGGTTCAGATTAGTTTATGCTGGTCTGTCTGGGTATCTGTCACTCACATACACAGCAATTTCATTACAACACAATTTATTACAATAACATACACCTAAGTTTATCTTATTGTAATAAAAATAACTTCCTATATAAATGAGACTTTATAAAAATGAAAGTATAAAATATTTGCAGTGAATTACACCCATGCTTGAATTAGTAAGTTTTACAGCATGTTACTATTTGCATCATCGCTTAAATTAAAAAATAATAATAATAATTGGAGAACAAAATGGAAAATAACATGGACATAAGATATATATTTTTAAAATAACTGAATAAAAATTTTAAGGTTTGGAAATTATACATATTTTATACTAAAAATTGCAGACCTTTTTTTCCTTACTATTCAAAAAATTCAGTGGCAATTTACAAATTTTGTTGAATTAGAAGTGGAAAATATCAACAGCATCTGCAGGAAAAAAATCCCACCCTGATAATAGATTGCATTCACTTTATAGAACATTGCAAAATATATATTTGAAGATTTTTTTAAAGTCTCATCTAAAGGACCACTTTATGACTTATTTTGATACTTTCAGAAAAAAAAAATTACAAAAAAACCCCAAAAAACCCAAACACCACCAGATTTTGTTTCCTTATTTTACCACTTTGGTGTTATACCTTTTTTCTCCTTGGGGGGAGGGGGGGGGAAAGAAGAAGAAATTCCATACAGAATCTAAATTCAGAAGCGAAATACCTGAAAACACACAACTCTGGTTTTCTTGATGTCCTGACATTTTTTAAGGCTTTGTGATTCAAAGCTTTTCCAGGTGCCCAGATTAGTCACAGATTTGTCTCTAACATTCTCATTCTGAGGCAGAATATAATAGTCACTACTGGCGTACTGGAGAAAAAACAAAACCCTACCAACATGTTGCTTCTCTTCAATTTAATGTTTGACTGAATACTGTAAGACTAAACCAAAAATACACTGTTTGTAAATTCATTATTTTCCTATTTTCTGCTACAGGAATCATGAATGGTTAGTTTTCAGGGAGGAAAAGACCTCATTCATTGAGTGAATGAGATTAGTTCTGTGCAATTCTTATATGACCCTTTCTTAAACATAGAATAGATGGGCTGTTGGAGGAGTAATCAGGATATATATAATATAGATACAGTCCCTTAGCACTGCATACAGTTGGATTTGAAATGTAGAAGTACCTGAGTTAGGTGGTAGGAGACACAAACTTTGGAAAGAGAGTTGAGAAGAAAAGAGGTTGGAGACAAGCAAGGAGAAATAAAGGAGAAAGAAATCATTAAATCTAGCATGAACTAAATCCAGTCAGGACTGAGGTGGGAACCCCAAATAAGGAGCCACACAACCTTGATACTCTCTCATTCTAACATGGTATTTAATTACAGACTTTTTTTCTACCTCACTCCCACCTCATTTAGGTAGTAAGGACAGTGACTCAGGATACTGCAGCTTTTCAATGATTTGTTTCACCCTCATTGTTCTGTGTGTGTCCCTAGGCATTATTTACTGCATCCTATTGAAACCCCTCTCTGTATACAAAATTATTAATTTCCTCATAGACTCATTCCAACCTTCACTTCAGCTGATTCAGCCCTTAGCTATATTCAGTCCCTGCCCATTAACTAAAATGTACGTACTGATTTACTCTTCCCCCAGCTCTCCCCCTCAAATCATTCTTCCTGCCCCACTAAATAGTTCACGGAGACTGGAGCTGCTGACTCCCAGGGCTGTAAAGGAGTGAGCCTTTTTATTTTATTAATGTTCACTAATGGGTTTATTAATGCTCAGGAGGTATTTCATTTCATTGGTTTATGCTTCCTCTTAAGAGCACATGCTCTGTCCTCCTGAGCTGTGCTTTATTTTGTATTGGCTGGCTAGTGTAGAATTTCATTTGCCCTGTGCCATTACTGCCATCTGCCTTGTCAGGCCTTTCTTGAAAATGAAACTATGTCTCAACAACTCTGCCCTTGGTTAAATAAATAAGCCATAACTGTAGCTGTAACATCATTATCTGAGTATGAGACTGAAGGTCTTAGGATTTATTAGGGTGATGAAGCCATTACCATTGCAACTTGACTTTATTTTATTCGCCCTTGCTGCCTAACGGTATCCGTGCAGCACTTGTGTTGCTGGGAAAAGGCCCTACAACTCCAGCTGTATTCTAAGAAGATTGTCCCCCTCTCATACTTAGACACAAACACCTCTTGAGTTTTCCTTGCTTTTCTAATCTCTGCCCTTTGTTTTTCCTGTTCAAGCTCCTTTCAGCTCACTGACTTCTAAGCAGAAAGCAGTGAAAGATGCCAAATGTGGTGTTTGCAATGACAAACACAGATGGTATTTCTGAATACAGAAATTAGGGATGACAGACTATAACAGTCATCTAGTACCAGCATTACATGGGAGAGGAGGAAACACATTCTCAACTAATGTAATTATGATAGTTTGTTTCAAGTCAATGAATCTTTAAAATGAGCATTATTTTATCTGTATTGTCAAGTTTAATTGTAGGACTCCAAGTCCTCAAGAAGGAGCAGCAAACAGTAATAATAATAACATTGCATTTCATTTCCATGCACCGTATGTTGACCTAATACTGTACAACACAGATATAGTGATATCCCTTGCCTTCAATGCAATACATTTCTAATTCTGTGCATGAACAGTTTTATTCACAGTCTAGCCTCTACATTAAACCAAAACTAATTGACTGTTTGTGCAAAATTAAGGTGGCCCTGCACATCCTTTGGGAAACTTGTGTGTAGAGAAACATCAAACTCTGAAAACTAGAGTTATGTGCATGGTAACTCAAGCTTAGTTGTTGTCTTTGAGCAAAGTCCCAGGACACATATAATACTTAGAGTCATTCAGCTCTTGCAGATGGTATGAACACTAGGGATTTAAGTCACATTTCTACTATAAGAGTCTTTGCACCTTCTTTTTGCTAGCTAGAATTTCTGTTGAGGTAAGCAACATTTTGTACTAAGCAGGAGGTACAGGCTTCTGGCATGTGTTTAAACACTGAATTTACTTTATGAAAAAACTTCACAGATTATAATATTTTTACACTCTTTTTTTTTTAGTTCTATAGTTTTTGTTTGGGTTTCCTTATAAGAAGCTCTTGATAATACTCCAAATACATTGACAGAAATGTTATACACCTGCATAATCAAGAAAAGTAGAAGTATTTGTTTTTTATAGTTAAAAGCTAAATGAACAACTAAATAATTTTCTGTTATAGTTACACTTATCTTCTAAGGCAAGGACGTGTTTTATGCTCTAGATTACAGAATAACAAGGTTGGAAAAGACCTTTTAAGATCATCAAGTTTAGATCAAATAAGATAAGTTATAAGAAACATAAGTGACCATGCTGTTTGTGGCATTTCTATAGTTCCCCCACCCCAGAAACCCATAATTTTAAAATGTTTATCATGAAGCTGTTTCCCTACTAAGAAAGGCAGTATCTTAACATCCTGAATGGAGCTGTTAAAATATAGAAGGTCAAAGGGCATTAGAAATTCACACGCACAAAATCTGTACATATTTTATGTATCTTTGATCCCTCTGGAGTTTTCTTGGTATTTCAACACATAACAAAAAAATAACTTGCCTTTTAAAAAAGTCCTGTCATCTATGCTTAACAACAAGCGCACACACACACACACAAACATACATACACACAAATAGATGTACCCTACTAAATTTATGTGTTTCATTGAAGTACCCAAACTGGGAGCATGTTCACTTTAGAATTTTTCTATACTCACTGGAAACCAGGAGAAATCTGAAAAATATAATTTAATGGTCTGAATCATCCTCTGGATTACTTACCTATCTTCATTGATTGAAAATTACATTGAGAACATCTGGCCTTCCAATTAATATGTTTTTTTGGAAAAACTAAGAAACTAGATTTCAAAGCTATGACAGGAATCTAAATCTCATTAAAACCTTTAGGACCTATCTTTTTTACAGAGCCCTTTCTATAGCAATAAATTAATAAATCTACAGGAATTTTTTTTTTATAACTCTGATTATTAACACTAGAGCTAATGAAATTTCATCGTCTTTGGATTAATTCCATGTTTGCAAAGCCACTTTATTATACATCTTTGTGAGATTTATAATTAAAATATTTATATTGAATCCATTCTCTTGTTTGATAAATATGTTAAATATTGAATTACACTGTAGCATAGAAACTCCTTGAACAGATTTTGTCCATATGCAGAAAGACTTTATCATGTAGATATTCATATTAAACAACTAAGCAAATAAAGAAATGCCCCAGAGACTCACATAATAACACTGAACTGCCATTTATGGTTATATAATTACAAAGAATGTTTATCCATTCTTGCTCTACTTATCTAACACCACCTTCTGCAATGTTCATGGTCACAGAGGGAGAAGAACTATGTTTCTAGAATATTTGTCAGTTAATTGGACAAAAATGCATATCTGAAATTATTTAAAAAAAAAAACCCAAGACAAAACCCACAAGTAAAATTCCCTTGTAATGGGAAAGCTGCATTACAAGTAGAGATGTTAATACATGTCCTATTATCCCTAATGGCATGACTTTTACCTTCTATGAATCAGTCAGAATTTTTGGCATGAATTAAGTTCTATTTAGCATTAATTCTGTTATTTATTTGGTTCTTGTTTTAATGTTACCAATATCATATTTATTCCTTTTTTAAAATTCACACACATTTCAAAGGTATGTGAAATGTTTATATTAATTTTCTTTGAAGCACTGTCTACAATAACAGTTGCATTTATTTTCAGTAACAATTATGATATAGAATAGGATTAAATTCCTAGGAGCATAAAAAGGGTCACAGAGGCAAGACTACAGCATTTTGCCTTTGATATGGCAGCTAAAACCAAATACCTAGGTAAGAGTACAAGAAGAGGCCAAGCATATATAACCCTTCTATATAAGCATTTTCTAAGATTACAACCATTTCCTGGTAATGTTTTCATGTACCTATCAATAACCCAAATAACCTGCTGCTTGGTATAACCTTATGGTTAATAATTTTAAAAGAAATGCAAAGTTTAAATATTAAGTTGGGAATCCCTCTTCCTATGTCCTTCACTTTGCATTACATTTTGTAATAATTTCACCTTTTATGAAATCTAAACCAGCTTAGCTTAGAACAGCTTCAGTGAGCATCAACAGTGCATATATCTACACTCTGCTCCTGGATCACATTTCAAGGAATGAGTAGCAAGTGGTACTAAGTACCATGTTCATTTATTTGTTGACCTCTGTAAGAATACTGCATGTTATAAGAACGAAAATTACATTTAATCATGCTTTTTTTTTTTTTTTCCTTTTGATATGGACTTCTATACAGTGAACACAAAATTGGGATTTTTTTTTTTTAATATAAAATCATAAGCAACAGTCTCTGTATTTCAAGATGAATGCTCCTGAGCCTATGGTTTCCAGGATACATCAACACTGAGCATGTTTTATTGCCACTCTGATGAATTATTAAAAATGAAGTTATTAGGAACAAAGAAGCTGTCCTTTTAAACAGGATTAACCGTAGAAACTCACCTTTCTCTCAATCCCCACACAATAAAACTGAAACGCTCAAGATACAAGACACTTTATTGGTAATGTAAACTGCAATCCCAGTTTTTCTACAGATAACCTGAAGTTATATGGGACTCTAGGCCTCTTACCTTTTCTTTCTTCTCTTTTTCTTTTTTTTTTTTTTGTTGTTGTTGTTCTTGTGGGGTTTTTTGTTTGGGTTTTTTGGTGGGGTTTTTGTTTGGATTTTTTTTTTTTTTTTTTACTTTTGATTGCAAGGCCTTCAGGAGAGGTCAGCCCCTCAGCATGTAGTTAATTTTTAAATAATGTTAGCCATAAAGCTAGGTACCTATGAGATATTCAGCTTTAATGAGGAATGGGAGAGAGTGGGAGAGATATACCTCTACTGAATAAAGAGGGAGTTAAATCTAGGTGACTATACCTCAAATGACTGAAGTTAGATGTGATGAATTCTATCCTTAATAATTGAGTGCAGTGCCTGACACAGAAATGTTTTAATATTTATAAATGACTCAATGCTTCTGAGATACATTTAACAAGAATGCAATAATAAAATCTGGGCTGCTTAAAGTAAGAACCATAAGATTCTTGTGCCCTTTTCCCTACAGTTGACTTCAAATTTCAGTAGCAGACACAAGTTTGCCCTCATTCCCTTGTTGGCAAGGTGTTTAGTGCCACTTGATGTGTCACTGTATGAGCACGTAAACTATGTAACTAAGGATTCCATAGCATACTTCATTAGACTAGTTTGTGTTGTCATGGCTTCATTCCAGTTTGGGTAATTATGTTTTGCCTACCTACACTTCCTGGGGTTTCAATTGGATAAGCTATCTTTCCAGACTTGCTGCTTCAATTTGTTACGTAATGTTCAGGTGTACTTGCTTCATTTTTGAGTACTTGCTTCATTTCAGTGGTAGGTGAAGAGAACTTTATTTACTTTCACAAGCTGAATTAACAAGTCCTATACAGCACTTGGAGTTCCAATGATGAGAGATGCTACAAAAGTCAAGAGCACATACCATTAACTCATCCTTAATCGCTGTTAGTGTTTGAATATCATAGTCAAAGTATGTGAGTCTTATAATGTTAAATATTTTCTTTTTATTGAAGTATTATGGCATACTGTAAAGGACCAGTTAGTTAAGCAAATAATATATAAATAAAGATAATTTAAACAATATTTGATGAAATATTTATGAAATGCATTACCATGGAACTCTTTAAAAAGTCATCTTGGCTGTGTTTGGATAAATACATATTATCTGACAATCTACAGAAATAAAATTAATTTGTTTTCTTGAATGAACAGAAAATTCACTTTTCTACTGGAACTGAAGAAGTATTTGTTTCCCTGATACACAGAATAATATACAGTTTGCTAGATCTGGGTTAACTATTCCTTTTCCTGAATACACTAATTCGTCATGGTTGTAAATAGCACACCGGACTAGATGGAAAAATGACTTTAATAGAATCTTAGAATGAAAAGCCAGAGGGACTGTTAAATTATTTACTCTGATCATCAGACAATGCATTTCACAGAGTTTCACATATTAACAACAATAATTGTTTGGATTCTAAATTCCTGACAATGGACCACAGGAAGCTCGTGGTTCTATTTACTTCTAAGGGGTAAACACTTTTCCACTTTGAACTGCTGTGATAACCTGTTGCATTTCTATTTAGAATGTTAACATGAGAGCACCAGTAAATATTGTCTTCATAAAGAAATACACTGGTGCATCCTCCCCTTCTACTCAGATACTAAGCATCACTTAAACTTACAAAAATATTCTAAAGTATCTTGCAAACTTTTATATCCCTCCATAAATCTCAACATCATCCCTGGTCCACTAATTAAAGTCAAGATATCTGTGGCCAGAATCTTGTATGCCATATTCAAACTGTCAGATATGGAAAAAGTTTTGAGCTCATACAATCCTTTCTGGCCATATCCTGACCTGACATTCTCCAGCAGATGCACATTAGTGCTTTCTTTATCAGTTTTATCTCTTTGCCTCCTATATCCCAGAGCTACATCTCTTTCTGTTTCCTCACATACATGTATGGCAAAGAATTATGACACATCCCTGGACAATCGGGATCGGAATCTAGAAGTTCATATCAGGAACTTAATAATACAAATATAGCCTGAAGTAATTTTACCTTGTCTTTGACAGAAAAATAGTGCTGTAAACAGATATAATTCCTTTTAGGGGAAATGGAAAACATTGTCCCAAATTTTTATTTTGTTATAAGGCAAAGAAATAATGAAGAAGAATGAAAGAACACAAGAATCACCAGATAGGAAATTGGAGGAATAGTCACTCTCTCATTACAAAAATTAAGAGGGGGAAAAAAAAAAAGTTTCTTTTTGTGTCTGCATATGACATTTCTAGTGCCATTGGGAGTTACATTATCTTAAAAGATAATGAATCCTCTGAAACTGTTCTGAAAATTAGAACAATGACATTGGCTACAAAGACTTAGTAAAAAAAAAAAATCCCAGCAGTACAAGAAAGACATTTAGCTTAATTTACTTTAATCTCATCATTCAATATTCAAAGAACGATCATGAGAAGAATAAAATTGAATAATCTTATAAATGCATTGAGTGCAGTATTTTGTCTACACAAACTATTTTTGAAATCTGATTTTCAAGTCAGATGCCAACCAGATAATTTCTATGACTGTTTCTGAGCCATTGTATCAGAGGAGTTTATTTCATATAGAGGTGATGTTACAGGGTTTACAGCACAAGACTCAGTGATTTTCTCAAGAGTCTCTCATTCTTCTTTCTGCTAAATGCACTACAGGCAATGCTGACCTCTTTAATCTTTCAGAGAATACCTTATAGTCAGCCACACTTCGAAAAGTTCTTTATGTGAGTCCTATCCTCTGGGCCCAAACTCTTCAAGCTAGAGCATGACCTACAGTGGAGTGTTGCCTGCCTTAGTTTTGTCCCTTCCTCCAGGCACAGGTGAATGGGAGATGATTAAAATAGGTCACGTTAAACTGGAAATACTTTTTATGTGAATAATTTGTGAGGGAACACGGGTGACTGTTGCAGACTTGTAAAGTTATATGAAATAAATCTCACACAGGCTATCCATAAAGTGCAGTCAGCTGGTTTAGATCTTTTCCACAACTCACTCCACAGATAATTAGTTACCCAAAAATTCTATCCCAGAATGCTGGTAAGATTATAATTTATAATTTAGAATAGAATCATAGAATGGTCTGAGTTGGAAGGGACCACAAGGATCATAGAGTTCCAGTCCCCCTGCCACAGGCAGGGGCACCAACCTTTACAATGTAACAACTGAAGAAAATTTGACATTGTGTTTCTACAAGTGGTCCCAAGCTGCTTCTAGAAGCTTGAGAAGATAACAAAACAAAACATAGGTGTACACTGACCTCTATTGCCTTTTTATCACTGTGTATTCTCCATTATTAAGGTGAGGGGAATCCAGGAATTCCTCCACCTTTCTTCTCTCATCTATACATGTACTCACATCTGAATTTTGAGGTCTATTTATTATTTTCACAGAGAATTACAGAATGTTAGGGGTTGGAAGGGACCTCAAAAAATATCTAGTCCAACCCCCTTTTGCCTTCCTCTTCATCTGGTTCTTTAGTTGTAAAGGGTCCTTAAAGAATGCTAGATTCTTGCTTCCTCTCTCTTGCTCCCTCTTTCTTGCTTATGCTACCTTTATCTATTCTGTTCATGAACACGATGGCACAAGATTAATTCACTATTTCCATTAATTTGCAGCATATTAATACTAAATGTAAACTAAGCCTAATCTTGTGCAAAGTTCCTTAAGAAGTACTGTTCCTCTCACAACTTTACAGTAAGGTAATGGGTATGGGAGAACCTCATGGGAAGCTACAGTCCAGCTTGATACATAGTGACTTCTATTAACAAAAAAGAAGTCTCTTTTGTAGACTCTAACTCTTTAAGACTGTGTCAAGAACTGTTTAGTTCTTTTTCTGGGAATTTTTTGTTCTTTCAAATCACATTCCTACCTTCTCTTCTTTCTTTAATACTGACGTTGAAGTAGCATGGTGTCGTGGTTTAGTCCCAGGTGATAGATGAGCACCACACTGCTGTTTGCTCTCTCCTTCCCTCCTCTGGTGAGATGGGGAGGACAACTAGGAGAAAAAGGTAAAACCTGTTGGCTGAGATAAGGAAAATTTACTAGGGCAACAAAGGATGATGAAAATAACAATACTTCTAAAATATAAAACTATATATACACAATGCAGTTTGTTCACTGTCCTGAAACCTGATGCCCAGCCCATGCCAAAGCAGCAATCCCTCCACCCCACCCAGCTTTCTTCACATACTTACCTGGATATCCTGTGGTATGAAATGCCCCTGGGCTAGTTAGGGTCACCTGTCCTGTTTGTGTCACTTTCTGGTTTCTTTTGAAAATTAACTCTACACCAACCAAAAATGAAGTCACATGGCTTCTTTTAGGTTGCAGCTGATTTTTAGAGTATTGCTGGCATTTAACAACTAACATCATAATAAGTACAAATACTAATATTGCCTTTTGATTTTTGGAAAGTAAGGAACATGGAGATATTTTACATATTCAGAAGAACACAGAAATTTCACACAATGCCCCCACTTCCAACCAAAAAAGCAACCCCGAAATTTAAAAATTGCATAGGTTTAATTTCTCACAATAGTCTGAAGGGGCATCCACTCTCCCACACGTATTCCTGACAAAAAGCCATCAAAGCCCCCTCATTTGCTTCACCACTGCCTCTGTCATTTGTGGATTATACCAGAAAATAGGCAAACAGGATATTATATCATATGCAATCTACCTCCTGTAGATTGTTTTTTATTCCTTTCACAACATATTTTAAAAATCTGTGTCATGCTTTCCCATGCAATTGCATGGATGCTGGGATGGTTGCTTTTATTGCTGTTGCTTTTCTTTCTGTTGATCTATCCTTACTGAAATATGTGTGGTTTTAGTCTCTCCTTCACTCCAAGATAAAAAAGTTCTTGATCTTTCTCTTGCCATGTCTTTCTGCAAGACCTAAAGATACCAGTAACTCTGGAAAATGCCATATATTACAGTTCTTAGCTCAAATAAAAACAATATAGTGTTGAGTCAGTGAGTGCTGAACTTCAGATTTTGTTATACTACTCTCTAGAAATATTTTGAAAGAAAAGTATGGACATTATACAATTACTCTTTAATATAAGGTTTACATAAGTTATCTACAAAATAATAAGTAAACCTGAGGTCCTATAGACTATAGAAGTTCTTCCTGAAATACAAGGGAATTTTTCGAATATCCACAATTTTAGGTTGCAGAATCACAGGACAAAATAACAAAAAAGTTCATAATATGAACACAAAATGTATAAGAAAGTTAATGATTGTATGATAGTACTGCTAGAAGAAAAAATATTGGAGCTTTTTAATGAATTGTAGGAATAAGTTCTTTGATGATAAGAAAAATAAATGTAAGAATAGACTGTGCAACTTCAGATAACAAGAATATTTCTTACATTTAAAAGCAAATTCATTTGGGGATTTATTTAAAATTAATGGGATTGATAAGCAAACACTAAATGGTCTACACAGTTACAGAATTTTTAAAATTCCATAAGGAATTGTTTCAAAAAGTTCAGCCAAGAGGAGTCACCATTTTACTATTCCCAAATGGGATGCCTTCCTGCTTCAAAACCAGATATAAAATCGAGTATCTTTAGGTGCAAACACATATTTTGTTCTCATTTTGACTTTGTTAAAAAATCAGATGAATAATTACTTTGACTTTGTATTTAACTTTTGAGCTAAATGATTTTTTTTTTTGGATCTAGCCATGTATTAGTTAAATATCATGGTTAACACATAGGTCTCTTCTCTGAACAGTATGATGCAGTGTATTTCAGGAATACGTTAGAGAAAGACCCAAATGTTTGAGAATAATTTGGACATTTGTAACTGGGAAATAAATAGATTTAAGATCTGTGCAAATTCTTTGCTTTCTACTTCTGTCTGCTCTGACACATTTGATACAGCCACTTACCCACTTCTACTGTCCTGATTATCTGAACCTGCACATAGTGTAATGAGTAGCCTGGTGAGGCTATAAACAGGAAGATAAGTCAAACATCCAGCCAGTCAAATGACAGAATATTATAAAGATCAGTGCAAAGTATACTGCTGTAATTAATTCATAAAATATATGAAACAAATTACCTTACCTCAGTCATGTGACAATGATTATAACTAAGAGAAAGTGGTACATGTGTTCTGCATGACTGATTGCAATGAGAACGAAAAATAATATTAAGTTTAAACAACACCAGACCCTTGTAGATGCAGTATCAAAATGCAAATCTGTTCTTTCTGATAAACATAATCCAGGATGTTATGTCTTCCATTGTAAATGTTCAGAGGAGGAAGAATGCCCCACTAGATTTAAGCTTTCAGTCCACAGGAGGTGGTACAGTCTGTTGAATCTAATTGAAGAAATTCCCTGTGCAGTTGATGAAAAAACAGACATCTCTAAGAATAAATCAATCCAAAGAATGTTGCTGATTTTTCTTTCCCCTGATTGTATCTGTTCTTTCAATGACTCCAGTTATGTTACATGTGTTTGATGTCTACTTCTTCCTCTTGGAGTACACAGAATCATAGGAAATACTAGATGTATACCTCCATTTAGGATCTCAGCCCTCTTTGGAGCCAGACACAGAATGGACAAACACAATGCCTTTTGTCGTTTGTTACATAATACTTGTAAAGTGAACTCATACCCTTGCAGAGTCAGAGTCTAGCTTCTCATCTCTGAGACTGAGAAAGACTCAGTTTAGCTCTCCTATCCCACAGATAAGTATCTTCCCAATTAGATCATGAATAAGATAGGTAGAAATATTTATCATGCACCCTGGGATAATAGGGCCAGAGGTACTTAGGAACAGAGAAACAAATAAAAGGTGAATTTTGACACAGTATTTATGTGGAGGAGAGGAAGATTTAAAATTCTGAATCCATGACTGAAATTTTATTTGCTTACTATTTAAGAATTTTCTTAGAGAAAATACATAACTGGTTCAAAAGTTGCACGTGCTTGAAACTGTCATACTATATGAAGTAGATTTTATGTGAGTTAAAGCAATATGTTTTATATGTGGAGATGAGAATTTAATGTCAGTCTAATAAAAATAAAGTCTAAAAGGTCTTACTGGTCCAGTTACAATTACATCAAGACTCTTATTCCAAATTATCCACCTGTTGCAACTATTTCTCATTAGTAATGCAGTTGCAATTTTATGCACAAACTTCCTAGTATCTGTCCTTTCCTGTGGTGCTATGCCTGCTCTTTCAAGTACCCTCAACCTGAGGTCTGTCTTCCTTGTATGTTTGGTTACGCTGACTTATCAGTGCCCTGTATTTCTGATGAAAAAAGGACATTGATGGAGAAGTTTTCTTCCTTGACAGTAGGTCTTCCCAGAGTTATTTTCAATGTTTTCAAAGTCTTCTGCTGATATGACTTTCTTGTTGGCCTAAGACTTTAATTATATATCAATTACTGTTTTGTTACTACATATAGGTTTTGGGGTTATTTTTTGTTTGTTTTGGAGGTTTTTTTAGGGTAAAACCAGGCAATTGCACAAAGCTAACGTACAGCTGAAACCAAGATAAGTACCTGTCACTTGCTCATTAGATTACTTTGTTGCCTCAAGAACAGTCAATCCAAAAAAGCTTGCCAAGTCCTGCAGTCAGTGTTATTAAACGAACATAAAGCTTGTGGCTGTGACCAGTAATAGCAACGCCTGGACACAGGTCAGCATAAATCTAGGCAGACTCAGATTTCTTTTTTTACTGCTTTATCCACTGCATCTAAACAGAATAACCTGTGCAATGACAACAGGGTCAGAATTTTAAGTTTCTCTGTAGAATATAGATGGGTGTAGAGAGATTCAATTGACTTGTTACCAAGTATGCTTTCTAATGCAGTACAGTTCCTAGGACGTAAACCTGCAAAAGCTCACAAGTGTGAAACACTAATTATAATAAAATACAGTTGATTAGTCTCTCTGAATTTAGTGGCCAGCAAGTCAAGGGAGGTGATTCTGCCCTTCTACTCTGTTCTCATGAAATCCCACCTGGAGTACTGCGTCCAGCTCTGGGGGCCCAAGCACAGAAAAGACATAGAGCTGAGACACTTGGGGGTTTCAGCCTGGAGAAGAGAAGGATGCACGGAGACCTAATTGTGGCCTGCCAGTACTTAAAAGGGTCCTACAGGAAAGTGGGAGATGAACTGCTTATCAGGGAGTGTAGTGAAAGGACAAGGGAGAATGGCTTCAAGCTCAAAGAGGGTATATTTAGATTAGCTATTAGGAAGAAATTCATCACTGTGAGGGTGGTGAGGCAGTAGAAGACGTTGCCCAGAGAGGTTATGGATGCCCCATACTTGCAAGTGTTAAAAGACAGATCAGATGAGGCTCTGGGCAACCTGATCTAGTGAAGGGCATCCCTGCCCATGGCAGGGGGTTGGAACTAGATGATCTTTGAGGTCCCTTCTAACTGAAACCATTCTATGATTCTTTGGTTCTAAGATTTTATGGTTCTATGAATATATTCACAGTACAGATGAAAACCTGTTTCTTAGTGTCCTGGTTTCAGCTATGATGGAGTTAAACTTTTTTTTAGCAGTGGATGGAATGCCATGTTTGGGTGTTAGCACCCTGATGTTTTCCGATTTGTTGCCGGGCAATCAAGGACCTTTCTCAGCTCTGCATACTTCCTTACTAGTGAGAAAGGAGGGGACGCAGCCAGGACAGGTGATCCGAATTGGCCAAAGAGGTGTCCTGGTTTCAGCTATGATGGAGTTAAACTTTTTTTTTTAGCAGTGGATGGAATGCGATGTTTGGGTGTTAGCATGAGAATAGTGCTGATAGCACCCTGATGTTTTCCGATTTGTTGCCGGGCAATCAAGGACCTTTCTCAGCTCTGCATACTTCCTTACTAGTGAGAAAGGAGGGGACGAAGCCAGGACAGGTGACTCGAATTGGCCAAAGAGCATATTCCATGCCAGTTACGTCATGCTCAGTATAAGGGGGGACTGGGGGGAAGAGGGGGAGACAATGCCAGGACGTGCAGTTTCTGGGGCGGTCGGGTTGTCCGGGACGGGCTCTAAGCTGTGCGGCCTGAGTTGTGTGGTTTGGTGAGAAATTGCATTGTGTATCACCAGTTTCATCTATTTTGTGCTTTAAACTTATGTTATTGTTATATCTAGTTTTCTGTTATTGTTTAGTAAACTATCCTTATCCCAACCTGCGTGGTTCTGGTTTCTAGGTTGTGGTTTCTTTTCCTCCTTTCTTCCTTCCCTTTTCCCCTTCCCCCAACTTTCCCTCCCCCTTCCTTTTAAAAGTACAAGCGACTGTGTGGGGTGCGGCCCTTGGCTGGGGCAAAACCACGACAGTTATTTTGGCGCCCAACGTGGGGCACGAACGGTTGGGATAACGGTAGATCTGACCCTAACTATCGCAATTAAGATAAGCACTGTTGTTTAAGCAATCTCTGGTCACGATGTTGTGGTATTTATTTACAAGGCTGTGGCAGCAAAACCACCGCATGCTGTATACAATCCTGGCAGGATTCTTTACTCTCTCAGGTCTGTGGCTCCCGTATTTGTTCCCATACTTCATTATAGTGTATTTTATGATATCGGTCTATGATACAATAATATCGATGATCATGAGCTTAAGCTGGTACTTGTATGAGGTTTTGCTGTCCTGTCCATTCTTTGGACAGGGAGGGGTTAATAACAGCAGCCGGTATGGTGGGGGCACTGCTTTCTTTTCCTTTGGGCTAAATACAACAGCTCTTAGGGCAGTTTTTGAAAATCTTCAATATCTCTGGGATATTCAAACTAGCATTTTGCTATTGGTAGGTTTGGTGCAGATGGTTCAGTTTTTGTTATATATCAAGCATAGGTTTATGAATACCACTGAAGAGCTTTCTCCGAGACAGAATAATCACGAGTGGCAGGGCATGTGGCAAAGTATGGGCGAGTACCTAGGTACTTTCTCACGCCCGATGGTTTGGAATTTCACTCCTGAACAGCTACAAGACCCCGATCAAGTGACTGCATACCTAAGGAAAAATTGCTGTAGGTTTCCCAGAGATGGACACCTTACTGCACTGTGCTGGGCTCTGGCCACTATTTATCAAACACTGCTTGATAGCAGGCAGCACTGTCAGCACTGTCAGCACTGTCAGGGAGAAGGGAAAGGAAACAGACTGGCAGATACTATAGCTGCTGCAACCACTGGGGCTGACACTGCAGCTACTGCAACCCCTGTGACCGACACTGCAGCTACTGTAATCTCTACAGCAGACACTGCAGATGATCTGAAAAACCAATCCACACCAGTGTCTGTTGCTCCCGTACAAAAGAGGAAAGGCACAAAGAAATCAGTTCGTATAGTGACGGATAAGGATGATGATCAACCGGGATCATCTCGAGGATATCAGGATGAGGCAGAACCAGAGATTGTTACCCGATCCCTGACTCTGAGTGAGCTGCGTGAGGTTCGAAAAGATTTCACTCGCCACCCAAGTGAGCACATTATCACTTGGTTGCTCCGATGTTGGGATCACGGGGCCAGTAGTTTGGAATTAGAAGGCAGAGAGGCCAAGCAGTTGGGATCCCTAGCTAGAGAAGGAGGAATTGACAAAGCAATTGGGAGGAGGCCGGAAATCCTCAGCCTCTGGAGGCGACTACTGTCAAGTGTGAAGGAAAGATATCCCATAAAGGAATATATTACATGCCAGACACCTAAGTGTAACAGCATAGAGACATCTGTCCAGCACCTGAGAGAATTAGCTGTACGGGAGATAATTTATTATGATCTGGACAATTCACGGCTTCCCTCTGATCCCGATGAAGTCCTATGCACTCCAGATATGTGGCGTAAGGTTGTACGAAGTGCACCAGCAGGGTATACCAATTCACTGGCAGCAATTGACTGGAATGATACGAATCCGCCAACCGTAAATGAGGTGGCCTGCCGACTCCGGAAATACCAAGACAATGTTTCCCTCTCCGTCATTGCAGCAGTAGAGAAACTGGTTCAACGACTTGACAACAATGTGTCCGACTCCCAACCCGTATGGAGCAATGTTGCAGCTACTGGGAGAAAGCGTCCATCGTTCCAAGAGGGAGAATACACACCACGACGTACATTGTGGTTTTACCTGCTTGATCATGGAGAGGACATGAGGAAATGGGATATGCAGCCCACCTCAGCCCTTCGAGCACGAGCAAATGAGCTGCAGGGTAAAACATTCGCACAACGAGATTCTGCCAGGAAGAAGGCTGCACCAGTTTCTACTGGGCAGTTCCCTAGACCAACTGGAAGGCCTACCTATATGTCTGATGTGCCTGATCCTTTTGAAGGGACCTCTAAGTCCTTTATGCAATCAGTGGAAAACAAATATGATCAGCAGCAATAGAGGGGCCCTGCCTCCAGCCAGGTGGAGGAGAGGGACAATCGGGTTTATTGGACTGTGTGGATCCGATGGCCTGGCACGTCAGACCCACAAGAGTACAAAGCTCTGGTGGATACTGGTGCCCAGTGTACTCTAATGCCATTGAATCATGAAGGGGTAGAACCTGTTTGTATTTCTGGAGTGACAGGGGGATCCCAACAACTAACTGTGCTAGAGGCTGAGGTGAGCCTAACTGGGAAGGACTGGGAAAAACACCCCATTGTGACTGGTCCAGAAGCTCCGTGCATTTTAGGTATAGATTATCTACGTAGAGGGTATTTTAAAGACCCAAAAGGGTACCGATGGGCTTTTGGAATAGCTGCTTTGGAAACAGAAGAAATTGAACAATTGTGTGCCTTGCCTGGACTCTCGGAGGATTCTGCTGTTGTGGGGTTGTTGAAGGGTGAAGAACAGCAAGTGCCAGTTGCTACGACGACGGTGCACAGACGACAATACCGTACTAACTGAGATTCCCTGATTCCCATCCATAAGCTGATTCGTCAACTGGAGGATCAGGGAGTGATCAGCCGAACCCACTCACCCTTTAATAGTCCCATATGGCCAGTGAGGAAGTCCAATGGAGAGTGGAGGCTGACAGTAGATTATCGTGGCCTAAATGAAGTCACTCCAGGTATGAGTGCTGCTGTGCCAGACATGTTAGAGCTCCAGTATGAATTGGAATCGAAGGCAGCCAAGTGGTACGCCACAATCGACATTGCGAATGCTTTCTTCTCGATCCCACTGGCGCCAGAGTGCAGGCCACAGTTTGCTTTCACTTGGAGAGGCATCCAATACACGTGGAATCGTCTGCCCCAGGGGTGGAAACATAGCCCCACCATCTGCCATGGACTAATCCAGAATACACTGGAAAAGGGTGAAGCACCAGAGCACCTTCAGTATATTGATGACATCATTGTATGGGGCAACACAGCAGAGGAAGTTTTTGAAAAAGGAAACAGGGTAATTAAAATCCTTTTAGAAGCCGGTTTTGCTATAAAACGAAGTAAAGTCAAGGGGCCTACGCGAGAAATCCAGTTTTTAGGAATAAAATGGCAGGATGGGCGTCGTCACATCCCAATGGACATTATTAATAAAATAGCAGCTATGTCTCCACCAAGCAACAAAAAGGAAACACAAGCTTTCTTAGGTGTTATAGGTTTTTGGCGACTGCATGTCCCAAACTACAGTCTCATTGTGAGCCCACTCTACCATGTAACTCGAAAGAAGAATGATTTCCAATGGGGCCCTGAGCAACAGCAAGCCTTTGAGCAGATCAAACGCGAGATAGTCCATGCAGTGGCCCTTGGGCCTGTCCGGACAGGGACAGATATTAAAAATGTGCTCTACACTGCAGCTGGGGAGAACGGCCCGACCTGGAGTCTCTGGCAGAAAGCACAAGGGGAGACTCGAGGTCGACCGCTGGGGTTTTGGAGTCGGGCCTACAAAGGATCTGAGGCCAATTATACTCCAACAGAAAAGGAAGTACTGGCCGCCTACGAAGGGGTTCGAGCCGCCTCAGAAGTGATTGGAACTGAAGCCCAGCTCCTCCTGGCACCCCGACTGCCGGTGCTGGGCTGGATGTTCAAAGGGAAGGTTCCTTCTACACACCATGCCACTGATGCTACGTGGAGCAAGTGGGTTGCACTAATTACACAGCGGGCTCGAATAGGAAACCCCAATCGCCCAGGAATTGTGGAGGTGATCACAGACTGGCCAGAAGGCAAAGATTTTGGGATGTCACCAGAGGATGAGGAGGTAACACGCGCTGAAGAAGCCCCACCCTACAACGAACTGCCAGAGAATGAGAAGCGATATGCCCTGTTCACTGATGGGTCTTGTCGCATTGTGGGTAAGCATCGGAGATGGAAAGCCGCTGTATGGAATCCTATAGGAAGAGTAGCAGAAGCCACTGAAGGAAAAGGTGAATCAAGCCAGTTCGCTGAGGTGAAGGCCATCCAGTTAGCCCTGGACATTGCTGAGAGAGAAAAGTGGCCAAGGCTCTACCTTTATACTGATTCATGGATGGTGGCGAATGCCCTGTGGGGGTGGTTGCAGCAGTGGAAAAAGAACAACTGGCAGCGTAGAGGCAAACCTATATGGGCTGATGACTTATGGCAAGATATCTCTGCTCGGTTAGAGAAACTTGTTGTAAAGGTACGTCATGTCGACGCCCATGTACCTAAGAGTCGGGCCATGGAGGAACATGAAAACAACCATCAGGTAGATAAGGCTGCTAGGATTAAAGTGGCTCAGGTAGATCTAGACTGGCAACGTAAGGGTGAATTATTCATGGCTCGATGGGCTCATGATACCTCGGGTCATCAAGGGAGAGATGCAACATATAGATGGGCTCGGGATCGAGGGGTGGACTTGACCATGGACGCCATCGCACAAGTTGTCCACGAATGTGAGACATGTGCTGCAATCAAGCAAGCTAAGCGGTTAAAGCCCCTTTGGTATGGAGGACGGTGGATGAAATATAAATATGGGGAGGCTTGGCAGATTGATTACATCACCCTCCCACAAACCCGCCATGGCAAACGTTATGTGCTTACAATGGTGGAGGCAACTACCGGCTGGCTAGAAACATATCCCGTACCCCATGCCACTGCTCGAAATACAATTCTGGGCCTTGAAAGGCAAGTCCTCTGGCGACATGGTACTCCAGAAAGAATCGAGTCAGACAATGGGACTCATTTCCGAAACACTCTTATAGACACCTGGGCCAAAGAGCATGGCATTGAGTGGGTGTACCACATTCCTTACCATGCACCGGCCTCTGGGAAAATTGAACGATATAATGGACTTTTAAAAACTACACTGAAAGCAATGTGTGGTGGGACATTCAAGCATTGGGATACACATCTGGCCCAAGCCACGTGGTTAGTTAACTCTAGGGGATCTACCAATCGGGCTGGCCCTGCCCAGTCAAAATTTCCACGTACTGTAGAGGGAGACAGAGTGCCAGTAGTGCATATGAAGAGTGTATTGGGAAAGAGAGTTTGGGTCATTCCTGCTTCAGGCAAAGGTAAACCCATGTCTGGAATTGTTTTTGCTCAAGGACCTGGCTGTACTTGGTGGGTAATGCAGAGGGATGGAGAAGTTCGATGTGTACCTCAAGGGGATTTGATTTTGGGTGAGAATAGCCATTATAATTAATAAAGTAGAAATTATAATAATTGCCAAATAATCCATTATTGTATATTCATTATTGTTATGATTGCTGTATGTTGTACCATAGCATTATAGCCGGAGTCATACAAGTTAATGAAGAATGAGTGCCATGATGATGGAACTAAAGCCTGGCCTCTCAAGAACTTTTTGCTCCCGTTGAAAATAAACTCTGACCCACAGACTATGAGCATGGACCATGCCAGGTGTATCAGTCAAGAGCCTGAGATGCAGCGTGCAACGAGCCAATGGAACATACAACTATCCTGAGAAACTCTTACGACAAATGGAGCCTGGAAATCATGGACTAAATGAACTCAACAACTTCAGAGGGATGATTCACAGACTGAGGGAATAAGATCTGTATGCACATATGTGTGCATACATGTGTACATACATATATGGGTGTGTGAAACACGAAACTGGTTGTACCCAAAGAAAATTGTTGGATCTGGTCATGACGTAAATGGTATGGAATAAGGGGTGGATAATGTCCTGGTTTCAGCTATGATGGAGTTAAACTTTTTTTTAGCAGTGGATGGAATGCCATGTTTGGGTGTTAGCATGAGAATAGTGCTGATAGCACCCTGATGTTTTCCGATTTGTTGCCGGGCAATCAAGGACCTTTCTCAGCTCTGCATACTTCCTTACTAGTGAGAAAGGAGGGGACGCAGCCAGGACAGGTGATCCGAATTGGCCAAAGAGGATATTCCATACCAGTTACGTCATGTTCGGTATAAGGGGGGACTGGGGGGAAGAGGGGGAGACAACGCCAGGACGTGCAGTTTCTGGGGCGGTCGGGTTGTCCGGGACGGGCTCTAAGCTGTGCGGCCTGAGTTGTGTGGTTTGGTGAGAAATTGCATTGTGTATCACCAGTTTCATCTATTTTGTGCTTTAAACTTATGTTATTGTTATATCTAGTTTTCTGTTATTGTTTAGTAAACTATCCTTATCCCAACCTGCGTGGTTCTGGTTTCTAGGTTGTGGTTTCTTTTCCTCCTTTCTTCCTTCCCTTTTCCCCTTCCCCCAACTTTCCCTCCCCCTTCCTTTTAAAAGTACAAGCGACTGTGTGGGGTGCGGCCCTTGGCTGGGGCAAAACCACGACACTTAGTTAACACTGCAAGATCAAATCTAATCTTTCGTACGAACCTCAACTGCTTTTCATTCAAATTTTTAGGAAACTTCATATCCATGCACAGGTTCTTTACAGTCAAGCTAACTTTTCTATAATGCCTCAGGCTATAATGGCGTAGTACTTTTAAATCAGTTATAAGTTATTTTAACAGTGTTGAATCATTATTTCAGGATATCTACTTACTACAGTTAGTTCATAAATTTCCCCTTCTACTGTCTAGTCCTTGACTGAGTCTGTAGAATTATCTCCCTCCCACCCCCTTCCACCTTCCTTCGGAGTTATTTTCCCATCTTTTTTGTCCTCTTTTATTTTTTTTCTTTTTTTCTGGAAAGGCTCCATTGTCTCTCTATATATCCATCAGAAATTATCTTTTAGAGGCATCAGGAGCAGCCATTCTAATGCATGAAACCCATGACTGTCTTTATTTGTGTGAACTGTATTTTCTGTCTACAGGTTTTTTAGTGTCTTTGAACTGTATCCTGTACCCTGTCACACATGAATGTGTGTGTTCATATTAGCATTTTCTGTGCATTCTGTTTATATATACTGTCTTCTATGATTTACACTAACTAGATAGTTGGTTCTTAAGTTTCCTCTAAGTGAACTTTATCTACTGACAGGCTATGTTTACCTGTGCACCAGTTTATGGTTTTGAGGTGTTACATTAGTATCTAAAGAAAGAAACTCCTTTATTCCAGGTCCTTCTAATTTGGTGTCTCAACAGAATTCTTGTACATTCTGTGTTTTGTTCAGTTTCTACTGCTCTTGGTTTCATCTTTTGCCAAAAATTATTCTTTTGCACTGTTAATTAAAATTTTGACATGTTGGAGTCTACCTAGAAATGCTTTAATATTGTGGGGTTTTTTTCCTTTTTTTTTTTTTTTTAAAAAGCATTTTTTTTCCTTGAAAGTACTTGAACATTTTGAGGTCCCTTCCAATCCCTATGATTCTATGATTCTATGATTCTATGATTCTATGACTGCTCATTTCAATCCATTTTAACACACTCTTTCTTGCAGGTTTTTGGTTTCCAGCTTCCTTTCCAGCTAGTGTCATGATCCACAACTCAATAGACCAATTAGGCAGACATCAAACCCCCTTGCATTGCAACCGACCTCAGATTGCTCTGGGTGGTGGAGGGTGGCTGGGCTTACCCCCTGAATGAAGTTCAATTAGATGTTTTATCATGACCGGGTCTTCACAACTCTCCCGGGAACAGAATTAAGGCTCAAAGCAGAGTCAAGCGTCAAGTCACTTTATATGGCCCACAACAAGCATGCAAGAAAAGGGAGGAAGAGGAAAAGAGTGGAACAAGGAGAGAGAGAGCAATATCTACCACCATGAATCTGCGGTGTCCCACCAGTCTGATGTCTTCAGGTCTGGTAGGGGAACATTCCTCCACATCTTCGTTAGTCTTGCCTTTTTACAGTGCTGACAGGGAGGAGATTGTCCCTCTCTACTCTGCTCTCACGAGTTCCCGTCTGGATTACTGTGTCCAGATCTGGGGCCCCAATACAAGAAAGATATTGAATGGTTGGAGAGGGTTCAGAGGAGGGCCACGAAGATGATTAGAGGGCTGGAGCACCTCCCCTATGAAGAGAGGTTGAGGGAGCTGGGCTTGTTCATCCTAAAGAAGAGAAGGCTGCGGGGGGACCTCATTGCAGCCTTCCAGTACCTGAAGGGAGCATACAAACAGGAGGGGAATCTACTTTTTAAAAGGGTAGACAATGGCAGGACAAGGGGGAATGGATTAAAGCTAAAGAAGGGAAGGTTTAGATTAGATATTAGGGGGAAGTTCTTTACAGAGAGAGTGGTTAGGGGCTGGAACAGGCTGCCCAGATTGGTGGTGGATGCCCAATCCCTGGAGGTGTTCAAGGCCAGGTTGGATGGGGCCCTGGGCAACCTTGTGTAGATCCAAGCCTGGAAGTTGGTCACCCTGCCTGTGGCAGGGGGTTGGAACTCTATGATCCTTGGGGTCCCTTCCAACCCAGACCATTCTATGATTCTACGACTCACTGCATAGTCAATAAGTCATTGGCATAGCCACACCTCCCACCTTGTGGTGGGACGCATGCCCATTGCTGTCTCCAGACAGTCCCAAAATGTTCGAGAGAGTGAAAGCCCCCTCACAGTTTGTCCTTCAGTTGACCCTGGGCCTGAGTTCACACACAGAGGATTTGGGCTACATGCTTCAAGCTAAGCCATTTTGAGATAAATAAGTTACAGATCCATTCCTGACATGTGGAATTCACTTTGTTGCATGGCTGTCATGGGGATGAGCTTTTATGGTGATTGAGAGAGAGGAAAAAGGGGGTTATGGTTCTGTCGGCAATTGTTAAGGCATATCCCTTACAACTAGCCTACTTTCTCTGGATTCTTATTTTCTTCCAGAGTTTTCAATATACCCTCAGCAATTTCTAAAGCTTGACATAGTCTAAGAGTTTTTGGAGTGCTAATTCATCTGGGACCTTTTCTGTGATTTTTTGGTTCTTTGATGCTAATTGCTATCACATGGAATTTATTATAATAGAATCTTCCAAACTACTCCAGCTACATGTCTGTCAAATTAATTTAAGTATATCTACACATGGATCTTTGATTTTTCTTGAGAAAGTAATGCTATTACAGCAGAAGCTTCTGTTACTACAACATTAAAGAAAGGCTGTAACGTATTTGTGTTCTCCTTAAAACCAGAATTTTCACATAGTTGTTAAATTCTTCCTTTAATAAATGCTATGATTTTGAAATGCATGTCAGAGCTGACTTTTTGCTCTGAATCTCAGGAATACTTTCAGTGCAGGAGTTGTATCAACAGATGTAGATCTAAAATAAGTAGTAGTTTCTCTTCATTTGTTATAGAAACAATTGCACTTGGATGTATGTGTAGTCTGTGGTTTTTTGGTGTACAAAATCTAATTTTCTAAGCTTTAGAGAATTCATTTTTAGCTTTTGTTGGTTTTGTTTCATGTATTTTTTAAAATAAGCTACATTGCCTGTAATTATTGAAATGTATATACATGTTTACATACATTTACATATGAGTCTATATTGCTTATACATCTTTGCTGCAGTCCTTTCACTCAAACACAGAGGTAAAGATCAGATGTTGTTTATCTTCCCTACATATTTGACCCTAGAACTTCCATTAGAGTTATCATCTAAATTCTCAGTGAGGCAAAGTTAGACCTCTGTCTAGCTGTCCTTTGGAGTGAATATACAATACCTTCCCAAATACAGATCTAGTTTTCTTGCCTCTCTGAAACATGTTCTCTATGATCAGATGGAAGGTTTTAGTTTCCTATAGTTACCACATATGACACTACCAAAATCCTTGGCCTTAGACTGTAGTATAAAATGAAGTTAGTTCATTAATTCATAACTTGTCATCTGAACTAAGTAAGAATTAAGATAAAACTAATAATTAGATATGTTTTATTATTCACATACATAGCAGAAGCTTATTATTCTCTTATTCCTAATGCTAAGAATACTAAGAATTTATGCAACTCAGTTTTCTTCAGTAAAGTTTGCATTCTAGAACTCCATTCTTTATATAAATAATTTTTAAAAGAATAATGATCCTTACAATATAGGTTTCTAATTACTTGATTTTCAAAATTAAGGAGTCAGGCAAGTAAATAGACTTGTGAAGTATTTGTAAAGGGAAATTGCTTTAAATCAAAATTTAGCTATCTCCTTTTTTTTTTCAACAGGACAATACACAAATTCTGTACAAGTCTATTGCCCTTTTATAAAAAGTTAAGCATAAATACAGGTTGGTTTTTATGTGGAGATGTATAATTAACTTATCAGTAGGTGCCCCAGGTTCCCCAGGATAAGTACTTAAATAAAATAGTTTCTAATGAGGGATCTAAAAGGTGATGCAAGATGTAGAGAAAGTGTGTATTTGTGAGGTACTGATTCAAGCAGAAGTTCAGTTCATGACACTTGAGAGATATCAGAGTAATGTTTAAGGGAATAGTCCTGGAAAATCAGTTATAAATGTAGAAACTAATTAAAAAAACCCACTATGGGATTAGATTCTGGTAAAAAAAACCCTAAGAAAACAAGTTCCTGGCTCTCAGCCATATGCTTTAATTACAAAATCATGCCTATACATTGAAAACTATTGGCAGGGAAAAAAAAAATTTAAAAAATGAGAATACAGGGGAAAAGTATTTCGCATTCTTTTCCAGGAAAACTTTGTGTCTGACTTCAATGTTAATAGGATTCAGCTCCCAGTTTGGAAACTTTTTCCTCCAAATAAGTAATCATCTTTCCTGGATTATTTTCAGCTAATTGAAACAGTAACAATTAATTGATATTCACTGTATCACACTAACTTCCATTTAAAGCATTTTGACTTAAAGCATTTTGACTTCCATTAAGCATTTTGACTTAAAAACCTAAATAAAGACATATCAGATTTAGACTACATTTTCTAACTAGTTATGAACAGTCTTTTCCTTCAGGGTTATTTGTCTTAAACTGCATAGCTAAAGCCTTTTCTGATATATATTTTTTGGGACAAATAATTTTATTCTCTGTTCAGAGTTTTGTAGACTTAAACTATGATTGAATTGTTCTTTAAAAAGTTATTCTTCCCTTTCAATTTTCAGTTTATTTTAGCAAGGGCATATTGCTGAGAGGAAAAACACATCATGTTACCTTAATATTCACTAGTGGAGATAATGAAACAAAGAAAAATCTGTTTGGGTGGGGTTTCCTATGAACCAGATAGGAACAGAGTGGTGAGAAGGAATGCCACTGACACTGATCTTCAATGCACTCCTGGGAAGACAAAACCCCCAATTTTTAATGTAGGAGAACAAATAGAAAGAATTGTTTCCTTCCTATATTTATTTTGCTCTTAATATGACCTTGAGATGCCCTCAGTTGTTTGGTGCGGGTTTGTGTGGGTGGGCTTTTTTAAATAACTAGTTTTAAAATAATAGTGTATAGCAGATTGAGTGTTTTAAGTAAAAAATAATCCTTGTTATATGTAATCAGGTTTTTAAATGCATCTATGGGTGTATTAAATGACATGATGAGATGATTCATATTTCTTCAAAGCTGGAGAAAGCTTATCTGTGCAAAGGACATCAAAATACATTTCTAATGAAAGTAAATTGATAGTCCTGTAATAAAAATAGCAGGAAACATTGGAAAACATAAGAAGGATATCTGATCTATTATCTTAGAGGGAAACAGTCAAGCACTGGAAGAACTGGAGTTAATCTTTCACCTATGATAATAAAACAGCATTTTATAGATTAAATCAATGTTATTACTGTTGCAGTATAAGAAGGATTTTTAAATTTTTTTTAGTTGAATCAAATTTTAACTTCTCGTTAAGTCAAACTTTTATATCCTAGACAGAATTGACAATTCCCCACATATCCCCATAAAAAGAACTCTGACACTACCCCCTAAGCAAACAAAACGAAAGACAACACCAAAAAACCCCCAACAAAAATCTGAACAAAACCAAAAATGCACACACACACACACACACAAATCCCAACACTAAATACCTGGAGTGAAATTTTTACAGATATTGCAATTTTAAAATTCCCCTTTGTGTTTGCCTAATAAATATTATTTATTATTATTTTTGGTGTACTGTGTCAGTCCACAGAGAAAAGATTTACTTATAAACTGGTAAATATCTTGGTATCTAAGACTAGAAAATAATACTTTTCAGAAGTCAAAATAACTCATATTCTTGCCTAATTAGATTATATCAAAGTACTAGCAGATCCATATGAACATCATAGTCTAGATATTTTAAATATAGTTCAATATATTCAGTAAATAAATATATTGAAAACCTATATTTCATAATAAATTTAATAAAATGTTAATTTAAAATTTCTAATTATCATACTAAGATCTCTTCCGTATCTGGTCAATGCCTTAACACAAAACTCCAGTCCTTCACTATCTAGGTTTTTTCTGAATCAAACTGCAAAAATGCAAGCTCCTGTTCTCAATCATTTTTGACTTAGTCAAACTTTTCTACACTTGCCTGATTTTCATATCTAACTATCATTTTCAATGGCCAGGAACAAAAAACCAAACCAAAACAAAACAAAAACAAAGAAACAAATTTTAAAAAACACTGAAAATAGGATGTCACTTTTGAATGTATATCAGAATAAACCACACACATATTATGCAAATATCCCCCTTTCCAGGAAGGATATAACTGCTTATGATTTAAAAATTTCTAGGGGTTTTTTTTGAGTTTTTTTTTAAACAACTTTACCATCAGCAATCATGATTTTTTCTTTCCTATGCAAAGGCAATTATTGTTTTAATACTCACCATTGAAAAAAATAGGACTTTAAAATCAAACCAAACAAGTAAACACACACCCCCAACCACTCACAATGACTGATAAGTGAAATTAAAAATTTGAATCCAGTAGTACAAGGATTATTTATTTAATTCTGAATGCAGATTTTCTGTTGTGAACCAGGAAGCCAGCACTATGCTGAGAAGCTGAACAAAAAATTGGGCATAAAATTAGGATTCGTGATACTACATCTGACTACAGATATTCAAAACAAAATACTCTTTAATGTTGTGTACATACATGCCTACTTAATATTTTTAAAAATGTTATAGTCATTAAGAAAAAAAAACCAACACAATATGAAAGAAGCAGGCAAGATTAGATCTACAACATAGTTTATAAATATAGGTTAGACGGTGCGCTTAGGTATTCAAGAAGGTGATTTTATACTTAAGTAGGCTCAGTTCCTGTCTGGAAGAGACTGTTTTACTACAGTGGGAGAGGAGTCCTAGCATAAGTTCCCTGACCAAGTACCTATTACTAAGTAGGAGGAACGTGGGCATCAAACAGAAAAATCTTGCAGACCCCTGTTAAAGGCCAGAAAAAAAATCTTACCGATAAAGTATGAAACAGAACCAATAGAATTAATCATCATGAACATTACTGAGAATAAAAAGGTAATGTTAGAAAAAAGTCTGATGCATTCACAAAAGTTTTTTGTTGTTTTTTTTTCCTCGTAATTGACTTTTTTCCTGTCTTTGTGCTAATCAAGGATTTTGCAACTGGTAAAGTACTTTATGTTCAGTCTAAGTGGCAGACTGTTTTCTGCTGGCTTAATTCACCTTTGTAACTTACAGTATTCACACTTACAGTCAGGGAACAGAAGCATATATCATCCACCCGTCCATCCATCCATCCATCCATCCATCCATCCATCCATCCATCCATCCATCTCTATCTCTCTCACAGCAAACTTCTGTTTAAGTAGTTCTCTAAACCCTGCTTTAAAGGAATTGTCCCTAAGTTTCAAGTAAGAAAATCAGAGGAGACGGTAACAAAGCTATGATGCTTTAAATAGAACCAGTGTGTTATTGTGCTTTGCAGACTGTAAATACTAAAGATTACAACCTCAGTTATTAGTAACTAGAATGACAAACAATTGGTCAATTTACAGGAAGATATACAGGAAAACACACCAGTAAGGTCTGAAAAACAAAAACTGTCATCTGATGAAAAATGTATGTTGGTCAGAGAAAAGGTTTAACTAGGAGACTCAACTCTCTGCTTAGCTGTAGCATTGATCACAAAACTCATAGTTGAGTTACAGGGGTTGTCCATATCAAGGAACATTGTGGTACACAAAAATAACGTCAGTAGCCCATGAATCCATCATTTTTAAAGCAAGAGATCAAGTTGTACAGGATGAACTAATTATTTAATACAGTGTTTTACCATTCCTTGTCTTCTTACTCAAGGGTTTGTTCTTGAAGGTGAATGTTTCAGTAAACACATCTTCTGCCTAAAGCTTGGCCCTGTTCCATTACACAGAACAATATAATACTACTTGATGTTAAGAATACATAGTTCAAGTCAATTCTCTTCTGCTCAGCTTTTTTTTTGTGTTTGTTTTTGGTTTTGTTTTGGGTTTTGGTTGGGTTTTTTTTCCCCCACGAGTCCTAGGATGATAGATTTTCACTTGGGTTTAGCATAGGACATTTGAAAGCATTGCTTCCTAAATTAAATTTGTCTTCTATACTCAAACACAGGGATAAAAAATAGTAAGTATGTTCATAAAAGAAGTTTTAAAAATGTCTCGGGTCAAAGAGAGAGCCTCCTTCTGCTCACACTGAAATAAGGGTCATCACTATTCAGATTTCTTGGGAAAAAATATTTTTCTATTTAATTTTTCTTTACTTATTTTATGAGAAAGTTGCTCTCCTAGGAGTGAGTGTTACAACTGAATAATTATTTGAATCACCAAATGATAGCATTGAAGATTCTGAGCTCTGTTTTTACAAAATTATAACCAAAACAGAACATAAAACTGTCTACTCATTCAGTATATAATCATTTGTTGCACTTAACAAATTTGAAAATCAAACCAAGAAAAATGGGTAGTTGTGTGAAATGACAGAGAATGCTTTTAAAGAGGCAAGAGACAATAGCAGAAAAAGGCCTGCTTAATTTATACATAATAATTCCTTTCCTGTTTAAAAATCTCCTTCTTTAATATCTTGTCATGGTTTAGCCCCAGCCAGTAGATAACAGCCATGAAGATGCTCAGTCAACTCTCCCACCCTGGTGAGATGGGCAGAACAATTGGAAGGAAGAGGTAAAATTCACTGTTTGGGATAAGGATGTTTTATGAGGACAGCAAAGGAAGGTGGAAATTACAGTACTTATAACAGTTTATTGGTTTTGCGTGGCAAGGTAGCAGGGGGGCTATAGAGGTGCTTCTGTGAGAAGCTGCTAGATGTTTTCCCCA
This sequence comes from Porphyrio hochstetteri, assembly GCA_020800305.1. Classification (NCBI taxonomy): domain Eukaryota; kingdom Metazoa; phylum Chordata; class Aves; order Gruiformes; family Rallidae; genus Porphyrio; species Porphyrio hochstetteri. The sequence goes on along the minus strand of CM036905.1, from coordinate 179,262,235 downwards.
TATCTGATAGAACCAATGTCAGTGAGCTCCAAAAAGGAAATGCAATTGTCCATGACTGAGCCCATCAGCAAGGGTGGTAGAGTATGTGAGAGGAATGACTCTGCAGTGACCAAGGTCAGTGAAAAAGGAGGGGGAAGAGATGCTCTAGGCACCCAAGCAGAGATTCTCCTGCAGCCCCTGGAGAAGTCCATGGTGAAGTAGGCTGTTCCCTTGCAATCCATGGAGGAAGTTATCATCAATGTATTCCAGGAACCTCCAGGACTGCTTATGTGCTGCTTTGTTACTCTTTTAAGTCTGAGCTTGCAATTTTTAATATCACTGGATGCTATGTATTTAGACCTTCATCTATCCATATGCACCCCATGACAGACTGAAGGACACATCATGCATTTCTATAACATTCCTAAAAGGAAAATACAGAAATTGGTGTTTATTAGAATGTAAATTTTCATGTTTAATTTACCTTATATTACCTATTTATTTTTTCAAAAGTCTACCACTAAGAACAAACACCTAGCATCCAACATTTCAAATCAGACTAGGAGCATTTTATCTCTCTTCTGCTATGATACTGTGAAAATATGTGTGACAAGTTGTACTGACTGCAGGAAAATGACACCTTTTGTTTTCACAGAAAAAGCAAATAGCAGTGACAATTTGTACTCTGTGTAGTAATGAAACATTCTCGCCTAAAATTTGAAAGATGATCTGTGTCACCACTTTACAGTCAGCTTCAACTCCACTCTTCAGAAGCCCTGAAGAGCAAATGAAACATAAAACTTTCTAATTCAAAACAAACACAGCATCCCTCAGTCTGCTCTTAAAGCAGGATGCTAAAATTATATTTCTTACTAGGTGAATGAAACTTCTTTCTGGCCACTGTCAAGATATTAATGAAAAACACAGAACTGAAGAGGCGTTTTTGAAATAGAATGAGATCAGCTAATTATTCTGAATGTGTCACAAATGAGTGCATGCTTTCCTCTATAATAACAGTAGCAATAATAATATTATTAATAATATGAATAAAATGGTTATTATATACAATAACAAAATAGCTCATAACTATGGAAAGAATGTAGAATACTATCAGCTTCAAAAGTAATAAAATTCTAAAATCCACTCTTGCACTATAAGAAAAAAAACAACACTGTTTTGATCTGACTGTCAGTAAGTAATGCTTTTAAAAGGCTTCCACCTAGAACAATTAAGATCATTGGTTGCCATCAGTGATATTTTTAAATCATTTATTCTTTAGACTACATATGTTCTTCCCCCCAGCTCTACATGTATTGCTTCTTGGAACATGGGAATCAAGAACAACATAGTCATGATAAAGAGTGAAATTTCCTGAAGCAGATCAAAAGTTTACTTTTAGTAGACCAGCAAAAATCTGAAATACTTACAGAGAATATAATTTATTACTGAAATTGTAGGGCAAAGTTAAAGAATTGTTAAAAACATAAAAGTTTTAACCTTATGGCATATTTTGTGCCTCATTCTTCATTTAGTTTCCTGGAATTATCTTTGGAAATCACACCTGTAGTTACTGTGTATAAGACACAGGAGTTTATATATTCCTGGGACAGGTGATTTCCAAGACAGTGGATGAAGGAATCTAAACACATAAATTGCTTAGTTATTTTTTTTTAAAGGAAAATAAAAATGGGTGTGTGCATTCTACCAGAAAACCTGAATCCTATCAGAAAGAGGGCAGTGTTTAAGAAATCCAGTAAGACTTTTTCTTTCTTACCCTGTCTTTGTTTTTCCTTAAGACACGAAGCATGTCCTGGGTTGCCTTGAGGCTGTGCTCAGCATTCTTCTACTGGTATTAACAGGACAGCATGAGAAAAACCTCTGTCTTGCATACCAATCATACTATTCACCTTGTTACTCATTTTCCATTTATTACTGACCATTTTTCTGTTTTGTTCTCTATTATTGTGTTTCTTCTTCACAGTATAAAAGGCTGTCCCTCACAATATCTAATTAATTTAATGAATTGACAATTAATCTTGTTTAGGTAATTCCTTTACAGTAGTATCCTTTACACTAATATATCTCCTTAGATATTGGCACATGTAAGAAAAGAGATACAAAAGGGTGTATCACCGGCCAATCAAGGAGCAGTAGTATCTTCCTTTCCCTGAAGCAAATACATACTCATAAACACATGTTCTTTCAAGTGTCCAAATGGTCCATTTTTCAGATATGTTCCTGAAATGTTGAAAGAAACACTGTGTATTCTATCAAATGTCATACTGCAAGCAACAGACTGTCATGGATTTTCCATTAGCTTCCAAAGATAATTTTTCATTACCATAAATCAGTAGGGCAGTTTACATCCTGTAGGAGGTTATTGAAGACTACTTCTTTTATCCATTAAGAAATTTTAAAGTAGATGTTGTTCTTTTGGGATAGCTCCCATTGATGCAACCAAGCTTACTGCTGTAGTCAATTTGCACAATTGCCTGCTCATACTACTTTTAGGCTGAAATTCAGCTACTACCTATATAAGACTAAAACAGCTGTCCAAGTTTTATAAAGAATGAATCAATGCAGTCATCAGATTTTATGGAACTATTCTGTTTCATGTGAATTACAAAGACTTCTCCTGGCAATGTGTCTCTCAAGACTTCAGTGAGTGGGATCCATTAACAAAACACAAAAAAATAAGCTGGTGTTGTGGTTTTATGTGGCAAGATTCTAGTGGAGAAGGGGGTCTGCAGGGATGGATTCTGCAAGAAGCAACTAGAAGCTTCCTCTAGGCTCAACAGAGTAAAAACCAGCTGGACTCAAGGCCAGAGTTGATGCTAACCAAGACCAAGCCCAATCAGTGACGGTCATAGTGCCTCTGTGAGAAGAAAAAAATGCAAGCAGATGCTTTTTACCACCAGAGAAGGGAAAGTAAGAAACCGTGCAGACACCAAGTCAGTGCAGAACAGAGGGGATGAGGAGCTCCAGGCACTGGAGAAAAAGATTTCCCTGCAGCCTGTGGAGAAGACCATGGTGAAGCAGGCTGTCCCCTTGCAGCCAATGGATGATAACAGGGAGAAAAGATCCTATCTACATCCTGTGGAGGATGCAATGCCTGAGTGGGTGGAGACACCTGAAGGATGCTGTGACCCTGTGGGAAGCCCACATTAGAGCAAGATCTTGGCAGCAAAACCTGGAGCCCATGGAGAGACTGATCCATGCCACAGAAGGTTTTCTGGGCAACTTGTGACTTCACAGGGGACCAGGCTGGAGCAGTCTGGGCCTGAAGGTTGGTACCCCATGGAAGGGAGCCATGCTGAAGCATTCAGTGAGGAGCTGTAGTCCTGTGGGAAAGGACTCATGTTGGAGGAGTTCATGGAGGACTGTCTCCCATGGGTGGGAGCCCATGCTGGAACAGGGAAAGATTGTGAGGAAAGCCCCCCCTTCCCAGGACAAGAAGGAAGACAACTCACGAGGAACTGACCAAAACCCCCATTCCCTCAGTCCCTGCCCCTCCTCATACTACAATGAGGGGGAAGAAGGGAGAGAAATCATAACTAAAGTGAAGTCTGCTAAGAAGGGAGGGATGAGGGGATGTTCTTTAAGATCTGGTCACATTTCTCATTATTGGTCCATATTTTCACTGTGTGTGTAGTGTAATAAGTTAGATAACTTTCCTTTATTCTTTGTTGGGTTTGTTTTGCCCATAACACTAATTGAATGATCTCTCCCTGTCCTTATCTCAACTCTGAAGCCTCTCAATATATATTTTCTTCCCTGTCCAGCTGAAAAGGGGAGTGATAGAAATCTCACATGCTGCCTGAAAAGCCAGTTAGTAGAGCACCTTAGAGAAAGTTTAATAACTTTCACACAAATTGTTATTCAAATAAAGGGTCTAGAAAACACAAAACAGCAGCACCCTGTGGAAAACTTTAAATGCATTATCACAGAATCACAGAATCACAGAATCGTAGGGGTTGGAAGGGACCTCGAGAGATCATCTGGTCCAACCCCCCTGCCAAAGCAGCTCCCTAGCTCATATTGCACAGATAGGCGTCCAGATGAGTCTTGAATATCTCCAGAGAAGAAGACTCCACCACCTCCCTGGGCAGCCTGTCCCAGGGCTCTGTCACCCTCACTGTGTAAAAGTTCTTCCGCATGTTGGTGCGGAACTTCCTGTGCTCCAATTTACAGCCATTGCCCCTTGTCCTGTCTCCACAGACCACTGAAAAGGGGTTGGCCAATTCCCCCTGCATCCCATACTTAAGAACATTAATTATTTGGCATTTGTGTTAGTAACTTTTTAAAAGTCTCAGTTCACATCATATTAGAGAACTCTTTTCAGCTCAAAGTACACAAGTGGTTTGAATTTTAATGCTAGAAACTTAAATAGTTGCAGCGCCACCCTTTTTAATTATTTATTTATTTTTCTGATTAAATATGCCAATATTTTACTTAATAGAACTTTGCATCTGAATCCAAACCCAACAAATATGCAGAACAATGCAATCCTAATATAAGCAGTGAAAAATGCTTAATGAAAAATAAGGAATGAAAAACATTGAAAGAGCCTCTTAGACCTGTCTTGGCTTGCTTAAGTCAGAGAATGTATCTGTTAGATTGCATTGAGAGCAGATTTACCTACAAATTTACGGATATAGAGCCGATAAAACTTTTAAAAATTAGTAATAATTTTCTTCCTGGAGGAAAGAAATGCAGATTAATTTTCTATTAATCTGAAAAATATTTCTGATAAAGTAATTATATGATTTTATCATATTAATTCAGGAAACAATCACTTAAACTGGTTTAGGACTGAAAATAATCTACTGTAAATGTCCAACCAGGGCCTCTGTTACCTCCTGTATGAATCACGTCCTTCTCCAGGATTTTGATGGATGAGTCTCCATTGGAACACTTTTCCATGTCTGTTTGAAACACACTTTCTTTGAGCACATTATAGTCTCTTTCCAGGCCATAAGTACCTAGTGCTCTGTGAAAAGTGAATACATCTTTCCAACTGCTATTTGGCTCTGATAGGAAGAAATTACTGTCAAGGTTAATTATCCCATTCAAAACCAGCTCTCACCTGAAGGCTTTCCAAACTGTTTTTTGAAGTACCAGAGAGATTAATTTACCAGACAAATTTTCTGATATGCATACAGATGTGTTTGTATAGAAATCATCATGTACCTTGCTTCCAAAATTTTGGTTTGAATTTGAAAAAAATAAAAAGGGGGGGGGTATATTTTCAGCATTTTGAGTTACATATGAAAGCCTAATAACAATGTGAAACTGGTGTTAAAAGGATTTGAGGAATTATTACTAAAATCAACCCTGAGGAGAAGGACTTGGCGGTAATTGTGAATGAGAATCTCAAAATGACTGAGAAAAATATGCTTGCTGGACAGAAAGCCAACTGTATCCTGAGTTGCATCAAAAGAAAAATGACCACCAGGACAAGGGAGGTGATTTTTCCCCCTTTACTCTGCTTTGGTGAGTACTGCATCCAGCTCTGGTGTACCCTGTATAATAAAGACATGAGTTAAGAGGAGGGCCACAAAGATGATAAGAGACATGAAGTACCTTTCTTATGAGGACACACTGACAGAGTTGGGCTTGTTTAGTCTGGAGAAAAGAAGGCCCTGAGGAAATCTTATAGCAGCCTTTCAGTACCTGAAAGGGGCCTACAAGATACCTGGAAAAGTACTTTTTACACAGGAACGTTGTGATAGGACAAAGGGTAATGGTTTTAAAGTGAAAGAGGGTAGATTTAGTTTACATATGAGGAAGAAATTCTTAACAATGAGAGTGGTAAGGCACTGGAACAGGTTTCTAGAGAGGTTGTGGATGGCCCCTCACTGGAAGTGTTCAAGGCCAGATTGGATGGGGCTTTGGGCAACCTGGTTTATTGAAGGGTGTCCCTGCCCATGGCAGAGCAGTTGAAACTAGATGATTGTTAAGGTCCCTTTCAACCCAAACCATTCTGTGATTCTGTAATAAAAACCCTTCTAAAAACATTCAACCAAACTCAAACAGTTCCTTTTGCTGTACTTGCTGCTGATATTAGCTTTTACTTATCATCTGGATAACACATTGCTTGGTTCCATTCATTAACTTTCTCTAATTTGACAGTTTCAGAATTATTTTAAAATGCAGAGAGGAGTGCAATCAAATTATCAAGATATACAAGGCAAAAAAGGCACCATGTTACAATTTTATCCAAAAAAAAGGCATTTTTTTCTTAGTATTTCCAAGCTCAGCATACAGGCCCTTTGGAATATCATTGGAATAAACCCTTGCAATACAATTAAATCAATTATTATTTTTTAAAATTTTCACTTCCATATTATGAAGAACAGTTTTATCCTATTTAAATTTCTGCCTCTTGTATTAGTTTAAAAGCCAAAATTAAATTTTCAATCATCTCAATAAATTATAAACACATTCAAAATATATATTTTACATTCTAGTTCTAATTTGATCATGTATTTTTCTCTGTCAATTTGGCTGCATTGATCCTAAGCCCAAGGATTCCCTAAAAAATGAAATGAAATGTGTTAGACTTCAGCCAACTGCAAAGGACAATCTGAATTGAGCATATCATGAGCATTGGGATGGAAATGAGTTGCACTGAACACAATATAAATATGTGGGTGCTGACATGTACACAGATGCCTCAATAGCTCTGAATTGCACTCACAGTTCAAACAAATAGGATGCAAAGCAGTATAAACTCAGCAGTGCAGCCAATTGTAAATTGTCAAGTTCATTGTGTGATAGCCTATAGCTATAATGAGTTGGTTTTTCTCAAATACAGAATTCTCCAAAGGAATAAGAAGAGACTGCATAATTCACCTTCGGTAATAAAAAACTTTCATCATTTTCCACGTCCTGCTACTGCAAAGAGATTGTTATGGTTTTGTGAAACTTAGTAGGCATAGCGGTTGTTGGAGTGAGCACACACAACACTTAATGGTGATGGTATTTTTTATTTGGATAGGAGATGACATTATGCTTCTTTGATTTCACCTTGGCATCAGTTGTCACTGAGATTAGTGGATTCCATCTGAACACCCAAATGATGGAGAATGCAATAGATTTATGAAAATATTGTCTGGAAGATTGTGCTTCAATTTAACAAGAAATTTGATCAAATTATTTCAGTGCAGTCAATACAGACCACTGAACAAAAGAAAATTGCTGGGGTAAGAGAAAGTGAAGTGAAAACAAAGAAGAAAGGGGAGGAAAAGAGACCTGAGAGGACATTAGCCTTTCTGTGCTTCATTGCTCACTGATCACACAAGCCACTGCTCTTCTTCTATCATAATAAATTTGTAATACAGAGACAAGCCAGAGGGTTCTGATGATGTAAGAGGAACAGTTTCCAAGGAATTCCCTGTGGGGAAAAAAGGGGTGTCTCTCTAAGAAGGTGACATCTGGCCGATGATGCAGCTGAAGTGCCTCTACACCAAGGCATGCAGCATGGGCAACAAACAGGAGGAGCTGGAAGGCACCATGATACTATACAGGTATGACACAGCAGCATTACTGAAATTGGTGGGATGAATCTCATGGCTGCACTGTGGCTATTGATGGCTACAAGCTGTACAGAAGGGACAGACGAAAAAGGAGGGGTGGAGGCATTGCCCTCTATGTTAAGAAATTGATAGAGTGTGAAGACATAACCCTAAAGAATAGTCATGAGCAGATTGAAAGCTTACGGGTAAGAATTAGGGACTGCAACAAGGGAAGCCTTGTGGTTGGCATCTACTACAGGCTGTCTGATCTAGGGGAGCCTACTGATGATGCCTTCTTGCTCCAGTTACAGGAGGCATCAAGCTCCCAGGCTCTCATCCTGCTGGGGGACTTCAACCACCCTGACATCTGTTGGAAAAGTAGCATGGCAAGCTTTAGGTAATCAGAGACTCCTGGAGTGCCTAGAGGACAACTTCCTGAGACAGGAAACAGACAGCCCTACTCAAGTGGAAGCAATATTGAACCTGATGGTCACCAATGTGAGAGAGCTCATCAGGGATGTCAAGATTGGAGGCACCCTGGGCTGCAGTGATCACGCACTGGTGTGGATCACTGTCCTAAGGCGTACGAAACACGTTCAGGACCCTGAATTTCAGTAAAGCTGACTTCAGGGAGCTAATCAATAGGACCCCTGGAAATGGCCTTCAAAGAAAAAGAGTCAGAACACAGCTGGCATATCTCTCAGGATGCTTTCAACAAAGTGCAAGAGCTCTTGATCCCCAGGTGTAAAAAGTCAGGCAAGGGATGCAAGAGATCACATGGCTGAGTTGAGACCTGCTGTTCAGAATAAAAGGCAAGATGGAACTACACAGGCAGTGGAAGCGGGGACAGGTATACTGGGAAAAGTACAGGGATGTTGCCCAGTTGTATAAGGACAAGGACAGGATGGCCAAGGTGGGCTTGGACCTAAACTTGGCAAGGGATGCCAAGAAAAACAAGAAAAGATTCTACAGGTACATGAACAAGAAAAGAAAGGTTAAAAAAAGGGTACCTCCCTTTATGAGCAACAATGGAGAGCTGGTGACAACGGAGGAGGAAAACTCTGAGGTTCTCAACAACTTTTTTGCCTCAGTGTTCACTGGTAACCTCTCTCCTCACTGCTCTCATATTGAGGGCCTGCAAGATGGGGACCAGGGAAAAATAGTCCCTCCCACTGTAAGTGAAGATAAAGTTTGTGACCGTCTGAGGAACCTGAACATACACAAGTCCATGGGGCCTGATGAGATGCATCCCAGAGTCCTGAAGGAATTGGCTGATATAGTTGCCAAGCAACTCTCCCTGATATTTGAAAAGTCAGAGCGGTTAGGTGAAGCCCGTGGTAGCTGGAAGACAGGAAACATCACAGCCATTTTTAAAATGAGTAGGAAGGAGAGGAACTACAGTTGGGAGCTACCAACTTGTCAGCTTCACCTCTGAGCCTGGAAAGATCATGGAACAAATCCTCCTAGAAGCTATGCTGAGGCACATGGAGGACAGAGAGGTTATTTGTGACAGCCAGCATGGCTTTACTAGGTGCAAGTCCTGCTTGACCAATCTAGTGGATTCCTACAATGAAATGACTGCATCAGTGGACAAGGGAAGAGCTATGGGTGTCATCTATCTGGATTTCTGCAAGGCCTTTGACACAGTCCCCCACAACATCCTTCTCTCTAACCTAGAGAGATATGGATTTGATGGGTGGACTGTTTAGTGCGTAAGGAACTGGCTGCATGGTCAAATACAGAGGGTGGTGGTCAATGGCTCCAAGTCCAGATGGAAGACAGTGACAAGCAGAGTTCCCCAAGGGTGTGTGCTGGGACCGGTGCTGTTTAATATCTTTATTAATGATATTGACAATAAGATTGAGTGCACCCTCAGCAAATTTGCTGATGACACCAAGCTGAGTGGTGTAGTTTATGTGCCAGAGGGATGGGATGCCATCCAGAGGGACAGGCTGGAGAAGTGGACCCAGGTGAACCTCATGAGGTTCAACAAAGCCAAGTGCAGGGTCCTGCCCCTGGGTCGGGACAATCCCCATTATCCATACAGGTTAGGAGATGATGTGACAGAAATCAGTCCTGAGGAAAAGGACTTGGGAGTATTTGTGGATGAGAAGCTCAACATGAGACACCAGTCTGGATCTGCAGCCCAGAAGGTCAACCACATCCTGGGCTGCATCAAAAGACGTGTGGCTAGCAGATCGAGAGAGGTGATTCTTCCCCTTTACTCTGCTCTGCTGAGACCTCGCCTGGAGTACGGTGTCCAACTTTGGAGCCCTCAACACTAGAAGGACATGGACCTGTTGGAGTGCTTCCAGAGGAGGTCCACAAAAATGATCAAAGGGCTGAAGCACTTTTCCTATGAAGACAGGCTGAGAGAGTTGGGCTGTTCAGCTTAGAGAAGAGAAGGCACCGGGAGGACCTTATATCAGCCTTCCAATACCTGAAAGGTGTCTATCAGAAAGCTGGGGAAGAGAGGTAGTGGAGGCCCCATTCCTGGAGATATTCAAGGTCAGGCTTGATGGGGCTCTGAGTGACCTGATCTAGTGAAGATGTCCCTGCTTACTGCAGGAGGATTGGACCAGATGACCTCTAAAGGTCCCTTCTAACCTTACACATTCTATGATTCTATGATCATAAATTTCTGTAGCCATTTGCTTCTGAAACCTATTTCCAGGTAAATCTGAGAACTGAATCACTCCACATAGACTTTCTAAGCTTTGTCTCAAAACAACTGAGATGTCAAAAAAGGTTCATGTGATCAACTTAAAATTGGAGACTTTTCAACAGATAAGAGGATTTTATGTTTTATGAAATGAAACAGTTAAAAGTTTTAACTGAGAGAACACATCAGAAATTTAGGCTAAATTTATGTTTATAGCAAATTTTAAACATTGAATTCCTATGTTGAAACTATATCAAATATTCTGGCTAATTCCTGTCCAGGAAAACTAAGCTAGACACCTACTTAATATTTTCTCTTGCTTTGTTTAAGTTGTGTTTCAAATGTCATCTGTTCATTGTGGCACCATTAAGATTTCTTAATTGGAATAACAACAGTAGCAGTAACAATAATATTTATAGGTGTGGGTTAACTACAGCTAAGCCCCACACAGATGCTTGTTCTCTCTCTTCCAGTGGCTTAGGGAAGAGAATTGCAAGTGTAAAAGTACAGAAACCCGTGGACTGAAGACAGTTTAATAGGGAGAGAAAAAGCTGCATGTACAACCAAAGCAAAATAAGGAACTCATTCACTACTTACACTCTGTAGACAAGTGCTCAGTCATCTCCAGAAAAGCAGGGCTCCATCACATGTAATAATTACTTGGAAGATAAATGCCATCCCTCCAAATGTCCCCTCTTCTTCCTTCATTCCTAAGCAATTTTTGTGCTGAGAGCATGATGTATTTTGGTATGGAATGGGGTAATTTTTATTAGCATATTGCAATTTCAGTGTGTCATGGGTTTATGTATGGCCACATGCTTTAAGGTGTTCTAACATGACCCCATGCACAGCTACTCACTCTTTGAGATGTGTCTGCTCCAGTATGAACTTGTCCACAGCCACAGATGATTCAACATTCTTCAGTGTATACTTACCCTTGGGCCACAATCTATTTAGAGTCCCATGTGGACTCATCGACAGGAATCAAGTTCACACTGGAATCACAGAATCTCGTAAGTGTGGAATGGTAGGGCATTGAAAGGACCTCTGGAGGTCACCTAGTCCAACTTCCCCAAAAAATATGTCTTGCAGTCAGAACATACACATGTTTTTTTCTGTTTCCCAAATTTTTATTTCCTGCTGCGTTTGTTCTTTTGTTTTCTTTCTCCATCTTTTTTCAGCATGGGCTCCAGCCTCACTTAATCCCATTTCACATTTCAAGACATTTCAATATCATCATTCTCATCTAGCTATAAACATGTAAATGGACACTCCTGACATAATCATACTTAGTATGTATTTTTGAATACTCAGAAGAATTAAACATAAGATCCTCAGATCAATTTTATACAAGAACCCACTTTTTTACAATGGTCATGACTATGTTGATGGAAAACACAGGTATGTTTTAGAACAAGTAAACATAGCCAATAAATTAGGGTCAAGACATAGAAACAGTTACAAAAGGATCTAAACTTCTATCATATTTTCCAACATGATGATTTAAAATATAGATAGGGTAATCTGCCCTCTCTTCCTACATGCTGCAGTACATTTATAAACTCCAGAATACATTATCACTTCACCAAAGTATCATTTTGCCTGAGAAGAAAACTAGGCATTTCAGAAGTATCAAGATATGGTCATGTGGCAACACAAAGCAATACTGACCCTTGCATTTTTTTAATATTTTACTTGAAAGGCGATGGGCACACAGCTACTTGCTTGGATCTATTGACTGAAGTAAGTTGCTAATGGAAGATAACAGAAACTCTGTCCTGTGTAATATCAGTTCTAAGATACATTCACACTATCTGTCCCTTGAAATTGAGTGGTTTCACAAAATCATCTTTTTTCTCTGTAGCAGAAAGAAAAGTGGTTAGATGCTAATTCTTCCTAAACACTAATAGAAGTGTCTTCCTTATATTTCAAGGGCAAGGAAAAAAAAAAAAAACCAAAACCAAACCTAAAAACTTGATGTCTTCCTTTTTTTTCTCCCTTTATATTACTTTATGTATTACATCCCTCAGTGAACTCTTGGTTATGAAAAGGGTAATTTTCAACATAACCTGACTGCTTTAAAAAAGGAAGATAAGAAATAAAATGTTAATATGCAGGTTATGATAGAGCTGCTTTAGAATAAAACAACAACAACAAAAAATGCAATCAAATTAATGTGTCAAATAATATACAGCATGCAAAAGCCAATTATGAAAATGAGGGCCCAAGGTTAGCTTGCTGCAATATTTTTTAATTCAACAAATATTAAAATCAACTTCTGTCTTGCATAATAGAAGGTATGACACAAGTTAAAGAGCTCAAAATGTTTTTTGCAGTCCCCTGTCTAAATAACATTTTTATTTTGTGACCTACATTTCCCAGAACTGTAAATGCAGACCCCCAAAAGCCCACTTCATTTCTGAATTCTTTTGTAACAAGTATAAGAGATCAAAGACAGAGCAATTAGTGATCATGCACTTTCTTCAGTTGGAAGTGACAAAATAAAGTCATATTACTGCAGCAATTTTCAGACAAAAATCATGTTAGTATATCTCAACTCTAATGGAAGCCTACAGATGCTATGCTGTAATTACATGTGCTTAGGCATGAGTCACATTCCATTTATACTTTTTTACTCTTTTTTCCATCTTAACTCTTTTTTTTAAGAAAGAAATATAGAAAGAAAATAGACTGAATATTTTAACACTGATGATGTAAACTAAGCTTCAGATAACATCAAAACCTAATACAGTCTAGGTAGATTTACTGCCAGAATAAGGTTATAGGAAATGCATTATTGCAGTCAATAAGAATTTAAATATTTATTTTAGGGTTAAATACTAAAGTCTGCTTTACTAGATCTTTTTAAAATTCCTCTGTTTTTCATCTATGTTTTCACATTAAACTTTGTAATGGATGAATTATGTCAAAATGTACCTTTTGTGCTTTTTTCTCAAAGGTATTAATGGAGTGAAGCTTGAAAATACTGCCTCCAATGACTAGGTCAGTCCAGTCCTGTCACTTTCCGCTTAATATAGTAATTCATACTGCAAGAATGGTACAAATGTATCATTTTCAAGCTAAGGGGGCCAGGGGAAGAGAAGCAAAAGAGTTATTTGACATTTATACTTCATATAAATGTAATGTAGTCTAACTTGATCTCAAATGAATCCTGACTTCCTCTTTCTGTTGAGAAGATGAAAAGTTACATGACCACAGGCTTGAAACAGTGAAGTCCCTTCCCTTTCTCCCCTTTTCTCATCTCTCATCACGCATATTATAACTGCCATGACACAAGATAGATGTATTCTTATAAAACACAAACAACACTTCACTTTATTTATTTATTTTAGTAAATCTCTCCCCCTCTCCCTCACATTTCTCTCAAGTCCAAAAATATCTCAAATAATACAAATAAACAAAATGAACCATTCCATGACAGTGTGTATTTATTATCTCCTAGACGACTTTCTATATGATCCACTTTTTCATTTTACCCAAGAGTCTTTAGATATCCACTTATGGTTTAAATATTTCTCATTACATTATTTTAGCAATTTATTTCTTTTGGTTTTTATGTCATAATGACCTTCCTTTTACTCTTTCCTTGCTCAAGAGAACTTGGTTGCTCTCAACATGTTTGATTTTGTCAGGGAACAATTGTGGTGTTTTCCTGAAGTGATATATGGATCAGCACTTCTCAAAAGAAAAAGAACAGAACAGTCAGCAGCAATGAAAATCAAGGAATAGAATCTAATGGTGGCATCTGCAGTATCTGGTATGTGCACTCATGTTCTCATCTTCTTTAGTGACTGTTGCATGATGACAAATTTCATTACAGCTATTTATGTATTTATTTATTTATTTTTGACAAGAAGAATGTAGAATCTTTCCTATAATCACATTTTCTATTGCTGCCCACTTTGTCTAGTACAAAATTACTTTGGGTATCATGTTTTCTTTCTCTCTGCCTTTCTCTTTTTCTTTTCCTTTCTCTTTTTTTCTCTTTCTTCCTTTCATCCTGAAATTATTTACATGGTACATCACAGGTCATTTATCAATTATTTAAAAATAAAGTCACTAGCACCATTCAATGCATGTAAAGAAGTGTTAATTTTAAGTTGCATGTCTGCAAGAGCAAGACCCATGTATTTTCCAATCCAAACTGCTTCAAAAATAAAGACATTACCTTTAAAAATATTCAGTATGAATCTATATTACATTTTATGTATCAGTAGGTGGAAACACTATTCACTACCATGTGCAGAATGCCTATATATTCTCCTAATAGACTTCTTAGACTCTGCTTTCATTTAACATTTCAAGTAATAGTCCACCATCACTTCTGGTTCCACAAGGCAAGTAATAGATTACACTGGGAGTCATGTTGCTTTTTCTCTTCCATTAACACAGAAAATTTATCTCATCATGTCCATTACAGAGGAAAGTTTCACACTGCTAATTAGCTCATATCTAAATTTCTTCTTTCACACAGCTTTCTGAACAAAATACATACCCATTTTGAATTTTTCTGTTTTCACTTAGTGTTTCTTACAAAAGAAAATACTTGAAAGGTCCATTAATCATCATGCTTCATTGAACAAGTTGAACCAAATCTAAGGTCAAAGATCTTTTAGAGAATTATATATATATGAAAGTTTAATGGCTATCTCACGAAGAAACAGTATTTTCTGAATACCTGTTGAACCTGTACTTCATATAAGTGTCCTGGTTTCCACTGAGCTAGAGTTAATTTTCTTTCTAGAAGCTGGTATAGTGCTGTGTTCTGGCTTTAGTATGAGAAGAATGATGATAAGACACTGTTGGTTTTGGTTGTTGCTAGATAGTACTCTTTAAACTAAGTCAAAGAATTTTTAGCTTCCCATGCACTGCACAGTGCACAAGAAGCTGTGAGAGCACAGCCAGGACAGCTGATACAGGCTGGCTAAAGGGATATTCCTTAACATGCAATGTCATGCTCAGTACATAAACAGGAGAAGCTAGCCAAGAGGTGCAACTGCTGCCATAAACAGACTAGGCATTGGGGTTTTTTCGCAGGTGGTAAGCAATTGTATTTGCCCATCACTTGTTTCATAAGTATTATTATTGCTGTTGTTGTTACTCTCTTCCTTTGTTAACCTGTTAAACTGTCTTTATCTCAACCCCTGAGAGTTCTCCATTCTCTTTCCAATCCCACTGTGGGGGCAGGAGTGAGCCAGTGGGTGCATGCTCCTTGATTACTGTTTGGGGTTATACCATGAAAATCTTTTTTAGCACCTAATGTGGGTCATAAAGGTTAAAGAAAAGGACAGATCTGATCATAACCCCTTAAAACAATTATTTTATAAGCATTTATTGCATTAATTTAATTGTCACTTGACTGTTGATCACAATGTTTTTCAAATTGTTGTCAGAGTTGTTCTCATAACACCTTCCTTGCTGTATATACTATTTATCAGTGTTTACACGTGTTTTGCACAGCTGGGCATTGGATTGAGGTAATTGCTCTGCTCTCCTGTGTAACAGTGTCTTACAATATGATAAAATCATTGATTGTCAGACCAATCTGGTACCTGTAACTCAGCACCAATGGGTGGTGGGTAGTGCATAGAATGGAACAACAGTGGCAATTTTAGCCTATGGGAGACATCTTTCAGACTCTATTAATAATTACATACTTTAGTTTTTCTCCTTGAAAAGATATCTTTATTTGTCTTGCCCTTCTCATCCAGGCTAATCACAATAGCTCTTGATAACATTGAATATCTTTGGGAAGTTCAGACCAGCCTGTCTTTATTGCTAAGTCTTTTGAATGTTTTTGAGGTCTGTTTTAGGATTAAACAACTATTTTACAACACCACACAGTGATCAATCCCTGTGCACAAACATACACTGTGGCTACTCAAATCCCAGCAAAGAAGTATTGCATGTAAACCAGAGAACCAATGCATACTGGTATCAGTCATCCCTATACACAAAAGAAAATGGACAAGAAAGTCTATCAGAGAGTGGAATGAAGTCACTCTGCTGCAGACTGTTGCCATGCAAGACATGCTAGGGCTTTGATACAAACTGGAATCAAGGGCAGCCAAGTGGTATGCCACAACTGATACTGTGAATGTTTTTCTCCACCCCTTTGGTGGCAGACTGTAGGCCATAGATTGCTTTCACTTGGAAGAGTGTCCAGTACACCCGAATCAACTGCCCCAGAGATGAAAATGCCATTTGCCATGGACTAATCCAGACTGTACTGGAAAAGGGTGAAGCTCCAGAGCACCTCCAATAAATTGATGACATCACTGGGGCAACACAGAAGATGAAGGCTCTGACAAAGGCAAGAAAATAGTCCAAATCCTTCTAAGAGCTGGTTTCACAATAAAACAAAGTAAGGTCAAGGGACCTGAATAGGAGATACAGTTTTTAGGATTAAAATGGCAAAATGGACACTGTCAGATCCCAGTGAATGTGATTAATAATATAGTAGCCATGTCTGCACCAAGTAGCAAAAAGGGAATGCGAGCTTTTTTAGGCATTGTGGGATTCTGGCAAATGCATATTCCAAATGGCAGTCTGATTGTTAAGCCCTCTTTATGAAATGACCCAGAAGGACATTGTCCTGAGCAATGACAAGCCCTTGAACAAAGTAAACAGGAAAGAGCTCATGCAGAAGCCTTTGGGACAATCTGGACAGGACCAGATATTAAGAATGTGCTCTACACCACAGCTGGAGAGAATGGCCCTACCTGGAGTTTCTGGCAGAGCACCAAGGGACACTCAAGGTCAACCCCTAAAGTTTTGGAGTCAGCAATGCAGAGGATCTGAGGCCTGCTACATTCCAGCTGAAAAAGAGATACTGGAAGCATATGAAAGGGTTCGATCTGCTTCAGGGGCCCATCTCTTCCTGGCACCTTGACTGCCAGTGCTGGTGTGGATATTCAAAGAGGGGAGTCCCCTCTACACATCATGCAACTGATGCTACATGCAGTAAGTGGGTTACCCTGATTACACAGTGGGCTTGAATAGGAAACCCTAATCACCCAGGAATTCTGGAACTGATCATGGAATAGCAAGAAGGCAAAGATTTTAGAATGTTGCCAGAGGAGGAGACACTTGCTGAAGAAGCCCCATCATGTAATAAACTATCAGACAATGAGAAGAAATAAACCCTGTTCACTGATGGGTCCTTTTGCATTATAGGAATGCATTGGAAATGGAAGGCTGCCACATGGAGTCCTATGGGATGAGTCACAGAAGCTGCTGAAGGAGAAGGTGATTCAATTTCAAAGGTGAAAGCCATCCACTGGCTTTAGATAATGCTGAATGAGAAAAGTGGCTGATGGCCTACACCTGTACTGACTGATACATGGCTGATAACAAATTCCTTGTGGGTGTGGTTGTAGCAAGGGAAGCCACAACTGGCAGAGCAGAGGTAAACCCATTTGGGCTTCTGCACTGTGGAAAGAAAGTAAGAATGAGAATAATAGCGTCAGCAGTAGGAGTAGGAGTAGAAAAGATTGCAACAACATGGTGCAATTTTTAATATACCATACTACACTGAGAACTATGTGGAGAGCTAATGATCAGTAGTAATAATACGGACTGAAAGATTTTAACCTGAAAGAAGCTTTCCCAGAACACTCCTTTCCAGCTGTAATGATCCCCAAGATTCACCAAACTCATTATCAAAGTTCTCTGAAAACAAAATAACCTCTGAATAGAATATCCCAAATATAAAATGAATGCAAAGCCCTCCTATAAATCTCCATATTCTTTGAAATTACCTTCATTTCTAGAGTAGATCTTTCAGAATCAATAGATACTACATGTAAGTATCCTGCAACATAAAACTTCATCCAACGTATCAACAACTCTTACTTTTATTCAGTTAAAAGTGAACAGCCATCACACACCGGGAGAAATTCAGGGAGACCATTAGTAGTGTGGGTACCATAGTTTAACTCCAGCTAGCAATTAAGCACCATGCAGCCACTCACTCACTCACTCCTGGTGGGATAGGGGATAGAGTGGGAAGACTAAAAGTAAGAAAACTCATGGGTTGAGATAAAGACAGTTTAATAGGTAAAGCAAAAGCCATACCTGCAAGTAAAGCAAAACAAGGAACTCATTCACTGCTTCCCATTGTCAGGCAAGCATTCAGCCATCCTCAGGAAACCAGGGCTCCATCATGTGTAGCAGTTATTTGCAAACGCAAACATTATCACTCCAAATGCCCTCCCTTCCTTCTTCTTCTCCCAGCTTTATATGCTGAGCATAACATCATATGCTATGGAATATCCCTTTGGTCAGTGTGGGCCAGCTGTCCTGGCTGTGTCCCCTCTGAACTATTTGTGCACCCCCAGCCCACTTGCTGGTGGGGTGGTGTGAGAAGCAGAAAAGGCCTTGACTGTGTAAGCACTGCTCAGCTGTAACTGAAACATCCCTGTGTAATCAACACTGTTTTCAGCACAAATCCAATACACAGCACCACAGAAGTTACTATGAAGAACATTAACTCTACTCCAGGAAAAAACCAGCACAAAATGTATGAAAAGTATCTAGGTAGCCTTCACAATACTTATTCCAGGTGGTATATTATCTTAAGATTGCAGAAACACTAGCCTGTTAGAAATTACCTGTTAGGAAACAAAAATGAAAGATTAAAAAAGAAAACAAATTATAGTTCTCATAGGTATTTCATTCAATGGTGGATGAATTTGCAAAAAAAGGATATATAGTTCCAGATTTACAAAGGTTTTGTGAGTTTCCACATCTGTTTACCTGTCCTGCAGTGTGAACAGTAATTCTGCAAATCATGCCCAACTGAGAGAAGTTTTGTAAAAAAGCCATTTCTTTTGAATGAATACTTTTTACAGACAACCAAGCTAAGCTGGATACACAACCAGGTTCTGCACTAGTGGTCTAGTTCTGCCTCCCATTAGACCTACATAATATTGTATATTGGACTGTTTCAATGGTCACATCTATCGGCTGCTACTCAGTATTAACTGAATCATGGGAAATAACTTACTTGTTTATATTTTATCAGGTATCTGTTGCCTTATCATTTTTTACTATATTTGTGTTCTTTAATGTTCATCTGTGTGGTTACCTATCTCACTCTTATTGGAGATTAAGGGCAGTCATGCAAAAAATCTTTGCTTCTCAATATTACTTTTTCTTCTCTGAGCATTTTCAGTCCTTTAGATAGGGGGAATGGCAACATGCACTTAAATACTGACTAGTGAATTGTAAGATTTCTTTTTCCATTATTCAGTGTAGGGAAAATAGTTCAGGAATATTATTCAGTGAATATTTAGTCATACAGAAATCAGTTCATTTGCAAAAAAATAATAGGAAAGCAAAAAGCAGGCTGAGATTCTGTGATAGTTTATTTGGAGTTAGTATGTTGTATTTCTCTGTGCTTCCTGCAAGATGATTTTAGTTCATGCCAAAGTCAGTTTAGAGGATCATAGCCTTAGGGTATAATTTGAAGACATGCAATTGTAGTCCTGTCTGCAGGATCACTATTTATGGGTGATGATGTACATGAAGAACTAAAGAATGCAGATTGATTCTAAAATCCTAGAGGAGAAACTATAACTTTTTTTTTTTCCCAGGCTAAGTATGTTGGTAATATACAGTTATCTGTAAGATAATTGAATACAGTACATTCACATATAAAATGAAAACATTTTTCTGTGCATCTCAAAAGAGAGTTTAGGCCTAATGTTCCCATTAAATTGAATTTATAGTAACCACAAGTCTTGATGATACTCTAGAAACTTGCAAATAGCCCAAACAATCTAAGAATTTAATAATTTCTACTTTGATATAAAATAGTCCAAATATCTTTTGCAACTTACTTAACTGTGAAATGCCACAGACTAGAGAAAATTAAAGGAAAATAAAAAATATTTACAAATATATAAATTCTGTAAGTATTTAAGATTTCACTATGTGTTTTTTTAAAACTCTTCCTTGTAAGTGTCTTAAGTGGTAAAGAAAATACCCAACCCTGTCATAAATGTATTTATTCACCTTGGATATCTCTATACTCTCAAATAATTAAACTATCCAAATCATTCTTGGATCTCAATTCTATGATCAGGTACATTCAATTAATTATAATGCACTCATATTTCTCTGTGGACAATGCCAGTCTTTTCCTACTGAAGCATGTTGTAGATTCAGTTCAGTGAAAAGAATGCTCTAGGGTCAGTGCCTAACTGGCAATAAAACCAAGAGCACATCTGTCTTTGGTGTAATGTACTCCAACGTTATCCCACTGGTATTTTCACCTGAAAATATGTCTGTATGCTTTAAGACAGTCTTGTGGCATAACCTGGCAGGAAGCTAAAACAAACACACAACTGTTTGCTCTCTCCCTGTCCCTCAGATGGATGGCAGACAGAATCAGAAAAAAAAAAAAAAAGGTAAAATTTATGGGTTGAGATTAAGAGAGTTTAATAGGACAGAAAAGGAAGATAATAATGGTGATTATGATTATGATTAGTATTATTATTATTACCAAGTGATGCACAGCACAAATGCTTATGCCCACAGCCAGCTTCCCCCAGCTTCCCCCACATTACATACTGAGCATATGTCATGGGATATCCCTTTGGACATTTTGGGTCAGCTGTCCTGGCTGTGTCCCTAGGTTTGTGTGCACCACCAGCCTCCTCGCTGGCAAAGCAAGTGGAGAAGCTAAAAAGGACTTGACTTGGTATAAGCATTGCCTAGCAACATAGGGTAGGGTGACCCTGACCAGAAGCCAAGTCCCCACCAGAGCTGCTCTATCACTTCCCTCCTCAGCTGAACACAGGACAGAAAATATGACAAAATGCTTTGTGGGTTGAGATGAAGACAGGGAGAGATCATTCACCAATCACTACCATGGGCAAACCAGACTTGACTTTGGGAAATTAATTTAATTTCTAATAAATCAAATCACAGTAGGATAATAAATAAAACCAAATCTGAAAAATACTTCCCCCTGACCCACCTTCTTCCTGGGCTCAACTTTACTCACCATTTCTCTACCTCCTTGCCCACAAGAGGCCCATAGGGATGGGCAATGGGGATGCAGTCACTTGACATTGTCTCCGCTGCTCCTTCCTCCTCAGGGGGATGACTGCCCATACTCACTCCCTGATCCATCACGGGGTCTCTCCCACAGGAGACAGTCCTCCATGAATTTCTCTAACATGAGTCCTTCCCACAGGCTTCAGTTCTTCACAAAATGCTTCAGCATGGGTCCCTTCCATGGGGTACAGTCCTTCAGGACCAGACTGCTCCAGTGTTGGTCCCCCACAGGTTCACAACCCTGACAGCAAACCTTCTCTAGTGTGGAGTTCTCTCTTCTTTGGGCTACAGATCCTCCCAGGAGCTTGCTCCAGCGCAGGTTTCCCAGAGGGACACAGCCTCCTTCAGACAGAAATCTGCCTCACTATTATCCTTCATGGGCTGACAGGGAACAGTCTCAACTATGCTATCCCAGAGGCACTACCACTGTGGCTGTTGGACTCCATCTTGGCTCTGTCTTGGATCTGTCATTGGCTCTATCAGACATATGGAAAGTTTCTAGAAGCTTCTTGTCAAAGTTGCCCCTGTGCCCACAGCCCACCCTGCTGCCAAAACATCAGTCCTTAATCCACATTATTCTCATCCTAAATCCAAAACACAGCACTATACCAGCTACTAGGAAGAAAATTAACTCTATCCCAGCTGAAACTAGGACAGCCAGGTTTTATAAATTCTAGCATCACAGTGCATAGAAGCAAACAAACCCAACAAAAACCCCAAAACCAGCAAATTCTCACATGAAGAGATGAATTTTTGAGAAACTTTGAATTGGAAAATAAATATGTTGAAAAAAAAATGTCTTGAGTGTTCCTGGGCTTGCACCCACAATCAGGTGATATTTCATACAATATGAGCTGAAATTCATACCTTGATCTAGGACTAGAGATTACTGCCTGAGATGACACTTTAATCACTGCCCATGTAGTGACTAAGAACAGAATCTTTTGGTATAGAAAATGTCTGTGCATAATTAGAGAACTCTCCTGAAAAAGTATTGAAGATACAGTCACTTCCTTTAGAAAAATTTTATTCACACCACATTGTCCTGCCCGGAAACTACCATGTGATCTTCCTCTCTTGACAGTAGGTGAAATAAAATGCACACAAGTCAGAGGAGAGGAATCATAAAATCATAGGATATCTCAAGTTGGAAGGAACTCACAAGGATCATTAAGTGCAATTCCCTTGCCCTTGCAGGATTGCCTAAAACCAAACCATATGACTAAGAGTGCCATCCAGATGCTCCTTGATGAGGAGAGATATTTTAAATGAGAACAATGATGATGATACAACAGAAAAAACACCTCACATTTAATAATGCCATAGTTTACTATAAGCAGAGAGAATATAATAGTTTACTCTCACAGTATCAAGATATTCACCACGAAAAGTTTTTGGCATTTTTGAAACCTTCAAATCAAGTTCTATTGCAATCAACATGTTAGGTGGGACTCATCATACTAAATTCAGACAGCTACCTTGTTCGTATGGACACCTGAGTCAATATGTAGCATAGTCAGGTGCATCTCATTATGAAGTGTTGGTCTTTTTCCTGCTGATTGGATTGCTCAGAGAAGTTGTGGATGGTCCCTTCCTGGAAGTGTTCAAGGACAGGTTGGATGGGACTTTGGACAACCTGGTTTGGTGGAGGGCGTCCCTGTCATGGCAGGGAGGTTGGAACTAATTGATATTTGAGGTCCCTTCCAACCCAAACCATTCTATGATCCTATAATTCTAAACATTTTGGAGTGACAGGATTTGCAGCAGTGTTCTTAAAGTGTAAAAGGGAAAGGAATTAAATATTCACATTGATCTAAACATCTTTAGCCTCTGGCATATTTTTAGCTCAGATATTCTTTCTTCATAACAACAGATGATTCTTTCATGTCCGTAACCATCAACAACAGCACTGGGCTTTCTTATGACTTAAAACCCCAACTTCTTTGTTTCATTTTGGAATGAGCAAAACAACTGACTCTTGAGATTGTTGTTATTTTAGGAAGTTTTGGGGTTTTTCAAGTATTTATGGATTTAGTTTTTATTTATTTATGCTTGATTTTTAACTTACATATCTATGTATTTATATAATTTTACTGAGTGAAAGAAACTCTTAGAGAATGAGATAATTTATGAAAAAAAAAATCAGCATCTGACATAATTACTGACATGATCATTTGATTGATCTATAGTTCCTTCAGTCAAGTAGTCCAGCTGTCTGACTGAAAGTCACATTTATCCTCCTGAAAACTCCTTCTTAATAATTTAGTGTAATTCAAATATCTTATTGTTTCTGTCCCTTCAATATCTGTCACATAGCTGCACATTGTACTGATTTTTTTCTGTTCAGAAAAAAAAAAGCAACCTGGTCTTAATTTTTTCCTCTGGGTATTTTTTCATAAAGATGCTGTCAGCTCCAAGTGAAAGACTAGGGTTATGATTTAATACATAACATTAAGTCTTTTAAACTACTTATCTAGCTGTTAATATTGGGTTTTTTGTTTAGCTAAAACCAGAGGTATATAGACAGCAACAATTAAATGCTTCTCTCAATAAATAAACAAACAAACAAACAAATAAATAAATAAATGTCATTCTTATTTGACAGGCAGAATACTGACAGTATAATTCAATTACACGTTTTCATTTTTTCAACCTAAAACTTCCAATGGCTGAGACAAAATTTAAGATGAGCTTTAGACTTATTGATTGTAACAGAAAAGGTATTGTACATACTTCCTATGTCACTAATAAATTCTAAATAAAAAAAATATTTTTGTATACATCTCAGTTCACAAACATGTTCATATTTCATACAAGGCTTTCAGCAGAGGGAGGAACTTTGCTTGAGGTGAGGTTCACCTTGGAAAAATATGAAAGGTATAATATTTCTTTCAGTTTTATATTGTTCTATTTGCTCTATTCTACTATTTGTTTATTAATCTATGGAATATAGGTATCTCTGAAGGATGTGAGGTTACAATTAATTATCTTCCTAACTAGACCTAGAAAAGAGCTTGATTTGAACTAAAAGATAATAGAACGATCAAGAAAGGGAAAAAATTTCTTAATGTATAACGGTGAGTAGGTAATACACATTTCAAAAGGCTAAAGGTGATATTTTCATTTATGAAACTAACAGAGAAAAGTTCAAGAAGAATCTGGCTGTCAAGACAGAATAATAGAAGTCTGCTGAAAATAATCACTAAACAGTGAGTTAAAGAAACATACTGAACTTAAGATGTACCTAACAATTGCTACCACAGTGTTGTGTGGGTGATAACATGCAACCAAAAGAAGAATAAAAAAACATTTTTTTTTTCTTTAGAGTTGAATGCCAAACAGAGAACTTTCATTTCTCTGGGTACATGAGTTTACACAATACATTTTAAAGGTTGTAGAAAGAAAGGACAGAAAAGTACTTTAACATGGGAAGATTTTTGATAGATGAAAAAAATTATATCAATAATTTAAAATAAATAGAAATAAAATTAAGGATGTGTGGGAATAAAATAATTATTTATATATTTTATACTCAATCATACTGTAGTGTGGTTTACATAGTCTGGGTTTTTCCCTGTTGAAAATGCTTCATTCAAAATATTTTGAATTTCACAGTATAGCATATAAAAACTAAAATTCATTATCCTATTCTTCCCACTATGTCTCTGCTTTTCATCAGAATTTACATACATATTCTTATAGTTTCCTTTGGGCACATTCACAACACAATTTAAGGCTTGTTTAAGAAGTCATTGTGCTTTTTCTTTTTTTCCCCCCTCATTTACCAATGAATTTACAAACTATACAGATTAGGATAAGAAGCAAAGGAAAGCTTTTTCTTCTACAATTTTGCAAAATATGTAGAACAAGTTTTAGAATATTTATCAGTAATGAAAAGAAAAAAAAATCCAAGACATTACAATTTCTATATACCCACTGAAGACCAAACAGAAGAATGAAAGAAAAAGACTGGAACATAAGAATGAAGGAAAAAGACTGAAATGTAAGAAAAGTAAAATAAATGGAAGAAAAATAACCTTACATTTCAAACAATTGGAAAAAAAAACCAAACCATAAACCAGATTTTTTTCTACAATGAACCAGAAAGACAGTATATAGAAAATCAGTTTTCCTGATAAATTTGCTTATTTGCTTCTTTGAGGAGTACCAATAGAACACTTTGCCTTTTGAAATCTGTTTTTGAAAATGAATCAATCAAATTTGAGACTTGCTGGGGAAAAACAGTATGAATGTGCTATTCAGCTAATGTTCAATAGTTTCCTACCTATAAATCCTGGTGTAAAAATATGGAAGGAAAACTGACAGCATTTTTGATCTTCTTCAAGATCAGCTCAATAGAAATCCCTTTATACAAGGTAGTCATGGTTTATCCTCAGCCATGAGCTAAGCACCATGCTGCTGCTCTCTCATTCAGAGTAAAAGTGAGAAAACTTGTGGGTTGAGACAAAGACAGTTTAATAGGTAAAGCAAAAGCCACAACTTTAAGCAAAGCAAACCAAGGAATTAATTCACCCCTTCCCATGGGCAGGCAGATGTTCAGGAAAACAAGGCTCCATCACAGGTAATGGTTATTTGGAAAGACAAATGCCATGACTCTGAATGTCCCTCTCCCTTCCTCCTTCTCCCCCTGCTTTTATTGATGAGCATGACCTCATATTCTATGAAATGTCCCTTTGGTCAGTTGGGGTCAGCAGTCCTGCCTATGTCCTTTTATTTCACAATCATCATTTTTTTAAAGGAAAAATACACAAAACTTTAAATGAAATTAAACAATAAAAAAATTAAAAATTACCAAGCCAAACCACCACAACAACCCTTTACCTAAAATCAAACATACAAAATACAATGCTCTTATGATGCTGGAGTAAAGTATTGACTGCAGCAGTGAAGTCAGTAAGCCTCTAGAACTGTGTCATAGTCAGACTGGCCACAAGACTAGTAACTAGTAACTGGTCTATCCAAATTAAATTTAATGAAGAATCTTAGTCCTAAAAATGAAAAATAATTAAATAGCCACAAAACTTATTTTAATAAATTAATGATGAGTAAAATATCTATGTTAAAGTGTTAATATTATCTCTGAGCTTTCTCATGAAATGAAAATACCTTTCTCATCTTTCTGTAAGTGCTCAGATCCATTCTTATATTTTAAGAAGTTTTAGGCTTGATTTGGCTGTACATGGTTCATAAGTGCTATCATGTAAGATTGCTGAGATATATTTATGTCCAGATCTGATTCTGGAAATAGAACTAGTTCTACAGTTCTCCATCACAGAGGAAAAGGCTTTTGAGTAGCTTTACAAGATAGTGAAACATGACTTAATTTTTTGTTACTTTAGAACATATATTTACCTGAAAAAAGAAATGAATGGTTATTTGTATGATAGACATATTTATCAGGTATGGGATTATATGGAAAAGGTCAATAAATTATTACTGTCTTATTTTTCATACTCCAAGAAGAATATGAAATCAGAATTATGAGGCAATTTTAAAGCAAGAGAGTGAAGAAACACAAAAATTTCTACCTCACAATACATAATTAAATTGTATAACTCACTCTCATAGGAGTGTTTTCTTAACTGAGAAGTATAAAATGGTTCAAGAAGTGATTAGGAAATTCATATGAGAAAACCAGAAATTGATTACAGTTAAGTACAATGGTCTAGGTGAAACGTGTGGGTTCAAAAACTGATGGATGCTGGAAGTAATGGCATGTTCTCTATATATGCTATTCCTGATATTCTTTTCAGTATCTTCTTCTAGCTATTAGCAGAGATCAGGTAGCATTTCAAATTAGATTTATGCTAATAAAATATCAACATTTGTTTTTCCATAAAACATTTTAATGTATATTCAAAACTTATTTCCCACTAAAATATATCCTTTATGATTGATTGTTTGAGATGGCAGTCATAGATCAAGACTTGCTGAAGAAATCTCATTAATAATCCTTATTGTCAAAGTCCCATGAGACTGAACCAAATGAAAACCAAACAAAATTTCTTATTTTTACAACAATGAAAAGTCTAAATAAAAAAACATGGCTTAATCACAGCGATCATGGGGGGGAAGAGAACAAAGGGGGAAAAGAGAGAAAATAAAGAAAAAGACGAAATAGATCATCAACTGTGAGATTTTTAAATGTCTTTATTTCTTTCCTTAGATGCTTCATAAGCTCACTGAACTGGAATATGCTTTCAGCTACTCTTACCTAAGTCAGGAAAAAATCTGCTGAAGTCAACAGCTACATACATGAGAAAATGGTGTCAGGCCCACTGTGTCTGCAGACACAATTCTGTATATTCAGTATCTGACTGTTTTATAAGCAGAAGAATCCTACTGTGTTTCTGTTCCAATAAAAAAATCTGGAGGTACTTCAAAACAAAACAAAACAAAAAACCCCATCCATACTACTTTGAAGCTGCCTTTTGAATTTTCCTAGTCAGCTGGCAGCAACATGGTACAAGCATACTATTGTCCTGCTTTTCTATGAAAGAGATATATATAGGTGACAAAAGAAGAATTAGGTAAATGCACAGAATGAGAACAGGGAGATTTCAAACACAGACAGAATAAAATGACAAACAGTAACAATATCATTTGGAAGTAGAATAGGATGATATTAAATATAGTAGATTTGGGTGTGTCATTTTTTTATATATGTCCATAAGATATTACTGCCAGACATTCTATATCAGATTTTCACTTCCCTTGATAATATTCTTGAATTATTCATATTCTACATTGTAGAATTTCCTAAAAAAAGAGTTTTACAATTAACCAAATTTTCATACACACCCTAAAAACTAAAACACATTCACATTATTGTCCTCCATGTTAGTACACTCAAAGTGGAATGTCTAGGTGTCAAGGTTGGTTTATCTGATTTCATGACCAGAGAGGAGCATTATTGCCTGGAAACACTCTGTTCCATAAAAGAGCTTTCCAACAATTTTATGGGTGGTAAAGGTTTTGCTCTGTGTGAAGTTCCTATGCACCTGCCCTGTCTCTCACCTCCACAACACAGTATTCAATGCCACAGAGGCCCTGGTAACACTTTTAGGTAAGCAAACCTAATGTTTTCTCAACTTGTTAGCACAGTGTTGGGATGTTTGTTCCAGGGAGTGAATAGTCACAATTTGTATGTTCACTTCTTTTCCTGCTGTATAAAACCTGTTCCACAGCACACACACAGAGACCTTTTTTCCTCACATCATCTACTAGGAAAAACAGCATCTCTTTGCCACAGACATGATTGAACACCACAATGTCATTCAGTCACTTAAGCTTAGGCATCTACCAAAATTATAAATGCTACAGGGAATCTTCTAGATACCACTCTGGAAAGTCTCAGCTTTCCACCAATCCTGCATCATCATTGTCAGTCATACAGAAATCTTGGATGCTGTAGCACGTCTCAGTTGGCATCAGAGGCTCATGTCTGAAAACTAACTCAAACTCTTAGAACTCCCTTCTTCTAGTCAACTGTGAGACAGCTTGTTACACTCAAATGCCTTTTCCTAACATTAGAACATCTGTTGCAATTGAGAGAAGATGCTGAGTTCTGGCCTTATCTGTTTACAAAATGACCTGTCTTGAACAGCTGTATATCACTTTACTTTTCTCATTTCCCTCACAGTTGCAGTGATTTGCCACCTATAGACTACAGTCTGTTTTGTCTGAATTTCATTTGTGTTAATTGACTTCTTTTTTTCCCCCAGATTAATTATTTTTACATTTGAAGGCAGGGCATGGTGAGGGATATATTATGGTGTTTTAGAAGTACTCTAAAGAATAAATATGAAGACCAAAGAACAAAATCATTCTTCCTGGCACGATGCTTGCACAGCCAGTTTACATTTTGGAAGGAAGTTATTTATTCCATAAATAGGTGCTTATGATTAAGAAGAAAGACAGTTATAGATAAAAAGGCATTCGACAGAATTTTCATAGTGTAACCATGCACTTCATATGCTGTAATCAAGGAATTCTGAACAAATAGTCATTAACCAACTAATTTGAATTTACAAAGTCTATTGTGTTCAGATTTACCATATAATGACAGCTACTTTGAGTACTTTTTGTCTGTGATTTTAAGCTTTGAAAGATACTACATGAACACCTCTAATGAGTCATGAAAACTCACAGTCAGCACATAAAGGTGGATTTGTACTTAAATGGACCCCTAGCTTCTTCTGGAGATCACTGATGCAACAAAGGAATTTTGTGCCAGGTGAAGAAAGTGGGGAACACAGACAGGACATCTTTCCCCAACTGACCAAAGGGATATTCCATATAATATGACATTGTGCTCAAGATATAAAGCCAAGGAAAGAAGAAGGAGGGCGGGGAGGGCACATTCACAACAATGCTGTTTATTTCCCCAGGTAACAGTTATGTGTGATGGAGCCCTGCTTTCCCAGAGATGGCTGAACACCTGCTTACCCGTGGAAAATGGTGATGGAATTCCTTGGTTTGGTTTGCTTTGCTCGCAGATGTGGCTTTTGCTTTACTTATTAAGCTGTCTTTATCTCAACCTATGATGTTTTAACCTTTACTTTTCTGATTCTCTCCCCTATCCCACTCCTACGGAGGAGTAAGCAAGCAGCTGCATGGTAGTCAGTTGCAGGCTGGGGTTAAAACACAACACTCCCTTAGTTACAGAAAACCCCTCCTGTTCTACATTTCATATTCATAATTGCACTGTCACTCAAATTTTAAAGCTTTACAGACTTTAGTTGGCTTTAATATGAAAGGGTTTTAAAAGTTTTATATTATACTTAATATGCTTCTGAATAATTTTCTAATGACTAATAACAATTGTAGTGCAAATTCAGTACCTTAAAACACAAAAAAGAATTGGTGTTGAATTGAAAGAAATCACTCCCTCAGGGGTGGTGAGACTAAACTTATTATTGACAGAACTGCATATTTTAAATGATCTAGAAATCTGTATAACTAAAGTTCCACACTTCTGGGCAAACTATTACATCAACAGCATTCACAATAAGATGTATTGTGTTGGCATTTATGTATTTAAGGTTATCATACTTTTTTTAGGTTATTTAATGCAAGGACATAATTAGTCTCATAGTATGACTATGCAGACTTACAGAACATATGCAATATGCTTGTACAAACAGAAGGAAATGAAAAAGAAAGGTATATAAAGCACTGATTTATTTTTTTTTCTAAAAGAGCCTTTATAATTTTCTCTGCTCTACCTTGACAGAAAAATCTTTCTGGTTTTTTTCATACAATTGTTGTTCCTATAATGTACTATCATTTTTGCTTTTTATTCTAATTCAAGGCCCAAACATTGTTCAGTGAAGTCAATGAAAAGACCCTCTATGATTTCAGCACAAGGCCATTTAAACATGAAACACAAGTCAGTAAAGAGAAAAAGAAACTTTTCAGTTTTCATGCTTTGACCTTGCTGGCTCATGACCTAAAATTTTTACTTTAAAAGTGCAGAAAATTAGAGAAAAGTGAAAGAAATTGTTTTTATAAATTTCAGACACCGTTTTCTTTTAACTTAAAAATTCTTTTTGATGGTATTAAAAAGCCAAAGACCCCTTCAGATTTTGTTTTGCAAAATGCTGATGGCAACGATATCTAAGTTGTTGGTTTTTTTCTCCTTTTCATTTTGATGACAAGGAAAGGGAATTTAAAAGCTGGGAACTCTTTCCCATGCATTCTTGCAGAGAGCTATGCCCTTCTTATGTCCTTTGGAAGCTTCTAAAGGCTCTGACTTACAGTTTCATATTGGTAAAGGATTTACTAAGCCAAGAAGTCCTTTCAAGTGCATGTGTATCAAGATCATCATGAAGAATAAATGAACACGGAAACAATTATACTGTGTCTTGAAAAAAAATGTTTACATAATCAAACACTTTTTCCTTTTCAATAATAATATTTCTATTACCATTAATTAAATAAACCCTACTCCAAGAATAACCCGTGCTTTAACAGTGAACACTAAAATCTTTCCCCAAGATCCTGGTCTAGTGAGAGGTGTCCCTGCCCATGGCAGGGGGTTTG
The DNA here is from genome assembly GCA_020800305.1 of Porphyrio hochstetteri. NCBI lineage: Eukaryota > Metazoa > Chordata > Aves > Gruiformes > Rallidae > Porphyrio > Porphyrio hochstetteri. The sequence continues at coordinate 179,230,927 of CM036905.1, read as the reverse complement.
GAACTTGACAATCTTTAAGGTCTAAGCCCTAACCAGTTTATGATTCTTCGATTCTCAAAATTGGATTAGACATCTTTCGTTTATCTTATCTACTACCCACTTTTCTCAAGCAATACAAAAAAGATTTTATGCAGTGGTAGTTAATGAATGAAATGTGACCTTTTGAAGGTCTGTGCCCTGTTTTATGGATCTGTAAAGTCTATAACTAAAAAAAAAAAAAAATTAAAGTGGCTTAAATTTGCCCTTTTATTGGGAACTTTGTAGACTTGATAATCAAAACTGCTTAAAGAATGTTATTATAGAAAAAGTATAGATAAAATAATCTAATGCTGTGATCACCTTTGTAGAGACTGACATGCCTTCAGATAACTTTTTACCTACTTTCTTAGATATTCAGTCTGTTATTCTGTCCTCAGCATGAAGATGACTGCATACTATATGATCTCTATGTGTCAGAAGCACACTTCTGTATCATATCTTCTACAGTTTAAGTCTATACTTGCTTTTGAGCTCAAGTCTTTTACAACACAGTTTGCTAGCTGATAAGGTATTTGGCATCATTGTTTCTTACTGTAAAGCTATGATGTATATCTTAATTAGTTGATGATACAAAATAAATATTTTTGTCTCCTTCAGTCAGAGGCATGTGCTGTGAGATCAGATCACTCACTGTAACAAGAAAGAGTATCTTAGAAAAGGCATTAAACTACCTAAGTAAACTTCAGACTCACATTTTCCTGGCTAATCAACAAATACACTATGAAATGTTGATGATTCACATGTAGCTGAGGTGCATGTGCCACTACAAGGAAGATATGCTTCAGGTACATCAGATTATAGAAGAATTTTCTAAGTTTGCTTTTTAGTTTCCTTCTTCCCAGAAGAACACAAACCATACCTTAATCCCACCAAATCAGAAACACTTTTACACTCACAGTACTGGCTCCTGATAAAAGCTAAACATTCTTCCAGTGCATTACCAGCAATGTCCGTGGTCTGCCCTTTCAAAGTATTCTTCATGCTCAGCATTTTTAACTGATACCTGTGTTATTAGCCCTGCAGGCTCATTCTGGTCTATTTGCTGTCATTGTTTTGGGCTCTTTTAATAACCCTTATCACTATTTCAAGGGTCTGAATCTTCACAACTGTCCCATGCTACTAAAAATAAAAATAAAAATAAAAATAAAAATAAAAATCTTTACTACCCATCCTTGGGAAAGCAGGTTAAGAGATGGCCCTGATAATTTGCTATGTAATTTCCAAAACTACTGTTATTATCAAAGGTGACTCAAAAGTTGCCACTCAACTATAGTTTACTTAGAACCATAAAGGTATGATTTATGTAATCAGTTTCAGCCTGGCTTTCATCCAGTTAACAGCACTGAGACATCTTTTCTACATGTTTGGATTGATTTCATGACACCTGCTGAAAGGAATGAATACGATTTTCTCTTTGGACTTGATGCTTCTTTCAGCATCACCTGATGCTCCCAGGATGAAGTTCCATTTCTTTGCATATATATGTCATCAAAAGGAGTTTGTCATTCATTGCCTTAGATTATTTTTAAATTTACCTGTAGACATATTCATTTGAGTACAGCTCAAGATTATTACCAGTTGTTTGATTTTCTGCTGATATGCTGACAGCTGTGTTTCTAAATTATCAGAGGGTAGACTGTAAATAATTGAAACAGAACTTCTGAAGGATTATATTTACTCATTATGAGTAAGTTACATAAGTAAAATTCAGATCCGGGTTTTACAAACATCCACAAAACTATATATGATTTGAAATTCCAGCAGTATCAACATATGTAGAAGGCAGAGTTACATTTCCAAATTCCACAACAGCGTAAAAATAATTTAACACTGTATCCTGCTTAGGTGCACAGTATCTCAATACAGACATTCAGCATCTCCCACTGGTATTTACAAGACCAGAAAGATCATCAACTCTGCTAGTCTTTCTGTCCTTCTCGTGAAATATTTTCAACTCATTCCAACTTTAGTCAGTAGTTAATTATGCTACGAAGAATGATTGAGTATATTGTTTCTATATTGAGAGAGCTCCATTAACTTTCAGCAAGACACATGATCAATTTTGAGAGCTTGCTGCTTACACACAGAGTCCTTCCTGCTGTGCCCCAATTTATTTGCAGGACAGTTTTGTTACTGTACTCACCAGGATGTGTTTTATGGCCTCATTCCTCTTTTTTTTTTTTACATAGTTAATGTTAATATAGAAGTAAACATACAATCCATATGAGTATGTGCTTATGGGATATTCTTACACATTTTAATTAAAAAAATTCTGTGGGTTTTTTTTCCTCATGAAGCGTTACGTAGAAAATCACTGTAAAAATCTGGGAATAGAGGTTTATCAACTTCTTCATTTAGTTGAAATTACATACAACTGACTCATTGAATTCCTCAGTATTTGTGGTATCCACAGTGTGCTATGAGTGAAGTTAGCAATCTCAGATCAGGAAATGGTGCTTAAACACCAAGTTCAGGGACCTCCAGAGTTTTGAATTAGCTTCATTTTAGTTAGGAACTTAATATGAATTCTTAAATTTTAGCTGAAAGTTAGAAAACCTGCCCAAATTTCAACGGATCATTTAGCTCTGAAAGAAAAACCCTAAGAAAGGAACAGATGAAAAATATCAGTGATGACTTATGTTGTCTGCAGAGGCCAATCAGGTCCAGAAAAATCAGATTACATTTAAATTTAAATCACAGAATCACAGAATCACAGAATTGTAGGGGTTGGAAGGGACCTCAAGAGATCATCCGGTCCAACCCCCCTGCCAAAGCAGGCTCCCTAGCTCATATTGCTCAGATAGGCGTCCAGGCGGGTCTTGAATATCTCCAGTGAAGGAGACTCCACCACCTCCCTGGGCAGCCTATTCCAGTGCTCAGTCACCCTCACTGTGAAAAAGTTCTTCCGCATGTTGGTGCGGAACTTCCTATGCTCCAACTTGCAGCCATTGCCCCTTGTCCTATCCCCACAGACCACTGAAAAGGGGCTGGCTGATTCCCCCTGCATCCCCTGCTTCAGATAATTATAAACTTTGATTAGGTCCCCCCTTAGTCTTCTATATGAGTACTTCTCAGGTTGCACATATAGAACATTTTTTATTTCCTTTTTACATGTTAAGGGTAAACTTACTTGTCTACTGTTCATCCTTGCATTGGTACTCTGGTAGGAAGGACACTGAAGTGCAGAACCATAAGACAAAAAAATTAAGCAAAGGATTTGACTAGGTCTCATGGTCTACAGGTAGATCACAACAGAACTGGGGACAACACCAATCAAGGATTCTTACCCTGCCATTAGAATCAGATATAGAATCATAGACTCATAGAATGTGTAATATTGGAAGGGGCCTTTAAAGGTTCTCTAGTCCAATCCCCCTGCAGTAAGCAGGAACATCTTCACTAGATCAGGTCGCTCAGAGCCCCATCAAGCCTGACTATGAATATCTCTAGGAATGGGGCCTCCACTACCTCTCTGGGCAACCTGTTTCAGTGATCTACCATCCTCAGACTGAAGAACTTTTTCCTAATATCCAACCTAAATCTATCTTTTTCTAGTTCAAAAACTAGTTTGTCCTATTGCTACATGCTCTCATGAACAGGTCTTCCCCAGCTTTCCTATAGACTCCTTTCATGAACTGGAAGTCTGCTATAAGGTACCGCAGAGCCTTCTCCAAGCTGAACAAGCCCAACTCTCTCAGCCTGTCTTCATAGGAGAGGTGCTCCAGACCTTTGATCATTTTTGTGGCCGTCCTCTGTATACGCACCAACAGGTCCATGTCCTTCTAGTGTTGAGGGCTCCAAAGCCGGAAACAGTACTCCAGGTGAGGTCTCACCGGAGCACAGTAGAGGGGCAATCACCTCTCTCAATCTGCTGGCCACACATCTTTTGACATCACCCAGGATGTGGCTGGCCTTCTGGGCTGGAGATCCAGATTGGTGTCCAGTGTCCAGCTCACACAAGTACACCCAAGTCCTTTTCCTCAAGGCTGCTTTCAAGCACATCATCTCCTAACCTGTATGAATAATGGGGAATTTTCACGACCCACTTGCAGGGCCCTTCTCTTGGCTTTGCTGAACCTTATGAGGTTCACCTGGTTCCACTTCTCCAGCCTGTCCAGGTCCCTCTGGATGGCTTCCTCTCCCTCTGGCACGTTAACCTCACCACTCAGCTTGATCAATCAAATCTTTGTAGTCTGTAATTTAGTAGTACTAGTTTGTAGTAATAAATATTTGAATTGGCTTCTGAATTGGGCTCTTCATTTAACAGTTTTAGTATTTTCAGTATTCATATTATATATGAATAGCCTGGACTTCAAGCAGCATGTTTGAAATAATAGTGCCCTGCAAAATAATTTTTAATTTGGGATGGTATTCATATAAGTTTCTAAATTGTGAGTTGTGCCATCTGTCTTAAAAGTACCTATTTCCATTTACTAGAATAACATTGTAGGCAGCTAGTTAGAGAAGACAAACAATTTTTAGACACTCAAGATAGGTATGCTGAGGTGAACTGGGCCATGCATTCCATAAGTCCTCTAAAATTGTCAGCTTGAATTAAGAATTTTATTTGTTCTAATGCTTCAGTACTTTCCTGTTTTGAAAATGTATATATGAAATTTATTTATTTGTTCAAGTGCAATGTTTTCAAATTTTCTTTAATACAACCTGATAGTTCCTCACTCTGTTTATATACGTATGCATTTGCACATACACATAAATATTTATGTGTATATGTCTAAAAATACCTATCTTTCAGTCAACTTTCTGTTCAGCAATTTCAGTTGCCTTTACAAAAAGTAATATATTTTCTTAAACATCTTGCCAATATCTTTTTCATTTCTAGACAGCTCCAGCTAAAGTGACCATTTTAGCAGCACCATGCTTTTCAGTTTTTACTTTGTGTTTCTCTTCTCTTTGTAAATGAATTTCCTATTCTATTCTTCCCTCCTCAGGTAGCAATTTCTGAGGCATCTGAGTCACAGAAAATAATTTTATAACAGGTCTTCAGCAGAAGAGGAAGAAGTTAAAACATTAACAGGCATTAAATAGAACTTGGCAAGGAGCAAGATAGGATCTAGGGGATCATGGCAATTTAGCTTGAATCTCCCCTGTAGATGCATCTAGCAAGAAAACAGCAGTTTCAAAAGGCAATTTGGGATATGAGTCTCGTTAGCCTCTGAACTGCTCTCTGGGGTGATATCCGTCCCTTTTTTCTGGTGACTAAATGGGAATCCTAGGGAGATCTGCAAGTACACAGGTGTCTATAGTTTGGTAATAGGAATTGTTTTTTCTGTTTCCACTAAGATAATGCTGGATAACCTGCCCTATGGGGGAAGTAAAACAGTTAGGTCTTTTCTCCCTGGAGAAGGTTCAGGGGGGTAAACCTGATCACAGAATTACAATACTTCAAAGGTCACTAAAAAGAGGATGGGTGCTCTCTCTTCACAAGGAGTCACCAAGAATACAAGGGGCAACTGGTGCAAGTTGCACCAGGAGAAGTTTTGTCATTAAATAAAAATTATTTTTACAGTGAGAATGATCATTCACTGGAACAACCTCCACATGGATGTGGTAGAGTCCCCAACACTGTAGGTTTTCAAGATGTGGAAAGTGCGATAGATAATCTTAAGTAACCTCTCTTTCCCACAGAAGATTGGATCAGATGATCTTTTGAAGTCCCTTCCAACCTGGCTGTTCTATGATTCTGTATTTAGCTTGTACACTAAATTGAACAAGCATATTCAGTTAGTCTTCCAAGAGGTTTTGTGGTCTGCCAAACAATTTGAACGTTCAGCATCTTCCTCCTTCCCCACTTCTTAGGTTTGCTTAGGATTTTCTCTGTACATGGATTTATGTCTGAGAATCAGACAAGAACCACTTTGTTCTCCCATGTCCCCTGACTTTTGCTGTTTAATGTTGTCAAGCAAGAACAAAAAATAAGACTCAGAAAGAACACGAGGCATCTCATCATGAACGTGAAAGAAATCCAGGCCTACGCTTACATAGTGTATCCACATGAAAATTTTTAGAGGTTTTCAACTTCAAATAAGTAGGAAAAAGGGATGATAAAATGGCACAGAAATTCACAAATATTCCTGTGAATCTAAAAGAAAAAAGCCTCAAAATATTGTGAAAAAAGTCATATCCACATTTATTCAAGCACTTTATTAACATATTCAATGCTTCAACTCAGCTTTCAGCTGAAAGGATTACATGATAATGCGACTCATGTAAGCGGTGTTTTACCTGTGGTATGTTAAATGCTTGTGCTTTTTTTCCCCCTCAGTTTTGCGTTTTTTCTTACATAAAATAAGTTACTAACACATGTAATGTTTTCTAGATTAAATGTAATGTTTTTCAAAATCCTTTTTGGTATTGCAGACTTGCTATGAGGATAAATGTAATGACTTATCTTCAAGTGATAACATTTTAGCTGGGTAGGAGAGAACGGGAAAATGGAGTAGAGAGGGGAAGGACTAGAGTATGAAAGTATGAGAACTATAATTATGAATTAGGCTTGTTTCCTTGAAATGTCATTCTACAGAAAGTAAAACTCTCATGAAAATTCCTTTATAAGCACAAACCAAACGCTGTTAACTCTGTGACCTGGGGTTGTGTCAGAGATATAAAAGAATCGGGAAGGAGTAAACAATAAAATAAGACATTAGGAAAGTCAATGTTTTCAGCCTACTAGAAATTCAAATGTTAACAAATTTACTATAAGCATCAAAGCAAAGGAAGCCCTTTGGTAGAAATTTGAAGGAGGATGAAGAGTTCATCCTATGTTTAAGTAGCTAACAAAAGAGAAATCTAATCAAATTTTATTTTATAATTTGACTAGTAGGTGGACCATGACCAACCAACTGGGAGCAGGAGGTGAAATGTCAATAGGCATATGGTATAAAAAATTTTGAAGAGCTATGAAACTGAAAACGTGTTTTTATTACACATCACAAAAAGGTTATTGTAGAGAGAGTAATAATATACTTAATGAAAAATATTAGGCCTTTAAAAAAAGTTTCATCTGGACAAGAGATGTTTGTTTCATAAGATCAGAAATTCAATAAGAGTAACTCTACAGGTAAATAGTAGAGACGGATATAAAATCATGTTCTTGTGCCATGAAAGCATAAGTTTCAACTGTTTTTTTGTTCTGTCCTGGAATAATTACGAATCTACAGCTGGTAAAATTATTTCATTAATAAGAAATATCCTGAAACATGTTATTTTGGAAGAATGAAAATATTTATGATTTTTAAACAAAGGACTGAAATAAATGCTAATATGTTTCACATCAAACACTGAATATAGAAATGCTATATCCTAAGACTTATAATTTGCACCAAGGCAGCATTTTCCATTTAAAATTCAACTGATACTCAGATTAATTAAAAAAAAATTAAACCATTTGAGTTGAAATTAATTGTTTAGAAAAAAATAGATCTTTACTAGGTATTTCAGCATTATACTCTCATTCTTTTCAAAGTGAGCAAATATGTATTCTAGGTTGTAAGAGTAATTCCCTTTACCTTATGTTGTTTGAGTTTTTTCATTCACACTTAGCAGCAACTTGAAATCCCTCTCCTTGAACTGTAATAGAAACCTATAAAAAGGGATGATTTAGGTGTTCAAGCAAAGCTCAATGGACATTACTGAATTGCTCATAACTGAGAAAAATCTCAAGGGACAGTCAGAAAAGAGATTGATTTCAAGTAAACTAAGTTTGGGCTTTATGGAGATTTGTAGTTTTTGTTTGATTTCTACTTTTCACTTTGATTTCAGTTTTGTAATCTATAATTTTGCCATTTTCTTTCTATGTGTATATACATATATGTGTTTGCTTTCATTTTAAGAGTAACCAGCTCCTCAAAATGATCTGAGGTAAATGCAAAAAGCATTTGGTACACTATCTCACACACAAACAAGCAAACAAAAAAAAATCCCTAAATTAGACTACATCCTTGATTAGATTTGGTATTTTGGGGGACTGGGGTGAATGTCCACTGTGCTACAATGGTCATCACAAGGATTGCTATCACCACGCCAAGGCATATAGAAACATTTGCCCAGCAGGCATCAACTCAAAAAAACACTTGCAAGAAGAAAGCAATAGAAAGGAATTTCAAAACATTAGCTACAAGATCCATCTGGCTAGATACAAGAATCTGAACTATAGAAAACTGCACATGATGAGGTAGCGATTCTGAGATCCCTTTGTGGTCAGTGGAGTGCTTGAATGATACATAATAATACAGGATAGATTGATATAGCTGTAGTTTAAGAGACAACTAATTAATATAGCTTTACTATAAAGAGAATAGAATGTATTTGTGTGTTTTGGATTTTAGTGCAGTATGGCCATAGCCATTAGAGCTGTTTTGCTAGAGTAGCTACAAAATTTAACCCTAACAGTGGAACAGCCTTGAAGATAAAGAAAGTGAAAATAGGGAAGTAATAAATAATGAGACCAACGAGTAATTAAGAGTCAGAATATATCTTGTTTTCAGCTAAAAGGGGCTCCAAACTAGTTTGTGCAGGAATGTGTTTTTGATACTATGAAGAAAACCATAAAGACTATGCACAGAAGGAAAACTGAGAGGAAGAGATCCAGCCTTCATCCCTGAAGACCACCAGAAGACCCCCTGAGTGTCACTGAGCATGATCTATCTGACAGGAGTTAATGTAAAATACTTCCTGGTAATAAGGTCACGTCACTCCCATTTATAAGAAAGGGAGCAAGGAAGACCCAGCGAATTACAGGCCGGTGAGCCTCACCTCTGTGCCTGGGAAGATCATGGAACAGATCCTCCTGGATGACATGTCAGAGCACATGAGGGAAGAGCATGTGATCTGGGACAGTCAGCAGGGCTTCACCAAGGGAAGGTCGTGCCTTACCAATCTGGTGACCTTCTATGATGGAGTGACAGCATCAGTAGATCAAGGGAAGGCAACCGATGTCATCTACCTGGACTTGTGCAAGGCCTTTGACATGGTCCCCCATCACATCCTTATCTCTAAATTGGAAAGATGTGGATTTGATGGGTGGATCATCCAGTGGATAAGAAACTGGTTAACAGACCGTAGCCAAAGGGTGGTGGTCAATGGGTCTATGTCCAGGTGGAGGCCGGTGACAAGCAGGGTCCCCCAGGGGTCTGTCTTGGGACCGGTTCTCTTTAACATCTTCATCAATGACATCGATGATGGAACTGAGTGCACCCTCAGCAAGTTTGTGGATGACACCAAGCTGAGTGGTGTGGTCGACACCCTAGAAGGAAAGGAAGCCATCCAGAGGGATCTTGACAGGCTGGAGAGATGGGCCCGGGTGAACCTAATGAGGTTCAACACTGCAAAGTGTCAGGTGTTGCACTTGGGCTGGAAGAATCCCAGACATAGATACAGACTGGGAGAAGAGCTTCTTGAGAGTAGCCCTGCTGAGAAGGACTTGGGGATTCTGGTGGATGAGAAACTTAACATGAGCCAGCAGCGTGCTCTTGCAGCTCGCAAGACTAATGGTATCCTGGGCAATGGATTAAAGCTAAAGAAGGGAAGGTTTAGATTAGATATTAGGGGGAAGGTTTTTACAGAAAGAGTGGTGAGGTGCTGGAACAGGCTGCCCAGAGAGGTGGTGGATGCCCCATCCCTGGAGGTGTTCAAGGCCAGGTTGGATGGGGCCCTGGGCAACCTTGTATAGATCCAGGCCTGAGGTTGGTGGCCCTGCCTGTGTCAGGGGGGTTGGAGCTCTATGATCCTTGGGGTCCCTTCCAACTCATACCATTCTATGATTCTATGATAATTTGCATAACCCCACCTCTTCTTATAAATATAATGAATATGTATAGTTAATCTGTATAAATATAAGAAAATTTACTTTAAACAGCACACACATTAAGAGAAGCGATCTCCTGTGTGCCCAGCCCTGCAATAAAGAATAGTCACCAAAGCTATTGAGTTTTGATTTCAGCTTTTTGAGACTTCAGGAGGAAAAAAAAAAAGGCTTAAAGCATGATAACCCTTCAAATAGCTGCCCAGAAATTGTTGGATGATTCCTTTTATTGACCATAAAGGAGGCAGACAGATGCTTGTCTACACTAAGGGCATCTAACACTTAATGAAGTGAAACCTAGCTGGACAAAAAACTTGTAACATAGCCTCTTCCAAAACTGTTTATCTAGAAAACATACTTTAATAGCTATAATATTTTTTTTAAAAAATACAAACCTGAAATAATGCAGGTAAAACAGTGGGGTTTAATATACAATACTGTAATTTCAGTAGATAACTTCAATCTTTGTAAGGACAGGACATATCTTTAATCAGTAGGACAAAGTCTCTGCCAAAACAGTAATAATTTATGAGAAAAACTTTAATTTCCATAATTTCAGGACAATCTGCATATTTTTCTAGCACTTAAAGAATACGGAGATTTTCTTCTCCTAAGCCCATTTGTAAACTTCTGAAAAGGAACTAAGTGCTTGATCACTAAAGCCTTGTGCCTTATTCAATCTTATTTTACATGCAGAACCTCTAAGCGCTATATTCAGTATTATTACTTTATTAGATGCTCTTAGGATACCTTTCTACTGACAGCTAAATGAGATTTCTGCTAACAAGTAACTACTTACTTCTGGCCTTAAAGGAGTCGTTTACAAATGCAGCATGAAATGAGGTGTTGGCAGGCTTTTGTTATATACTTAAAGAAAATTCAGATGCCTTGAAAAAGGCAGAAAAACATGAGCTAAATGCATAGAGCTGTGCTTTTTAACTGTTTTAGCCTCCTCCTTACTTCAATCAATTAAGAATTCTCTGTGCCTTGCCACAGTATGTGGCTCCTACTGCATGAATACTTCATGCTTCACTTGTTCTTCTGTAATACCTCCCAGGAACAAAAATGCAGGTTTCTTTACTTTTTCTTCCTCTACTCCCTTACCATAATCAGCACAAGTATACATACCTTAAAGTGTTTAACATTTCATGGATAATAATTGGACTACCTGTCCCTATTAATTTCTTATTTTATTTGTGATTTTACGTAATTTGTTACTCCTGCTTTTGAGAAAATTGTCTCTGCAGCTGCCTAAATTGCACTGTGGCTTTGACTGTACATGGACCAGTACACTTACAGATTTGTTCAAGTGTTTATGGCACTCACTGAAAGACACTTCTATTAGTGCACATTGAGCCTGCAGGTAGAGAATCTTTCATAGAACAACTAAGACCACAGCAGTACTTCTATAACTAGCATGGCCTATGTAAAATAATTATTTAATTAGAAACATCTAACAATTATTATAGTTGACAAAATATATAGATTCCTGCTCAAGAAAAAAGAAAACAAAAAACCCTAAAAGCCCCTAGATTTTCCTTGGCAAAACAAAGAAGCAGTATGCAAGAAGATTCATAAGTCCTGACCGCGCAAAGTGAATTTTGACTTTGGGATCTAAGTGGTGGTAAGATGAAAATACCCACCTGGCAGTTCTGCTGTTAAATGGAGCAAAAGTAAAAATAATAATCTGTATGTCATATAATTAGGTTTTCATTCTCTCCTCTTCAAGTTGGTAGTCATTGACAGCAACAGTGTTTTTCTCCTGCCAAAGCCAACATTATGAAACATTTACCTTATAAAATTTCTATAGCATAGATCCGAAACAAAGTATGCTCTTATTTTCCTGAGAGTTTTTTGCACTTTCAGTCCATTAATCTTTGGTGACTTCTTAGTAATGGTAAAGGGATGCTAATGTTGTTTAAATATTTATAGTGACAATTTAAATATAACTGCTTTCCTAAGCTCTAGAGCTGCCAGAGCTCTTTGTCAGATCTGCTTTCAATGCCCTCACTTGTTTTTTTAAGACAGAAGACAAAAACATTTAAGTTTGGTTGTTTGGGTTTTTTTTTTTGGGGGGGGGGGGTGGGGGTGGCAAGAAGAAATTTCTCTTCATTGACCAAAATCCAATAAAGAAGGGAAACATTTTTAATTGTAATAAACAGTGAATGTGCACTTTTCTCTTGGTGATTCACAATCACACATTAGTGGCCTGTCTACAGTCAGGTAGAAAAAAAGAAAATCAGCACCAACAAATTTATTATTAAGTGGGTTAAGTAAACTTTAAACTGAAATAAATAAAACATTTTTCATATCTTAGTATTCTGTTCATGATTTCCAAAAGTATTTCTATTTAAGATAGTGAAGAATAGTGCTGTTAATAAATTATTTAATATAAGATTTTCTTGTAATTAACGTGTTTGTAACTAAAATTACCAAGAAAAAAAAAATTCTGAAAACAAAGCCAAAAAATTACATATAGTAAAAATACTAATAAAGAAATGCTATGGAAAAATGATCAAATGGTCTCCTCATAATAGGTCCATTACATACAAACTACTAAAATGCTGCAAGCATCTATGCCTATCATTAGAATTAAAAGATGTTAGTAGACCTTTGAGTTAATTCGCTAATCCAAAATACACAGACCGCTTCTATACTTAAAAATTAAGTGAATGCTTGAATGCTTTTCTGGCTTTCAATGTACTCTATGATATTATATTACAACATGGAAAAAACATTTCTAGGATAACAAAAATTCTTGATGCAAGATGATACTGTGAGGAAGATTAAGGTTGTTTTTCTTTTTTTCTTTTCTCAAACCCCATGTAAACTATTGGACACAGATTTAGACAGAAAATCCCTGATATAGTTTTTCATAATCAGATATATTTTATCCGATGATGTTACTTACATAACTAGGTGTAGCATGTAACATTTACTGCAAAGCTCGGCTGCACTAGTCCATCTTTTTTTTTTTTTAATTTTCTTTTTCACCTTTCAATTTAAATATTCTTCTGAAAACGAGAGTGGCTTCATCTTTCTAAAATTTTGGAATATTTTACATTTTGTCTCAAATGTATATACTATATCTTTCTAAACTGTAGCCTTAAAAAACTGAACCCATGTTACTGTTGGGGTGAAAAGGACAAACAAGGAATACATTAACAGAAAATAAGGTAAGAATTGATGTTTCCTCTTCAGAGATGGTGGTAAAGAGAAAATCCTGTGATTAAAAAAAAATAAGTAAACATAACATTTTAGAATAACACATATCAGAGAAGAAATTCATAGGCCAGAACTATAGAAGTATAACACATAAACTGTTAAGAATACCGTGGGTATAAATGCCTTTTAGTTTCTTCATGTAAAATCCTGTTAAAATATTGACTCTGGATTTTGCAAACATTTTAAGAAAATTATAGTTTAAGAGACAGTGAAGGTATTTCTAAAAGATCAAGTAAGGAATTTTTCAGGAGGGGCTTTATTCTCAATGATATTCATTTTATCTTAGATTTAGTTGTGTGTATTCCTATGAGTGATTTTCTACAGCACAGCAAGTTTGTGTATTTGTGACTAGTCTCCAGAAAATCATAGTTTTACATATTTAAAGCACTACTAAAAATCATAAATTTGTTGGCCTTCTGATTTTCTAGTAACCTGCCTAAACTTTGGGTTTTTTTAATCCAATCAATATAGAAATTAAGCCAGTGAATCTTTCTTACCATATAACAAAAGAACACATCTAATCAAAATAAAAACAAGTCTGAGCAATACCCCATTCTAAAACAGGCATCAGCATTTAGTGACGCTTGAAGCTCCCCTAAAGGCTGCATGCAATCACAGCCCTTCTGCAGTGGATTCAGGAGTACCAAGTATGTTTTTAAATCAATAGTAGCTCATGCACAGTACTTTTAACGACTCTTATGTTTGCAGATGTATACATACCTATATATATATTTAGGTAATTAGATATAAACACAGAAGGAATCTCCTACATATTTAGAACAAAATCAATCTATGTTATAGTCTAAAGGTGTAGACTACTATATATCAATAAATATATTAAGCTTTTATATATCAATGCATAAACATGCAGATATATGTATGTATGCATGTATACGTATATACACATAAATTTATACATACGTATGTGTAAATATAAATATAGATAGATATGGATGGTGATAGATATAGATAAATATAGAATCATAGAATGCTTTGGGCTGGAAGGGACTCAAAGATCATCTAGTTACAATCCTTCCTTCCATGGGCAGGGAGCCCATGATATGGATATAGATTATATAGATATAATCAGATTTTGGTGGGGAAAACGCAAGTAACCAAATGGATAATGGAATTTTCTGCTGTAATATAATAGTCAGCATGACTCAGTCTGCATAGCTATTATGGATCAAAGTGTTAAATGAATCTTGCTGCCTGAATTTCTGTTGCTTCCAGCTGTCTTTAAGTGGTGATTCATTTTGTCAGCTTTGGCATGACTTTGGAATAGCATGAGACTTGGAAATAGGATCCAGATATCACATCACGCACAATGCCTCCAAGTAAAGTGTTCTGGAGATCTTCAGCTATTTAGACATAAAATCAAAGAATGAGATTTTTTTTAGAAATTGTTTGGTTTAGAAATTGTTTTTACAAATGTGTCACTCCACAGCATCTTGAGCTGTCTCTCAGCACTTATTGGGAGTCTGCAGTGGCTGGGCACTTCCATGACAATGGAGACAGGTCAAGTCTGGGCTTGGACATGGGACCCCTCACCTTGTTGGGGTCCATTGCCAGGCAGAGTAGGTCTGTGGGGAGCTGGAGACCATGCCTGCTGTGGAATCACTGGGCCGCAGAAGGATGATGACCTGAGGTCCTGGGACATGTCATGTTGAGGAGAGCACTGAGGAGGCTGGACAGGGTCAGTTAGGGCTGATGGTGCTCTCTGTGCCCTGACAATATTCAAATTCTTATTATTTTTCTGACTGTGAAGAACAGAGACTTTTAGAGGGCTACTAGTCTCTACTCCCTGAGTACCCCCAATAGGCCTTATCTAGGAGAGGACTACCCACTTGTTCTTTCAGATGTTCCATTTCACATGTTTCTATATCACATTGCCCATTTGAAATCTTGTCATAGAAAGGACAGAATTTGTTGTTTAAAAGTGGCTTACCATGCTTAAATCCTTTAGCATCTCAACATAGACATTGCCCTCTCAAGTTCTGATTCAATCACAGAAAGAGCAACTCCCCTGAAATTAAGAGACTTCTGCCTGATGACAATAAATCAATCAAGAAGTTTGGAAATGAAATACATAATATACATGTGTACATTATAATGAAACATTCTCCCATCTGCTTTAAAAAACTGTATTTTCAGTATGAGCATAAGATTCACCATGCACTGTGAAATTCTGCAGCATATTCAGTCTGAAAAGAAAGTCTGCAGTAACCAGTCTCGGTTCAACTCTTTAATTGATTACCTTATCAGCCTGCTGGAGTTCATTCACACTTCAGGATCCTCCAAAGTTTGTAACTCAGGCCATGAACCATATGTGAACAAAACAAGAAATAAAATCTAGTTGCCATCTATGAATGTAAATCACAGCCCTGGAAGTCACCCCTGTTAAATATAGTGATCACTGAACAGCTGATCACTGAACAGGTGAGAAGGTAAAGTCCAATGAGGTTTCTTGAGAGAACAGGGCATTCTTTTCTTTGAATACTCAGCAATGATGGGATTTTAAAAAAAAGCAAATAAGCTTTTTGTTTACTGACAGACAATGGTTCACAGGCAAGTAAGTAGCCCTTCACAGGTCATTCACTTTCAGTGCAAACCAGAAGAGTACACAAAATTCAGTACAGATACTTTCCAGATTTTGTCAAACACCTGTAGAAATTAACAGCCTGGATACAATCTGTTTATCTATAAAAAGCTATAATGTATATAAAAGCAAGAACTGATATCAACTATTAAGAGAACCTATCTAACAATGGAAATAATTCTCTTGATCAAGACATTAAAGGTATTGTTATGGAAATACGTAAGCTTTACTTTGTCTTTCCCCTTAGGAATCCATGACCTCTTCACAATGTGGCAGTGAATTCTGAACATAACTGTGGGTACACTTTAACATGATCACTTTACCTCATTTTACCGATTATTGTACATATTAATGTGGCAATGAGAGAAAAGCTGACAAATAGCTTTTTACAGGGGCCACAAATCTATGAGTCAAATCAGCCCTTTGAAGACAGTGCCTTCATTAAGGTTATTGCAATATGCCATTGAATTACATAATTTCTGGGGTTTAGTGTTTTATTTTGTTTTTAAAATCTTTATCTGACACGTCCAAGGGAAAATATCTTTCATTTATACCAAAACCTTACCTTCCTTCATATATTGGACATCAGAGAACATTTAATAAGAAACTTCACATTCTGCTTTAATTACTTTTGTTTCATAGTGTTACTTATCACAGTTCATTAAGACCAATTAACCTGCATTAAAATATCTTTTTTTTTTCTTGCATCTAGACCAAAAGTGCTAGTACTTCCACAGATCAGGTGTTCTGCCCTTATGTAGATACCTTTTTTGCCTTGCATGAATATTTTCTGTAGTCACTATTTTTATGTATCTGCAGTTATTTAAGTCCAACTGTCTCTCAAGTGGGGGGAGGAGGGGAGAATAGAGAAAGGAATTTTTCTTCAGGTATACCCATATGCTAAAAAAAAAAACCTACACAGCAAAACAACATGTAATTTTCCAAGACCTAACAGCTTGTATAGTGAGTTAAACAGAAGATGACTACTTGAATGACTCACTTCAGTAAATCTTGGCAGCACACACTGCTAAAAACAATTTTTAGACTGAATTCTGAGCTGTATCTTGAAGATTCAGCTGCTGTAAAAGAGTAAAGTACATATATTTCAAATATTATCTTTCTATTGAAAGCTAATAGATGTAAACATTTACCACTCTACATTGGAAGGGATACTTTACATATATCACCATTGAAAGAAATAGTAACTGAATTAAAATCTGTCCTTGAGTGCAAGTACATCAAATATAAATATGTTATTTCTGGTAGAGTAGAAACAAATTACTTGCTATGACAGGAATGTGTAATACTCAAGTTAGACATTTATGAAGAAATGTAGAAACTGCTAGTACCACCTTCTGGCAGAACTGCAAAACTGAAAAATATTTTCTGTCTATAGTATTCTATAATACCATGATAACAAACAATATATTGCAACCCTAAACTCATCTTGATTTCAAATAATATGTAGTTAAGCATGGGAGATGAATTGGAATACTTAAGAGTATATTTTTTGATGAATTGAACTACCACAACATTAGTTATAAATTAAAGGAAAAGAAAAAAAAATCATAATTGGAGTTTACATAAATTACATAATGGTATAATTTAGAAAGCAGTACAGAAACTCATCTGACATTTCTAATTACATAGAACTGCTTCCTTGGGATGTGAGAACTCTCTACTGGTCTTATTCAAGTTCTCCTGATGTTTTGTTTTCACCATCCATTTGAAAATCCCTCCTTCCTGTCCGAGTTCTGGTCAGGTCAGAGTTAACCTCCCCAAGCAGTCAACACAGGTGAGCCGAGTTAGCCCAGGCTGTTTGCCACACTACCTGACATAGCTCCCCCAAAAATAATTGAAGGGCTTGAGTAGTGGTAGAGCATGGAATTTTCAATCCAAGAGTCAGGGGTTTCAGCCCCAAGGTGGACA
This sequence comes from Porphyrio hochstetteri, assembly GCA_020800305.1. Classification (NCBI taxonomy): domain Eukaryota; kingdom Metazoa; phylum Chordata; class Aves; order Gruiformes; family Rallidae; genus Porphyrio; species Porphyrio hochstetteri. The sequence goes on along the minus strand of CM036905.1, from coordinate 179,213,312 downwards.
CTGAAAAGGAAACTCTGGTTTCTATCCCAGAGCTTTTTCTGGCAAGCCCCTTTTATGTGGAAGTGATGTTAGGTTGTGTGGAAAACAGCCCAGGCTAACTCAGCTCACCTGGGATGACTGCTTGGGGAGGTTGACTCTGGCCTGACCAGAACCAGGACACTTCTTGCTTCCCTTTCTCCTTCCCTTTCTCCTCTTTTTCTTTCCTTTGCTAAACATCTGAAACTTTAGTTAAATTATCCCCAGGCTTCTCTAGGAGAATTTGCAAGTACAATTTTGTTAGAATTTGTTGCTAGCAGTACTGCTCTATGCTGATTTAAATGGCTATGCAAAATAGAAAGTAGTTGGTCGTTAAGTCATCAGGTAGCATGTTTCACTGAGGCCTTCAAAGCCTTCTGAAGCAAACATAAACCTCCATTTGCTATTTAAGCCAGACAGTGAGAAAAATCTATAATTATTCTTAGATGACAAATGCAACTGGGAAGAAAAATGTTTCATTTTAATTGTTATATCTTGGGCTAGCAAACTGAATTTGAATAAACAAGTATTTACCTTTTCCACAGGTAACTGTAAGTGCCTGGTTAGAAGCACCCTAAATTTAATTGATTGAAATATGTAATCCCTTTTCAAATCTGGTTTAACTGTCTCTCACTTTTCCTTATGTATTTCTTCTTCCTCCATCAGAGAATCACCCCCCATACTTGGACTTTGCTCCCAAATGCACCAAACACACCACTTCGTGTGTTTGCTCCTAACACACAAGCAGAAAGTCTGAATAGACATACTGGAAAAGGACCTATTGGGCTGCCCCAATATAAGCCACTTCCAAGCTGAAAAACAGTCTGTATCAAGGATAAGATTTACATTACTCTTCCATTTCATCCCCCATTTAATGACACTTTTGCCTTAGCCATTAATTTCTGATGTGGAACCTTGAAAAGTGCTTCTGAAAATCTAAATATACTACCATCTACTGAATTTTCTTTACCTATTGTGGCAGTAATATCTTCAAAGAACTCTAGCAGGTTAGTTAAACAGGACCTGTCCTGCCTGTATCTGTCTTGGCTATCCTTAATCAAACTCTGTGGGTTTACTTTACTTCGGACATTTCATATGAGAGTTCCTGACTTTACTCCCAGGAAATTATAAACTCACTGTTTTCCCTCATGACCATTTAAAGGAATATAATGAAGTTATCTTTGATGCTTTTCAATCCTTAGGAATCTCTCCTGAGTGTCGTGAACTTTAAAAATGTCAGTGAAGAATTAAGTGATTTCCTCACTTGGTTCCCGTAACACTTTTTTAGCTGATTAGAAAAGAGGGAAACATTTTAAGACCTTTAATAAACATATAAAATAAACCAACCAAAAATCAGAAAAAAAAAAAACTCCAACAAACCAGCAAGTCAACTTCATACAACTGGCATTTCATTCTAATCTGAGAGAATAAGATTATATAGGTAAATAAAACTTTTAAAAAACCCAACAAACCAAACCACAAGACAAGAAAACACAAACCAAATACAAACAAGCAAAAAGTCCCAGAACAAAACAACCTTCAAACATGAAATGTCATAATTAACACATAAAAAGGGACTTACCAAGCATTCATTTAGCTTTCAGTGTCAGAAAAAATCCCTACAAACCAGGTATTAAAGCACTTAATATGCTATGAGAAGGTGAAACTGTGTTAGTTGCTGTTAGAACTGTATATATGTTTAAGACCAATATTTTTTTTATTCTTACCCATTCCTTTAAGTAGGTATTTTTGGTTGATTTAATATATAATTTTGATAAAATTAAAAAAAATCTTCAGGAAGACCAAGTCAATAAGTGATTTCCATGTTAAATATTACCATAATGAAATTCTAAAAATGTGTATTTTAATGGATTATGACTCAACAGGGTAGTATTTGTTTTATTTTTTGAACTTAAGATGTTGGAAATGTGCAAGTGCCACTTTACCATATGAAAAATTATTAAAGTTGCTTTTGTATACCTAAAAAGCTCCTGCTTTCTTGCTACCAGTATTTATCGTAGGTTTGCTATTAATATTTTGCAGTTTCAATGAAAATATATTGACTGCAAATATTAAGAGTCCAGCTGTGGTTTGACTTGATCTCGGTGCTAAAAAGGGTATGAAGTAGACACAAGGACAAAGATACACAGATCAGGCAGAATCACTGTTTTTGTACACTTCTTTAAAAAAAAAAAAAAAACCACAGAAAAAACAGGTTGTTAAGTTTTTAGCAAACACTAAAGGCTATTCTGGCCTTACTCCATGTTATTTCCACAGGGTTCTATTTCACAGAGGTCTAACAGCCCAAAAGCTTCCCAATTTTACCTCTGCATTTTCCCTGTGCATTTTGTGACCTCATTGCTGCTGTCAAACATTCACAGTGTTGACCACTGTGTACTGAGTTCACTTTCTCATGAGTATAAAAAGTGGTAAAATATTCTTTGTGTCCTAGAGGGGCAGAAAGGAAATTTTATTCAGTTTCCTCTTTAAAAGATAGAGTGTAACAACTTCTTCATGATTGTTCAGGGCTTAGGGGATAAGCAGCCAGGGCAAAGTCCCAACTTTTGGCTCTCTCTATTCTGTACAGTCTGCACAGAGCATCTAGGGTTATTCCCCAAGGGGATCAGGCTGCAAGACCACAAGTCACAGGAAAAAAAGGATGTGGAACATGCTTCTTTCTGTAGATACGTTAGTTAAAATAAAAATCTGTGCTAACTCTTTAAATTAAAGTAGAGTTAACCTATACACTATTTAATATTCCTCAAAGATGGGATTAGAGAACAGGTACAATGTTCTTTAAAAGCTTAAAGTTCTGTTTAATGAAAACATGCTGTCAATATATGAGGTATCTTGCATACCCCTGTGTTATCAACTCTATTCATTCTTAACAATGGAAAAACACAGGCTGCACTCATCAGGAAAAGTAATTACTCAAATAGTTTTCTTTTAAATCTTGATCTTCATAAAAAAGAGCATTTTAATTACTTGCAGGAATCTATTAGTATGTGAAATCACCAGCTCCCACTAACCTTGGAAAAAGATAGAATGACTGAAATGCTGATTTTCTGTTGTAATGAATTCATGTCAGTAAATAAATTACCATTTTTATGAAGTTTAAAAATTTAAATGTTAATGGGCCAAATTCAGAAGATACATATGAAAACTGAATCTTGCTCAGTGATGGTCTAATTTTTGCTAGCTCTATTGGTAGTAGGCCATCCAGCATGAAATATGGTATCAAAATAAATTCCAACTTAATTAAAATTTCCTATTGTTTACTGAATGTTGTTTTAAGTTGAGGTCAATAAAGCATATAGGACTCTGGGAAAAATAGTGAGAGCATTCAGTCTAGTTTTCAGAAACACTGACTGATGCTAGGTAATGGGTTATAATTGTCATAAAAATGGCAAGATGACTCCTTCAATATCTATTGGGCACTAGAGCTGTAGGGAGGGAGAATTTGGGGTCATGTTTTTGGGGTTTTTTTTCTTTTCACCTGTTTTTACAGAATCACAGAATGATAGAACTTGGAAGGGGCCTCTAAAGATCATATAGTCCAAGCCCCCTGCCTGAACAGGATTACCTAGAGCACGTTGCACAGGACAGCATCCAGGTAGGTTTTGAATGTCTCCAGAGATGAAGGCTCAACAGCCTCTCTGGGCAACCTGTTCCAGTGTTCTGCCACTCCCACAGTAAAGAAGTTGCTATTCATGGTTTGGTGGAAGTTTCTGTATTCCAGCTTGTCCCCACTGCTTATTGTCTGGTCTCTGGTGACCACAGAAAAAAGACTGACCTCATCCTCCTGACACCCACCTCTCAACTACTTGTAAGCATAACTATATGAATATCTACTGCATAATTATCATCTGAAAACAGGAAGCTATGTGATTGGAGGAATTCTTATTCTCTCTGAAAATCTGTGGGATAACTTCCCAAACCAGACCATGGCTCTGCTGTTCCTTGGCCTTTGAGTCAGGTAATGAATAGAATCTATAGTTATGTATTTACATCATCCTGCATCCATGGTAATAGACTGCCTTTTACTGACAGTGGAAATAAAGACACAATCTAGTCCTCGGTGTTCTTCACTCCCACTTTGAGAAATGAGAAGAAACACCTGCAAAATGTTGAAGGGTTTCTGCTATTTTATTTACAGTCCAGTAACTTTACACAGTATTGTTATTTAAAGTACTGTACAATGAACGAGAGGACTCTAGCATTTCATGTTTTACCTCCGGAGATAGGAAAGGCAGAAAGGTGTTCCTGCATGTTCCTGGACAAGGAGGGGGTATGCCCTGCTTTGGTAACTCTAAATATGTAAGTGACTTCAGAAAGAAAATTGTCAAAGAGCAATATGACTGAATTTATGTAAGAAATGAACACAAGAAGGAAGATACAGGTTTGTTATAAGAACCTGATGGCAACTGGAAAGTTAATTAGTCTATTCAGCTCTAATTGAAATGGGAATAGATCTTTCCCTCTGATTTACAGTGTTAAGTGACACTTTATATCTTCTTCAATATGATTGACTATTGAAAACCAAAGAACTACCTGTGCAATGAGATTACACTCCACTGAGGAAGGAGGTCAGTGTATTGCTGTTTGTTTGGGGACTTTTTTGTTTTGCTTTGTTTTCTTCCAGTGACTCCATTTTTCATCAGTCTCTGACAGTGAACAGCTTCATGCCATACCCTAAGAAACTCCACCATGTGGCTATGGTTTTATTTGAAGTGTCTCAGACTATTACCACAAGGACTCTTACAGTAATACATTGGACTTGAATATTTTTGCAAAGATGTTCACTAGTATTTGATTGGGGGAGAGAAAAGGGAAAGTAGAAAAGTAGCTTGTTAAATGTAAATTTTTATATTTAGGATGTTCTTCCTATCTACAAACATGGATGTAATATTATGGTTAAGAATATCAATTATAAGACTTTTCACAACAAGGATTATTTTTACTTCATTGTACCTCTTTGGGCTTTCCAAAGAACTTATTAAAGAGCAAGGATGTTAGATGATACTATTTGTTATATTGTTCTTGTTTTGTTGGGTGGTTTCTTCTTACAAAAAATGATAAAATTGAGCATTCTGATAGATGAGCTTAGTAGGAGCTCAGATCACCAGTCTTGTGCTGCACTCCAGTCTCCCACATCCAACTGGGTTCACAACACAGCAAGAAATGGAAGCCACTGGCTTGCATCAATACAATACCTCCAGTCAACTCTCTGTGTATGAGAGAACATGCTGCTGTATTGCAAGGGTTAGAAAATGCAGAAGAGAGATCTCCAGATCTTCATCTCTGTGCATTGTGTTTCTGTACTGGTTTTGGCTAGATAGAGTTAATTTTCTTTATAGGTAGGTGCTCCTGTGATACTATGTTTTGGATCTGTGACAAGAACAGTATTGTAATATATCAATGCTTTTGCACAGAGTCAAGGCCTTTTCTGTTTCTCACCCTGGTTTGCTGGCAGGTGGTGCACAAGAGGCTGGGAGGGAACATAACCTCAGCCAACCAAAGCGATACTCTGTGCTATATGACATCGTGCTCAGCATATAAAGCTGAGAGAAGGAAAGGAGGAAAGTCAGACATTCAGAGTGATGATGCTTATTTTCCTAAGTAAATGTTATATGTGATGGAGTCCTGCATTCCTGGAGATGGCTGAACACCTGCCTGCAGAAAGGGAAGGGATGAATAAATTCCTTGTTTAGCTTTGCTTGTGTGCACGCTTTTGCTTTACCTATTAAGCTCTCTTTATCTCAACCCATAAATTTTCTTGGCTTTGCCCTTGCAATTTTCTCCTCCATCCTACTGAGGGGGATTGAGCAAGTGTTATGTGGTGCTTAACTGCCTCCTGGGGTTAAACCACAACAATTGGCATTTAATTTACTCGTGGTCTATTTCTCTATCTTTCACTATTTTATGGGAATTCCCTATTTTGGGGGGTATATTTTGGTATATTCCCTTTTATTTCTATATGGAAATCAAATCCATTAGCATTTTCAAAGCTTTCCAGAAAATCAGGTAAGGAGGAACACTGGTTTATAGATCAGCTTAAATTTTTGTTGAGAAAGGTAAAAGGCCATTCAACTCTTTCAATATAAGGTTGCTCCTGGATATATGCAGAAACAGAATATAGTGTCTCATCGAAGGCTAGGGTTAAAAAGGGAAATTAGGAAGTTTAATACCTCTAGGATTAGATAGCTGTGAGGAGTGGATTTTTACTATATATTATATAGTTATCATAGAGTAATTTGGGCTGGAAGGGCCTTTTACAGATGATCTAGTTGCAACGCTCTTGCCATGGTCAGGAACATTTTCCAGAAAAACAGGTTACTCAAAGTCTGTACGCAAACTCATGGAAAACTTTCAATGATGGAGCATACACACCTTCTTTGAAAGGTCAACCCTGTCCAGTGTCTCATCACTTTCACTGGAAAAAAATGTCTTCCTTAAATTCAATCTAAACCTACTTTATTTCAGTTTAAAACTGTTGCTCCTCATCCTATCACTACAGACCTTGGTAAAAACTCTTTCTCCATCTCTCATGTAGTCCCCCTTTATATATTGAAAGGATACAATATTGAAAGTCCTTTACATATTGGAAGGCTCTCTCTGGAGCCGCCTTTTCTCCAGGCTGAACAACCTCAACTCTTCCAGCCTTTCTTCACAGCAGAGGAGTTCCAGCCCACTGACCATTTTTGTGGCCCTCCTCTGGACCTGCTCTAACAGCTTCATGCCTGTCTTATGTTGGGGCCCCCAGCTCTGGATGCAGTACTGCAGGTGGGGTCTCAGAGAGAGTAGAGGGTAGGGGGAGAATCACCCCACTCAGTTTGCTGGTCACAAT